>JAPMIB010000049.1:0-1334524 GCA_034770305.1 Trichogramma dendrolimi
TCGAAATCCGACGTCTGGGCTTACGGCGTCCTTATGTGGGAAGTTTTCACATGCGGCAAGATGCCCTACGGTCGACTAAAGAATACCGAAGTCGTAGAGCGCGTTCAGCGTGGAATCATCCTAGAAAGACCGAAAGCCTGCTTCAAAGAAGTTTACGAGGTACGTTTATCTTGCAGGCGCGATATACTTTTGGTAAGATAATAAGAGTAGTTTCGAGACTGAACGATATTGTGTTTCGTATAGGTAATGCGAAAGTGCTGGGCACACTGCCCCGAAGTTCGACCATCTTTCCGCGTGCTGAAGGAGCAGCTGGTGAACGTGTCGCAGGGTCTGCTCAATGATTGACTTAGTCTGCTGCGGTGCTTACGCATCTCTTCGCCGAGCAGCACCGGCAGCGGCAGCAGAAGCAGCAGACAACAGCGAGGCCTTCATCAGCAGCAGCAGCAGCTCACCCCATTGTCCCCTTTGTCGTCGTCGATCAAGGGTTCGCGCTCGCCGAACCTCTTCGAGCGCTCGTCTTACAACTCGGCCACGCTGCCGCATCGGTTGCGCAGCAACGCCTCGCTACCGAGCGCCGCCGATCTGCTTCAACTGTCCGCCACGCTATGCCGCTCGAGCAAGAAGCTGCGTCGTTCGCGCCGCGATCAACACAATCAGCACTCGGACGACTCGGGCATCGGCAAAGGCGGCGGCTCGAAGCGCGAGAGCGGCGCGTCCAGCGCCAGTCCCACGGCTCGACTCAATGACGTCGACGACGACGACGACGACGATGACGACGTTGACCAAGTGAAAGATCGGCGCCAGCTGCTCGAGACTCCGGCTTCCAGTGTCTGCGACATCTGTAGTTCCTACGGCCATCCGTGGATCGACATTTGCAAGGCCATACGCGCTACCAAGGCCTGCAAGTGATCGTCTGCCGTACTTTCGTCTTGCACCTAGCGACTGCTCGGTGCGCGTTCTCGAGACGATGATGACGACATCACTACGGCGGTGACGACGGAATTTCCATTGCAACCTGCGTCGTCCGTGCTCTACGATATCTCGTCGATTAATTTTAACTTTATACATACCGATATAAATATGCAATTTGTACTGAAAAAGGTGCGTGATAACCGTCTTTTTTCGTACTTATATGAGCAAGGGCGAGATTTTGGTCATTTTTTATTTTTCACTATTAAGAGCAATTTTGAAGAACAATAACATTCGACTTCTTTTGTACTAAGATTAATACGAAGAGACGAATTAATATAGTGTTACGACGTGAATGAGCTATGTGTGACATATATGCACAAAGTGTCGATCAGTTTTCGCAATCTCTTTAAAGATTTAAGAATTTGACAAATGCAATTTTTCACATTAATTCGAAAACTTTTTACAAAAAAAAAATTGTGAATAAATGCGAGAAAGTAAAAAAAATAATACAACTCCAATTTCATTAACACGCATGGGTAACTAGGACTCTTTGACATGCAAGAGTACGCGTATTACTTTAATAAAGGTTGGCTATCTCGGCGAGAATAAAGAAAAGCTTCCTCTGTGTATTTAATAACTATTTTTTCTGTAATTTTTTTTAAGCGTTAAACTAAATCACACTCAAAGCCTTTTTTTTAGTACTGGAACATATGAATGTTTTCATTATGTAAAACATTATGTTGTTCTGTATGCGAACATGTTTAGAATAAAACGGTCGTTGTCTTTTAAACTGCATTTTCTATTGATAAATTTGTTCGAAATCAGTTTAAGTGGAACTGAAAGTAGCTGAGAAATCGATTGGGAGACATTGTTTATTGCGGTTTGATAAGGATGCCACCGAAGTCATTGTTGAATTTCAATTTCATCAAAGACTAGTGATTATTTAATACGCCAGTATGGTGAAAAGTGAATACTAATATAGTTTGATAAAATAGTTTGATATGCAAGTAATAGATTTTCATTTGAAACACAATTATTACTTAAAATATTAAGGGATGTGCATTGACTGACAAACACACAAAATACATAATGTGATTTTATTTTTACATTTCCATTGTGTGTGAATCAGTAGTAAGAGAGATGTTATTAATTTTTTTTAAATATACGAAAATAACGTTTATGCAATGAATCATAAGATGCAAAACAATTTTTGAAACAACGAATACTTTCCACTTTTGAACATTATTAATTATGTGTTAGAACACTAATTGTCAGTATATCAGCAAAGACGAGTCATCAATTCGTCGTAATTGTCACCTCTAGAAAATAAGATAAAATGATCAAACAATAATATAAATACAAGAAAACATGTGTAAATATTAACCACATAAGTTTATAATAAGTTTTATGATATAAACCTCTGTTGAACAGTAATTGTATGAGTGATTTATTATGATATAAAAATGTATTAATTAGATCATTGACACTTTGTTAGAACAAAGAGAGACGAATCTCTTTAAAATTCACTATCATCTAATGTATGTTGATACGGATGGGTTGAAATTCGAAATTTCTTGGTTGATAGAATATGAGCTTGTTCAAATGAGTGAGTGCAGTTTGAATGAAATCATGAAATTTCGAAACTTGACTAATGCTGCGAATAACCACTCAAAACCTTTGATGAATATTTTGACAGACGAAATGGTTAAATTTAATAAATTTATTGGATTTATTTTTATTGAGAATCATTGTAGAATGAGGCATTGATGAATATATTAGAGAAAACCATATCGAACAGTTTCATCTTTAAATTATAGGATATAAAACATTTGTTAATCGAAGTAATGAAATGCTCTGCTAGATTGATTAATAAACCATTTCTGTCTAACTTTCTTAAAAAGCACTTTTTGTTACATAATACCGCTTTATAGTTAGTTCTATAAAATGTTATTTTACTGAATGTAGTCTGTTTATGTATTGTTTTATGTAATTGTTTTAACTTTTCAGTTTCCTATAATCCATAAATGTCATTTTAGTATGTGTCTCTTGAAATAATAAAAATTTCTTGATTTATATGACAAATAAGATTTAGTGATTTGACCTTGCTTTTATATTGCAGATTTTTTATGCTAGAAAGCTGGAGTTTTTTTTAAAAATTATTTTAGTCTATAATCATTTTTTGCAAGAAAGTAATTTATACAAGGTATTCAGTCATTAAAATGCAAGTCTTTTCTTTAATGACAAAAACATTCAAATATAGTCAAGATGAGTGAAAAATATTGACGTTTCTAAATGTGTTTATATTAGTACTTTACGATACTAGTGGCATAAGTAACACTTTTTGGCACGGCGTAGTTTAGGGCCCGAGCGTAGCGAGGGCCCTAATAGCTGGGCCGAAAAGTGTCCCCATGGCACGAGTATCGTACAACATTTTATAGCACTGTGCTAAGTTCACATTTATGCCCCTTTTCCGATGCATAAGTCCGCACTTTCTGGTACCGCAAAGTGAGTTAGCGCACGAGCGTATGCGAGTGCGATGCGAACGTAGCGGCGTACCAGAAAGTGCGACTTATGCCACCGAAAAGCGTGCCATAAATGTGAACTTATGCCACACAGTGCTATAAAAATTTTTACTGTGCAAGTGCTGCACTTTTCAAATACTGTATTCTAGCTTATTGAAATTTGGATTCATGCTGCCATCCGTGTATTCGGGCTCTAGTATTGGCCCTAAAAAAATCAAAACGAAGGAAGTCAGTAATCTAAAAAGCGGTAACCGATAATAACTGCCTCAGATAAAATACACTGAAAGTAACTGTTATTTCTTTTGTTACCCTAAAAAGCTCGCTGTAAAAATGTTTCAAGCAAATGTAAGGCATTAGCAGTAAAAGTTTCTCGCACCACGTGCACATAGCTCATGGCACTAGAAAATTAACGGCTTTTCATTTACTTTTTCATTTTTACATTTGACACTGTAAAAAGCAATTTAATATATGACAAAAGTACATTTAAATAGCCGAGAAAGATTAATGAGCCCAGGCTCAAATTGCTCGAAATTTTAACGACGTACTAAGTGTTTACTTTTTGGAGCAATCCAAAAAAGCGTCGTAAATTCATCTCGGCTGGCTGCAGGCTCGCGCGTACGTAAAAGCGCAGCAGCAGCGACGTGAAGAGGGAGGCACACGTATCGGTACCTATAAATTTCGCTCAAGGTCCCGCGGAATAATTAAAAATTCAAATAACCAGGTCGCACATTCTGAGCCAGCTCTGCTTTATTTTCTTGTACTACGCTAGAGTTTAAGATAAGAGTGTGGGGTACCCGAAAAAAACTCGACTTGCCAAGTACTCGATTGTTGCTCGAGTACTCGCCTGAAAAAAAAACAAATCGATTCCTAACATGCTACGTATCATTGAAAATGTAATCTATTTTTTGATTTTATCTGTGGAACCGAAATGTTATTATCGTTTGTGTTTGAAGAAAATAGTACACAGGCCAAGGTCGGAAAAAAAAAAGAAAAATCCCAGGGCATGTGTAATTAGTGACCAAGGAGAAGCCGAGGATAGTAATATACTAATACCGCCATAATTACCAACTCCAAAAATTTACAAAATTAAATTTATATAGTCTGCTTTAAAAAAATCGAAGGTCTTCAGAACATCAATTTACCTATTTCAACGTTTTTATTATTACAAAAAATGAATGATCGGAAATAGACGTTTTATAACTATTTATTGGTTTGTTTTTGGCGATTTTTTTGTTAAAAATTATGTTAGAAAAATTTAGCGAATTTTAATAACCGAAAAATGACAATTTAATTGTTTGTTAAAAAAACTCAGACAAGTTTCCAACCGAATCAAATACGACAATGCCACTTCAAGTTTTCTACCACTAGATGGCGAATACCTTTATTTCTATAAATCTGCAAGTGGAAAGTAAAAAATTGTATAAGTCAAGCACAGTAACATGGACTATGTAAGATTTTCTGAAATTATTCATCTAGATCCACCAGGAAAAAATTAGCTGGTGCAGATCGATACCTGGGACAAGAGGGGTTATACGGCCCTCCAATTGGCCGTGGCTAGTTTCTCGACGGATGTGATCGATACATTTTTGGATCATTTCATTGAATGATGATTTGAGAGATGATTTAATTGAGGGAGTATGTAAATCGTGATATCATGGAATTGAGGGTGATTCAGAACATAAGACTAGCATCTTGCATTGACGCGCTACCAGGCTAATTTAGTGCGGTGAAAAGATCAATAAGAACTTTATAGACGAGGATTTGTAGTATATTTGCTTGGTGACTACAACGCAAATCTCGTGATGGATATGCAAGTGTAAAATATTTTATTAATGTTCTGTTATCTAATTTTTACAGATTTTCCATGTCATTCAAATAAATAAATTTGAAGAGAAATTAAGCTTTAATGTTTCTATTGTTAACTCACGATCATTCGATATAAAATAATTATAATTGAGTATTCATTACCATAGTACCTTGTTGAGACCAAAGTTATCCATAGACACATTACATCATAAATACAAATATTGCAAAAAAAAGATGCTAAAGCGCCAATGAAAATGTACGAATATTCGACAAAAGCCCGAGCACTCGAAAAAAGTTTAATGTCGGACTCGACGAGTCTCGTTCTAGTCGCGTAAAACTCAAAAAGCAGGTGTACTCGCATACCCCCATAGTTTGAGACAAAGTATCTCGCCACTTACTAGCCCGCCCACGCGCCTCGCTCGATCGTCACCGCGTGTGTCACGCACAGGGATAGAGCGCTATACAACTTCGCGCGCGGGCTCGGCTTACACGTGGGCTACTACTTCTATGAACTGCAGAAGCTAATTATAATATATCATGATAAAGGGAAGTTTCCGTTATTGCTTGTGAGCGCAGCTAGCATAGCTACAACTAGGATGTACCTATATACATACGAACGAAGCTATGGCAGCAGCACCATCACCTACACCACCACTGACTAAGCAGTCGTGGGTGAGCGTCGTCTACTGCTACTCCGTTGCAGCGCGAAGCCAAACTTAATCAACTAATCCTTTGGCCTTATGACTTCGGCGCGCAGTCTGTTGTACATTCATCCGGGGCGGTGGCGGCGGGCGCACACAGTACAATGTTGCTGTCACGTTGTACTTCTATACATATATATGCATAACCGGAGTAACAATGCACACAAAATCAACGACGTTGTGGTGGTTGGCGTCTATGTGTGTGCGTATACGTATAGCTGCGTTGTAAGGAGCCGTGTATACGTATACATGGACGAGCTACGCGAATACGCTTGTTATACTTCTTCTCTACGTGTATTATGTACTGTACGCGTATGTACGTATCTACGCGGTAGGGTATATTACCGTGTGTAGCGCGTACAGGGTGTATATAAACTTTATACAGCCCTTTGTTGTTGTTGTTCGGCCTTTAACAGTAGCGAGCCGCCTCCACGCATGGCTGGCACGATATCTGCCAGCGCTCGTATACACACAGTTTCGGGGGGCAGCTGTATGATATATGTTCATCCTGAACGGGAAATAATTTTTTACAGGCCTTGATTTTGGACCCTCGCCGTTCTCTCGTTAATAAAATCGAGATAATAGCCACTTTCTTGTATACGAACGCCAAACTGGAGCTCCGAGCTTGCAAAAAGCTCGGAGCTCCCTGCAAAAAGCTTGTACGTACATTACATGTAAATACGTCAATGGAAAGTTTGCCAGTGCCAATAAGAGCTGGAGAGAGGGAGAATAGACGTACCTAACATTTTGAAGCCGTTAAGATATTTAACTTTCAAAGTTTCTCTCTCTCTATTCGCGGCGTGTAACAAAGTTAGGCAATAGCACAACACACGGCCCGAGCTTGCAGCCTGTGCAGTTATATAGACTGACCGCGCTCGCGTCGCCCGTCGCACTGCGGACTCTCTCTCTCTCTCTCCTGTAGTAGTAGCAGCAGCAGCGAAATGGGCAACGTTTGCTTTGTTAATTTTCCTTGCCAGAGATTCGTGTGTTTGTCCTTGGAAAATCACTCTCCGGAGTCGGCTATCTCGTTTTTGCATGAACACTACTACTGCCCGTTATACATACATTATGACCCTCGCCAGCTGCAGCCGCTATACGCTACGCGAATTCGCATATATATTTTACGCGCTTGCAACAACTGTACGAGGAAAAAAAAGGAGAAGCTCTTTTGTTTCCAACTTTCAATCGGCGATATTCCATCGAGATTGGCGTCCGTACGTGTACGTAAGGTATGCATGATATCCGAAAATAGCTGTCCAGCTATCGAAAAATCACTGCAGACGCGCGTGCGTTAGCGATAGATGAAATGTTCGCGTTAAGCTTTGCACATGTTCTGTGCAACGTTTTCTTTGGCTTGGAAACCGACAGCCCTTTTTCCCGTATAGCAATACGTAAAAATACCGCAGGGCGAAAAAAAATTTCTTCTTTTTTTCTCGATTTTCGTTTGAAAACGTAAAAATGAAACGTTCGATTTCTGCATCGCAAGAAAGCGTTTAATCATCTCCATGTGTTTAAGGTCGAAATCTTTCAAATTGCCTCACGTAACGCACAAGTAAGCGAGAGAGAGGTTAGCACTTAAATCGTTAGAGAGCGTCGGCGTTAGGCAAGTGCCTCGGATAAGATGCCTTAGAGCTAGCTCTCTCGGCAAAAGAGAGAGAGAGAGAGGGAGAGCACAGTTGTGAGCTGCTGCTGCTGCAAGCTTTCGCTCATATATATATGTAGGTAGACGCTTTGCCTGTGCGCCTGCCTAGTGTCTTATGAAAGCTCGCAAGCACCGGCTTCATGCATAACGTATAAGTAAACAGTGGGCTTCAGGACTCGCACTTTGTTGCACTTGTTCGTCGGAGGCCAAGTATTATAGTCGTTTGTGTGTGTATATGTGTGTGTGTGTGTGTGCAGTATGCTCGCACGCTCGCTTATAAATACTCCGAGCAGTCATGAATTTTCAATTTAATCTTTAAAATATAAACAAGGGCTTTATGCGCTCGATTACTTCCCCCCCCGTCGTTGCTGTTGCAGTTTCAAAAGTATCAAGATAAAAATTGATTCGCATGCAGATATACCGACGAGGCCAATTTTCGATCCGAACGATATGTAACGATCCAAACTTGTATATTATTCTCTTTGCGATCGCCAAAATTTATAAACGAGTTTATAATACGTATACATGTCGTATACATGTAATCGTCGTTGAGGCGACCGCGAAAGGAGAAAATGTCCTTTGCCACGCGGGCAGCTGTGTATTATATACGTATAACAAATGAGATAAAAGCAGCGATTAAAATCAGACGTTGTGTACGTATAGACGCGTATTATATCGCCGCTATACAGCTTGGGCAACTTGATCGGCTTCCAAAACTCTTATGCCTTATATTGTCACGATGCGGGCGGCGGCGGCAAGCGATATATATTGCAGCCTTTATAGACATAACATACTGACACCACGTACGTACGTATACGAGGAAGCCCCACGAATAGAAGGAAGAGGCGCGATCGCGACATCAAGTGCTACTGCTGCGCCGGCCGATATCGTACGATAAAGCGCGGGCGCGCGCCTATATGTAGCTGCAGCAGTGGCAGCTTCTCGCTCCCTCTCAAAGTCTGTACCGCCAGCAGCAGCAGCATCACCACCACCACCTCGAGCGCCACTGCATCGATGCTGTGTGTGCTGGTATATAGACACTCAAAAATAGAGTCTCTCTCTCTCGGTGAAAAATTTTCCCGCTGACCCAGCGTATATATAATGCGTCGCAAACTGCATTGTCTCTTCTTGCCTCTAACGGTGACGCTTGCGGCGCGCCACGACCATGTGTACACGAGCTTTAATGATGAAAGACGTCGTAGTGGTTGTCGTAGTCGTCGAGGTGCACCTACTTTTTCACCTCAGATTTATTGCGTGTCTTTTACGTACGATTCGAATTTTTCGTTTCTTCGAGATTTTTCGTCGCGCAGCTACACTACTACTTCGATCGATCGATATGCGCCAAACGTTGTAAATTAGACGCGGCGACGAGATTTCGGGCAGAGATTTTTTCCGATGCTTTTTTTTGCTCGTGCCCGCGACTCGACGAACTTGGCCGTGTAAGGAATTTTTTTTCCATTCCAACTTTTTTATCATCGCTTACACTGTATTTGACGCATTGATTTTATCGCGGTTACATAAAAAAATGTTACCTTGGGCTCGCTTATGTACGTACACACAGACACACATGCACACGCGGGTTAAAATTTATGGATATATTCGCTGTGTACAATTGGTGCAGTACGAAAATTGGCAAAAGCGCGTTTCGCCGAGCCCATTGGAAAAATAATCATTTCTTCGTGCGCCGAAGAGAGAGAGAGAGTAAGCTAAAGAGAGAAAGAGAGAGAGCAAATGTAAACTTGGACTGGTTATCAATTATATCGGTTGTACGGTCGCTGGCGCGCGTGTGGAATTGGTTCGCGCGTTGAAATTTTAGCCGCCGCGTCGTGGCCGCTGCTGCTGCTGTTCGTGCAGCGGTGCAACGCGCTAGGCGCGCGGGGGTGGCTATTGTGCGGCCAGTAACCGCATTCTGTAAACACGGCCCGAGTCGGGCTATACGTACGTATCACAGTCATACTGCACAGCTGCTGCTTATACTGCAGCGCCAATATATGCATGAACACTGCCTGCGCGACACGGTAGTGGTGAGACACGGGTATTTTAAGCGGACACGTTTGGGAGATTTTGGAACTCAAAAAATCAAAGCCTATCAATATATAGGAAGACTCGTCTCTCTGAGGTGTGTTGTACTTAACGGAATCTCCGATTAATGTTTCGTCGACAAATTAACTTTATAAAGAGACGCTCGAAAGTTCTTCGATCGAGCGAGATACCAAGGCAGAAGAGGCTCATTATAATTAGCGAAAGGAATATACAGAAAACACAATGCTTCGCCCCCACGTGCAGCAAATCGAAAAGTTGGGGAAGTCGATAAACGCGGCGCGCCGTAGTGCGCAATTCTCTTCGATTCGACTCTTACAATGGTATATAACTGTATACGATATACACAACACACAATGCAGTTGGCAAGTAGTAGCGCGACTTTAGCTTCATTAATCGTCTCATCCTTTCTCTCGACTGCGCAACTAAGATCGTGACAAATTTTATAAAGGGCGCGTACATTTCTTTCTTCGAGTTTTACATTTTAAAAATCATCCAGCCGTCTTTCTGCGCGCGTACGGTTACTTCTGCTTCCTCGCAGCTTCGTCGTCGTCTGTCGTCGCGCGTTGGCGCGCGTTGGAATGAATTTTGAATGAAGCCATTTAAAGTTCTTCCAAAGTGTACGGCTCATGTTCAATTGGACGAGATTCGAAACTATTCGCAGTATTTCAACGATTAAGCCCATTTCCCGAGCGTTCTCGTTAATTCTTACGGTCGCGGATTTTGGATTCGAAAATTTTAACCTCGCTGCAGCTGTTGAAGATGAGAAAGAGGGAGAGGGAGACATTCTATCCCTGAGCTCCCATTTTTTACCTCTCATTAAGGAACGTCTGCGAAGGAAAAACATCGGGAGAAAGCTAATTTGCTTGTAAATATAGAGGAGCAAGATTCGAGCTTCTCAGCATCTTTTCGTCAGAATTCCAAGTAGTAGTCGCGCGTGCAACAGACTTATCCTCGTACATACACAGCGTAAGAGAATTTAAACGCGATGCTTTATAAACATGCACGTACGCGCAGATCATCGACTTAAAGCAGAGCGATCTTTCGCCCTATCTCTCTCTTTTTTTCGTTTCGGCGATGGAAAAAAAGCACGCGAGCTAGATGATCTCTTTAAAAAATCCGATTTCACGTCTACTCGGGTATATCGGAGCTTGCGAGCTTTTCACTCCCTCGCAGGCAGCAGCAGGTCGCAGCAAGATGTGCTCCTCCCACGCGTCCTCGAGAGTTTTCTTCGCTCCATGCATGCGTCTTTGCGCTACGCGCGTTTCGGAAGAGTTCAATGATGCCAGTGGGGGACATGTCACGCGCGTACACACGTATAGAGAGAGAGAGAGAGAGAGAGAGAGAGCTAGCCACTTTGAAAAGAAGATGTCCCTTGTCGATAGTAGTCCTTACACACTTATACGTCGTGATTTTCGTGAAATTTTTCGTCCTTCGATACTGCCTGGCGCTTCGCTCTTCTGCCACGCTGGAATCTGATGAGAAACTTTGCATTTGAATCGCGCGAGCCGAGCTGCCTCGAAGGGATAGTACGTACGTATGCGAGCAGCAAAATTAATACGAGGCCAATCCGGTGTCGCGTCGTGTTAGCTGTACGTACAGATGAGCGTGCAGTTACAAAGAGAGGAAGAGGGACACAGAATACGATGCCGCTCCGGTACTTAGTCGCCGATCGCATAAACGTAACTATAGCGAGTACTGCACTGCACGCAGCGTGTATATCCGAGCACTCGACGCGACGTCGTATCCAATGCTCTCATTATCGTGTTCGATATCTATTGTAATAGCTCGAAATCTCGATGTTTAGCTATATAGCGCGCGGAGGGGCGGTATAGCGTCAGGTCGTGTTTGTGTAATTGCTACATCGTTTCATATTGTCGCTGCTGCGTCGAGCTTAATACGACGATACAAGAAGGTTAGGGAGAGAGAGATACGAGCGTAACGCGCGCGTATAGTGTGTCGCACTTATGACTTGTAATAAATGTCTAAATAATAATACGGGCCCGTGCGATGTGCATCGTAATCGCGATTTATCGTTTTCTGGACGATGCACTCTAGGTTTTATGTTGCAAATGAATTTTCGTGAATTTTAAAGCTGTGCCGATGATTTATCAATGACCGAGATTATGAGCTATTCGAGCTGTTTTTTCAAGGATAGATCCTTTCCAAGCTGAATCGCGATAATTAAGCAGCTCCTCATCGTCTATACAGCGACTGATTACCTGTTCTAGGCTTGCATATTTTACGATTTATATATACATCTCGAATTTCATCCCTCATTAGTGAACGTTGGCGTAGCTTTTTAAGTGCAGGCAAACTGTCCGAAATTCTGCGAGCATTAATCTCTCGGCTAGATCGCGCGCGCACGAGGGACAAACTGGATTATCACTTTGTCCTATTGAGCGAAGGAGGCGGGAAAAAGTAAGAGAGGATTATTATGTACAGCCTTATCTTCTCAAGGACGGAGTGCGACACGAGAGAAATATCATTAATCGTGCGAGCAAAATTATAGGATCGAGATTTTGCGATGAGCATTTTTATTTTTATTTTTTAACGCGTGGCGATCGGCTCTCGATGAAAATTGTTCAATTTCACTGGCTCGAGCGTTCGTTACGGCGGATTTTTAATATTCGAAGATTTTACGCTTTTGTACGTGAACAACAAAGAACCGAAGGGATGAAATTACGACTTTACGTTTTACGATTTTATTCTTGCGGAAAAATTAATCAATTTCTTTTCCAAAAAATCGCAAATAAACGTACTAGCACTCTTTCATTAAGAAGCACAACATATATCATGATAATACGTGAATATATGTATTTTGTAATACCTGTCAAACTATGAAAAGCATATCTTTTCTTGAAACCATAATAACAGTCCTTGCTTGCTTTAAATGTAATTTTTCCCATACTTTTTTTCAATTGTGCGTGTTATTCTCGAGCTTGAGTTTGAATTATATCCTTTGAAATGGGCCTCATCTGACGAAATCTATCCTGAATCCACTTTCAAAGCATCTCCTCGGTTTCTACAACCAGATTGTTTATCATGGATTTTACGAATGCAGCGGTTAATCCCAATGCTTTAGCACTTTCAATAATCTTATTTTTCTTTTGCAGTATATAATTTTTAATATAATTTGTACTGACTCCCAATTGTTCAGCAATAGAAGAAGTTGTTTCACCTTTCTCAAGACAGTTCAAAATTTCCATTTTTTCTGTCAAAGTCAATCTCACTCTTCGTATGATTTCTGAAGAATCCTTATCACTCGAAGCCATTTGAACAATAAAACAAGCATTTTGGAAAATAAAACGGGGAGAAAAATGAACCGTTTAACTACTATGCTCAGACTGAATGCTGTAAATAAATGTGATTGAAAATGTCTGATACTTTGTATAAGACGTTGAGAATAATAAGTAGATATAAACACACTTTCTTTTGTATTTCCATACATACATTACGCATCATATCGACATGTATTTGACCTGTGAAGAACGCGAAATGTAAACGCAAATAATAACAAGTGTCGCATTTCGGCCTACCGTGCATGAGATGAATCGCGAATAGTATAAACCCACGAATGAGAGGATTTTTAGATTCTTGGGAGTTCGTCATTCATTGAACGAATTTACGTCATTAACGTAATGTTACGTTTGATCTCGGGGACAGTCTACAACTTGTTAAAACTCATAATTCAGAAAATAAAAACACATCACTAATATTACAGTCGGATTTCAATGGCGAGATAATTATTAAGAATATCTAAAATCTCAAAATTTTCGGTTTTCAACCTTGTTATGACGCGATAAAAGTGTATAAACTCGTTCTGCTTTCGACGCGTGAGCGAAGCTAATGACGCAAATTGCAGAAGACAATGGGCGAGCGATTTGTTGGAGTTTCGGTCGCACACGCGTTAGTGACAGAGAAACATTTTCTAACTAATGTACAGACGCGGATAGGTCGAGTCGAAAAAAAATTCTTGATTTTTAAAAGTGTTGATGAAAGCCTGGATTACACGAAAGGCGCGATACTTAAAAAATAAAAATGAAGAAATGCTACTAATTAAAGTACATTGATATTAATTGGATGAAAAGTAAATGTGCGTTAAACGCACAATTGGGGCCTCGAAAATTGGATCGTTCTCTTTTTCTCTCCCTTTTTTTCGTGGAAAACAAGTGGCAAATTAAAGAAACACAAATGTGGTAAACTAATTGAAAAATAACTTATTCAGTCGCGGCGCGCAGCAGCTCTTATATGCTGCGCCGATGCCTTGGGGCTAGTACCGTGCTCGAGCTTTTAGCTTTGTATACGCGTTATCCTTTTTCAAACCTCCGCAAACGAGGTATATACGCGTGCTAAGAGAAGTGAAAACAAAAAAAAATATATATAACGAAGCCGAGAAAATAATGTGCCACGATACGCCTGCGATGCGCTCTGGATAATTAAAGTACGAAGTTGCATAAAAAAAGGTAAAAAAGGACAGTGAGACCTCGAAGCGCGCATTTTTTTCGAAAAAAAATAACAATTTGTTTTGCTCGTCAAATGAGGTCATCAGTAAAGTGACAAAAACTAATACTCTGAAATGTTTTGATTTTTTAACGATGAAGTAAAGATTCGTGTTGAAACCTCTGTGGTACTACATCAAAGAGGTTTCCTTTCAGTCTATCCAAGAATCTATTACTTTTATCATATAAAAAAAGTTTAATAAAAATACAAACTTTAAATTATTAAATGAATATGGTTTTTATTTATATTGGGTAGGTATTATCCGACTTTTCAATTGCATTTTACACTGAAAAACTATTTACTTATACTTTATGTTATCGTGTTTTGTAATATTTGGTTATACATTGTTGTACTTTAAGAGAAAGTGTAAGTTCACAGCCCGCCTGGGACGAACTTTAATATTTATTCAATCAAACTAAGTTTTAAATAAAATTATAAATTGGCTCAAGTATTATAAACAAAATGTATAAATAGATAAATCGGTAAATTAGTACTTGTCAACAATATGCTCACAGACGTTTTTGAAATAGTCCCTCGAAAACTGATCATGTTCATAAAGTAAAAATAAATTAGTTTAACGTCGTCCCGGTGAAATAAGCCATAATACCAGAAAATAAAAATTTTAATCTTTCAATTTCTGTGGCACAAAAGAACGATCCATCGTTTGATTGAACCATCAAAATGGATAAAAGTGAGAAGAAATTTGAGGAAGTTAAGTGGGAAAATAAGTTACGCGAACACAACATTGTTATTTCAAAAGACCAAGAACACGTTTGTGATATTTGTCAGGAGGCATTTGCACTAGAATCAAACATGATAAAACACCGAGACACAACTCACAATGAAAAAAGAAATTACGCGTGCGACAAGTGCGAAAAGAAATTTGAGTTCCGAAGCCATTTGAGTAGACACCAAATATCGGTACACAAAGTTCGCGAAGATTACACGTGCGACAAGTGCGAGAGGAAATTTGAAAATAAATCAAATTTGATAAATCACAAAAAAATATTCCACGAGGTTTTCAAAAATTACTTATGTGAAAAGTGTGCAAAGAGATTCGATACTAAACATAGTTTGCTCTGCACATAAAGAAAGTACACGTCAGTTTTAAAACACACCTGTGGAAACGCGAGAAGAAATTGGACTAAAATCCAATTTGCTAACCCACATAAAGACAGTTATGAAAGTCGCAAAGATTTCGTATGCGACAAGTGCGAGAAGAAATTTGGACTAAAAAAGAATTTGACTAGGCACCAAGAGACAGTTCATGAAGGTCGCAAAAATTTCGTATGCGACAAGTGCGAGAAAAAATTTGGACACAAAACGATTTTGCTTAAGCACCAAAGAATAGTTCACGACTGTCGCAAAGATTATGCATGTGAAAAGTGCGAGAAGAAATTTGGACTAAAAAAATTTGATTAGGCACCAAGAGACAGTTCATGAAGGTCGCAAAGATTTCGTATGCGACAAGTGCGAGAAGAAATTTGGAATAAAAAATAATTTGATCAGGCACCAAAAGACAATACACGATGGTCTCAAAGATTTTACATGCGACTACTGCGAGAAGAGATTTGGATTAAGAATGAATTTGATTAGGCATCAAGAGACAGTTCATGAAGGTCGCAAAGATTTCGTATGCGACAAGTGCGAGAAGAAATTCGGCGAAAAAAGGTATCTGCTCCAACACCAAAAGACAGTTCATGAAGGTCGCAAAGATTACTCGTGCGATAAGTGCGAGAATAAATTTGGGACTAAATCAGATTTGACCAGGCACCAAAATACAGTGCACGAAAATCGTAGAGATTTTACATGCGACAGGTGCGAGAAGAAATTTGGGGATAAAAGCAATTTGAGAAAACATAAAAGAACAGTGCACAAAAGTCGCAAAGATTTTGCATGCGACAAGTGCGAGCTGAAATTTGGACAAAAATCACATTTGTTCTCCCACCAAAAGACAGTGCATGAAGGTCGCAAAGATTACGCGTGCGACAAGTGTGAGAAGAAATATGGAAAAAAATCAGATTTGTTTGCGCATCAAATGACAGTACACGAAGGTCGCAAAGATTACGCGTGCGACAAGTGCGAAAAAAAATTCGGACGGAAAAAATCTTTGCTCTTACACATAAGAACAGTCCATGAAAGGCGCAAAGATTATACATGCAACATTTGTGAGAAGAAATTTTGGGATCGAAGGAATTTGATAAATCACCAAAAAGAAGTCCACGAAGGTCGCAAAGATTACTCATGCAACAAGTGTGAGAAGAGATTTGGACGAAGATCGCATTGGATCAAGCACCACAAAGTAGTCCACGAAGGTTGCAAAGATTTTTCATGCAACAATTGCGGCAGGAAATTTGGACAAAAATTTAATTTGCTCAGACACCAAAGAAAAATGCATGAAGGTTTCCCAGGTTAGGCATGTGACAGTTTTGAAAAAATTTATGATTGAAATTTGTAAATATGTATAGATACTTACACAGATGTTTTTCTAAAATTTCAATAAAAATTGTGCCGAAATGATTGAGTCTCACCTGAACTTCTCGTGCCATCAACTATCATTACACCTGTGTTTACTGTCGGGGTGTTGTTTCATTTTTGACTACTTGGTTACCGGTAGCTCTTCAGGCAATGATCAGCCGAGAGTTTTTTTCACGTCTTGTTTGGGGCAGTGAATGGAGCAAGTTTTTAATTAACTATTGAAGTTTTTATAATCGTCATACATACTGAATTGATCAAACTTGTGCTAGTAAATTACTTTGATGAACTTGCAGATAAACTGGTTATTTTTGCCAAGAGAAAAGGGAGCCATAACAACAATGCGCTCTTACTGAAATAAACCAACTTAAAAATCATTTAATAACTTAATTTATACCAAAAAATGTTTTCTACATTGATTCAAAACTAGTAAAAGTTCTCTTAATCTTTCCCTCTTCTTAGTGCTTTATATCAATCCAAAATCTTATATTAATCCTTTTCGAATTGTATGAGTTTACCTCACACGAGTAAAGTTTGCGCAGGTATGGTTCTTTTTTTAGTCCACCACTGAATATAAGTCTGAACGCTATTAAATTTATTTGCAATACAGTAATCAACCCAATAGACGCATTGTCCTTAGTTTAATAGTTCGAATTAAACCAAAAGAATGAGAAATATTGAGTTGACAAAAATTACAATCGTCAAGTGCTGATGATTGTTTGAAAATGATCTGTTGGATATTTTAAAATGATAAAGCCCTCTAGAAATTATAAAATTCACTGTAACAATCAATGTGTTGAAGAATTGCACGAACTCATTTATTTTTTTGAGGCGCCTCGTTTTTTCATTTTTTATAATGTAAGTAGACACTCAGTTTCTCATTTGTAGCTTTTATTTTTAAGTAGTGTATACTGTATACATCTGAAGTTCAGTGAAAAATGATCTAAACTTACAACGTTCGACTTTCGTTCGAACGATAATAATGACAAACGTTTCACCAAAATCATTCTCAAAATGTATGAAACAAGATACATTGTTGTTTTTGTGATTGACTAATCGTCCAATTATACTTGAAAAACATTTCTTTTGTTTTAGTGTTTCACGAATTGCTTCAAGCGCGCGTAATTTATGTGAAGTGAAATTGAGCGCTCGAGCTACCGGGCGAGTTTATAAACTCTTATCAATTTCATCCGACAACGTCGTGTCGTGCATCGCTCGCTCATCACTCGAGCTTCTCCAAAAGTGTGTCCGCTTAGAGCTTTATAAGGCCATTTTGAACGACGCATCCGTCATTAAAATGCCTTTTACAGTGAAATCATATCAGATGCGTATAGTCGCGCGCAGCGCGTTAAACATAAACGGGCCAAACAAAAACCGCTCTAAAAGCTCTCGTACGGTATCGCTCGGGGTAACGTGCACGCGAGCGAGCTTTTTGCAATTGCGCGTGTAAGCGCAGTTATCGCGCGAAAGATTGAATTTGAGATTTACGAGAATTAATAATTAAAACTTTTACTCGGTCGATCGTGGATGGAAAAATATGCGCGCCGATATATATGCGGGCGCGTTATTACGCGTCGACGCAATTGCGGATATTTACATCGATAATATGCGTCAACGCGATACGACCGATCGAGCGACTATTGAAAACGTTTCGCGATTCGCGTAGTTCTATGGTTGTAGCGCAGTTACGCTATGCACGGGGTACGATAGCCTCGTGTGGACAGGCGAGTACGTCGAGTCGCGGCTGGCGCCTGCCGAGTTTGGCTGGGCCGAAGGATATTGAGAAAAACGAGCCGCTGCATGTACTCGATGCATCTGTATAGGTATAGAAGATGGCCTGCAACTGCCGGAGCTCTCTGTGGCGTGTGACCGAGCTATACAGTTGTTGTATTAGCAGTAGGGAGCTAACTGCTGCTGCTGTACGTACAGTAGTAGTAGAAGTAGTAGTAGTAGTAGTAGTAGTAGTAGTAGTAGTAGTAGTAGTAGTAGTAGTGTAGTAGCAGTAGCAGCAGAGGGAGAGAGAGGCTCATCCGCGTGGTTCTCTCTCTCTCTCTATCTAGCAGGCGTGTGCTATATAGCACAGCTGCAGAGCTACTACACTAGCAGCTAGCTAGCTAGCCTGTGTATGCGACGAGAGCCAAGTTCTGCGCGAGCACAGGTGATAACGCTGCAGCAGAGCGGCGCGGTGTGCGCAGAACTGAGAGAGCGAGTGTGCCGAGGCCTTCCAGGGGGAGGTCTGCTGCTGCTGCTGCTCTGTGAGAGCGACGCGCTGCTGCTGCTGCTGATTGCTGCTTGCGTATAAAGACTGCCTGGCACGGCGAGTCACGCGCATTTTGTGTTTCCCGCCCGTTACGCACGCACCGACCGCTCACCGACCGACCGACAACAACAACAGCCAAAATTTTCTGCCGCTAACAGAGCTTTTTTTGAAAGAAAGAAGAGCCGTGATACGGTCTAAAATATATTTAAATAAAATATAAATCGCCGATCGTTTGGTGTATTTGAAATTATCATCGCATACGTCTGTACGCAAATTAACGCGAACACGCGTCGAGTTTCGTACGAGCTGCTCAGAGCTTGCACATAGGCGCGCGAGTTTGACCGACTGACCGCACGTACTCGAGAGCTTGCGATACGTATACGCGCCCAACACACACGTATACATACCGGAGATCAGCAGCAGCACCTGGTGTACGGGCCATCCAGCCATATACAGAGAGTAAAGAGTGCGCGGCGATATCGTATACCTTGGGTCCTCTAGGCGACCATTTGATTCGTGTCACGACAGATCTCGTGTCATCAAGACCACTCTCCGTCTCTCGCTCGCTGTCCTCACCTGAGTGTGCTGCACCGCCGACACCAAGTAGTGAGTACATTTTTCACTCCGACTCAAAGACTTTTTTATACTCTTTTTATTTCTGCTGTAAAAGCTCTTGAAATTACCTTTTCCGATTCTTTCTCCTCTTTCACCTGCTCTTCTGTACGTGTCTGCGTACGTTGTTGCGTCTGTTTATTTTTTTTGTTGCGTGTGCGTGCGGGTATCCGTTGGAAATTGAGAATCGCAGCGGGACGACGACGACGACGCGGACGACGACAGGTTGCGCGAAATTTCGATCGATCTTCGTATCGGTCGAGCGAGTTTGAATGGAAAATTAGTTGCGCTCCTGTAACTCGCGCGTCAAAGTCGATTGTTCTCTGTTGATACACTTCCTTGACGCCGCCTGGCCTGGCCGCCACCGCCGCCTGCACTGCGGAGAGAGTTTCAGCGATGGATTCGACGAAGCAAACCGCGAACTAGAAAGAATCTTTTACGGGTCTTGGTTTACGGGCTAAGTTTATATACATCGTGCAGAGAGGTCACTTTTAACAAAGCTAAGAAAAAATGCAGTAAAATATTTCAAACTTTGCTCGTTGGAGTAAAACGAATATAATGCTCTCGTGCGTAATGGCACTTTGTACGTATGCTCCAACCGTACCATTGGGTCACATATAATTACTGCGCCTCGATTCACCTATGCTCCATAACGTACATAATGCGTGTACTCGAATGTGCACGCGTATGTGTGTGTGTGTGCAGTGCAGCTCGTTTTGTTTCTGCGAAAGTAAAAAGAATACGTATATAAAAAAAAAAAAGAAGTTTACCTCGTTGCGCTTGTGTCGCCCGCATTGGCAACACGTGGCCCATGGGCGAGCACGACGAGAAAAACACAGCGTCGGAAAAATAAAAAGCCAGAGAAAAACAAGACCCGAGCGAATGGTCTGCCCTACGTAGCTGCTGCTGCTGCTGCGCCCGAGCAACCCGCGTTTAATTACGCTCTCCGTTTACCGAAGGGGATGATCGCGCGCGCGAGCATCGGCACGGTAAATAAATATTATACGTGCCCAGCCGCGCGCGCCATGCACTGCTGCTGCTGCTGCTGCTGCTACTACTACTGCTGATGCAAGGAAAATATAATGAAAGCAAAATAAACTGGAATGCTGCACAGACGTACGCAAGCCTCTGTGCTGCAGAGTGCGGTCAGCAGCGCATGGCGCGCGAGGGAAAATAATTCAATCGGAATCTTATTTCGCTGCAGAGCAGGGAGTAATTATTGCCCTCCGACGGCTCGCAAGTATTTTGTTTCGCGCCGAGCCTCAAAGGAGCTATTACTTTTATATGCAGCCGTGTGTATAGCCACGCACCACTTTCGAGCCGAGCAATTTGTCACTTTTTTAAGATAATTTACCATATTTTCTGTGAAAATTTTTGAACCTCGTCGTAGCGCGAGAAAGGGATCAAAATGTCATTGGTTATGAGGGTTTTTTTTTGTGAGCGCGGAGGAGTACAGATGAAACAATTATTAAAATGAAAAGACACAACTGTGCCAAAGTCATTCCGGTAAAATATGACATTTTTTAATTGCGAGAAAATTATTCGAAACAATTAACACAAAAAGTTATTACAAAATTATTTTCTAAAATTATTCATGTTTAATCATTACTCATGCTTTAAAATGATATTTGCGCCTTGCCTGAGCTCCAGCTTGAAAAGTTGAGCTTGAATTACAGAATCAGCAATTAGGCTTTTCCAACTTTATGGTGGCTTTGTGCAATTCAAATATTTTCTTTGTAGCTGTACGAATGAACAAAAAAAATCAACCTTCGTGCGAGTGCCAAGGTTTTAGGCCGCGCAGGATCGATGCAGCGCTCGGGCCTCATCGCGTACGCTCGTGCGGAAATTCCATTTTCTCCTCGAGTAAGAAGAAAGTATCAACTATTTCTCACCGAACAATTTCGCCGAAGATAAATAGCTGCGGCTCTGAAATTTGCCGAAATCGTCCGCAGTATAACGTATAGATAGATAGATCTACGCAGATATTATAATACTTTTTCCACTTGCTGCGGGACTCTTTACTGCTCTCTGCAGCAGTATACGTCTGTCTCTTTTTGAGCCCGCGAGCGGCGCGCGTATAATAAACGTATATATAGCGAAAAGCTCTTTTCAATGGATCTCGTTAACCCGGAAATACGTAATTCAACCTGCGCATTCACCCTCTGTGTCTGTCTCTTTTTCTATGAATGTATGTGTGTGTCTGTGTCTGTGTATAAACTGGCGCGCGTCCGCCTGTGTGTGTATTAAAGTTGGGAAGAATACGCGCGTCACGATATAAAACGAAAGAGTGCGAGAATAAAAAAAGAGGCGCTATTATATGAATGGCCATCTTGAATGCTTGAATTGGTCTCTGTCACACGTACTCAAGGCCTCCAATCCGAGGCTCTTTACACACATGCAGAGAGACACAAACTCACTGCAGACCACACACAGACGCAGAGTTACCGCTCGGAGCATAAAGCTAAGGAATAAAAAGAGCTCGCTTCATAGGACGCGCTCACTTGATCTCCGAGTAATTGTCGGACGAGCTGCTGTGCCGCACGAGCTAGCTATACTATGCTGCTATCTGCGCGCTCTATCGCAATTCGAGAGCTCGTAGTCGCGCGCGTCGTTTCTCTTCTACGCTCTATGTGTCACGCGTGTAGTATCCAGTACGTACCTATTCCTAACTACAGGACGCAGCACGCTATAGGTCAATTATTTGGCTTGGAAAGGTACCGCAGCACCGCTTGTTTTTCTCTCTCTCTCTCTCTCTCTATCGATCGATTGCGCGTCTTTAATCCGCCCCCGCTCGCACATGTGTGCGCGTTGTTCCCCACGGGGAAACTGCCGATAGTAATATTACGAATATAATCAGCTAAAAATGGCCCCGAAACGAGCAGAGCCTATATCGCACCTCGAGGCTATAACGTAATATAGCTTCGCACGAATCGCATAAATTAAGACGCGCTCCGCAGTGTATACACACATGCACACATAGGCATGTTTTACTTTCGATAATTTCTCCGGTACACGGAGGATTTTCGTTCGGCGTGGGGGAGGGCAAAGTTTCGGTTTTATGCATAAACATTTGGTTCGCAGGTAGTATTAACTTACAGCGGCAATGTGCGCGACGATTCAGACAAGCATATAGTATATACGTGAACTTTACGAGCGAAGAAAGCGCAAAGTTTCTTAGCAACAATTTTGCAGCGATTTTCATCCGTTCATTTGCATTTTAGGGGAAAATTTCGCGCGCGCGCGTGGCGATAATAGCGCGCGATATTATAAGTCTGCCGAGTTGACATGGAAATGTAATAAAGCGCGCGAGCTTGCGTATATGTCTCTTTGTGCGTAAATGTAATCCTTCGAATATTTCGCATCGACTCTTCCGCGAGCTATTGCTGCTTCTGCTGCCGCTGCTGCGCAAAAATATTCGCTAAATATTCGCGCGTTGAATTTCGAGGCTCCGCAACTTCGGGAAAATCCTGAAAAATCGATGCCTCGCGTTGTAAACGTCGATGTAAACACGATTTCGGTCGAATTGGCGCGCGTGCACACGCATATTCTTTACGGTCAAAGTATCAATTTTTCCGCAGCGGAGGAAAATAAAAATAAAAGGTATATAGTAAATAAACAAAAGTTTGAGCTCCATTGTGCCGAGCTTCTCTAACGAAGCGAATATTTTTGCATACACAGCAGCAGCATATGCATTTCTTCCATTTTTTTACTCCCCCGCGCGATATTGTACTCCGGTTACTTATATATCCATAGAGAAAAATCTCGGAAACGCGAATTGACGTTTGCGAGTCATGACGTGCGTAAATATATGCGAACGCGTAAAAGCTCTCTGCGACTTGCGGAGTCGCACCATATTTATAATCGCGAATTTATACATAAAGCCAATTTAGCCTCTCTCTCTCTCTCTCTCTCTCACGTGCATTAAACGCGAGCTTGCAGCAGCTCGTGAGCTCCACGGGTATGAAAATAATTTCAAAAGACGTTTATCTAAGATTAGCATATATACGACTGTATTTCGGAATAGTACGCGGAATAGCAGGTATAGTACGAGATCGTATATGTACGTGGTGCAGCGGTCTATAACGAATTTTAATTGACTCTCTCTCTCTCTCTCTAAGAAACGCATCATCGAGCCCCTTCGCATCAAATTTACTCGTATGCTCGACTCGAATCGATAATCGTAATCAGCTACCAATAATTTGCAATTAATTCGGGTCGAGACATCTCGCTATACTGCGAGAATATGAAAAATCTCGCGAGTAAGGTCACGTGCAGTACTACTGTACGCGTCGCGTGTTACCTGATCAAATGTTCGCTGCTGCTACTGCTTAAAAGCCAAACTAAACAAATATAAGCGTATTTGAAGCATATTATATACGTAAAGAGACGACGACTTGACGTGTACACGTGTGCTCGTCTATATACTACTAATACGGAACGCTGCCGAATGCTCGACTTTGCGAGCATATAATTAAGCTCCCGTGCGTAGGCCGGATTCGCGCGAAGCAAGAAGCTCTGCAGCAGTCGCGCGTAAACATACACGCGATCGCGATTATGCGCAAATGATGATATATACATTTCGATAGGAGGAGGAAGAGAGAGAAAAATCGTTGGAAATAGCACCAGAGATTTAATTTTTGTTTATTCGTACAGAAATTAGCAACGCGCGCTAAGTTTTAATACTCGTGCACGTGGCAAAAATATCCCGATCGCACACGCGTGTGTTTATTGGCTTTCGATACATGAATTTATACTTCATCCTCGTTTTTTCTTCTTTCTCGAACTCTTTCTCTCTCTTCTACGGACGGTGAGCGTAACTAAACATCGTCCACGGTGTTATAACGGCGAAAGGAGTATATACAACGATCGATATAATATAGAGGCGATCCGCTATTACGGGATTTTAAGTTATTATATACATAAAGGGGGCCGCCACAATATCGCACTCGCTGACGCGTGCGCGCCCCACACCGCAGAGCTTATATTTCATTATGAACTTTACCTCGAAGTAATGAAATTTCGTTATTATTATTTTTTCACGTGCGAGCTTTGCGCGAGAACGTCTGAAAAAGACAGCAACGGCATGGCACGAGCGCGGCGCAGAGGCCATGCGGATAGGCGTGAGAGGCAGCAGCAGCAATGTAGCAGCTCGGTGCGCCGAGCAATATTTTATTGTTACACTTTTGTTTTTGCAGAGGTGCAGCAGCAGCAGCAGCCATTACGCTCCTTTGAATATACGTATTTTTATTTTTGCAAAATGCATATTTGCGTACACAGGCGTGCGGGCGTGCCGCGACGTGGATTGAAAAACCAAAAAGAAATAAAATGGTATAAATAAAATGAAAGGAAAATAAAATAGAAAAAAAGGAAGGATAGGAGAAAAAATCCTGTGCGTGTGTTTGTAGGTACCCACGTATCTGTACGCGAGATAAGCGGCTCGTTTATTCTCGCAAACTGCATCAGCTTTGCGCTGGCATGTATAAAAATCTTGCGGTAGCTCTTTCTTCTCTCTTTCTCGTGCACTCACACACAGACACACACACACTTGCATACTCTTCTTTTGCATTTAAACGCTCGGCGAGTATATATACATGCGGAACATGGCGTATAATGCATATACGTGTATCCTTTTGTGCTTCTCTCTTTGCTGTTCTCTCTAGATTGACGAGAGCTGGAGCTTGCCCAGCCACGATGGCATATCGTCGCAACGCCGCTTGCATCAGTATATACGTATATAGACTTTCTTTCATTTCGGTTGGCTCTTTAATCATCGCCATGCTGCAGCTCGGTCGTCATATCGTAGGTGTCGTAACGGCCTTGCGCGCGAAAATTACCATCTTCTGTATATTTTTCTTTTTGTTGCCTCTCACCCACGCGCGCTTGCCACAATTTTAACGCGCTACGATGCGAAAACACGTTTACGTATAATATCGATTTCCTTAACCGCGGCGACTGTCCATTTTGTAGTTGTTTTCGTGCGTATATATACGTGTTACGATAGCTTTTACACGTACGTCGTTAAGTGCTTCTTCGCAGGTAAACGCGCACGTTTATGTACGCGCGCTCTTGGCCCGCAGCATCAGCTGAGGAAAAAGAGACATCGCTCGCGGATCCGATGCTCCAAGCATTTTTTTTATCGCAAAGGCGCGCGTATACATTATACCACGTGCCGTGTATTATTGTACACTACGAGCGATATGCTGCTGCTGCTGGGGACATTGCATGCGAGTTTATAGCGCGGGGAATTTTACGAGATGCCACTTTTTCTCTCCTTCGCATTGTGCCACGCGATGATCGCCGCCGCCGTGTGACTAAGAAGATGCGCGATATTGGCTATTTCGTTTTGTCACGCTCCGAATATGTATTATGGGCAGCTTGCAGCGAGTCCTTCTGCTCGCGCGAGCTTTCGAGCTTTCGAGCTTTCGAGAAAGAGCGAGCTAGCACTTTGGTCATTCGCATAATTTGCGCCGAAAATTTTTGAAAAAGTATCGTGCATCGACGCTCGTTTTTCCGCTACGTTTAATTGAATCGTAAAATATACATCGAATAAGCTATAGCCTTATATCGTCGAATGGAGCTCTATAGATATACGTATCCTACGTATACGTGGAAAATTACGCGCTTATACGTAGCTCTCGAGGTGGCGGCGGCGGTTATGCTTCGTGTCGCATGATTTTATCGGGGTCCTCTCTCTCTCTCTCTCTGCAGCGCAAGCAAAAATAAATGCTAGGCAATTGCGCTCGCTGTACTGCACACACATACGCGATTTTTTTCGCGCAGTGTTTTTCGTTTTTCAATGTGTGTATATTGCTGCCGCACGCGCGCAAGTAGTCGTTTCGCGTGCACACACACACACACACACACACACACACACACGTGTAGAATACAACGGCAGCGGCGGCGGCACAAAGTTCAAAACGATTTTATAATTTGATTTTCATTAGTACGTATAGGCAGCGTGTGTGTGCGTACGCGCGTGCGAGGCTGTTTTATCTAATTTCGGAACTGTACCCGTGTTCGGAGCTCTAGGCTCTCGCTCACTCATACAAGCACACACATGCACACACAAACACATCATTGGAGCTATAACATTTTTACTCTATACACATTGAGATGCAAAAGTTTTCGCTTTTGTACACACATATATAAAGCAGAGCGAGCGGTGGTGCTTGTAGCGACGCGTTTGCCCTTCACATGCTATATACAGCCACTTGTGTATTATACTCGGACTTTCTCTCCTCTCTCTCTCTCTCTCTCTCTCTCTCTCTCTCTCTCTCTCTCTCACTTGATAAAGTTAGTAGAACTATAATGAGCGAACGCAAACGTACAGAGCTCGAGCGAGCGCAAGTATTATTATATACATGTTATACGTGGGCAACTCGAGGCGAGTCTCGGTGCGATATTGCTTGAGAGTGCACTGCAGTGCAGCCTCTCTTTTGCGAGCTGCTGAAAAAACAAAAGAAAAACGAGCCGATTTCAATTATCGCGAGCGAGCCTCGAGTTTAAATTGCGCTTGCATCGATGAATCAGGCTGGCGATCGTAATATGCACGCGTAACAAATGCTGCGCATAAGGCAAACGTCGATCCAGTGCACCTTTGAGCGGTTAGAAAATCTTCAACCCTACTTTGCGCGCTGTACTGTAGTAAAGAGCGTAAATTTGAAGCGAATTCGATACAAAATAAGACAGTTATGAAACAAACTAGCAAAAGTGAATGTATAAGTACTGATTTACATTTTATTTGAATTAAAATAATTTTATTAAAAATTAATGTTTTATAAGAGATTTACTTTTCACGTTAATTTCTTGAAAAAGTTGTGGAACTTCAATGTCAGTTAATGACAGCCTTCACCGCTAGATGGCGAGTACCTTTATGTGTAAATCTGCAAGCGGCAAAGTGAAAACAATTTTATATAAGTCAAACGAAAATTTTTGATAATAGTCTCTAGTATCGTTTTTGATACCGATAGAGCACGAACAGTTGTTTGCTTCTTCTGGGGCGTGTAAAGTAATTGAAAGATATTAGGCATCGTTATGCGTAGCTTTTTGAGAAAAATCTACGTTTGACTTCAAAAGTTTTTTGTTCTCATTCAATTTTTTTTGAAGTTAGATAAGCTAGCAAGATTTTAATGTACATAGCTATAGCAGGAAAATATATTTCAGTAAAAAAATGGATAGAAAAAATTTCCACCATATTTATTCGAGTAATTTTCATGAAAATCTAAATTCATGCCTCTCTCAAATTACTATCTTTACTGCAGCATATTTCTAAACGCGTGCTCTACCTTTGCATAATAATGATAATGTAAAAAGCAAATATCTCGCTATTCTTTTATAAAAATTTACAAAAATATCTTTGGCCTTGAAATAAATAACGCGTAAGAGAATTGAACAATATTCTTATTACTTTTATGGCTATGATTCATTAGTAAGCTAAGCTTTACAGGTGTATTTACGAGGTCATTTATAGTATCGGCAAAACGTATACATCTATACAAGTGTATACACGTATACACAGACTTTTGTTTTTATCAAAATAATTGCCTTTGAGATATTCACCAAAGTCTTAGCAAGAAGAGAAAAGCCAGGGTATTATACGGGCGCACAGGCACGGTATAAAATATTTCTGCAAATCTTTCAAAGGGAGCCACGCGCGCGCGCGCCTTTATTAATAACGCGTGCGCCGCCTCACGTATACGCGCAGAAATTATAAACCGCGTAAGCTCGGCTAATTAGACGAATCTCTCTCTCTCTCTCTCTCTCTCTATTTCAAGGCGAATTTCCAAGACATTTTTGCGTAAACGTTAACCCGTGGCGTAGTGGCATACAGCGGAGTCAATGGGAGGATCGGATATGCACTTTAACCTCGCGGTTTTAATGGACTCGGCGGCGCTCGATCGCGTTTAACGTGTGAATTTCGAGCCGGTGTATATACGACGTGTTCATCGCGTCGATCGCACAAAGCGCATCCTCGAGGATCTTAACTCGGTGCGGGGAACGATCGTAATTTGGTCGTTTGAAGCTAGCTCTAGCGTATACAGCAGCAGCATTCGATAGCTCGATCGCTATACTCCCCCGGCTTAATAATATGATTCCAGCACTTGCGAGCGTCGTCGTTAGTTGAAACACACTCTTTCGCCTACAAATTCATACGCGCGCATAAGTTAACCGTGCTAATCCCCGCGCGCGCTGCGGCCGATGAAATCCCGTTGACTTAAGCCGGCCCAAACGACGGCGGCTGGCGGTGTGCTGTACGTGTGTAAAGCATATATATATAGGAAATCTTGGCGGTGTCGGTAGCAGACGTAGCGGGCCGCGCCTCTTCGTCGTGCGCCACAAAATTAATTGGTCGAGTAACTCACTCAGCAGCTTCTCCTTCTCTCTCTTTTCCTATAATATGCAGATCGAGTTTCGTTGCCACTACATACAGAGAGACGCAGAGAGAGAGAGAGAGAGAGAGAGCTTAAAACTCGACTGTGCAGTACGCAAGCGAGCGAGAGCGAGTTTTCTCACTCTCAGGGGCGTAAAGTTTAAGGACGCGTAATACGTAAAGGGACTGCTGCTGCTGCTGCTGCGGAGTGCATGTGTAGACGACGGCGAAAGCTCGAAAGCGCGTGGATTAAATTGTGCGTCGGTCGGTGGTTTGTACAAATCTTCGCTCGCAAGAGACTGACGTACGAAGTTGTGCGCTAGTAGTAGTAGTAGCTGTGTGTATACGAATGGACGTTTGCTTTTGAGGTGTATGTGCCATATAGCCTGGGATGTAGACACGAATAAAACTCAACACGACTAATTTGCCAGTAGTGTCGCTTTTGCGCACACATAGCTCGAGAGAGAGAGAGAGAGATCTCGAGGAGAGGAAGAAAATAAAAGTTTAAAAGGAGAAAAAAAGATTAATACACTTGTCCAAACAGGATTTATAGCTCTAATTGTTTTGCGTGCCATTTTTCGTGCGTGTTATCGTCGGAATACATTTGTGATGTTTAGCTTTTAACTCATCTCGACTCTGCTCTACTCTACTCCCAGCCCCCTTGTCGTAGAAATATTTTCACATTTGTTTCGCGGTGGGTCAGCCTCATTATGCAGTTAACCGAGTAACCGAGAGAGAGACGAAGAGAGCAGAGAAAGAGAGAGTCAGAGTGAGAAAAGCAAGAGAAGAGGAGGAAAGAAGCTGCACTGTTAAAAATATTTACATTGAAAATAATGTAAAAGTAAAGGAAGTTTTTTTCCTCCACGGACATGAATTGAATTTAACGTAAAGACACAAAAATTAATGTAATTCAATCCAAATTTGATGGATTTTAAATGAAATATTATCAATTGATTTTGCATAAAAAAATACATAAAAGTCAATGCGTTTCAAGAGAATTTTCAATGCGATGCCGTAAAAAAATTTCATTTATTATTATAAAATCTACATTAAATTTGAGGTATCGATATAATATTCATTTTTCTGCATCTCACTGAAAATTAAGCCTATTTATATGAAATTTAATGCTTAAAATAATAAATTTCGTTTTCAAATCTGCACTGACTAATATTTTGAATTACATTAATTTTAATGTACTTTTAATAGAAAAAAATTAATAAAATTTCATGTAAAATGCATTAAATTTTATGGGACATACTGTAATTTTGGTTGATTTATATGAAATACAATTTATGTCCGTGGAGGAAAAAAACTTCCTCTACTTTTACACTAATTTTAATTTAATTCAGTAATTATAAAATCGACACCAGAAGCAAGATTAGTAAATAAAATCAAATTTGCCAATAGGAATCAATATCTATTTATTAAAAATAGAATTTTACATTACATACTAGACAGTACAACTCAATATTTTCATTATAAATGAACTGATGCAAAAAAACAAACGGAAATATTAATTTAATTCAATGCTCCAAATTCTGTTGAGTACTCCGCCAGTGATTGGGCCAATTTGACAACTGCTTGATTAATTGTCTTCTTCTTCTTTTTTGGAGCATTATTCAGCGCAGTAGGATTAATGTGAAACAAGAATCTAGAAAAATGACAAAAAAAATAATATTAATGAAATTTTTGTAAAGGGGTATATTTTTTCAAACTAAATTATGCAGTTTTACAAAGTATATTCTTACTTCTGAATGAACTCCAAGGTTTTTGATAAATTTTTAGGATAGCAGTATCCAAAAACATAAAAACTTATAAAATATGTTAATACAGCTTGAATAACGTCTTGACATTTTATTAAACATTTTTGATCTACTGCAACAACGCATTCATTATCTTGAGAAAAAAAAGATTGACCATTCAGGATAATTAAAGGAGACTTTGTATGGATTTCTTCCTCCAAACCTTCATCATTTAGTTTTTTCTGAAACACGTAATGACTTATTAATTAATTGTCTAAATTATAAAAATTAATTTTTACACTTACGTCCGTAATTTTAAAAAAATCATCCTGCTCTTCTTTAAAATGAGCCATAATTAACAGAAAGATAACCAAATGTTTTGGTTTGTCATTTGATACAATTTTTTTTTGATCTGAATATTCTTGAAAAATTGTTTTAATTTTTTCAGAACAATTTTTGTTGTATTTAAAAAATTGCCGGATGTATTTGGATTTGGACAACAGAGCATTTTCGAATACATCCGCAATGTTTTTTCCTAATAATATAGATGCATGCTGAATTATAACTCTTGATGATGATAGATGAGGCCAATCTTCAAAAAGCAAATGCAGGTCCCTTTTTTCCATATTGATTTTTTTACGTAGGGTTGGGTAGGTATCCTTGAGTAGCAAGTCAACTTTTTCATCACTGCTGTCTGTCCCAAATAATTCTTTAAGTATAATTCTTTTATTCTCTTGAGTATTTCCATCTTCATTTTCTGGCAAATTCGGTGCATATTCAAGGCAACCATGCTCATCAATTCGTAAAGCAAGAGCTTCTTCATCTCTTTTCTCTTGTACTCGTTCGTCATCACTGTCGTCATGTTGCTTGCGTTTCTTTGGTACGCTCTGGCCTTTTTTATAGAGTACAGCATTATAAATTTTAATGCCTAATGCATTTTTTCCATTCGACCAAATTTCATCGCCTACTTTTTGGTCAAATGAATCAGGAAAGTCGTTGCAGAGGTAATCAGCAATATTAAAGACTGTGCTTCTTCTTGGATCTTTTAAATCATCAACAATATAAGAAGCTAAATTGCTTACAGCCAATCGGAGCTCTCTAGGTTTTAAGGAAGATTTCGATTCTAAAATTTTCTGTAAGGAAGTTCCTAGGGATTCAACGACTTTAGAAAACGAAATGTTAGATCTTTCGACTGCAACCATATTTGGTGCTATCTCTGAAAAAATAAAATTTTAGTATTACATATATTGTAAAAAACAGTATAGAATTATTAAGAGGTACAGAGCACCTAGCCGACATTAAGTATACCTAAATTATGAGGTGCAAGATTTCGTTCATTTTCTTCATTTCCGTAATCCAGAGGCACAATATTTAGCAGCAACGCTTCTTTCTGTTGATTAGCATATTCCATGAGCAGATCATCGTCGTCGAGTTCAGTATTATCTGATTCTAATAAAACCTAAAAAAGAAAAACGAGAAATGAAAACAGCTTATTACTCATAAAATAACAAATCTTTTTAAATATAATTTTACTTTATAATCTTTATTTGGGTCGAGGTTCAATTTAGTTTTTCCACTGGCAATAATTTGTCCTATTGTTTCAGCTTTGCAAATTTTTTTTCCTGGTACTCCAGGTGATTGGATTTTGAATAAAGGCATCTGAAAAAGATTTTGGTACTTTAAAAATAATTTCTTAAAAAAAAACATGTAAAGGAAAAAAATATCTACTTGTCATAAAAGTTTTAACTTTTCCATCAATATATAGCGCGATGGTTTGACGCATAAAATATTTTGCAATTTGTATATTTTCATTGGTTTAAAATCTAAAATATTCTTCAAAGCCACACATTCATAGCAGTTGGTTGAGCTAACTTTGTAAGAAGCTATTTGTGGTAGATATGAATTACTTAATATTTCTAATAGAAAATGAACGTTGCCATCTTGTATTAAGATAAAAGTGATTTTTCCAATCGTCACATCAAACTTGTATATATGTTGACGTATTAATAAGGCATCTCCTTTATTATATTCTGTACCTTTATAAACAATTTTTTCACACGATTCTAAAAATCCATCAAGTTTTCCAATTATTGCTTTTTGGATGTTCATATTAAAATAATTAATTTGAAATGTCGACAATTGGTGCAATTCTAATTCGAGTTTAATTATTCCTAAACGAACTAGGCATTGAAAAAATTCATGTTTTTCAGATAATGATTTGACAACATTTATAAAGTTCATTGTATATCGAATAGCTCGTTTAAAATAACGATGTTTACTTTCATATCTTAAAGTCCATACTTTAATTAAAGGGCCATATTTGAGTATCAATTCTGGATAATGTGTTAAATAATGGTGCTTTGGACGTAAGGGAGTATCCGGAAAAAATGATTGTCTTCTATCAACATAATCAAATACAGATACTCTTAGATATGAGAGTAAAGATACGTGAATTTGTGGTGCACAAATTATTTGGGAAATTTCACTGAGTGTTAACAGTAATTGCCAAACCTCATTATCCAAATCTTTAATATTGTTTCTAAGTATAAGAGGTAAAACATGAAGCAATGTCCAAATTTGACACGCACCACCTATGATTTTCTTAGAATCTGCTGTTACCTTAATTGGTTTATCAAGTTTTTCTTGAGGCGAGTATGGAAAATTTATTATCAGATCATTTAGATCATTTAGGGTTATCCAATTTTCGCTTATAAAATAATCCAAGAATAATTTTAAATCGTAGGCCACTACTCCCTCGAAAAAATCATGCCCCAAACATGGAACTAAGCCATCAATTACATGAAAATATTTTAACTCATTGAAGACTGATGAAAATTTTACGCCATCTACAACAACAGACTTTCTTTTATCCGTGGAACGCTTTTTCATTTTTCTGATTTTTTCCGCCTGAATTACAGCTTTTTCGTATGATTCTTTGGTTCTGGGGTTGTAATATTTATATGATCCACCGTCTTCATGGAACTCTCTTCTGGTCATAAGACAGTATCTACATAAATGCTGAACTGTAGAAAAGTTTTCGGCAAAACCACCTAGAGCATGGCTACCTAAGTTGTCTCCTGATATATAAACTAAGGATCCTTTTATGATTTCATTATCTACTACTATTCCGTGTTCCTCGATATCTTTGATATCGTCAACAATTGTACGAAATACTTTGTGATGATCAAAATCTTTAACCTTGCACAAAGCAACGAGCTTGATATTATTCATGTGAGATCTAAGATAAGATGGAATATTTCCAAGTGTCATGTACACTGCAAGAATTTTGTGCACTTTCTTTGCTGGTCCTATCGGATTGACAATTTCAAATTCATCTTGATACAGAATTATTTTAATTCTTTTAACTTTTGCATTTTGGAAAAATTCATTATTTTTATAAATAGTTCCATCTGTAAAATCTGTTAAAATTTTTGGATCAAGATTATTTGAAATATCGAAACTAATATAGTTGATTAAAGATTTATCTTTTAACATTTTTTCAATCGTTTTTTTAATAGGTACGTATGAGAAAAAAGTGTTTTTAACTGGGTCAATTTTGATCATTTTCGGTGCCACATAATCTAAATTATTGACAAAAAATTTTTTCCGCCTATAATTTGATTTTAAAATTTTATGAGCTGAACTAAAGGGATCATTTTTAGAAATAGCATCATTTACTGTATTTACTGTATCAGTAGAAATATTTTTTGCTTTCAACTGATAATTTAAATTATTCATTATTATTTCTTGTGCTAAAACATGCATATCGTTGTACGCCTCACTAATGTACTGCACAGTAGATGAAGGTATTAATAACTCGCTCTCTAATTTTAAATAAAATTGTGCCATATTGTGTAGAAATAAGTTGGGGACATCGATATTATGTGATACGTTTTTGTCTAAGGTGTTAGGAGCAAGATTTGATTCCATCTCTTCGCAATGAAAATCCACTACGTTATTATCTACAAAATTGTCTTTATTCATCTCCAATGAAGAACGTTTATATGCTATTTGATCACTAATTATTGCTGATTCATCAAATTTTCCATGGATTTTTGTCAAATGACTCGTAAATGAATTTAACTTCAAATATTTTTTATTGCAATGTTTGTGCGGACACGAAATTTGCTCATTATTGTTCAGATGAGTTTTAATGTGTTTGACCATGTGCGAGTAGGTTAAACAAGCCTGGCGACAAATTTCCACCGAACAAGTAAATTTTCCAGATTTATCTTGACAACCAGCTTGATTATTGATAGGGGTCTTTTTTTTGGAACTCTTGCCGTGAAATTTTAGTAAATGCCGACTAAGGGCCATAACATCCAAAAAACGTTTAGTACATTTGTCGAAACCACAATCAAAGAAGTTATTTATGTGTTGGTGATACTTTCTATGATGTAGGTGAAACTTTAGTTGATCTGTTTTATACTTGCAGTAGTTGCAATTAAATAACTGAGCCATCTAGTAAAAAGATTATTTTCATGTACATTAAAAGACTTCATAAAATGTATTTATAATCAATATGGCAAGGTACTAATCTGACACGCGAAATTTAAAAACACATTTTTTGATCACAAAAAAAAAATTCACACCCCTCTTTCATCTGCAGCATAGTCTGGACGCTGACTATGACCCACATGCACTCGAAACCTAGTGGATGAAAAACTATGCAATCACGTATTGGAGGTTCCTGAATATTATATGATATTCCCTTTCGAGATAAAAAATTACAAAAGTTCAATTACAAGTAGCTTAAAAATATGAACAAAATTACTATTTTATAAAACATACTTATTCAGTAAAAGCGATCAATTTACTTTGATAAGTAGTTTTTTAAAAACAAAAAATTGAATCATTTTTTAGTTATAGAAACAAATTTGGTTAAAACAAAACATACAAAGTTTTGTTTTATCCAGTAGCTTTCGAGTAGACGTGGGACAATAGCCAGTGTTTGGACTAGCACTATGAGCGAGCAGGCACAAATTTAGAAACACGCTATGCGCTACGATCAAAGGATATGGGATCAGCAGAGAATATATCACACCCACACAGATTTATACTAGTGACTATATTAATGCACTGAGAAACTTTCGAGGTGCACTGTGCTCTTGAGCAAATGTACCGAAAGTAGAGTCCTCCTTTACTATACCTTCATATTCTTAGTCATTTTTGTAAAACTAAATGAAATGTTTTTTATTTCAAACATTACTTTCATAAAAATATGATTATTTGAATAGTGCGTAGGTATCGCTCTTGGGCAAGAGAGCAGTGCATATAAAAAATTTCTAAGAGCAGGTTTCATATGCATGCAGGGCCTAATAGCATACTCATGCTTAAAATTATGAAGTGAATAATTCTGGAGTATGTACGGATGTATGTAATTTAGCTCGCACCCGAACACAAAACACGCGCTCGAAAACTTTTGTATTGAAAATATAAATCTACAAATACAAGTGCTCATGGTATAAACATTTTAACAATACAGAAATGGCTCGATTTTATGATATTCGAGCATTTGAGATACTCACGATATATACACGCGAGGGCTTGACTTTGTCAGTACACAAATGAAACACTACCGAAAGTATACATATCGCACCGATCCATGCGTAAGCGAGCGAGCACAGACTCGCGTGATCTGCAAAGTATGTGCGCGTATACAAGCAAACGAGACTATGCAGAAAAAAAAACAACGTCCACGCGTTTCTTTCATTTTCGTCACTATACGCGAGTAGATGATCTAAGCGACGATCCGAGGATAGAAGGTATCACGCACACAGATTCGTAATTATATCCGTGTCAATGTTGAGGTTACACATTCATGCAGGGCCTGATACTGAACTGATGCTTACGATTATGTAGCGGCCATCAATGGAGAATATATGCGTGTTCCGTTCAAAAACCAAAGTCGTCTCTTGGCTCGCACCCGCGCGCACATACACACACACACACACTCGCGCTCGAAATTTGCTATGTCGAATATACACATGGATGTGCCAATGTTATTAGTCTTTGCAGTATAAAAATTCGGCACTATCAATATATGTACGCGAGGGCTCGATTTTTTCAGTACAAAAACGAAACGCCACCGAAAGTATACGAATCGCACCGATCCATGCGTAAGCGAGCGAGCACAGACTCGCGTGATCTGCAGAGTATGTGCGCGTATACAAGCAAACGAGACTATGCAGAAAAAAAATAACGTCCGCGCGTTTCTTTTATTTTCGTCACTATACGCGAGTAGATGATCTAAGCGACGATCCGAGGATAGAAGGTATCACGCACACAGATTCGTAATTATATCCGTGTCAATGTTGAGGTTACACATTCATGCAGGGCCTGATACTGAACTGATGCTTACGATTATGTAGCGGCCATCAATGGAGAATATATGCGTGTTCCGTTCAAAAACCAAAGTCGTCTCTTGGCTCGCACCCGCGCGCACATACACACACACTCGCGCTCGAAATTTGCTATGTCGAATATACACATGGATGTGCCAATGTTATTAGTCTTTGCAGTATAAAAATTCGGCACTATCAATATGTACGCGAGGGCTCGATTTTTTCAGTACAAAAACGAAACGCCACCGAAAGTATACGAATCGCACCGATCCATGCGTAAGCGAGCGAGCACAGACTCGCGTGATCTGCAGAGTATGTGCGCGTATACAAGCAAACGAGACTATGCAGAAAAAAAACAACGTCCGCGCGTTTCTTTTATTTTCGTCACTATACGTGAATAGACGCCATTTTCAAAAGACACTAATCGTTACTGGCTACTACGATAACCGAAGTATCGAAATTGTGGAATAATTATTGTCATGTCTACAAATGGGATTGAACTGTTAGTTGGTACTTGCAATGAGATATCATTTTTAATAAGCTTAACAAAATTATTTCTATTAACGCGAATAGTATACGTTCATTTGTATACAATCAAAATTTCGATCGGATGATTAACGATACAGGTTATGGCGAAGCTGTAGCGGCACTGCACTGTCAAAAGAATTTTCGACCACAATCGTGAATTCCCGATTAGTCAGAAATGAAACTGCTTTGTTAAAAAATGACTAACCCGTTCTTGTTATAAAATGTCCTCTACATTAAAAACAAAACAACTTACTTCAGTGATCCTCTGGTTCGTGCGATGTTGTTCGAGGAGGAATGAAGAAATTATGTCGTCTTCCTCGTTCGATGTACTTGGAGCGTACGAAAAACAGTCACTGTCCCGTTTTACCCAATGAATATGTCCACTTCTTTCCTGCGGATATATTTTATCACCATCTATTGCGACAGATGGATAAGGCTTGATGCATGGATGGGATATTACTTCTTTATAAAGGATTTCTTTCTCGCAGTGTCCGCACTTGTACTTCTGTGAAAATCAGTTGCATAGGTTTAGATTTTAGATATATAGTTAACCTTCACTTACAATTACGAAAAATTAAAACACTTACTTTAGTCCAGTCTACTCCATTTGAAATATTTTTACTCATTGTTTATATTTTTACGTTGCAAGAGCAATAGCTGCGCACCGAGTGTGAAGCACGCGTCTGATGAGTGCGGTTGCTAGAATGTGGACAAAATCGCGACACCGGCACTGGCAGCAGCAGTGCCACAAATGACGGCCACGGGTCACAACAGTTCTTGCGATAAGGACTTAGCAATAGGGTTTTTTCACAGTCGTCACTGCTGGTCACTTTACTGATTTGCCTGGAGGCAAATATGCAAGGTGTTGTTTGTGGGTTAAAAATAAGAGATCTTGTTTGTTTTGACTCCACAAAGGCCTATAGAGAAATATTATACCGCCATATTCTAATTATAAAATAAATTTCAATCATTTTTTTTAATACTTTTGCCCTTGCTAAGATATATATATTTCAGTTAAAAATGCTGATTAATTTAAATTCAATAATTAATCCTTTTTTATTTATTTTTACCGTTGAAAATCTTAATTTGGACTGAAGTTTTATAGACTTTTAATGCGGTTTACTCAAATAAAAATATAAATGTTAAATCATTGATATTCAACTATAGATGTTTCTAGTTTAAGAGAAATATAGATAATTTCTTAATAATTTTTAGCATTAAATTTCATGATTTTGATACAAAGTTCATGCAATTTTAATGCAAATTACTTGGATAAGCGAATCAAAGTCAAGACATTGATATTCATATAAGTTTTTTTAATTTAAGGGAAAAATTGATAATTTTTTAATAATTTTTAGCATTAAATTTCATGATTTTGATACAAAGTTCATGCAATTTTAATGCAGATTACTTGGATAAGCAAATCAAAGTCAAGACATTGATATTCATGTAAATTTTTTTAATTTAAGGGAAAAATTGATAATTTTTAATAATTTTTAGCATTAAATTTCATGATTTTGATACAAAGTTCATGCAATTTTAATGCAGATTACTTGGATAAGCGAATCAAAGTCAAGACATTGATATTCATATAAGTTTTTTTAATTTAAGGGAAAAATTGATAATTTTTTAATAATTTTTAGCATTAAATTTCATGATTTTGATACAAAGTTCATGCATTTTTAATGCAGATTACTTGGATAAGCAAATCAAAGTCAAGACATTGATATTCATATAAATTTTTTTAATTTAAGGGAAAAATTGATAATTTTTTAATAATTTTTAGCATTAAATTTCATGATTTTGATACAAAGTTCATGCAATTTTAATGCAGATTACTTGAATAAGCAAATCAAAATCAAGACATTAATATTCATTGAAGATTTCATGTAAAAGTGCATTAAATAAAATTCAAAATTAGAATCCTCAAATTAAATGTACAATTTTACATTAAACTTACATTAAATTTAAGGTTTTTTTTAACAGTGTGGTTATTATTAGATTTACATTCAAATATACTATGGCGAGATTTGCATGAAACTGAATTATATTTACATGATTTAAGGAATTTTAAACCCGCACGCCGGGACTCTATATATATAACGCTCTACGAGCGGCCCACGAGAAGATAAAATATCATTCTATGTGAAAAACAAGAGGGCAAAAAGTCGAGAGAAAATTTGAATCCCGATTTTTCCCTCTCTCTCTCTCTCTCTCTCTTTCGTGTCTCTCGTTGCGCGGCGCGTAGCGAGCTCGTAATGCAATAGAGCCTACCGCTAGCACTACTTGAATATTGATTTTTCACGTAAATATATATTATCGGTGCGGATTTTCTCTTAGTAGTCGATACCCGCGCGCGTTCGATGTAGAGAGATACAATAAAGTGCAGATTACATTTGTTGAAAGGGGCTCGTTGAAGCAGCAGCGGCAGCTCGCATCTGTATTGTGCAGTGCACGTTCCTGCGTCGAGAATTCTCAATTAAGCCCCGCGCCACAAAGCAAAAATTCTCCTTTACCCCGGGCTCGGCTCGCTTTTCTGCATTCAAGCCGAAGGATTCATTAATCGAATTTAAATTCGCTAACCGAGTCGGATGGAAAGTATACGCCTCTTCATATGGTACATATTATTCAAGTGTATCGCGCAAGCTTGCTCTTCATCTCGCGCGCACTAGGCTCTAGCTGTTACATATATTGCGAGCTGTATAATCTCTGCGGCTACGTGTGCAGTGTGCACATAAGCTCGATCTGTTTCAAAGCTCAGCAAAAAAAAAAAAAAAATCGTTTGAGCCGATGACGCGACGCTTAGCTGGGCTCTTCTCTTTATGTGCAATGGTCGTGCAGCTGCATAGCGCTGCAGTATATGATAGACTTAGGCCGCAGAAACACGCGTATATATTATCTTATACGAGCGCGAGTTGCCGAATCCTCTCTCGCCTTGTATGGATGCGTCAGCTTGTGCTCAGCAGGAGGCTAAACTTGCGAATGATACATTTTCATGGTCTTGCGCATCCTCGCACACACATACACGTACACATATACTCAGACTAGCACACGTACATGCGAGCGATCGATGCAGCCCAGAGTAATTAGCAGCTATTGCGTGTATGTATGGATCGTTAGATGCTGAATATAGGAATGTGGCATCGCCTTCGGTATAGCTATGTGCACTGTACCACGTGTACATGCATCGATGTTCGCCCTGTCAGCTGCACGATGCTTTGACACTTTGCTTTTACTTTTTTTTTCCTTTTTTTTTTTCATTTGGGAAATAGAAGCTGCAGAGGCGAAAAGATAACACGCGTATGCTGCTGCGCGCGGTAGAAGCGTTTTTCGCCTGCCCGAAGATCGACAGTTGACGTTATTTACGGCCATAAGCGATGTTGAGAGCTGGTTTTTTATTTTGACACGTGGCTCGCGCGGCTGCACTTTGCGCGTTGCTATATGTACGTATAACGTACATTTGCGATCCCATCGGTAGCTAATTTTCTTCGCATTATCCACCTACTTATGGAAAATCTGAATGAACCGCTCCCAGCCTATACTGTAAATTTGTTTTTTATACACTATATACGAAATAATTCGAGCGAAGTGCCGCTGCACAACGGCTGGCGAAAATTGCATTGCCTGGGTGAAAATTCGACGAAATGCACGCGCTGCCGAGCACACACTCACTCACATGTGCATACACACGGACACGTACTCCCGCACCCTCCCCCAAAAAACAGCCTGGTAATTGTTAATATCGTTATGTCACTTACATTCAATTTAGCGTAATTTCCTACACTGCGAGAGAATGAACCAAAAAAAAAATAAAAGGGAAGAAGAAAGATAAAAGGATCGACGAAGCGATATGAGTTCATTAATGGCTGGGTCGAATTAATTTGCATAATACAGAGCTGCCGGGAAACGTGTTCCCACTGTAATAAGCTACTTTAGTATGTACCAATTGATTATGGATTACAGAAACATTCATGATTAATGCCGATGGAGGGGATTTGACTTTGCGCGAGGCAGTATTGTGTGTGCGCATCGAGATTGTGCGTACACACTGTTAACTGAGCCGATGGTACACAGTAAGCGATGTATTATACGCGCACATAATGTAATTTCTTGCGGGTACTTGGCACACACAAGCGCGCAAATGCATGCACATATTTGAGCGCGGTAAATATGTAAAAAATTGAAAGAAAATAACTTTGAGATAAATATCGCATCGTTTTTTTTTTTTACGTACCACTGCAGCGTTTATATCGACAGGTCTTATACCGCTTTTGAATAACTACTTCGCACAACGAGGCTTATACATTGTAATCTTGAAAGAATCCTTGCGCTTTTACATAATTTTGTAAAAATGGCGATATACAATGGCAGTCGCGGCGCATGCAAAGTAAGCTTTCCTCGCATCGACGTGCCTTCACTCGTGACACACGCTCGTACATTGCTGTGCTCTGCAAGTGCGTCTATGTATTTATGCTTATAAGCTGCCAGCGCACATCACACACATCACACACACTCACATAGTGGCACACAGGGCAGAGCTACTCCTCTCTATATGCTCGCGTCGTCCTTTTCGCATCAGCGCCCTGCAATCCTTGCATTGTAAGCGTACATACGTGTATGTGCGTGTGTGCGGTGCCCACACGTTGCGTATTACGCTACATCCATTATACCCGTTTTATCCCTGAATTATACATAGACAGTAAGCCAATACGTTATTATAAAGTCGAGCTAGCAGCGGTTATTTCTAGAATTGCGCAACAAAAAGTACACACTATACCCGCCGTGGCGTATATTATACATTATAATACAGAGAGAGATTCGATATGATAGCAAGAAGCGTGAAGGTACGGTCGCAAGCTCGCGAGCTTGCAAGAACGATGACTTTGACCTCGTCTCTTTACTCGTCGCTAGCCCTCGAGTCTCGCGCTCGCTTTGTCAAGGCATTGATGAATCACTAGAGAATCTCTTTATATGTATGTATATCGCGCGCGTATAATATAACATATCTAGGCGTATATAAGTTGCGTCTATGCCGAGGAGCGATTTTAACTTCTTTTTTTCGCGGATTTCAATGCATATGACCCCCGCGAGTCGTAATATATGCGCAAGTGTGCGAGCGCGTGAATTTGTCAGGCCGGAGCTTTTTTGCTCGTCATATACGCCGCACACGGCCGAGGCCGTGTATTAGACGCGCTTGTAATGTAATGTGCACGTTACGTAAAATCCAGATGCGAGATGCGCGGTACCGCTGCTCTGCGCCCGCTCGTATTTTACTGGATCTTTTAATTTAATTGTCGCGCGGAGAAACCGTAATTTTAGGATTTGGATTTTTCAACGCGACGCAGAGCTGTAAAATTATTCGTACGAGTGTAAAAAGGAAAATTCTTTTCGCTGTAAAGTAGAAGCTTAAGATGAAAATGGCCAGCGGACAAACAATGGATTAAATGAAAAAAAGTCATGAATGATCGAAAAACTCTTTGCCTGAGAAAAATAATTAAGAAATTAACGGAGGTCTTTTAAAGAGCTCTTTTAATTGAAGGATATCTTTAAAAAGATTTTCCTTTGATCGCTAAACATCTTATTTTTCATTTAATATCTGCAATTATTCAGCTTTGATATTGTTTTATCAATGATGATGAAGATTGTGTTAGTGAAATTAATTTTTCGATATAAAATATAAAATCGAAATATCGCCGGAATTACGATCATAATATATCTGCCTTCATTTTCAATATAACCATAAAACGATATAAAGTACGAGAGCAGGATTCAAAATTGCATGAATAATTTTCATTCTCAAAATAGCCAATTCGTAAAGTATTTACGTAAATACCTCGTACATAAATATGAATATAAAACATTTTTTTTAATGCATACTGATTGCATGATCTCTGTTTGCAATATATAAGAAAATTTTTATCGTTCATTTTTATACTTGTTGCGTTATAAAACATCTAAGCTTTGAGATTATGTGCTCAACGCGTGCGCTTTTTTTGTTTTCTTTATTTGAGAACATATTTTTTATTCATAGCCCCACAAAAAATAATAAAATAGTCGAATAAAAACGAATACGTATAAATATTTTCCAGCTCTGTTGATGTTTTTCAGTAAAATCTGTCAACGGGTAGCACAAATTTGCAACACGAGAAAATCAATTTTTTTTACATTTTATTATTATAATACTTGCTTTTTTCACGCTGATCTTTCGCAGCCAGCTATATAGAGAGCTCTTGGCTGCCTAAGCCGACTGTATTGAAAATTCAGCAAAGTGAAATTCAATCTTCTTCTACTTTTTTTTGCACCTTGCACTTTTATTCCCGCGACGTGTGCGGGGGCTCTGGAGTAGCAGCAGCAGCAGCACAGGCGCGCACATTGCGGCTCTCACGTGCATCCACAGCTCTCGGATTAATATACCGCCGACATACATAGCAGAGCTCGGACCTACTATTTTATGTGATCAACGGCACAATATCAAAGAACAACGAACGCGACGAGGAGTATAAAAGATCAAAAAGGAGATTGGCTTAGCTTTGTAATTGGGCTTGTATCTTAATTAAAGTATCAGCACAACATGGCCAGCTCGTGCAAAGAGAGCGACTGCACAAGGGAGAAAGTGACGCTTGCCCGATAGATGCGCTCGAGACGAGGTTACATTGAGGGCCGTGTACAACACGGCTGGTGGCTCTTGTGTGTGTGTGTGTGTCTGGAGAAACCAAGTGACCGCGTAAAAAAGAATTTTTTTTCGTCATTGAAAATTTAACAAGAGAGCGTCGGATTAGAGTCACCTCGATCGTATACCTACCCTGACTTTGCGAGAAAAACGTCTGATGACCCTTTTTATAGATATTCAGTGCTCGTGCACCGGCGCGTTTCCAATGGAATTATGGACAATCGTATGTCAGCATTACCAACAAATGTATCAATTTCACTTGGATTTAGGTGCATTTCAACCGAATACATCATTAATTTGATATTTGTTTTGAAGAGTCGAGTTTAGCCGCGCAGCACAGCTCAAGCGCTTCAACATTCAATATATAATATCCTTTTTGAATGTAATCACGTTCAACAAAGCATTATCATTAATTCAATTACAGGGCTCGTGTATCCATGATAATCCTTAGTTATAGAAAAAATCTTTAAAAATATATAGTTAAATGATGAGCACGAGCTTATAGTGGGTTAAATCAATTATAGGATTCCAACTGAATCTAAATCGCGCGTACGTTTGAATTGACGTAATATCGTATTTATACATCGCATTAACTATCTCGCTATGTGCACGCGTCCACCTATATTACTCTCGAGAGATAATTTAATTTTTCGACAAAATTTTCATTCGGCTTTGTCGACAATGTTCGTCCGACATTTGCAAAGATATTTCTATTTCAGCCGTGACAAAGCGAGAGAAATTTAACTTTTGCCTCGAAAGCGCCAGGCATATTTTCTCGCGCAAAATCCAGATTTCGAGAATGAAATATATTATCGACCCGGAGACTCTTATCAGATTTTTCAAACACATGATAAATTTTTGGAAAGGACTCGCTCGCTGCTCTCCTTATAACTGCAGTCGCGCGCGCGCATTGGCTCGATACCAAAAATTTTGTGCAAACGCGCGCCGCCGTGCCGCATTGATTCTGCAAATAATTGGTTTATCAATCGCGTTTCTTTCATCGCTGCAAACAAAGATTAGGAATGAGGGATATGAAAAAAAAGCTACTCGCAATAAGTTGATCAAAAGTATCGAAGAACTATCGGATAGCTGCACAATTCATACGTATAACAGAAAACGTATAGATCATTCGCAAATACACTGCAGGAGATTACTCCGAGGCAAACTTTCGCGCACAAATCAAAGTTCCGAACGTTGATATGCGCTCATAGATATAATCCGAGGGGTTTCGATTTTTTCGCCCCCCCCGAACAATAGACGTAGTAAGTACTTGGCTCGAAAAGCATTAGCCAAGCAAATTCCAACCTTCATATATAGCTGCGGAGAATGGGTTGCAAGCGTGACATCTAAAACACTATCTCTCTCTCTCTCTCTCTCTCCTCGATATTAGCACTGTTGTTTGAGGCGCCCGTGCCAGGTACAACGCGCCGTGCACGAGACGTATAACACGTAATAGCTCTGAGGTGTACAGCAGCGCGCATTTATAGTCGGCGTGTACGCAGTAGATATTATATACATATAGGTACTAGAGAGTCCGGTCGGGGCTTCGAGTGTGTGCTCGCACCTGCACGTCAGGCTTATATATACATGAACATTGTGCGCAGAGATACGGGCACGCTGGGCAATTCCGATTTACCGAGATGCAGCGCGTGCAAACAATCGGAGCTGCTACACGTATAACACGCGTACACGTAAGCCAATCGACGCTGGCCCGAAGTGGACACGCGTCAATCTAATTACTTGAGTTTTTTTTTGCTATAAAATATTCCATTGTGCGAGCGAGTCTCGTCGTCGCTTTTCACTTCATCGCGCGCGCGCACGTGTGGATCATAGTATTTCACTGGCGCGCCAGTAGCTCGGGCTGTGAATGATAATTCCGTATTCACGCGGAGAAATATATTGCTCGGATTTTGAGAGAAAGAAACGACGAACGCGGTGGGAGGTTCCCCAGCTCGTAGGCCAAAATGCACCAGGAGTCTGTGCATATAAGTGCTCCGCTGCGAGTGCCTATACGTATAATGTGCGCGCAGCATCGCTTACATAGAACCTACGCTGGACCAAGACTTGGACAGCCCTGGAGTCGTTTATTATCTTGGTCCTATTCATATTGCGAGAGGAGCAAGCGCCTGTTCCTCCGTCTGCTGATGCGGTTAACCGCACCGAGGCCTCGCTGCGCCTTCATTTCTGTTTGCACGCGGGCGCGCGTATTTCTATATGTACGAATGTCTCGGGAGGAACATTGCAAGTGCGCGTCGAATGTTTTGCGGCTATGAAATTTCAGACGATTAATTTTTGAACGGTATTATTATCTGTCGAGCGAGTGTAAACGTCACGGTCACGATGGCAGCTGAGATGTGGAAAAATTATCTCACCTCGTTACAATTTATTACGGCCAAGCGTATATTTACTGACAACGATTAAATAACGAAATTCCGATTCCGATGTTATATGCAGTTTTTATATACGCGAAAACGCACAATGCGATTTTCATTTATATTTATAAATTATCCCTCGAACTGATACTACTACCCGCGTGGCCGTGCGTCGGACATTTGTATAATATTTCTCGCTATCAATGAAATATTTGATTTAATGCCTATACGCGTGTAGCTGGAAAACGCAGCACAATGTACGTAGCTGTATATAGGTATGTGTGGCAGTGTGCAGCCGTGCACAACTCGTGTGTGCGATGGTGATAGTATACACGACAAGCACGCTGAAAATGTGAATATGCGTCTCAATTTGCACACTCTCTGACGAATACCGCGTAATAACAGAGAGAGAGAGAGAGAGAGAGAGAGAGAGAAGAGAAGGGGGTGAGAGAGATGGAGATAGAAAGTATGCGCATTTTGGCGTGTCGTTTGTGTATAGCACACACACCTACACCTACAAACGAGAGAGCTCCTGGCGTAGAATAGGCTTTACGAGCTGTCGAGTCATGCAAAATTAAAACAACAGAGCGCGAGGTATGTATAGGAGCTACATCATCATGGCAGAATATCAACTTTATTAGGCGTATACGCGCCTGCACGTGCTGCAGCTATCCTATATGCTATGTACTATACGCCACTGCAGCAAGAGAGATGGAGCGAGAGAGAGACAGTGAATAACATTTTCATCCTGCTCATTAATCTGAGGCGTAAATGGATATAAAACTTTCATCAATCATACTGTCGCTTCCAATTGCCCTTGATTATGAAATATATAGATATACTCGTGGCGCGCGACTCGCGCGGCTTTTTTCTTATTACTTAATATTAGGATAATTCGTGCAAAAAATGTGCATCGTAAAAATTTGCTGCAGTGCTGCACGCGCGTCAGACCCGGGCCACGACGACGACGACGGTGTCGATGCGCATTTTTTGCCCGCTGCGGTTTTTAGATTGTATGCGCAGCGAACTTCTGTGCAGCTGCAGCACGCAGAACTCGGAGTTTACGCTTTTGTTGAGGAAAGAAGCGTTTCGTTGCAGAGACATCTCGCTGTACGAATGTGTGTTCGATTTGCACGATTATTTGCCCGAGCGATGCGCGCCAATGCAAACTTCGTTTGCGGTGAGTTTCCCAACTCGTCGGTGCGTAGGATATGTGTAGCTCGTTTCGTATGTATGGCTTTTTACTTTCTTTTTTTTCATCCGTTCGTGTGCCACTTTTTTCGATACGAAACGCAAGCGCGCGCGTTACATCAATATTTATATTAAAAAATTTTTACAACAACAACAACAAAACACATTCATCCAAAGAAATCTTAGAAATGCTAGAATTATAAAAATTTAATTTTGTCAAGAACCTCTTTTTCTCTCTTCTTTTTTTTTGGAGCGCGCTCCGTGCGTTTAACGTCTTCTGCAACTAACTGCTCCGTCGTATCATGCTTTGAAATTACTTCATTTTAAGTTTGAGTCATCAGTCAAAAGTATTTTTAAGTGAAATACGGCCATGAAATGTAAAAATTATACTTTCCTTGACGTTACTTTTACTGTTTATTGTTTTTAATACGGATACTGGCTTGAAAAAAAAAATCCTAAAATTTTTCTTGCAGCAATATTTCTTTTCTTGTACATCGAAAATAAAACATATGTAAATTCAATTGACGGTAAACTTTTCCGACGCTAAATTAGCATTGTGATATCCGTGAATTCTTATTACCCTGGGGTTTCGACATTAAGTAGAAAAATAAATGCTCAGTCGGACGCAGTTGTTTAATTTTTTGTTTTTGTAATATTTCATTAAAAGTTTGCATCACAATAAGAATAAAAAATTCAATTCAAATCTACTACTTTTCTATGGCCCATTGACCTGGCATATATTATATGAATTGTTGGTATGTAAAAATCAATCATCCTCGAGGCCAACAAGAGAAAATGAATATTTAGAACGCTTCACTTTGTCATGCAAAGACATTTTTTATCTCATTTTCACATCCGATTTGCTATACTACTTGGTACTCTATCAAGCTTTGGGGAATATTTTCAATACGTATAAGTAAATCCATCTGTGACGTTCACTTTGTTTTGCGAGAAAAAAATGCGAGAATAAGAGGACAGGCAGACAGGCATTGGAGAAAGAAAAAATATTGAGTTTGTTATCTGAATTTTTTATCAGAGAAGAAAGCGCGCGTGCATTGAAAATAAAGAAAAAAAATTCAAATGGAAGCAATTCTTTTTTCAAAAGATGCATTTTTGTATTTCTAGGTATTAGGGAAAATTAAAAAAGTTACTCTAGTTACTAGTGGGACTCATCCAAAGTTGAAGTAAGATGGAAGGGGTGAAATGAAAATTCTTAAATCTCATGCAGAATATAAGAGGTGAAATAGGATTATTTGATGAGAAATCAAAAGCGTGAAATTATGTTTCGAAATTACGCAAAAGAATACATGAGATTTAAACATTATTCCTATACACGTTGAATTCGTATCGAATTTAATCGAAAAAGTTGAGAATCAATTTAAAGTAATGACAAAAAAAACCAACATCGACGACGCCCCAGTTCGGACACGAGAGAGAGAGTAAAAATTATCACGCAGCTTCGGTACTCGCTTCTGTATGCATGAACTTGCGATAAAGCCCGAGCATTTACTTCATTATCACACCTTCGCGCATTATCTACATCATCCTTTTGGCCTCGGCCGCGCAGCAGCAGCAGTCTTTTGGTTTATTATTAGCCATTATACGTACGAGAGAGCTGGATCTTGGATCGCGCTGTTTTTTGCTGCGACCAGCGTCGAGCTTTTATTTTCCAGCAGCGGAGCTTTCGGGTATAAGGTCAGAACCCAACCTCGGCTGGCTCGATACCAGCTCGTTACTATAGGCCTTAGAATAGTTGAGAGCATGAATAATTGACGAAGTATGCTTAGCCTCGACGTGTTTAGCCACCGGCTCGATGGCAACCAATGGTCTGAAAGAAGAAGAAGAAGAAGAAGAACAACAAGTCCCAGCAGCTTTTTCTTCGCGCGCCGCCTACGCCACTGCCGCTGCCGACGTCTTGCACAAAGAGACTTTTACGCGCGTAAAAGTTGCTTGCTATACTGACGCTGCTGCTGCTTCTTGCTTATTCAGTGCTGCAACTCGTTGCTGCTGCTGGTCGCTTCGGGCGACGTAGCACCAGACTATACGGCAGCATCTCTATATACGTACATGGCTCGGGATATGTAAAGTCGAATTCAAAGTATCCGTGGGATTTGGTGGGTGGAAAGCTTTGTTTGTTGCTACCTATGTGCCCTTCATTCCTGGTATGCACACGGCTACTAACAAGATCGATTCGGAGTTTGAACAACAAAGGGCCACAAGCACCGTTGTTAGTCGTTAGGAAAATCGAAATTTGCGAAATTTTTTACATTTATTTAAAGTAAAGAGAAAAAAGATAGATATTTCAAACAGCGAAGAAAATGTTTTGTTTTGCGGATGACTATTTCTCATTCTATAATAGACATTCGTCATTCAAGTGAGACTTTGGTTTGTTCCGAGAGCACTACTGCGGTAAAGTCTTTGCCTTAAGCTTTAGCCACGGCGAATTGGCAGCGCACGTATTCGCATGAAAAATGTTTTCCGTTTCAATTTTTTTTCTCTCACTCTCTCTCTCTCTGCCTCAGCGTAATAAGGCGCTTACAAACGATGAGTCTAGATTATCGCGCGTGTAAACAAAAAAAGAGATTACAGCGAGTAAATCAATCTTATTTCAAATGTTACTTGTGCGTATCAACGAATCTCTAAAATTTATTGCTCTAAGGCGATACTATTTTTCTTTGTTGTAACTAAGAAAATATGCGTAATTTCTGGCGCAAGTTCAATCGATCAAAGGCGTCGCGCGTTCTACATCCGTTCACGTCGTACAAAACATTCAATTTCGCGCGCGCGCGCGCTCAAGGTCTCCCCAGCGGCATATCTCCAGAGCTCGAGCCGTGAGCAATCTATGCTGCATTATATACGCCACGAGCGCGTGTATAACTCGCGCAACGAACGTCAGCTTAAAATAATGAAGATTAGCCTAGTCGGTAAGTAGACTCGACGCGCGTCGAATCGTATTATGGTCTTTCAATGAGTATTTCCTCGTGGCTTGCGCGCAAACGTATACCAGAGTATTACTTGCGTGACTCTCGCCGGATCATAATGAAGCGAAAACACTTGGTATTACGTGAAAAGAAGAAGAAAAGGAAGAGCTAAACTCCCGAGAGACATTGACGCTCGGCAGCTTGCGATATTGCGTGCCCCGTACATTACCGCGGCAAAAATTGAATTTTCGTCGCGCGCCGAGCTATTATAATGGTAATAATAATAATGGTGGTACGGCGATGCGCGAGCACGGAAAAAAAGCCGGGGGTAAATGAAACTCGTTACACAATGCTCGGAATATGAATCCGCACCCGCCACCCGAGCGCAGTGGCTCTTTTCTTATCGCACGCGCAGAAGAGCCGGTAATTGCATTTGATATGTTTTTTTTTCCTCTCTCCTCCCTTCATTTTTCGTTTTCTTTTATCGCGTCGAGCCATTTAAGCTAGGAAGCGTGCCCGCGATGTATCGCTCGCGCGCGCACGTGTAAAACCCCGAGCGCAAAGTTGGACGGGCACTTATTTTACGTGTTTGGGATCATCGTGATTCCGCGAATAATCCGATCGAAGATAGAGAGAGAGAGAGAGAAATGAAAAAAGCACGCTCTCGAGGGACGGCAATTAAGGCGGCGATCAAATATTGCTGGAGGTATAAGGAAAGTTCAATGAAATATAATAAATTTAAGAGAGCAGAAAGTATACTTATGCGATTCGATTACATTATCGGCAAAATTTATTAGTTACTCGGGTTATTTTGAGATTTCATAAAAAAATAAGGAAGAGTATACGCTGATTGCGCCATTGTTTCAATGAATCGAAGTGCAAAATGATATTTACCCGATATTTTTTGTTTGGAGAATCGAATTTATTATTGATATCGTTTTCATGTTCATCAAAATCCTCGTCTCAAAATATATCAAACAAAGGATTGAAAGGGCAGGTACAGGACGAACAGTATTATAAACCAGAATACCCTGATTACCGCGTTTGCAACTCGACGATCGGTTTATATTTACATAAAAGGCAAGTTGTAATATATTTTTGCGAGCGCATCGTTCTCTATGAAAAGTTATTTAAGTAAAATGGACTTGAAAGAGTAGCAATAAATTGAGGTAGAATCTTTTTCAGACAAAAGGGAAAATGAAAATACTTATGACTAGCAAATGAAAGAAACAATGAGAAAATAGCTGAAGCGAACTTAATACATAAATTTTCATCAAGCTCGGTTTATAATATTTCTCTTCGCATGTTCAACTTCAAGTGCACGTAATAAAATATTCTTTTGTGAAGCTATAATTTTACGAATATTTGACGTCAAGTAACTGTACGAAATCAAAAAATTCATGTATTTTTAGTCAATGCATGTCGTTGAAATGCGCAGAGGATTATCCAGATAAAATTTGTATGGCAATTAATCGAACGAAATCCGATATACATTGATAGCAAAATCGAAACAAAGCCTCGAACGCCGAAAAGAAAACAATAACGAAAATCTCAAAATATTTACGTACGCTTAGACACACATGCACGCGAGAGTCGTGTCGCGTGTATAGCGCCATCAAACGCTCACTTGAAATTAAGCCTATGTGTGTCAACGACTTCTGGTTCAGCTGCCAGATACACCTCATTAACGGCCGAGTCTGGACTCTTTGGGCTTTTATCTCGCACTGGCCCTGATACGAGCCAAAAACTTTATCCCTCGACCCAATCATTGTCTCTCTCTTCTCTTTTTCTCTCGCTTAGAGTTTAAGTATTATACTAACCGTACCGTACTATACATATACGTATAGAAACTAACGCACTCGCTGCGGGATTTGCGGGAGTCTGGGCGATTATTTGACTTTCGCGCTCGCGCACATATAAAGCAGTCTCGAATAGCAGTGCAGTATAGAGAGCCAAGTGTAGTTAAACGCCGGAGCTAATGAGCAATTACGTACGTGTGTACGTGCACACACGTATACGGATTTTGTCCGTTAATAGTTTTGATGTATTTCATAAAAGGTGGCTTTCACGGATATATATAATCGCCGCGCCTCTAATGTTCGAGCATATGTAGAACGTGAAAATTTAGAATTAAACATATAGAGCTTTCGAGAGAGGGAGAGCCGCCGCTACGTGAGCCGCATTACAACTTCGCAATTAATTACTCGGGCGAGTATATTTATATATATACAAATTCCCGAGCACTTTTCGGACCGGCTTTGTTAACAATTTACGTGTGATGAATATTATTTTAGCTGAAGCTCGAGTCCGGTTGTTTATACCGAAGAAGTTCGCGTTTAATTATTGGAATATATTATTGTATCGTGCACGTACAACAAACGAATTAAACATAGTGTCTTTAGGATATATTTTTCTCGACAGATTGTGTACGCGGGTACAATGGAGTTGACAAATTATATGGTTGACAAATTAGTCTAGTACTTGTAATAAGTACAGGGGGCGCGATGTAAAGCCTTTTGATAACCGCGAAATTTTTTTTTCGATTTTTCTGAATAATAGTAGATATTTTTCAACTGGATCTAGTTCTGTAACGAGTTTTTTTGAAAAACTATATATGCACCTTTTGATAATACTATTTCCTGACTTTGACCAGAGAACACTGAGTAGTCTTCAGGAAGAGTCGGAGAGTGGCGATTTCAATTACGATTTCAAATAGTGAATTCACTATTAGTCAAATAAACCACTCGACTTATTGCTTCCTCACCTTACCACAATTTCTAAGTCCGACCGCCAGGTGGCGCAGCACCGGAAAAAACGTACTCGCAAGAGCACAGTGTGTTTGAGAACATATAGGTTTGCCAAAAATACCACCAAGTTAGGGTTCGTATTGCTTGAATGTTTTTAAAGGAACCAAATTAAAGGTAGTTTTCTGCACTTTAAAGCTGTACAACTATGAATATGGATTAAAGTGAGTTTAATATGTTTCGCATGAACAAACCCCCAACAAAACAGCAATATTAAATAATGGTAATAACGGCTTGATGCAGTTCAAGAGAACATTTTACTAGAGTTGCAGCTATGATTTTCGTTATAACGGTTTCATATTGTTGTGACGACGTGGTTTACATAATTTCTTACTAAAGAATTTGGTGGTATTTTTGGCAAACCTGTAGCGAGACAACCGAACGCCGCCGCGCCAACATCGATCGCTTAGCAACGGAAAATTATTTTTTTTTTTTAATAATAATAATAATAATAATAATAATAATATTTATTGGCATTTCAATTACAAAAAATTCTCCTTTAGGAGATACATGTAAAGCCTTTAGAGGAGAAACACTTCTCTCTGTGCACAGGAGCCAGCTTATATACTAAATACTTATAAACTAACAAAAACTAACTTAAAACTAAAATAATTAAATTTGGCACATCAATGTTACAGCCCTACGCATAATTAGCATGCTACATCAGTTATTACTGAAACTAATTCTGATCACATTCATAATTTTCCTCTTTATTACTGCTTGTGACACGTTCAAGCTTTTATATTCGTTTGGAAGAGAATTGAAGTATTTAATAGCGGTATAAATACAGTATTTTTTATAAATTGTCTTGTCATGTTTTGGAACCGGGATGTCTTTTTTTCTAGTTATGCTTGTAGAATTGCAATATGTACTACTAAGAGAATCATAGTAGAAAACAACACATTTTGCGGCATATAGAGCTTCAATTGTTGGAATCTTATCATTCTTTAACAGCTTTATAAATTTGTTTTGGAGATTATAAGTTGTCTCAATTCGGACATAAGCTCCGCCCCAAATTATCAAACCATAGTTCACTATGCTGAAGACATACGCGAAGTAAATTACTTCCAATATTTTATTAGGCAGATGTCTCAGATTGTAAATTAAATATAGAAAATATCGTACTTTTTTAGTTACATCTATGTGGTAGTCCCATTTTAGGTTAGAGTCCATAAGAATTCCGAGGTATTTCGTTACGTTAGTTCTGCCAACCTGCCTGCCCCCCACTATGATCTCAGTACTCTGAGGAACACTATTTGCATAGCAGCCAAAAGTGATATGTTCCGTTTTACTAATATTTAAAGTGAGTTCATTTTTAATAAATCAGTCGTTTAGCGCCTTCAGTTTGACATTCATACTCTGTTGAGCCTGGTCCCATGTTACTTTATAATCAAGCACAATAGTATCGTCAGCAAAAGCATACGTGTCCTCACATACATCAAAAATATCATTCATATATACTAAGAAAAGTAGTGGTCCCAGGACAGTACCCTGAGGAACCCCTATTTCAATTCTCCTAGAAAAACTAGTGGCGCTACCAATTTTAACTCGTTGGGTCCTATTTGAAAGATACTGCTCAAGAAGATCAAAAGCGACACATTACATAACATAATTTGATTGTATTCGCGATCAGAGAGAGTCTCGAGCTTCCACACGGAGAACAACTAATAAAGTTTAATTATTATTAGTGTTAATATTAAATAGAATATTAGTGTTATTCTATTGGTGACCCGCGACTTTAAATTTCTTCGCGTACGCCTATTGTCATGGTTTTGGAGCTCGAAGATAACAATCAACGCCGAATTGCCGAGCAACAGCGGCTCCTCGAACAGCAGCAGCAGCTCGCCGAACAACAACAGCTCGCTGAACAGCAACGACTCGCCGAACGTCAGCGGCTCGATAATCAACACCTCGAACAACAGCTCGCTGATCTTCAAGCACAACTTGCGCTTCGTCAAAACGAGCTTGCCAATGCTCCTGCGCCACCAGCTGCCGCAGCTGTCCAACCTGCAATTCATCGGGTAGCTGTCAAATTGCCAGCCTTCTGGTCAGATCGACCAAGCCTATGGTTCGCCCAGGCAGACTCTCAATTTATCCTCTCGCATTTTTCTCCAAGAAGATGACTTCGAAGGAAAGCTCTTGGCCAACATATTATAGAGAGCTTCTCGCTATTTATGCGGCCATTCAACACTTTCGTCACATATTGGAAAGTCAAACTTTCACCATCTACACAGATCACAAGCCGTTAATTCATGCATTTCAACAAAATCGCGAAAAGCTCCCGCCAATTCAATTACATCAAATTTCATTTATTGCGGAATTCTCAACTGATATCCAGTACATTAAAGGCCCCGAGAACGTCGTCGCTGATTCTCTCTCACGAATTCGTGCCATTACACAGCCACTGGATTTTACAGTATTATCGAAAGCTCAAGAAAGTGATGAAGAATTACGTAAGCTTCTTGAAAATAATGAATTTTCGCTTCGACTCGAGCAGACACTCGTTCCCGGTACTGCGATCAAGATTTTCTGCGACACGTCAACTGGTAAATCTCGACCATTCGTTCCCGCAGCATATCGTCGTCAGATTTCAATCAACTACACAATTTGAGCCATCCTGGTGTCAAAACCTCTGTCAAGTTGGTCAAAGATCGTTTTGTTTGGCCGTTCATCGACAAGGATTGCCGCACTTGGGCACGAGCTTGTCTAGATTGTCAAAAATCAAAGGTGTCAAGATACGTGCGATCTCCTCTTGGAACTTTTCAACCCAACAGGTCGCTTTGCACACATTCACATAGACATAATTGGCCCTTTTCCGTCTTCACAGTCATTCAGATATTTTCTTACGGTCATAGATCGATTTACTCGATGGCCAGAAGTGCATCCTATGACAGATATAACAAAGAAACGGTCATTCAATCTCTTTTGACTTGCTGGATCTCACGGTTTGGTTTTCCTCAGGTGATCACTTCTGATCGAGGAGCTCAATTCACTTCGCATCTATTCCAAGAATTTTTGAAGTTTTTCGGCGTGAAGCACAACCTAACATCAAGTTGGCATCCATCATCCATGGCATGGTCGAGCGTTTCACCGTCAACTAAAAGCTGCGATCATGGCACAATCAAGGGTAAACTGGGCTTTATCCTTGCCTCTTGTGTTATTGGGCATTCGTTCATCTTTCAAGGACGACTTGAATGCGACCTCAGCTGAACTTGTATACGGAGAAACACTCCGTCTTCCAGGAGAATTTTTCGACTTAGATTCTTCGACAGCGAGTCAATGCGATCCACGATGTCTTCTGTCGTCTCTACGAAAAATCATGTCGCATCTGAAGCCCGTTCCTGCATCTGCGCATGGTGACCCGGTTGTGTTCGTACAAAATTTAAAGGACTGTAGTCATGTTTTTTTAAAGGAAGGCATGTTTTTGAAAGCTCTGCAGCCGCCGTATACTGGTCCATATGAAGTCGTTAAGTGGGACACGAAGACTGTGACTTTGAAATTTCGAGATAAGCTTCAAACAGTTTCGGTCGACCGTGTTAAGCCTGCTCATATTTTCAACATCAGTTGTCGCTTTCAAGACAAACAAGTTCTTTTTCAAGATGGTTCCATGGACACTGCCCAGGGGGGTAGTGTAGCGAGACAACCGAACGCCGCCGCGCCAACATCGATCGCTTAGCAACGGAAAATTATTACATAACATAATTTGATTGTATTCGCGATCAGAGAGAGTCTCGAGCTTCCACACGGAGAACAACTAATAAAGTTTAATTATTATTAGTGTTAATATTAAATAGAATATTAGTGTTAATTCTATAAACCTATATGCTCTTCAAGCGCACTGTGTGAGAGAAACATTTCTTCATGGTACAATACTTTGACGTAGCGGTACTCACTATATGCTATCGTACATATATTTTTTACCGAGTTCAGTGACAGTCCATACATGTGGAGTTCTACCTAAACTCGCAGTCAAAATACGAAGGAAGTACTATTGTTATCATTTTGCGTAGTTTGGTCGGTTTAAGACGTGCGTGAGCGAACAGGTGTGTTATTACGCATGCACTGTAAGCACGTGAATTTCTGTGGTGATCGGATCGCTAGAAGTCCTCGTGGCATAGACCATATTGACGCGTCGGCGGTACGTGAATCGCATGCGTAGCAATCAGCGAGTATAAAGGTTCACGACGGTCTAGATCCCCCTTTCATGAGGTAAAGTTAGAAGAGCTCTAGTACTTGCCCCTAAATACTTCTCGTCTGACCTAATCCAACCATTACTACTGGGCCTGACAGTACATTTCGAATTTTATATGCATTCTAAGGAGAGAAACGAATTATAAATTTATTAAAATTTCACACTTTATTTCATGAAAATATACTTTTAAAACAGTCTTAGGCTTACATAAAACAATAGTCACGAACGAGGGAGGGGGCTGCTGGGGGAGGCGGGAAACAATGATCGCAATTCAGAGACACTCTTACGCGCTATATATCGCTCGCGCGCGATATGCCGCAGTCTAGGCGAAGGTCAATTAAACATTTATATATAGATAATCGATTGCAAGCCTGCGAGGTATATAACGACGCAACGCGAGGTGATTACCGGCAGCCTCACATTTGCAAGCTCTCTCTCTAGCTGTACACGCTGTATGTGTACAGAGACATTAGTCGAGCGTCAGCTCCGCGAAGCTGCTGCAGGCTCGATTTACGCACTGCTGCTACTGCCGCAATTCGCATATACACAAGCGTATGTGTGCATAACACGATGTGCCCCTGCGCGTGCAGTCACCGAATATCTCTCTCTCTCTCTCTCTCTCTCTCTCGGAGATGGAGAATGAAATTACGCAAGCAAAGACGAGCTTACTTTGCTATATCGTCGCGCGTACCAACGCAAATGTACACAAACTCGAGGCAAGCTCGAGATATATATTTTTTCAACGCAGCTGTACTGCAGCTCCGATGACGCGAAGCTACTACGCGCGTCAAAATATATTCGCAAGGAGACGATTTAATTATTTGACGTTCGATTCGCACGCGCGCGATCCGTTTACTTATGACGAGATTCGCGTCTTAAGATGTACCTAGAAAATATATACACTACTGTATACGCACGGCCGACAATACATCGCCGAGTCAACTTTTTCCAACGTATTATACGTGTCTGCCTCTGACGTATGTACGTTCGCTCGAGCGAGCTTATATCAAGCAGCGAACGAAACGAATTTCCAGGATAGAAGTAATTCACTTCCTCCTCTGCGGATCTATATCTGTGCCTTTTTTTTTATACTAAATCGCGCACCCGCGGGGGAAAAAGCCTTATAGCGATATTCCGCTTCTTGCTGGTCATTATTGGGTATTGAGAAATCGAGCGATTCATCCTTTTGATCGAGCACACACGCGAATGGCATTGGGCGTGCATGGAGAATCTCTGAAGAGAAAAATCGTCTTGACAGGCCAGCAGCTGCAGGGAGAGAGACAGAGAGAGAACAGAACAGAGCCTTACGCGTCTGCAGCTTTTTTCGCAGCAGCGCGATAAAATCGCTCAGCAGCAGCATCTCCCTCAAGAGTATGTTTCGGATATATAATACGTATGGCGAGGAATGACGACGCCGTGTACCACTGCCCGAGGTCTGTGCCGGACTTCCGTGCGCGCAAGCTTGTTCTGGTATAACACGTACAGCGCTCGAGCAGAGGCTTTTATTGTGCTCTGGTGACTCGTATTTTCTACTGGTAATCCTCCTGCACACACACACACACACTCATCCCCCCGCTGCTTAACATACATTTTTTCCTTCTTCTTCTTTTTTTTCACTTTTATGGCTCTTCGTGTTTTTCTCTGACCGACCCCTGTTGCCCCGTTATAGTTCGTCGATATATATATGATGAAAACAAATGCTAATCGAAGGCGTGAAGAAAATCAAGCCCACTGCGATATAAAAGATTTATCACTCGTCGACTTTTCACGAGGTCAATAATCATGGGAAAATCGCTCACGAGATGCGGCCTCTTTTTTGTTACACATCTCTCGCCCCGAATCTTTCCTTTCATCGTACGTGGAACGAATGTGTACGTGTACGTCCGAAGTTATATTGTCTCTCATTTTCGAGGGGGCTAGTGTCGGCGCATTATCCTCTTGGTTCCGACAGGAAGAGTGGCGGAAAAAAAATAAAAGGTTTTTTTTTACCTTCGCGCTCTCCGTCGTAATGACTCAAGCTCCTAGCTCTCATCCACACTTTACGAAATCGCTGCCGCCGACACGCGCGGGCGAAAGAGAGAGAGAGAGAGAGCTCAAATAGCACACTTGTGCCCCGGCCATGCCATATATACATAGTTGTTTGTCCGTTCCTCCCGTGTTTTAGGCCCTTGAGATTAAATGCTACTCGTTGCTTTACGTCTTATGGTACCTGCGCGTTTGAGCTTTCGCAGATACATAAAGTTGCCGCCGCTGCTTGCGCTCGGCCTTACAACTCGTGAATTTTATGGCCAGGCTATTTTTACAAGAGCTTATAAAGCAATTGTTTTAACATTCGTCGTAAATTGCGAAATTGTTTTCTTAGATATTTCAACGTGCTCGCTGCTTTATATTTATTGAAGCGATTCTTTGTCTGTTTGATGAAAAAATTCAGGGATTTGATGAAAAAAAAATTTTTTTTTCATTTGACCGAAAAATAGTACCCAGCCAATGTACCTTCGTTTTGAAAAATCTATAAAATAATCGAGTCAATTGATACTGTTCATCGATACGAAACAAAGAATGGGAAAAAAGCTCGCAAAAAAGAGCAGAAAAAATAATTTCAGCATTTTAAAAGTCGAAAAAATTGGCGCAGACCGAAGCGTTCAATCAACGAACGGAAGCTATATTGCCGCTTCTGCTGCTGCTACTACTGCCCGAGGTTGTATTTCAATTGAACCGAAAAATTGTACGTATGATCGACTCTACCATCTTTACGAGACTCGACTGAAGTTCTTGGAGCAATGGGCAATGCACTTCAGACTTTATCTCATGCAAGAGAGGTCCGAGTCGATCGAGCTTCGATTTCTACCACCAACTTATCCTTACCATTCATGTGTCCAAATATGTTTAAGAATGCAGCATCAAAATCAGAAATAAGTCATTTGAAATTATTTAAATTGGAAATCTTCATATTTAGTATTTAGTATTTAGTAATTTTATTGACTCACGCCAGCCATGCAGAGTTCCTCGTACAATTGTAATAGCTTCGAGGCCCTACACTGATCCATAGAAGAAATGCCAACCTTAGGTTAACAAAGGAGGATTTATTTATTTGGCAAATCTAAATTGTCGATACGGACCCAATTACGGAGTGATGAGAGCGGCTCAGACATGATTTTTCTATATCGGGTCGAATCATTACGATTCTAACAACTTGAGTTGTTCATAGCGACAAGTATGGTCGAAATAGCAACTAAAAAAACATGGCACGAAGCGCGTCTAAAAGTTACAAATAGGTTATACATATTTACAGTTGTGTATGTTAATATTTATTAGCAAAAGAAACCGACAAAATGTGGCCACGTAAAAGTTACTATTACGTAAAAAAATGTCGCACGCTGAAACGTTTGCGTGAGTTAAGCAGTGATTCAAGCAGTGATTCGAGTAGCAATTCCAGTAATGATTCCGATTCAAAGTTGATATTAGCTAAAAATGAAGTTCTCGATAATACTGGCCAAGAAAGGTATAACTATAACTTTTATTAATTGAAAAAGCTTCCTATTCGAGGAAACAATGTCCTCGTTCGTCTTATTACCATTATATAAATATCTTAACATACTTATCGATGCTATTTAAGAAAAAAATAGTATTAACATAGAAATGTTGATACATTCTTTCATTTAACCTAATCCTATAGTGCAGAGTCAATATAAATTCCTCACTCGTATCGGATACTCGTACCAAGTGGCATAAATTCTGAAATAATACCGTTTTATTGAAATATGTGTGAGTTTATGAGCGAACAACTTACAAATAATCGTACACCCGAAGGCTTTGATCGTACACGGCTTGTCCACAGAGATTTAAAACAGTCAGACGAAAGATGGTCGAAACAACCATAAAAGCAAACCTCACTGACTCTTGTCGAGATTCGTTTGCAAGTTTTATGGACTGAAAGTAAAATGGTTGCTCCAGTTATCACATAAAATTTGCTTGGAACAATATCATTGATTTTCCACCTGCGATCCGCATACTTATCATGATTGTATTAATCAATATCTGCATTATGCACACTGCATGCAGTAGAAATCCTCGATTTTTTTCGCGAAGCTGATATTATAATATTGGATACAAAATATCACCAAATTGCACGTGTATCAATTCAGGAGACTTACTTGAGCAATGGAGATGGTACATCACAATTTCCTCAATTTTTTTCACGGACGCTTGCTGCTGTTCATAGCGATGCTTATGAAGCAAAAGTTCTTTGTCCATTTTATCAATTTTGTACCTGAAATCCGCTAACAGTTTTCAATACGCATTTCGCGAATTTTCAAAATATAATTTACCCTAACACAGCGAACAGACCGCAGCAGTGCTGCACCAGTACAACGAAAAAAGCGTCGTAAGTCGAAAGTGTCACAGCCACCCAACTGGCGGCTTGGGCGCCGTGAATGTAAATATGCCAGTAGTACTTGACAGGATCGACGAAGTACTCGACCTCTAGCATGTTTTTCTCTGGTGTTGTCCAATTACCGGAGACGTAGTAGTGCAGCATAGACGGTAACAGTGGTGATATGAAGTAAGGCGCCAGATTACCAGAATAGCAAACTGACGAATTAAATACTGTATTGTCGTGCAGTGGAAATTGCATATTTATACCTGCCAAACTGATAGAGAAGATTTTGCCATAATTAGCGCATTTCTCGAAAATCTTCTGCTCGTCGTCGTTCTTTATATTATTCCAATTCTCTATCATAGATTCGAGCACTTGTTCCAGCTGAAAATTAACTCATTACATATTGAAGTTACTTATTTATTGTAGCTACCTATCGTCTCGAGCACTTACCGAGTCAAGGTTCACGGTGCCATTGATCGACGAACAGAAAGCCAGGTTTGAAATCAGAGATTCCATCGTGCAGTAGATCACTTTTGGCGAGTCATCGATTACTTCAATAATGTAAATTAGCTGCAGCATAAAAATTTACCATCTGTGCATATTTCTAATATATTTTCAATGAATCAATCCCGAACAAACTTATTTACCTCTGGCACCCAGGCAGTCAATACGGCCAAATTAATGGTGAACCATACGATATTTCTTTTTCTAGGGTTTAAGTACGGCCAGCCACCAATTAGTATCAAGCATTTCCCGTTTAGTCGGTACGCAGGGCTGTTGAAAAATGTATCTTCTGATACTTGATCTCTGAGCATTACTGATTTTTTTTCGTTATATTTTAAAAAACGATTCGATATTTTTTTTTAAAGTTCTCTGTGAAATGTTACATCAATCGAATCGATGTGAGAAGTCAATACATGAACATTTATGCAAAAATGACTTTGATATTATTCTAGATTTTTTGTTCATAACAATGATTTTTTAAACAATAGATTTTTATAATAACTATACAAAAGTTATATGAATAATTGACCATCCAAGATATTAATTAGTGATACTAATTCTATGACAGACTGGAACTCGTGAAGGTATTGTTTTTCCCTGAATAGTTGCAGTATTGATTCAAAAGTTGAATGTTATGAACGGTTGTACGAACTAGATTTACACTCTAACACGCTGTAAGAACCCATAGCATAGTGTCACAAACGTCTTGAAAAGTGCCACGTCATTTATCGCCTGGGACTCACTAGAAACACTCAAAATCATTTTCAGTTTTTCAAAAAGGTTTTGACCGAAGAGCTTATTTTTGATTTTAAAAATTCAATGAACTTTGATAAATGACATAATAAAAAAATGTACAGTTGTATTGAACACCTTTTTTGGTTCAACATTTTTTAAATTAAAAAAGGTTTTTACGTCTCGATAAAAAACAGGAAAGTACTCGAATTTTAAGAAAATCGGGCTTTGTCTCATACAATTATTTTTATTTTGCCGCTTGCAGATTTACTGATGGAGATACTCGCTATCTGGTGGTGTAAAATCACATTCACACAATCGCATTAGAAACAATACATACGATGACTTTGAGATTAAGAAACGTTGGTTTAAATTCGATACTGCAAACGAAATTATTCATGCATTAAAAATATGCTGCAGCCATATGGATTTGCAACTATCTTGAACGCTACTTTTTTTGGGAACAAAAATAGAAATTTACCTCTTGATTGAAAAAATAAATTTCGTCCGACAAGCACAGCAGTTCAGTGTATACCGTACACTTTTTTTCTCGCGGCACTCATAGCTCGGTTCTTTGTGCTACTTTATTATATAAGCGTCAAAAGGTATACTACAGCTTTCTTTTTTAATTTTCGCGCGATGGTCATCCAAGCGCGATACGCGCGCGCGGCTGTATACAAGTCCGCAGCCGCGCTCTCACGTGTATAGAAAAATACCTTGGGAAGAGCTTTATTTGGAGATTACGAGTTTGTTGAAGAGTTTCAGATTTTCTCCCTTAGCCACGCGCCACTTTGGCAAGTGATGCGACGAGCGAAGAGCTTTATTTTTACAACGGACTGGGCGCGCGCGTCCGCGCGTGTGGCTACGTTTTATATGTATATAACCGCCGCCGAGAGCTCGTTTTGCTCGTTTTTTTTATCGTATGATCGCAAACCGTGGCTTCATAATACGCGGATAAAGGTGTTAAGGTTTTTCCCTTAGACGCTGTTCTCTCCCTATCTCTCTTTACTTTATTCTCGCGCGAAGGTCTGGAGAGTATCAGGAAAATTAATTAAAAACTATATATAAAACCAATGAATTTTATCGTATTACCTCGAATAGGAAGGAAAGGAAAAGTTCAATTTGAGATATTGTCAGACCTTTTTTACAAGCTAATAAACGGCGATTGTTATTGAGATATATCTTTCGTCAAGGGCTTCGCCGTCCGAATGAAATCCAATATTCGAGAAATCATCCTCGCAACCCTGGATCGTGTAAGAAAATCATCTCTGAATTACAGCCGTATTATAAAAGAGTCGCAAAAAAGCTACATTCGAGAGTCTGCGAGTAAATTATATATTTTTTTTCCTGTCTTCCTCTTATACCTTTGCACAGCTCGAAGGTCGCGAAATGGAAATGAAACAATCTTGTCCTCGTCATCAAACTTTTGTGCTTGGTCATAAAAATAACGATGACGCAGATTACGACGGGTTTTGAGTACGAACTTTAGTAAAAGTACTCTCTCTCTCTCTCTCTTTCTCTCTCTCCGCGTATTGCGATGAAAAAAAAGTGGCAAGTACCCACTCGCGCAGCTTCTCCGGGAGCTTTCAAAGAGAAGTGCAAAATGCGTAAATATATATCGTGCCCGTCGATCTTCAAGCGCCCGTCTGTTATTATCTGTAGCTCGGAATCTCGCTGCCTACGGATGAGACATTTGCATATTTCGCTCTCTAGCAGCTCGTGCGCAGAGAGAGATGTGTTTGCTCAATTATAGAAATATTTACCGCTGCATACGCGTTGCACGGCACAACTCTGGAGCCCGAGTCCTTTACGACTTTCAATCTGATAAGGGTGAGCTAAAGACTCAAGAGTTGGAGAGAAAGCGAGTGAGAGAGAGAGAGAGAGAGAGAGAGAAAGAGAGAGAGAGGGAGTAAAAAAAGCTGCTCTCGACGCACAAGGAGCTCAACTGCGATGTTCTTTAGAGAGAAGATATATACTGATTATTATCGATCAAGCTGCGTTTAGCTCCCGCAACGAAGGGGGCTCGAGATTTCACTTCAATGCCCGCCATTTAGCCCCGCAAGCGTCTTGGCGAAACTTTGTCGAATCCGTTACAGGAGAGAGAGAAAACTAAAATTTCAAAGTTGGATCTTTATTGAAACATTTGGTCTATGAGATTTTCAGTTGGTTTTTTTTCGTTGGAATATTATTATTATTAAAAGATTTGCGGGAGGAGTTACATGAAAACTTTTCCGTTCTCTCGCAATCCGGCTAAAATAACTCTCGGAGCTAAAAATTGGAAAATCATGACGCATTAAGTTCAAATCGAAAGCAAAGAGGCGCCTATAGTGCTTCTCGTCGTCGTCGTCGTCGTTGGAATAACGTCAAACAAAATCGGCGATAAATGCAAAGTTGTCTCCTCGTTTTCAACGCGGTGCAAAAGTGCAGCTCGCCACGCGACACATACACACACGTACATACGTATAAAATTACTGCGCTTCATGCACGTACAGCGCGAGGCTAATAATACACGCGAAAAGTTATCGTTGCAAGTCAAATTGACCCGAAAATTGCTGTGGCGTAGGATGTATGTGTCGAGCTCGGACAAGTCTGAATTTTGGGGTTTACTCTTTTTTTTTTTAAGCGAGCTCGCGCGTGAGAACTAATCCCTGCTATGTGCGTATCGAGCGAGGCTCAGAGAGAACACGCGGAGCTTTGGCATTTCGAATCTCTCTCTCTCTTTCTCTCTCTCTCTCTCTCTCTCTGACAGTGTCTCTTTTTCGTAATCCTATATGGTGGTATGTTACGATTCGTGAGGTCTCGCTTCGGAAATACGCGCACGAACGGATCGGCTTTCACGCGGACAACTGCGCGCGTACGCAAATGTATATATCACTGGCGAGAGGAAGAGGTCGAAAATCGAGGAATAAGAGAGACAACCAATCAAAAACCTCGAGCTCATTAAGCTCGACCAGTTTTGGGCTTTCCGATACATGAGTAATGCTACGTGTCGCTCAGCGTAGGTATGGGCTCGAGATCGCAATTTTGACTAGACTGTATAACATACCGCGCGTATAGATCGTGTTCCTCCGGGGACCTCAAGCCGCAGGATCGTAGAGGAGCTAGAGCCGATTCTAGCTCGCTACCGCTGCTGCCGACGATAAAGGACTCGATGGTAGTCGTCATCGACGATGAACTTCCTTTTTTTTTACAGGGTGATTTTCCGATCATCTGATTCGATGAGCGGGCTGTAGTGCACGGTAGGGTGGCCCGGTACTACAGCTCCGTGGCCCACATGGCCTCGAGGACTTGTTTCACGTGGATATTATATGGAAATCCCATTCAAAGCTTTGGGGTTTCTTTCTTTCTTTTTTTTTTCTTTCGTCTCTTTATCGCCGCTCGAATATTTTTCGGCACTTGTTGGGGGCGAACAGACGCGAGGGATCAATTTTTTTTCCTTGGGATTTCCAGCGGGTTATTTGGTATCGAGGGAATTGCCCGACGAATTGCGAGAGCTAGCTTGTAAAAGTCGCGCTCGCCTAGTTCACTTGCTTTTATTTTCCTGCGTGTATTCTTCGTCCGCGCGCGGCAGCTGACATGTAATTCGAAAAATCAATACATTTGTACTCTCGCGACGCGCGCGCAAATCGTTAGGATAAATACGTTCAATGGATCAAATGATTTATATATTCTTGTTAACACCGTGACAAGGCGAATCAGCAGCGTCACGATGAAAGTCAAGAGCTTTTCATTCTACTATTATTTTTAAACTCAAGCACATGTTTTAGTTAAGATCAATTACTAAAATGTTTCGTTTTTTGATTGTTACAGACAAACAAACGAAGCAATCATGCCTCTGTCGGAATTCCGCAAAAAGAAGCTGCTCTTCGTGTTCAACACATTTTTCGGTAAGTATCATTGACTTTTCTTAATAGACCCGCATAGCTTCCTCGTGTCCCATGATACTTTTGAGGTACAAAAAAGTCGCGTTAACGGACACCGACCCCAAAGACGGGACTTCTTTAGAATAATAAAGGTAGAGTCGAAAAAAGAGTAAGAAAAGGATTCAAGGACTTTTTGGATGAAGTGGAAAACGACTGTTCCATCGAGCAGGCTTAGGGCTTTGTTTCTCGACGTTTTTATCGAGGTAGCTCTCGGGGAACGTATAAAGATCGCTGAAAAGAGACGATGCGGCACAGTCGCCTCATCGTCGTCGTCGTCGTCGTCGTCGTCGTCATAGTCGTCGTCTGTGCCGAGGCCATAAAAAAGCGGCAGGTAAGAAGAGATAAAGATAAAGAAAGACGAGTATAAAGCCGCACGATGAGTCTTATGGAGCTTCGAAATTAATTTGCATACAGTTTTGAGGCGCAGAGTAGACGAGCGGAAAAGAAAAGCGTCCCGCTGAACTATAGCTCCGGGGGGAGTAAGTAAAGGAAGCGAAGCAAGAAAGGCCACGTGACGCGCGAGCCGTGGCAACGGCGGCTGAGGGATAAAAATGACGAAAAACACTCGCACACACATACTCACACACTTTTCTCGAAATAGCACGAAACGTGGAAATGGCAATGCGGATAAAAGGACTCGATGAACCGGAAGGTTAAAAATGTTGTTTATAGGCCAGTATATGGGTGAGTCGCCACCCCCCAACGCTGCTGCTATTACTGTTGAAAAGTTGAGCCGGAGAAAAGAAGACGATTTGTATTGTTCGAGAAATATATATTTCTTAAGCTCGTCGCTTTTCCTAAAAGAGAGGGAGTATTGAATTTCAACGGATGTACAAAAAAATCACCTCGATTCGTATAACCGTATTCGAATAGCGACTTTACCTATATAAGTAAATGCTCGCCGCGCATTCGCACCCGATGATTAATCTTTATACCTTGACTAACTCGAGGCTAGTTTTATATTCACGCTCGGTGTACGTATATATAATGCGTCTATATACGGAAGAAATTCGCGCGCGAATCTCGCAAGTGGATTAATACTTTGAGTCGGTTACACTTCGGCGCGCATACCGCTTTTTATGCTCTCGGTGCGAGAGTAGATCTCGTTCGTACATAATAAATAATCCACTCGAGAAAAATAGAGGTCTCGAAATTGACGGAGGCGAAAGCTCGCAAGAAAATACATATAGGAAACATTAATGAACTTCGAATTAGCTTATATCGTAGATCGCTTCAACGAGGATTAATTTATTGCCGTCGCGGGGCAACTTATTAAACGATAAAATAATTTTCATAATGAAATTATCGAGAGTCAAAAAAGTAACGTTGGATTTGGGGGGAGAAGAAGCGAATAGACAATGCAACCTGTGTACGAGGCATCTTCGCGTTTTATAATATATATATAATAGAGCAAGTGCAAGGCCGCTCGCACGCGTGACACACGGCTCCAATATATGAAACGTCCGGCGTGTACTCTAATAAAAAAGGGAGAGCGAGGAAAAAAGTGTACACACACACAAAAGATACCAGGGGACGAAGCTACATCACGGCTGGATACTTCTCATTAACTCCCGCATCGTCACCTTTTCTTCCCTTTGACACACTGCGCTCTACATAGTGTACACACACATACACTCTAAACATAACTCGCGCCTCTCGCTCTTTCTCTCCTTCTTTCTCTCTTTGGCCCTCAGAGAGAGAGACTCGATGCGCGCGCACGTGTGTCATATTCATATAGACGCGATATCGTTTATACGTACGAGTGTGTGTGTGTGTGTGTGTGTGTGTGTGTGTGTGTGTGTGTGTGTGTGTGTGTGTGTGCATAGTGTGCACCTACATATAACGTGGCTAGCTCGCTCGTTCCACGCAACCTTCGATCACGCGCGTTTTATACGATGCCTCCGTCTATATAACGCAAAGTTGCGTTGGATGTGTGCCATGTGTGCCGACGCTGCCGCCTCCACCGCCACGTCTCTATATACACAGATGCTGCATTAGCGTATGATTTGTGCGTTTTCCAATAATTAGGTTTAAAAGGCTAGAACATAAGATTTATTTTTCCAGATGCCGCTTCTAGGATACTTTTTTTTCTTCGCGCGAGTCGAATGTAAAATTACGATTTATCATGGATATTAGCCATAGGTAGCAGGAGGAGAAAGTAGAGTAGACGACGCTTTTTTTTCTTCGGATGATATTAGCATCGAGCTTGAGTACGCCAGCAGCCAAGCCGTATTCATATTTCACCGTTTTATATTGCACGCTCGATCCCGATTCGGGATTTTTTCAGCTCGAGGGTTCGTTTCTTTTTGACCATTGAAAAAATTTATTTCCCATCGTATCAAGTTGTAAAACGAGAAAATAGCTCCATACTTCGCGTGACTCGCCGCTTCGGCTGAGTACATAGGTATAGGCGCGCTCTTTTTTTCACCATTCAATTTAGACACACACAGCTATCACGCGAGAGAGAATTAAAAAAAATATATCCACCTTCGGCGCAAAATATCGAATGACACGCGATGATATGAAAAACCCTGTATTTTTGTTAACGAAAAAATTTTGTGCAAATCATTTGTTTGACACGCGATACGCACGCGTATAACTCGATTGTACGGAGCATTTACACGTTTCGCGCGTGCGTGTATTACCAGCCCGTTAAAGCTCTTTACATTTTTTTCTCGTCGCTTATGCAAATTCTTTAATATTTATCCCGACCTATATTCAATGTCAGAGCGAGGTGAAAAATTGATTTCCTTCTTTCTTTTTTTATTTTTTTACCTTTTTTCTCGTGTCGCGCGCTCGGGTACATCGATCGATATCGCTCTTTGCGAGCACGTCAAATTGTGATAACGTCGAGAAAGCATCGCTCAGCTTCAATTAATATTACAAGAATCAATGAAATCTCGCGCGTGCGAATAAGTTGATAAATGTACTTTCTTTGAGCCGCGCGCAAAGAGCGACTATGACTAAAGGCAATCTCGAGGAAATCTTCCATTCAGTGGGGCGTACGTCGGACCGTGAGATTTTTGCCTGTGCTTCCGCGTATGATTTATATCCACGCGTCAAATTATTTTCGTGTAAATTCACCCCCGAACAATTGGAAAGTAGAGGAAAAAAAATGTTGCCTGAAAAGAGCACCAAAAAAACAATTCGATTACGTATTATTAGAATTTCGACGCACAAAAGTTATATCGAGTCGAGACTTTTTCCTTCTGTGTCATACATGGTATATCGTATACGTATCACGAGCTGGGCGTACAAGAGCTACATCATAAGGTAGCACACGTACGGGTAGCTGCAAACGCTTCTCGTTTGAGGGTCTTCGCTTTGCGCGCGCGCTCAGCCCGTACTGTCTCCGTCGTCGTCGTCGTCGTAGTCACGATCGTACGCGCTACATATAAAAGCTCGTCGCGCGAGCTTTAATATATGCGCTCGGACACAATATGGTCTCGCACGCGGAGCTTTATAATAGTTTATATGGCTACGCGCGATCGCGCACACACAGGCGCATATACGTATAATACGTGCGCGCGACATAAAGGTCGTGTATGGAGCGCAGCGTGCGTACGTACGACTATATATTATTAATATCCCTCGATCAAGGTTGTGTGCGTCGAGCTCATATTGATGCTGCTGCTGCTGCACACGGACCAGTAGTGTAGCGGCGGGGGGGCCTGCTACGGCATGTGCAGCGCGCGCGTTATTAACCAAGCGCCTTACACAGTGAAAATAAATACATCAAAGTGATCGTTATGTCGTTGGATATCGCTATAAAACGCGTGGGACATCCGTTATTGCCGCGCGCGCTCGCCGTATAAAGAAACTTTCGCGTCGTCGTCGTCGTTGCAGCGCCTCGGGATATTTAATAGAGAGAGTGAGGGAGAATAAGAGATCGTTTTAATCCGTCGATTTTTCATTTTTATGCGCACGAGCAGGTGTGTAGGCTGCACATCGCTTAGTAGTAGCGTAATATTGTAATACCCCGCGCGCTGTTTTTCGGAGGGGCTTTGTGTTATTATATAATACGCGGGATCGTAGACTTAAGCATTCGTAATTAGTGTTGATGCGCGCGCTTGCGAGCAAGAGTAATATCTGTCCGTCACAACAATGAAGCGCAGGAGCCCCGGCTAACAGAAAGTTTTTAACAGAGTCGAGTCGCGAGCGAGCCAAGTTTACGGTTGAGATTTAAATCAAGATTTTGTTATATATATACAAAGGACAAAAACTTTACGTTCGTATCGTGGCCCTGTGCGCATCGTGTAGGTATATATAAACCCTAAACTTTTCCATTGCCGAAAGAATGTTTCGAGAAATTACGCGTGCAGGTATATATAACGTAATGCGCGCGGGCTGATAAAGGCACTCGCGCTACGCATTAAAAGCGGTATACACGAAATAATTACGCTCATATACCTGTATACTGTCAGTATATATAGTAAAGCGCGTGTACATTCGTGCGTTTGTATGTGTGTGTGTGGGTCAATTTGTCGCGTTGAGGCAGCGAATCAGCGACTCGGAAATCAACATATTCACCATGAGAATAATTAATCTCATCGCCGAGGGACGAGTTATTGCGCCTGTGTATATTTACGCGCGTGTTTGTGTACGTCTCTGTGCGTGTGCGTATGTCCATGTATACGCGGTACCAGCTACAAAGTGCATACGTCATACACAGGCACACTCACTTTCGAGTTATACGCGCTGCATAGGTACAACATTAACGAGACTAGTCGCGGACGTCTATGTATTATGCATCTTAACCGAGGCTGCCGCTGCTTTTGCACCTCGTGCGGACTCAACGTTGTCGTTTGCAGCTTGCGTACAATATATACAGTTATATGGACCTAAAGCAGCCCTCGGTAATGGCTTGGGGATACTCCAGAGGGGTGTGCGTTTGTGTGTTGGTGTATTTGTGTGCAGGGCCGTGCAGCGATATAGGTCCCCCCCGCCGCCACCGTCATCGCCGCTGCTCCGGTACCTCTTAGTGCACACGAAGCACGTGCTCCTTCGTATACAGTATAGCACTAAGACTCGGCTCGGCTCCTGCTTTTCCCGGCATCTTTCGCCCCCGAGATTTACGAGTGTGGCGTGAGCAGAAAAAACTCTCGAGCTTGCACAGAAGCAGCAGCAGCAACGGCGGTGGCGAGCGACTTTTTCAATTTTTATCGTTTCTTTTGACTGGTAGCAAGAAAGAGAGAAAGAGAGATAGAGAGAGAGAAGACCACGTGCTCTCGACACAGACATCTCTCTTTCTATCTCTGGCTCTGGCGATGTGCTGCGCAGCACAAGCCAAAAACTGGATAGTAATAAAGCTCAACGATGCGCTGGTCCCGGCTTATATCTCTATGTATACATGTAGGTGAACTAGGCAAAAGTTAAAGCTTTTAAATTGAGGCTCTTTCGGCTGCACACAGAGAGAAAAGAGCTGAAGCTGCTGCTGCCTGCCTGCTTGCCGAGCTCTGATTCTTTATTGTTGTGTTGCTTTATGGCCTTTGAGTGGTGTGTGTATGTGCGTTATGTATGTGTGCAGCAGCAGCTCGATAGCTGCGTGCTTGCGGAAAAGCTCCGAAATGAATAGACCTTCAAGCAGCATCTTCATGCATCGAATCAACTGTTTTCAATGCCTACGTGTATGTAGCTAACACTCCAAAAAGCAAAAATATCACGCGAAACGATTGCAATTATCCTAATTAACGACGATAATGAAGTCCATTATGATTCATGTATTCCATATCTCGCACATCGAGCACTCACACATCGCGAACAATCGCATACGTAACTAAGATAATTTTCAATTTGCAGATGTCAATCAGAGCGGCTCGATCGACATTAAGGATTTCGATCTCGCAGTGCAGGTATGGAGCAATACATGCACACAATACATATTACGACATAATAATAATCAAAGACGATGATCGACGATCGTCGTCGTTGTTGTTGTCATTGTTACGTGGCTTTGTACACCGAGAGCTAATTAATTGTCTTTTCTTTTTCTTTCTCTCTGGCACCGACCACCGACGCTTCGACGTTACGCCGCTGCAGAAAATCTGCGAGGCTCGAGGATGGAACGCCAGTCATCCGCGATTTCAACAAACAAAGGACACCATGAACAAAGTCTGGGACGGACTGCAAAAACGAGCCGACGCTGACAATGATGGACAGGTGATATTGTTATCGGGAGATTTCTTGCTTCTCTCTTTACTTTTTTTTTCTCACTTTCCTGTGTTTTTTCCTCTCGTCTCCTTTTTAATTCGCATCATTGTGTAGTCGTGGCATTGCGCTGTTTATCTCGGATAATTATTGTACCGCGCGCAGCCGAGGTCTCGTTGTTTATACACGGTTAAAACAATTGCATCTGCGCGATAGCGTCGCTATTCGTCTATATAATGCGTGGAATAATATAATAAGCAGTGATACAGATAATGGCATAGATTTCCGATAGCGACGAAACTTGAATGAATTAAATGGACCGAAAGTACATAATGTAATAAAGTTTGTTCTCTCTCTCTCTCGTGCTCAAATATATAACTACTGTATGTATAAAGAGAGACGTCGACGACGTTCGAGTGCGCGTACGGGGATATAAATGAATGATATCGCCTGCAGCTATATCACTGAGCTAATTAAACAATGCCAGTATATTCTCGACTTTCTCTCTTTCTCCCTGACTATCGTTTCTATTTAACGTTTCTCTCGCTATATACTTGCTTGAAAAAAAATCTCAATACGATCGCCATCGAGCAGCAAATTTGCGAGCTAACATTTTAATGGCAAAGATATTCGATGACGATCGAAAATCGGGGCATCTCTCGGGGCGAGCAGCAGCCAAACGAGAGAGAAATAGTTACCCCGAACTCAATTTTTCGAAGGGCACACGAGAGTACTCGGATACATTATTACAACTTTTTGAGAGCGGAGTACGAAAAAAAAACATAAAGAAAATATCTTTGCACGCGTGAAAAGTTTGGGAAGACACTAACGTCTTTATCACGCTGTTGTCTCGTAAATTTCCATTTCCCGTGCACAGGGCGAAAAATGTCGTTCTCGCGAGCGGCCGTGTACTCTCCACGGGCTTAAAAACAATTTACTGGATGCGCGTCTGTTCTGTCCGTGCATGCGAGCGTGTCAGTACACATACACGTACGCGGAAAACAACGGAGCTATAAGGTGTATCGCAATGCGGCATCGTGTCGCGCGTATCGGTAAACTTCGCTGCTCAGCCTATAATATATATGACACGTTGCTCGACCACCACCACCCCCCGAAGAAAGTAGGCGTATATAAATAACGTCAAAGAATATAATCCGGTTCAAGGGTCATTTCTGGGAAATGCGAAAAAAAACACGACGGTATCTCGAGGCAATAAAACGATGCCTCAGATTTTCGTGCCTTCCTCATATTTTTTCCTTTTTTTAGGTTGTTTGCATTGTATTCTCTTTACGAGGAAGGAGAATTAAGAAACATGTTGAAACAATTTAACGACGCATTCGTTGCTGACTTTTTTTTTCTTTTTTCTCCGCAGATCAGCCGCGAGGAATGGTACTCGATGTGGGATGAATTCGCCAAGAACCCGGAGAACCCGCTCGAGTGGCAGCGGACTTACATGGATCTTGTCTTCGACGTCGAAGATGTCTCTGGTAATGTGTGAATTCATTCAATCGTCGTAATCGTTTTTTCGAATTTAAATATAGTTTTATCGTGGTTTCAATAAGCTAAATCAAGTATTATGATATTTGAAATTATTACCGTGGAACGAAATATGTACGACGCATGAGATCTCTTTAGAGCTGCAAGCCCGGCTAAAGAGAATCTTTTGTATTTTCAAATTGATTCATGTAGCGACTTATGCTATCGTACACGTTAATGCTGATTTACGACGAGCACGTATAAGATAAGTTGCGCTGCGAAGGGCTGCAAATACACGATATTTCGTACTTTCTCCGGCTAAATGTGTACTTTTTTTTGTTTTATAAATTCGATTAATCTGACCAATATCCTCTCGTGTGTTTCTGCGCTCGCAGGTGATGGATCAATCGACGAGACGGAATTCAGCCAAGTATGCACGACCTACGGCGTCGTCGAGAGCGAGTCGCGAGAGGCATTCAAGAAACTCGAAGTCGTAAGTTACGAATTTCCCATCTCTCTCGTGAACGCAGTGCTTATATAAACAGGAATATTACTCGATTACCTTGTATACTAAAATGAAGTATGTACTATATATTGTATATTCTTGTATCGCAGGGCGACGAGGTGACGCGCGAAAAGTTCGAGAAACTTTGGAAGCAATTCTTCTCGACGGATGACCCGACTCTGGCAGGCAACTTCATATTTGGAAAAACGTCCTACTAAGCGCTTTATATACTCTTTGTCGTCTCACTCTCTTCGGTGTATCACACAAGCAGCGCACGCAAAAAAAAGAGCAGAGCCGAGCTAGGCGCGCGCGCGTTGCAGAGAGAGCCCCGCCAACGTTTCATCCGTTACTGTGTGCTGTACCTGCGGCTCTGCGCCAAGGCGGACGGGAATTATTCATAAAAACTTTGCTGGGACAGCTAGACATCAAGAAAAAAAAATAAATAAAAAAAAAATTAAAAAAGTAATAATTACGAGACACTACGCAAACAAAAAACTAATACAATAGATGTATGCATATAATTGGACGTGATAATAGAAAATTCGAAATGATGATTGGGACGCTGTTGAGCGCCGAAAGCGCAAATAAGGGGTGTTGTAGGCGAGGTAGTACAGTCACTTTCGACGCTCTCCGCAGTTATAATCGTTGTTTTATCTCAAAGTATTATTAAGCCCTTTAAGCCTGATTTTAATTGTAGCTTTGTATTTCATCAATGTAAATGAATTTACATGATTTTAATCATTTATGATTACTTGAGAAAAAAATCAATATTATGCGATGAAGCTTGAAGTTGTTGCTTTTTCAAAATTTTAACAGAGAGTTACACTACTGAAAATAAATTAATGAATTTAAAAATAATATTTTTCGAGGCATTGGAAGGAAAAATGTAAAATTAAGATTAAAATATCGATGCGAATCTATTCAATGATTAATAACTAATTGAAAATACTTCATTGTGAAAGTAGATATTAAATAACCATCTGGAATATTGGAAAGTATACAAGAAAATAACTACTATGTCAACTATAAATTATCGTTGTCTTTAAAATGAATGTTATGAAAAAAATATATAATATATGTAATATATCGATATAAACACGTAAATTTCTTCGTTGGATAATAAATTTTAATGTAACATACAACCTTTTACCTCGAACCTCGAGTATTTAGAGCATAAGTGAATATGTTTGAAAGAAAAAAGAGAGAGTAAGCTATATACGATTTCTTCTCCTGCAATTTTACCTTGAGTTTTGAGCTTAATAGCTGAATTGAAGAAGAACATTCCACATTGAATGTCGAAGTCTCGTCAGATTTTATCACCGGTGCTTAGAAACGTCGATCACTGCCTGAGTCGCAGGTTCCGATGAAAAAAGATCAGTTCTGTTGATCCTATGCCATAAATTTTATTCGTCGTACAAAAGACGCGATAAAAGATCGAAACTTTGCCGAAATCATTACCTTATAATCCAAAGAAAAAAGTTTTAAAATATTTAAGTGGAAAATAGTGAATTAGAGTGGTCTTAGATTTCTCTATTCATTAGTAAATTATAGATCAAAATTACTTTGCTAACTGTTGCTAAAAGTCAGATTAGAACTTTTATTAGTTGGGCGAAGTTGGTGCTTCTGATATAATTTTGGTTGGATCTAACATTATAATTTATTAAATAGATTTAATAGCAACCTTTTCCATGCCCATTAAACTAATTTGATTTGTCTACAGAAAATTAAAAACCTCATTGTACTTTTAACGTAAAACAATTTGATTAAATTGTGAATTTATTTGTATCTATCTTTTATGAAAAAGGATATTAGATAATTATGCCATGAGAAGTTTGTTATGTTTTTCGAACGCAAATGATTTTCTAATTGACATTTTTTTGTTTGAAAAATTTCATTTTATTTGGTTAATTTTTTCCTTACTAATTTATTAAAACAATACAAAATTAATACAGTTATTGTTGATTACGATTATTTTTTATTAATTTGAATTTAGGCGTTGAGCGCTATGTCTTCACTGTCCTATGTCTATGAAAAATTTTGATGTGTCTTGCGTATTCAATTTTTCATCGTACCCATAAATGTGCATTGATGTAATAAATTTTATGTATAATGCATTAAAATTAAATTATGAGTACACGTGAATTTATGTAGAACATTGTTTGAAATGTGAAATAATTTATTGGATCAAATAAAATATATGACTGTTCCTAATACATCTTGATATTACATTTACTTAAAAATACGTGAAAAAATTTTAATAAATTGGTTTTAAGAAATTATCAATACTTTCCTGGTAGACCAGGTCCGTCGAATTATGACCAAAAAATAACTATTTTAAACGTTTTAAAATAAATTTACATTAACTGGCTTATTTTTGATGATATTTCTTTTGTAATTATGTTAAAAATATTGAAGGCATTTTTAATTCTATCACTATCACTCAAAGCATCCACCATTAGATGGCGAGTACCTTTATCTGTAAATCTGCAAGTTGCTAAGTAAAAATAATCATAAAAGTCTCTGAATATTGCACATTATAGTCAGATAATGCTGCTATAATTTTGAGAGAAAGGGAGCTTTGGTAGTTTCGATGAACATATTACAATATTGGCCTAATCGACGGATACAAACATGTTTATTTTTGGACTTTTATGCTATTTTCCATAATTTAGGGGTTTTGAGGTTATGAATATGATGTTGGATAACAAATTTGCATTCCTCATCAAATTTTACATAAAAAATCAAGTATTAACAATTTTTTCATATTTACACTTGGGAAGCAGAATAAAATTTGAAAATTCAAGCACTGTAAGCCCAGTTCATAATCAAAATTAGCAATTTTTTCTTCTAAATAGCTAAAATCCACACATACTTGTCCACATATACTTGAATCATAAATCACTTGTCCTTGACAAACTATAAAGAGAGCCAAAATTATTTTCTTTAAAACTGCTATATCTGTTATTTCTAGAGAGTATGCTATAGCTCTCAGTAGAACTCCTTGACACGTGAGTAGGTTTTGGTAGAATAAAATGTACTCCAACGAGTCACAGCTTTGATCAGATGGTTTCTGTCACGTTTAACTAATGTTCTGGGTAAAACTGTAGAATCACTCGCTAGCACTGCCAAATACAGGTCCAAATACTGACAGTAGTAGATCTTATTCAAGGCTAAGCAAAGCGCATTCAACAGTGCTTTAGAGCAGTCTGAAACTAGCTCATGTAGCACTGATGCTCCAGATCGAATCCAAGCCAGCAACCACATGAGTATAGTTTCAGTGTCGTGTTTACTTTACAACATCTGAGTCAGGGAAAATATTTTGTGATTAATTTGTACTGATATATTGTAGAAGAAAATAGGTTCACTGAATCGGTCATCTGCTATCAATACTTTGCCCGCGAACCTCCCAGCAGCATCTATTGAATAGGGCAACTTCAAATTATTTACTTCATGAGATAACTTGATTTGATTTTCTGTCCAGTACCAAACGATAAATGGGTCACTTGAATCTTTCCGAACGCAAGAATTCTTGTCCATAATTAAAAGTAATGAGTCACGAAGATTGCCATGATAATCTTTCAAATTTAGTTTTTCATCTTTGGCTTCTTGTCGAGCCATTTTCAAAACTGGAGTGCTATGATTGAACGGTGGACCGGTACCAGTGTCATTGAGGTCTGTGGCTGCAATATATGATTATACAGAATAGGATGCTTATGGAGTAAAATTGCTTTAGCTGCTTGTCGACGACCATTTGCTAATCTTCTAGATTCTCTTCTAATTCTTCTAATTCTTATGTATGATTCCATCGGTATTTTTGGTTTTAATGTGAATTTCAACGTTATCACCATCAACGGGTTTTTTAAGACATTCTCCATAAATTTCATTTGTACATTTACAATCTCCAGAAATTATGAAATATGGATAATTTTTTCGTTCATAAAAGTACTGTTTATTAAAACTGAATGGACACGGAATTTGTATCATACGCTAAATAGCATTAATTATAATAGCACCCCAGCCTTTTGTCATCCTAAACTGAATTCTATCTGTTTCTTGCCTACCAATAGGATTTATGAGTTGACATTCTTCTTTAGTTAAATGGATGTCAAACTCTACATCGTCACGCAAAGAAATTTGATCAGCAGGCATATTTTCTTTTTCTTTTCACTTTTGTCTAAAAATTGGCACTTCTGTACGAACCAAACAAAAAAATTAATCACTGTTTTCGTGACAAGGGAAGGACAAGAGAAGAGCGACAAACTCGGAGCACCTTGTCGTGCACCTTATCGTGCACCTTGTCCTGCATCTCTTTATCGTCACCCCGTTGTCAGCCCCCGTTACCATCACGTGCACCGAAATGCTGCGGGCCAGAGGCGGTGAGCCATGATCCGTCGCGCTGACGAGCACTGTGTACTCAGGCGAGGCGGCGAAGTCGAGCTCGTGGGCCACCCTGATGATGCCAAGCTCCGGATCAATGCCAAACACGTTTCCGACGCTGCTCGAGGTCATCGAGTAGCTGATCCGGACGTTCTCGCCCCAGTCCTAGTCGACGGCGACGAGCTGCATGACCTCGGTACCGATCAGCAAGGTTTCGTAAACCTTGTCCTGGACGATGTCAATGATGAAGAGGAGTACGTGATCGTTGTAGTCATGCACGGTGACGAGGATCTGGGTGGCGTGCCCTGGTCCTTCTCCATCCAAGTGGAAGAGCCGCAGACTGGCCTGGCTTCGGGCGTTGTGCGAGGGCTCCCTGGTGAAACAGTCGCAAGGGTAGCTCTGCAAGCTCCAACTTGTAAGCAGAATTGGAAGATCTGGCATGTTTTCTGCCACATGTCATTCTTTTTTTGCAAGTTTTTGTAAATAAAAGCCAGCTGGTACGCCTGAAAAACAATTGGAGAAACGGTTACTTTTTTACTGCCACCCGTAGCAAAACGTTTTATTGATTCTGATTCTGATTTGAATTAATGAATCAGTTTATCTAAAAAACGCTGCTCTTCTGCAAACTCTTCAACATCAACTTCGGCCACATGATTGTGTAGGTCTTGTACGATTGAAGATATCTTTTGTAGCATCCACCAGATTAGGGAACATTATCACACTCAGTCTCATTTTCTAAGATATTTGAAAGTATATAGGTGGCCAATAATTTTCTTTCTTTTTAAACAAAATAACCAAATAGAGGTTTGTAGTTTTACAATTTTAATGCAGGTAGTGTATAGATTGGAATTTTTAATAATTATGACAGCTCTCTGTATACTGCGTTGTTGTATTCTAATGTTTCTGGGTCAATTTTCCAAAAAAATTGATGAGTATTTAACAATGCTTTATCGACCTAATCAACTCTGGCTAAATAACACCTTTGAGCCAATTTTGTTAGAGTCATTTGATGAGAAATAATATCTCATCGGATCATATCTTGTTTCATTTGAAAAATTTTGGATACCTGGTCACTGAATTCATCAAATATCTGTATATATTGTGGAATACCTGATAACTAGTTACGGCTCCTATATCTACCAACTCCATCAGATCTTTAAATAAAAGCAACGCGCTCGACTCCATTTATTCAAATACTTGAATAAAGCACTCTACGCAAGATACTCTTGGTCAATAGCGCGTCGACGCTCTATAACTTAACGTCTCTACAACTGACAACTGATCCAAAATACCAACCAGCACTATAGCTTTATTACTTCATCAAATGCAATGGATTTTCTAACTAAGTGTTTCTAAATTTATATAATATAAATTTATATAATTATTTACTTATTTAATTGTTTATAATATTACATGCCAAGCAATATCTATTATATTCAATACAGATTCTTGTACTTACTTCTTGTATTTGTTGCTTAATAATTGTTTCTTACAATCAGCACGTCAGCTGCCGTTGGGCTGGCTTCTAATTGTTCTAAAATTTAAAAGGATGAACATGAAAATGGAGCATCAGTCGATTTCTGAGTTTGCTGTCTGCTGTTTGCTACTCCTGACGTTGTGCGTATTAAGCACTGCACAAGCGTGGGCAATTGCAGACGCAAAGGCAGCCGAATAATTGATAATTCAATCAAATCGATAATTTTCTGTATAAATATTTTTTTTAAGGTACGCGGTTTGCATAGTTCGTTTGCGCTTTAGACGAACAATCATTTTTGCCGTAGGAATTATTTTATTAATTTTTTTATTATTGAATTTCGAAGCATTTCTTTTTGGGGCTGGAATTTCAGCACCCATTCAGAAAATCTTTTTATTTTAAAATTGCCAGACGCGCAAACGTGAAAATTTGTCATTGTTGATAATTTTCGAGGCGGAAACGAGTCATATTGGTCCCATAACTAAAAACTAATTTTTTTTGGGTACTTACTTTACCGAACTATCAAATAGTGTGTAAACAATTTTGCACTGTTTAAGAGCTGGAATGTAATTTTTTCTTGTTTTATACTGGGAACAATCTAAATTTCTGCGTTTACAATTTTCATAACTGCCACAAATATGGTTTAATGAATTTAGAATATCTAACCGTAATTCGTTTTCACTATCATCGTTGCTTTCCCGTTTCCTTATTTTAATTTCCTTATTAATGTGATTCCGGAGTATTATGCTAGATTTACTAATGTAATGTCAAAAATAGTTGAAATTTCCAAAGCCTGTGTTCGAGGTAAGCGAAGATTAGATGCAGCATCGATTTTATTACAACAATTTCTTAATAAATGATTTTTACAATTCTTTCTATCTACACGCACTTTTTCTTTCCTATATACATCGTTATTAAGGAGATCCGTACCCCAGCACAAAAATCAAAATTTTGATCCAGTTTTCTGTAACTTCTGGTGAATATTTCTCTAAAAGGCTCTATGGCCACCTTGAAAACATCAAGATGAAGGTCGCCATAGAGCCTTTTAGAGAAATATTCACTACAAGTTTCAGAAAACTGGATTGAAATTTTGATTTTTGGGCTGAGGTACGGATCTCCTTAATCAAGGCTTTATATTTACTACAGTCACCGTCAGCAATAAATGTTTTATATATAAGGCCATGGTTTGCAATGCTCTCTTGAAAAGATCGTAAAATACAGCCGGTATTTAATTCATAGATAACCCTGGATCAAGATGATACTGAAATAGAAGAAAATGAGGTGTTTAACCAATTAGCAAATCTGAGTAACGAACCGTTTGTTTTAAAAATACAAGCTGAAAATCACGAAGAATTAAACCCACTTAAACCAGTCAACCCAGTCAATGTTGTTCGGAATATACCACAATTCGAAGTAAATGACGCAGTGTTGCATAAGGTTGTGTGGGATAAAGTTTTATAACAATTTTGGGATGATTGCAGAAATGGGAAATTGTTAACCAAGCATGAGAAAAAAAATTAAAAACTGCATAGTAAAATATATGATGAACGATTCAAAAGATACTACTGCAGGTACAGCAAGAAAATTCGCTCAATCTTTATGTAATAAAGCAAGCAAGCTTTGTTATCGACATTCCTGGACTTACCTTTCAGGATCATGTCGATGACTTTAAACAGTCAATCTATAATGGATTAAATCATTCCAAAGCAAAAGCAAACCCAGTTAAAAGAAAAGCGTCTGAAGAAAGTGATGATGAAGCTGTAAACGAAAAAGAAAAAGAGGTTGAATTGCGTAATCACCAAAATGAATATGGTTGCGTCAATTTTTCATCATCTTTGCCTGAAAATGAAAATGAAGATTTTCAAGAAGAAAAACGCGTGACACTGATGAAACTTTGCGATGATCCCGGAAAAAACCAAGCTGAAATCATCAATTTGACAAAAGCTACGTATCCAAGCGTCAGAAAAGTATTAAATGAACAAAAGAGGGATTTATCTGCGATTATTATGAACTGGCTTTCCTTGAAATTGACTGAAGGAATAATTGAACATTGTAAATTGTTATTAGACAAAGATGTGAAAAAAGTTTGGCAAACTTCTCTTGAAGATAAGGCAAAAATAATAAGAAGGTACTTCAAGTATGAAAAAAGACAAGATGCTCCCTACGAAAATATCTGGAAAGAGGCAAAATCATATAAGCAGTTGAGGAATGATAAAATTCCTAAAACTCTGGTAGTTTTTGTTGAACTATTATTCAACTACTTTAAGGAAGAATCATCGGACCTTTATCAGCTTGTTGATGTAAGTAAATTTACGGCTTTTTTCTTGATACTCTTTTACTAAGTCTACCATACTATCATCTCAGTCCTCATCTTGTTGTACAATGTATTGTGGAGGGGACGATTTCGAGCTAGCCTGCGAGATTTTGCAGAGTTTCGCCGACATCGTAAACGTTCAGTTAGTCAGAGCAGAAATACGCTTGACAGTCACCAGACTGATGTCCGGTGAGTGACCCTGAGGGGGGTCGATGTTATTTGTTTGCCTCTTAGTTTTACAAAGTTTTGCAACTCTACGCTTAGTCCTGAGAAGGACTAGTTTTGATGCAGGCGGTCAATTTATGTAGGATGACTGGCTGTAACCGGCTGTGACCGATGTTGACCGTCTTAGACCGATGGTGACCGCGTGCAGCCGATGAGTAGTCCTTAGCAAGGTCAGTCTTCTCCTGGAGATAAAAGTCCGAATGGCCGATGGCGTAGTTGTAGAATCGGGAGGCTTGGCTGTCACTTGACCCGTGAGAGTTGAGTGACGAAAAATCCGATCGCTTTTCTGTTCCAACTTGTAAAGTTGAACAGTCAAATGTCGATCCACTTTTCTTATCTCACTTGTAACAAGTCGAACAGTCAAAAGCTGATTGAATATGTTAGCGAGGCACTTATACTAGTACTCTGAACTCGGCTCTTCTTCTTGCGGGCACGAGTTTTTCGTGGCGCTGCGCCACCTAGCGGCCGAGTCAGATCTCAAAAATAGAAAAGTGGGGAAAGGTGATGAAATGATGAGGCGAGTATTTGTAATTTGACCCAGTTCACTATTGAGAAGTAGCCCTAGGTCAAAACTCTCGAGAGCTCGTCGTCGCGAGCGCGAGGTCAGCGGGTCCCACACAGCAGAGACGACGAGTCCGGGTGCCGGCGAAGCTGTCCACGCAGCAGGGGATGGTGTTGCCCAGACTACAGTAAAGACCGGGGTGGGTGGTGCAGGCCAAGTTGCAGCGGCTATGGTGGGCGGTGCGGCCAAAGCAACAGGCGTAGTAGCTGTTGCTAGAGGAGCTGCATTCTGCTGCAGCCTGCGCCTGATTAGTATCTGAATCAGCTGGTTAACCTCAGCGTTTGGAATTAGTCTCACTGCTGCAACTAATGATTCCTGATCACGTTAATTCGTAGCAGCCACCAGCTCTTGCTCGCGTTGAGCTTCAGCAGCGGCTATTTCCTTTTCTCGTTGAGCCGAAGCAGCTGCTTCTTGTTGTGCTGCTCTGGCTGATGCAGCCTCTTCTCGCTGGCTTTTTCGAGACGAGCTGCGTCTATTGCTTGCTGTTGGTGACGGCGGCGGTGGCATGGCGACGAGCGTCTATACTCTTGCGTGTCGTTTTCCTATAAAAAATTGTTTCAAATTAATTATAGAACAAGAGAGAGAATGAGAAATTTTCTATTATAGACTTAACTTTAAAATTAATGGAGTCGAGCTGTGCAGACATTTATTGTGACAAAAAAGTAGATTGACTTAAATTGGCAATGAAAGATCAATCTTTTCATTGGCAAACTTGCCCTGGATTTGATAATAGATAAAAAAAATGTCTTGAGTGACATAACAAATAAAAATAATCTAACTAATTATAAAGGTAACGTGTTTTCTTTTAATAATTTTGTAGAATTTTAGTTGTATTTATAATAACATCAACTTGTTTTAGGCTTATCAATGGAAAAGAAAAATGTCTTGAGTGACAAGACAAATACAAATTTGGCTAAATTTGTATGGTGTTTTTTTTTATTTGTATAAATTGAATTGTGTAACTCAGTCATCATAATATGAAATTTTACAGAGTATTATCAATCAAGCGTTGGGCTTGATTTCAACGGTGTGATGAAGAAGACGTTCTACTATCCCCCAGACTTAATTAAACCACAAAAGAAGGATAAAGCTAAACTTTCACCGATTCTATCATCTGAAGAGTACAAGGCACAAAAAATAAGAATTATAGAAGAAAAAGAAGATGCCCAAAAGGCAATTCAAGAGCGTAAAAGAGTGCTAGAAGAAAAAAAAACGAAAAAGATTCTAATTGACGAACAAATAAAAAAATTACAAAGTGAGAAAAAACTTTTGACTGCCAAAAGAGTAAAAAAAGAAAACATTGATACTGATTAAATTCAATAATTTATAAGGTGTTTATTTTATAGGTGTTTATTTAATCAATAAGATTTAAAATCCAGCAAACAAAAACTAAAGACTATTAGTCAAATGTCATAAATATGATTTTAAAATGTTCCTGCTAATGTTAACTTAGGTTCATAAAGAAAGTATTCTTTTTCTTATAGAATTTTATGACTTAAATTTTACAATGTTATGTTAATAATGTTAGAGTGAATCATATTTTATTAGATAACTTATCTTTGTAGTTTGTCTAGTGATTATTGCGTATTTATTGTACTAAATTTGTGAAAAAATAATAAAAAAAGTTAATCTTAATCAAGTATTTATTCATTTTTATTTTCCAAGCCATGCAATTATACTTATTCTCATCTAATACATTCATTAATTACAAAAATAATTTAATAATCATAATTATAAACCGTTCAATAGGCATCATTGCGTTTTTCAAATACTCAAAATAATAGGTGGCCAGGCATTGGGACATGGGATTTCAGACATTGGTACATCGAAAAATTACATTGGCCAGTCATTGGCATGAAATGAATATTTGATCAATTCAACAGTATTAATTGTTTAATGGCTTATGATGAATTTTTTATAGTCTCTCGTATCCAAAATCATTAGTTCTCAAGAATCCAATAATATTTTACTATCAAAATAACTCATTTATTTCATTTCTATGCAACTCTTTTCAGCTAAGCTGCTCAAGTGGCCAGTCATTGGCACATTTACCTTACCACGGTGTGTGAGTGTGTGAGTGTGTGAGTGTGAACGGAGACGTGGTGAACAAGCGGCCTCGTGGCCGCGCGGACGCGTGTAGAGTTATCAGGGCATGGATTACGAAATAGGTAGGAACGCGGAGATAGACGAATGTCGGCGCGAGCGAGCAGACCTAGCATTGTAACGGACCTGCGTTGCCCTTGGTGAGTCTCAGGGTACCTGGGCTAGCCGGCCAGGTAGTCGCGAAGAGAAGAAAGCTTTTGTGTCGCTCGCCGGCGGCGACTTCACAGTCGCCTGGCGCTTCGCTCGTGCGGAAAAGTCGATAAGCACACCGGGCGAAAATATAGTGACGTGTGTCTGCAAGGCGAAAAGCGAATGAGCGTCGAGGGAAGCGGACGCACGTCATACTGGTCATACTAGCTCACATGGAATAGTTGCTGCAGGAGCAGGGAAAATGTTTGTTGTGATAACCAGCAGATGAGCTGAAAAATTTGATTCCAAAATTATTTTATTTCATAATTATAAACATTTGAAAACTAATTTTAACATCGTTTACACAGGCTCATTTCAATCTCGACTGAAATTTTTGGAGAGCGGCCGTGGTCTATCGTCAGAGTAATGAATCGAACTGAATTCTCATTATCTTACGAGAAGAACAGAACAGCCATATATTGTATGATAAATATGCTGACCAAGATTTCAATTAATTATTAGTTTAAATACGTTAAAGTTTTCAATACAAAATTTATTCTTAATAAAATATTTAAAAAATTATATTAATACTAATTAATTTGTGTGACATGTGTATTGTATGCTACAAATGAAGATAAAAATCATTGCAGTGTCCGTCAAGTAATTGCTGATGAAAATTATATACGATAGATGAGACAGTGAACACTTTACAAAGGAGTTACTGGGAAAAAAGCCTAGTCTGTCAGATAAAATATAAAAAAATTAAATTCAATGTTGGTTTTTCAGAACGCAGAATTGTAGGAATTATTAGATGACTTATTAATTTAAATAAATTTTATAAGTAATAGAATTTATGTAATGCGTAAAGTGAGAAAATATTACTCGTAAAAAATATTAATATTTAAAAATAAATAAATAAAGCATGAAATAAGATTCAATTATTTCTGATAACTTAAAACAGATTACCATTAGAATGGTAATTTTCTATCGCTGATATTGCAGAGGGAATTCTTAACGTTGGTAAGGTAGTGAACTTTTTCTCCAATGGCCACACATAACGTGAACTTCTCAAACACTTCATGATTGAGCTTGATGAAGTTCACACAATCATTTCAAGGATTTACTGATACTATTAGCATTGAGTCTTTGGCTATAAAACAGATTCAACCGTTTATACAATTTTTTCACATACCCATTACTATCAAATGTTCTTGATTCGCATCCATACTTCAAACATTTTTCGTTTGAATTATTAAAGAATGAAATTTTTGCATTGTATTGATTATTTAAAACTTGTCTAACTTTTTGATCAACAATATTTTTATTTTTAAAGAGTTAAACTAGACAATTATTTAAATAATGATTATTCATTATGTAATAATATAGAAATATCATAATTACAAGATATTCAAATTTATGTTTCATCTGATGTTGAGTATGATGCTCCCCTTTTAGTTGGTTTTTTGATAGCAGAAATTTTACGTCTAACTCTACCCCAACGGTGAATCAAGGGGTATAACATTAGGTGATTTGGGTTGACAATGTCAGTACTACGGCACATCCAACATACGATCGTACCGATCGATCTCCATACTACCATAAACTTCAACTGACCACTCATTCCGATGCTTCTTTTTCCTAAATCATCTTAGATTTTTTTGGTTCTCTGGAAAATTTATTAAGACAGCTTACCGTTTGAGTACTAAACCTAAGTACTAAGAATTTTTCGTGTCAAGTGTAGTACTGTATGTTTTAATTTTCTTTTTTTTAGGAATTTTGTTTTAGCAACTACGTGATAATTTCCAAAAATCAAAATTATCTAAAACTATCGAATCTGCACAATCTCAATTTTACGTCATCAAGCCGTAGATTTTTAATTTTAATGGTCCCAAAATCATAGGTACACTCCGCTACAAGCTTTCTCTCCAGTAGTTATCAACAATTCAAACACGTACACATGGGGCTTGGAAAAAATTTTACATTGGGATTGTAGCTGAAAAGTAATGAAAGTTTCAACATCACAAACGCATATAAAATATAATAACGCAGCATGACTACTGCATTCTTTTTTTTTAAGCTCGAGCTTTCATGCACCTAAATGAAATGACCTGATTCGCACATCGAAATAGATGAAAAATATTTCCTCTCAATCTCGCAGGTATTAACAAACTATCAAGAGCTCGTAGATTAATTTTTTTTACTTCCTTCTGAGAGGAAGCACTATGATAGGCTCGAAAACGAATTTTCGAACCATACGTCGTAGGGTAAATTAGTTTATGTATTTGTCAACTCCCGACAAATATTTGTATGTGAATGTGTATGCAAGTGGGTTAACTACATAATCTCAAAAACGATACTTTAATTGTATCAAAACAAATTGAATTAATGTTTTGCAATATTAATGAGAGTGTAAAACAGTTATTTTGCGATTGCTACTCAAAACTTTTTTCTTTCATTGTTTTTTTTTTTTTTTTTTTTTTAATTTGTTATCTCTTGATTTTCTGAAAGATGTTCATTGGAGTATTTGCGCAGTAATTAAAAAGATGTCAAAAATTACATCCTGAACATTAAACACCATTTTACATGATAAATAACACTTTTTTATTGAACTAACAGTTTATGTTTTAATTCGACTGACATTTTTCGTGGTAGAATTTAAAAAAAGATTGAAAAATTTTTGCACTAGCATTTCTCATTTTTAATTATGACAATGTCTATATTATATTCTAGCTTTCAACCATAAAAATAGACATATAGTCACACTTTTAGGAGGAAGCTTATTACCAAAGTTTTGGCATTGTTTTTGAATAATCGATAATTATAACTTCATTGACAAGCTTGTTTTTAATATGCTAATACTTAATGCTAATACTCAATGTTATTCCAGATTGTTTGTAAGTAATTATATAAATAAAGAATGTAGGCAATGTAAAATTAATTTACGTGAGTATAATTTTGAGGAATTAATTCATTGTAAACGCACGGATTCGTCATGGAACAGCAAATTAACGTGTTAATTCGAGCAAAAGTTGTTGCGAAGAATGCGTAGTAATGAAAGCATCTGCGAACTCGAAGTAAAAAAATCATACAAAATTTCTAAGAGACTTACCCGGGCAAATCGCGAGGGAAGGCACGCAAAGAGAGATAGAGGCTGCAAAAGAGAGAGAGAGAAAGAGAAAGATTGCGCGCTCCATTTGAAGTTTAAGAGCAACAAACACCCACACGCTTCGCTACCGTCCAACGAGCGTCACTTTTATCGGGCGCAAGTAATGCGAGTACTATTATTTTTGATCGTGTTTCTTATTTTTTTTTTTTTTTCATTCGTTGAACTATATGTACGATTTGTTCGGTGTCCAACGACGTCACACTTAGCAAATTTACGGCACAAAGAAGAGCTGCGACTGTTTATTGGGCATAATTATTGCGAAAGTATCATGGGTTTACATTAGTTGAAACGCTTTGAATTCCTTATGCCATTCGGAATTCACTCCTAATTATGATCGATTTCGCAGCTGTATTTTTAATTATTGTTTCGTGTGCACTATTGACCTACAGTTTCTTCGTATAAATTACGTAAACTTCATTACCACGTGTAAAACAGCGACGCAACTCGCAGCGAATGTTGCGTTTAGAAAACGTATATCTATGGCGACTCGCACAGTAATGTTATTTTGAATCACCTTATCATCACGTTGATTAAAAGTAATTCGCGCGATACAATCGTACCTTTTTCATCGACAAAAGGAATGCCAATATCCGCGCGTGTGCACTTTTAATTGAAAAGTTAATCCGTCATTACTGTCATTTGATATTGAAAATTTGCGCGCTCTCTTCGCGCATTTTAGCGTTTAATACGCGTATAAACGATATAATTCACGGGCGCTCGTATTTCTGAATTTAGTCCCGGAAAATAAGTGGATTAAAATTATAATTTGCATATTTAATCCATCGTACAAGCAAAATTAATTCCCTTCGCACCGCGCCGCCCGTCCGTGGTTGCACTGGCTGGCTGGCTGTCTCGCGGCACCTACGCCGGTAATATAAACCAGCTATTTTTAACATTACAAGTCGTTTTCCGGAACGCACACACGTGTACATTAGATTAATTTCGTATTGTTTGCGAAAGTGCAAAATCTATTTCGTGACGTCGTAACACCGAATTGGCAAGGAGGCGCCGAGAAGCCCCCGAAGTGAGAGAATGACATTATTGTGCTCGTGACGTATTGCACGGCGGCGGCTGCGATGACACACGATCGAAAAATATTATTCATCTCGTTTATATCGCCTCTACGTGGTGGATACCACTGCTTGTATTTGAAGGCAGATACGGGGCCAAAGGAGCGTAAGTGTGCCCAGGCGCAGACTCGAAATGTATCGGGGCGATCTCTCTCCCTCTTGTTCTAGTTTGTGTGCGCTGGCTTTTCCGCCCACGATCTCATCGCACGAAGCCGCAACAGCAATAATAAGACGAAAAAGAGAAGAAACGGCACAGTCTCCCGCTATATGCAGGGGTATAGAGACACTTTCATAAGTTAAGCACACACGGGGCACCAACGCGCGCGCGGCAAGAAAAAGAGCGACGATGTATACGCGCGTCGTGAGACTTGCCGAGCGTACATATTGACATATGTTTTATAGGTATCGCTAGTGCGGCGCGCGTACATGAAAGCAACTCCGTGTAACATTGAAATGAAAAACTCCCTTGGCCATATATCATATCTTTCGTCCTGCGATGTGTTTTTTTTTTACCTCGACGTTGTTCTTTATACGCGACGTTTATTTTGATAAACTTTCACACGTACTTTCACGATGATGGTGGTGGTGGTTATTTTTCCCCAAGTTATGGGCGAAAAAATTTTGTCTCTCGATTTTCAATGATTCGTCACGTGCGTCGTTCGCGCATTTTTTTATATGGGCTAGCTGTACGTTTGTGCGCGTATTCGCTCGTATATAAACTTCGTGACCTGGATGTACACCTGCGGTATTTCAAATGACATAATTTATTGATAAGACTATTGATATGCTGCACGCAAACTTTGCACGTTTTTTGAAAATTTTTATACTTAAGATCGAGATCTTAAACACACGTCAACGGAAAACAATTGATTTCTAACTAAATTGATTGAAAATTCAAGTATTCCCGATGTTATATCATAGTATAAAAATTTTCTACTTCAAAATTTGAGTAATATACTGCATTTTTTAAATCAGATGAATCATGACAAATAAGCCATGTTTTGACGTTCAATTCATGAGTACTTAAAAGTAAAACTTCGTCTTTTCTCTTTTGGTATTCGAGACTTTGGCTCTACGCCATCCATCGGTAACTTGTGAACTACTATGTATCCGACAGATGAACTTTTCAACACACTTGCCTTATTCTCAATAAATTAAAGTTTTGTAATTTTCAAGAATTTTGACATATTTTAAATCCAATTTTTGGACTGAGATTTGAGAGGGGGTGCAGTGAGACGCGAAGGGTTTGAATTTGGACTGTGTTAAAAAATCAAAACTGCCTACTTCGAAATAACACCATATTACAGGTTTTTTTTCATGAGCCAACACACTTTAATCGACATTGTTTATATAATTATCCCATTGCGACGTTTTTTTGCTATATTTCTTAAAACAATATTCTATCTCCCGATATAGTAGAATGAGCTCATATTATTGTTGCTTCAGCTCATTCGTTGGTATGGGTACGCACTAAAGAACCACGAATTTTGACACATAATCATTTGTTTCTCAATAACCCAACGGTCAATGAGATTTTTTGCAGTCAAATTATTCTTTTTTGTTTTTTCAAACAAATTTTCCGCTGAAACATTATATTTTAATGTTAACGTTCATAATACAAAGTATCAAAGCAAATAATTGGTTTTCTAAAATTTTGGTTATATTTTGAATGAGACTAAGGAAACTTCTTGAAAGATTGTATGGTGACCGTAATTTTGAAAGTTCTTAGTGCACCATAGAGCCTTTTAGAGAAATATTCAGCAGTGGTTTGAGAAAACAGGATTGCAATTTAAATTTTTTGGCTGGCTTCGATATCGTCTTAATTTTAATATTAGTACCTCTGCATTAATTTTATTATTGACACTTTATTTTTCACATAATAATCATTGATTTAAGGGCGACTTATTTAATTTTTAAATAAAAAATAATATAAAAGGTAAACTCAGTTACGACTACTTGAATATTCCAGCAGAAACGTCCATCAAAAGTACTTGTTTACGAATAGTTTTTACATCGCAGAGAATCGCGGTAAGACGAAATATTTCATGCGCAAAAGAATTACGGCTATTATTTAAATATATAAAAAGATTTAACTGAAAAAGAGTTGAGCTTCCCCGATCCCGCAGCCAGTCTCTCACTTTTACTGACGTAAAGATCGCATACATCCGATAGTTGTTGCATCGGTAAGCGCAACACGCGTAGTACCGTACAACTCCGCCGTAAATCCAGCCAAGTAGTAAAAACAGGATTTGGTCAGCCTACGGCGCGTCGCACAAAGCGGCGATGATCGCGCGATTTCCTTCTTCAAATTCAAAGGTATCGCGCACGGCGAACGAGATTTATATCATCGATGCGTGCACGCGCGCACATATGAAAGCCCCGATATGCAAAAAGATATCCATAACATATGACGTACAAACGTAAAATAAACTCGGATATATTTTTGCTGGGTGCGAGTATCGGGCGGGGCTAGAGAGAGAGAGGCAGAAAGAGAAATCGTAAATTTTTCATTCTTTTTTTCTGCTCCTTCCATAAACATTTTTACTTTAAAATAATTCAAAAGCAATTCAATAAATGAGTTGAACCCGACGAGTGCACACACAAACAAAAGAATTGGCAAGAGTCGTTGAAATGAAATCGCCCAGACGTGCCGCTGTAATACGTCGCGAGCGTATCGCATCGCCGCGAGAAGTACGAGAATAATCGCAGGTGCAGCACGTAAGGTGCTGAGAAGTACATATATACGAACACCCACATTCCCGCAGGACAGCGCGTGCAACATATATACTATTTGATATACCGTCGTATAATGCGGTGTATACGCGATGTATTGTAATACCTACGTGACGACACTGCGAGCAGAAGGCGAAAAGCAGCAGCAGCAGCAGCAGCAGCAGCAGTAAGAGTAACAGCAGTGGGTGCGTGTCCCCTCGCGCGTAATCGCCTTATATATTTTACTATGTACGCACCGCCACCTATACACGTTTATAGCGTTGATCTTATATGTATATTATTCGAAATAGCTCCCAGGATTTCTCTTGGCCGCGCCTGAGCGCATTACCCCGCGTGCACGAGCGGAGCATTTGCTCGACCGCCTTTTGCCTTTTCCCCAGAATCTCTCTCACTCTCTCTCTCGCGGGTGGATATACGCAGCCGGTCGCCGCGCGGCCATGGCAAATTAAATCCGGCCGTGGGTATAAACCCTACATGTATAAACACCAAATGATTATTTTTATTCTTTTTTTCGCACGCTTTCATTAGCTTTTTATGATCGCTTGTGCGTTGTGTGTATTATTGTAAGCTTGTACACGGCCCTGGAAATGATTTAAAATTGATGATTTTCAAGCTCGTACATATAAAGTGTTGTCGCAATTATATTACATGGCAACTGCGTCATGCATCGCGTATTGTGAATTTAATCAAATTAGTATCTTGTAAATGAGTTATTGTGGAATGCGCAGGTAGGTGGCATTGCAATATTAACGCTGCACTCATTGACGTATGTATTATCGGCCAACGTCTCATACCGTCCGAACGAAATGATTGAGTTTCGTGTACTTCCATGACTCGTGTAACAACGTCTCGGACGTCATCTTCTTTAGAAAATTCTCGTGTGTCGGAATGCAAGGTGTGCGCATTCAATACGTCGATGCTTTTAGCTCGATTAGCTCAACTTCGCTATAAGTCTTTATATACAAGCGTGCCGTGGCTCGACTTATTTTTTAGCAACTACTCATCTGAAAGAAAAAAATATTTATATTTTATTGAAGGAAAATAAATAAATGATTAAATCAAACGATTCACAGATTTATCTGTAGATTAAAAAAATAACGAAGCTAGGTAAAAAATGAATATTTTCGAACAAGTTTTTCTCGAACTTCCCACTGGATATTATTCTAAAATAACTATACAGAAATGTCTAAAAAAAGAACAACAAATTGAAGATACCCACGTAGCTCTTTTGGAAAGAAATATCTGTTGGAATCTCGGAAAACGTAGTTGAAAGTTTTCATTGTCATCAAGGCTTCGGTTTACCATTGACTAAGTTTTTTTTCTCCTCCTTCAAAAAGTTTTCCATCGAAAATTAAAAAATATCCTTCCTAACTTTGAATACGCATTCCATTCTGCGGCATACCTTTCGCAAGTATAATGAATTTATTTGTGAAACCTTTTTAATTACAAGCTGTAAGAAGCCGCAATGCTTTTCTCCGTATTCCCCATTAAAAACAAGTACCCTCTGCTAACGCTAAAACAGCAGCAGCTTATAACTATAAGGAAGCCCGCGAAAAACGGGAAGATGTTCATACTCTCGGGGTAATTCAGGTGATGTGCAGCACGCAAGTATCACCCTTCTCTCTTTCTCTTTCTTGCTCGCCTCTCTCTCTCTGTCTCTCTCGCTCCCCGAGTCCTATGGCGTGCGTGTGCTGCAATGCTGCTCCTGCTGGCGTAAAAGGTGCGCGCGCTTACGAGAGCGAGCGAGCGCGAAAGCGCGCACGGACTACGCGCGTATTTCTGCACGTATAAAAACCTCATGCTGACTATCGTACGAGGGCAGGTGTAAGTCTCGATCCTCTGCTTCCGCATCTGCAAGGGAGATAAGAAGGAGAATTATTTATAGTGCTCGATTCGTTAGGACTGGCTTTTTTCTGAGCAACGGACAGTTTGTGATGACGTATTAAGTGAAACCAGTGGTATTGTACATTCACTAATTGGCGTCGGCGATCGCTTCCGTTGAAATTTGTGTAAGTCGTTGGATAAAGATGATTATTTTCATAGTTACGATAATACGAGTGCTATAATTTGATTGTTAGAAAATATGATAACAAATTCGTGATCGATCGTAAAATTTTACAATATTTAAATTATTTGACGATGATAATAGTAATCGCTTAAAATTTGTGTCAATTATTAAAGTAACCCACGTGGAAAAAATCAAAAATCTGCGTACCGACACCCTAGCAAGGCTTTAGATTGAATTGGTTGGATGTAAAATACATGAAAATTATTCAAAACTCTCAAAAATGAAATTATGAGATGATATGACGAGCATTTTTTATGTATTATCGAGCCATGTTTCCACTTATTGTAATTGTATTCAAATGTATAATTTATGCATATTTTTTACGATGCCAATCAATCGGAACATATTATTACGAAGTCAACGCAGTATCAATACATAAAATCGTGATTTTTTCCTACTTAAGAATACATTTTTTAATTTCAATTTTATGAATGAATCGCATAGTTTTCCGATAAATACATTCCAAATAAATGCATTGCAATCTCTTGAAAACTTCAATTTATCGTAAAGACAATAAAACTAACATAAATATAAAAACAAAACTAATTTTACTCATTACCACTGGTACGTGATATAGGATTCACGAATCTAGCTCATTGTCAAATAGATTTGGACAGAATATTATACTACCGCTTGGCGTTAGATCTAGTTATTCATATTTGTATGAATTAATTTCAAAGGGAAGCGTAGTTTAACAAACTTCGTAACAATTAATTTGTCAAGCATTATGATACTTTACATTAGAATAAATTGAATAGGTGGAGATTATATTTCAATAAATAATAATACTCAAGCACGTTGCAAGAAAATCAAAAAAGACATAATAAAAAAAAGTAAAATTGAAATGTAATGACTCATATAGGCTTTTTCAATACAAAATCTAATGAAAATGATCGTATTTCATACCGTTTTACTGCTCATTTGTATTGTATAACTACTTGTTGTCAAGCGCTTTATCTCATGTTAAAATTTTTTCATTCTTAATTTGATTTCATTTCTTCTAGAAGTAATATGAACCGAAGCCATCGAATCATACCGCATTCAATTAAAACTTTCTCATAGGATTTTTATAAAAGTTAAGAACACCTTTACCTGCACTAAGAAAAATTAAATATAAGTGAAGTTTTCATGATTGGTTGACGAAAAAAGAGAGTATCTATTTAATTTTCAAATTGATTTGTTTAAATATTGAAATGTAAAATTTTTTTAGCTTTCATTAAGAAATTACGAACATAATATAAGCTTCAGTAAATAAAATTGGAAATTTTTACCAATAAAGTCAATTTTTTATCAATAAAAAATTGACATTTTCGATTTGTACGAAAATAATATTTTTAGCAAGCACAATTTTTATATGCGTCCCAAATTATACTGCATTTATAAAACTAATAATAACTTATTGATTCGAGAAATCTACAATTTCAGATTCTATCTAATTTATTGTACTATTCAACAACGTCAATCAAAATGAGACAACATTCTACAGTTACTAGAGTAGGAATGTTAGCCCACGCAGCGTCTATTACATTTCTAACATTGGCCATTGTCGGCAGCACCACAGGTATTAGTTCATACAATTTATTCTCAATAATAATGTATTAAAAATACATAATTGCTTTTCCAACACGTGTTTCATTTCTTTCGTAAATTTCTCGAAAATCATTATTATTTTTTTTATGCAGAAATTTATTTTTTTTTGCATTTTACGATGAATTGACGTACAATATACTTTTTTTCAATCCGTAAACTATATGAATAAATACGGGAAGCATAAAATTTTTCAGCAAAGCAAGTAATTGCAACACAAGCTGAAGCCGAGTATTGCAACACATTTTAATGAAAAACCTTATTTTCATAATTTGCAAATACTTTTTTCCCTCAATGTTTTGTCAGAGCGGTAAAGAGAATTTTTTTATATTCGATTGCCTTCAAATAATAACTTAATATAAAAAATGTCAGACATTGATATTATCAATACACAGAAGAATATGTTTACAATGTAATAAATACCGCTGAATCGGAAAAAAAACATATCAGTTTCACCAGTTTTCAATTTTCTCCGGAACAATATATTATGGATAAAAACATAAAAATTTTATTCGCTCGTCATTGATTTGTTAGTAAGTTTCCAATCGTTCGTATATATCCTGAAAACTCTACGGAAATGATAGAGAAAAGGAAGTTGAAACTCAGCGAGATGAATTTCCCTTGGCGAACTTTACGTTTTCAATTGTGACGTCATTATCGCGTCGCAATACAATAAAAAAAGTACCGATCAAAGCTCATGTGGCATTATTCGATTCGATGGGTACTCATAGACTGCCTTTGACAACGATGTTGTCAAAGTAGATTATTTATTATTGCCTGATATTGCGAAATAATAATAGATAAAATTTTATAGTATAAGGTAACTAAATCAATGGATGGAAGGACTTCTTGTAGATATATACAATTGGTTATTTTAATGATTATTACAATTGCTTTAAAATATTCAATGATTATAGCAAATATCATTCAGTGTAATAAAATATTTATAATAATCATCGAAATAACCAATCAACCCTCAATTGGGTTGCTTATACTACTACGTAACAATTCAGTTGAATTGTGTGGAGTGATCCTTGTGATTAATTTTGAGTCTTAATGTGCTACAAATTTATCGTAGCATTGTTTCATTTTTACAGTTTCCATTTTTTTGCTCTATTTGAAAAGATATAAAAAAAGTAAAAAAAGAACAAACGTAAAATCAATACAAGTAGAAAAATGTTATCCGATTCACTTTTTCGTAAGCCAAACTTAGTTCCAGAAGGAGATTTTTTATCCCTTTCACAATTTTTAATAGAATTATGAATCAAATTACGTTCATTCACGGATATGGAAATTGAAAAATACCGATTTCGATTATGATTTACGTACGTAAAAGATGTTTCAAGTTTATCGGTGTTATATTACAATCAGTACTTCAAAATGTAATGGTATGACGACAACGATATTACTCAACACTGAAGTTATACTGTACACCTACGTTCACTACACTAATTTACTAATTTGGAACTATTTCCACGCGCTTTTAGAGCATTAAAAGTTTTTAGCCACAATTTTCCATTTAAGCAAAGTTGAAAATTTAAAACTCCTCCAGCATTCGCTGACGTCAATTTATGGCTTTAAGAAATTTTCAGTCATTGTTCACTTCTATTAAGTATTTATTCTCATATTGTAAGACTACTGAATTAGTGTAAAAGGGTTTTTCAAATGAAATCATTTTCTTTAAAGTGAATCATAAAGTTAATCCAAAGTTTATGGAAACTACATGTTTTAAAATAAGCACCTGTTGATTTATAACGCTAAGCCCTATACTGCAGTGTGTTTTTCATATCGTAGAACTGAAGCACTCTGATGCCCTACTTTAGGGACGTTGATTGTCATTCAAGTTCACTTCAGTATCTTTTTTTAAAGTTATATAAAAATTTTCTTTATTAATTTCAAAATAATTTTCTTTTATGTGGAATTAATAAAAATTGTATTCATTAGTAATTTCGGCAATTACTAAAACTATTCTATACCATTACTGACATTTCTGTAAAATAGATTGAACCATTTTATTCAAGTAGTAACGAAAACTAAAAATTCTAAATTTTCAAACTTTTTAATTAGACGGATAAAATTGACACAACATTTTTCTCTTTATGTAATACATTTTTTTTAAAACAAAATTAACTCGAATAATTTATTATTACAGCTTCTTGTTTAAGTTATGGGCATTCATGTTGGGGTGGTAAGATATATAATATGATTTTATATCAGGTATCTTTTTCGATTTTTTATCCTTTTGCAATTAATGCGTAGCGCATGGTAAACGAAGCGGCACAGAGCCCCAGCGACAGGAGGTTTACTTGACCGACGAAAGAGTATTGCCCTTGACACTCGGTGACCGATTACTTCTACCGAAATTATTGAATCGACGATCTCAACTGGCAGCCCGACTCCGAGACAAGGTTCTCGTTAAGGATCAAGCACGTAATCTTGATGATGAGACTGGAGCCACCCGCTTGAAACATGGGTACGATGATTTTTGAACGATAAATTGATTGTTTTGATCGAGAATTTGATTTTTTTATAGTATGCCACCGGATATCATGTCCGATATTGATAATCCTTCCTATTACCCGCGACGCGAACTTGCACTGCAACGTGCGGAAGTTCCAGATAATTTGTTAACACCGCAGGGTAAACAACAAGCTGGATCTGAAGATGAGTCCATGGACTCAAGATTTTATCAATTACTGTTGGTGAGATTTTTTGTATTTTGCATTTTTCATTTAAATTTCGAATTTAATCATATTATTTCATAAATTTATATTTTCAGAAAAATTTAGGTAAAAGCATGAAGAAATAAATCACCGTTTAAGGCTACACCGAACAAAACCTCTACCTACTTGCCAAATAACCAATTCGAGTGTCATTTTCGTTAGTAAATTCGAACCTTATCTATGAATTTCGACAATCGTAGGCTTACTCCTCCATGTACGTCTAATTTCATTCATAAGTGTATTTTTTCATTAAAAAAAATCTAAATTCATCAAATTAAAATTTTATTCTATTTATTATAGTTCATTTAAAAATATTTTCATTCTTAGACATTAAGAATATTAAAATCAATAATTTAGCATAAAAACTGTTGAATAAGAATAACCATATACTAATTTGTAACGAAATCGAATCACTGTTAAAACTCGAAAGTACAATTAGATCTAAGACAAATACATATTCTATTTTGTTTAAACCTTAAATTTATTAAATATTAATTTTATTTAATCCAAGTGTCTAATAAATGATTCTAATAAAGTCGTTGAACATTAACTTTTTTCCATCTACTCTTGGCGATCACAAAGGCTAGCTTAATTATGTACGTTAGTCCATTAAAAAGAAAGCATTAACTTTATGTAAATATAATGAAGCAATTATATGTTATTTACTTTCGAAGTAACTAGAACTTTAAACATGATATATCATTTTCTTTGATCAAATATTCAGCATTCAACACCTTATCAGCAAAAATTAATTTCAATATTACACTAAACAATTTTTTCTGCATTTTCTGATTAAATGATAGCTATTTAATCACTGTGGGTCAAATAACATTTTATAGTAAAGTTATCAATTATGTTAGTTATACTAATAAATATATTACAATGAGTATATAATAAAAACACTATGCAAAAATGTGACTTTTATTTCAAAATATGAACTACATCGAGTAACAGTGAGAGATAATAAAAGTAATAATAAAAACATAATAAATATATAGAAATTGAAAAAACTGTTGAAATATTTTACGATTATGATAGTCTTAGTTGCACTAAACCATGAGATACCGAATCATATAAAAGATGGTGAAAAATAACGTAGAATTAAGAAGTTCAAAAATTTGCTTTCGTTGGCTTCAGTAACAAATACACCTTTAATCGATATTTATGTACTTTTTTTCAAAAAATTCTTATTTTTCATGTATTTTATTAAAGACTCAAATCACAAGTTATTCACTATTCGCATTTTACACAGTAAATGAAGGATTCATCGGTATGCCAGTCACAAGCACAATTCCTAACTTACCTACTGCGTTGTTTAAAGTCGATAAATATGAGTCCTTGAAATCACTTATATCATCCACGGTAAATAGAGTAAAACTAAATTACCCGATCACTTAAGAAATCTATCAAATAATGTATTGCCCATGTTGTAATTCATTGTATAGTTCAATCAAATAATGCTAATTATCTAAAAAAAAACAACGGAAACTTATAAAACATAGAAGTTTATCAAAATTGCGGTAAGTCAACTGTAAATAAAACTGAACATACAAAAACAATGTTAAAAACTGGACGAGTACCGTCGTTATGATAAATCAAGATCTCTAGAATTCAAAAAAATGTTAATATATGATAAATTTTAATCATTTTTATTATATAACTTTTTTGATACAATAAATACAATAATTTGATAGTTTATGACTCAAATGGACTATTTTAGTGATCTAAACGCTCCAAAGACTTGAATTGAAAATTGCCTGGTACTAGAAGATAGTGTTTAAGTTATTTACCCGCCATATCCCTGGTAGAAATGCTCAATATTGTATGACTAGTTTTTAGCCAACAAAAAAGGGGCTTGGACATAAGAGGGTCATTAAAGTTGTACATATACTAACCAAAACTTTTTTTCAACATTTTATGACTGTGAAAAATTCGTGCAAATTACCATATGAACCAACTTTCAACGGGTATTTTACTTTTTTACAATTTAAATTTAATTCATTATTCAAATTGTAAGTTAATTCATCAAGAAAAGTTGTTAACGAATTTAATGCCGAAAAATGTATGAGTATTTCTAAAAACAATTCTTTGACTTATACAATTATTTTTACTCCGATACTTGCAGATTTACAGATGTAGGTAAATTGTCATCTAGTGGCGAAGGCTTAAAATGGTATTAACGTAAAGTGATTGAAAACTGGTCTTTTGAATTTATGTTTGAATTGAATTTTTTTGGAACGATTGAACGTCATTTTAAATTCATTTAAAATATTTGCAACATAAAGGCAGAAAAAAGACTTGAAACATTAAAAATAATTATTTTCTGGTCATCATCAATCATTTATGTTGAGCATCTTTCCCAGAGGTAGTGTATAAAATACTTGAACGACAATTTCGCAATACCATTAAATGATAATCGACAAATCTTCATAGATAAAAAAAGACAAAAACAAATATCGGCAAATTCAATTTTTAAATATATGAATCACATTATTAGCATGAATAATTTTTATAATTCATTTTATCGTGACGTCAAAATATATTTTAGCGATATCTTACAAACTTACGAAATAAATCATGTAGTCAATTGGACTATAGTGAAAAAATCGTGGAATTTTATGTTTTTTAAATACATTTATTTCTTCAATGTAACTGAAAAATTTCGGTAAATACGAAATTAAATTTTTATTTTTCATACAAATTATTAGACACTAATTTGAACGCAATGAATTTATTCAAACTATGATTTAGATATAGTATTTCGATCAAGTTTCATGACAAAATAATTTATTTAAAACTATATATATTCATTAAATTGTATGAAAAATTTACAAATAGTCAAAGTCATTGAAAAATTTTTCATACAAACTCATATAAAGATTATTTTTAGATATTAAAATTATTTTTAATTACAAAAATAAACATAAACAAACAACAATGTTCGCTAAATTTTGAAGTACATGTCATTTATGTAATACAATTAATGTATTTCATACTCCATGAATAGATTTGTTTCAAAATTTATATACATTTATACATAAACTTTAACATATAAATAATTGTATATATCTTTTATGAATAACTTAATTTTATTCTTAAAAATAGTTACATGTTATTCTTGAAAAATAAAATCTATATTTAGGACAATACTTTTTGTTTAAATTATCATGAATATAGACAGAATTTGACTAGACAATTTTAACTAAAAATAGATTATTTAATTCATTTTCTGAGAACGATGTAGTCTTAGTCAAAAGTACTATTTGTATTAATTTACTTGCTATGATACTTACATTTTGTTGAAAGAACATACTTCCATGAATAACAACGTCAAATATTCTATTTTTGAGAGCTTGTTCTCATAATAATACAGTTACTTGTTATACATTGAAAAATTTATTCTTTCATTTGATTTCAGGAAGTGTACTTTCAGAAAAGGAAATTTCTGAAAAAGTAATCGTTGCTACTTAAATTTCTCAATCAAGCAAATCAATAACTATGAATCAACAATTCGTAGATTAATAAGCGTTCATACATTTTTCAAGCTCTTTGCTAAAATAACTCAGCTGCAAAATGTTTTATTCAGACCAAAATATGGCATCAACTATTAGTAAAAATTTGTAATTAATTATAAAGTAGACTGATGAGCTACTATGATACGTTTAAATCATGTTGTTGGATGAAAGTAGAAGATAGTTGTTAAAACTGATAAGCTGAGAAGTTTAAAGATAAAAATTGTTTTCTTCGTAAATATAATGTATCGTTTAGTAGCGTTTACTTCTGTACTTCTCCATAAGTCATGTATGGATGACGATTTGTTGTCATCTGAAAATCAGTAAGAATGTTAGTACTTGAAGTTAAAATTTCTAAAAAGAAAAGAGAGAGATATTGTTCTCGTACCAATTTCTTTATAAACAGCGACCAAGAGTTTGGATTTAGACGCAAGGGGAGCCTATCGATTGCTCGATTATCCAATCTGAATCCATCTCGAGTAAATCCTTGTGACGGAACGTAAGCCACGCTTTCAAGATTTGGTTTTGCAAGGTCATATTCTTCTTGAACCTCATCTTTATTTTTCTCGTTGAAATCTGTTAACTCTATATTGGAACGCTTCCCGTGTCCTCCATAACAGGAATGGCCAAATGCTGAACAACCGCCTGTAAAAACAAATCCAGTAAATTGATCGTTTTAAAATTAAATATTTTATTTTTGAATAATTATTATCGGGGACAAAATTATAAAAGTTCACGAGAAAAATATTGATTTATATTGCAAAAGTCGATCCTAACTTAACGGAAGTATTAAAAAAAATAACAGCAGTAAATCGGACTTCGAATTGCTACAACACCTTAAGATAAGTGTTGATAAGAAACACGCTAAGTAATTAACATGACTCCATACTTTTAGCAAAATCGTTGAGTGCTTCTTGGGGTCAAAACAAAGAAATCTTCTACTGAACGTCATAAGATTGATTATTCGTAAAGTCAAACGCTATATAGTAAAGCAAAGTATTTTCAAATCAATAAATGCCTTTAATTATCTGACTATGTATTATGTATCAGCGTCAAATTATCGTTTCAAAAATACAAAACCACAAATCCAATAAGTCATCGATGAAACTCCTTTATAGTTGTTGAAATTTAATAAGTTTTGACCTAGTAATTTATTATGTATTGACAAGGATAAGAGATTTTTGAGGAAGTATATAAATGAGCTATTCAAATGATCTCCTGAACATTTCATTATTTGTGCTTGATGAATTTGCCAATTTAATCGTTAACATAAACATCACTTTATTCGCAGTCTACACAAATTTGAGTAAGCATTATAGCTTGGAAATTGGCTTTGATCGGCAATTGAAATAAAATAATCCAATATACTATAATAACAATAGTTTTGCGCGATTAATGATTCGTAAAGCACAAATGCCATCGTTGCTTCGTGCAATATCTATTAATACCCTATTAGTCTGGTTGTAGGTGAGATCCATGTATAATCGCGTAATCCTCTAATCAAAACCCCATAATTACTATAAAATAATACACCAAACAATCAAAGATACGTTAGGCTACTGTAATAATGAATGCATAATGCTGGACACGTCGTACATTCGAAATCTAATGTCGTTTCACGGTGACTCGATGCGCCAGGCTGCAGGCGTCGAGCGTGTTGATAAATACAAAGAAAAAAGCACAACCATAGAAACGTGATCATTATAACGCACGTGTATAGCCGAGCTTCACGTGAGAGACACTCGTATGTTGAACATTATATCAAGCACGACCGCTCCAAATGACTCGATGCGTTTCGCGTGCGAATATTTGCTTGACAGTAATTTAAATTTTTAGAATTATTTATGAAATACTTGTTTGGCACTTGTTTTAATTTTCTTTATCAATTATTCATACAAATGAAATAATTATTTTTCTGGTGTATACCGGAAACATTTTTTGAATTAACATTTTAAAAAGTACATCTACAATCTTATTTAAAGTTTTTAGAAAGCTTTGTTAGTAGATGAAAAAATTTTGAATAGATAATACAAAACTTTTGTTAATAAATAACTTATTTTTCTATACTGTTTAAATTGTTTTTAAACATAATGATTTAAATCGCAATAGAAGCACAAGGTTGCTTCCTTAATCCGATTGAATTCTATAGTCTCATATTTATAGTTGGAATCATACAAGCAGCCTGAGCCATCATCAATGTTACGCATTTTAAATGTTCAAAATTGTATTTCTTAACATGTAGGTTTTATAAATTTTCTTTAAAAATTGATTATTTTCAATTGATATAAATTTAATTTCTAGCGATATATACCCCTCACTTGAAAGATTTCATCAGGTATTACAGCCACCTGCCAAACAAACAATAGTTCACTGAGTTTTGATCTATTACCTTTAAGAAAATTCTAGAATTTCTGTCAAATTGCACAGAGATGTTGTACAGAGTTTCTGTTATATAACAATTCCAACCATGAGGTTTATAAAAGAAAAATGCCAATTCCTCAGCTCTTGATGCTTTAGGGTAACTTTCCCATCAATTTTTTATCGTATTTTCTTCGCTCATTTATTGTACTTTTGTGATATTTTTAATTCAACATTTATAAAAAAAAATCACGCGTACATTGCGGATAATTATGCATTGACACGTGTGCGAAAACGTGCCACAATGGACGTGAAATTGATTCCGAGCATGATTATTGAATGTGAACTCATTAAGGCTAGAAACCAATATTAAAGGTAAAAACAATACTTTTTACTCAATAAAATAAATATGAAACAAATGATGGTAATTCGGCTTCAACGTTGACGAACGTTCGATTTTCGTTAAATTTTATTTACTGGATAACGAATAAAGATTCATGAGCCAATTTACGAATTCAATATTTATTCATTAAATTTTTTAATAGCGGAATGTAAAATTTTCACTCTTAAAAATATCATATTTTTTAAGATGGAAATACATTTTTAAATTGATCAAAATATTTATAAATATTGCATAAAAAATAATTTTATCATTTTATTTATTACTTATCAAAATATTATAATTCTATTGGCCTTGATAAAACATTACGAGAAAAATTACTACGAAATACGTCAGCTGCATAGAAGAACCAAAGCGCCCCAAGATTAATTTTCCGATTAGATAAGTTATTAAAATACATGTATATGATGTATGGAGGGTTTTTTTATATGAAACCTTGAAAATTTCGTCGTATCTGTAGGCTTCGCGACCCCTTAGGTTCTTATTGGAGTAGTCAAAAAAACTTTTGTGGGATAATTCTATTTCATCATTTCATGTAATACTCGCACAAATGATGGTCAAAGTAAATTAACGGAATTTGCAAAGTTTTGGCGTTTCTAATTAAGCACAAGACGAAGTGACTTTTCACGCAAGACAGATGCGTGTGAATTAAAACGTAACTTCAGTAAACATTATTCTTGATCTGAATGGCATCTCGGAACGTCACGAAATTCTTGTTCTGCGAATGACTATTTTACCTGTGACATTTATAATGCGATGTAAACCTACAAATTTAAGCCCACGAACGTCCATTGAAAGTTGTTGAACAATTTTCAAACTCTAGCTAAATTGAGTTTTTAAATTCACCCTATTTGGCGATAAACTTCGAAACGACGCTACGTGAAAATTTTATTCGGAGTTGATGCTTGAATATTTACTGGTCACATGAGTGGCTCTTGAGCAAATAAAAATCGGTAATACCAGGAGTCATTTTTATTCCTTTATCGCGGTGCAAAGACATGTACATAAAAAAATGATGAGTTTTTCGACGTTTCATATTTTGCTTCTATAAATAGTCACGAAAACAGGACTGGTGAAAAATGATTAACTAATATTGAAAAATGCATAATTTGCCTCTCGGGTAGTCTACGAAAGCTCAAGGGGCTTTGCTCTTACAGGTCGGCTTAAGTAAGTACGCGCTTTATTAAGCGTTTAATTAATGGATGAACATGATGGAATTGAATGCAGAATAGATAAAGTTATATTTTGCACACATGGCCACACAATATTATGATTTTGATGAGTGAGAGGGCGATGAATAATTAACAGTGTCTGGACTTACGTTTAGCTGAAATTTCAACGCAGCATAAAGTGAAGAGAAATACAGTCACAACAAATGCTGATCTAGCTGGTAACGAACCCATTTTTCTCTCTCTCTCAGAATTCGACTCCTTGGTTTTTGACTGACGAAAAACTTAACTTATCCTTGACGGATACTTTTGATCTGTAAAATGAACAAAATTACGACTCGATATGTATATTAATCACTTCACTGTCCCAACGAACACGCAGACTTAATAATTATTCTAAAAATATCGCTCTTATAAATAAAAATGATCTAAATGAATAATTTTTTCAAATTTCATTAAAGCTCTATATACATTAAAAAAGAAGACTAGAGTGAAAATAAAGTTGCTTCATGATCATATTGTTCAACTGGAAGCATACATTTTACAAGCAAATTTTAGTAAAATATCGATAAGAATCTTATCGCGCTGATATGGAAAAGAGCATAAAGTCAACATAGAAATTGAACTATAAAAAAACTCATTTCTATGCAAATTGAAATAAAAAATTGTTTTGCAAGCTTTCACGTTAAAAAAACCTCAACGAAACGATGAACACAATTTAAAAATGTCACTGTATTTGCTCCAGTGGATCAAAGCTCGAATAGTTCCTTTTAAAGCACTAAAAATTAATTTCACTCTCATCTACCATTTCACTTTTGTTTCTTAATAACAAAACAAAAAAAAGAAGAAAAATCGACAGTTTGCTTCTAGTTCTTCGCGATTGCACGCGATCGGGGGCCGGTAATTTCAACCAAACTTACGCGAAATCGACGGTCGCACTCGTGTTATCCTTCCTCTTCTTCTTCTTTCGTTCTTTGGCACCCTGTCACACAAGCAGCTCTCGACCAAAAATCGTCGATTATTATATCCCCGTGAACGAGACACTACTGTGGCACTCTGGACCGATTGCGAAATCGTAATCGTCGGAACGATGATGCTTCCGCCGCGAGCAGGTGGTTGTAAATGGGGCGAGCGACGCGAAGGCACAACAGGCAGACATAGACGAGGTACTACTCACGCAGTATCTGTCTGTCTCTCTCACTCTCTAGCTCGCGGGCGGTTCGGGGCGCGCGCGCGTTGTTATACACAGTGGCTGCTTCGAGCCCGACGCAACGCGCGCGGCGACGTGCCTTTTCTTCGCAGCGTATACACACATATAGAGCACAAACGTATATAGCATAGACATCGCCGCTGGCTGCTATGAACCCCTGCGTGTATATATACGTATTATAACGCACGATATAGCGCCGGCGCTCTCTGCAGCTTTCGCAGGCGCTCTAATGTATGTGAGCGAGCTTTCGTCGCTGCAGCAGCAGCAGCAGCAGCTCAACCAGCGCTAGAACACAGGTACAAACAAACGAGGATACACACAAATACACCCGCACACACTCAGGCAAAAAAGTATATACGTCGAGTCGCGTACGTTCTCTCTCGCGCGTTTCGAATGACGTTGATACTGTCATACGCTCGATCCTTCCATTACGCCCATGCAGCATCGGAGCTTTCTCGTTTCCGATTATACCCGAGACAGCCGAAGAGATGCTCGCTTTTGCGGGGGCCACGCGCACGGAGAGTGCGATGCTGCACGCGTATATACAATATCAGAGAAAAGATTTCCGGCGACTTTCTTTGCTGTTCAGACAATTCGTACCTCGAGCGTAGATATGTATTTATTAGATTTTCATTAGCTAGTCAAAGCTCGAGCGAGGAGAGCTCGAGCATCGCGACGACTTCAAAGCGCCACGCGCTGACCGAAAGTACTGATTGCCTCTTCGTATTTGTATTGTGGTTTATAAGCGCACGAGAGGCAAGTTTGGTTGCCTATCAATTTTGTTCTCAAAATCGGAAGTGATATAAAGTTACTTGTTTTGACCTAGATATTCCAGACGTATTTTGGATGATTAAGATAGCCACATGAATGAAGCTTATTACCGGCATTTATTACTTACATTTTCGTCGAATTCATATACATTTTTGCATGGGATAAACATTATTAAAAAATAATGAGGTTTTTAACCTTTTATCACGGCTGCGAATAATGTTTTCGCTCGTACCAGAGGGTACAGGCCTTAAATAAATGATCGGAAAACGTACCCATGAAACGTGTGTGTATAAGTGTTGCGGGGGTGCCAAGAAAGAGGCGTGCAGACACATCAAGTGTGACGACCCCTATTGAATACAGAGCAACCGCACATCCATCGCGTGCTCAATCATTTTTTTTATAGATAATATACTTTATCCATATAGAGTCTCGACGCGCAGAGGACCGTAATTTTACCAACGAACTCAACTACCAGGACGATTGTCCTCGAGCAGAAGTACGTACGTCTTCTCGAGAAACGATCGGTGGGATAATCGCCGATAAATTTCAATTCAGTGAGTCGACGAGTCGCCGCCGCCGCCCGTGCGCTCAAAGGGAAGAATTGCCGCGCGCCGCGAGCTGTATTATATGGCCGTTGAGTCGTTAAAACAAAACGGGGGACGATTCAATCGGCGAAATTACTGCAGCTCCCGGATATATAATAATATTATAAATAACTTATGACGATCACGTTTCCGATCGCAAAGAAAATACGTTGGTCGCGCGCGTTCATTTGTGAGATACGCCGCGAGTCGCATCGTATTATGTCGGAGTCGCGCTAAAAAGGAAGCCTCGACTATAGACAATTTATCCATCGATCGGCTTCTCTTATCTCTTTATCTCCGCGTGCTTTTATTTTTACTTTGCGTAAACTCATTGAAGTGCGTCTATATAATATAAGCATCACCGCTAACGCCGCCACAGATCACAATGTAGGAAGTGACAAAACAATCATTTTAATGGGAATATAGGACGCGATGGCGCACACGCGGCGGCGGCCCGGCTATTGCTTAATTATTATAATATATCTTCTAAGTCCATCCTATTGATTATAATAATTCAAATGACACGTGTGCGATCCTCTCTATGTTATACTCGTGCCGTATTAATTTGCGCGACGTGATAATGAACGATAATAATTCACTCGGTGTAGTATAGGTACCCTGAGTGCATCGCTGTATAGCGTATACAATGTATAATACGGTACATAAAATCAGGGTATGGTGAATGCGCGAGTTTTTCGATGACAACAGAGAGTGCACGCTAGGCGTGGACAAGAGTCTCGTTTCGACAAATGTTATAGCTCGACGAGTGGATTTCGGTCGTTGGAAAAGTCAACCGAGATACTCAACATCGATACTAAAGTTGTCACGTCGGCCTGTGCCTCGATTATTCCATCGATTTTAATAACGCAAAACGTATTCGAGCGATCATCTGCCCTAGATATTAGTCTATTTTTGCACTCTGCAATGTTTTTCTTACGGCTTCTCTCGACTCTCTCTCGCTCTTTCTCTCTTATTTTGCAGAAATTATGTTTATGCCCGAGCTCTTCATTTCAATTGTGGAGCTGTTGTTGCCCGCGAGTAATGCAACCGGATTAAAATCATACCTCACTCGTGAGAAAAACACAGCGAATTTTCTTGCGCGCGCGCGCGTAAATGTAAAAAAGTAACGTACCGCCTGGTAATAAAAATGTTATGACTAATCGAGACGACAGAATCTAAAAGTGTACTCAGCTGCAGCCGTAAGTGTACTTGATGTCGGAGCCTTCAGTGCGTGGACAATTTTACACGATAATAAGAAATAAGAATGCTCGGGCTGAAACATCTATTCGCATCACATGTGTAGTGCGCGTGCTATACGGCTCGTTTCGTGCGCGAAGCATGTGCTGTGCGTCTTTTACCGCGTGACAGATAAATGAGTTAGTCGAAATCACCGACATCCAGCCCCCGCGCGACTTTAATGACTCGCGCAAAGGCCGGTACTTCCAAACTTTTAATGCGAGAGCTTTGATCAAGTTTTTCTTTTACTTTTCCAACATAAATAGCGGCTCGTATTCTTTCGAAAATTGAATTACACGTGTATACGCGAAAGCATCGCGGCTCTATTATGTACGCGTAATGACGACAACATTTTCAGCCAGGTGGATGAATAGGTATCCGCATTACGCGTACTCAATATATTATACTATACTTTTGAAACAGTCGGTGTCACAATATTACCTCGCATAATATTCCAGGTAATGTACGTGGTCGGATCTGTAACGAGCAACGCGGCAATGATCGAAAGATTGGGTTGCGCGTAATGTACGCAACAACGTCGCGCTCGTTGACGTAAACTCCTGTGTGTGTCTCTCTCTCTCTGATGCATAGATTACCGAAGGCAGCTATTGTACATGACATTGAGGGGAGGAGACAAAAGAGAGAAAGAAAGTGCATCACTGCTGCTCTGCCCCCCTACGCTTTCTCGTCGTGCACTGCACACATATGTATGACTTTTCATCAAGGTTGACTTGCGTTGAGCGTACCATTCATGCTCCCCGATCCTCTGGCAGGTATAAATGAGTATAGTTTACCCATGTGCTCGTGGACACGTTTGCCTCGTTTTCGCTCCTTCTTCGCTTTGTTTTTTGTTTTATTTTGTTTAAACTCACCTTAGCTCCCTCTCCCCGGTATTGGGATAGCTGCAGAGTTCACGCGACGACAGAGAGCGAGAGAGACCGATGCTCGTTTACGGGTCTGCTGCTGCTGCTGCTGCGTGTCTGCCAGCCGAGAAGGAAGATTAATCGTTTTCTCAACGAGTAAAGCTCCCGGCGGCGGTGCTGTTGCTGCTGGCCGAGAGAGAGAGAGAGAGAGAAAAGTAGTTGTTGGCACGAATTCGCCCGAGATAGAAATGTTATTCGAGCGTGCGCGCCGAATATAGCATCGGCGCTACAGGACTCTCAGCCGAGATCAGCCTGGCTACTATAGGATACTCGAGAGCCGAGGTTTATACCAACTCGCACAAGTTTTTTGTGCCCACCTATAATAATATAAGCTCGAAACTGTCTCGTTATAGGTAAGGCTGAGACGTACGATGAGGCACAGTGTGAGAGCTTTCCCCCAAACTTTTGATGGGATTCCCCCGACCGCCCGAAAGAGATTACATTATTGCACTTTATGAAAATAATAATGGAAGAACAGGGGGAGGGCGGGCGAGCAAGGCCAATGTATTACACTTGCGTTTTCTCGAGCTTCGCGTCTCGGGTCTTGTCGCGTAGGTGCGCGACGACACAAATATTCGCTCGAGTCAATGGATGTTTCACAACGTAGATACACCGAGCGAGGAAGAGCTCTACTCCGAGCACGACGACGACGATGCATTATTAATAATCGGTGCAGTTTATGAGGTGCCGCACACTTTGTATGGAAATTACGTTATGCATATAATAAGACGCGCGGCGCAGGCCCATGCTTTACGCTGTGTATTTGCGCTGTGTGTGCACTGTGTGTCTGTAGGTCATTGTGTTTTGCTCCAGTGGAACAATTGATAAGACGGCGCCGAATTGCGAAACTGCGCGTCATCGCGAAACGAGTTCTCAAATTAATTTTTCCGACCTGTTACTTTATTCTTTTTCAATCTAGTTACTTCACTGCGAAGAAAAAACGAAAAGGAGAAGAAAAAAAACATCTAGTTGGAATTTATGGTTGGTTGATCAAAATCAGCTGCATCAAGGATATATATCGATCGAGGATATCACCTTTATAAGATATCTGCAAAGTGCATCGGAAAAACTTGTCCAGGTAAAGCAGAAGATACAACTAACGAAAAGCCTGCACTCAAAACTTCCCTTCTCTCTCTTTCTCTCGTTTTTTTTTCTTTATTCATCGACGTTCGAATAAAGTTTCGGGCTCGGCGCGCGTAAAGTAAGTGTAGCTGCACATACCTATGTACGCATGGAGTTTCAACGACGCGCTTAATTCCCATATCGATGAAACTTGCTCGCAGATATACAGTCATAACGGATGTTACGTAGTTGCAACCTATACATATAAATATATTCTCGATACCGACGCTGATACCGCGCCAAAAAGAAAAGAGAAAGAGAAAAATTGTTAGTTCTCGTTTCGCTGGAGAAAAAAAATATGTATACATATAAAAGAATCGATTGCAGGAGGGCAGCATGCGAAAGTTTTTTGCCCACCCACACCCAGCATCACCACCGACGGCGGCGGCGGCGGCAACGCGCCGTTGTTGTGTCGAATGCAGAGGTGAATATCTAAGCCCCGCGCAACCTGCGTGTAGCTGTGCACAGAGCCAACTATTATTCGAAATTTTTTTCGCGCTATATACGACAGAGCAGCAGCAGCAGCTTTACCTTTCATATATTCAGACTATGTATAGACTCTAGACAGAGCATGTATCTCGCGCCGAAATGGCCATTATTGTAAGCTCGTACCAATGAAATGAAAATCGTGTTACGGATATATGCACCTGTTAAATTTTTTTTCTGCCCCCACGTGAATACTTGCTTGGTTGGTTTTCATTTTGAGATATTTTTACGAGCTTTGCGCGAAACTAATTTTTTCCTCTCTCTCTTTATTTACGTTCGAATATGAAAAGCAGAATATGCATTTTTTGCAACTATAAATTCGGTAAACAGTGAATCGGCTAATGCACAAACGCAATTAATACACTAGGGTAACGCGATGTCGATGTCTCACCCTTTGATCCCGCGTATTAAACAAACCATTCGTGAGTATACACAAATCTCGAATTCAAAGACGAATGTGATTCGAGTATGGGAGAAATCCCTGTCGATTTCGAGTAAATGTGATTTCAGTCGTCGAGACTCGTAGACGTGCGTAAAGACATTCGTCGTCTGCAAGCACACACACACACACACACACACACACACACACACACAGCATGATATACATAATCGAGCATGTAGTATATACAAGAGTCGAAAAGCTCAAAACTCTTCGATGAAAACGAGTAAATATTTATCATATTTTCGCTGTAGTCACGCGTGTGCACGGGCACGCGTGCCAAGGGTCTCTCGCGCGCCGCCGTCGTCGTCGAAAGTCCAGCATGTGTACAGTAAGGTTTTGTGTAATACATACATGCGTGTAGTACGATCGAAGTATTGCGGCGCGCGCGCCTTTCACGTTTCTTTACCCCGAATAAATATATGTATCGTGTGTAAGAAGTCCTTAAGCCGCTCGAGTCGGCCGCCTCCCCCTCGAGCGGCTCGTCTGCGAGCAGGGCTAATGATCGTTTCGAGGCAAGCGACCGACCCTCGAAGGAATTAAGTAGGCGCGCATTACACGCGCCAAGAGCGATCGCGAAATCTATCGGGGAAATCGTGGGATATGGTCGGAGCTGGCGTGCGTACCTGCGTTTGTGTGTGTGTGTGTTTATATGCATGAACGATAGGTACACGTGTATCGCGTCACCCTCTTGACTTACATTTATTACATATGCCCTCCGATAGATTTCAAAGTGCCACGTGTGCGTTACTCTGTGGTTTCTCGGGCGACCGAACACCGAGTGACAGCTTTTTCAGAGAAAGGGAATCTACGGAAATGCAAAGTTTAGACGCGATAGAAACGGAGTCGGAAGTAAACTTCAGAAGCTAAATTTAAATTAGGAATGTTAGTATCTAGAAATTGTATATGCGTTTGCCTTTTGTCAGATTTCCTATTCGATATGCAACAATAAATACACAATACATAATCGTGCTGAGCGTCAATTGCATGCATTACAGCGGGACGAGAGCTGAATAAAGTTCTTTATTGATTCGGAGCACGCGTGTGTGCGAGTGCCCGAGAGCAAGAGCTTTAAAACGACCCCTGACTTATTGTGCTGCTCGTTGTTTCGGACACAATGTTCGACACATCGAAATCTCGATACGAGATCTGAGTGTGTGTGTGTGTGTGACAAATACGCAAGGACATCTCGCGAAAATTATCCTGCGAATATTCGACGCATAAAATCACGGAAGCGCGTGTATATTACTCGAGCGACGCTCTCCAAACGATCTGCAGTAGTATATTTGTCAAACGCTGCACACCGTACAAAAGACTGCGAATAACAGAATGAAAAAAAAAACGTGCCACGCCAAGTTTTTCGGTTGCACAACGATCCTCTGTTGTGTTCTTCGCTGACTCACGTGGATCGCGGATATATGTCGCGGGTGTACGGGAGGAGGACTTTATTAAAGCGACGGGTAATTAAAACGGGTACTGATCGCGACGGATATTCGCGTGTGTGTACGTGCGCCTGCCTTCGCTGCTCGCGGGCCGCCCTTTATCGCTTCGGCTAGCGTATACAGACTGTAATCGTATTTACAGCAGTGAGACAATATCTCTTTTTTCTCTCTCTCTCCCTCTCCCCACTTTTTACCCTGTACACCGACGGGCTTCGGCTTACGCATATAACAACGTTACACAAACTTTTTTTTTAAACGTTGCGCGTATCACTTTGAAAGCTTATAGTCGATTGATTAAGCGAACGAGAGAGAATGGGATTTTTTCTGACGTATTAAATTTAATTTAACTTGGAAATCAATCAGTTTTTATTCAAATATTCCATCGATACAGCAGTAGTAGATGCATTTTTTCTAAATATTAGAATGGATTATTTATTTTAAGACGGAATTAGGAATGAGCGTGATTGCGAATTTGGTTTTCTAAACTTGAAAAAAAAGAAGCATAGAGCAAATATCACCGAACTTTTTTCACATCATTTTTCACGTTTTACCACGCAGATGAAGGAAAAAAATCAGAATTCAGTAGGCGAGCGATTTAGCGTCAGAATAGCTTATTCGCTACATAATTTATCAGCCGTCGGATTGATCGAAGACGTTGGTTTACGCGCGCAGCTCGTAATGTTTATCGTCCTCGTTAGCGAGGCAATAATTTTCTTTTCTGATTGATAACCGGCAGTTTGCTCTCTGAAATCAATGTAATTTTGAAGACGAGAGCTAAAATCCTTCAAGTTGGCAGCGTGGACTAGATGAGAATAGAAAGGCTATTTTAGTCACCTTATGTTTGGATATTAATTTCCGATTTACACGTTACAATATGAGTTGGAACAAGTTGCCGCTGCGTTGCTGACCGTTTACATTTTCATCAACAATAACGCAGATATAAATTGGCGAGAAATCGATTGACACTCGGCGAGTGATATGAATGAAAACTTAATCGTAAAACTCGTTGCGGTTTGTGGCTTTTGGGTGGCTGACAGTTCGTTTGTATTATGTGGAATGTAGTTTTGCATCGATATGCGTACGAAACTCGTCACTATGTTCAAGATTGGTACACTTTTGAAAACTTTTGAATTACTTTTTTCATCGGATTTTACTCTTGTCGCAATAAAAAAAGTTGAATTACAAAACAGGTGCATAATATCGTAAGGCAAAATAGGAACCTCGAGAAAAGTACAAAAAGTAATTCTCAGCTTGTTGTTACAATTTCAACGATCTTGGTCATATATTTTTCACGAATACTTATATGCGCTAGCTCTCTTTCTTAAGGATTCTTTTTTGAAGAATCCTTTGTTTTTTTTAATTCTTTTTAATAAAATATCATTTTTAGAAAAGTATTATTCATTAGTGTGATCACTACTGTAATTTTTTCAATAATATATTATACGATTGTAACTTGTTGTTGCTCGGTTTACATTGTCTTGCTCTGCCTTTAATATCACGGTTTGTAAATATTATTAAATCAAATTTAAGTTGACTGGTTTGAAATGAGCACAGAAACATTAGTCGTTAACGAAATTCTAAGCGAATAAGATGAATTCCGGTAGTTTCTTTAACTGGGCCGTCCGGTAAACTTTATTTTATAAGAATTTAAGAACGAAAATATTGTAGCAAAATACTTAATTTTGTTGTAATTGAAAATATTTCAGAGTAAAGGACGAACCTGATGATGAGTCGTTTACAGAAAATGATGATCGTCAAGTGATTGACGCGACGTTCGATGTTAAAAATGTTCGAATCTTCAGAAATCATTCAGTAAGTATTGGCAATCATATGCAATTCACATAAACATTATTTACGAAACTGTTCACATAATTTTATATTTTATTACAGGCGCTTCGAGAATGTAACGAAATAATGAAATCGAGCTTGACGAATTAAAAATTGAATTCAAGTGTAGAGACATAAAGCCCAGCACGAATTTCATTAAAGTTGAGGAGATTGTGGATTATTCTCAAAATCATTCATAGTATATGCAATATAGCGACGATTATAAAAATCATAACATAATTAAAACAGAAACTGCAGACAGAGTGAAAAATAAATAAATAGCAATACCAATTGTGAAGTAAGTGGAAAGTTATTTACACAAAAAGTTCATCTCCACAGGTACATCGAATCGGTGCATAATAAAATTACTCATGCATGTTTGCAACTCAGCATTTGCGGAAAATCTTTTACTCGAAAAGGTTATCTCAAAATCCACATTAACGCTGCGCACATGGGTGTCACACATTCATGAGATATATGCGGAAAGAATTTGTGAAAAAAGAGATATCTTAAAAAGCACATCGAATCGTTGCATAATAAAGTTTCTTATGCACGTGATTTATGTGAAAAAAAATATAATAACCAATCTGGTCTCATTAGGCATGTCAAAACTTCACATGATATAATCCATAAATGCGAGACTTGTGGAAAGACGTTCGGACACAGAAGACATCTGAAAGCCCACATTGACATGGCACATCGGTCGCGCACTATGACCTAGTAAATGTAAAAAATGTATGCTCAATCGAGTCGAAAACGCTGATTTACTATCTAACATATTTATTTAAACTAATTTTGATTCATTATAATTTATGAATAACTTCTATGTTATATTAAATCAATAGATAATAACAATGTCCAAGTTTAAAAATAATCCAAAACTTCTTTACAGAAAAAGAACCCTATTCAATCTAAAATGTACATTAAAATGTAAGGTTTTTTGCGTTATATTCCAAACGAATTGTTGTATGACCATTTTTAAATGTTGATTTTTGTAGAATAAGTATATCAGTAAGTTATGTGATGGATAAAATTAAAGCATTTCATAATTAGCGTTGATCTATATAGTTGATCTGTAATGCCAAGCTAATTGACTTTGCTCTACTATCATCTGTCCATACGCGCAACATACACTTCGACGACGAATCTGTTGATCAATCGCTGAAAGAATTTATGATGCATTATACTAGCGATATTATACATTATAATATACAAGCCATATTAATAATACAATTGTCACAATTTTGAGATCCCAATGTAATTCATAACTTTTGTACAATAAAAGACCCATTAAAAACTGCAGCAATCTTGGGCAAGTTTAAATTTGACGCGTATTCAAATTAGAGGTGTAGTACGTGATCACGGAGTACCAGCAGGCATGTAATCAAAGTCTTCAAGAAAGTTACATAGTAGAGATTTGCGCAATACACGTGAAATTTTGATAGAGAGAAAGAAGGAAAAAAAACGAAGTCGTGTCTGCACTCGATGCAGCTGTGTATGATTAGGCAAGAGGCGTTCGTTATGATATTACGACTATATATGTTCATCGAAAGAGGTGTATATACGTTCCGTATAATTGACTGAAAATGAATCAACGAACGCGAAGCCCGCAACACACCCTACGAAGCTATGCGAGGAAGACTCGGAATGTAGTATACATATCCAATTGGATTATCAAAGGTATGTTAGAAGCAGTTCGGAAGTGTAATTTACAGGTGCGTGTGTGTGTGTGTGTGTGTGTGGGACAAAGGACGCTTGCACGGAAGCTGTCGCTGCCACTGTCACGCTCGCTCAAAGCTCGTTTGCGCGCTGATCTCGTTTGCTTTTTCAGTCGGGGCACATATAACCGAGTACGTGCGCGCGCGAAACCTCGTTTTTACGTCGATCCATATAATATACCTGTACGTGCGATGATATAACGCGTGTGTGTGTCTTTCAACCATTATCCCAATGACGAAATCGTTGAGAGCAAAAAAAAAAAAAAAAAGAAAGAATTATCCCAGTTTACTCGTATAGCTGCGTATTACGCGCCAGCGCGATCGAGAAATTCATCATATTAAATCTGTATACATAGTCTAGGCCGCGCAGTGCATGCTCGCGCGTAATCGTCCGTCGTCGTGCCGCCGCCGCCGCGAAAAGTGTGTAAATCCAACGTGCTCGCGGCGGCGGCCCGCTGATCACCTATTACTATTACTCTCGACGGCCGCTAATTTCTATATCATTCAAGGAGAGAAGGCGTCTCTCTCGCGGTGGAGCACGGCGCGCAGCGAAACCACACGAGTGCCGGCGCGCACAGCCTATATAGCCTGCAGCAGCCGTTACATAAGGTCAAAACTCTTGAAATTGAATCCCATAATTCGAGTCGCGCGGACAGCTATCCCATATATACATAATGTACTTTTGAATAAACTTATAGACTACATACGCACGTTTTCGGTACGTATATTTAATGAAAATTCTTGTATATGGTTAAGCACATATTGTAAGCGGCTGCGTTCAAAAGCGATACGAGTGCTCTAGAGAAAATTATAGACGGCAAAAGTTGATTTTACACGCGTTTTCTGGGATAATTGCAAAGTTATGCGTAAGCACGTGGAAAAACGCATGGACCTGCTCAAAGAGAGATACGACGAGAGAAGAAGGACGTGCTCTCGACGATCTTCCGAGTAGAGTAAATTTTCAAAGGCTATAATGCATAACAAAATATGCGCCTCGTATATACAATATACGCACGAGGATATTCGAGTGGGTTAACAATTCGTTTGAAATTTCACTTCCTCGATCGTCGTGGAGATCGATCAGTCAAAGCGCGTGTGCTGCTACGTAATGCGCTAATTCAATGCGCGTCTATATACATATTCCCAACTGTGACATAAACAGAAGCTTTGATGGCTTATTAAACGCTTAGATGTCAGATACAATATTGCAAGTTAGCGTCTAACACCCTATATACGCGCGTATCGTCTGTACTACTCTGTACACCCTGTGTGTGTGTATGTGCTACGTAATGCTTGGCAATATTTTGAGTGGGATCGCTGCTGCTAACGCGGATCATTACGAGCGTAAACTGGCATTATTATACACGATGCTCCGTATTATAGGGCACGGGCGTATGGCTTATCGGCCGGTCCGATAAAAATATCCATAAGAAAGCATCATCCAGCGTATAGAGCATAATCCAGTGAACCAGTAGCAGAGAAAACACGATATACCAACATATATATTTATAATGCGTGATGATGTCTTGTTATACGATTCTAGAGCTGTTATGTTATGGATGCATTGATCGTTGCTGCTTTGCCTATGAAATGGTAAAATTAAATTTCATCGGGTGCGAATGAATAATTACGGTTACTCATGAACGATATTTGAATAAGAGGAAATAATGCACTTCTCACCCCGAAACTTTATTATATTATTTCGAGTTTACCCAATCTGCGTTTTTTACTCTCTTCGTAATTCCATACAGCATATAACGTAAAAAAAATTAGGTACTCGTGTCGCAGTTGCGGAAAAAAACCCCAAAAAAAATCATTAATTTTCTTCCTAAAGCTCACGCAATTCAGATTGTATCATGGATCTTGGGGTAATACACACTCATATACACACAAAGTTAACTTGACCGCGAAACAATAGGGGCATTTTGACATTTATGCTCGGCTTCTAATGGAGCAACTACGGCATTTTTCGCGTATATGGCAGAGAGGACGGCTGAGGATTTTACGTACAGGCCAGCTGCACACAGAGAGAGAAAGAGGAGACTTGCGCAATGTTCCTCGTGTATCGCGCGCGCGGGCGATTTCTCAATCGGCCGCCTGTTCGGTCAAAACTATTACATCCATCCTAGTAATTGAAGAGAAAGAGCTGCTCTCGATCGATTACCGTTCCTTGGACAATTTGCATTTACATCTAGTCTATAGCTCTGTCTGTGAGGGGCATTGAAATTCGAGATTTTACTTCCGAATGCGAATCTTCGTGTTAGGGCGTTGCGGAAACTCCGGCCCTTTTCATCGCTCATTATACCTACGCGTAAGTACTTAGTGCACCCACGTCAAAAAAAAAAAACAAAAAAATTGGCTCTACACGCGTCATTGCGGATCGCTCGCGTTTCGCATATTAAAATAAATATGCTCCGCGTCGCTCACGCAAAACGTGAATTTTTTTCAATGAAACGCTTCATCGATCCTTTCGCGCATGATACACCGGAGCATAAATTTCGATCGAATGAAATTCACTTTTGTTTTTGAGAAAGTGCGAAGTCGTTACTACCGTAGAAATTCTTTGCGAAATATTTATGAAAATAAAGATCGCGGTGATGCAGCTGAATGATTCGCTAAACTACTTCATTTGCACGTGCGAGATATTGTAAACAGGGGATCGACCATCGATCCATCGGCGCACAAATCAAAATTTATTTTCTCTCGTGACGGCTTTATTTTCTAAAATTTGACATTTTTACGACTCCTCGATTATTATCGTATATCTGAAATCCGAGCTCTGCAGGATAATCGCGCGGGGATTATACGCGCGACACGATGCGGAGACAATCGCTTGGCGGTACCCCCAGAGCACAACGAAGTCGCGCGAGAAAGAGGAAAAGAATTACCTCGACTCGTGTATAAAAGTATAATACATATACGAAATCTCGGGTCTGCCGGAAAGAGAGTCGCGTATCCACACACACACACACACACATACACAGAGGAGGTGTCGGAAAGTCAGTCGGATGGCGGGCTCTATTATCGCTGCCGCGGGAGCATAGAGCGAATACTCCTGTGTGTGTACCTGTGCTGCACAGTGCACACACGTATAATACGTACGGGTTGCGGTGAAAGTGTATCAGCAGAATTGCCCGCGTTGCACGGCGTTTACGCGCGCGGGGGTATCGCTCCCGCGAGCCGACTTATACCTACCTCTCCTGGCGTGTGTAAGTGTGTGCATATCTCTCGCGATGCGTGTCTTCTCGTCGGTCTATTCGCGGCGGTGGTTCGCTCGTAAAACTCATTGCGCTGGAGCAGTCAAGAGAGTCGGGTCCGCCACCGCCGTCGCAAGTCCCAGCTACTTGCGGTGTATATATAAAACAAGACCCGCGGTCTTGTCAAAGTCCGAGTCTTGATCGGTGCAGTGTGCATAATATATCGTAGTTCGCGCGCGGTACAAAGTTCGCAACTACCAAGGATGAAGAGCACGACGACGACGACGAGAGCCAAGCGCGACAGATGACGACGGCGGATGCTGCAGTGTGGCGTGTCCGGACCCGAGATAATACCCAATGCAATCAACGACGGCAGTAGCGCCGCCGACGCTTCTCCTGCCGATGCGGCGGATCCTCCTCCTCGACGTCGATCGTCGTTCCGCCGCCCTATCGTTCATCGCCGTCGCGGCTCTTCTATTGTTACAGACTCGAGGTATGCAGTCGTCTCCTTATTGAGAACTTTCTTTTCTTTGATCCTCGTTTGCTTCTGTATTTTCTTCCTTCATTTTTCGCGCGATATTTTCTTTCGAAATGTAACTACAACAAGCGAAGCGCGAAATATGAAATTCGCTTCCGCGGAAAGAAAAACAAAATCACGCGAAGTCAATGGAAGTGAGTTACGTACTGCGCCGCGGGGCCTCCGTTTGTGTCTATTTTTCTACGCGCATATAGCGATTGCGAGCGTGTGCTCTTTTTTCACGGCAATTTAAGCTTAATTGAACGTGGAACGTATATAAAAGCTCTAAAACCGTAATAATTTGATCGATTATATAGTTTGAATAACGTGGTTCTAACTTTGATGTTGTTTAATTTTTTTATTTGAAATAAAATTTACCTTTATTGATTGTAATTAAATAAAATGCCGGCAAGATATAATAGTTTATAAAATTTTTCAATAAATATTAAGATACATTTAAAAAAATGCAAACAAATTTAATTAACGAAAAAAGATCAAGTACAAATAGAAACGTTGGTACGTCCACGGTCTCGTACATTTTACTTCTCTATTTTTTTTTACGAAATTATTTCTAAAACTTTTGGTGCCTATGGAAAATGTCAAAGTTAAAAATGTACAGGAAGCTTACGTCAGAAAACTATGCGATAACTAACTTCAGAGCTGGCTTTAATCATTTAATACACGCCAATAAAAAGAGACCATTTCATCGATAATTCAGTGACTTTTCTCTTTTTGCAAAAGAGACGGAAACGAAAAAAAAATTGAAATATATGCAGCTGGCTTGATATAACAAAACTTACGGCATACGCGTGTGCATTCGTAAATCCACCTCTGACATCATCGCGCCCACCTACCTCCGCGCTCAGGCTCTACATCGTAAATTATTTATCAAACCCTACGTATGATACGTACACTCGTATATGCGTAAATAAGTAAAAAAAGTCATCCACGTGCGCCATTTTTTAACTCTCCTCTAGCCTAGCTGTGTGTGTGCGTGTGTTTCTCGCGTCGCTTAATGATAATCCTTCAGCTTGCAGGATCCGGGACATGTTCTTGTCCACGACGCGCGCGACCCACGCGTTCATCCGTCTGCGCGCGAAAATTTGCTCGTTCATTAGCCGCGTTAGACTAACCCAAAGACCTAATAATGATCTACAGAGAAGCCGCTATATAACTCTACCTTATATACGCGCAGGTATGCATGAGCCACACACACAGACACGTACGTATGCACGTATGGATACATCCCAGCAGCTCACGCGATAAAAAAAAAGTGTAACGCATGCAGCACGCGAGAAGTTATATTATTATGGTCGCACCCTACTGAGCATCGGGCCGCAAGAACACAGCTCGCCGCGCAACGCAGCATCTAATGCACATATGCAGGTACTATATGTGTGCGCGCGCGTAATCCGACTACACGCGCGTGCACATGTACTCGCTCGGCAGCAGCGGCCCGCACGTAAACCACATTATACTACCGATGTAGTTCGTCGAGTTCAGGAGAGCGCAAAAATTTCACTCTCGATTCGCGGCTGCCACATGCACAGCTCTACGGCTACGCACGTCTATATACGTCTCGCCTGTATAATGCAGGGCTATTGTGCGCGTGCCAGGTATATATATACGCGGAGCTCGTATTTTATTTTCCGCGTATATACGAAAAAATGTTCCCGGAGCGACGGGAAATTTCGCGCTCGCATTCATCCTCTCGCGCTCGCGTATCGAGAGATTCAAGGTGGAGTTTTCTCAACGACAAAAAAAGGAAAAACCGACAATGTCACCACCGCCACTACACGCAAGCGAATATCTTATAAGCCAGCAAATATCTTCGCGGACGGCATATACGCGACGTAGGGGCGAGGTCGCGCGTTGAGATGATAATAACATATACAACGGCGAAATCTTTGCTCCGACAACGATCGACGGCTGGCTGCAGTAAGAATAAAAATTTGATTGAATTTCGCATGTAGATAGCTGGGATAACGTTGAAAAAAATGCAATATAAACGCAAAAATTCTAGTCGAGCTTTTTTTCGTACATAACATAGCTGTCGAGTGCTTGCACTCGTTGATTGTACAGAGCTTTTGATGTATGGGTAGATCGATTTTCGAGCTTGCGTCAGGTATTAGATGATACGCGTAATCGCGAACTAGACGAAATTCTTATTTTCATAATAACAAAATTAATTACGGAATCCACACGAAATTCAACGATGAAGAATTGGTATTTCACGTGCGACGCGTATACGCAACGACGGTAATCGCACGCTAGTTTTCTCGTCCTTATCACGTATCACGCGTTCGCGCGAAAAGCGATAAATCTCAATTAATTTGAGAGAAAAGTACATACATTCGTTATTGGACGGCTTCAACGTCGACTATATGCGTAAGTATGTACGTCAGTATGATCGCGACATGCGTCGAGCCACGATTCCGCAATTAGCCGCGTGTGCGATCCGCGCGCGTGATTTAAATTTCGCGACCGAAAAATAGAAGAAGAAATGCGCGTCGACTCTCGCAATTACTATGCGCGCATGGAAAAAAGCCCGTGTGTGCGTGTGTCGCGGGCCGATGCACGCGCGACCTCGCATTATCATGCGTACGAGCATAAATATAATGCGCGCGCGATCTCTTTCACTTTTGGCGCGTTCACGTGTCCCGCCGCGACTAACGTTGGATCGCAGTAGCTGTCATCGTTAGCCTGTACCGTGGCGCGGGCCGCCGTCGCACAATGAAAATTTCACCTTCCGCGTAGTGGTGTGGTAGTAGTAAGCACGGCCATATCAGTGAATACACGCGCGTGTAAAACAAAAGTCCTGCCAGTGTCTCTCGCGAGCATGAGGACGAATCATTAATCTATTATGGCCGGACAACCACTCGAGAATTGGTGTCTCGTGCGGTCTCTCGCTGTAATCATCGTGCTCTGCACGGCCGCGAGCGTCTTGATGAGAGTGCACTGCACTCGTGGGCGCGCGCGCGCGCACTTCATTTTTTTTCTTTCTTTCCTTCTTTTTTTCTTTCCTCGAGATAGCCAGAGCGAGGAGGAGCGCACCGTTACGCGTTCGCTTTGTGTATCACGTGTGTATAGTGTATATAGTTCGAGCTGTATGCACCTACACAGCCACGCGTATCCATCAAGTATCTCTCTCTCACGGAAGCGCGCATCTCTCGTTCATTTCAAGGCTCGATCCTGGGATCGATATGCATACATTATTTTTTTTTTAAACTTGAGAAAAAAGCGCAAAATCCGAACAAGAACTCTAATGAGGATACCAAGTTTTCTGTAACTTTTTGTCCTTTGTGTGGCTAAAAATATTATCAACTTTCTTGTTGGGCGGCGAAATTTGATACTCGAATGTAAGAATTTTCCACGTGTACCCCCATTATACGCAAAGCCAGCTACCTGCTTTAATCCGCGGCTTTGATATTTTTCTGCCCTTTATCCCTGCAAACGCGCTTTGTACACCTTCGATTATTTATTTTTTTCCTCTTTTTTCATATGATATTACACGCGGATTACGTAAAACGTTTACAAAGCATCTTTGTTATCTTTCATGAAGTTATTTCCAGAGTCTACTTACATCTATATGGATAGGTATATATTTATTTTAAAAAATTAATTAACTTCTCGAGAAAAGGTCATGCGCGATTTCCCAAATAATGTGAAAAATGACAAATTAATAAAAATCTCATCTTCATTAATATTCATTGATAATTGAAAACATACAATTACACCATACTCAAGAATAATAAATCATGGTTCAGGACAAATTATGGAAGAATAAAAGGAAAGAAAAGTGTCAACGATTTTCCAGCGCTTCGTCGGCGAACCTCTAATCGCTTTCCACTCTTATATATATATATATATACACGCTGAATCCTTGCTGCAACTACTGCAATTCCGATTTGACTAACGAGCCGTCCTGCATGCTTCACCCACGCACCACGTCACATGTATACTCGCGCACACGTATATAGTCCTCGTGGTAGGATGATCGATAACGTCGACGCGTTGGCGAATTACATCCTCATCTCCCTTAGCCGCGGCGGCGGCGGCAACGTATTTATTCAAGTGACTTTCTCTCTTTATACTTTGCGGGCAAAGGCGCAAAAGGAGCTGTCATCCGTGAGCGCGTGCGAAGCCATATAGCTGCCGACACCGCAGCAGCAGCAACTCTTTAATACAGATATCAAAAGCCCAACGAGCGAACGAGCGAACGAGAGTCGGCTTCACTCTCGCTCTTATTTCTTTTTATTATCGCACACCTACACACACACACACATAGAGACAGAGAAATAGGCAGTGGTAGCTGGCGTAGTGCATTCGTGCTCGTAATTGATTGCATCTTCACGCCGCAGAGCTGCGCGACACGCTTGGCTTTTTTTCCCCTCTCTTCCTCTTTCTCTCGTCTCATTCAGCTCGTCCTCCTGCACGTTACATGGTATACTATATCTATCTCGTTGCAGTGATTCTGCCTTATATCTGTATGTGTGTATGTGTGTGTACTGTGTATATATAGCCCGGCCGAGTAGAAATTTATTCTTTTTCCGCAACTGTAGCTCCGCATTTTCCGCTCTTGTCGCCCGCCGTTAATTGGCCCAAGCCGCCGCTGCTGCAGCACGACAACAACGACGTATGGCTAATTTCACGCGATATATCTTCTCTCGACGACTCTTTATTTTTTATTTTTTCTTTCTATTTGCCGTGCTCTTCTCGGCGTTACACTCGCACACGTGTTCGCTCTTCGCATTTATTTATTTGATGTTCTTTATTTTTTTTTTTTTTTTTGCAATTTAATGAGCGATGCGGAAACGATCGTTTTCCCTATTACTCTCGAGCTTTTGTATAACATCTACACCTGAGGAGTGCTCTTTTTTGCGAGGATCGCGGCCGATTCGTCTTTCCGCGAGTGGACGGGAAGAGAAAGAAGAGAGAGAGAGAGAGAGAGAGAGAGGAGTGGTATATATCTTGACTTTTTCGCCCACTAAGCACACGGACTCGGAAAATTGCAGCCTCGAGAGAATTCGCCCTCGCAAGTGTCGATTAAGCGAATCGATTTTTTCTGTCGCATCTAACTGTATACGGATTAAAATCCCGTCTCGACACTGCTATTCAAACAGCTGCAATCTGCGTCATCGTCTCTCATAGTCTTACGTTCCTTTTTTTTCTCACTCACAGATTATGGCATTTTGTTAAGTACACGCATCGCTTACACTACGCATTACTGCTTAATTGAGTAATTGAAAATTCAATTACTTTCACGAGTACACGGCAACGATAAGCGAATCGTTATATTCCATCGAACAACCCGCACGCAGTTGTACTTGAAAATTATACATATACCTCCGAGCGGCGCATGATCTTTGATAATAGAGAAGTTCAAAGAGCTGCTGACGTTGCGGCTGACGTTGAATAACTAAATTTCCATCTTGCGCGCGCTGCACTTGAAAAAAGAACACAATTATTTCGCTCGCGTATATATATGTATAAGGGATTATTCTCGTGTGCCACATTACAATGGCTCTCGAAATTCACTTTGTAATAATACGCGCATATATAATCATAGGTTTTTTTTCTGCATTCACTCGCGAAATTCCTCGCCCCTGACACGTAGCGCACTATTGCACCCATGGTTATTAAATTCCTTTTTCTCCTGAGTTCTCGCGAGCAGTTCATCGAAATCATCTTCGAGAAATGTGTGTTAATTGTATGTGTGTGTAATATAACAAATATTTAGTGCTGCTCATACCACGAGCGCCGTTTGCATAGAAGTTATAACTCCGGTTGTAGTACGAGCTCATGTTTTTTGAATAAATTGCTCATTCGGTTCAATCTTCAGCTTCGCGAGTATATTATATAGCTAATTTATAATGTAACACGGGCAGCAGCCTACATTTCGCGCATTTTCCTCGCGCGCGCAGTTTACGTGATTTAATATAATGCTTGTGCATACATATGCAGCAGCATCGTCTACTGCTGCTGCTACTACTGGTACATGTCCATTCGTACATCATAATTATCATAATTAGCGCGTCAAGAATTAACAAGGAAAATTTTAGTTAAGGAAAATCTTAGTAAAACGCGAGCCAAATGAATTTATTAGACGAAAGACAAAAAAAACTGCGTAAAAGTCGAAAGCCAACAACTTGCCTGCAGTGTCGTCGACGTCGTCTTGGATGCGACCCAGTGTATATTTGTAATAATGACCCGCTAGCGACGACGACGTTACATTATAAATGCGAAACGAGCTCTCGCGACGAGCTGCGAACCAAGACACAGGAGTTCGTCAGCTGTATACTTCGGGAAAATGTATATGATCATCCGTTGAGCGAGACTCGCGAACAAGTGGATGAACGAAGCGACGAAAAGCTAGCCCGTTAATTAGCTGAATACGTATATCTTGTCTTGCTATAAAAGTGTCGAGCGTTCTTTGCGCTTTGTGTTTTGCGATGCGCGATCGCGGAGTTATTTCGACATTATTCATGCACTCGCCGGATCAGAAGACGATCGTATCCTTCGAGGATTATAAATGTAAGATATTTTAATATTTTAATCGAAAATTATGAGTTTATAACAAATGGGACGTGACGTAAACCGCGCAGGTTACTATCGGTGTGTCGTGATCGCGTGAGACTCGCCTCGCGGCTGCATCTCGCATTTTTCGTGTAAACGATGATACATACATCGTGTACAGATTGTCGCGTAGCTGCATGTGGCACATTGCTTATTAATCTATTGGCAATTTTTCATAAAACATTACAACGTGTACGTGGCGAGTCTCTCCAACTAATCGAGGAATTTCCAAATCACGACAAATCCTCGCACGATGTCGTCTAACATGTCTAGCGGCTACACATAATCGTATACAGAAATTTTAGCGTCGAGCGTGCACTACACCGCACACACACACACACGTGCTTTTGCGCAAGAATTAATATTCTCTCCTGTCTGTCGAGGAGTTAAAAGTCAAATTATCCACTATAAGCAGGTGCACAGGCGCTTGCTTTACTCATTACATACATTGTATATGTTGTGCGGGTAAACGTCGACTGCGCGCAGCGTAATCGCGAATAATAAAGCGCCCGGGCGAAAAATAAATAACTCGTCGAGAGCGCCGCAATATTACACACACACAGCCTCTATGCACACCAACCTGTAGTAGTATAATGACAGGCTTATAATGTTACATTATAGCATTGGAGCGCGTTACGATACGACAGATAATACGTCACACATATAGATAGAGAATTCGCGTGGGTATGTACGTGTAACGATAAACCTTCAACTTGAACGCGGCGCGCACGACTCCATATAGGTATATAATGTATACGCGTAATAATAGACGCGCCGCGTTCCACCTTTATATTTCATTGCGCGGCTCGCGATTGAGCCACGATGATGTTGTAAAATACGCACACATCGCGAGCTTTGTCATTCGATCCGATCTCTGTATACCAATGTACTGCACACGCTGCGAGGAACAAAGATCGTAACCACGCGACTCATGCGGTCTTAAATTATATCTATTATCACATAGCTCGCCGCGAAAAATTTAGATACGAGAAGTGTGCGCTGTGTATAACGCCCTGATTGATCATACTTTTACTCTTACTTTTATAACGGATATCGCGGGTGCGTATGCGCAAACCGAGTAAAACTCGAACAATGAAGGTATAATCGCACGCGCAGCTGCGATATACGTATAATGCATTCGGCTCATCCGACTCTATCCCGTTCCACGATTATACGTGCGCGCAGGCAGCGAGCAAGGTGCATATATAATATTGTGTACATATATATATATATACATCGCGAGAGTCAAAGCGCAAGACTGCGCCGATTCACTTTTACTTTAAGGTATACGCACACACACACTTATACTCGCACATAATATATGTGTAGTTTATGTACACAAATACAACGACGAGGAGATTTTAAAACAATATACGTCGAGACCGTAAATCCCTCTGCACGCGAGAGAGTCGAGAGACGAGCTGCTTTTTCACGCCTGGCTGAATTATGCCTTGGCGGAAGTAGTGGATATATGCACACGAGCGGATTTTCAAGATCTAGTCTAACGCAGAGTGAAAGAGAGAGAGAGAGAGAAGAAAGGCCCGCATATCGCAACGAATTATCAACAACGCGTGGTCCTTTCGACTATGTTTTGCTCTCGACCAGTTGCGCAATTATTAATACCGATTTTTTCCCGTCTCGTTACTTTTCTGCTTTCAATCTTTACAATAATTTGCACGGCGTTCTGTGTTTTTTTTTCATCCGTTTTTTCGTTTTCCAGTTGGAAACGCCGTCGACTTGAGGAACTCGAGCGACTCGAGCGGCCGTCGTATTGCGTCGAATGAAATAATTTCCGCCGACAACGACGAGGCCACCGACGGCGATGACGACGACGACGACGACGACGACGATGGAGCAAACACCTACTTGGCTTACAGCGGCTACCTCGATGGGAAATTTTCCATGTTTCGCGATAATTATCAAAATTTCGCCAAGATTAATGCCTCTAAGGAACTTAACGATTCTTCGATTGAGTAAGCGCACCATTTTTTTTTATTTTTACTCTTTTCAATAATTTTTCTTTATGCAAACGAACGCAAGTATTTAGAGCTCTTTGACGATCGTTACCCGCTACTATAGCAGAGCTCTAAAAAATATTTAAGAAGGGAAATTACGGGTGCGTTGGCCAATTAGATTTTTACGCGAAAAAACAGCTGCGGTGTGCAGTAAATTATTTCGAGCGCGCTCGTCGAAAACCAAGCGCAAAACAATAACCATTTCAATGCCAACTGCAGTGCCTATAGTGCAGTGTCTCAACGCCATCTCTTTTGCAATTGTCCTATATTTCTTCACGTTTAAAGAGCAGTTCACTAGCGGCTACAGATCTCTTTTTATTGTCCGGGTTAACTCGCGCATGATTTAATAATATATTGACATACATATCGCACAACTGATGTAATCCGCAAAATTCCACCGACGAATCCGCAGATCATCGCCGAGGGGCAGCAGCCACGGACACGGCAGAGTCAAAAGGGCCGTGACTCATCTGTACAACATGATACTCTGCGCGACCGGCTGCAATCCCCTGGCTTACAAGGGCTACGGATGCTACTGCGGATTTTTGGGCTCCGGTTATCCAATGGACGGTATCGATAGGTATACAAAGATTATATGATTTTTCTTACTAATACTCGAATCAGTGGAAATATTTTATTTCATGATAGCACTATTAAATGCGTAAAGATAGAGTCATCAATCACAAACGAATTTTCTATTCATTCGGATAATTAAATATTAATTTTTTTCACGATGCAGATGTTGCAAAATGCACGACTGGTGCTACGACGCGACGGAATGCCCGATGTTCATCGAGTACTTCGTCCCGTACTACTGGAAATGCTATCGAGGCTACAAGCCCATCTGCGGTAAGTTTCATTATATAAAAGCATACGCGGATAAAAATTTCAATCGAAAATAATCAAGCTTCCGGCACACAATCCAATAACCGCTCAATAAATAATAATTCACGCGATAGCGAAGACACATCGAGAATTCATCAATTTTTCACGTGCGCGACGATATCCTTACGCCACACGCGTCAGAATCAGCGTGATATATCACTGTATACCTTTACATATACACCGCGAGAGAGCCGCGCGTAATTCAGTCGCACTAATCAATCGCGCGTCACATTCAATTATAGGATTTACGTGCGCGCAACGTGCATAATATATATAGATAGATGTAATGGGCTTGGATATGATGTTGCAGCGATCGAGCACGGCGATTGGGGCAGCTCGGGATCCTGCGCCCAGAGGCTCTGCGAGTGCGACAGAACCTTCGCCGAGTGTCTGCGCAGGTATCGCTGCCCACGCCATAAAGCCGTGTGCACGTCGTCGCCCTGGCGCTTGATACAGAATTTATTCATGATCATCTGACGAGCTTGAAGAGCTAGTTGGAGCTTACACTATATAACACCGAGCCGATCATACAAGTGTTGCCACCTGTGCCAATTGACGTTCACGCTTTTTGCTGTATTATATTTTCAATGTATATGATGTAGCCAAGTTACCATATTGATTACACTTTGTTTTTAAGGATCTAATTGTTTTATTTACAATTTTTATTAAATTCTTGTAAAAGTTTTCGGTACAAATCGTTTTATCATTATTTATGTTTAGTAAAAGTATAAATGTATTATTATACCTTTATAACAGTGATAGTTGATAATTTAGATAGTGTTTATGTACAAAATAATAAAATTTATCGTCGGTTCACCGAAAATTTACCGATTTAACCCATCATTCGTTACAATGTGTTGATGATACCAGTTAAAAGTACTTCTCTATTTTTGTATTTCTTGGAAATATCGTTTTCAATCTGAAAGTTATAAAAATGTAATCAATTTTTTATAATTTCAGAGTGTAGTTTTATATCAATAACTTTGAGTAGTAAATTACTTACTTCACTTTGTAATTCTTTCGTTTTCTGTACAACTAATTTTAGTATAGGTCTAAGTGCATCAGCTTGAGAAAGTGTTTCTTCTTGTTTATTTCTCATTGATTGCACCAAGTCTTGCATTTTCTTGATCATTTTTTGTTTCTGTTTTAAACTAGATGCTAATATATCAACGTATCTAAAAAAATAAAAAAATTGTCAAATTTTACAATGCAAAATATCATAAAAGTTGATTAATTTAAGCATTTCATTGTACCTGGGTGAATGTTTAATGCTGTGCAAGTGTTTCAGCTTTGTATCAAGTGCTTCAGAAAGAATAACTTGTACGCTGTCCAACATATTTTGTGTTGTATCCACAGTAGTGTGCTGAAGAGATGCATCTTGCATTTGTGTCATATTCAAAGTATTCTTATTATTTTCACTTTTGAATTCATACAAGCGCATTTTTAAGAATGCTTCCAGCTAAAGAATGAATTTAAAATTATTTATTTTACACACATCATATGGGGCATTCAATTTTATCAAATTATATACCTCATAAAGCTGATTAATAAATTCGTTTCGTGTTTCTGGATTATCTAAAACTGACAATGCCTGTGTTCCTGTTGCGTGCCCACCATCAGTTCCAATAGATTCAACAACAATACCAGATTCTTCCAGAGAAATATTAAAATCTATTGCTTCTTCTGCTGGAACAGAATCATCTGCTACTCCACCCCAATCAATTTCACCTCCATCTTCTAACTGAATGTCACCTCCAAAATCAATGTCTCCACCATCTAAATCAATATTGTTCAAATCTATTCCTTCAACAGCTGGGCAACCAAAATCAATCTGTAACAGTCATTTTATTTACAAAAAATGTCAATAACTACGATGTAAAACATTTTACATACTTCATTATTTTCGTTATTTTCATCCTCATCTTCTACATCAATATGATAATTAGGCTCGGTAACAGTTATTGGCGCTTCTCCATAAGTATATTCATATGTTGTAGTATTTCCTTTTTCTATAAGTGAAATCATAAGTATTAATGAAAATCTTATACAAATTTTCAACGCTTGACTTTAAGAATTATACCTATTAAATATTTCAACAATGGCACACATCCTTCATTGCGTGGCATGCCATGAGTAAACTGTACAAAAGCATTATAAAATTCAACAACATTTTCTATTCCATTGAGTTGTTTTATAATCTTGTCATAATAAAGAGGTAGATCAATTATTCTTTCCGCCAACTCTTTTTTGATTTTAACTCCTGAGATTCCCAACTGTTTGGATAAATTATTGAATTCAGATTGTAGAAAATGTTCTGATTTTTTGTACTCTGTTTCTTTTTTTTCAAAATCCTAAATCAAATGCAATACATTTAATGATTATTAATAATAACAGCTTTAAAAAGAAATACATATAAATAAGTAAACTTACAACTTTCATTTGTTCTAACTTTTGTATTTGTTTTTTGAATCCGGGTATTTCATAACTAACATTCCTAATAAGCATAGAAGCAGCCTCTGCAAGGTACAAATTATCCTTTTCATACATGCGAATAATTTCTTGCCAGTCTTTCATTCTTTGTGATCCATACCGACCAAAAAGATTTTTTGTATCTGCCTCGGTCTCTTTTAATATTTCCACAATTTTTTTACAGTGAAAGTAATTTATAACTGAAAATGAAAAAGACTCACTATATTATGAATTTCTAACAATAACAATTCAGTTTATCAATTGTCACATACATGTTCCTGACAGCAGCTTTGTTATATCTTTATGCTCCGGCATGTCTTGAATAGCATTGTTTATTTTCTCCCTTATTTTTAAAATATGGGTTGCCCAATCTTTTTTGCAATGTCTCCTGCTGACAAGCCATTCAAGTAATTTGCCACTGTTTATATCAATTGGAATATCTTGGTCCTAAAAGTATTAAAATAATTTTCATTTGTTGATTTGTTCAATGTTGTCACGATATCGACATAATTAAATAATATAAATTTTGAAATTAAAGAGATTATCAACAAACTAAAACATATTTGCAATATCAACATTTTTTAAATTATAATTTTACCTCCATAATGTCGAATAGCTAATGCGTTACAACACTAATCACAGCTGGCAGCAAGTGACAGAACAGCAAAACGTCGTCCAGTTTTACTGCTACAAAAACATACGGGAATTCGACGCGCGAAGGTTATGTTTGTTAGTACTGTGTGTCAGACTCAGTGTATCTGTGTATCAGATACTAACAGTTCATCCGCGAAACAAGTCGGAAGAAACCTGACACGTAGGCGCTTTTTTTTAAGTGCGGTGATTTAATATCATCTGTCAATGTTTTCAATTAATTTATTCAGTCGAAAATTATTGAGCTTTCATTCATTGTAATTTTAAAAACAAGATGATTTTAACAAAGAATAAATGAAAATTGAATTAAATTAAAAATTTTAATTTGGTTTATTTTACACACATAAATAGTATAGTAGATATAACTCACAATTTCTCAAAACAGACTCAAGAACATTATCCATTTTTTTTTACAGAGACAGTTTAGATTATTGGCAAATGTAATAATAAAACTTTTCTTAATTTAAATAACCACGCATTACAGATGTTCATACATGTATCGTATTTTACAACTCATAGTAACAACATTCTGTGTTTTTATACATCCATACTCAAGCTCTTGAAACTTTGGTGGAGCTCGTTGATCAGAGACAAACAAAAGCTTAAAGTACACATAAACAACAAATTATTCAACCCTAGACTAAATAATTTAATATAATGTAGGTTTTCTGTCTGTGAAGAAGTTTTTCAGAACTAACACTTGAGCAGCGCTGATAACTATAATAGCGATAGCTTCTTGAGCAGACCACCACAAAACTCTTTCATTCAGATCTTCTGCCCTTTTGCGTCCTTGAGCCTCTCTCAAACGATGATGAGTTTGATAATCAAGGATACTGTTCAAATTTTTGTGAATTTCTTGAGCCGATGACTCCATCTGGAAACACGCAATATTTTTCATTAAAATCAAAGAAATGCAGAAAAGTACAGTATGTATTATAAAAATTAGCTTTACCTGTGTCATAACTGTGACGTGCTCACCAAGTCCTGGCAGAGGAAGCTCATCGCCAACTTGAAAATCTATGTACACTAGCTTATGTGAAAAAGTAGAAAATTCATTGCTAAAACAAGCAGTATAAACACCGGACACTGTTGGAGTAAATGTGTGTGCATCGTACTGCATCTTCACTTGTCTATAAATAATTTCTTTTGTGGGAGACTCCAGTGTAACATCAACATCGTACTGGCCACCAGTGACAACCTAAACAAACAATCACATCAAAATATGTCATACTAGGCTGCAGCATGTGTGTGTGTGTGTGTCAAGTCACTATGGCTCGCAAGCAATATTGTTTGGCATCAGAGAGGAATCTCCGTCAGTAAGCCTTCATAGCAGCCGGAAAAGAGCCGAGGTGGCGAACAACGAACCTGAAACTCCAACGTGGAGGTGACGTTCTTCTCGATCTCCTGGTAGAAGCACTCTTTGGCGTTGTCGGGCAGCTCGAAGGTTAACTCAACGCCAGCCGCCCCGAGGACCAGGCCGAGTATCGTAACCAACGCAGCGATTTGCGAGCCTAGCATCTTGGTCATCGCGGCCTTAACATATGAAGCAACTTTTTTTGCTAAGCTGCACTGCCAATTTTCGTGCCGAGAGAAATCGAGCGCGGTGCGTCTGTGTCGGTGATCCGGTGCGGGCGTAGAGCTGGATGGGCGCAGACGACTCGCGATGCCGGATGCTTTTTCAATGCAACTTGTTATATGTACTATAGAAATAGCGCTGCTGTAGTTAGGTAGAAAGCACGGGGCAATGCTGCTGCTGCTGCCGCCGCTGCTGCTGCTGATTTCTGCCCGCACATACACACAGCAGCTTTTACGCTATTATACAGGGTTAGATATGGCAAGTTGACATTGCGCACTGCGTGCGTGGATTAACGTGGCCATAATAAACGTGTCGCATTTGTATACGTACGTCATTCGTGTGTGAGTGTATTTGTATGAATGTATAAACTAATGTAACGTGTGTAGGTATCATGCACATTGTCAGGGGTCCGGGAGCTTCGTTTCAATTATCAATGCCATATAATACGATAATGTGTTATAACACCTGCGCTTGGATAATATTTAATTGGCAATTATATTGCAGAATTGCTAATCGACCCAAAGTCGAGCGTTCATTGTCAGTTAAACAATTAGAAGTCCCACTCGAGTATTTTGAGCATTTGAAGATGGATGCGCCAAGCTACAAATTGTTTAGCATTTTCATTTGTAAAATTCAATTAATATTATAATTTTGAAATTTCGTAAGTATTGTATCGACCGTTGGTAAATTGCGAATATCTTCGCGCAGATTCGCACCACGTTGTGGAAGATGATTGAGTCGGAGATTAGGCATTGACTTCTGCCGGGAACTTCAAGTTCTTCCCAAAGGAAGTCATGGATCGATTTATGCAAAAGGTACTATACAGATTTTAATTACAGTAGAAACTCCATATAAGTGTATAAAGAATTCGGAGTCGGCTCGAGTTGAAATGTTTATAATTTTCTTGAATATTTATTTTTTTCTGACTTATTGACAAGGTAAATAGAAAACTATGATAAATTTTTATTCGATCCATTTCCCGAAAAGCACGTAATCAATAGTTCATTATAAAAAGAAAAATATATCTAAAAAGGAAAAACTTGCAGCCTTCAATTGTAAAATCAATGTTTTTGCATCCTTGTGAATTTTTAATGTTCGAATCTTTGTTTATTCATCAAATGTTTGCTAAACATCCAGAAAAAATGTTTCAAAAAACAATTAATTTTATATCGCAAAAGTCAAAGAGCCAAGTATTAAGGTCGAGTATTCATCGATCAAGGAAGGGACACGTTATTTCAAAATTGCATTTTTCTAATGCAACTGTTATTATAGCAAAACTGCAACTAATATTTAAAAATCTTAAAAGTCAAGATTTTTTATTCGAAGACCAATAGGGAGGAGGTACACAAGGTTCAACTGATAATTGGAATTTTGAAAATTCGAACAGAAATACTTTTAAGAATGAATTAAAAAAGAAATGTTGTTTATGTTATATACGAAAAGTGAGTAAAACAGTTTTCTCAAGCACGACGTAATAAATGAAAAGTTGAAATATTTTTATTGTTTTTCACGAAACTGAAAGATATTCATGTGCAAGATTTTCTAAAATTACAAAACGTGTACATGTAAGTGTAGAAGTCTTTCTGCATTCAAATGTTTAACAAATCTCATACTACTAAGGATCGATCCGATTATCTTCATTATGTGAGCTTTCTGGTTACCTTTAAGACCGTATGATTTATGACAATTTTACATTCGAGTGATTTTCTATGATTATGAGCGGAATGTATCTGAGTTTTAAGATAATTTTTTTGTCCAAATTATGCGTGACAAATTTCACTCTCGATAGGTTTACTCTGATTATGAACGATATTTATGTGCTTCTTGAGATTATTCTGGTATCCAAATGATTTGTGACAAGTCGCACATTCGAAAGGTTTACTCTGACTATGAACGGTATTTATGTGACACTTGAGGTGATATTTCCGTCCAAATGATTTGTGACAAAAATCACATTCGAAAGGTTTACTTCGATTATGTACTACATTTATATGAATTTTGAGGTCACCTTTTTGTCCAAACGATTTTTGACAAATTTCACACTCGAAAGGTTTACTCTGATTATGCACTATATTTATGTGACGTGTGAGGCTGAATTTTTGTCCAAATGATTTATGACAAATTTCACACACGAAGGTTTGGCTCCGATCGTGTACTGCATTTATATGATCTTTAAGAGTATTATTGCGAGCAAATGATTTATGACAAATGTTACACTCAAAGGGTTTGCTACAATTATGTACTCTCATAGTATGACTTTTGAGTACACTCTGGTACTCAAATGATTTGCAACAAATCTTACATTCGAAGGGTTTGCTACGGTTATGTACTCCATTTATGTGTTTCTTTAGATCACCCTTGAATCCAAATGATTTGTGACAAATTTCACAATCGAAAGGTTTACTGCGATCATGAACTACTTTTGTGTGTCTTTTAAGGGTTTCTTTATGACTAAATGACGTGCGACAAATCTCACATTCAAAGGGTGTACTGCGATCGTGTACTGCACTTATGTGCTTACTGAGGTAACTTTTGTATGGAAATGATTTGTGACAAATTTTACATTCAAAGATTTTTTTCTGATCCTGTATTGAATTTATATGTGTTTTGAGATTACTATTGCATGCTAATTTGGTTTCAACAGTTTTTTTGATTTCCACCTTCTCATGCTCGTCAAATTTCAATCGATCATTGACTTGAAATGGAAAATTATTATGATAATCGTAATCGGTTTTTATCGAAATTATCGGATGTTTATCGTTTAAGTGACTAGTCTGAATTTGATTTTCTACTTTGACAATTGGCGGATAATCCTGATACTCAGTTTTGTTGATGGTTGTCGGTAGAGACGGCAGTTCAAGTTTAACATCTTTGCACTCAAATTCTATGGACATATTTTTATCCAACTTTTCGTTCAAAACAATAGCTTCATTCGTGTGATTTCCCTAAAATTATAACTATTTAATAGTTTTTGATAGTGGAAAATTAGAACACATTATATGAGTCATTTAACTCACTGGTGATGATGATTCATGAAACGGGAATTTTTTAAAATATTTTGCTTCGGGAGAATCCACTGGATCAAAAACAGGATCATCGTCGGCTTTCAGCCAAACACCATTCGTTTCTTCTTTTATCCTGAAGAATAATCAAGTTTGATGAAGCAATAGATTTAAAAAATATGATGAAAGCACAAAAAAGTACCTGATTGTATCCTCTTGGTTTTCCATCACTCATTAGATAATATGTATTTACGTGAATTTTCACAATTTGCACTGAAAAAATGGTGTAGGTTAAACGACTCGAGTTGCCAGCACTTTACCTCGATTTCGCCTAGACACTTTTACGGGTATAATTTGTAAACACTTGCTTATTACTGCAGGAATTCATATCCTCGTTAGCGACTGAACGTACCACACGATAATCTGTGAGGTGACCCCGCGATTGAGATAGCTCCTTAGCGATACTTTCCCCTTACACCGTCGATTAACCGTAAGTACGCAGTTATGTGCAATGCGACATAGGCACTCGGGTGTCCTTAAAATTACACCAGAATTATCAATGAAAATTCAATATTGTATATCGTGTATCTAACAATAGAAAAACATTATCTTCTTTCGACTCAGGTTAACTATGATCCTTGCGCAGCAAATATAAATTCATAAGTGAAAGATGTATTAATGTTTACAAAATTTGTTACTGTTTCGTGGATACATGAACTGCCTGGAAACCTCGTACTTTACCAAAAAGTAGGCTATGAGTAACTTCCTCGCTTCAATCCAATCTAGTTTCTGAATCATTACGATACGAAATAAATATCAATTCTCCCTAAACTTCTAAAGCTCGATCAAGCTCATGTGTGCAGTCAGGTAAAATTTCATTTACATACGAGCCCCAACTGGTACGCTTAGTACGACTATAATTTTCTTTTACTACAACATATTTCCAATAGGAATCGTAATAATTTAAATCCTTAATTTTTTCGGTTAAAAATTCGGTGTTAAATTTAAATTGAATATAAATTTGAACAGAAAACAAATGATAAGCATAATAGGTCGACAAAAATGTTCTAGCTTACATAGCTGGAAATGGGCCTAATTTCTTGTGGGTAGCTGATTTTGAACCCTGAACGCTATCTGAAGGAAAAACGATCTACTAAACTAACGATTAGCTTGAACACACTCTGTATTTTTTTATTATGAACTCTCGCACAGGAAACTTGAATTGTGTGATGTCTTAAAATGCAATCAAATAATTGAATTCACGGGGATGTATGCTGAAGAGTCGGAACACAAAGAAAAAAATAAAATTTCCCTTAATTTTGTTATCGGACATGGTATTCTTCTTGATCAATTTTAAATCATTAAACGTAATTTTTTATTTTAAGTACAGCTAGAACCAGAGAGAAAAAATTTGGATTAAGTCCTCCATGCCGGTATCTGCAACAATATCTTTGAAATGTTGAATCTGTGAGCAGGACTGTCAAGTTTGTAATAAAATGACAAGGGTACTTTTTTATATAAAATAAGATAAAAATGCTGTAAAAAAAAGTTTAAGAGTCAAAAAACCATATCATAATTATTTTCGATAGCATAATTATTTTTTATAACAAGGAAATCCAATTTTTTACTTGAAAATCTGTTTCATTGCATTCTTGGGTTATTTAAAACTCCTGTCACTGCCCCTCTCGGCGTAACATAATATATCTGTCAAAATCATTGTATTTAATTATCAACGATTGAGTGAGAAAGAGAATTGAAAAACTTGCATCGATTGATGACGCATTAGTATAACAAATTTTCTACATCATTTTTACGAAAATTCCACGATAATGCAAAAGTTGAATCATTAGTGTTATCATAGGTGGTTTTCATTGGTGTTTCTTTCAGAGAAATAGAAAAAAGTAACGAATAAAACATGCAGTATCGTGGATATTGTTAGGTCGTTCAGAACTGTCCCAAACATAGCCGTTGCTGTACATACTCGCGCGAAGCAACAGTTGCAGCCGCGTCAGGCGCTCCGTAAGCTCCGCAATCGTCGTCTCTAATTAAGGCGCAGAACTAAAAATCGCCGCCTACTGCCTCGTTCGCGGACACATTTCGAATCGTTGCGAACGGGTTACACGCGCGAATAGAGAAGCACACGGAGGCGAGGTAAAAATGAAAAAAAAGAAGCAGTATTCCATCGTATGGGAAGCAAACTCGGTTAACCTTCAATTAAAGAGGACCTCTCGCAATGGTACTTCATCTTCCAACGTATTTATACACTGCCGCAGTGCACTACACTCACACATATGAGAGAGAGAAAGATCTTCAATATAAGAGCAGTAAAAGAAGAGCGGCCTCTCCTGCCGAAGATTGAATTACACTTCGAATAACAAAATTCGATTCGGTCGGTCGCGCGCGGCAGCGGCAACGGCACAGCAGCAGCACACGCGAGCATCATCATCATATGTATTATAATATAATCGAAGACGAAAAATAAAATCAAAATGAAAAAAGTAAGAGCAGGCAGAAACAATGCTGCGTGTAAAAAAGACGAGAGAGAGAGAGAGAGAGAGAGAGCGTGTGTCGAGTGACGTGTGCAGTCCGCGACTCACCGGATCGCCCTGAGAAAGAGCATGGGATGGAGCAGTGGCAGCAACGCCAGCCTCGAGCTACTACCGCACGAGCACAGCACTCATGGATACACGTAGATGCCGAAGGGCCGTCGCGACGATTCGTGGAAGCCGATTCAATTCGGCGCCTTATAAAGTACACCAGCACAGCGTTAAAGCGCGCGCGCGCGGCGAGAGCTTATTCAGTCTTTGGCTCGCGCGGGGGTGGGATTCCGTCTTATTGCGCCTACGTACGTGCGAGTGCGTATTAAACGCAATGTACAATCTTGTATGTGTTTCGGCCAATGCGATCGTCATCGAGGCCGTCACGCTTATAAATATATATATGCACTCGGTGGCTTCATTCATCCCCGCATGGGCCGCGGCGCGAGGCCACGGCCAGACACACGTGGAAATCTCCTATACGTGCATACGCAAACGAGCGATGAGAAAGAGAATCTCTCCTCTCTCATGTACATGTACATCATATGTGTATGTACCGAAGAAAGGAGAAGACTCGCCAATGAGGAGCAAATAATAAAAAAAAAAAAAAAGTAAAGAAGAGAATGAGAAAAGATCGGTGAACCTGCAGCACGTACAGCCCCCGCTTCTGTTCAATGGATTTAAAGGTATTGCCACATATTATGTACGAATGGGTAGGTGGTACTTACCGTTACTCTACCGAGAATTAAAAGTGCCATATTCCTTTTAAATGGTTCGCTTCATTCAAGCTTCGAGCTGCTCTTCGGCACAGTGCCATATTGTGTGCGCCCTGGCCGAACCCCGTGCGACCAGTTAAGTAAAATTGAAGCGAAGAAGAAAAAAAAATTGGCCTAGGAACATCTCAACCGTCGCTGCATATCTTCGACTCAGGGGGCCTCGGACGTTTATCTTCGTTCATGAATACAATACGATGTAATATTAAAAGGCGGCGATTGAGCTGTCGTCGATTATTATTCAATCGCTGAGGGACCTTCGCTATCGGAAATTCGATAGGAGCTCGTCTCGTGACTTGACTAGCATATTATTAGAATACACCGTGCGGCAGCAGCAGCAGCAGCAGCAGCTCTTCATCGAAAAGAGTCAAACTCGAGACGCTTGTCAAGATGCCCCGAGTACCGCCACTGTGTCGTCCTCGTTGATCATCATAGGTATATGATACACTCGCTATATATAGACTTTCAATCGATTTGATTGGGGCTTTTCGCGCCTCTCGCAGGGCGAGTTACATCACAAACTTCTCATATCGCGAAATCGTCGAATAGAAAGAGATGAAGAGCCCGAAATTCTCGTATTACTCGGTCCGCCCGGGGGTAGCCTCGATGTCGCGGAGTCTCAAAAACGTCGGCTCGAATCGACATGTATATTATACACACAGACACACAGGTACTCGCGCAACTATAAGTAATAGCTCACATGTAAAGATTTTCGTTGCGCGGTCCGAGGCGAAGAAGAGAAAGAGACCGAAGCCATCCGAGCGGAAAACTTGGAGCGGCCGAAGTTTTGTAAGTTCGTGTGTGTGCGTTTTAATATATGTTAAAAAACTTCAAACTTCGGGACCCGATCCCACGCGGACGAGCGAAGTAAAAGGGCGACCCGCGCCGAGACGAAGAAAAAGAAAACCGCGCGGGCCTACATTATATATAGAGCACAGAAGACAAAAAACGAACTTCGTAATTCGAATAGGGCCCTCTTTTAAATTCACGAGACTATGTGCGCCGATTCGCGGTAAACGCGCGCGTTCTTCTTTCTTTCTGTGTCGTGTATATGTGTAAGTTCGACGCGCGCGCTAGAGGTTTATTAAGCTCGCCCGAGACCTATATAAGCACACACAGAACACAAACGGGCAATCGCCGCGAAAGAAGTTTTGTCAAATTATAAAATGCAGGTGTATTCTGTCTCGAGCGAGTGTTGCAAAAAAAGAGAAAATAAAACATAATAAAACCGGGTGGTGAACAGCTCGTGCTGCAGTCCAAAACTTCGCTTTCTCGAGTTTCGCTTATACTTCACAGCTACATGCACACGCGCATGACATCTCTCGTTCGATCGTTATATGTATGAAAATAGAAGCTCCGACGTACAAAGTGCTGATATCGGGCGATTCTTCTTAAAATATTTACTATTAGCGTACGGCGTGTGCAGCAGCTGCGCAGCCTAGCAGCAATCGAATTACTATCGTAAAGAGCAAAAAAGTATATAATAATAACGTAGTACTATATGCCACACACGGCACGAGTCGTAGTAGCGGCGGTAGTAGTATGGGCAGTTATTATAGTAAACGAGTTGTAAGCCTCGTATCGTAATCTGCGCCGCGCTGCAAAAACACGCGTATCGTATGATGCTCGCCTGCGCACACCTTGAATTGCATTCCGCGAACTTACTATATACTACGAGCCGTACAATAACTCCCGCGCCCTCCCGCGCGCGCGTCGAGCTCCGAGCCCTGCGCTGCATCGCCACTGCACCGCACACATGCCACGATCGGTATTATTATGTAGTGTATAGTATCTTTGCTGCGCGACGCGAACAGATACGCCAATGGAGCAATAACAAAAGTTGCTTCCTCGCGCGTAAAGCGATATATTCTGACGTAATCGAGAACGTATATTTAAAAAAAAAAACTTCCGTAATCGTAGTTATCGTACGTACATATATATATATATACGTGTGTCGAAGGAAGAGAAAAAAATTGATTTCCACCTTATACAATGCGTAGCGCAGCGGCGAGTCGATTTTTAACGCGACACCCTATGTCGAACAATTATTACGCGCGCACATGCACGCACACTCACGCGTGAAGCCCGAGGCTCGATCGGCTGCGAGTCATAACTGCATTCGTACACTTGCATGTGGTACCTATATATACGACTGGCGTATCGCGTATCAACGCCACGCACGGCGCAAAGACTCAATTATCCGCGCGATAAGCATGCAGCTCGTGAAATTGAATGAAAGGAAAAATCAGTCGAACTAGGCAGATTTATCGCTTGCTCAGTAGGTGACGCGAGGAATTCCAAAAAAAAATAGGTCGGCTTCGAAAGAGTGAAAATTTATCACGAAATAGGCGCCATCCGAACACGTTCGGTTTCAATTATCAATGCATGAACGAGAGGATAAACAACTTTTATAAAGGAAATACAATGCAATATCGATTGGGTATAATTATGATCCCCTCCTCCTCGAAAGCAGCATCAGCATCGATCTCAAGTCAAATAAATCAAAAATCACGCGCGCTCGCGCACCATTATATGCCAGTACCGATCGCGCGGCCAGATTAAACGGGAGCTGCAAACATCAGATCCTTATCGCATTAAACAAAACTTCCAATTACACAAATCTCGAGTAAACAATCTGAGCCGCTGCTCGCTCTAACGTCGTCTGCGCGCGCCCATGCTGCGAGTACGTATACATTTTTATAGCATATATCCTCGTGCGCGGTACACACCCCACTATATATAATACATATCGCGCGCAGTAACGGCGCAATAAAAGACATAGCTGTGTGCGCGATAAGCATCACCCTCTCGGGCTGCTCAAATCAGTGAGCTGCAGCAGCAGCAGCAGCAAAAAGTGCGTAATGAAGACGACTGTATACGAGGTACATCATAATGAATATCGTTAATATATACGCGCGCGTCACGCCGAGCTTGGCACGCGCGCAACAAATTTTCTCCGGCATAAAGCGCACGTGAATATATCGCGAAAAGAACAGAAGGAGACGGGATGAGCTCGAGATTCGCGAGTCAGGCACGCGTTAGTATAATTAATATGCTCTCGGCTTTTTGCCATCGAGCCTATTTAATTAATACCGACCTGTCGACGAGGCGTCCATGTACCTACTCTGAGCGATGCGGCGGGATTCTTCTTCTTCTTTTTTTTACCCCTTCTTACCTTGGCTCTTGGAGTCCATAAAAATATCTCGTGCGAGCTCGGTGGATAGCCGCAAGTTTTCTCCGTGTGGGGTGGAAAAGTATCTTTTCCAAGAAAATGTACATCGGACATATCTTCGCCGCGTGGCTGAGCTTGATTTATTTTCTCTTCGTAAGACTTTCAGATTGGAGGATTTAACTTTTGATTTGTATATAAAATGACACGAGATTTTTGATTGTTATGTTACATAATTTATGTAAATTTATTCGTTTATCGACATCAATAATAATAACTTATTATCTATAATATATTATTTATATAATACTTAAAAGTAGTCATTTCTAATTTATAGAATGTAAAATTATACAAAAACTATTTCAGTACAATTCTAACATATTCTTCGTTCTTTTTCAAACATTTTTCTTCGATCCGTCTTGACCGTTGTCATCCGCGGTGTCAGTTTCGCTATCATTCGACTCGCTATCGTTCAAGCTGGTTTCCGATTTATACACATGGAACATAATATTTGACTTTTTTTCCTCTTTTAGAATCTCGAATTAAAATCTTTTTGCATGGGATGAATCTTTCCCCCTCGAAGGATTCGTAAGCTGGAAATGAGGATGGCACCGACGCGTGTCGCATTTTCATCTGTTTCTTCGGTAACTCTTCAGAACTATTATCCGTACTTGAAGAAGCTCGAGGTCTATCCATTAGTTGCTTCAAGCCTGATTGTTCTCTCGGTTCTTTTGGACGGGCACCAGTCGAAGTCCCAGGAATATTTAAGCTTGATTGTTCTCTCGGTTCTTTTGAACGATTACCAGTCGAGATCCAAGGTATATTCAAACTTGACAGTTGTCTTGGTTCTTTTGGACGGGTAACAGTTGAAGTCCCAGGTATATTCAAACTTGATTGTTGTCTCGGTTCTAGTGGACGGGTAACAGTCGAGATCCAAGGTATATTCAAGCTTGATTGTTGTCTCGGTTCTTTTGGACGGGCACCAGTCGAAGTCCCAGGTATATTCAAACTTGATTGTTCTCTTGGTTCTAGTGGACGGGTAACAGTCGAGATCCAAGGTATATTCACGCTTGATTGTGCTCTCGGTTCCAGTGGACGGGTAACAGTCGAAGTCCCAGGTATATTCTCTTGCGCCAAGAATCCGCGAGACGAGTCTGCTGCGGCACTTTCGGACGCCGATCGCCTACTTTCTTCTCGTGCCTTTTCTTTTTTCGAGCCTTTTGGCCTCTCGCGAGTTTCGTCTCGTCGAGCGGTAGCAGTCTCGCCGGAATCAAAGACATTGTCCACGTATTCGCTGTCGCCTCTTGGGTAGTTGCTCGCCTGCAGTATCAAACTGTGCTGAGCCACGTGCAAGACGTCACGGACCGTTAGACTCACCAAGTTTTTGAGCTTCAATTTTTCGCAGTTTTCCACGGACACTTCGATGTCTTCCTCTCGTACAAAAACATTTTGCGACAAGTCGAGGACCGTCTTGCGGGTTTTGGGCGACAGTTGTCCTATTTTGCTTACTCCTTTTTCCTTATTTCGTTTTATGCGGATATTCGAGACCTTTCTGAGGGCTTTTTTCAGCGCGTCACCGAACACTCTGTTTCTATGCTCCTTTCTTTTGTCCACCGTTGCTTTGTCGGCGATGGGATATTCGGGACCCTTGTGGTCTTTATAATGCGCATATTTTAAAGTTTTCGGATCGTATTCTATGAGGCTAACGTCAAAAGCTTCAGCGGCGGACGGGTCATCTTGAGCTGGTTCTTCTTCTTCCTGGGACGGCTCATCTTCACCCAGTGATCGTAATTGTCTTTCGCGCTTAGACATGGGTATTTTAAATTCCGGCCATTTGGGATTTTTGGGGTCGTTTGGATTGTAATATTTTCCCAATGGCATCGAATCCGGTGGCCTATAATCATGTCTAGGCAACATTTGACTTATATCTCGAGCATCTTCTCTCTTATTGAATTCCTCTAACAGACGCTTTTTTTCTTCCCTTAACTCATCGATTTTTTTGAGAACTTCAGGATGCGCTCTCTTTTTTAGCGGTAAATTACTCGCGCGATATTGAATTTCTGGCACCCTGTTTATCGGTGGCCTAGCGGCTGCATTCTCTTCGCTTGAATGTTCATCGGACGAAGCTTTGACGGAACCGTCGGGAGTATCGGGCAATTGATAAGGGTTCGGTATGGTTGTCGTTATACCTGCTAAATCTTGAAGATCGCCGGGCGAATCTCTGCGCGCGAGCGGTACATTTTCCTTGAAGAACTTCGAGCTATATTGAGGCGCTGAAATTTCGCCACTCATACTCCTTTCAAATTTTTGTCGTGAATGTTCAATGAAAAATCTTTCCTCTTCTTCTTCGCTTTTACCCGAAGACGTTCCAGCTTGATCCGACTCCCTTTTCAAGAGATGCTCTTCCAATATAGAACTTGGAAGTACACTTGCTCCGCCTGGAACAGTGCTCGCGGCCTTTTTAACTGCTCCGAACACAGCGAAGATGTTGGCTTTGCGGCCGGCATTTTCTTGCAGCTTGCGCTTTTGGACTTCGACCTTCTCGAGGAAAGCTTTCCTCAATTGTTCGGGAGTCATGCTTTTCAGACGCTGTTCTTCCTTGTATTCCGGAGTATCCTCGTACGCTTGCTCTTGAGCTCGACGTGGCTCTTGAGCCCGACGTTGCGGCCGTGGCAGAGTAGGCCGACGAACGAGGTTCGGACTCGTGCCGGGTGACAATTTTACCTTTTTGAGTACGGACTGACCGGGTGGCGGCATCTTATCGAGCATTGTCATCATATTTGCTAGCGGAGAGTGCTGCCTTATTTCCGGACTTGTATCGGGCGTGAGTCCCGTCGGGCTTGGTGGTTGGTATCCACGTCTTCGAGCCGGAATACCTTGACTTCCGGGAGAGCGACCGATGTTCGAACTCGCAGTGGACGAAACTACCGGAGGAGATACTTCGATTGCGGAGTCCGGGCTGATCGTGGGTCCGACTGCTTGGCCTTGAGTCGGGCTAGGACTTTCAATCACCGAACGCCGGTCAGCATTAGCATTAGCAGCAGCAGCGGCAGCCGCATCATCGACCCCAAGTAATAAGTCTCTGAGCCTAGAGGCACCGTGTTGTACCCGACATTGTGACTCGGTATACCCTTGAACTGCCCCGCTCTTATCGGCCGGTGTATGTCCGCTCCTCGTGTCGAGACCGTAGTAAGCGCTCGACCTCGGGCTCAGTGGAAACAAATGATCCTCGATCAGTACGAACGTCGTCGAGCCCGGGTGTGGGTAAGCTTCCAGCGGACTCGTATCGGCCGATGCGGGACGTCCGACCGGTGGCTCCGGAGCCGGACGATTCGGTTCTACCACGGCTGCGGCAGCTCGCAGAGTAACTGGACTCTGAGCAGGCGTGAGATCCGTCGGTAGATTTTCAGCGGGACGATTTGGCTCCGCCACGGCAGCAGCAGCAGCAGCAGCAGCAGAAGCAGCTCGCGGAGTAACCGGACTCTGAGTAGGCGTGAGAACCATCGGTATACTTTCAGCTTGATCGGCTTTACCCGGAGTGGACCGCGACGAACGAGCGGGCGAGCTTTTGCTGGGTGTGATTTTGAGCGCTTGGCTCTGAGCTCGGTGGATTAAATCTGCGGCGGATAGACCCGATAACGGCGCGGCCGGCCTCGTTACGGGAGGTCTCTGTGGTGGAGCCAATTTGTCTTGATTCTGAATGAGAAATTCCGCGGCACGCTGACCGCCTACCGGAATCGTATTCACGATATCTTTGAGCGGAGACTGATTGGCTGGTGGAATTGTATCGAGCGTCTTTTTACTCGAGCTTGCAGTGTCCGGTCCCGAGGAACTGCCGGCTCGTTTTCTCCGCATTCTTCCGATCAATTGGGTTAATCCCACAAAGTCGAATACTCTCTTTTTTTTGGATTTACCTGGATCCTCTTTCAATTCTTCTTTTTCGGGACAATTCTCGTCGTCTCCTTCTTCTTCATCTTCTTCTTCGTCGGTGTCGTCGTCCTCTGTCTCCACCTCGCTTTTGAACAGAGTCTTCGGAGTCAAATGTTTAGCGAGCCGCCTGCTTGCCCTTCGTTTCTCGCTTCTCGTCAGGTCTTCGGCCTTTCTGAATTTTCCTTTGCCGCTTCCCTTGACCTTCTGCTTGTAGGGGTCCTTGGACCTCCTGTCCGCCTGTATGATCAGATGGCACCCGGCGCAGAAGAACTTGTGCAAGCCGTGGACCGAGTCCAGGTGCGCGAGATAGGCGGCCTCGCACGTGAACTTCTGCTGGCAGCCGGCCGAGACGCAGACCATGGTCGAGGGTCCGGGCTGGCAGGGCACCGTCGCTCCCGGATGGCCCAGCTTCATGTGCGCGATCATGCACTCCTTCTCGGGGAATACCGCGCGGCAGCTGTCGACGATCCGGCACTGGAACAGTCCCGCGCGCCGGGAGATCCCTCCGCATCTCTGGCATTTCAGCAGAAGATCTTGCGCCGCGAAACGCGGAATCTGCGATCCTTCTTCTCCGGACTCGGGCTGCTGCGGTTGATCCTGCCTTTGCGGAGTTTCGCTCATTGTTGTATATACGTATTTGAATGAATCTTCTTACTTCGAGTTGTACTGCAGTTGTACTGTAGTGTCTGGCGGACGATGTATTTTTATGAAAGTTTACAACTTTCGGATGGTCGAAAGGTTGTTTTTATAAAAATTCATCACCCGTTTTACGAGGGCGCGAATTATTCATTCAACCGCTTGCGATCGACGGTCGAAGACTAGAGCGATATTTTGGTAACGTGAATGTGCGAGCTTACGCGCTCTGTTTACATTCGGAGAGTAAAATAGAAGGCCGACGACTGCCAACGACAATAGACGCTACGTTTAATTTGTAAATAATTTAAGTCAATGAGCAAAATTTTGAATTTGTTTCAAAATGTTGTACAAGTAATAACGATCGATCAATAATATTAGCACGAATTAATTGTAAAGCGAGGGCTGATTTCTTAGCTCGATCGTCGATGAAGATTTTACGCATCGGGGCCGTGTACACACAGAAATGAAAACAATGACCAGAAAAATATAAAGAGAGAAAAATGGCGCGGTGTATTGGCAATCGAATAGCGCGAGAAACGCCTCGCTCGATCGAAGCTCGGATATTCCTGCACCCTTCGAGCTGCAGCTATAGTATAATGTATACATAATCGAAAATACACTTACACCCGAGATAATGCCCGAGCTCGGGGAGTCCGTATTATAATATAACGAGGCGGGAGAAGAAGAAGAAGACCAGCCGAGAGATGCGATCGGCCCAATTTCCTGTCCACGTATTCCTTTGGCAACGACTTCTATTGCTGTATACCTACCACTATTACATGCCTGTGTGTTGCTGCTGCACCTATATACGCACGCATAGGGTGCATTTGCTTTTATTTCTCTCGCTTCTCGCTCTCTTTCGCAAATTTGGCGACTTATTTTTTTGCATTTTCATACAGCGACCGATCACGGGGGTCTCTTTCTCTTTTCTCTTTTATTCTTTTTTACTTGTCGAATTGTCGCGCCGCCACCTCCGACTCCATCCGCACTCTACACTTACGCCTATAAACAACGCCTTCTTATGTGCCCTACAAATCATTCGACACTCGCCTACCTTTTTTACAATATTACCGCTTCATTTTATTTTATTATTTTTCATTTTGTTAGAAATTACTATCGGTCAATTATTTTCTCTCGTTGCGTACGATATGGAAAATAGTTTCAGCCCCCTTTTATTCATACCTTTAAAATATACTATACGCGCGTGTATCATCATTGCGACTCGTACACGCAGGTATACATATAAAATCCAGAACGGGGCCGTGCGTCCCTCCTCGTAATTTCACTCGACTTCCCGAGAAGAAGTTTCCTCGGAGGTCTATACATACGTGTGTATAAGGGCAGGATGTTTTGGTGAAGGCAGTATTCGCGCGGCTGCACGTAAGAAATCACGCATCGTTGATCCGCGCTGCACGCTATATATCGTATACACAATGCGTATACTGTCGCGCGATCGTACCTTGATGACTCGAGAGAATAGCCATGCAGCTGCTGAAGAAATCATTTACCTGAAAGTCACCGTCGGTCCAGCCTATATAGAATGGCGATCGAGGATTATCGCCGTTTCAACGAGGGACATTATATTTGCATCCATTCGGACACGACGAAACGTGCCTCGAACTTTTCGACTAGGATATAACTACGATAATGTAATAAGCGACTTAACTTCGGAGTAATAACATTTAAAAGCAGCCGCGCCGGGTGTACGCGGTAGCCGTAAAATGAGTCGTAATCGTTTTTCCGCCTGCTTAACTCAATTTCATCGCTCTCATAAGCGATTCATTTATTCATAATTATGCATACCTCGGCCGCCACAGTAGCAATTATAATTAGTTTAATAGTTGCAAAGCCTATGATTTTCTTGTAAAGACTTAATTATACGCTTCGGACTTGTGAACGTGTCTATTCAACGCCTTGCGCGCCCTTATTATCCGCCTCGGCCTGATATCCGAGCGATCGTATAACATAACGCGCGAAAAATCGAGCCCCCCACGCGCTCTCGTCTCGATGTTTATTGTGTATGTAAAAAGCCGCGAAAAGAAAAGTCGTAAAACAATCGTCCTGCGCGCAGTTCGAAATTATGCGCGTATTATTACTCGTGCTCAAGGATACACCGTATGTATACAATAAGCTCACTGGAGCCATGCGTGCACGTGTGTGCATTATTGCTACAGCATACGCAGCTGAAATAATGGCTGCGATGTTTACTGCCACGATGCAATAATACCAGTACGATGATGACGAAGACGCGACGACGACGACTCGCTCTTTCTTCCTCTGGCCGTGAGCGCGCCAGCCAACTTTGAGCGCGAAATTCTCGCGCGCATTTCCTCCGCTCTCTATACTGCTGCTGCCGCGTGTGCAGTCGAAACAAAAGCGCGCGCGCGCGGACCCATGCAGCGGTGCAGCAGTGTGTTAATGCGGGCCCACAGATGCGACCGCCAACAGCGACGGCATTGAAAAAAACTGCAGCTTATGCACATAATACCGATCGTTTTTGCATAGCACGTACACATACTTCTCTACCTGTGTGTGTGTGTGTGTGCAGGCGTCATTTTTATGCTTTTCGTCTTTACGAGTTCTAAATGCCCGCGAGAAATAAGAGCTTCTTGGTGCTTGTGCGCGCGACTGCACATATACAGTATATATAAAGAACTGTCGTTTAACAAAATTGCACGCGTGCCGCTTTTTTCACCACCAGCTGACGGCCGTTGTTTATATCGTAGTTTCTTTTGCACGTGCTCGTGCCGCGTTTCAAGCTGAAGATTGCACTTTGTATATAATTTACATGGACATGGACACTTGACGTAGCGAGGCGAAATGAAAAGTCATCGGCGTCTAATTCATTGTCTATTATTATTATTATTCACGCATCATTTTTTTTATTTTACAAATTGAATGATTCATATTTAACTAGGTCTATAATAGGTCATTGCTCCAATTTTATTTAAATATAAGAACTAGCCTGGTATGTATGATACATATTGAATCATATAATATTAATAATTATTATACAATGAAATCACTGACTTAAAAAGCAATCAAAGAACTTTCGCGCTCACATTATATATATATAATAGATATAGTTCATTTATTGTTCGAAAACAAAATCTCATCAGATTTTCTGCAACGAGAGCTTACAGTCAGGTTTCGTGAGCTCTTTGTAAGAGGAAACATTTACAAGATTGCCATTTTGTTTTTCGAGACAGCGAATCTTCCACAGACTTAAAAAATTGATCTCGTTTCTATTCGTACGTAGTATAATAATAGAATATGTTACAAAATACAATCATTTTTTATGATATTTAAAATTAACGTTCATGTAGTCGCCAACAATTTCTTTTTACACTAAAATATATAAAAAACGACTCAATAAACTGTCTCGTGTTCTCACCAACTTATCAAATACTTATAACAAGTTTATACTACGAATCAACGCCCCTTAGTTGGAAGTGGGAAGTTTGTGTTAACTTAAATGTAAATTTCCTACTTTTCGTAAGAGGCTTCGAAATTGAATCGCACTCTACAGAAGATTCGATTGTACACAAAAATAGATTTCTTTTTGCTTGTCCACTACCAGCATACTACATGTTCTATCAGTTTTCACGTTAATCTAAACCAGAATTATCTCCAGTGTAAAAATATACAAAAATGCGAAGCTACGGATTGATTTTTTTTTTTTTCATTAAAAAAAGATATCGCTTGCAGCCGGCCGCGCCGCACTTGCATCGGATGTTTCCCTGATCGAGCTTCTGGCCCTGCGAATTGTAATCGAACGTGATCTCCTCGTTCTGCTTGATGTCGCGGGTGGCGAACAGAGCCAGCTGCGGCATGTCCGGATCCATACAGTTGATCCAGACGGCGTATACGGCGAGATTCGGTTCGCAGGAGTGATTGATGAAGTGCGACACGTTGCCGCGCTCCTCGGCGTCGACCGTGAACTTGCACGGGCTGCCGTCGGGCTCGTTGTAGTCCAGATCGAAGAGGTAGGTGCGACCGGTCTGCTCGTGCTTCTTGCTGCGCACACCGGCCACCTCGTTGGTGATGACCTCGCCGACGTACTGTATGACGAAGGTGCCCTTGGTGATGACCCGCAGCGTCTTGACGCCCCAGCCCCGGCCGTTGTCCGTGCGAAAGATACAGAGCTTCGCGTTCGAGCCCTTCTGCACGACGCGATTGCGACAGTCGTCCGAGCAGCTGCAGCGCTTGTTGCACTCGTAGATGGGCGTGCCGGGCTTCACGCGGATACGGCCCGTGGCCGTGTACGGGAACAGCGCGCCGTACTGGGCGTAGCAGCAGTCCCTCTTCTTCCAGTCGCAGTTGTCGCAGCCGCAACCGATTATGGGGTCCTCGGGGATGATGACGCCGTCCGTCGCCTGGTAGTCGTTGATGTACGTAAAGTTGGCCGGCGGTCCCTCCAGGTCCACATCGTTCTCCACCTTGATGTTCGGCTGATTGTTGGCGATATCGTTCATCTCGTCCTCCCAGTCGGAGAGGATCTTGAGCTGCTTGACGCGCTCCTGTTTCGTCAGCACGTGAAACACCTCGTCCTTCAGGTCCCGTAGGACTTCCGCGCTCCGGGCGCTCGTCGGCGACTCGATGAACTTGGCCAATTTTTCGTAGAACGGATCCCAGATGATCGGATCGTCGATGTTGCTGCTGTGTCGCTTGAGCTCGAGCATGTAGCGCACCATTTGTCCCCGGCCCGGCCTGTTCAAATTCACCAACTTTCGAAAGGTCTTGACCATCTGGAAACGCTGGTCCTCGAATTCGAATAAATCCAGCAGGTTTTTGCACTTGAGGTTGCGCTTGGGCTCCCACGAGTTGAAATCCTCCGCCCAGCCCTTCCACTTGATGAGGTAGTAAGTCACGCCGTTCTCCACCGCCTTGTCCAGTATCGCCTCGACCTCGAACTCCTCTTTCACTACCTCTCGCTTTATGTACTTTCTCGGTTGTTCGCTGTCGTTGTCGTTGCTCTCGTCGTGGTCGTTGCTCTCGCGACTGCTCGAAGATAGATCGACCGACACCCGCTTCATTTTGACCCGAACCTCCTTCCAGACTAATTTTTTGCCGGTGAGCGGACAGAACTCGGGGAATTCCGAGGTATCTGTTGCCGTCGTCGTCGTAATCGTGGTCGCTGTGTCGCTGGCATCTTCGTCAACGTCTTTGGAATTGTCCAGCTCTTCGATCGCCGATCCGTTCGGCAGTTCATTTTCTTGTTCAATGTCTTTGGAACTATCCAGCTCACTATTTAGAGTCCCGTCAGACACTTCATTTTCTTGTTTAATATCTTTAGAGCTATTGAGCTCAATATTCAGCGTCCCTTCAGAAAGTTCACTTTCTTGTTCAATATCTTTGGAGCTATCGAGCTCTCCATTCAGTGTCCCGTTCAACAGACCATTTACTTCGATATCTTTGGAAGTGTCCAGCTCTCCGTTCACCAGGTCATTTTTAACAACCCTATTGCGCTTCTTCTTGCTCTTTGATTTGCCATACCTCGACCACATATTACCTATTTTCACGTTTGTGGTAAACCGATTTTCTTATATTTTCTCCAGCGGGTCGTTTCTCTTGCTTTTTTAAACTTCTTTGTCCTTGTCATTCAAGATAATATCTGAAACAATAAAAGAAAAAAAATCAAATTAATATCAATCTTTAACAGTAATGAACTTATACAAAGTACTGTCGCAGAGGTAAACGAACTGCAACGACAATAAAAGTGTGCATGATTTACGCGTGTGAAGCGAAAGGATAAGCATAGAATAATTGGTCTGAGAAACTATTTGTGTACGGTTCCTAATTCGTCTCATTCAATAAAAATACCTAAATTTTGTACCGTCTGTGTCTTTTTTTTCAGCCGATGTAAACAAGCTCGTCTCAAACGCGCGGACGACTCTTTTAATTGAGTGAGTCACGATCGAGCGAAGAAAGTATGTATCATACTTGACGATGCAAAAGTATATATACCAAGAATCAAGCCGGCGCAGAAACAAACTGGTTACCTCATTACTCCCGTTAACCGATCAAGTGTTGGCGACGATTATCAAGTACGAGAAACGTTTCGAAAAATGGATAAAAAAATGATGCATATCCGGAAAAATCGACGTCGATGCAGCGGCACTGCGTGTAATAAATAAGCGCGCGTATACACTTATAAACGTCAAGGCGGACATGTGTCAGCACCGAAAGTGCACCCCAATCGAAGCCGGTGCGCCGCGCAACTGCGCGCCTGTTATTATTTCGAGTCAAGCACCTGTTGAGCATCGACGCACACGTCAAGCTGCGTCGCCTTATTCCTTCTCTCTCTCTCTCTCTCTTATTCGTAACAAAAGCGAGTACCAGGTCTAGGGTAAGAAAAACAATTGGCGAAAAATGCGAAGGGGGGCAGGAATTATTCTTCAACGAGCCGAAATATTCGATTTATCTCGAGGCGCGAGCGCGCGCGTTTCGATGCCTCTAGAATCGCCTCTATATAGAAATGTGATGAGCGTGTTTACAAAGCTCGATCGGAAGTACGATAAGAGGAGCGAGCGAACGCGCGCGCGCACTGATAATTATTTAGAGGAAACGCGCGGACACACACAGGAAAGCAGAGAGAGAGAAAGAGAGAAGCGGATACTTTTTTTTTACGTATAATACAGCACACGAGGCTCGCGCACGTTTAAGGTAATTTTAGAATTACGATAAAAGTGCATCGCGCGCGTTTATGTACACCGCATGCGACTCTATACGCTTACGCACAAGCGGTGAACTGCGGAGAAATTAACTTTCTTGAGGAAACGAAGATCCCGATGCGTGGACTAAGATTAAAGGCCGAGTCGTTCTCCTTCCTGAAGAGAGAAAAAGAATAAATAAAAAGAAATTATCAAAAAGGATGTGGACACTTTTTCGACGAGGAAGACGACGACGGCGCGCGCACACGTGTGTGTCTTGGTCGTCACATAGCCGGGTCGACCACACTCGTATTCTTAATCTCTAATGACTTCCTCGAGAAAGGGGGCTGCTGCTGTTGCAGTGCTAACACCTTACGCGTTTTTGGGCCCACCCTCTTTTCCGTCGCACCGCAATACACCACGAGCTTACCCGCGATAAGAACAATTTCGCATACATGCCGGTGTGTTGTGTGCATACGTGCATGCGTCAAGACAACAAGGGTACAATGACACGGTGCATCACACACACACACAGGGACAAGGAACAATTCTGGTTTCTTATATACATTATAGGCGATGCGTATAAAAGAAAATTGACAAAAAAGCGTGGTTTCTTCTGTCCTTATTACTTTTTTTGTTGTTGTATGCACCTTTATGAAATTGCGATATCTTGGTTGGGTTTCCGGGTAGAAACGAGGTCAATTTGCTCGTGTCCGACAAATACGGCCAGCTTTGATGAGCAGCTCTAACACAATATTGCACGTTTCGATATTATGAAAAGAAAAAGTAGCATTGATAAATGGATTGAATTCTAAATTTTTATACAAGTCAGGGGTGAGTTTTATTTGCAGTGAATTTCAATTCACCCCACGAAGCATCAAGGGAGTGGAAGAGAGAGGAAGAAAAAAGGAAATCCTCTTTGACCACTCGAAGCATGTCGTCATGATTTTGCTTTGACCGAGCGTGGAGCATATTCGGATCCACCGTGGAAAAGGGAAGTTACTGCGAAATGTTGAAAGATTCGCAAGGCCGTTTATCCCGAATGTCGTCGCAGCTATTGTACCGATATTTTCCCGCGATCCTTGCGTCACCCCATGAGCGTTCACGTTATACCATAAGATAGATCCATAGGAATTCGAAGAGCCACAAATAATATTCTTAAAGCTCGTCGGATCGAACGCAGCTTTCCGTATCGAGTTCGAGAGACAATTGCGTACACGTCTCTCTCTTTCTTTCTTGCGCGCCTCAATATGCGTGCGAGTTTGCACGCGGGCAATAGGCCAGAGTTCCGTACAATAAACGCCGTGTGTATATATATACGATCGCACATTGCAGTGGGTATACGTGCGGTGCAGTAATGCATCGCCACCGGTACCCTTGGCATAGAGGCGCGCAGCAAAAACCATATGGCGCAGAGCCACGCGAAGGGTATACGTATATAGGTACGCATCGAAACACAAGCACGATACGAGCTGGCGGCCAGCAGCGTATTGTATTTATAAGGAGTAGATCATCGTATAATACGCAGGATCGCGAGTCATCATTTATCGCGCTAAATAAGAGCGCCACTCGCACGGCCTTGTTCGTGTATAGTAGCCGCGCTCAATCTCGCTGCAGTACACCTTGATGATATATGTATTTATTCTATATTTTTTTTTACAATTGAGGACCGAACGATACCGCGGCGTCTCTATATTCATTGTTAATTTACATAAGATCTAGAGGAATAGGGTATGGCTTATTTTACCCTATTCTTCTAGTTCTTATGTGACGCTCACATTGATTACTCAGAGGCGCTGCGGTATCGTTCGGTCCTCATTTGCTGTTCACACGGAAGTTGACTTTCGGTGTGCTCGAGTGAGAGAAGTTCGACATTGAATAGTTTTAATTGATTGCTCGAGATTGCCTGTTTTGTTCGCTTTTCCGATTTAACAATTCTTTTTAAAAGCGATAAAGCACTTTTTGACGAATTATCTATTCCACTTTCGAGCGTTTGCCGTCTGCACGAACGGAAGTCGCAAGTCAAGCACCACTACTACTACTGCTACGACTTTTACTACTTGTGCAACTATTCAGACTACTACTACTACAACTCATTCCGAACACACGTATGTATCAATTTACGGCACGTTGAGCCTCGCGTGTACTCGCGCATCGTGTCTGCAGCTATTTTACGAGAGTCTGTTCGTAAAAAGTTGTGTGTGTGCGTGTGCAGTGCAGTGCAGCACAGACCCGCTTGAAGGAGTGCAAAAAAATAAAATTAAAAAAATAAACAGAGCCTCGATCAATATTTTACCGCGACACAGCTCCTTTCCGAGAATCTTGAGACCCCGTGCGAACACCTCCTAAATACATACACCACATATATCGGGCCGAAATTTAAGACCAACTGAATTTCAATGGATATTGCTTGTCGTTTGATAATGATGGAATTTCGATGATAACGAATTGAGAGACAGAGAGAGAGAGAGAAAGTTCGCACTTCTTACGTGGCGACAATTTTTGCTGCGCAAGAGAGAACATTGCAATCGGTTTGTCTCTCTGCGCCCGAGTTATCGAACAAAGAACGACGGTATGTGTAATTTACCTAAAAATTGGTTGCGAGTTATTGACTGTTTGTAGAGAGCCTCTCTTATGTATTGCCCTCCGATCAATTCTTCATGTGATTCTACCGACTCTTTGAGCGGTTCCTTTGTTGATTGTGCTCTCCTGCGAATGAAAAAAAAATGATAACGTTAATTTAGATATTTTCAGAGTTGTATGAAAATTAATTCAATTTTAACTGTTTTTAATACTATTAGTTTAGGCTAGGACTGTCAATTATATCAAATATCAAATCAAAATATGCACATAAGGCTCGCATCCCCTCGCTTTTTGGTCTTATTTTTCAATATAGACAAAATTCCAAAGTTGCATTAAAAAAAAAAGGAATAAAGTTAATAGCTTCGAGAACTGAAGAAAATATACCCTCTCATTTTGCGGTTTTTGCGCTTTCTCGAAATAATCTCGCTCTCGCGTTTGTATACAAATGTTTTTCTGCAAACACATCAGCTTAAATAGTTTAATGAATATTCGCACTTTTTCTCTCTCTCTCTCTTTCGCTCTCTTTCCATCTTTTCGCTGCACCGAAGCCAAAAACGCCATAATTGCTGTTTAGAAGACAATAAAGGAGAGAGACAGACCGTGTGCATAGAGCTAAGGTAAAGAAAAATTCTTCTTTCAGGATCAAAGCCGCAATTGGAATTCAAGCGCCATTCAGCGCAAAAATCACAATCGCTGCCATTGAGAAGAAGTAGAAGAAGAAGAAGCAGAGGAGGCAAGAAGAAGAAGACGAGCAGGCCCCGAAAAAGAAGCAAGAAGAAGAGAAGGAGAGGAGCGCTGCAGCACATAAGCGACGATGCGGTACGACCTTGGCCACTCATGAATGAAACTTGCTGCGCATCACGAAAGCATCGCGATGATGTTCCCACCGACAACGCTTATACAGCGGCGAGAGGCGCATGTTATGTATACAAGGCGGCGGCGACTTCTGCAACGAAAGTGAAAGCTTAGCATGTATACATAGACGTGTACACATGCACGCAGCGCACGTATACGCGCGAAAGAGAGTAAAAATCTCAGCACCGCGCGTGTGTGTGTGTGTGTGTATACGACGATGCTCGAGTTATGGTGTGTATATCATGAATGAACGCAAATTACCCTAGAAAGAAGAAGAGTAAGTGCAGTGCAGATTGCTGCAGCCGCGAGCAGCTCGCTCTTCGTGTGTGCCCATCGGCACGACGGATAAGCTCAATTTTCTCGCGACCGGATACGAATCGCTTGTTTATTAAAAATTATATGGAAAAGACGAATTTGTTTTTCAAGCGACAGTCATCAAGGAAATTCATCATCAATGTTTGTTTTCGTGGTATGAATTAAAGATGCGTAAGAGTAAAGAAAATAATGGAAATATACAAAGAACCCATGTCGATGAGCTAATTTCTCATTGTGCGATATGCGCGCAGGGTACCTTGTATTTATACATCTTCTTGGACCCACGCGCGGTTCGCTTTGTGGCATGGGACTCCTCTCTCGAATTCACGGTATAAATACAGATCACGTGTACCTGTGCTCGTGCTTTTCACCTTGTGCCAGTGAAGAGCACGGCCCGGAAGAGATTTGTTTTCTCAATGAACGCGTTGCAACTGTACGAGAATTCCCATCACTATTACCAAGACGCAACACATACACACACACAACAAATCCAATAGAGAAGACGGCGGTGCGCGAGAAACGTGTAGTACTCTGATCCATTGCGACATTACTGCTGCTGCTGCTGCTGCTGCTTTGCACCCCCAATGGCTCTTCCACGAAGCGCCACTCGATTGCATTTTGCCCGGGCCGGGTATAATAGGGTCCCCTTTTATTTTATTCACCTTTGAGGTGGGCGCATGCCAATCTTTATGTGCGTAGTATACAGTACTTCTCTCTCTCTCTCTCTGTGTAAGGTGGCACACACACTCACGGGGGCCTGTGTGTGATTCCGCAGCGTCTTACGTCGGTTTCATTTACAAAAGGAAGATGCGTGAGAATTGGCTAGGTTACACGCTATTTTTCTATGTAAGCATCGACATTCCGATCGCCGTGATGTACCATCATTCGTCCTATATTATTATGTACTACTACGAGTAAGTAGCGATCGACTTGCGATCGATCGTTGTTTGTACCTATACAGAATACCGCGCGATCGCCCATTGATTCGTCATTAAATGCAATCGATCACTTGGGGGAACTTTGGCATATTTTTCGGAGGAATAAAGCAAAAAACACGACTACTCGCACGATCGTCGTACGAAAATGCTTCGCACACGTGTCGAAACAAAAAATTACGATGAAGTTCTCGTACGCGGCCCGAAGCTGGATGTATGCACGTGCGTGTGTGCAGTGCGTATATATGTACGGCGCGAAGACCAAAAAGTACGCAAGAGATCGCGCGTGGGAATGGAGATTCTTCAAAGTATTCGCGTATCTTGTATCGAGTGCGGAAAAATTTTTCTCAGGCGTAATTCGAGACACTTTTCTTAATCGTCGGGCGATTATTGACCTCTCGCTGATTCTTCCGGTTTTTGCGTGAAAACAAGCACGATTTAAATGCCCGCAAACTTCCTCGAAGCTTTTTTAATAATTGTACATATAAAATCGTTTTTTTTTATGTGACAATTTATTCGAATGATACAAAGTATATTTTTAAATACAATGAGGCTCGTGACGCTGGACTTTAGCTTAGATATTATGCACTATAGCTCTGTGGGATTGAGTCACGTGCTGTAATCGCGTGTCGGAATTCCGAGATTTGTCACGGGGCGCACGCGTGCATGTGATCATCGTCGCATGTGCAACAATATATCGAGAATCTCGGCGCGGAGACGCGCACAAAGCACCCGAGCTACCTATATAGCTCGGCTCTATTTCCTCCGATAACAATTGTATAATCACTCTGCGGTCGGAGCTCGCCGATGATCGCTTTGCACCACTGGTCGATGCGCGATCGGCACACGATACGTTTACCGCAGAAACCAAAAATATTTGCGCGCGACCCTGAACGGGTGAAAGGATTGCGATCATGCGGGCCACCGATGGTTTTAGAACAAAAAATTGCATTAGTCCTAATTTCGTCAAGGTGTATGTGTGCACAGGATTCTCTTCTTTTTCTTTTGTAATTTTAAGCATCGAGCTGCAGGGAAAAATGTGTAAAACACACTACTATATATACGGTGAGCATTTCGCATGGGGCTTGCATAACAACGTTTTTCAAAGTTACGAAGAGCAGCAGCAAGCAGCATACATTTTTATGGGTCTACCACAAATCTACATATAATGACTGCGACTTGATTGGGCCGGATGCGGCGCTCCTATCTATATATGCGCACTCACACGCGCGCGCGGACAGTGCAGACACACACGGGCACACGCGCGGTCGCCAAAAGTAGCCCCGAAGAATACTCGGAACACGAGCTCCGAGTGAGAGAAAGAGGAAGATTTTGGTAGAAAAAAGAAGTTGGAGGTATTCATTTTCATCGTTTATCTCTCATCGCGTGGATGTACGTGTATATAGATGCACGTAAAGCATGGCTCTGTATATATTTATACGCATATGTTTCCACGGTGAATAATTAGAAGTTTCGGGCGATTTTGCGGATGAATGCTCGACTCGACGCAAATCGCAACTCTCTTAAATTCTGCTTCCGATCGTATGACGAAGTCAATTATCTCGAACAATTTTTGCTAAAAAAAATTACGAGTGCTCGAAATAAAATGAAAAAAAGAGAGAGAGAGAGTGAGTGAGTGAGAAAAGAAGGAATTGAATAAGCGCGACGATAATCGTCAGAACTTCCAAGCTCCATGGGAACTTTTGGCGCAGTGGTGTAAACCAGATAGGAAGAATCCCAAGAGTGCAGCGTGTGTCCGTGGCCCGTGGAAGTGTATGTGGATCGTGTGTACGACGAATAGAGCTGCTGATGCTGCTGCTGCTGCCGCCGCTAGTGTGCTTATATATACGTACAATCGCATCGCCGAAAAATCATGCGTGCTCGTGTCGTGCGGCTGCTGCTGCTGCTCTCACGCTCTTGACGAGATTCGAGCTTGCGTGTGTGTGTTGCCGCTGCACACATACATACGTTCATATACGTATACGAGAGGGCATTGGGCGCGTCTCTTTAAACTACGCGCGAGTCGCGCGCGCCTGAGATTACCAGCACCGAGAGAATCCCTTACACCGTGTGAGATATACCCAGAGAAAGACAGAGAGAGAGAGAGAGATGCAAGAGAACAGTGGCGTAGCTGTAAAAGATGCATCCAAGAGGTTTCCATTCGCCTATAAAGGCGCACTTCCCTTTTGTCGCACGCGACGTGTACGCACGGCCTCGATTAAACTACCTCCCTCTCGCGAGAGTGAAAACTACAAAGGTTTCTTCTCCTCTCTCGCTCGCTATGTTTACGAGTGTGCATGTGTATAAACACACGCGCGGGCATGGAGGAGCCAAACAAGAGCCGATCTATACTAGTGAATCGGCGCTTTAAACTCAAAACCAAAACAATTAGACCAGCGTTTGTTGGTATTTTTTTATTTTTCTTTTTCTCCCATTCTGTCTCTTTCGTCTCTACCTATATACGTGGTCTATTGTACGCGGATCGCTTCGCTTTCGTGGAACGATTTCGGCATATACGATTGAACGTATTGTGAGCGACGCACGTAACGACGTTGCTGCTGCCACTGCTCCATTGATGAGAATCGTCGATTTTTAAAAAGGCGTGATTTCTCTGAAGCCTTATGTTACGGTACGTATACATACCGAACTATCAGATAAAGGCAGTAATTGCAGTCGATAACGTGGACAACGAATTGCGGGCTTGCACATTTGGACGGAATTTTTGCGTCAAAAAGTCCCATATTTCGTATACCGATAACGCGCGTTGTACGCCGACAAGCGAGAGATTATCAATCCGAGGAAAAAAATAATACGTATAATTGTTGGCTTTCGTACGTGTCAATTTTCCAAATAAGCTTCCAAAAAAAAGAAAGAAATAAGTGTCGAAAGGGGTGTGTTACCATTCACACCTGTAAGGGTGAGAGAATTCCTAAAAACCAAATTTACAAAAATATCAACAGGTACACAATACGTAACGTTGCAATTTGCGAGATAGCCGATCGAAGCTGAGCGCCCATTGCAATGGCCCAAAAATGCTCCCGATGCCATATGTCCACGCCGGACAAAATTTATCCCCCGATGGTGGTGCGTCACCGTATCGCATACATTTCAGGTGGGAAAGACCAACAAGTGACCAGCGCCCTGATATCGAAGACTATTATGCGAGTTAGAGAGAAAAGAGAGAGAGAGAGAGAGAGAGATTATCTAAACTTATAAGCACACGAGTGCAAAATTCTTCTACGCACGTATATCATACAGGGAAGGTACACACGATGTATAAGAGCTTAGAAAGCTGCAGACCGCGTCGGTAATAGGTGTCCAGTCAGCGCCAGTATATCGGCCTCGAAAATCTGCAAGGCTGCTATCTCTCCCCCCGTTTGGCCCCCCCGTCGGATGCTTCGACGAGGCATCGAGAGCTATGCGCAGCTTAGGGTATACAGCGGCACATACCCTCGGTGCGGTGGCAGAAGTCGCGAACCCTCTTCGTTCCCACAATTCGCCCCCAGGTATACGGCACCTTAATGAGAGCAGCGAGAGCAACAACAGCAGCAGCAGCACCACCACTGCTTGCACCGACACTCGTGGTGTTTATGCTGTATCTTCCCTCGAGTCGCGCAAGAATCGAGACTTTTTGCATTCGTCGCCGCTGCTGCTGCCGTTGTGTGCAGTCATGCCGGTAGGGCAGATGCTTGGGTATTCGTATGAATATATATGGTGCGCCAAGCAATTCGTACCCCTCGCGCGACGGTGCCGCTGCTGCTGCAGCCAGGGCAAATTAAAAGACGCAAGGTGCACTTGAAAAACGTGAGCGAGAGACAAATATATACGATACATGCGAAAGATGAGAAAGTTTATATAAGGGAAGCGCAGGTAAGGCGCGCAAAGGTCCGTGCGCAGTATGAGAATCTACTTTTCCTTCCGGTGCTGTCACGCCGGGCTCATACTTATAAGTATACAATCGATTTCTGCGCGATCGCGTCCGCAGAGAGTCGAGTCGTGTATCGAGTAGCTTCTCGGCGCGGAGTGGTACCTCGAGTCTTTCTATACTATATAGGCCAGACAAGACTCCCAGTCGCACTTCCGTGTTCATGGTCGTCGCGACGCGAAGGGTGAATTTACGCCTGTTTTCTAGCTCTCTGTCTCTTACTCTCTGTGGAGTGCTTACACTACTGCGTAGTAAAATGCAGCTGTCGCGCCACGAGAGCTTGAAACGTGTGCACGCGCAACAACAACAATTACAACAACTACGACGCAATCGCTGCTGCTGTTGCTGTAGCAGGCACAAATTTTTCCTTTTCAAGCCGACCGACTCGAGTGCGTACGCGTAATCGTTCGGCACTAAAGCGCGCGTACGCACACGTACACGTAAACGCGCGCGCAAGAGCAATTATCGAATCACGATCGCGTCGACGCGGTGCAGCCCAGCACATTGCGTTGCAATTAATACATAATGCCTGCACACACGTGCTTTGGGCTAGTACTAGAAAAATAATCACGATTTTTTTATTGAGAAAATTGATGTGCCAGTCGGGACAATATTATGATTCATGGCGCGCGTCGTGAATAGGGGGATGAAAAAGCTCAGGTGGTTTCGAATATAAACAAGAGAGGATTAGCCATTCGAAATCACAACACACACTGCTGTAGTGTATCAACTTTATCATCCGTATTTGCGCATATTTTACGGCGTTTAAGACCGAGCCGGTGAGTAAATATTAGAAAATATTATGTCGTCGTGAGTTACGCGTCGTGCAAAAAATAGTACAGAGAGAAAGGATAAATCAAAGCATTGCTTCTAAAATAAAGGGGTTCTCCATCGAGTTGGAGCTTAAAATTTAGGATAAATATTAACATTGCAGCAAGCGGCGATGCATTCGAACGCCATTTCAGGCAGATGAAACATAGTTTGCCTTAACACATTCCTTTTAGCGAATAAAATCGAGGGACATTAAATTCCTTTACACATGGTATTGGCTCCGAAGCGTTGCGAGCTTCGAAAAACTAGGCATTAAAAGTCACTCAAAGCCATCGAGGATGAACTAGGACGTATTTTATATCCAACCTGACCTCACACGCTTTTGCGACCCCTGCAGTTTAATGACATCATTTTTTGCAGGCTCGATCGCTCTCTCTCTCTCTCTCTTTATTTTTCGTCGCGCAGTCGTCGTCGTTGGGCGATCGCACCCCTAAAGTGTCGCGTACGTGCACTGCATATTTCGCCAATGAAATCGGACCCAACCCAGGTGCCGATGCCGCTAATGCTAATGCTGCCTTGCACTCTCTCTGAATGTCTGCATTATTCAAGTATATAATTCACGCTCGAAATTCATTTGCGGCGTGGGAAGCGATGCTATGATTACTATTTTGATAAGGAACACGTTTACTCGCGTGTAGATATGCGCGCGCGTCTCGCATGCACGAAAGCAAATGCCGTCACATGTGCTCGTTTGACGAACCCTTTCCCGGCGTACATATATTATATATCCTACGCGTCAACTTCTAAAGATGCGCGGCGTCGGTGGTGGTGGCGGCGGCAGCCTACGATGCCTATATTAATGTTTACTTATATTTGGGACGCGCGATGGGAACGGTAAAGTGGGATGGTCCCATAGGTGATCATTGGTGCTTCTCTGGCTCTCTATTTTTTTTGTACAGTGACATATTTATAGCCTGCATGAATTAAAACATACAGTGTATATGTAACTCTTGGTATTGGGTGTTCGAGTTTATTGACTTTAATGACTCGCGCGCTACAACTCGTTTGTATGTATGCCTCATATGACTCTCGGGAGCTTTGGGATTCCAACAACAAACATTTTTCTCGCCCGACGTTTAAACTCTGATTTTTTTTCCTTCCTTTCCCCTGGCATTTGAAAATATTTGTCAAGGTGCAATTGCTCGAAATAAAGGCATTAAACGAAGTTTCGGTAGAATTTTTGAAATTACTCTATACGCATACTCGGATATACAAGAGGGCTGAGGCGCGCAAGCACGATGAAAATTGTTTCGTCGAAGCCAGCCCAGGTATGCAACTCATTCGATTGACTGCTGGTCTTTTTTCTACGTTTTTTGAAAAGCATATTCCACATACGTGTATGTACGGAGGAGCCTCGCGCTGGCTGATAGACCATATTAATCTCGAAAATTAGAAATGGCCGAAAAAAATTGGAATGCGCAGCGTGGAAAAAGGGATGAAGAGTAAGGACCTTACGGCGAGCCACGCGGGTATATTTATACACGCACCAGAACGTGTTTTGGGATGGGTGAGAATGCCGAATGTGCGAAATGCAATAGGGCGAGGTTCAAATGAAAATAAGTCCAGAGACGCGTAAGTCGAATCGCGACAAATCGTCGTCCAAGTGCTCTGTTCACTTTACGTATAGGGAAGCGGCAGCCCGAAAGTTCACATGACACATCATCGATGCGCGACGTGTTATTTCAAATTCTCGTCTGTCGGGCAATGCACTATATATATATTTGATAGGATAAGAGCTTCGATGATGATTCTAATCGTCGCGCTGCTCTAAAAACGAAACGCGATGTTGCTTTTTTGGCGCGCGCTGCGGACAAACTCTTGTCAACTGCACAGATGACGCCCTTCGAATTTCCAGCGAAACGCGCGCGAATCGACGGGCTCGAAATTGAGTTAATTACGATGAATTTATGAAGATGAAAGAGAGAGAGTGAACGAAACGACTTCATAAACAGGGAGACGACGCGATTCCGCTGATAAAATAAAAAGATAGTACGTAGTACGAGGAACGCGTCGTGAGTCAGTCATGAAACGAAAAAATTAAAGTTTATAATAATAGCGGCCCTCGCTCTTGTGCGTGTGTGTGTACTGTGCGACTCGATCCGTCGATGCATCGAAAAATCGGACTCGGCGCGTAACGAGTTGCACAATGCGCAACTTTGAAAAATCGGAGTTATAGTCGGGCCCGATCGGTTGAAAGCGAGCCAATCGAGCCGCGCGCGTATAATATACGAAAGGGAATTTTAAACAAATGCAAGAATGCCAAAACATGAAAAAACAACTTGTCCCGGTTATACGATCGCAATTCTTTTACTTCTAATTGTTCTTGCTTTCTTTCCCTCTCTCACTCTCTACGTATACCTTTAGGTTTCAAAGGGCCCTCTTCTGCATGCCTCTGCGTTTTCTCTTTGTCTTACTATATGCTCTAACTTTAGGGCTGGACATAGGCTCTGCTGCTGCTGCTGCTGCTGTATGCGTGTAGGGTTTAGGAACAGTGCTTCGAGCTGGTATGTTTATATCGGAGGCCTTAGATCCCTTCTAAGAAGAGCGACTCGAGATCTGGAATCCCTTAAAGTCAGTGGTCCCGACAACCTGTACTGCTATACACGCTTCTCGCAAAGCGAAAAAGAGAACGAGCGAGCGAGAGAGGAGCCGCCAACGCGCACGCAATTTTTAATCTGTCCTTGGTTTTCGGAGCAGCCTCGTACACGATGGTGTGTGCGTTTTTTTCGCGCTCTCCTCCTCCTTCTCTCTGCCAGTGAACCGTGGGCTCTTTCTCTCGCTCTCTCTTTCGATGGTGTCGATGCGTAAGTATATGTGCGATCCCGCACTGCACTCACGCAGATATCTAACACTTAAATGTATAAACCGGCGCGCACAGACGTGGCCGATCCGAGAGAATAGAATGGGAGAGAGCGAAAGAGAGTGCGAGGAGACCTAGGGTTCGAACTCTGTACTTTTTTCCATCTTTTTATGATAAATGGCCGTTACTTCCTGTTTACAAAAGTGGTGGCGCGCGAGATATTAGAACTGCGTCGGCGGCGGCGCAATACACGCACAGCACAGCAACGAAACCGAACGCCGCTCATGTGCCTTGGCGCAACGACTTGCGGAGCAAATTATTACGAAAAAAAAACCGACTGCATATAGCGCCCCGGAACGATACGAGTGAGAGGGAATGCACCTTTCTTATTCTTCCTTTTTTTCTCGGTCGACGCATAGGGCAAAACGCCTTGAACCGCGAGGCGGGCAATTCTCTCGTAATATTTATATTATACTGGTGCATGGAGGCTCTCTATTGTCCAGCGCGCGCGGGCTGCATAGGTTCTTGCCCATGCCAATTAATAATAAGCCAATTCGCCCAAAAGAAGAAGGAGGAGGAAGTTATTTCGTCCCTTGCGCTGCGCTGCGCACAGCGGAAACAGTTATTTCTTTTGATAACTTGTCAAATTGAGATCGCGACTCGTCGTTATACTTTGTTGTTGTTGCACACCACGAGGACGTCTTGAGAAAACCGCAACATTCCGCGCCGATGTTGATATTGTCTTATTAGCCGGGGAAGCACTGCGCCTCGCTTGTTTTCTGCGGTTGCGTTAAAAACGCATAAAAGCGTTTTGTGCCTTGCGTCGCAGTAGAAGGCTAATAGAGTCTAATAACGACTGGCATAAAATTGATAGCATATCATGGTCATGTTTATGACTGTACAAATCATTGCTTGGTTTTATTATCAAGTTTTAGGTGTTCGGTGAAACTTGACAGATCTCCAAGCTCATCGCATTGATATATTCTAATATTTGTGTTAATCTAATAATGAAGGTAGACAATTCAAAGCTTTCAAATCAGGAGCAAGTAGACACCTGATATTGTTACATTTTTACAAAAGTTTTATCAATTGATCAATTGACAACTTATTAACTAGAAAATACTTGCTCCAAATACATTAAGCGTATGTCGTTATACTTGCTATTGTGTTACACAGTTCTGGGTCTAGTTCCAACAGTAAGATGACTGTATATATTTAATTTACATGTGATTTCAATCAATTAACAACTTACTAACAAGAAGACATATGTGCCAGGTATACCAAATGCATGTGTTTATATTTGTTATTGAATTAGATACTATTAATATATATATATATATATATATAATATATAAGATTTCAGATACATTAACTTAATGCAGGATAGTAGTTACAGTTAATAATTGAACTTAAAACCACTGAACTAACTACATGATAAAATCTAATATTATAAAAACTATAAATTTGACATTTAGCATAAGTTATCATAATATAATGAATAAAAACTTGAGAGTTACGAGGTTAGTGAATCCTGCAGCTTCCTTCAAAACATATCTTATTACCACATATTGAGACTCAATTATTGTGTTGCAAAAACTTGATTAAAAATGCAGACTGTTTCAGTGGCAGATATTTGTTATTTCTTTTTTAACAAAATTAGTCAAACTCATGATGAGAAGCATTAGGAATAAAGAAAAGTTATTGAGATATTTTTGCAAACGGAATCACTGTGTTAAAAACCATTCGTACGAGAGATATATTTTATGAAAAACCATTCGAAAAAGCTCTAAAAATTATTGTTTCACGTAACAAAATCGCATCCGTGTCTTGTTTACACGGGCTACGAATACAGTCGCAGCGAACATCGTATGTGTATACATTGTGTGCACACGACGACGATCAGCTGGTCGAGTCGGCGGCGGTGCAGCGCCACCGTCGCCGCCATTGTGTCGGGTCACAAACCGCGTACTTTTTACCGGAACACGGCTGCTCTCTAAAAATATACACCATATATATAATTACGTGTAAGTTTACAAAAATAACGAGGGCCCGAACGAGATCAGACCAATCGATCATGCGACGAAACCCAGCCCCGACATCGCGCTGCTCCTCTCGAGTAAATATAAATGCGTATACGAAAACCTTATGCACCCACACACGTAGACGCAAGTACACGCACGGTCGCGCAGCAGCAGCAGCAGCAGCAGCATAAGCAACAACGAGAGAGAGAGAGAAAGATGCTCGATGGCGCGCGTGCTCCGCACGCAGAGTCGAAATTTCGAAACGCCGCGATCTGGCTCGTTTTTACGTAAAGCGATATCATGTGCTAGGCACGCCTACATCGTACACACGGGTGGTGTACAGGGACGCCCGCGCAAAACAAAAAAACCATTACTCTACATAGGTGTATGATGCTTACCTCGAGCAGGACTAGAAGATACAGCAGCAGCGGCGATCAAGTCGGAGCACGCGGCTAGCCTAGCGCCTTGTCCGTCTGTCGGTGTGCCTCTTCTGCTGGCTAAACTTTTTCGCCGCGTCCGATGGCGCTCTCTCTCTCTCTCTCTCTCTCTCTCGCTCGCTCCTCTGCTGTTGTATAATGCTATATCTTATACCTATCTCTCGTCACGATAGACGTGCAGTGAGCAACAGCAGCAGCAGCAGCGGTCGTGGTCGCGATAACTTTTTCTCGTGTTGTTGTGTACACACACACTCGTCAACTGCGTCCATCGAATTTGTTTCGCGCACACACACCCAAGCACATAGTTGTTGTTGCTCGACACACACGTATACGTACGCTGTTTACCCACGCTCCGTGTGGATGCTCTACCGCCCAGTTTGTGCGATCATCGTTGTTTTACTTTTATACTCTCTCTCTCCCTTTTTCTGACTATTTTACACAATTTTTACGTAGAGTTTTCGCGTGGACCGGGCGGCTTTTAACCTACGAAATTCGCTCGCCCGTGAAGCGTACGCGGCACAACATCATCGGCAGCGCGCCGAATTCACAGACGCGCACATGTGAGCCGCTTGCAAATTGTATGTGTGTGTGTGCGTGTATATAATATACTTGGAGCTGCTGGCCAACGAGTGCGACAGAGACGAAGCGAGAAAAAACCGGCTGCTCTCGGGTTTTGCGCGCGAATTTGCCCAGTTGTGTCTTGCCGGCAGAAGTTCCGCATCGCATGTAGGGAGCGCGCGCGCATGCACCGCGCTACACCTCATACATGTATATAGGTATACTCGTACACGATAAACCGAGTCTGAGTGACTTTATACCGTGGTCTCGAGTGCGTTCTGCTTCGATTTCGCCAACTTCGCAGCGCTGCTTTGCGCGTTTTCCGCTTACCGGAGCCAACGATCTTGGCGCGCTTTTACGAAAGTACCTTATTATGTCATATACCTACCTTTCCTTGAAGGGATAACAGAAGTCAGTCTGAAAATGAGCGTTTTAAAATGCCTATTCGTCGATTTCCACTAAATGTTTTTGACGGAAAAATCGATGTCATTTTTAAGGAAGATATTTTATAAAAAAACAACTCACGAAAGGTGTTGCAAATTATTATTTTATTTCTTCATTTAGATATTCTTTGTCTGAGACCAGAACCAAGGCAGATGTTTGTATGCATTTAACTTTGGATCAAATTTTGTTGTTTTTTTTCTTAGCGTAAGCTCAATCGATTCATAAAAGTATTTCAAGTCAAGTTTTACTTTACGATGCTTTTCCTCTATGTGTATTAATGGAAAACAAGGCTCGCGACCTATAATCCACAAGGCGGAATTTCCGACGACTTATAAGAAGGAGCACTTTAAAGCCGGATGCATCAAAATCCGTGACTCGATTCCTCTTTAATGCCCACTCGAATCGATAAATTAATCGTAACGATCGTATTAAAATTCATTATCCCAAAAAAACATGAAATAATAAAAATAAAACGAGAAAATAGTAAATTCGTTGAGCACGGATACTGTCATGCGCTTGCAAGTCTCCGTTCGATGTCAAACTCAAGATCTTGAGAATAAAAGCAAACAAACAAAAAAGCCCCGATCGGATACGTTCAACGGAAAAAAAAAGATGATAAAAAGTGTCTCTAAATCTAATAAGGTATAATAAGCGAGAGAGACCTTGCAGCGCGTTAGATACGATATGTAACACAACAGTGCAGTTGAGCAGTGGCGACGACGGTCGCGTCTGCAGCCGCGCGACGTGTGTGCAGCTATGCTCGCCGATATTTTTACGAGCGTCCTTCTGGGAATCGCATATAGCGCGCGTGTATAGTTGTCCGACGCCGCTCAGTTGCTTCACACAGATATACCCCACACACAAGCGCGTGCGAGAGTCGAAAATGATAAGGGCAGATCGCGCGCGCCGGGCGCTACACACATATCTCATGCACCGAATGCCACGTATGTGTGTATTATTATATATAGGATAGCGAATGCCGCTCTCGCATATAATATAGTTATATTTTAAATGCACACCGCACCGACGTGTGGGACAACAACGCGACGGATTTATATATATATGGGCGAGGAAAAGAAGAGAAAGAAGGAAGAAGCGGAACTGCCTGAATATTGCTCTGCGTGTTTATAAACGACGCGATCTCATGACGATTGACGTCCGCTTGGGCCTATACAGTATGCGACACAAGTTCATTCATGAAATTCTCTGGCCTTTACTGTTACTGCGATACTGCTGCTGTTGCTGAGCGTGAAAAAAAATGAAGATTTCTGTCGCGCACCCACGACGGCTGCGATATACAAACACATACACGCCTTCTTTGCTCTCATATGTATATACACACATCGCACATGTTTGGCTTTTTTCTTTTTTCCCTTGACTGGTGCTGCTACGTCCTCGGATGACGCAACTCGCGTCGTTCGGAGTCAAGGGTGACACTTTCATTGAGAAATTTCGGTACACGTGCACCACACGACTCTCGTCGCGGATACAAGTGCAAAACGATGACCGAAAACGTATGCGAGCTCTGTGCAATCATCGATGCTTAATAAAGAGGAAGAAGAAGACGACGACGACGAGTAATGTGCATGCGTCGACGAAAAGGCAGGGCCACACATACCGATCATCAATGTGCTGCACGCAGGACTCGAGAGATGAGATAATGCAGTTGTGCACAGTCAGTCAGTCAGTTCCGAAACGGCGACACGAGATACCGAGTCACGCGCGGACGTTAACGAGCCTGCAATCGTTTTATACATGCTTATCAGAGGCTAGTTTTCGGAATTCTTGATACAATTTTGCAAATTAGAAGTGCTTTTGGCTCTCTTTTTTTGACCCCCAATCTCCAGCAGACTCGGAAGATCCGGTCGATGAGTGAAGTTCGCCAAGTCCGTGAATGCTTATCGCAATCAGAAACCGGAACAAAAAACTCTGGGCCATGTATGATTTGAAACTGTGTCGTGCCTCACATTTATGTGTACATCGGTAATTAATTGTTACTGATAGAGAACGAAAGAAGGAAAAGAGCTGGTATACATATTTTATTGGGATATAGAATTTCCATACGTTGGCTCGCGAGCATAATTACACACGAGCTCGTTGCGCGAATGAAAAATCAGCGACGCAGGCAAATAGCTGCACTCCTATCGCCTATCGTCCTTTCCTATAAATCTCTTATCGACGTTACGAACATAAGCTGGCCATTTCGCATGCATACAAACATACACGTATAATCGTATGCAATGTGCGCAGCTCAGCTTGGCTCTTACTCTCAGCATGCGGCAACAATGTGTCGTCGTCGTCGTCGTCGTCGTCGTCGTCGCGCCGTCGTGAGAAACGCAACAGCACACGCAGAGTCGCCTTGTATGTGTGTAATATATGTCGAGGCGGCGTTATAGCGTTTCTTCGAATGTAATAATGGTATATATGCGTCAAGAGTGTGAGCCAAAAGTCGCATATTATATCGGAGCCTAGCATAGCTGTATGGCACTTGAGTTTTAGCGCGCGCACTTCTTGCGACTATATTATTATATAGCGTCGAGAAGAGAGAGAGAGAGATATACTAATCGGCTCGTATTTGTCAAACTCCGCACGAGATCGAGTTTTTAGAGATTTCAATCTACGTAGATGATACACGTAAGAGGAAAAAAGCTCGATATAACGTCCAGTCGGGAGAAGGAAAAAAATTTTACATCGAGTCACACACGCGCGAGCTGTATTAACGACGTCAATTTTTCGTGAAATTTTTCACTCGCGCTCGATCTCGCTCGTTCAAGCTCGTCATAAGCTTTGGACGTTACACAATCGAGAGGGTCGATTTGGGAACGCGAAGGGAATCATAGATACTTATTATATTCATTAGTACGAAATTAATCATACTTCGTCACGGTCAGTGCTAACGACGCGTTTTGTTTTTTCAACTATTGTATAGCAGCAGCAGCAGCAGCGGTCCGCGATCGTAACGAGTTCTTAATAGCTCCATCGAAGCTCGCATTCTTGAACTCTATGTCGTTTCTCGACACCCATCCGCATGTATACCTCTTAGGCAGCTGATGTGCTTCATTTTTATACACGTCGTGCGCGCCTCCCCACGCACGCGTTGCAATACGAGGCACGCGCGCGTACCTCGAGTCGCGTGAAAAGCAACAACGAGCGTCGTCGCGCACCTGTGTACGGACAGAAAAAAAATGGCCAAGGTACGCACTCGTTATAACGAGCTTGGAAAAAAAAAATATATAACCGAATCCTAGGGTTCGTAAGAGGGCCCGACGACGATGATCCACCCACCTGAAGTGTTTGTGCGTGGCACGCGTCGCGCGCGCGTAAACGCACAAATTGCTGCGCACTTCGGAGGAGTTCGTCTTTTACACCATCTATAAAAGGGACTGTTTTTTGTTTTTTATTTTGGGCTTTTCGTAGCACATGTCACTCTCTAATAGTTGCGAGCAACTGCGATGTCCGATCTGACGACGATCGCGATCGTCATCGCGAGCGACGTTCCGGCTGTTGAGCTTTCGCGCGCGCGCGACCACTGCGCGTCGACTTTCGGCCGTGCATTGAAAACCGACTCTCGTCCTACGCTTTATCGTGGATATAAGTACGACCCCCTTTGACTCGAGCTAGTACAACGCATACGTGTGCGTAGGTACTCGCATACGACGTAATACTTACATTATGTTGCATATGTACGCAGGCGGCTTTCGCCCATTCGGAATTATAAGGTTCCACCATTTGCACGATCATTAGTATACGCGACGACGCATTATTATATAGTACGCAGTAGCAGTAGCTCAAGCTGCGTCCAGGAGGATCATTATAATTTTCCATAACTCCTCCAAGTACTGCACGAGTATTTATTAATTCGTTTTGTATGGGCGGCCACTGCTGCTGTTGTTATACCCATCGACCTATTATGTATTATAATGTAATATAAAAGCTCGAGAAACAAAAGAAACATTGTTTGGATGAACTTGTCATTCTCGTCAAAGGTCGATCGCTTTTGTAATTCGTATTATTTTTTTGAAATATGCTATATCGTCTCTGCTAGAATTTTTTAGATTACAAAATTCGAAAAGCTGCGACTCTACGTACGTAAGCCAAGCTCTCGAAACGGTAACTCACGCACATGCTCGTGTATTTTTACACATCATCCTCTTCTCTTGCGAATGGGGTAGGTCCCGTACATCGATCAACAGTTAAAGATATAGGAAACAATTACCTCGACGTACAACAATTATGCGGTCGGAAAAAAGGAGAAACCGAAGAAAAAGAAGCAGCAGCAGCAACGACGACTACTGCTACGACGAAGCAACAATGTGTGCAGCCGCGCGCACTTGGCAAGTCATTGTTGCCTCGTCCTGCACGCCATTAAATACAAAAAGGGGGAGGGTTAGAGAGAGAGAGAAAAGAGGAGACGGGTCGGTTCGAGGTGTCCTGCGCGCGTCCATCAGTGCGTACAACGTATCTCTTTCTCGCATGGGTCGTCGAGTCGTTGTCGTCGTCGTAGCCGCTCGTGCCGGGCACACGTACGCCTCGCTTCCTCGGGCATCATACGCATATACTGGGCCTTGTATAAAAATATAAGGTATATAGAGAAGTGCGCAGTATAGCCAAGTATATAGCTGCTGTACGCTTGCTTACTTAAAAACAATGAAATTGCACGACTTGCACCCCTGATCTGCCCCCTGAGACAAGCCATCATTCGGGCACCTTATGTTCAAGACGGTTGCGACGACGACGACGACGACGACGACGTTATAATGGCGCAACCCCTCGCTCGCTATACAGTATAAATGCTGCACCACGAGTCTCGTGTGTCAAAAGGAACTCTGTGTGTGTGTGTGGATAGCGGGCCCCGCTCGTAATACTCGCTCGCTCGCGTCTGGTTTTTGCACTGCGCTAGCTGCAGCCAACGGTCCCGCTAACGGCAACGATATGTTGTTGCCTGTGTGCCTCGCGCTCCCCTTCCTTCGAGGCCTTTATCGGGTCGCGCGCGTATACCTATACACACGTATATACTGTCTCGGCGGAGGCTTATTATTTCGAGAGAGAGCAAAGTACGTTATTGCGCGACGAGTTTGCGACTGCAGCAAAAAAAAATGTATACAGGGCGCCTTAAGAGAGAGAGAGAGAGAGAGAGAGAGAAAGAAGAAGGAAAGCTTCTGACCATGAGCCATTACTTGGGGTACGTGCAGCTTCCAGCAAAAAGGGGAGAGAGGCCGCGCCGTACACGATCCTTCATAAGGGACGACGAGCTGCTTCGCGGAAGAATAGAAATCGAGTGAAATGACGCAGCTTGCACTCAAAAATACCAACTGTAACGCGCTTTATATGAATTTGTTTACAGTTTGCTCAAATGTGGATAATTCTACTTCCTATAAATATTCTAATTCTATATTTGTATTCATCGATTTTCTAAGTCATTAATTGCTATAATTACTACTTTGAGATCCATCGTCGATGAAACTATACCAGCCAAATGACACGCGGAAAAGCATCACCACTCGACATACGCTCAAAAGAAATTTCTCTTTTCCTCTCTCTAACTTGTTATTTCTGAAAAAGTGCTTATTTCACTCGGGATCGCACCTGTTGGATCGTCTTGAACGCGACGCTGCATTATTATATACACAGCGTCGTGTTTATACAGCACCCTCGCACAACGACGACGGTCATCGCCGCCGCCGCCGCGTGGTACCTGCACCACAGCACACACACACATCATTAACGGCTGCTTAATTGAAAATGAGTTATTTCTCGAAGGAAGAGAGAGAGAAAAAATGCGTATTTCAAGTGGCGCAAGTATAATACAGGTCGAACACCTGCAGCCTCGACGTCGAAATATTAAGTGGCCTATCGGTGTATTATATGTATCGGTCGAGCGAATCTAAAAAGCTCGTGTGCGCGACTCCTTCAACTAGAACACGCGTGGCTCGTCGTCCTTTTAATTGTTATTTTCCTCTACATACTACTCCTTCTGCTCGCGTAGTAAGGCATATGTGTAATATATAAAATATATCTACTACTACTAGCTCCGAGACATTATCTGTATACTCATTGCACCTGTTGTTTGGCTCAATCGGTCAGACACACACACACACACGTATCTTTATATCGGGGGGCCGTTAAACACGTTGCATCATGCAGTCGAGCACGACGGGCGAGCAAGGAGGAGGAAAAAGTTAAGATATTATAGCGGCCGCGTGCGCGATCGCAAGGTGTGCGCCTCGCGACTCCAAGATGTTTATCGACGACCAGCATGTGTGCGCCAGCCGCGAGTACGCGAGTACGCGCAAGTACACATCTTTTCGTTATTATCGTATTTATATATACGAGCTGTACGTGTGTGCAGGTACATATTGCAGCGAACCACGCGAGCTGCGCGCGCGACGACTGTTTATATTTAATAGGAACGGGTACGCGGACACGTTTTCATGCACACACAACTGCCGAACGAGACAACGCAGCCGATGGTCGCAGTGTGTATTCATATGTTATACGCGCACACAAATGCACGATAATACAATAATAATATGCGGTCGAGGAAAGCTATCACGTGTATAGAACACAACAGTCTTAAATCCTAGAGCAAACAGAAACATATAGTATACGAGAGACGCTCATGGGCACGCACGAGAAAGCGTATAATAATTGTCTTATATGTGTAAACACACACGTGATTCCGTTTAAATATCTCGAGTCGAGATGTGGACACCCGCACCGGGCTTTATTTTACAATAATATATGGCTTATTATGTCGCTCGAGGTGAAAGGTGTCGAAATTGCGGCACGCGCCCAACGTCTCCTTATTACTTATAATATACATGATATTAAAGCAGCTTTTGCGTAAGCGCGACATTAAATACGTATTGCGTTCAGCATCGAGGTATGTAAATTAAGACGCGACATTGTTCGGAGGTGCGCGCAGGGGGATGAAAACAATGCTAGCGCTCGAATAGGTGACCAAGACACACAACGCCTAATTCCACTTAATCGTTCGGTATTTCCGTGTACTATTATCATAGTTATTTTTTGCTTCGCGTGTGGGCCCGAGGTCGAACGCGTCTTTATAGTTATATACACAATACATCGTTATAGTCAGTCGCAAGTTTCGGCGCCGTCCACTTATTACGATACAGCTGTAAATTAATCTCGTACTAGATAAAGACTTTTTTAAAGGCTCGAGTGACATACGTACCGCGTCTCAATAAGTATAAAAGTAATCGCTGCCTGGCTGCCCATGCGGACGAGCACAGCTTGCGACGCTTCACAAATCTTCTGTCGATGTACGCGTGTCGCGTGCGTGCATCGCGTTGCCAATATAACCAGCTGCTTATAAGTATCGCGGCACTGATTTTTCCTCTCCTCTTTTCTGTCGCTCTCTCTCTCTCTCTCTCTCTCTCTCTCTCTCGGCGATATGTATACAAATAAATGCGCTTATTATTATGTCGCGGGTTTGCTCCTTATATATATATATATATAAACGCGAATAAGACGCTGTACATAACGTGTATAAGTATATACACGTATAGATGGATCTTTGTGTGCGCGTCGTATAATGTAAGTGTATGTGTGCTGCAGGATCTGTGCGACGTAGTACGCATTAAAGTGTACCTATAGGTAGGTACGCCGTGCGTACTGTATGCACAAAACAGGGCACCAGGTGTGCGACGTGCTCCTTGGCTCTCTCTCTCTCTCTCTCTCTCTCTTATATAGTAGCGTCGTAAGTAGAGAAAAGGAAAGATGCGCGGCGGTAGCGCGTCATTGTCGGTGCAAGGGGGCAGGTGTGCATCGCCGCCGCGTCGATTCCTCTGCGCGCGCTCGCTATACTTATACTTATACTCACTGGCACGCTCCTTGCGCGCGACCGACCACGCGACATATGCCCGTGCATGTGTGCTCTCTCGCATGCCTATATAGGTGTGCGTATATTACGCAGCAGCAGCAGCACACATATATTTGCGCGTATACCTTCGTATTATATGTACGCACGTATTTATATACGAGAAAGAGAGAGAAAGACGATGCGGCTTTTTTTCTTTTCTCTACTTCGACGTAAAAGTACGCGTGTATATACGTACAGTCGCGCGTCGTCGTGAAGGAAAAAGGTGGTGGTGGGGGTTGAAAGACGCGTGCCCAATGCTGCTGCTGGCCGATCGGCAGCCAGCGTCCTCCTCAAGGTGCACATGTCGAACAGATCGCCCTTTTGTGTGAGATATATACCTTGGGTGCGTAGGTGGAGATGCTTCTGCCTTTATTGTTATTCCAATGAATGAGACTAGATCAAACCTGCTTTCCTTCTCTTATTTTTCCTCTGTAGCACAGCTCGCATTGCCGATCTGTTCGGTACTACGCACGTTATGTTATTGTGTGCCCCGGGCCCGGCAATACGTCGCGCTTGACATTACTCATATACAAATTCCGCCGAAGATGATACACACGTGCCTCGGTATGTACACGCATCGATGACGGATATGTCACACAATGAGTTTTCCTCCCTCTCATCTGTATTTTCTTATTCATTTTTTTTATTTTGTTCCTGTCAAGAGCGAGCAGGAGACCACCACCGCTGACGCCGCCGATGACAAGCTGCAGCAGCCGCTCTGCTTTTTAAAGATCTCCGGTGCGGGGGTGTGCCTAGGACCCTTCAGGTTCGGCAGCTATTTCCCCATTAGTATACATAGACGCATGTCGGAGCGTCTCCTAGATTAAGAATGTATCATAACAATGTGCTCGTGTGGCATCAGCTGTACGACGAGGCTTTTAAAAAAAGAAGAAGGAAAAAAATCTGTATATAGTCCGATTTGGTCGGGCGTTTATGTTGACTCTCGCTTAAAATCGATTATATTATACACACACACATATCCGCGCAGATCGATGAGTGGTTTTTATCGGAATTCCGTGATTCTTCGTCACCTTATTTTTTCTTTCTTTCATTCTTTATGTATGTTTTACACGCCCGCGCATACTAATACAATAAGCGCGCAAAGCTGATCTATATAAATAGACGCGGTAAAAAGCGAATGTCTCTTCGAGGAAAAATTTTCCTTGTCTCCCCCGCGCGTGCCGGCTGTCTCGATTAATCGCGCAAGCAACGCGTAGATTACGCGACTCGATGTTTGATCAATATTCCATGATATAGGGAGGGGTGAGGGTTGAAAATTAAAAAATATACGCCAACGTCTTATGATGCTGCGCGCAAATTAAATATCGCACTGCACCCGATCGAGCCCACTCGTGTAGGCACTCGTGCGTGCGCCACTCGGTGGCAAATATTATATCTTAATGTAATATTGTAATGCTCTCGCGGCGAGATTTCAAGTACGTATAGTCGCGAGCCCGAGCCCAGCGAAACGCACTCTTCGTATACGCGTACTCGAGCCCCTCGATTTTCGAGCGTATATTAAGCGTGCGTAATACATCGACGCAAGGAAGCGTGCAATATTTTTTTTTCCGTTACAAGGAGCACGTATCATATCCATTAAAAAATCTATTCATCGCGACTCGCCGATTTTTATTGTTACACTCTCTACTACTGCTACGGCATGTGCAGTCGTTGTGTACAGACGCTCGCGCGCGAGTCCGCAGCAGCTTGACTCACTATATATACTACACTACGTTATCGTCGTGCCTCGCACGAGGAGAGCGATTTATAAGCAAATAATAACGAGAGGAAGCCTCCCCTTTTTGGCTGGCTGGTGGTGGATTATGACTAGTTACTATATATGTATACGTATGTGTGCAGCCCCGAGCTCGACTCTTTTTCTTCGAGACTATACGAGACGCTCTCGGGGCCTTATGCACGAGGCACAATCGATTCGCCAAAGGCAGCAGCAGCAGTAGCTACAGCCACCCGAGTCGCGACAACAATGGGGCCAACTTTCTCGAGTCCCGTTTATAATAATGAAGAACTGCTTCAAGCTGCTGCTGCTGCTACTGCTGCGGCCGTACTGCTCCGCATAACTACCATTACACCTATGTGACTTTTAATTCACCCCCTCGGTCGTGCGAACATTATTACTTATGTATATGCACGTAGGTATACATACACACGCCGTAGGAAATTTCAACCTTTGGCCAGGAGCTCTGCTATATATATATGTATGTATACGAGTGTGTTTCAGCTTTAACTTTGTCTTAAGTCGCCGTACTGCAACGGGCAGTACAGTCGTCAGTCAATCTTTTCTCCCTCTGACCTCCCCACGTGTGCTAATAAACAAGGTGTACGGTATAAACCGGCAGGGTAGTAGCAGCAGCAGCAGCAGCAGCAGCGGCAGCGGCTACACACACAAGAATCGAACAAAAGTCTTGGGCCTTCTCGCTGATGCGTGGCTCGCGACTCGCCATAATGCAACGCAGCAGTACGAGCCCAAGGAAGGAAGGAAACGAGACGGCAGCTGCGCGATTTTTCCTTCGCTCACTACTTCTTTTTCTCTGTATAGTATGTACGTGTATGGGTACACGACCCCCGGTCATATGCCAAGATATATAGGCGCACACATATACAAGGTGGAGATGCTTTAAACGCGCATAAAAGGAGAGACTCTGCACGCACACGCCACGGACCAATGAGAGAGACGCGAAACAAGCCAGTCTACGGCGACTCTACGTTATATTATTATATAAGGTATATATGTTTGAAGAACACCTTGAGGACCTTTCGACCTATTGTTGTTTTTCGGCACATACGTCGCGCGGACTGCGATGAAATGTGCCATCCACCCACGTCAAAAATTCCGATGCATTGTTCGTTTTTTTACATTTATAGGTATATGCTTCGAGCGCGTGCCACACACGTATTATACGTACACAAACGCATCGATGGGGCTGGTTTTTTTTACCATCGATCGTGAGCAGCCGCTCGATGCATTATCGGATCGACATCACTCTGAATCTTTCTATATCAACAATGTTTTGTCGATGAAAAGTCACCGAGCAGACGATTCTCCAAGTCACCGATATAAAAACGAGTCCACGAGTTTATTGTGGTTTTTACGAAAATTTTTGAGACCAAGAAGAGTCGGATTTGACAAGCAGAACGTTGAATAGCATTCCTTTTTGAATTATGTTGAAAAATTAAAATTTTTCTTGAACTTAGAGAGTACAAAAAATGTGGAAACACCACTGGCCACGGGCTTTATGGGCACTTTTTATAGTTATTTCATCTCTATTAGTTAGTTATATACACATCAAGAGCTGTATGTACTTACCAAGGGGCTTACAGCTATTAATGTGTAAATAACTATTTTAGGTCCAGTTAATGAATCAATTTTTTTTTGTAGTATATAATTTTCTTTCTTTTATTTTGTGATGTTGTATAATTTGTTCAGATTCATTAGCTGTACGGGATAATTTTATCTATCTACTCAATGTAACCGATTGTACCTTATCGACGCTGTTAGGGAAGAGAGTTGCACGTCTCTATTCATATTAGAATGTGATCGTGCACTCTTCCGTAACAGCGTCGTTTATGTCACAGAACAAGAAACCCACCTGTTATGGCATGAAGTGCAGACGTGGATGGAGAGACGACGATGTTGACTCTGGATCTCGCAGCGTAGCCGTCGCGGGAACGATGTCGTCGACCGCCGACCTGCAGTACCGCCGCCCTGCAAATCATGTTTTGAAACTTGCTTATATATGAACTCGGTAAAAAAATGTAGCCACTTGCGGATAAGAAAATATTCTTATCCTCAGCCCCCTAGCGGCCGGCAAAAAAGCCGCGGATTCGCGCAATCTGTAACGCATCCTCCACATATAGTGCACGACGCCTGCACGCGCCAATACAAAAATTAACCCATACAATCGTCCGCACGAATTACGATCGACCGCGTCTCGAGTGAATCTTCGGATATTACTCAAATGTTACTGCAATCGTAGTCCACGTTCGGAAAGTAGCATCGTTGAATTCGAAAAGATGCACTCAAAGTTCGACTTATAGCAGTGCTCGTGTAACCGCCGTTGCGACGTTGAAATAAGTAGAACGATATCTCGTGCATGGTATGGTGCAAAGTGGCTGTTACGAAGCTATTGTGTACTACGAGTGTCTCAAAATCGTTGAGTTTTAGTGCAATTGACTTGTTTATTAACAAATCGAGTGAAGGTGATACAGTTTCGCGAACGTGCGCGTTTTCAAGGATTCGGTCGCGATGTGCAGCGAAGCAGCGCCCGAGCGTAACAACGGTCGACGGCCAGCACTCGCGACATCGAGGTTTGAATTTAGTTTTTGTTCTTGCGTGGAATATTCTTCTTGCATTTATCTGTTGTTTCAATTAACACACTGATTGTTGCATAAATAATCAATCCATCCGCGGGAAAATCCAAGTGTCGATAATCGATGCCCTCCCGCCGCGTAATTTGAGGTTATTTGACCAATTCGGCGCTCGGCGGGTGAGTCAAGATTTTCTCTTCGCGGCGTGCACTCGGCGGTTATAGGTAACAATACGCGTTCGAGAATAAATAATGTGCAGAAACGGCGTTGTTTAGATCTACAACGTGCACGAGAAGTAGTTGGTCCTGCCAAAAGATGCAAAAAGTAAACGATGGCGCGCTCACTTGCGATCAAGTGTCATCTATCATCATCGTTGTGCACACGTCGCATTGGTACTCTCGTGCAACGACGAAATTAGCCGTATCGCAGCTATTATCGCCATCTTCGGACTCATAATTCAGCTGCTACGGATTATACATACAAATAACGGGGGGTTGGTTTTTTTCTCGTCTCTCCGAATAAAGAGAGAGAGAGAGAGGGCGAAGAAATATAAGAAAATTTTCGGCTCGTTCGTAGACAAATACGGGAAGCGTATAAGAAGGTAAAAAAAAGGAAAAAAAATTAATCACAGCCCGAGATCTCGCAGTCCCGTGCTCGCGACCGTGCAGGATATAGGGTATTATGTAATTGGCATAAGTATAAATATATGCTCGGCGGCGACGGCTCGCTGCCTCCCCTCCTCGCCGCTCCTATCACCCCGTGTACATATACGCCTTACAACAACAAAGCCTTACATATACGTCGCAGGCCATGTGCGTTGCGCGCGAGACGCACGCGAAAGACGTTACGACGCGTTTTACTACTCCACTACTGGGCTTTATACACATTATACAAGTTCTCTCGCGCGCGCACACCTTTCCGGGGGTTGCGAAATTTCTAAAGATATCACGGCGTCGTACAAGGAGAGAGGCTGCGCGACGTTTTAGCATGACAATGGCCCCGCCGTCTCTGCAGTATTACGCACGCAAGCATCTGCAAAGCTTTCTCGCACCCCTCTCGCGAACCGTGCATGTGTTCGAGCTACCTTGCGTCGTCGCACGTTGCAGTGGAGCTATATACTCAGACGTGCATGTGCGCCACGTCGTAATAGGTATTAACAAGTGAAAAGCTATACTGTATATATGGAAGCTGCAGTCTGAATTCCTATACATACGCTATATAATGTAACGCACATGGTCGAGGCGGATCGATAAGGAGTGGGGCTGCTGCTGCTTCCGATGCTGCTGCGAACCGCGCTGAATTTTGCGCGCCCATGTTACAAGCGCATACCTATACACTACACCTAGACCTAACGTTTATGGGATACGCGCGAGCTTTGTGAGCCGACGAAAATAAGGGAATTTTTGCGCGATTTATCGTGAGAGAAGTATCGAATTACGCTGCACACGGGGCCACGTGCGCAACTCGCACATTATGTAGTGTGGCGCGAATTTATTATGAATTTTTGGGAGGGAAGAGCAACCAGAGCAGCAGCCCCGCTCGCATCAAGGGTTGGTCTCTTGCGATTTTATGCGCAATCTCGGGCTCTCTTACGGCCAACTATAATACAAGTTGTTATGTACTGTCAAGAATCGTTTTGGGCTGCCTTTTTTATTTTTACTTCGACAGTCTGCAAAAGCTGCTGCATAGATTGACCCATAAAATATTTTATAGCCAATTTCGAAGCTGCGCGAAACCCAAATAGCTATACGCGCGCGCAGAGTCGTGAACGTCACTTTTTAGGATCTATTTGACGTCTTTGTATTGTTGTCGTATTGTGATATAACACGCGGCGGACACATCCAAACCTCGAAACGAACGATCATTTTTTTTTTTCATTCGAAACTCGTGCGAACGACTCAGTGCGCTGCACCTTGAATGATATAGCGCCGCTCCGACAAGGCTTCGGATTTCGATTCGCGCAATTTTCAGAAAGAATTACCAAACACCTCGGTATAACTGCTTCATTCGAATCGGAAGCGTCTAGAAAAAAAATGATAGTGATCGCTCGATCAACAAATGTTCTCGAGCAGCTGTCAAGATTTGCATGTATTTAGGACGATTACACTCATTTTTAATATTTATTCATTAAATCCAAACGTTCAAATCAAATCAAACGCGTAAGAACATGAAATTTGAATTAGAAACCGGTAATCGCGCCCGCTGAATAAAACATCATGTACAGTACGTATCTACAGTACTTGCGATATAGCATTATTATGTACATTGTAAGCTGTACAGAGACCTAGAAACATCTGCACCCTGTTGCACCCTTTGTACGTAATAATTATTTATACATGACCAAGGGACGAGCATTTCACGACGGACCCTTTTAAATTGCTATTTACGTCGTTTTTATACGTGCAACACGTGCGAGTGAATGTGTGTGCGCGCCTTCTTAATGAGTACGAGCGCAATGTGTCGCGTACTTTTCCAGTCGGCGATGCGTGACTTAAATTCTCGATACTTACGTACTTCAACGTTTTTCCGCTGAAGATGGAACTTTTTCGCGAGCTAGAAATTGATCACTTTCGATAAACTACTTGGATATTTGATATGAAACGTGCCTCACGAACGGGCACTTGTCTTTACAGCGTGTACATTTGCTCGCTACAATGCGAAATTGCGGGTGCAAGCGGTTCAATGAACCGAAACATGTGACACTCGACTTTTAGCCAAATTTAAATGCCAACGACCGCCGTCGCGCGATCGTTATGCAATTTTAATTTATCGACTCTGTGTACGTGTGTACGTGCGAGGCACATGTGGTCGAATCATCAACCATACGCGAAGGAATTATCCGCAAGCCAAGCAGAGAAAGAGACAGAGAGCAAAAATCGCTGAAGTCGCGTGAAATATATCCGATTCACATGTTTACTATTGCCACTTGTACACACCGAGCGTAACTCGATCTCGCGCGCCAGAAGAGCTTACATTCGTATCGCTGCCTGACTGCCTACGTACACACACACAGATAGAGTCTGAGAATGCGCTTCGCGGCTGCATTTTTGTCATGTGTATACTGTTATTTTGCCTCTCTTTTAAAAATATTTATTCAAAATACGCTTATAGTTCCTCTCCGTTTCCACATACACACACTGACAGGTGAATTTCACATTTGAACTAAATAGTCTCTCGCACAAACCTCTGTATAGCTCTGAGTCGAGCTGCCAAAAATTACGCTGGCACATTAGCCTTCCGAGAAGTGCGAGTGTGAGCTCTGGAGCGGCACAGGTCGATAGTTATCGATTGCTGTTTATTAGAGCGGCGCCTGCACTCGAGAGCTCGGGCGCACATGCACACATACACAGCGTACATCCCAATTGGCATCAATTTCTACGTAAATCATCACCTGATTACGAAATATTTCGTGCCGGTATTTTGCACCTCTTCAAAGTCCCGCACTCGTTGCGGAGCAGCCACTGCGTAAGTGTCTCGAGCGAGTCTTGTGCGATATTTAACAGCCGAGACAATTGGAGGGATGCTGCAGCGGCGTCAGCAGCAGCAGAAGAGGCAGCCCACCCCGACTACTCGCTCTCCCCGAACTAAAGCGTCGTAAAGCGTCGTGAAAAATAGCGCGTCGAGGCTCGAAATGTGCGCTTAAATGAAAGAAACTGGCGCGTTAACGCGCGAAACGCCGACGAGCACACGAGCAACAGTCTTCGTAACCGGCATTTATATATAAATAGGAAGCGCGCGCATGTATGCATTATTTGCTCGGCGAAGCTCACTCGAACGACCGAGCTTAAGCAAATTCTCGACAATCAATTTTTGACCGGCTAATAAGCCCATAAGGAGTAGTCGTGCTGGACGCTCTCTCCCATCAGCTCCTAATGGTCTCACACGCGCGACTAATAATCGTTTGCACTCGTTATTTAACGCCGCATGCTGCTGCACCTAGAGCATAAGAGAGCTCAATGGAGCGTATATTACTGTAATGCTCGTGCATGTGCGCGTTGTCGGGCATGCCTATATAAACTGCGCTGGCTAGCCGTCGAACGAGTTTGTTCCCTGTGCGTGTGCATGTGTGTGCGTGTGTGCGCCATATAATATAATGTATTTAGGTGCACAGGCCGAAAGTAGAAGAGCGAAGTGGCGCGCGGAGTGGGGGAGCGAAAAGCCGACCTCTAATCAGTACCGGGATTTACAACCCTGGGCCCGAGCGATCTGCAGCGCGAGCTATACGGCCGAATCAATGGCTGGAACGCCGCTCGCTCTCTTCTCTCTCTCTCTCTCTCTTTCTCAGGTCTATATCTATAGCACGAAGGTATAATATACCGATTTGGAAAGGCTGAGAGAGACGAGACCAAGAGAGAGAAAGAGAGTGGGACCAGCCAGGCAAGTAGTCCCTCTCCATGCTTTGTCCGACCGATCGTCGAGTCGGCGGCTCTCGTGCTTCTGATCCGCAGCAGCAAAATCCTCACGTGCGATCTATAATACGTACGCCAGGATATCACCGCACCGCGCAGCTTTATTTATTCTTGCAATTTCGTCTCGGCTGCGCTGGTGCGTGCTGATCGTGTAATTTAATTCACACGTGTGTTTGTGTATGCGCCTCTATTTTACTTCATATTCCATCGGTATAATACCCTAGAGACATTGGATGCAAAAATGCTGAATACTTTCAGTGGTTAATTAGATAATTAAATTTTAACATTTCTAACGGGGTTTCAAAAGCAGAGAGAAAAGGAAGAAAAAGCTAATCTTCTCTCGGTATGCAATAGTCATTCGTTGCAAATATCTCTCTCGGATCTTCCAATTTACACTTCATTTATACCGACTGCGGCGCATCCTCTCTCTCTCTCTCTCTCGTCGAATGCTTGCTCGAAATTCCTGCGCTTATATCTTTTTGCTTCTGTCGCGGAGCTTAACAACGCACAAGAAATGCGGCAGCTATCACCCCGTGTGCTGCTGCTGCCTCACGGCTCGTTTCGCTCGTTCGCTTCTTTAAACTTCGTTTTCTCAACTTCACCCCGCCTGAACTGCAGCGGACTATATTACACTCGGACTGTGTCTTATATACTGGACACGTATATATTTTTATATATCCACTTCGAAGCGCGGCGTGGCATACCGTCTCTCCTCCTTTGCTCCTGTCCCTTATGTAGCTCACCGAGTTCATATATAATTAGCAGCAGCTCGAGAGATCGCTCGACTCGGTATATACATATACACACGAGCACACGCGCGTACGCGGACGAGAGAGAAACTTAAATCAATGTTGTACGTCATGGGGCTGGAGGGCCCATTTCTTTCTGCGTCTCTCTCTTACTTATACCATATGAGATGCCCCGAACTTATATATCTAAGCTCTCTCGGGCCTTTTATTCGTCTTCCGTTCTCATCATCATCATCATCTTCTGACTCTCGCTCGGCTTCTCAGGTAGGTGTGCGGAGGAGTACAGGGCTTCTCTTTAACGACCCCCGTGTATAATACGTGTCCGAGTGAAAAATGCCAGAGTTGCGCCAACCCGGGGGAGAGAATGGGTCTGCCAGTCGCGGTGATGTATGTGTACACACAAACACGCGCATACATACATAGCAGATTGTTTCGGCTCGTCTCGCGAACTTATATGGCTCGTTCCTGCAAGCCGAGACATTTATAAAGTACATATATATTTACGGGTCCAGCAGACGTCCGTATACACCCGTGAAACTGACGCATGATTCATTCGTATTTGTCGACGTTTGCTAATTGAGTTGTGCCTAGTTAACCGGTCTTTTAACTATTACACGTGTATAATTTAAGAGGACGAATAAGCAGTACTTTTCCTCCGATTCGATTTGTCATCGTGACACGCGATACAATGATAAAAAATGAATATAAAAATGATTCGCATGTTCACGCCAGAAATTCAGTTTTATCATTTACATTTGTTTCTCTCGTCGTATAATAAAGCGAATAAAAAATGTGGTCGTGTCAAAGACGCGCAGCCGTAAGCCGTCGATGCGCCACCTCACGCGCAGCCCTGCGAAAAGCTGCCCTCGACTTTCCTTGTTGCGCTGCAGTGGTGCTGCACGTGTTAGCTCAGCTGCCAAGAGCTGCTATGCGTGTGCTTTACAAGCCTGTCAGAGAGCTCGAACTGCAGCTTTGAATTACGATCGCGCCACAAAATGAAGATATCAGAATTAAGCACACTGTATTATATGCGTGTTATACAGCTTGTGCGTGTACTGCAAAGTTGGGCGACTTTTACGGCCACGAGCACCCACTACTGCTGCTGTTGCTGCTGCTGATGCTTCCAATATCCCGGTGCGCAGTGCTGTACACACGCATATAATGCCTATTAATACGCGCGGGTTTCGTATGTATATGTAGGCTTGGGAGTGGAATGCAGCGCATCCGCGTGTCATACGTTAGTCAACGACGATTTGTCTCGAGTCCCTTTTGCCCTCCTCTTTCTTTTTGCATATAATACTGCTACGTTGCTGCTGCCGCTATATAAGGCGAGTTATTAATTCGAGGATCAACCAAGGACACGCAGCTATTTCTCTTTCTTTCCAGCGCGTTTCACGCGTGACTTTATTTATCTTAGCGCGCGTATATATATATGTGTATAGTCGCGCTATCTTTTGGCAATCTCCTATACAGGCGCACACGAAGACGACGACGACGACGAAGATGATGATGATGATGCTGCTATGTTTGTGTATTATTGGGCCCTACCGCACAGGTTGATTCGCTCGACTTTAATTGGACACGGGCGCCTAAACGCTCTAATCTCGAAGCATTTTCTTATCATTGCTAGGTTCGCAGTGTAGGCACGCATGCGACTATAAACATTAACTCTATGTGAAAAAATTTCCTTAAACGGCCAATCGTTGTATCCATCGTTTGCCAGATAAATTTATTGGAAGATTATACTTTGTGTGATTTACTTCGTGTATTATACAACGGAAAATAGTGTCGAAAACGCGCCAAACATCGCAGAGACGTACGATTTCAAAGATTCGCCCCGTATCGTCTAAAAATCGTGACAATGCAATCGCCATCATTGTATGTGACACCTCGCGCGCGTCGTCCGCGTCATTAATTGACTTTTTATGCGTAAAAAGATACTCGGAGATCTCGGCGACTTCGCTTTCATGTCTATTAATGCATTCCAAGTAATCTTTTTCTTTTTTTTTATTTGTATTCACTTTTATAAGCTTGAAATCTTTAAGCATATAGTTGAATGTGTTTATCGCGTCTCGAGCTCGGCTTTGACTATTTTCGCATCTTATACGCACACGGGTGTGCGAGCTATATGGGCAGTCACAATTCTCGGGTTTCACGCGTCTGCGTATATATGTTTTATAATGTAAACGACGAGAGCACGAAAAACTGCCAGCGGAATATAATTTTATTCGCCGAACAGTCGAGAGGAGAGACCTCGAGCCGCAGTGCACAGCCCGACTTGATATCTTTCGTGTGAAATTTGCACGCACCTATATATGGCTAAATTATTAACTTCCGAAGTCGACTTCCACAGGCGATTCTCTCTTTTTTTTCCTGTCGATAAGGATGCGTGCCAAGCGTTAAGTGGAATGAAGTTATCACCGCGCGGCGCAGCTGCATACGCGACGCAGCTCGAGCTGTCAGCGATCAGGTTTTCATCTATTTTTAAAGTTCGCGCTCGTAGCAAAACTCCTGAATTATTAACACAGGTCTATTTTCGCCTCATCGCTGTAGTGTGGAATTCATCGCGGACTTACGTAACAGTCGAAATAATCTCGCTTCAAGATCAAAGCCAACGTCGACAAAGGCTAAAATGCACTTTGAAAAGCTGCGCGCGTGAAAAATGTCGTTTCTCGTCCCGACTGTATCGAATTTCGGGCAACTCGCTCCTTCTCTGCGAGAGCTTGAACAGCTTCGCGGCAGGTATACACCTATACGGAACGTCTCGAGCTCGAGAAACGAATATAAATTCGGCCGCACACAAGCGCTCAGAGATACGAGATTACCGAACGATTTTGCAGAAAGGACACAGAGAGAGAAAGAGCGAGGCGCAGAAAAAAAGGCGCAGTGCCTAATCCGCGGCTATACATGTACGCACGCACATGCATACAGGATTCTCTAGGCTACGCCACTCGTGCGCATTCATCAAGTCAGGCGATTGAGAACACCCGCACGCAGCAGGGCCCAATGAGAGTGAGAGAGAGAGAGAAAGAAAGAGACGAGAGAAAGACGGGACGACGACGGTTTCATTAAGTTGGACTTTCATATACGGCACGCAGCGGCGGCTGCAGCAGCCAGCCACCAGCAGCGAAAAAAGCTTGGGCCCGAGAACCGATATTCAATCCTGAGGGGAGTCCTGTGTATACAGTACGAGGCACATTCCCAAAAACGTCCATTCTTCTGTACGCTCTGTTATAACAAACACGAGCTCTAGCTCATTTTTCCCTGATGATAAAAATTTTTATATTCGCACGAGGCCGCTTTTCGTCCAACAATAATAGTACGTGTAAACGATGTATTATATAGATGATGGCGACCGGCCTTTACACCCTTATTTAATGCACTGCCGCGTAAACTAGGACGTGCGCTATGATCTTATTGTACGAGCAACTTGCTAAAAAACTTGCGTCAGCCTCACTTTCAATGGAGACTCTAAAGTCTAACGATACTAGCCGATCGATGAAAGGTACATCAACGAGTATATCTTTGACAACGATAACCAAGATCGCCGGTATCGATGCGAAAAATTTTACTGTCAAGATCATGTCCAATCTTGAATGTAACTTGAAGAAAAGGAAAAATATTAAGCCTTAAGATGTGCAAATAAACTCCAAAAGGTTTAGTGTAAAATGCAGCCAAAAGAACAAGTACAAAAATAGAATTGAAAAAATTCGATAGATGTAAGTCAAGGAGCAAGTGTTCATATATGAAAGTATCGCGTTAACTACTTTCGTTTTATGTAAACGCCACCTGCTGGCAGTATTTACAATTATAGGGCAAGTAATTCCTATTTATAAAATTTAATTTTTACTAAAGGTATGTAAGTACCCGAAAAAAGTAGCTTTTTCTTCATGAAGATGAAAATTATCGTAACATATATAGAGGTACCATGAGAAAACTAAGAAACGCATCGAAACCTCATTTTCAATTTTTTTGAGTACGACTAAAATGTCAAACTGTCGTAAATCAAACAAATCCCAATTCAGTTCAAATTCGTTATAACCTAGCAATAATATACCAGTGGAAAAACATGTTTCATTTCACGCGATCATGCTAATCGTAATGCGGCACATAAACTCGGTACTAATAATCATATACGTATACCAGCAGAAAAAAGCTGCACGTAGGAATCGGTGGAAAACCGCACATGAATTAAGTCTGGTTACCCGTATTATACAATATAATATGTATAGCCCGCGCTATATACGCGTACATGCGTGTACGTAGAAAGTAGAATGGAGCAACCCCTTATGCACACATACACACAAGTATACCCGTCAAATGTATATATGTGCGATGTGTATAAATGCGAAGCCGAACAAAAAATTAATACAATTGCGCGCAAACTGCAGAGCCAAGCGCTTGTTCCCAGCTTTATGCGGAGCGATGTTATAATGTGCAGACGTCGCGACGACGGCGACGACGACGACGTCTATATACGTATATAGCAGTAGCTCGATGGGAACGACCAGATCATACGAGGCACATATCGTCAAGACATGACCTCCCGGACCAAACCCGCATACAGCATAGAGATATATCGCATGCGTTATATAGCGCGCGCACACGCGACTCGCCGCCTAATGACAACCGACTGTATAAATACATAAGGTCTAAATACGCCTGCACATGTATCCGTATATACGCCGTGCTCGAGCTCCGCATGTACATTCGATAGGAGCGCATCCGGAGATTCGACTGAATGAGCAAGAGAGAGTGTGTGTGTGTGTGCGTGAAAGAGACAGAGAGGCAGAGAGGAGGATGAAGAAATGTCCGAGAAAGATGCGGATACAGTCAAAAATTCCATCCGCAGCGAGTAAGATAGAGAGAGAGAAGGTTACGCACAGACATTGAAAATAGCGTCGTTGTAATAATGACCGTTATTATCGCGTATGTTGCGGATATCTGTCTCGTCTCTTCCTAACTCCACGGCCACTGCTGATTTCTGCTATATGCTATGTTGCCTTCAATTTCGCCGAATTTGTTTTACGAGCTATACGCGGCCCAAAAGTATATAATTGCAATGTGTCTTTTTGGCGACATAGCATGAAGCACACATTGTATGTACGAAACGCGCACACTATGTGTTTTTGTGCAGCGAGCGCTGATTCTCAACTATAACATCCAGAGAGCTAACCGGAACATCGATACAACGTATTGGTCCTTTAACTGTCCTTTAACTGTTAGACGAACCACTTATCTTCTCGGTTATACTTCGATTCTATATTGCACTTTGTGGAAACTTTTGAAATCTTCTAGCTTTGTACTTTAGCCTCGTTAATAATTTTTTTTACGAAAAATAATCGATCTCAATTCATAATTAATACGAATCCGCCGAGAAAATTTGAACTGGCTAAAATGACACGAGCTAACAACAAAATGCACTGAATTTTGCACTGATCCCCAAACTTTGGTCCACGATGAAAATCTTCTCGTGCACTCACGCCAAAGCCGATCGCCACGAGCTGTTGCTTTTTCTCCTTTTTCTTCTTGGCTCTCTCTCGATCCTCTCTCGTCGTTGCAGCTCTCTCTCTCGGTCTCTCTATCGGTCTTCCTCAGCGCGCAGGCCTAAAAATGCCGCGTATCAGTTCTCCAAAATCTCGTTGTATATTATACGCACACATGTATAAATGAATGTTCATTTTGTGCAAGACTGCAGAGAAATCGTCTAATTAAGTTGTAAATAATGCTTGGGAGCTGCCGAGAGATCACGCCAAACTTGATTTTGTGCAATTACAAAATTTTATTTATTACCTCTATTTCAGCCTTTTTTTCCATATAAAAAAGCTTCGAGCTCGTATCGACGATCCTGTCCGTTCCGTGTGTGCTTCGATGGGATTTTTTTTGAGGCTGAACTTCGAAAATTGGACGATCAAGTGAGTTGCATTCTTGGCAAATAAATTGCATCGTAGCGAATTTCGAGCTAATCTATATTTTTTGGGGATACAGTTTGATGAAATGTTCGCGATTATTATCACTCGAGGGATCAGGTTCTTTTGATTCGTCGCTGACTGCTTTTTCGGTATAATTTGATCATTTCATTTTTTTGCGTGAACATTTGTCAAACGTGTTGAGTTGCTTTCATTATTTTCTAAACATTGTACGTGCGCGTCGAGTCAAAGAAGAAGTGTGCGATCAGGCTTCCGACCGGTAATCGTAAAATCGAATACTTCAACAATAAAAGCCTCCTGCTCAATTTGCCCGGGCTAATGCACAAACGTCATTAGGCTTATAAAAACCATAAATGCCACACGTACTTACGGCAAAGAGACAATTTTCACGAGCGCGCACGACATTATCTGTGCAACATGCAACAGCTCTCGGTATTACGGAGTAGGATAATCTAGGCTCGACAAAAAGTTGCACACCTCGTCGCTGCAAGCGAATGATCGTCATTATCGCGACGCACAACTGGTTTTTTCGAAAGTCAAAGCGTATCCAGAAAGCGTCGACCACGTGCGTCCTCGATTACCGCGTGACAATGGAGCCTACCATCCCTTACGCGTGAAAAGTCACCCTTCGCTCTCGCGCACACATACACAACAATTCAAAGCGCACACGTTGCAGCACGTTTTATATACATAGGTGCACATGAATCGGAGCCACTTTGCTCTATGCGAAAGAGCGAAGAGATTCCGGTGCACGCACCAGACAGCACACACATACTCACACAGACAGACACATTTGCGTCATTCATCAAAATTTCAATCACGTCGTTACATGCGAATCGGCGTTTGGCTCGTTCGCGCGCGCGCGAGAGAGCCCGGGACACCGAGAGCTCATTCCACACGTACACATAATATAATATATAATACAGGCATGTAACCCTTTCTCTCCCTGGCACCGCCAGATTAATCATCAAAAGCCGCGTCATTACTCAGGGCCTTATAATACGAGTTTATATTATATTTACAACGTGGCTTGTTTTCTCCAACCCTTTGTTTTTCTCTCTCACTCGCGCGCGCGCGCGCGCTTACAAACAAGCTTGCGGTCCCTCACTGACGCGCGCGCGCTCACTCACAAACGAGCTGCCGAACGAGCTACGTACAACACGCCAGGGCGCGTAGATACACCTTAATGACTGAAACGACGAAATGACAGTCCGCGCGTCGACGAAACCACATAATCTGCGGAAAGGAAGAGATACGCACGTATTATGTACGATAAAAAGAATGAAAAAAAAAATAGCAAAAAGGGAAAAGAAGCGCGTCGAATCGCCGCGGTGACACCCCCGTGAGACAAAACTGCGAGCTGCGGTAAAGTTTTTGAAGCGCCACGCCACGAATTCGGGGGAGTGTACCTGGATATAAGGTGAAACGCGCGTGTGCCCCCAACGAGAAACGGAGAGGAAGAAAGTATATACACTTATTGCTTCTTTCCTAGTCTTGTTGTTTATACATATATACACGAAGGGAAGGGCTGCGCTTAGGTACAGACATTCCAACGTGATAGTATCGCTCGCGATCTCCTCGATGGTAATCTGCTGCTGCGTATGTTCTGCTGGCGTATAGGAAAGACGCCGTGCGGCCAACAATGAGTTTCGCGACGACGACGACGACGTCGACTAAGCTTGCCGTGTGCGAGAGAAGAAAGCCAAAGGTATGCGCGCGCGCGCGCGGCCGGCGTATCTTCGAAAGCGCGGTGGGTCCCGCAGTATGATTTGAAAGAGCCAAGCGTACAAGAGGAGAACGAGCTCTGGAGCTACCTTTTTTGTTTTCTCTTGCTTCTCGCGCGCGCACTTCCCCGCGTGCGTAATTTTCTCCTATTTTTTTACAACTCTGTTTCTTTTGTTCGGGGCTTTGGCTGCAGTGCAATTCAGACGTATATGTATACACAGGAAACATTTTTGCACTCGATGGTACGTGCTGCAACATACATAACGCATGCATTTAGAAGATAATTCACACTGCGCGTATACGGCTCGCTGCGGTTGTGTTATTATCACGTGCAGTTGTACACGTGTGTTTTAAGTAATGACCACTCGTTTTCGTGAATCGGTGAAACGTTTGCTGTTGTCTCGAGCTTATACCGCCGACGCGTGATGGGCAAGAAAATTGCTGGACGATACGTACGTATAATCCAAGCGTTGAAGGGCAAATGATCGCGCCGATGCTGCTGCGGCTCGCACCGAATTCAAATTGAAAATGCAGCCAACTTTATTTAGTCGGACCCACGAATTTGCATACTCGCGCTGTAGTGTGCTGCGTGTGAGCGTGTGTGTGTGTGTGTGTGTGTGTGTGTGTGTGTGTGTGTTGCACGCGCACGTGTGTATGCATGCGGCTTCCACGCGCGTTGCTGCTGCTGTTGCAAGAAACTGGCTCTCTCTTTCTCCTTCTACTACGTAATAAAATCATTTGGATTTTTATGGTTAGACACGTACGTTTTCTTTTTTTGATACGCGCGCCACCCAGAGACACTATCGGCTCTACGCCGACTAATTTAAAAATTTATTCGTGACGTCGAAGATTATTCTTTATACTTTATTCGATAAGCTTGTGTGCCGCTACGGCGATTCGGACTTTTGGGCTGGAGCTTCTTCGTTTTATACCGATACCCCCGTTAATTGTCCAATTAACTCTTCGCAGTCGAAGAGGAAAGCACTGGTCCACGTGCGTGCGTGCGTGCGTGTGAACATCCTCTATGCTCTTATATCAATTGCAATTTAGTTCGGAAGCAGCTTTCAAATTTTTTCCTCGTTCTTTGCGTCGTATTATTATTCGAGTATTATAAGTATTCGAGCTTTTTTCAGTTACTAGAATATTTTTAGTTGCTCCTTGAAAATGTGATTTTCATTCAAACGCAATTGTCTAATGGCCGAATAAACGTACATAGCGCATGACAGTTCAAGTGAACGAAAAGGATCGCGCGAGGTACGAACTCCGGGACGATGAAATTCGGTCCCGCGCTCGCGCGCCACCGAGAGAATAATAATGGGCTGGGCCCCGGAGAGATCGGTTGTGATTGTTCTGTGTGTTATATATACACACGTGCATGTCGCTCGCTGCGTGGATGCGCCCCCGAGGGAGCTGTGTTGCGCACTTTTCTCTCTCTCACTCTCAGAGCTCGAGCTTGGGATGCATGTGCGTTGCGTATGCGAGCATATTTCGAAAGGATGCGAGCACAAAAGATAAAAATAAATAAATAAAAAAGTAGGCTGCGTCCGACGACGACGACGACGACGACTCGGAGAGAATGATGGTGCGGTGGCGGCAATGGAAACCGCTCGGGGCGTGTCGGACACCGACCGAAAAGAGCATCGGAGCTCGAGCTCTTTTGGAACGCGCGCGCGCGCGGGAGATCGAAAAGTTAAAAGTCAACGCGTGCGCCCACGTACATACGTTGTAGTGTATCGGGCCCGACTGGCAGTCGTTGCACGAGCGCCAAATCCATTGTAGCGGCCGCGAAGAAGCTCCTTTCCGAACTGGCCTGTGCGCAGAGATAGGGCAGATATATTGCGGGACGTCGTACATGTTTCATTGATGGTGCATTTTGCGCGCCCGAGCACATCGAGTACCGCATCGGGAGACTTTAATGCAATCGGTAAACTGCATCGATGTATTTATGCACATTCGTACGTGTGAAAGTAAATATCTTTAACTAAACTCGAAGGAGAGAGAGAGAGAGAGAAAAAGAGCTCAGCTTCGAGTCGCGTATTATCCAAGTCCTAATTGATTCGCGATGAATGAAGCACGAACTTTTTGTCATGAGTCGCGCGGTGAAGACGAAAAAAAAACACGATAAAAAGCACAATAATGGCAGAGGCGTGAAAAATGACCAAGGCTGACGAGGAAAAAAGGAGACAAAAGACTTTATATGGCTCAATGGTCTGCAAAGAGCGCAGAGCGGCTTGCGATCTGCGAAATACAAAGGAACAAAATCTCTCTTGCGCGCGCGCGTTTCTCGAAAAATTGAAAGATTCTTTTCGGTCGCCTTCGATTTTATAAAAGAGCGCACCAGATGAGTGGAAGCTTTTCTAATTACAAGGCGATATGTTTCAATCTTGCAACAATGTCCCGCTGACCCACCGCCTCGATCCCAATTGACGACACGCGATCACATGATCGGTGTGGACGCTTTTTGATTTGCGTGCCCAACTAGAGTGGACTTTGTACTTTCTGCGAAAAGAAGAGAGCTAGAAAACGAGAGATCGGGCTTTTATCGTTCGACGCCGAAGACGAGGTGATAATTGCCACCGCCGTGAGAATGTAGCCCTTCCGGCTGCACGAGGCCAAGCCGCCGCCGTCGTGGCAAGCTCCGCTGGCGCAATTCTATATGCTTCATTTTTTTCCCCGATGATCGGCTGCAGCGGCGCATGAGGCCATATATACCGCGCGTGTGTATATCGAGACGAGGACGAGAGATCTAAGCCCCTCCGAGACCGTATCATTTAATTTTATCGCATTTTTTAAATTTCAACATCATTTATAGAATGTCCCAAAGCAGGTTCTCGTCTATATATACACCAGTTATATACCAAATAACTTCCAGCTAAAATAATTAGTCCTAACGATTGGGAAAAAATCTCCGGGGAATAATTTGATTTTCGCCGGTCTCTCGGCCGCTCTATACTCAAGTATAGTTTATAAATGACGACGTGATTGGGCCTGCGGATTATAGTTTCCGATGCTTTTGTGCTGCGTCGAGATCGCCGCGCACACACAGATACACACACACACACGTGTGTGCGCATTGAATAGATATAGCTCGAAATTTCGTAAGCGATTAAAGGGCATCGCGTGTTACATCGACCCTGGACGTAGCGGCCAGCAGCAGCAACAACAACGCGCAGACTCTCAGAGGTAATTTTGAGAAATTCGGATCTATTATAGAACAAGTCGTAATTGGAAAGCCTTTAAATATGCCCATACCGATACATCTTGATTATATATACGCGCTGCGATCGTCCTGGATATCTATGAGCTGACCGAGCTGCTTTTTTGGGGAAAAATTACGCCATCGACGAATGCTTAACTATAATCAAAGTTCTCTCGAACAATGGCATCGAGAGCGAAACTATTTTAAACAGCTCCTAGGAATACACACCATTTTCTTTTTGCATTCCATTCGAAAAATAGTATAAGAAAAATAATGAAAGACTAATTGAAAAAATTAACGAATAACCGGTAAAGAGGAGAGCGGCGAGCGCGCCGACGTTCGACGAAAAATAATAGCGAGAGAATGCGATGCAGCAAAAGCGGTGGCGGCGAGAGGAGGTGGAGAAAAGCTAGAATGAATATTGGTGTCTGAATGAACGAGAAACAGAACTGTATACGTGTGTATAGGGCCCGAGCACACACGTGTGCGGTAACATACATGAACAAGCTATATACATGTAGGCAAGAAACGAGAGAAGAATGTAGGTGGAAGGGCGGCAAAGAAGAATAAGATGCAGAAGAAGAAGAAGAAGAGCACGACGACGTTGAAAAAGAAAATAAGAGGAGCAAAAACGCGAGACCTACATACCTACTGCTGCTGCTGATGCCGCTGGTGCAGCTTCCACTGCATAAAATGAATAGGGAGGAGTAGGAGGAGATGGAATCGAGAGGAAGAGAGAGAGAGAAAAAGGCGCGCAAAAGTGCATCATCAGTGGGTTACTTAAAGGGATATGAAGGTGGAGAGGCGCTTGGTGGCGCGCGCGCGCGAAACGGAGAGTGAGAGAGAGAGAGAGAGAGAGAAAGAGAAAGAGAGCAGCGCGAGGCGTGATTTACGCGCCGCCTCATTAAATCCGAGATGCAACGGGTCACGTAATAAGGTCTCAATTATAAAGCGCGCGTGCAGCCAACACGCGAGTTTATGAATCGTTTCGATTGTCTGCAGACTCGAGCTATCATCTCGAGCTTGCGCCGTTTAATTTTTTTAAATGCGCGCGTCGAGGAGGGAAGTTTGATGCTTATCGCGCGTTGAACGATTAAAAAGCTCCGTCTTATGCTGCGGTAGACGGACGTTTTTCTTGATTTATTACTCGCTGAGAAATCGGTTTATGCATCGATTTGAGATTTGTAATAAGACAAAAGGGTAGAGCTTTCAAATTTCTAAGGAGACGAACCGATTTTAACGCCGATCGAGTTGTGGCACAGTTGCTCGATTTTGATTGCAGATGGCGTGTCCTGGAAAACTAATACCTGTATCGATTTTTGTTTTCCTCACGAATAAGTATTGAAAATTTCATCCCTTTACATTGGGTATTGTTACATTACGCATACCCAAAAATCAAATCGGTGTGATGATGAATGATAAATCGGTGTGGGTTAGAAGCTCGTATAATCTTCAATCGCTCAAGAATTGTGCCTAACATCGCTAATCATTCGTATAGCAGCCGATCGATCGATTGATCGACGTTTTGACGTGGCAGCTCATTGGTTGGGCTAATGCGCGGCACCGATGCTGATTAACGATAATGTCTTTATTCGTGCGCCTCGAATCAATCATCCCCAATTATTCTTGGACGCCGCGCAACGATGCAAATTCTCGGGACAAAGAAACGCGCATAATATATATTGGGACGCGCTCGCTGCGTGAAACGAAGAAACAAAGATCATCAAACACACACGTGACATAGTGCCTACATGTATACGTGTATGTGTATCCCTTTATGCGTTTGTTTGCGTATAGATAATACACACGCACACGCACGAGGAGGACATTTAAATCGAGATACTTTTTCGTTTTATTGCATAACTTCGAGAGATTCGCGTATTATACGGCTTAGAAGGTGGTCAAGGGCGGCTCTCCGAAGGTGCTGAACGTTATACACAAAAGTATATAACATTGGAGGCTAGAGCGAGGCGCGCAAAAAAAAGTCAAGGCAACGCGATCTGCAGCGGCAGCAGCATGCAGCAACAAACACAGCAGACAAAGCGAATAGTTGCGATATTGGAGGAGGAACGCGCTGCTGCTGCCTCTCTTCGCAGTCTTAAATCGCCTAGTTCCCGCGGTCTCCTCGTTAAAAGTCCTTTATACGATTCATAATGTTAAAAGAGCAGCCCATAGGCAGCAACGCAGCACCACCACCACACCACCACCGGCAAAATAATAAAATAAAAAATTTTTCGACTTATCTCTTTCTCTCTCGCTTGCTCTCGAAACTCGACAAACGGAATTCGGAGAAAAACGTCTTGCGGGATTATTGATAGCCCCATGTATCGCCGAAAAAGAAGAGAGCGCCTAGTGAGCGAGAGAGAGAAAGAAGGAGAGTAGGGATACGCGCATGCATACGTACACACACTAGCTCAAAGATCTACTCTCACCACCACCACCACCACTACTACTGAACTTTTGCCGCATTTTCTGGCTCTCCCTTTTGTTCATTCGTTCGCGAATTTTGCATCGTCGTCACACATGCACGTAGACACAAGCTCGGCTCGACGCATACACACGCACACGTACACACACATCGAAACGAGGGAGCCAGGATGAATTTTCAATTAAACTCGATTACATGCAGTTGCGCGAGCCGAGAGAGAGAGCAGGCTTAGATTCTGCGAAATAAGGCCGAGAAAGATACATAGCTGCATCATCGTCACCGCAAGCGATAGAGATTATATGCTTTGTATTCGCGTGACGACGACGACGAGCTGCATCGTATGTGTATAGCCCCGAGAATCGAGGATGTATTTTATATATTATGATTTTTCGCTCTCTCTCTCTCTCTCTTTCGCTCTCTTTGGAGTCGCGCAAGCCAAAAAAAGCTGATTGTACAATATTATTATTTGTGCGCCGCACCTTCATTTTCTTCCTTTCGATTCTATACCTGCAGCAGCAGCTCCAGAGTCCGTGTATACTTTTGTTAAGCTACACGTAAAGCCATGGAATCTCAATTTCTAGCTGCATGTGTACGAGGATCGCTGCGGGCTGCTTGGATAAGCTCGAGAGTGAGGATTTTTCGAATGCGTGCGGGACCTTTAATAACCATCTACAATTCTGACACGCTGCGCGAGAGTGAGAGATCTCTATATAGGGAAAAAATAAACTGCACTTCTTTGTATCGAAAGCGAGAAAAGCTCTCTCGGTGAATATCGTCGCGATCGCACAAAGTTTCTCTAGCCCCAAAAAGTAGTGTTGTGTCCTGTTGCGCGTCTGTGTGTGCGCGCATAAATAAGCGAGCGAGAGCAACGCCGACGTGGTCATAAATTGCCAGATGAATCCGCGATAGGCGAAGGCATGCAAATTTGGAGCTGGCCGCAGCAACGCGACGCGGCTCCAGGAACCTACCACCGCGCTCCGAAGCTCTCCTCTAATTGCTTCGGTTCTCTCCTCTGTGTGTCTTGACGCGCGGCCTACAACGCGCGGCTCTCGTTGTTATAGGCTGTGCTGCCCCGACGTCGTTGTGCTACATGTATAGATCGGCACCGCAGCTCGACGATGCTTTTTTTGCACCCGAGAGGATCGTTGCGTGCAGCGCATCGCGTACCTATACATACACACAGACTCGCAACAGCGACACGAAATCTCTCTCTCTCTTCTTGGCTGTTGTTTCTTGGAAAAACGTATATACAACACAGCTATGTGCTATAATACTTATGCTCGTTTATAAAACCGATCGGTACCGATTTTCGACTCAAAGAATTCACGTAGCATCCAAAATCGCTACAAATTTTTAATTGCATCTACGCTAAATTAATGCCTTTATATTCGATCCATCTCGAAACGAATGAGAAATGCACTCGTGTAATATACACAAACACGCGTGTATACACATAGGCCTCGAGCAGACCTATAAGTTCAACCCAATTAACGTGGCGGGCGTCATCGTCGTCCGCGCGCTGAGAAAATATAAAGCAGCAGCGCCACCCATCAAACAATCGAGCCGAAAGCGTGTCGAATGCGAAACACTACCTGCGACGAGAGAGAGAGAGAGAGAGAGAGAGAGAGAGAGAGAAAGAGAACTGCATAATAAACCAAGTTGTTTCTGCTGCTGCTGATGTAGTCTCGAGCTCGCTATTATGTGTGTGTATGTGTGCGTACCCGTACCCCCGGCGATGTGTGTGCTGCACGCGGAACTCGCCTTTTTTAATTAAAGAAAGAGCCCACACCGTCTCTCGCACACACACACGCGCGCGCGCGAGTCCTGCGCCGTCGTCGTCTTATCGGTATGTATATATAACTGCGCCTCGGCGGCGAGATCGCAGCTCTCACCCCAGATTCTTCTCGCCTACTGCGAAGAGCGTTTCAAAATCCAATACGCGAGGGGGTGGGTGTGCTCCGTTCGACCACACACTCAAGCTCGGGCAAGACTAAATAATACACACTGCACGCAGCGAGAGACATTTTTACGTCGGACTTATATATGCCCGGACCCGTTGCTAATTGAAACGGCTGCAGTCGCTTATTTCGGAATCGGAATGCAATTTTCGGCTCTCTCTTTCGTAGTGCGCTCACGTATTATAATAGTAAGCTGACGACCTTGGACAACTCGAACTTTTTCGGCTGCCGTTGCACCGATAGAAAAATTGTCGAGGCAAGGCAGCGCATGCGATGCGCTTATGTACCGGGTCCCGGGCAACGATTACCCGTGGGATTCTGTGGTATTTTATATCAAAATGACATCTTGCGGATAATCATTTATACGTATACGTGTTCCTCTCGAGCTGCAATTTTGCTTCATTAGAGTTTAGCGCGCGGATGCGGTGGAGTTGCAACGACCGACTAAATAACCGAGTGCGTTACACAGCTCGTTACTTACTTATACAAATTAGATTCTTCTGACGGGACAACATAATTTTTAATAATCAGTATGAAAGAGCAGATTTTTTGTCGGCCGCCAGGATAGATGTCATCCTTTTATTGAAAAAAATCTTGTCTTACAAAGCTACAGATGTAGAGAGGAGCCCAACACGAATGTGGCGCAGCACAGACCTTGAATTCGTCGGTCGAAAAATTTCTCCCGGCTTTTATAATGTTATGCTTGCCGTGCCGTGGAGAGCAGGATCTATGACCTCTAGCTATTTGTTTTAATTAAATCTCCTCTCCTAGGACTATCCGGTCTCAGGCACCGGAACACGAGGGTTCGAATTATAATTCCGAGAAAAAAGGACCAATTAAATCAGTCGCTTCACCTAACACACACACACATTATACTCGCACACGTTCGTAGACATAGTTGTGTGTATATGGTACACATATAGGCGGCAAAAAGCGAACGCAGAGGTGGAGGAGGAAGATGAGGGAGTAGAAGGAGGAGACGAACATGCATAATGGAACGCGAAAATAGGAGAAGTTGTGCTGTATCGCAGTGCTAATCCACGTATATGCACAGCACTGGGGGCTACTCTCGCTCGGATCGGCTCTCTCCACTCGGACTCGTATATAACCCATTTCCCGCCACATTTCGCGCGCGAGAATGAAACGCGCGAATGAGAAGTAGAGAGAAAGAAAAGAAGAGGGTAAAGGAAGAAGAAAAAAAGAATTAAGAAAAGGAATTGGAGAGCTGCAGAGCCGAACCGAGCAGCAAAGAGAGAGAGGGACAACGAGGATACGGCGATATGGTGGTGCAAGCGAGAGCAAGAGACCTCCTTGAAGCCACGTAGCACACATATAGGTCCGGGGAGGTCCTCGCGCGCGCGCAGAATAGAGGCCCCGAAAAGAGAGAAGCAAAGGCGCAAAAGGGAGTCGAGCCGAGAAAGAACCGAACGACCGAACGAGAAATAAAAGAGAGAGAGAGAGAGAGAGAGAGAGAGATAGAGCTGCATTGGCGCGCGAGAAAGAAGTGCATACTTCGACACACACACGCATGCAATACACGTATGCACTTTGAGGCGCGCTAGAGAGCTCATATTATAAAAGACTCTCTCTCACTCACTCTCATTCTCAGTATATAATGCGATGCTGCGGACGGTGGCGGTGGTAATGGTTCGGTAGTACTAACAGCTATATATACGTCGCTATACACGTGTGTGCATGTGCGAACTACATCAAAGGATGCACGTACACCGGGTATATAAGCTGCCCCGTGCTTATTGAGTTTACTGCTGTATACTATACGTGTACGTATAGCTTGGCGCGCAAATATCCTTATAAACGTGTGTGCATCTCTCGCTGCTTCTTTTTTTTTTCGTTCTAGCAGTGGAGACTCCCTTACACGTCTGCATTGAACTCGCGCACTGCACTGCACTGCGCGAACAATATATACGGTATTACTACTGGCCCATTTATATATTATACACATGTGAATTGTACCTGCGTTCGTATCGGCTCTCCTTCCTGTTCTCTCTCACTCTTTTCGCTTTCTTCTGTCCTATAGCTTCTTCTTCTTCTTCTTCTTCTCCTTCGATTTATACCTATTAAGCTCTCTCTCTCTTTCTTTCTTCGTATGGCATTCACTCCCTCTCTCTCTCTCTCTCTCTCTCTCTCACTCGTCCACAGGGTTTCGCGCGCCACTCGCAATTTCCGTCGTCGCATTCATTAAAATTCCAATTGGCGCGTGGAATTACACACGGCAGCGACGAGCACACGTCTTTTACACCTGCGTGCATGTGTAGATATGCTACTATACTCGTATACGCGGCTAGTATCGCGCCACTGTACGCGCTGCTCTGCACTTTCGGTCCCGAATATCACGAATTTTTCGCGTCCAAAAATGCGGAAACTCGAGAGAGGCTTTTTGTATACCCCTTTCATTCGATCGAGTTGATCGCATTCCGAAAGATAAGCCTTCTGCTTGAGCTTCGAGAGGGCTGCAAGAATCCGTAGTTTTGTTTTGTTTTTGTTCGTATTATTGCGAGAAACGCAGCATTATAGTCCACCGCTAATTGAATCAATCTCGTGCGTAATTCTCTTGTGTATGTGCTCGTCGAAGTTGAAATCCAACTTGAGCTAGAGCACGAGATGTGCTCATACACATAGGCACGCATTTCCTGTCGCTATGCTTTTTATAGCTTGAAAATTCTCACGGCTTTATATATCCTGGGCAAGTATACGCAAGCGCGCTATCTCCGAATTATTTGCATATTATGCGAGTGTGGGTGCACAAGTTTTTATATCGTGCATACATAGGCCGTATAGGCCCCGAATTCGTCTGTATGCGTGTGCATAAAAAAGGAGCAAGATAGAGGAAGACGATGCTGCATGAAAAAGAACGTCGTCGTCGTCGTCGCCGCCGCCACCACCAAGCATATTATACATATAGCAGCAACAGCTCTAAGCGAGAAAAAGGAACGTAGGACAGCGGCGCTTTGGAACTAACACATATTTCGATGCGCTCGGCCTGTGTATATGTGCCCGCCTGGGCCAGCAGCAGCAGCAGCGGAGAGAGAGAACCTGCTATCTCGGCTTCATCTCTCCTTCTTTTTTTCGCGCTCAGCTGGTGCTTTATATTACAACTGCTTCGCGCGCGCTCAGACGGACCTGTGTTAGCTGTAAGCAGCAGCAAGTGTGGGGATACTGCATACGTGTTTGTGTGTTTGTGTGTGCGTGTATCCTCGCATGCCTCCCATATAACCCAGGCACACACTTATACACGCGGGCGATAAAAGATCCCAAGAGAGCCGCGCGCGCGAGCGATCTCCTGCATTGGCTTATACGGCCTCTACCGTTGCTCTCACCTTCTAAATCTTCTTCTCTGTGTCTCTCTCTGCTTCCCTTGCTCGCAGTGTGCCTGGGCATCTATCAGCTCGTTATAAGCCGTGTGTGTGTGTGTGTGTGTGTGTGTGTGTGTGTGTGTGTGTGTGTGTGTGTGTGTGTGTGTGCTGGCTGTACGTATTACGCCATCGTCGATCGCGTGTTTTACATATGATAATCGCAGCTCCACAGGCACTCCGATATTCTCTCTGCCAGGCGCGCACACATTCCCACAGTACCGATCGCGCTAATCTAAAAAGTGAAAAAAGAACCAAAAAGAGACGATTGTAAGAGTATCTTGTCGCCTAGGCACTCGTGATCGATTATTTCTATATACGCGCATACTCTGCATCAAAAGCCAATCGGACGTAAATATATTATGTTGTTAAGCTTATACGCTACGCGCGACCTCCTGCATAAGCGCCGGCATTTGGCCACGTTGCGCATGTAGCCGAGCTTTGCGCATATATGCGCGCAGAGCACTCGTCGGTTCGAGCGCGATCTCCTCGAGTCTCGAATATGGGCATTAGTGAGGCGAATTTTATTATACTGTTTACGCGCGGGAGAAAAGAAATAGAGAACGAGAGAAAGAAAGCTGACTCCTTAAGTATATATCTTTTACATATATGAACACGCGATGCAGTTGCAGTAAGTGTGTGTTGTTTTACACACACGTATCGTATGCACGCAGGTATGTATATACAACGGACGATCGCAAGCCTGTAATTTCGCGATCTGCCTGATTCTACGCAACTCCCTTTGCTACATGTGTGCTGTGTGCGAGCTTCAATGCTTATAATACTGCACATTTGTATATATGAGCGTCGGTCGGCGATTGCTCTACTTGCCTCGCTTCCGACCAATCAATCTTTTCTTAATCAAAACTCTTTATACTTTCGTTTGTCCAGCGCCGCTGCTCCATTCTGCTTGTATATATATGCTAAGCACATTAAATTTGCTCTCACAAGGAAATGTATTCCACGTCGACCCTCGAGTAGTGCAGGAGAATTTTTCGGACATCCATCTCGCTTTTTGTCAACACTTTTTGATACCTAATCGCTACCTCGGCGCGCTACTTAATGACCGTAATTTGAGGCTAATTCTATGCTATTATTCAATGCATGCGGCGCGTTCTGCATACAGCGCGTAAGTATACGACGTTCAAATTGGATGGCGCGTCGTTCTCGCGCTCGGATATCTGCATCTTATAAAAATGCGCCGTCGTCCCAGCGTGACTCTTGTCTCGTGTGTTTGAAAAATTGAACGAGATTTTTTCAGCGAATCGATCGAAATTCAATATAACCATTTTACGATTAGGTAAAACACATTTTGTTACGATCGTTCTCAAAGTCACGGTCATGGCAACGTCACAGCCACATACTATGATAAAGTTTGCACTTAATCATTTCTCAGTATCCGCGTTGTACGTACCGAGCGAGGCCGAACGTCGTCCTCGCGTCGGCGTCTAGCGGCGCGCAGCACATAACCGAGCGTAATGAATCAATTGAGCCGCTAGGCTTTATACACATTATGTACTCGCACACCCGACGTGGCGTCTTGTGGAAAAAAAGTGGCCCCCCGAACTTAATACAATCTACTTTGTCAATCATAATATGTGTGTTCATGGGTAACAGGCAAGCAGCACTATGTGTACCTACTGGCCTGTAAACTTAAGTCTATTACTGCCCATAAAAAGCTATATCTGTAGGGAATCGACGCGCGCGCGGGCACACGCGTATTATACAGCTAATGTTTTTGAATAGGTAAAAGAGCTTATACATACTCGTATAGGGTCGAGCGAGAGAAATTAAAGGAAACGTTAATGACGGTAGAAAGCTCGGCCCCCATACAGCCTCGGCTGTCCGGGACGACGACACGCCGACGCGCCGTCGCGTACCTATATAATACACAAGCTGCGCTGGACCACCTGAGTCCAAGGGGGTGCCATCAGAGCTCGTATATATACCTCACGCATTCTTTAGCCCAGACTTACAACGTATATATACACGTGCGCGCCTCGGCTCGCTAGTTTTATTTTCCATCGTCTCTTTTCGCTCGCTCGAGAGTAGTATAGCAGCTCGCAGATCAGCAGCGCGGTGCTATCTTTCAAACGCTCTATTTTATTTTCTCTCCACTCTGGGCTGGAGAGAGGTAGAAAGAGAGTATGAGAGCCTGAACCTTCGCCTCCTTTTTTATCTTCTTATATCAATTTAACTCCCGAGCTCATTCATCGTTCGCTAGGTAGGTGTACTACTACCAGCGCGTATATATATAAAACTTCGAGTCCGCTTTGGCACTCGGCTCGAACACTCGGGGGCCCCCGAAAAAGGAGCTTTCTTTAATATATCCATCCGCTCTTTGTTCGAAACTCGCTTAATCCTATCTCCGGCTAATCTTCATTAAGAAGCCCTTTATCGGCTATTCATCTTTTGTTGCGCGAATTTAATTACAATAAATCAGGCGCTATATATACACACACTAGCAGCACTGCCTACCTGCTGCCCCCTCGCAAGTGCCTCCTACATTCGTGCGTGCGTGCGCGCGCGAGATCTAATTATCCCCGTGTGTGTGCGTGGGCTCCCTTTAAACGTGCGAGCAACCGCAGCAGCATCCCACATCCTATATATAATAACATTAGCTGACGAGAGATCCTCGAGCTTTCATTCATACTACATCTTCTCTCCGTGGCTGCATATAGGTATTTTGTACCATGTGACCTCGTCTCTTAAATTTTGGTCATATACGCCGCGTGCCATACATGTAAAGAAGACTCTAGCGTTCGTTCTCGCGCGCGCTTAGGATTCCGAATATCTTGGGCGCGCGAGCAATTGTGTGCGCGCGCCGAAAAGCCATAATTATATCACTCCCGAGAGTCTCTTGCAAGTAGTACGACCAAGTGCCTGCCTGCCTGCCTGCCCACGGATCCGAGGCATATATACAACGCACGAGCGGACTGAGTCGAGAACAATGGGACTATAATCGCGAATGCGTATGCGTGTGTATGTATGTGTGCCGAATTCTGCGGACTTTGCCGGGTGATTCTCGGGGATTCTCTCATTTTGCTCGTGATCGTCCACATATATATACCTACGATGCAAGTGAGGAGTTGCACGATCGGCAAAAAGTCTCTGCGCGGCCTGAAAGGAATGAAATTCTGCGGCTGCGGTCCCGCGGAGAGAGAGAGAGAGAGAGAGAGAGAGACGCGCGCGCAACACTTGTCGTCGTGGTTATAAAACTCTTGTATGAGTATATGTATACACGCGTGTGTGTATATAATGCGCCTTATGTATTAGCTGCACACACGTGTACGGCTCGCGCCTGCCTATATACCTCCTTTTGCTTCGTCGTCTTCTTCTTCGTCTTCTTCTTCTTCTACTTTGCCCAAAAATTCTTCCCAGCGTGTCCTACATAAGCGAAAAAATGCATCAAGGACGACGGAAGAATCCCGTCCTCTTTTGCAGTCCAGTTTCTCCACTCTCCCTTCTTTCGTTCGTTCGTTCTTTCTTTCTCTTTCTCTTTCTCTCTTTCTTTCGTTCGTTAGAAAACTCCTCTTATTCCTCTTCTACTGCCGAGCTTCTTTTGGGTAGACGACGACTACTATGGCCAATTCTTGCCGCCGCTGCTGCTCCATGCTCTTCGGCGCCCCGTCGAGTTGCTGCTGCCGCTGCACCTTTTTTTCGCACTGCCGCGCGCGTTTATGCATCGGAATGATTCCTCCCGCGGACTTGCATAACGATATATGAGCGGCTACTATTCCCTTTTATATACACGATGTTCCTTTAGCCTGCCAAGATCGTGCCGCCGGATAAGCCGGAGCGTCATACACGTGTGCGCCAGCGCGAGGCCCCGTGCATGGCTATTTCGCGCGACCGCGTACCTACCTATACCTACCTACTTGTCCCGCCACATCGTACTAAATTTCCTGCAACAGGATATCTGAGCGGTTAAGGGCTTAAATATTCGATGCAAGCATGATTTACGCCCAGATCCACTCGCTATCAGCCCCGCGTTGTACGCGAGAGATATTTATCGATGGGTGTAAGCGCATGCATAATCTCGCCGACGACGACGAGCGAGCCAGATTATTATAACACTTAGATGCAAAGCTCGAAAAATCGTAAATTTTTTCTGGCCACGTCGACGTACGTCTACTTTATGTGTTATTATATGTGCGCATACCACCTCGAACCGACAATGTAATAGTCTGATATTGCCGCGCGTACATTCTGGCATCTAATATTGTACATTGTAATGTAGTTCCGTATTGCAATAATCGGCGCGTTAACGAGTAAATTGCGCCGAAATATTTTATCAGCCCGTGCGCGGCACCCACTTTTCTTCGGAAGTAATAAGACCACTTAATGTCTCGTTCTGAATCGTCGTTCCTCGCTAATGTATCCATCTTCCACATATTATAATTACATCAATGTACGCGAGATGTCGAGCAGCACAATATAATATGTAGCATGCGTAAAAGCTCGCCCTTGTCTATATCTCCTCGTGTATAAGCGTATACGTACAAATTATACGTGTTCGTGTTGTATTCTAATTTCATTTCGTCGCTCGGCAGAGAAAAGAAAAAACGACTTCTACTACTCGCTAGAAGCCGACGACGACGACGAGTTGTTCGAGACGTCGGCAGAAATCAAATCGCACCTACTTTCGCAGCTCCTGCGCCGATGGACCAACTTGATACTGCAGAAAGTAGAAAAACCCACGCGAGTTTTGTGGGCTGCGACTGCAGCGCAGCACGGCATAGCGCAGGACGGCTTTTGATACCCGGTGTACTTAAAAAAAATCCTCGTAAATTCAACATTAAACGATCGTGGCCGGAGTTGTAACACATTCGTGCGAACATCGTCTCGGGCGCGATTTATTCGACAAGGAGCGCATCATTGTCACGTGATTTTTTTTGATTCTTTCGTCAAACGACGCGAGTAGAAAAAAAAGCGAATCATTTTCATAATTTCAAGAGTTCGTCGTATATTTCTTGCAGCTTCTGGGAATTTCCAGGATAATAACTTTCGAACGTAATGGCCGAAGATAAAAGTGAATAAAAGTAGTTTAATAACAGACGAAATCCAAAGATTATATTTGCAACGACCGCAAATATCGACAGTTGGTGGAATTAATGTGTGGCAGTGAAAAGCACATATAGTCCGGTCAATGTCACAGTGATAACGATAAAAGTTCGGCCCCGCCCGACACGTATGTACTCATATATTGAATCGAGCATGCCTGTCTCTCGAGTCGGTCACTTCTGTGTCGGCTTTAATGATGACGAAGCGCCAGTACCGGAATCTCTTCCTGCCTGCTTGCCCGTTATATATATTGCCGCGTGCACACAGATACACGCTTTTATTACACCGAGCTTGAATTGCGCTCGGCTCGACTCGCCTATTACGACAATGTACGCCGTGATCGAAAGAGACATATTATATATTCGTACATAATGTATGTACAGTCACTTTTTCGTACATTCGCACTTCTAAGCCCACGATATAATTGCCAAGGAACCATTACAGTGATTTATGCACACATTAGATGATTGCGCGCTCGAATGCGTGCTCGAGTATTACTTCCATCCTGTGTCGTGCGGCACTGATTCAATCTCGCAGTGTACCGGCTTCAATTCCTCGATCCCCTGCGTGTGATGGGCATTTCTGGCGACAATTCTTAATGTTGATTCATTGAATTTCGATCGTTTTTGACGAAAAGAAAGTGTCATTGCGATTAAATGCAGCACACGAATGAATTACCTCAAACTCGAATCGAACACTCGGCGATCAAAATTCGCATCGGAATCCACAGTGAATTTTATGATAATCATACAGTGCGCCAGCGAGAGATGAACGTCTCAATAAAAGTCACGAGCGTATAATGCGTGCTGCACAATTGAGATGCGTCATATCGTTACAAATACATCGTTGACTGGCGCGCAAGTTTTATTGCACGCGCGAAAGTTATAATGCATGATATCGTATGTAAACGATACATATGCGCGGCTGTAACGACTGACCTATGCGCATCGTACACATACGTTTGCTGTAGAAGTGACTGAATCATGCAGCGCATATAAAATAATAACGGCGCTCCTTTACGACGACGCAAATCGTTCGGATCTCAGACCGCCGCCGGTGCGCCGATCTCGATCCATATTAAAAAAAGTCATCATAAATCTTTCGATTTTCGCCTGAAGAATTTGGGCTTTGCGCTACGTCGTTGAGCTCGTGAGCGAAATATAAAACTAATTGTATTGTATTCGGTTGTAAAAGTGTCGCGAAAATTTTTCCATACACAACGTGTTTGCACACACTTATGCAATTTTGACTGACGAATTCATGAATTTTTTTGGTTATTGTATCGAGACCAGACAACGAGCTTTTGCAGATTCGACGATTCAGTAAGCTCCGATCGGCAATTCGACAAATCAATCGAAAGCTCCGCGCGTGCTCGATCGACCATACAGTTCCCACGGAAATATAACAATTTAAATTCAAACAGCTGATGAGATATCGCCGGGCCCGAGCTAATGTGCGTATTTCGAGCATCCTATATATATGTCTATCTGCCATGTAGCATAATATATACGCACGCAGAATAAGAGCCAAACGAGAGAGAAAGAGAGCGAGAACACAGCCACTTGTGCTTCTTATTGCGCTGCGCCGATGTATGGAGCATCAATCGACTGGCGGGCAATATAGCTGCACGTTTTACTGCCGTACGCTGCGTGTGTGATGCACAGAATGACGTGGCGCAAAAAAATCATCATCGTCGTAGTCGTCGTCGACTTTTATAATATGATGCTGCGCGTTATACGTACACATATTCAAGAACGTCAGAGAGTGCACCTAATACTAGATACAGAGTCAAGGTCGCGGCAGCCTTCGGCATCGGGAGCACGCAAAACACCGCCGCCGCCGCCGCGACGATGAAGAGCGACTTCCCCTCATCCGCCTTATAACGCACAAGAGAGAAAGAGGAGCTATGCTCGTGATTATCACCCTCATTTCTTTGCAGACGTATAGATCAGTCTCTCTCTCGGGCTTTCGCCTACAATATTATATGCGGCCGATGCTGCTGGTGCTGTTGCTGCTGCTATGGCAACGGTGGATTTTGTTCTCAGGACCTCCTACGCGCGAATATGGACAAAGAATTGCCCCTGAGACATATATAAACACAAGGCATAGACGAGAAGGCCTGGGATCTGCTGCTGCCCTAGCGGTTTCGGTTTCGTGATGCGCGTTTCTGCATACTTATCTATATGGACGCATTTATTTTTTCCCCCTTTGTTTTCATTCGTACATTATATATTGTTATTTGCTGCATATTATGTACGGAAGAATCCGTCAATGCATCCTGGCATATTCTCATATTGAGCTTTTAAGTAATAAATGAGAGCTGCGATAACCGATGCGCGTCGCGTAACGAATCGTCACTAAGTGTCGTCGTGGCGCACGCGAGAGCAAAAAATTGCACTGCACCGCACAGCACACACGTGTATTATACATTAAATATATGCTCTCTCAAAAGAGAAAGACTGCTAAGACACGGATATGGAAGAAAGCCCGAGCGATAATAAAGCAGCTGTTGTAGGCGGTACGCATTGTTTTCGCATCGTGAAAGATATGCGCGCCATGGTCTTGGTTCTTGGTCGCTCGGTCGTCGTCGTTGTCTTGCATTCGACTTGCACCGTCTTCTCGTAATCTACGTCGAGTCGGCAAATTCTCTTCTCGCTTCTCTCTCTCTCTCTTTCTCCATACGTATGCCACGCATTCAATTCTAAAGTTCGGCATCTCGCGTTGACGAACGAGACTCGAAGGAACAGCTAAATTGCCAGCAATAGCAGCAGCCGCAGTCTTGTGTGTCTTGCTGCACGAGGCAGTTTTCTTTCCTTTTCTCTTGTGCCTCTGCAGCAGCAGCAGCAGCAGCAGCAACGCAGCAGAGCACACAGTCAAAAACCAGATCATCCCAGCCTTTATTGTGCTTAGCCCATGACTCGAGAGAGCTGCGGCCTGAACATCAGCGTGTCTGAGTTCGTGCGTGCTACTGCTGCTGCTGCCTTTGTCGATCTTCTATCCTGTGTGTGTGTGTGTTTGTGTGTGCAACTTGTGCAGCATACCTATACTCGGCTATGCGGCTATTTCGCCGAGGCGATGACTTTTTTATTTCCCTTGGCTCCGAGAGATTCCTCCGCGCGCGCTCATCCTATTATCCTACGAGCTTTTTCGGCGTTGTCCGGCTTTCTGCACTCACACACGCGCGCACGCGAGTATAGGCTGCGCACCTCTTAAATACCCTACTCATGCGGCTATTCGACGCGCGCGTTCGATCGGTCGAGATCGCTTTCTCTCGAAATCTGCACTCGTGTGCTGTGCTGTGCCTGCCTCTGGAATTTATTGAAATAATATGTAATGAGTCGTGTATAGCCGCTGCAACGTTTATATATAAATCCTTACCCTGCGCGCGCACACGCTCGAAATCATAGACGAACGCGAAATGGGACGAATTAAATATACGGCTGCGACGCGGCGGCGAAGTCAAATACATATATTCTTGACCCTATCTTATGAGCGCACGCGCACGTATTATAGCTCGTCCTATGTATATAGCCCGATGACATTATCAATATATTTAGACGACTATTCATCATCATCGATGCACCATGTATTTATCGGATTCTTCGGCTCGAGCTGTGCTACGTTGTATAGCTGGCGTGTGCTCTCCGCCGCAGTCGGGGCTAGCATCGAAATTTTTGCGAGATTATACGTACGGGCGCACGTTGTGCACGCGTGGCTCGAGCGATGCGCGCAACCCTCCGCAAGAAATTAGAGAATATTTAAATAATATTCTTACATGGACCGCACGTATATATAATACGCGGGTAATTTGCTACCAAGGATAACGTACTATATATGTGTGGCGCGTACCGCGACTGCGCACACGAACTGCTGACACATTAACCAAACGGCGGCACACTTGCTTGTAAGAATGCATATCGTGATTTTCTTCCTTTATTTTCTTTTTCTTTTTTCTTTTTTTTTTTGCCTCGTCGTCGACAAATTCTCAATTGCGGCTAAAGAGTAGCGCGACAAAGAGTCATATATGCATGAGCATGGCGCGCGGCTACAAAAGATCAAATATTGACCGTCCACTTGTGTGATAATAAGTTAAGGTAAAGTATATAGGACGCGCCGAGCGAGAATGCAAATGGGCCAGCAGCGGCTCCTCCTCGCAACGCCGCGACGTGTCCTTCCAATTTCGTTGACTCCTTGAGCATAAGCGAAATTCTTGATATTCGTGAGAATCCGAAGGCGCTTTTCACTTCGAGGAGCTTTTTTTTTTATTCTGGAACTTTTTGATCCCGCGCGTGACGATAGCTGCACTTGGTATACATAGTAGCCTATATATGTATCTCTTTGTTGGTCATCTCGTCATGTCATTATACGAATCCGAAGGTGCACGGTTTGCAAATTCGACGCCTGCCATTGTGCGCACGCATGTATGTATTTGCCTGTGTTCTCGCGCACTCGGGACGTTAATGAGAACATTGAGAAAATTACCTTTTCGCGCGCGCGCGTCTGTCCTCGGGTATTACAGGCCGTTTCACATTGAAAAGAAAAATATATATGGTGTGGAACGCGACGCGACGTATAAGCTTTTATGAATCGACTATAAGTGCGAGCTCGAAACTTCTCTTTTTTCTCTCTCTTTCTTTCCTTAGCCAACTCTTCCTCGGGCTTGGTCTGACGAGCTAGCCTTTAAAGAAACTTTTCGGCACAAAATCAAAAAAAGGCCTTTAACACGCGGTGAGAGCTCAACGTGGAGCCATGCCGCCAATGCCTATACTTGGGTGATTTATCGTACGCATACACACACACGCACGCATATGAGCAGAGATATATACTGCAGCGCGCGCGAGTGCACTCGTATAGACCTTGTGTCAAAAACTAATATTTATTATACGCGCGCCGTGATACAGGTATACACAAACGTGGCACTTGCTGAACGATCCGTTCGTCTCGGTCTCTCTCTCTCTCTCTCTCTCGCGAACTCGGTATAATAATTACGTCGGCATTTTTCGAAATGAACCTCAGCTTCTAGAATCCCAAAAAAAATTATAGAGCAACAATCTCGTATCTACTCTTAGATAAAAGGTGAACTCGCGCGAGTGCAACGTTCTCGGCGCGTCGATGTAGAGCGCAGCAGCAATTAGCCAAGGTGACGCGTTGAGATCGCTTCATAAATATGACATAATTAACGACATAATGTGTGTACACAATGTACACAGTACAGCTCGATGCACTCGGTAGCTCTTTTTCTTCGTAATTTTGCATAGCGCTTGTTTATCAATTGCAACCGTGTGTCTGTCTCACTAAGCACGCAACAATAATTAACCCAGAAAGAAAAAAGTTTTTTTTTTTATAATATACGATTTTTTATCGTATATAGCTCCGAACGCTCGTTTCGCTGGAGAATTAGAGAGAGTTATATATTATGCGTATGCACGCTCGACGATAATCGGCCCCAACTCCCGAGCTGGAAATTATTCCGATGCCCAGCATAATGATTTAACGGAATGACACGACAATGACGAGCTTATCTCGACCTCCGTTTTTGTAACGAGTATATGCATGTATGTATTAATGAGCAAACTCCGTGCGAATTCTCGAACTTCGACGAGCTGCTGCTGCTGCTACTGCTGTTTTATATAGCTTACATAATGCATTATGTGTACTCCTACGATACGCCGCGTATACACTTGCTACTTGTCGCGCGAGAATGAACAAATATATGTACGTATTTATAGCGCCAAGTATGCCATGGAATAAGCCGACGAGCAGATAAAATTAGCTTGGGAAAATGTCTAAAACTCGCTGCGCCGCGCGAATATATAGATACCGAGTGAAAGAGAGCTCGAAAAAAGCTGTTGTACGGCAACATCTGCTTTTTGGCATTGTATGACCTCTCTCTTTCTCTCTCTCTCTCGCGCGCGCTGGAGAAGCTTAAGACTTGAAAATTCGCACGCAGATGCCATGTATGCATATCGTCTATGTATCGCACCGCTTAATGGATAAAATGGAATATATAGAGATATTTTGCAATTAATACGAATTTAACATTAACCTGTTGATAAGCACTTTAAAAGTTTCGATCACAAAGAAATAGAGCTTTCTACCAAAATTTTAACTTGAAAAGGGGCATTCGTAAGAATTGTCAAATCAAAACAAAAAGGACGAATTCGCTTTCAGGAAACAGCAGCGCAGATAAATAGTCATTAGAAGCGTATCGTCACTTCCTTACCGGAACTTGTGCTCTGGCCGCATGGTCGGCGTATACATGTAGCAAAACAGATCGACTGCAGAAATTAAAAGTCTCTCGCAAGCTCTCGACTAGTTTTTGCTGCGATGCTCGCCCGACGACACTCTGGTCCAAGGTCTGGCGAGCCTGTATCATATTAATATGTGCGTTGGCGGGCGTGCATCGTCGTGCGTGTATATATCCTGGCACACAGGCAGATCGGGACTCTCGGAGCAACTACGATGGCTTTTAAGCTCCGGAATCGAACATGTGTCCAGACGACGACGCGCCCGACACTTCCTCTTTTGTATATATGTTTAATATGACACGTACAAACACATACACGTATACACGCCGATTCCCGTACAAAGTCAAGTAGAGACTTTCCGCAAAAAGGCAGCGGGCGGCGGCAACACGTGTTTTATTCCTTCTACTAATATGCCGGATAACTAGCGTGAACCATGCCACATGATTGGGCCGACGTAATTAAGGAAGCGAAAAATACCCGCTTATTATGCTCGATTTTTTTCAACCCGCACTTTTTTATATTTTACAAAAGTCGTATTTATAGTCGAGATGAGACTTCTGATCGCTGTTCGAAGAATAAGCCATGCGTTTTATATGCGTTTGCTACACCGAGAGTCATCGCCGCCGCGCGACTCTACACCACACACACACACTTGTTCTCCGAGATGAACTCTTTGTACGCTCGTCCAAAATAGAGACCTGCAGTGCTGCTGCAGACTTGTGAGGTATACATGTATATTCCGGTGCATTATTTATCTTGCTTGTATACATAGGCCCGAAGCATGACAAGTGCTTTGTCATCTGCAAATATTATCCCCCGTCGTAGTCGTCGTCGCCGTCTCGCTCGTCACGGGCGATTATTATCATCGAGAATGGATTGGCGAGTTCGATTGCGATCTCGAGATATATGTATATTATACATAGGCTGAGCGATGGGAGCCCGGCCGCATCGACGATATATTTTTATAATATAACACATACATTTCGGGCCCTTTTAAATCGATCATTAGCGGATTCTTTGGCCCGTCTTTCGTTTGCCACTTGTTGCCTGCTTGGACCCTCCTCTCCGTAAAGCATTTGCATTCGTCTAGGCCTGCCAAATCACGATCCTTTGTATGTATACACAACTCGGGTTCGGCTCGTCGAATAATACACCTGTTTCTATTCCGGTGTACAGGTGAAAATCCCGTATATGCGGCACAATAATCATACCCTCAATGGACGATGGAGGAACAGCATAGGGTATAAGAAAAGCAAAGCAAATCTCTCGAGACCCAACGATGACGACGAGCGAGGACGAGAGTTACACGTGTTGTTATAGAAATGCTTGTGTGTATATAAAGCTTGTGAGCAAGTGTGTGCGTCGAGTGACTCGTTGTGTGTTTGTGTATGTGTGTTTGAGCAAATGAGCAGGACGACGACGACGACGGGTATATGTATAAGCGCGGCGTGGAATCCTTGAAAGCTGATCCTCAAAAGAGCAACGTTACGAAAGAATATAACCTGGATTACACTGCTGTATGGAAAAAGGAGGTTACTACTGCTTCTTTTGCGAAAAAAAATGAAGAAAAATAATAAAGAAGACGCGTTGTCTCTCTCTCACTCTCCCTTGTATCCATGAGCGCGACGAGGTATGTTTCTTTAAAAAAGTCCAGTTTTTCGTATATATTATTAAGTGGAAAGGAACATTGCAGGCCAAGCATGAAGAGAAATCGAAAAAGCATCGCTTCTCCGAAAAGAGGCGCCGGTTCATATGATGATGAGGATGCAGACACTGTATAACGAAGACGACGACGACGACGACGCGAAAACGATGACGAGGACGACGACGACGACAATAGTATTACGTGACGACGATTGCTGCCGCTTCGAGAGGCCGAGTATTTATTACATTGCACGCCGGTACATCTAATATGCACACGAGTGCAGAATGCAGCCCAACAGAAATAGGCGCGCGAAATATTTTTTATAGCAAAAAAAACGAATGGCTTCGATCGGACCCGATGATCGTAGACTGTGTAAAGATTTTTAACTCGATCCGCGAAATTAACATCGCTAATCGATGCCGCACTCCAGCCCGTTTGTAAATACATTCATAATATACAAATCGAATGCGATATCCCGATGATTTTGCAAAACGATCGGCAGATTAACTCTATAACTTTCTCGCCCTGTATACGCGACTTATGCTAGCCAAACCCGTGCGCGCATCCAAGAGAATCTATAAATCATCCCTCGCCGAGAGCTAATTAAAATTCTTCAGGCGAAACTTGCATTTCTACTCACACATATATAATCCATACATCCATCGAAACGCGTTATATTATTCATGCGAATTTCCGAGCTTGGACGAGGAACCACCGCCGCCGCCGCCGCCGTCGCCGCAACAATATCGCGTTTAAAGATCGCACACGACATTGAGAGCTGCAACGTAGTGTGCAAAGCAAGAAACCGAAAGTTTGTGCGAGTGTGTTGGAATTGCTGGTACATCGGCGCCGAAGGACAAGAAACATATCGCGCGGTTTAGAACTAAAATCTATGTGTTCGTATGCGAGAGCGAGTTTGGCACGTTATATGTACACATGCACGCGCGGCGCGGACAACCCTGCGCGCCTTCGTTCGCAGGCGGCCTTATTTATTTAATTTTTTTAAAGCTCCGCTTCCGAGAAAAAGAGAGGGCCGTTTAACGCACTCGCACATACTCTCTCTTCTTTTTCGACTCCTTTGTTAAGCTCTCTCTCTCTCTCTCTTCTCACTGTGCTCTCGGAGGTGGCGATCTGCTCGTCTTTACCTTGCCGCGCAATTTTATGCAAAATTTTGCGCGCGCGCGCGCGCGTAAAACAACTCTCTGCGCACGGGATGCAGACGTTCTACTGTACAGGTGGAACTCAGCCGCACATGGTATTCAAGTGATGTGAGATTTAACTCCCTGCATTATTTCGTTTACAATGTCTAATTGCTGTACCTTGAATTAGCACCCTTTACCTGAAACGCGTATCTCTGCCCTTTTAGCAAATTTTTCGAGGTATCGCAAAAAGTGAAGCTAATCATTTCCTGAAAATGAAGAAAAAATGCTCGCGCTCGCAGCCCTGATAAAATGAAAATAATTTTCTCCAAAGCCCAAACGAAATTCATATCATCGTTCGCTACATGCGTAGCGAGTTTAGGCTCGTGTTTTTCGCAGAATCAGCGCGATCTGCGGCGATTAGAGGATATATACGGATGCAAAATAAACATTTTATTACGGACCAGCTTGGACGATGTGTGTTTGAGTGTGCGTTTATAATATATAGGATGTGCCGAAAGCGGAAACCATACGTGTGCGGATATTTTCTGGGAAAAGGCCCAATCTTAGCAACAATGAAGCTGCGCCGCGCAGTCCTCGTCCTCGTCGTCCTATTATTCTTCCCTAAAAACGAAGACAAAGAGTATCATCGAAATCTTTTTCGGGTGCGGGGTTCTCTCAGCTCTGTCTCTCTCCTCAAAGGTGTGTGTTCTTGTGTGTAAGCGCGCATACCTGCTCTTTTGCGTGGGTATATAACGTGTGAGTCGAGGCCCGGTATATCTACATAATAAGATTTAGCGTGATAACGTCTAAAGGAGGCAGTGATGCTCGAGACAGCAACGGGCAGCGGCGGCATCAGTCCGGCACAAGCGCACAATTATACACTTACACTGCGTATGCATTTATACTCACGCACGTATCATTGTTCTCGTCAATTAGCGTTTGCTTTTTCTACAATTTTTCAGTATCGACGCGATAGAAGTAGCAGGTTGCCGTCTCTGCAAAAATAATAATAATAAAAAATAAATAAATAAAAGAAAAGGGTTAGAGGTGTGGGTTTGGATCTGGTATATAGCGCAGCGATGTGCAGCAGTAATTCCGCTGCACGGCGCGACGGAGCGCACTGCACGATCGACGTGCATGCACTGAGAGCCGCGAGAGCGAAGAGGCTGGAGAGAAGCTGCGGGAGAGAGCGAGAGAGCTTAAAATGAACCATGCCACGTATAGGGAGAGAAGCTGGTGGAGGATGAAGAAGAGAAAGGAGGAGGGGATTTCATTCATGAAGTTTCAGCATGTCCGCGAGGCGTCAATGGATGCACTCGGTCGCACGCGCCGGCCTGGTATTTCGCTCGCTCTCTCGTTCTCTCTCTCTTTCTCCTTCTCTCTCGGGGCCGCCCTCGCAACTCTCTCTCTCTCTCTTTCTCGCTCTCTCGCTCTCTCTCGCTCTGTCTGGGTCGCGGCGCCGCTCTAGACGGCAACGAGACGATCCGAAGAAAGGGAGAACCCCCGCATAACATTCCAAAGTGTAGCGGCTATGTAGTACCTGCCAGCACCTCCTCCTCCTCCTCCTCCTCCTCCTCTTCTACTTCTTCTTCTTTGCCTCTCTTCCTTCTTCTTCTTCTTCGTCTTCTGCTGCTGCTGTTGCTGCTTCTCAGCAGCTCTCGACGGCAGCGCGTATAGCTTCTGCTTTGGCTGCTGCACACAGCTTCTTGAGCAGTCGGTGGATATATACGCGCGGGCCTGACGATTTCCTTCTGACGCTGCTGCTGCAGCAGCGCGCCCGCGTATATACTTATACTTACTTATACATCTCCTCTTCGTTTTCTCTCTCGGCCTCTCCGGCAGTTCCTCTTTCCGTTCGCGCGCGAGCCAAGCGTACGCCCGCCAAAGCCTATTACGGAGCTTCGCGCGCTTTTTCGCTTTCTTTGTTCGCCCAAGCTGCGTATATGGACGACTTGAGCCGAAAAAGTACTTCGGCTTGATTTATTTTTTCCAATTTTTTTTTTGGTTTTAATCATTATGCGCGGCTTTTATTACAAAATATTTTATTGTTCTCACGCTAACTACAAGGTTATTGGTTATTATGAATTATAGTTCGAGACTTGATGAAGATTAGGGTGAATATTTTACTTTCCATCGGGTAACCTGGAAATCGATTTTTTTTGGGTTTTGAAATAATTTTTATCTAAGAAAAGTCTCTTTGTCCTGTCCTTCATTATGACAGTGTCATAGGTCTGTCTCCACTTTCGAAAATTAGCATACATCAATGAAAATAGATCGTGCAGATGCATCCTCGATATTCAAATGTGACAGTGACGAATATAAGCTTATGGCTATCATAAATTTAGGAGACTTGCTTTTCAACACCAACGCATAGGTGCTTACGTGTAGGGACAAGAGTAAAAATCGAAATTTCGACTATGAGAAAAAAATATTTCCCGCTGTGAAATAGACCGATCAGTGATTCCGAGAAAGCAAATTCACACACGGTATTGCAAAAGTCGTGCATTACTTTTGCAAAGGGCTCGCTCGTGTTGTATCCGGTGTAACTACTACCGATTCATGTTCTTCCTACATTTACTACGCGTACAGTTATTATACATGCGTCCTCGTCAAGGAAGAATGCTCTAACAACGATTTTCCGATCAGATCAGTGTTAAAAACAATTCTCTCGCGTTACTGTTTCGAGACAAAAGTCAGCGAATTTTCGTTCTGTACCGACGAGTCCTGAAGCATTATCTGCGACTGGAATTTGCCGCGCACAAAAAGAGCTTGGGCACGCAACTACGCATATTATTCTAACGGTATCAAGCATCCGTTATCAAAGCCGAGTATGACTGATAAACTTGCAAAGTTAAATAAGATAAAAAAGGTGAATCTTTCTCCCGTTCTTCACAGAAATATCCTCAAGCGACTTATTTCTGGGCAGAATAGGTTGAACGATCGTGTGAACATTTCGCGCGAGTTTCAGGCGTGTAGGTTTTGATCGCTTCAATTCAAAGAATATAGATGCATTTTTCTCCACGTATATTACGAAAAAAGAAATTGCGTCTAGTGCCGGCGTAGCGACAGAATACGTGTAATAGACGATATCGCCGGAAGCGTACCTCGTCCAGGACGAACTTTCAAAATGTTTTATGTATCGGATGCTTTTAGCAAAATGCATTTCTTTCTATGTGTGTGTATGCGTGTGTGACGTCGAAATACAGCAAACTGCGCGCGCGCGCGCGACTCGACTTTCAAGTCTGACTTTCGTTCGCATGCACGCGCGTGAATGTCTGTGCTTATGTGTGTATACGTGTGTGTGAGTGCGTTTCTAAGTGTGTGTACCAACTCCAAGTTCGGAATCTGCACGCCCATGCCTCTCATGCTGCTTTACTGAGAGAGAGAGAGAGAGAAAGCGAGATATCGCTGTTGAAATACCGCCACCACTACCACCAGCCGCAACGATTCATGTGTCTACGTGTGCGTGAGTTTGGTGGGTCCCTTCCCTTTAGGACTATGCACATTCCATCGTGATACGATCGCCTGGACCGGACGACTCTCGACCGGGTTAATTTTTTCCCCTTTGGAACATATAAGGACCGGAGAGCCCGAGGTGGTCGAATAAATAATTCCACATAGACGCGCTTAAGCGCTATAAGCGGAACGATAAAAAAAGCAGTGGATTGCCGGAGAACAATTTTTTAAAGGGAAAAATTAAATATTGTACAAGATTGGAATATTAATTAACTTTTTGAAGCTACGAGGGGATATGTACACTATTATCAAAAATTGGATTGCCTACGCGAACTTCTGGCTTATCAATGACCGATAAAGCACGGATAGAAACTATGAATAGGCGTATATAAATAAAATCATATTCTCATTGACTCATTCAGTCGTCTCATAAATAGATTAAAAGGTTAGTGACTGTACGATAGTTTTTTATCAGCTGTGTTCTTTTTCCCCAAATTCGAATCGTACTTACACAAAACTTTTTCGTACTGCCCAACAATGAATTGTCATTCAAAGATTCCTTCGTCATTTATAGTATCGATTCTGTATAGAGTAAAAAATAAAAGAAATTGATTATTCCCTCTAAATAAGCTCTCAAAATCGCACTCCGCCAAATGGCTCAGAGGTTAATTCAAGTTGCAATCGAGCACATCCGTGTAAGTACGTGCGCGCGCCCACCCCGGTAAATATATAATAAACTCCGGGTAAATTATAACGAGAGAGCTGATAGAGGCCGTGCACGCGCGGCCCGCGAGAGAGCTCCGCGCGTGTTAAAGCGCGAGACACGCCAAAATGCATTTCGTATTACACGTATGTATGTGTGTGTGTGTGTATAAAAGATGCACCCGCCCATCGTTTGGCGAGAGCCGCGCTGCCGTTCTTGGGGCTCTTTCGACTCCTTCGACTCCTTCTTCTCTCTCTCGCTGCGGCTCTCTCTCTCGAAAATGAGGCCCCGAAGCTATCGCGTGTGCCACGAGGGCCTCTACTCACTTATACACACACACACACATACACGTATTCACCGGCTATTATAAGATCCATGCCGGACCCTTTGTTCCCTCCAATGCACACGTGTGCATGAGTGTGCGTTTTACATCTATAAGTCCCCGTGTGTACACACAGGTATGCATGCACTGCGCGCGCCCGCGCGATCGTATAATAAACTTGTGTGCGTGCCTTATTTAGTTTAATTATGGGAAACTAATATGCTTGCGAGGATTAAGAGGACCTTGACTTGACGCGCACTGCTGCTTGACGATTACCGGTGAAGCTAGAATTTTTATTCGCTTATTTTTGCGTATAGAAACTAATTTGGATTTTTTGTTACTATTATCAGCTTTTCTGAAAGATATACTTATACCCATTAAATCTATTTAAAATTGATCAAGCAAATTCAAAGATTTACGGGCGCTAAAACTTCTAAACGCAAAAAATAATGATGACAATCAGCACGAATCTGATTGATTCAAAAATTGATAAAATCGTATTACTTCACGTCTTAAACATTTAATTTTTTAAATTTTGTCTTCTCGCTACAACCGAGTATCTTTTTAAATTTAAGAAGTAAAAATGACACAATTTCTATATTAATAAGATAGGATTAAGGTATATTTTGTCTAATGAGTTTAAAACGATACCCTTTCATTTTTGGGAGACGATTTCATAATAAATATATCACAGAAACATGATTTTAGAAAAAAAAATCGAGTTTTTGACCGAAATCGGTGTAATACTCCCCTTAATCTAATGGTATCATTGACAATTATGAACAAGACAAAAATTCCCTTTTTTTTCAACATGACATTCAACTGCATCAGCGAAAGCTCAGCGAATCAAATCGACAAAGGAATCTTCCAAGCGATCCGTATTTCTCCCGCGCTCCGCTATGCTGTTTTGCAGTGTTGCAGTGCAGTCGTTGGCGCGACGGCGCAGCAGCGCGCAACTTCTACTACTTAAACCGCACGAGCCCGCCAAGAGCAAGTAGTACTGGTGGCGCTCGGTGCGGCCGGCTACGCGGCTATTTCTCGCGCGCGCGCCAAATCTTCGCGCGCAGAATTCTGTATACATACAACGCACACATGTACACACAGGGACGCTCGGCAGCAGTTCGCATGCCGCAGCACTGCTCTGTGTGCAGCTCGGAGCGCTCCGTAGTGTGTGTATCGCCATGTCTATAATATAATACTTGCGTGGCACCCACGACAACCACAGAGCAGCAACACATACACACATACACACGAGCGCAACAGCGCCGCAGAAATGCCACGACTCTCGTTATTTTTTTCTTCTCTTTTTTTTGCCGGTACGTTCTCGGCTTATTTGCCTTTATTGTAGCTCCAGTATGTGTGGTATATGTGTAGATAATGACTTTGGCTCGCTCTGGTGTGGATACATATATACGTAAGACGGTACATACGCACACGCAATACAAGGCAATACACAGAATCGTAGTCTATGACGGCGCCAACGTGGCTCATTGTACACCTCTGTCTTTTTTTCTACAATACCTTAAATGAGAAAAATTCGCCTTAAACACAGTTAAGGCCCCCGCCCTCGTTGAGCTAGGTGTATGTAATATAATAGCTGCAACAGGTATCTGTCTCTAGCGTTTAAGAGAGCCAGCCCTATTGGATTTTCTTATTGAATCGTCGAAAAAGAAGAAAAAAAATTGCTGCGAGAGCTGCCGCTGCCTCTGCCTCTAATGGCACTGAAAAATTGTGAATGGACTATGAATAGATGTTACGGTCTCATGCCTCGACGATTTACTACTCGGAAGGTATATCCGCGGACGTTGTCTATGAGTGTGTGCCCATACATATACGTATATAATTCTGCGGGCGAGCGAGTGGAAGCGAAATATATGTACAGGCCTACGTTTGTGCACAGCAACGTCGCCGGAAATCTGGCGTCGACCACTCGAGTTGCTCTTTATTTGCATTGGAAAATCTCCCGGCAGTCATTGACTTTTTTCTTTTCTTTTTTCCGTATAGATTTATACACGGCCGCTGAATAGTTGTATATATTATAGTTCCGTGATCGTTCGAGCTTTTTACGAGGGCTAATTTCTCTATTGCCGAAGGTCGCGCTAGACAATGGTATTACGATGATTTTGTCAGCTGTAATAATAAATTTGGCGCGCGTTACACGTAAAAATTTCTTATACTTCTCGAGCGACGAAGTATGAAATTATTCGACAGGCCATTTTTGCTTCAATTTGATAAACGAGGCAGACGTGTGGCTTGCGTTATTGACGCTCGATCAAAGTTCATAAAAATATATTCACGATACGTATATACATTGGTGTGTAAGAGTCGCGCAAAGCTGATACACGGAAAAAAAAATCTGCTGCTTCACTTCGTGGCCCCGAGATATCATCGTTTTTAACTTTTAGAGAACGCAAAACGGGGAGCCATTGGAATTTCCGACTTGATTTTAATACAGCAGCAACAACAGCAGCGGTTTGCACAGATTTCTCGACTTTTACACATAATCGTCTATAGGAAGCAAAAAGCGCCTCATAACACTCGATCATCGGAAAAATAGAACGAAACGAGGCAAAAAAAAATGATACATTTAATCGATATATTTTATATTGCGTGCCTCGTATGCCACACAATGCCTCGCGTACTGCATGTGTCACCGCTATACCTGCGTAAACGTTCGATATACGCGATCGTGCGTATGCGCTCATAGCAGCAGCTCGTAAAAACGAGCTGCGTAAACGTATAAAAGATACCGATCGCCGAATGTCACCATATTATTATTCGCGCGTATACAATATTCATATCTGTATACAAACACGAAATCTCCGAGGCTCGAGAGATGAAAAATCTGCACGATGCGTGACATACGCGCGGCGCGCGCAGGTGCTTATCGTATCCCGAAGTCTTTGCCATATACATATACCAACACACTCGACTGCTGCTACTTATACGTGTTGACGATCTCGGGCTGCCTCGCGCGAGACGCGAGAGCAGATGTTTCGTCGCGAGATATACATAATTGATATGTATAATATCGAATCAAGGCGCGTATAATATGTCGAATATACTGTCCAACATTTATTTATATCGGCAGGCAGTTAGCACATAGATATAATGTATAGTTGGCGTGTTGGTCGATGATCGTTGTCGTCATTGCGATCTATGTACGCGCGTGTAATAAAGCCAAGAGCCAGTAGAGAGAACGAGAAAAAGAGAGACGGACGGCAGATATATAGTAGTAGTAGTAGCTCTTATACACCAACTAGCTATGTTGCTGCTGCTGCTGCTACTCGCCTCGTGTGTGGTTCGCGTGGCTCGGCATACTAATCACGGCTACTATACGCGAGTTTTTGACTTCTCCTCTCCTTCTATCATACGACAGCAGCCACGGCAGCAAACGCGGCGCATACAAGCTCGACGGCTTCTACTTCGTGTTCCACGAATTTTCTCGAACGTTTTTTACGAGCTATTAATGAATTTGCTGAAAATTGGAAGGAAAGAACGAACGACGAGAGAAAAAAAAAGTATATTACCTGTTGCTTCACCTATTACCCCGAAACACGAACGCATTCCTCGGAGATCTCTGCGGCCGTATATACATACATATACATATAAATCGGTATATACATACATATACATACATATAAATCGGTATATACGCGTGTACTAGACAAATAAATCGTTGGCGTATATAAACCTGTGCCTTCCGTGCGCCACCGACATCGCAGCCGCTTATACTTAAAGCTTCCCGTTCAAATTTGTATTTCTCATTTGATAAACATAATGACCGACTTTGAAGTAATGTGTCTCTCCCGGCTCTGGTATTTAAACTGCGTCTGTGTGTGCGAGCTAGCGAAACTGAATTTTTCCACAGCTAGTTTAAATGACCAGCGGCACGCACACGAAAAATGGCACTTTTCGAGTCTCTCGATTTAAAATACTCTCACTCTCATTCTTGGAGCTCGTGGAATTATCGATGATTCACCTCCTCGTCGTAAATATATGAGCGAAAAATATGTTTAAACCTCATAGATACATCATAAAATGCATACTCGATGGCGCAATAATTAAAAGGTATGCGCAGGCATACACACATCCACCTTCTCTACCTGACGCGCGCATCAGAATGTCCATAAACAACGAAAAAGGCAGAGTCGAAGCCTGGCTCTGCAGACGAGCTTATCCGATGGCTAACTCCGGAATCTCATATCTCGTAATAACCATTCCGTCCCAATAATAATAAGCGATTAGCCTGTCTTTCGGTCTCTACCTTAGCTCCGTATCTCGCATTCATTTGCGGAGCCCTCCGCTCGGCCTTTTGAAGCCAGGCCAGCTCGCCAACCCGGGGGCTAGAATAATGCGTGCCAAATTCCAGATAGAGGCCCTTTGCTCTCGAGAGCGGGCGCGCGCGCGTGGGTGTGTGGGAAGAGTCGCCGCGGCTCTTTCAGCAGCGGCAGCAGCAGCAGCAGCAAACACACGCAGCACACACAAATGCAGCGAAAGGGGAATGAAAAATAAAAAAAGGACAGAAAAATGGGGGAGGCCATAAGTCAGTGTGTATGTGTTTTGCGCTGTGTGCGAGTTGAGCGAGAGGCCGTAGGCACAGAGCGAGAGAGAGAGAGAGAGAGAAAGATTTTGGGACCGCGACAAAGCCGCACCAATGTAAATCGATCTCTCCTCGCTCTCGCCGTCTCTTACTTTTTAACCAATATAATACTCGCGCGCGCGCGTATGCGTTTAGCTTTGCTCCAGCCTACCAATACCTTACCTACCCCAAGAGAGAAAGAGAGAGAAAGCTGCAGCCGAATAACTTTTGCCGTGCAGCGACGACGACGACGACGCGCATTCCTTCGACAACGACGACGACTTTCGGCTGCGCTAACATACACGGGGGGTGGTGGCTCGACGATCCGTGTAATGCTCTTTTTTAACATTGCTTTTTTTCTCCTTTTTTTTACCTTCATTTTCTTTCACTCTTACGTTCTCGCACACTCGATGCGGCGTTACCCTCGGTTAATAAAGTCTTTGAGCTTAAAACGCGCAAAAATTTTCACGTTATTATATCCGCGCGCGGAGCTGATTCATCGAAGCTTACGCGAGGGGAAGCATAACCGGACTACTACTAACGTCGAAAATAGTCGCGCCGATCTTGCGAATGATCATTTACGCGCCGTCGTTGTTCTGCTGCTGGCGCTTTAGATCCGATATAGCGTAACGCCTAGAGCTCGTATGTGACGCTAATCACTCCGGCGTTTGTTTTCCTTGTCACATATCCGCCTCTCTTTCTTGAGCATTGTCGACGAAAAAAAGAGCAACAATAAAAAAAAAGAAGAAGAAAAAGAAGGCCCGCCACCATTTTCATTCACTGATTTTTCCTCTATTTTTTCTTCATTCCTTTTTTTTTTCTTCTGAAAAAATTTTTTGCCTCTTATGAATGGGGATCCAGTGTATGTAGTGCTGGTGCCGCGTTATATAGTCTCGCGTGCCTGTGTGTGTGAATCAGCTGCGCGGAATCGTAAAGATATCCTCTCATACAAATCGGGTTTTCCTTGGAACTTCACCTTTTATGTGCCTCGTAGTTTTCATGTATGACTCCGTTTTTGCCCCGCGTGTCTGCGCGAGTCCGCAAGTATGTGTGCTATATGAGAAAAAATACATAAGGCAGCTTGCGCGAGCGAACGATTTATCCGCATGGCGCATATTTTTGAAGTTTCCGAAAAATGCTGACCGCAAAAAATACATATAAACATAAATGAAGTTTTTTTCTGCCTCGCTTTGCTTTAGCTTCGGACGTTTACGACCATCAATTACCAAATCGCATCTTGTGTGTACGGTAAGTAAGAGACGACGAGAGTTGCTCCTAGAGAGTCCGAACACCTGCTATATAGTGTGCAAAGCGAGCAAAATCACGAGATCCGCTGGGATTCCGGCGAAAAACGTTTATGTATATGCTTATAACGTTCTCTCTCCGCACCGTGTGTGCATAAAGGAATTGTTGCGCAAAACGCGATATCGATTACCAACATGACAACGTTGTCGTCGTCTACCGCTGCCGCCGAAGAAGAAGAAAAGATGCAATGGTCCATGGTTTGCGCGGGCTCAACATATGAAATCTCACCACCCGAAAACTACCTGCCTTCGGGATGCTGCTGCTGTTCTGTCGCTGCAACCACACTCGAACGAGATCTCGCAGTAGTTTTTGCCTCGAAAAAGAGCAACCGCAGCAACACAGAAGGGAGCAAAACCAAAGCGAAGCAAAACCCGCGCTTCTCAAATTTTGCCTTCTTCGAAAGATTCTTAGAGCGAGTGAGAGCGAGAGAGAGAGAGAGCGAAGACAAGGCGGTTTGTTTGCCCTTTAAAAAAGTGCTATTCGACACTGCAACGACCCGCAGCCAGGCAGGCAGGCAGCAGCAGCAGCATTATTATATCGATAAAAAGATGAAAGAATGAATCGTTAGCGTTAGCGCGCGGCCAAATGAAAGGGCGAAATTTGTGGCGAAACTTCGTTACCCACACACACATACGTACACATGCATAATACACGTATAGGTATACGTATAGGCAGTAGCTCGATGGTCGCGTCGATACGTTTCCGAACGTCGCGCTCTATCAATTACGCAGCTATACACCTCAATCCTTCTCTTTCACTAGGTAACTCGACACTTTATCGCTCGACTGTGTAGGACTCGGATTCTCGACTGCTGCTGCTGCTGCTACTCCTGCTCCCGCTACCAAGGAGCAACGACGTCGCCTCGAATTATAGATTCCTCGTGCTTTACTCTTCATTAATTAAGGCACTTCTTTTTCGAACGAGGCAGGGGAAAAAGACTTTGCAAGAGCGCCGTCGTGTGTGTGTGCGAGCTTATACATTATATACGCATGCAAAAAGGCCTTTATAATATATACAGTTACACTCGGCAACACACTAGCGGAGCGAAGGCTAAATTTTATCACGTTTTTTGGAAAAGATTTCTTAATGTATATGTGGCGTTTCGCGTCAAAACTCCTGGCCCAGGCGTTATGAATCGACATTGCTTAATTTCTAACTCGCGGAGAAAGTACCTAATGGACTAAATTTGATGTATTTTTGATTCCGTTTTTTGATAATGTAGTTTAATTTTACGAAATTTTTCATTTTTAAAATTTTTCAAATTAGTCTTGTTGAAAAAAGAAAAAAATGTCCCATTAGAAATACTATTTTTCAGAGGGACATTTTTAATATTCTCAAAACATTAATCAACGAATGCAAAGCCGCGTACTCGACGGGTCAGCTAGCGGCTAAACATGACAAGTAATTTTATGAAATCAATAAATTTAATCATTCACGATGAAAAGTCATTATTAACAATCTGCGCAAAAAATAGAAGTACTTGAAAAAAAAGAATGTAATCGGTAGGCTAGCCGGTCAAGCGAGCGGCTTTGATATTGCTGAATAATATCTCGTGAATATGAGGAAAGGCCTCTTTAAAAAGTAATTTTTCCAATGGAGAATTTTTTGATCTTTCGATCTAAACTATTTTGAAAATTCTTAAAAATTAAGTTTTTCATTTTATTCAAATTTTTTGCCTAATAGTACAGGAGTCCAGGAGTTTTGTCGTGAAATGCCTCATGTACGTAATATGCGCTAAGTCGCGCCGTTCGTAGCTCAACCAATGTGAAGAGCTTTTTTCTTGAAGGCCGATCTTTTCCCTGAATATCCATTGTCATAGTCGCTCGAGTGTTAATAGCTTAAATTTGTTCCCAAGAACAATTGGCTTTTCTCAATCTCTCGCTATTATTTTCCATTTACATGCGCGCGTTTGTGGTGTCGTAAATCCAATTCATTTAAATTTATACATATTATATACATTTTTTTGAAATCCTGGGGTATTTAATATGTTTCATCGAACCAATTTTACATCGAAACAAAAAGGAAAACAAACAACCAAAAAAGAGCCGAAAAAAAACAAAAAAAAAATTAAATAAAAGCCTCTGGCCAATGGAATAAAACGTTCCCGGTAAATAGGACTCCGAATTTGTGTGGGGGGACTTATCATAGCAAAAAAGCACATAAATATTGTATAAATCGAACGAGCGTGAAAGATGCACGCGCGCGACCGACCAACCGACCGAATTGTATTCAATTCCACGAGATTTAAAGACTTGCATTTCAACAATGCATTCCAGCGAGAGAGAGAGAGAGAGAGAGAGAGAGAGAGAGAGAGAGAAAGATTGTGGTATGGGTGCAGACATGTGCCCTCATGGTGTCCAGAATCACTTCATTCCAATCCTTGTGGCTGCTGCTGCTGCTTCTGCCGATCAGAGGGTCGAAAATTCCGCGCACACGACGACAACGACGACGACGACGACGAGAACCCACATATACTTACGCGCGCATAAACAAGTGAACATTGTTGGGAGCAAGCAGTGCGGCGCTGCAGCATATATGACGGCCCGAATGATGATCAATCAACGTTCGTCCCGCGCGCAGCCGAACTTTCTCATTTCCCGCGGCCTACGCCTCTCTCTCTCGCTGCAGCGCTCCCTTTAAAAATCCATGTATATAAATACGTTTGCCGTGCGTATGTATATCCATTTAAAAAAACTGGTATAAATTATACCGATGCGATTCTCTCTCTCTCTCTCTTCTCTGCATGTGTAAACTTTTCTCATTCCGCGTGCCAATATAGAGCCGGTCTTCTAATACCCGCCACGAAACGAAACCTACGGCGGCGTCCGCGTGTCTTTTTGTTCGTATAAGTGAGTGAGAGAGAGAGAGAGGCGGAAAAAAGGAGGACCGAGTTCTAGGAAGCTCGTGTTGAGCTCTGTGCCTGTGTGCCTGTGTGTGTGTGTGTGTGTGTGTGTGTGTGCGAGTGCATGCACACGCGCGTATGTGTAAGCGCCTTCGGACGGTGCGAGGGAGAGAAGACAGTGGTGAGAGAGAAGCTTTGAAATGCGCGCGAGCGCGAACAAGTGTCTGTGCGTGTGTGCATGTGAGCGCGCGTGTGTGTCCGTGTCTGTCTGCGTCTGTCTCTGTATTAAGAGAAAGAAAGGAAAAGAAAAAGAAAGAAATGAAAGAGGTATATGAGGATTGGGCATAAAGAAGAAGGACCCGGCAATAGAGTCGGGACCGGTATGTGTGCGCGCCCATATAGCCGCCCGCGTTCAGGAATAACATTTAAGGAGCCGAGCTATACGAGTGAGATAGCAAAAGTTTCCTTTTTTCTCGCTCGTATACCTAAATATATATATATAGCTCGCGCTCGATTGCTCCTTTTCGTGGGCACATATATTCAAGAGGTGTGCGAAAACAGTCCGGGGAAAAAGAGTGCGAAGTTCGGGAAGAATAAAAGCGCGCCACGGTGGTACAAGAGCACTTGGCGAACGGATGTTGCGCGCGCTCGAGCGTCGTCGCCCTCCCACGAAAGAGAATGAAAATCATAATAGAGAAAACGAAGCACTCACACCGATCGTTAAGTTTCTAACGTATACGACGAAGCTCTAAAAGATTTACGATAAGCGATCTACGAGTCCTCGAAAATGAATTCCGTTCGGCATCCTCTTGTAAAGGGCCTCAGTGAACGGAGCTTGCAAGCTGCGTTCGGTATACAAAGAAAAGTACTGCTAATGTCTTATTCGCGCGAAGCAATTCGAATTTTTAATTTCCCTCGGCAATAAAGTTCAATAACAGTAATTTCCAGCGCGCTCCTCGAAATAAAGTTTTTCTAGCCGACGAATGTATCGACTCTACGGAACCACTCGACCTTGGAGCTTTTATGTATATCTACGAGCACATGCCTTCGTCGACTGCGCTTTATTATATAGATTTCTGCATTCATAGGCCGCGTCGAAGATTTATGAGCCTCGCATACACGCGCTAGCGCTAGCCCCGCGTGTGTGCCCTTAACTTATATACCTACTCTCGACGCGCCGACGTAGCGCCTTATAGATTCGTCTAAACTTGTTAAAATATCTCGCACAATACCTGGAATGCTATAAGATATAATACATATACCATATCGAAAACATTATATTTTGCTCTCATCTCTCAGGGCTGTGTAGAGCCAGCCAGCCTAGCAGAAACTTTGTTTTGTGTGTTGCGCGCGGCGCGGAATACATTTTTTTGAAGCTCGCGCGGAGCGTCTCAGCACACACGATCTCAAAGGTGAAAATTATGCATCGAGCCTGCGGCCGCGAAACGCCCTTAAAAACTACACACACACGATATATATAATGCTACATAGTATTCGCGCGCAAGCACAGGCATACCCGAGGATGGCGCGCAACTCTAGTCGCCATTGCTACGTATAGGTAGGACACAAAGGGGTTCCGCGATCGGAGCTGCACATACAAAGTAGTATAGTATACTGTCTGTGTGTGTATCTGCGTATGCATATATATGCACTCGCTTTGTAGGTGAGAAAAAAAGATCGAGATTCGAAAAACCGTAGGCGCCAGCGGTATCTCTCTCGCGGTGAACACGGCGAGGCGCGCGCGAGTGGATCATTATCTTTCGGTCGACTCTCGGCGCGCGCGCGCTCACGCTTTATACGACCTATGGCATAAAATACAGCGTGTGGTGCGCTGTATTTCTCAAACAAATCGACAACACACACACATACACACACACACTGGCAGGACCAGCAAAGGTGTGATGAGTGTGGGAGAGCATTTTTGCTTATTCTTCTCGCCCCGTTACGGACCCTGTATAAGCATACCATTCCGTGCTTTATAAAAGAGATTATCGTTTTGCATACACTCGCGTCGATTTGTAATTATGAGTGCGTAACAATACATTTTGTAATAATGCCGACTATGATGATCGACGGAGACGATAAACGATGACGAAGGTCGTAAACTCCTCACATACAGAGTGTTATAGATGGTATGTAAGACGCGCAAGTCCTTAAACGCTGCGCAACAACGATCGGCTCGTATTATCGGCGCGGTTCATCATCACCTGCCGCGTTATATGTATTGGCTATTTTATTCAATAACCGAGGTACTAATAAACGTCGGTCTCGTTAAAAGAGAATCATTACGCAATTATATGCGTCTGCTTTTTTTCTCTCTCTCACTCTCCCTCTGCTTCGTGAGGTAAATCGCGTCGATTGCGTTTTTCCTCACACGTGGCGCCGCGACGCTGTCATGTTTGCGATAAGCAAACAGTACAGCGTTGGCATTTGCTCAACGTTAGAAAAAACAATTCATTTCGCTACTTGCCTCATTGTGTGTGTCTGTTAATTATTCTTTTTCTCAATTGCGCTCCCGCGACTTGTTGAATTATTCAAATTTCAATATTTTGGGCGTTCAGCCACACGAATTAACTTTTGCTTATATATTATTTATACGTATATTATCTCGATTATCAGTTGCCACGCGAATAACGTAAATTTTTGCAAGAGAGAAATATAATTTATTGTTCGTCGTCTATGATGTGCCGAGCCGAACGAGCGTAAAATTCCTGGGCCAGCCCCTTGCACACACGCCAAGGCTCAAGGATCTCCTCCAAATACTATATGCTTCTTTGTTGGTGATCTCTCGCGCGCGCATTAATAGTTTCAGCGAATTTTTATCTCGCATATAAATATAGGAAGACGCGCGAGCTGATCTGCCTCTTCTTTCGAGAAAGGTGAGATAGCCTTTCGTGCGCGTCTGAGATATACCATATCCGTAGGAATCAAAAACGGTACTAAAATTAATCCTGCTGCCGGCTCGAGCCGCCATCACATGTATGCCTATTAGGCAAAAGTATCCTATGTGTATTTATTTTTTCTTCTGTGAGAACAAAATAGCTTTACCTCTTCTTCTCATATCCTCCTCTTGTTTTGTCGACTTCTCTCTGTCTTCGGGGGCCGGTTCAACGATCACAAAATCATTTGCATCTGAGAGAATTTATCGACTACGCGACGTCCGCGGCGCGCGTCTGTTTTCCGCAAACTGCACTCGATCTCGTAAATTGCACTATATGCACGTATTACATTCGTGTATACAAGTCGCGCTCCTGTGGCGGAAAATTTCGCTCGAGAGAAAAAAGTATCGGGAGCTTTTATGCGCGAGCGCAGAGCAGTATACCGGTTATATCCGCTGCACGATTATTGCAGCTCGTTGACGCATAGGCGCTTGCTGCGCGCCGCGTTCGTTTTACAATTAACTATTGGGTTTACACGCGAGTGCGCTAGAAAAAGAGTGTGCGAGTGAGAGAGAGAGAGAGAACATAAAAAAGCAGGGCGCTTTGGCGCCGCGTCGCGATCTGCTCTCTATTAATATGTCATGCGCTTATTTATCGTCTACCGTGCGCTGATGCGTGTAAGTACCTACCTTATAACTTACACACTGCCGCCGGCTTCATGTGCTGCTGCAGCTCGTGCGCCGCGTGTACACACACACACACACACACACACACACACACACACACACACACCACACACGTACGCATACAGGTGAAATTCATACCCACTCGACGCGCGTACACTCGAGAAAGAGCGAGAAGGAGAGGCTAAATGGTTGCTCGCGCGCGATTTCAACACCCACTTCGTGTACGCGCGTATCGTTATTATTATCGTAGCTGCAACAGCTGACGACTTTTCCGTGCTCGGGTTACACACCTGTAGTACACCTATATACGCGAACATAATAGTACAGAGACTTGTATCATAGGCGTCGGAGAGTATATAGTAAGCCGATCTCGTATGTATGCACCTATACGCGACGTGCACACGTTTATACTCTATAATAATACGCGCGCGAGCATCGAGTGAAAAGTGCCGCTCGTGATTTTTGGAGCTGTATCATCGCCCGTAATATGCACGAAGCGCAGCAGTGACTCAGATTGATACACTTCGAGAGAGCTGTCGCGCGCGAAGAGCTGTCTCATTTTACCCGATGCGCACATAATATTAGTCCAGTGGACGCTTACATATACACAGCTGCACTTTTTTCCTTCCGTTATTATTATTATTTTTCTTTTTTCCACCTCATCATCTTTTTCATCGTCATTTTTATATTTATAACACGAGACACGCACGCAGTGTATAACGTGAAAACGATGAGTTTTTCACACGATCGAGCGAAAAACACCTTTCACCATCGCGCGTTCGTCGCTAGAGCTCCAACTAGCTTGTTTGGGTTATTTAAATTCCGTCAAAACTATTCTCAAGCTTTTAAGAAGTCGTCTAATATTTTTTCTCTTTTCTCGCGTGTTTAAATGCGCGACTCAGGTGTATATATTTTTACATGCGTGAGTATATATTTTATGAATGAGTGTGCGTGTCTGTGCGCGTATGTGTGTGTGTGAATCGCGTCGCGGAGATTTAAAAAGGAAAAGATTTCGAAATTAAAGTTTTGTGATTTTTATTTTTCCTCGTATATAGCACGTTTATATGTATATATGTGTATCTATATATAATAGAGCGAGCGACGTGTAGTGACTTTCGGAATTTTTATATGCGTTATTATATTATATACGCGCCGTGCATCGGCTTCAGCTTCAGCGGCAGCGTCAGCAGCAGCTTGAATTCGCATGCCGAAAAACGTTAATGATAGACCCACGTGCGCGATACCTATATTAAACACACTAACACACATACACACGCACAAGCCGATGAGCGAACTCGCGCAGAGAGACGTCCTGAAAAAAAGAAGATCCTCCCGAGCGAGCTCCGAGAGCAGCTCGTCTCATTATGCATTCCCGACGTTTATAATACACATATAATATGCCGACTGCGGTGGAGTAATAATGATCGTATTGGCACACGAAAAATCGTGAGAGTCAGGGAGAGATATAGATACAGCTGAGATATACGTATCAGCGATGGCTTATCGCGTGAGCCTAGCTCAGCGGAGCGTGACTGTTTCTCGGTATATGAACGCGCGGATAGAGTTAATCTCTATCTCTTGGGCGCCGAAATTGCGTGAATTAACTTATTACGTGGTTTTTCGCCTATAGCTATAATACGATTAATCAATCTTACTCGAACCTCGAGACTCGCGAGAGCTTTTGTTTATTTAAATAACTTTTTACAACTTTATGGATAACGTGCACGAAAATTTGTTTAAGACCTTGACCTTCGGTTTTGAACTCGTACCAAAACGAAAAGTTTCATCTATGCATCCCGCTGGCTCGTACTCGGGCAATTTTTGCTGCAATCCTACGTGAGGTTGAGCTTCGGCTCCTAGAGTTATACATTAGACGTCGGCCATGCTTTTTTTGTAAACAACCCATCGGCGATGTCGGCTCTTTTGTCTTGTCTAACATGAGCGTGTGTGTATGAAGACGGCAAATGGAATCTAGTTTGACGAGCTGATTATGTATGCGCGATACATGGTCCTCTCTCACGAGACTCGCTCAAATGTGCCTCTGTACACTAATTGAAAGCCGCCGATACGATTGCGTGAATTTTACACCCCACACATACACATAGGTAGGCAGGCAGGGATACGATCTATTATGTTTATACACTCTGAGAAGATTTTTGGGAACAGTATTAGAAAAAAGTTCGTGATGAAGATGTGTTTGTTGGATATATCGCAAGCCCCATGAGTTAGTGTTTATTTATATTCGTACACCTGACTAGGTGCTTTAACATACGCCTTACATAATAAAAGTGTTTGACAAGCATATTGCGTATACCGAAGAGGATTGACCGAGCAATGTACCTTTAATTACGGGCTACAGCTATCCTCTATAGCTTGACGCGCGATGTGATACATTGGGCCTTGTTTATGATATTCTCTCGGCGAGGCTCTCGTAATAATAGAGCTTCAAACCTTGCATTGCATACGACGACGAAGAGAACTTGTCAGATTTCGCGTGCAATATTTATTTATAGCACCCGCGACTGAAGTTTATCGAGGAGAGGAGTTAGTTGCTTTTGCAAATTGTTTGCGAGACCGTAATTCGATTCTATAAAAGACTGGCAACTCGTGCGACTAGTATAGATTATTTCGACATTTACTCTGATTTCCAATTAAAGTGATGATCGATCTGTTCCAGCTAATCATGTTGACGTGTGTACCTGTAATAGCCGCCGCGCGGTACAGGTGTATCAGATTGTCGAATAAAAAAAAAAGGAGCAAAGGAAAATTTTTGATCGAGTATACATAGCTACGAGGACATTTCTCGGTATAAGACGCGACGACTGAAAGGACACCGATGCAGCGCGACGGACACGTGATCGTGAGAATGCACCTATCCATTATATACTACGTTATACGCTGCACGCGCGCGACGTATCGAGAGCAGCGCAGCTCCAAAGGCTCGATGCGACTAAATGCATTCCTTTGCGTTTTGTCAAAGTCTCGTATGCATCCCGCCCGTGTCTGTGTGTATCCGTCGCATAACTGCACAGATTTCTTCGCTCGATTCGTCGATGTCATTCGTCTTTGATCTACGACGTTTTTACCAATCGCTCGATGCATGCTCTCCTCTCTTACTCTAGGAGGTCTTTCTTCACTTGGATTTCTGGAGCCGCCGAAAAGCACACCGTGAACGTGCCCTGGCGATCACATTTCGATATAGATTATTTGAGATTTTCGAATTTTTATCTATAATGCTAAGGTTTATCTATTACGTAATTTCCTCCGAGGGAAACGCTACGATACATCATCGGCCTTCTTTTAAATATGCAGATAAAGCACACATTACATAGGAACTCCGAGCAAATAATCACCCGATTTCGTATATCAAGCTCGGCTATTGACCGTATCCACATATGCGAAAAAGTCAAATATCAAAACTATCTGAAATGTGAATAAAAAGATTATATATATACAGCGTCACGAAAACAGTCGGATCGCGATCGAATGGCTTTGTCGTGAGCCCAAGAGCAGCACAGATGAGGAGTTCAAACCTACGGCATACGGTAACAAAGGTTCATTGAGAAGAATTTTTGCCGGTATACTGCTCGATGTGCGTATTTTTTCCTCTCGTTCCTTTTTTTTATGTACTCATAATACTACGAGGTTTATTGCGCTGACTCGCTGCTGCTGCTGTTGCCTGTGGAACATATATACATATAGCTCGAAGCATGTGCTTACATACAAAGACGCGTTATCGAGACCCATAGGCCGATAGAAGCCGCTTCCGCTCGTCTTTGATAAAGCTCGAGGCTCGAGGCATGAGCTCGGCTTTAAGCACGTGCTGTACGCGCGAGCGACGTTGCTTATTATAATACACTTCTCCCGTTACGATCGCGTATACGTACGTATATAACCCACTCCGTGAGCCGCGTGGAGGCTGTTACAACATTTCGCGCACTGTGCACATTATTATACGTTTATTTGAATATAATATAATTTATGAATGAACGGGTCGAATCGGAAGAGATTCGGAGTTGAGTCACTTAGCTCGAGTGACCCCATGCGATCGAGTTGAAATATAACGCGTTTAATAATAGAGATCTCTCTATGCAAGAGCGTAACAGCGAAAACAGCGTCTATCGAAACGATGAATAATGCCGAAGCTAATCGGTAAACACGAGTAGTTGCATTCGTTTAACAGTTGTTATTATAGACGCGACGAGATGATATTGCTAATAAATGCGCCGACGAATCAAAGTAAGAAGATACTGCACTACATGCTATCGCCTATGGCTCGAGTGTGTATTCTGCACTGTGTGAGTGTGTGTGTGTACAGCAATGGTCCGCAGAGAATGAGGATCTCGCTCTCTCTAGCGAGAAAAATACTTCTAAAATTACCTTTCGCGCATAGTTTTATATTCTTCGTAGTGCTATAGTCGAAGGAATAGAAGGCCAGAAAGGCTTCGCTTTTTTTTACTCTTCTTCTTTTTTTTCGAGGTCGACGCTTTCGGCACCAAAGCGCGCATCTCGCTTTTTATTTTTTTTTTTTTTTGCTCAAATTTTTTTTTTCATTTTTCGCCGTCTTCCTCATCTTCTTCTTTCATTAGCACGCAAGCCCCGAAGAGAGTCTATATACTGCACGGGTGTACAGCCTCGCGCGCATAGGAGAAGAAGATTTTGTAATATATTGGAACGACCAGTCAGTTTCTCTTCTGCTGCTGCTGCTACCACTACCACTGCCGTGTACAACATTCGTTACATATGTGTACTGTGTATATGTAATATACGCACACACACATCGACAACAGCACGTGAATGAATGACGTGTGTGCGCGGCGCGTACGAATGTGTTGGTGCGTATGTATATAGAGTGGCCCGCGGTGCTGCTGGACCACATGAGATTTAAGAGAGATTCCCACAGACCACCAGTGGCTCGTGCAAATGTATATTTATACACGAGTGTGCGTTCGTATGTGTGTCTGCATGCCATATGTATTTTATACATATATACGAGGATACGAGGACTAACTACTTCAGATTATTGGCTCGGCGTCCGGTCGCCAAAGTGCATACACACACACTAGTCGCCCGACACTCTTACTTACTCTCTTACTTGTATATAGCTATATGTAGACGATGAAAACAAATCTTTGTGATTGGACCGCGATCGTGTGCAGTGCGGTAAGCTCGTGACGCGACGCATTATACATACGATATCGAGATCGCCTCGGCCCCACACACACACGTGCAAGCTTATGTGCAAGTCGAAATAATATAAACTTGCGCACACGATATTTAATTGCTCGCGGGAATGCTGATCAAAAAGTCGACCCGAGAGTTTCGGATCACAGGGAGTATATTACATGTGTGTGCGTATATATAAGCACTCACTCGCCCGCTGCAGATCGTTTATGAGCTATTCTGGAATTTTGCTTGATTTATAGCGATTATTTTGTAATAATATCATTGGCATAATATTCGAGCCCGCGTTGTGTATTATACCGACTCTATATACACACATACTGGGCGCGGGCACGAAAGCCGATGAATATTTATTCGCCACGCGCGTTTCACCTGCCTCTACAGCTCGCTCCTCTCCGTGTTGTGTTGTTCATTATAATTGATTCGTGGAAGCTCGATCCTCTCGCGCGACTTTGTTTAAAAATCCGCGCGCGCCAGCGAGGATTCGGGTTAAAATGATACAATATTATGTATACACACGGCGGAGAGAGAGGATATCGAGATTTTGAGCTTGCCGCCGCCACCGCGACCTTCCTCCGTTTCAAGCGATTTTGTCTAGGCCGTTTATTTTTCTCTTCCTTTTTCTTTCTGCACGTGACGTGTTAAAGCTCGGGCCGAATTCCGAGCAATGATCGAATTTACCGCAGAGATGCACGCGTGCACGTACCACTGCAGTGGTACACGCGAAAAACTAACGTTGCATTGTTCGTTTCGTGCGGTTACTTTTCTCACGTGACGAGAGGCCCAAATGTTACTCTTAAGCTCGAGGCGTTAGGGATAGAATGAGTCGTGAAAAAACGAAGCTGAGTTTGTCTTGCAGAAATAAAAAGCATAAGAGCTCTAATCGTTTTCTACCATCTTCATTCGTAGAGTATTTATACCCCTTTACCGAATCTTCGATTTTACGCGTGAGTTTACGTTTTGTTTACCACGCAGCGAACGAAACTAATACACATAAACGCAAATAACGCGTAATCATCATCGCGGGACTCGGACTGCCAGGTCCAATTCAACTCGGCTCTTGATGAGCCGTATCAAGTACCGATCAAAGAGCGATTCGATTTCCGGTCTCCATGCGTGCGAGCCTTTGAGATGCTGCGCGCCACATAACACGCGGGGCGACTCACATTGTCTCGCACTCCATACATTCAAACGCGCGCAGCATCATTAACTCTCTCTCTCTGTGTCGGTGTGAGAATTGAATCAGGTATATTATAAATACATATACGAAGCACACCTTGCGAGAGCTGCGTCTCTTTCATCCACTTCTAGGATATACGAAGGATGTAACCTGCTGTTTGTAATATGTGCGCTGCTGCGGTTTATGTCCAATTGGTTTTCTCGAACGCCTGGCGCCGCAGTAGCATCAGCAGCAGCGACACCGACGTTTACAGCAGGTTCAAAGTTTACACAATGTATATCGATCCCACAGAGCTACGTTATAATAATGTGTGCGTGTATACATGCGCACTCCCTGGACCCGAAGCTTGTGTGGATATACGCGCGGTGTTCTTGTTACACACCCTCGTCGTCGTCGTCGTCGTCTATGTTATGAGGTAGATATACAACTTCCTTTTTCTCGCGCGCGGCTCGCTCTCGCGGCCCATTGTCAGCTGTTTGACTGTTGCGACAGAGAGAGAGAGAGGCATACAAACACACACACATACATGTACTAATTCCATGAGTGTACTATGCGCGCGCGAGGCTCGTTTCGCACTTGTGTGTACTTTGGCCTTTTGGGCGAACAGAGAGTCGCGCCGCCGCCGCCAGCCACTCTCTCATGCACACGTGCTGCTATATGTATTAAAGTGATTTTCTCCCTTTGCATTTTGCGTCTCTCGAGCTCCTTCGTGTTCTCACTCTTTATTGCGGAGCAGAGAGACAGAGAGAGAGAGAGAGAGAGAGAGAGAGAGGACGACTTAACGGCCGGTCAGCTCCGAGAAAAATGTCATTCATGCTTTGCTCTCGTGCGGATTCGTCGCATCCCCCGCGCGCACGCACACACGGTGACCGATGCCAGTGTATTTTTCCGATGATTTGTGAGCTATTACCGCATTGGCAGGTACACCTACTTATTATATACACGTGTGCTGTAGGTGTTAGTTCGGGGACCACCTCGGTCGCTTGCAACGGATACGCAGCAGACCTTTTGTGTGTATCGCTCGAGCTTGCTCGTCGCTCGCGAACGAATCCTCGTGCGCGCATTACCTGACAATTCGTCTCTTTTTTTTTCTTCTTAGTTTACTCGCCCACGTACACTCGTATAAATACGTGTGTTTGCACTTTTTCGACGTGTACCTATATGCGGAAAGCGAGTGAACATACAAGTCGAAAGTGAGCTGTATTTATGCGAATTGCAAGAGGACATTTTTATGTTAATTTGAATGGGTATAGCAGTGCAACTTGTACCGGCTGCCGCGTCAGTGGCGGCGGCTTTTCGTTAATGGAGCTCACTTCGCTTGAGCACACTCGCACACAGGCACACACACAGACACTCGGGCAATAGAAAAACACTTGGCGCGCGCGTGCGCGAGCTTGGTCATTCATAAAAATATTTACCTCGGCCCGCGAAATAAAGACATTTCTAATGCCATCGTCCAATTACTCGGTTGCTGCGGCTGCTATAGCACTTTTTATCCGCGAATTCGAAATAAGAGTCTTCGAGGCAGCGGCAGCAGCAGCAGTGGCCCTTTTGGAGATCGCCTTAAATATATCGCGTCGTGCACGCGCGTGAAACCGGCGCACACCCACGGCGCGTTCGTCCTTTTTCTATCCTACGCTCGCTTGAACGCACGCAGGTCGACGAGGAGCACTGGAAAAAGGCTCCGCATTCCGAGACCTATATATATATTACACCACCTTTACCTTTGTGCATCTCGTACGCTCAAATGTAGCGACACACACATACACACGTATACGCAGAGAAAGAGGTAAGAAGAAGCCCGGAGAATCTCCGCGCTGGGCGCAGATATTTCTCTTTTTCTACCCGCGCCCGTGTGTGCAGCCTACTACTCGCTTCATTTTTCAAGGAGGGTGTGCCGCCGTCGCCGCAGCAGCTACGCAGCAGCAGCATCGGTGCACTGCGCGAATTTCGACCAAATCCCAGGAGCTTATACATATATCGCCGCACGCGTATGTGTATGTAATGCGAGTGTGTGTGCAGCAGAAGCTTCGAGCAAGCGAGATTAGTTGTCTGCTCCGCTGCTGCTGCTGCTGGCTCCGTGTCAGACCTTGAGTGTAATTAATCGCAACTCATTTTTTCCAGCGCGTATATTTTTTCGCTCTAATCGGGCGTTTCTGCGAATAATCCAGCAGCGGAGACACTCAAACGCCGCGTCGTACCGCATATATGTATCTGTGTCAGGCTACGCGGCGACGGCGGTGGCGCGCGTATTGTTAGAAATCCGGAGAAATTTTCCAAGATCCTTGAGCGTATGCGCGCGAATGCAAGTGTCGCATGCACAATTGCGCGGGCCCGAAAGTGCACACACACGCGCGCACATTCGACAAAGGTAAAGTCACGTATCGGTAATTTCACTCTTGTATACTTATATTTATACTCTGCTCCTCATTTTTTCGTTCTCTTTTCTTTTTCCTCCTTTTTTTTGTGTAAAATCGAAAGTAAATTCAATTACTATAGAGCGCCGAGGAAGATTAACTTCGAGGTGCCCCTCAAACAAAGAGAGCTCGCGCGCACAAGAATGAATTGCAAATTAAACACGGCGAAAAGTAAACAAAAGAAAAAAGAAGAATTTGTATCTGTTTGCATGCATAACGTATACACATGTGTGTATGAGAGAACTTGCACCGTCAAATTGATGTGTGGATATATTTGCAGCATTATAATAGGGACCGAGAGCCGCGAATAATTCAAACAATAAATAGGCGTAATAAATATGAGCCGAGCTGCGCAATGCCACAAGGAGAGAAAGAAAGAGAGTGAGAGAGGATCATCGGATGAGTTATACGTACTGTATCGAGGCGCGCTCGCTTCCGACCTACAAATTTTCAAGCGAATCATCAAACCTCTCTTGCTCTTTGCTCCCTGTATAGCTGCGTATGAATTCGAGCGAGAGAGAGAAGGAGAAAAAAATCACTTCACCTGGATGCGCTGCACTGAACACACAAGGCATATCCTTTTGCAGGCGCGTACACGCGCGTAAGTAAGCAAAGACGCAAAAAGCCCGATGTACGCGCGTAAAAAGAGACAAGAGAGAGAACGAAGGTTTCAAGCTGCCTGCCTGCGCGCCGGTAATCGAATTTGTCGCACGCGCGTTTCATTGTTTGTCCCTATATAGGACGTATTAATGTGCGGCTCGGATACATTGTACAAATATTTTATATATAGGGCCCCGAAAAAAGCCGGCGCGCGCCGTCATATATCCAGTATTTATAATAATTCTGCTTTATGATATATAAGAGATCCTATGTAGAGGCTCGACTCGTCAAACTTACATTATTGGCCGAGTCCCTCGAGATGTATCTCGCGGGACGTCTTCAGTGATACACAAGCTCGACGCGCCGACACACTGTTCGCGCGAGGAGCAAAAATCCATCACAAGTGCGTAATATACTTGTCGTCGACCTGATTTTTTTCATTCGTACGCTGTATCAACTTTCGTAAGATTGCTGGAGGCTACATAGCTGCGCGTAGCATATTGCCAGCGCGCGTCAGCACGCGTGTGGCGGCAGAGCTAGCTTACGTATAATGTATATATCAAGTTGATAAATACCCCGAGTGTGCTCAGATGTTTCGCTGAATATCGATGACAGGATTACTGCGGATAATTAAAATTTTAGATAAATCGAGATACACTCGAGAGAAAGGGAGAGAAGAGAACGATTTACATTTTTTCGGGGCACATGCGCAGCGCCGCTGCTGTTGATCTGCGCGCTATTACGCTGCTGCTGTACGCACACACTCTTATTACATTATACGTAGCATGTATACACGCTCGTGGTAAAAACATCCTCTTCCTTCTGTTCTCTCTTGAAAATACATTTAACGCGTACCGAGCGTCGCTGGAAATGATCCAGGAGCAGATCATTTCTGGCGGAAGCACCGAGCGAGTGGTGTATTCGGCGCTGTACACAAAGACGAGAGATGTGCCTCGCATGCGTCCCTTATTTTTGACTAGCTTTGGTCCTTGTGCTTGTTTACTGTATGTAATATGCCCGATGACCATTACTTTTGCAAATTTTTGCGTAGCATCTGCTCTTTTTCTTTTGCAACGCTTGGCTATTGCGTACTTACATGAGCATTGGTACATTGCGTAAACAACAAAACGATCCGATATAACGTATAAAAGTAAAAAGTATCTTGAATTATGTATGCGACGATATTACCACTTGGGTCAGCTATAGCTGTAATCTTGGAGCACAGATAAATAGATTTCAAAAAATCGATATCTATTTATAGCTTGCGTCTATACATTCCAGATACTTTGATTGAAAAACATAATAATACAGGCGGCCGAAAGGAAATCGTACGGTCCGAGTGCAGTGATTCGTAATCAATAATCGTCAAAATTCAATAATCGAATTACGGAAATTTGGTCGGTATAATTCAGTATAGCACTGTGATTCTTCTCACGCCCATGTAATTTAAGGTCCCAGAAGGCCTATTGAAATGTTAACAGCGCGTCACTAAATAGATCCGAAATCACCGAGTAGAAAACAGCTTCGTTTTCCTCGCGGCGGCGGCGTCGGTCTGATCGGACAGGTGAAGTTTTTTCCATTAACTACAGCGTGCATGCATAAGACTTCTCTAATTATCGTTGAGCTGCGAAAGCTCGGATTGGAACTTCTACTATGAGAAATCATCGTGAGCGTCCGAGCTGTAATAAGTTTCATTTGGCCCGCAAGTATTTTACGTACGCTCGACTCGTCGATTCGGCTTTGCTTCGACGAACTTCGTGCGACGAAGTCGGCAGTCTTTGGCCCACTCGAAAATTCGATCAAGTGCCGATCGATCGATATAGTGCGTATTATATACTGCATTACTCGTATAGATCATAGTAATTTAAAAAATGAAAAAAGATAAAAAAGAAAGTTTTCACTTTTAAAACGTATGACAACATGTGGGTCAAGGATGAGCATAGTATGTGCGAAGCAAAACTTCACTTTTTACCGAGCTGCCGAGGTTTAAGCGAGTTCTTTAAACGGCAATTCCCAAGCATGAGTGGCGAATGAACTGTTGCACCTCAATAAGCATACAATTAAGACTGAAGTCAGCTCTTTCGTGTCTTCGATGCACATTTTACCTTAATGTATTCAGAATCGAAGCACTATGGAGGCGTGTATGCAATGCAGTCGGCAAAATTTGAACTCTCTTATTCCTCGAGCTATGTAGCGGTCAGGCAGCTTTGCAACGAAAGAAACAAACCAATGAACAAAAATTGAAAAAAGAGAAAAAAACCGTACTAACTATAAAGAGTCTCTAATACTCGTAATAATTGTGTTCATGCAATATTAAACTGGAGCGGCAGCAGCAACAACATCGGCGTCGTCGTCGTCGTCAGCAGCACTACAGGGTGGCGCGGCGGAGATCGTAAAATTTCACCAAAGCGCCCGGTCAAGTGAATATTATATGGAAAGAGCGAGAGGCCCAAAGCGCGCGCGAACAGTGCCATACACCGAGAGAGTCCGGAATAGTTTCGTATATTTTTTTCGCACGTTTGGGTGCGCATACCCACACACAAACACACACAAACACACGCACTCGAAAGCCATTACTGCAGTCGTATGCGCATATACAATGCATAAAAGGGCCCTACGGGTTACCGCGCGCGCGCAAGCCACGGCACACCTAATTCTTATATACGAGTGTGTGCAGGTGTATGTATATGTGCGTAGCAAATTTAAGCGCGCGCACCAGCGAGCTTTCGAAAGCTAAAATTATAAAAAAAAAAAAGGATGACGAAGAAGAAAGAGAAAAAAGGAATCTCGCGGGCTTTTTTGTGGTTTCGTAGTTTTTTCCACGAGATTAGCCGTAGACAGTAGCTTTAGTTCTTACGTACACGAGTATATGGAACTTCTTTGAGTGTATAACCCTATAAGTACACATGCAAGACTTTTTGACTCGCGGCGCGCCAATTATTATATAGATTTTGGCCGAATCTCGCGAATACCTCGCATCAGTGGGCACGGGTAGAGAAAGAAAGAGCTGTGTTGCTGCTGCCCGTGGCAGGTACAAATTGCGATAGCTATTGTTGTTTTTTCTGGAGCAACGTAGGCGAAAAATAACGTGCGTCCATACTTTTGGGCGCAGTTAATAAGCTTCGGAATGCCATTTTTCAAAACAAATCTGCACGCGCGTTATGCTGCTATCTCGAAAGCGTCAATGGATGCGCCAACCAAGTGCGATGTACACAAAATGTACCTTACTTGCGTACTTATCGCACGTCGGCATTTTACTTTTACGCCTTACATTATATAGTACCTATATAGTACGACACGACAACAACAACGACTGGAAAATGTCATACATAATATAATATGCGTAATCCCTCTGTGTACACACAGAGTCCCGTGTATATTCTAATGTATAAAAGCTGCGGCAAGTGTCAAGGCGGCGGCGGCGGCGTTAGTTCGTGTCGGATTTTCGTCAATTCTGCAAAAGGTCAAAAAACTATGCAAGAAGCTGTGCGCGCTTATGCCACATAGCACTACACTACTTTACCAGGCATCCCCGTGAATCCGGAGAATTTCCAGAAGGAATTTGCGAGCACAGCAGCGGCTCAGGTCCTATTATGCACTATACTGCGAGGCAGGCAGAGCATAGGCGAGACAATATCCATTATTCGCACCGATATCCTACCTGCGCTTAGGAATCCGGGAAATCAGAGAAACCAGAATCCCGCAAAGGCATCAGAGAGCCCCCGAGGGGCAGCGCGCACAGTACGTCTCTTCGTCTACTCTTTCTTTATCTAACTATACCACATACATATATACTGTCTCTCGCAATTCCGAGTTTTGCCTCTCTCCGTCTCTTTCGCTGCTGCGCGACAAGGCGACGAGGCGCTTATAAGCGCTCGCACTGCATGTATACACGCTATATACACGAGGAGGCGCAGAAATGCATGATGCACATACGGAGCTCTGCTGCGCCAGAGCAAAGAAGCGCGAAACGAGCGTGAGAAAGGCCCATAGCGAAGAGTGACACTCTCGTTCGCTTCGGATCAGTATATAGATATGTGTATGTGTGTCTGCCTCTGTGTGTACAGCAGTTTGCGTGTGCTGCATGTATATATATAATATCGGTCGAGCCGCGCAAACGATGACGATGCGATGTGCTCCATATCTTCGGAGCAGCAGCAGTGGTGGTGGTGCGCTATGCTAATGTGTAGACTACTCGTGCGCGTGCATATAATACACCGAGTTTTACATGCGTGTATTAGCTAGCAGTTGCAATCTCTCTGCCTCTCGTGAGCTGACGATGATGCTGCTGCCGCCGGGGCACATGTGCGCACTTTAATGTTAACACAGCGCCGGGTTCCCATGTATAAGCGATCGTCAGCTCGGAGCTCGCTATATAATATAGCACTCGATCTTTAGCAGCGCTGTATACCTATATAGGTGAAGAGATACATCTACGCAGAAATGCTTGCGAATACACCGCCGCGTGCCTGCATTTGTCAGTGTGGCAATTTCTTTCTCTCGCTGCAGCGCGCCAAGGTTTAGCGCGGAGGGGTGTGGGCTATGTAGCAGCCTCTCTCTCCGTCTGTGCGATCCCTTCGCGAATTCGCAGGCCTTTTTGCTCTGTATAACATGGACACAGCTTGAGAGTCAAGGCTAGATCAACCAAATTCGGGCTTTCCTATATACGGGTACGCGACACAGCACGCATCGATTCTTTTCAGAGTTCGCTCGCGTTGTATGTGCGATGAACGACTGAAATTTCGTAATACCCACGCGCGCTGTGTACTACTCGTGCCGTGCGAATATCCACCCCGTGTGTGTGCAGGCGATCGACAGCTCGGCATTTCGTACGGGGTAGCAACAGTTTATACTCTTCGATTGTCTTACGAGTCGCGCACCTATACATAGAAGTAATATATGGGAGTCTCCGTTCGATTGGAAAGTTTCGAGTGGGTATGAATGATCGAGTATTTTGCATTCGTTTGTTCCATACCTATATACTCACTTGCTCTCGGTGCAGTTTATCGATGTGCTCGACCGAGATCTTAAAACGTACACTCGATGCGTAAGAGCGAAGAAAAGTGAAGAAAAAAATAACAGTTCGAAGCTATTCTCGCGTGAAACACTTGTACTTTTGTGATCCCGGAGAGTCGCGAACTTGCGAATCGTTTTTGTGAAGTGCACGTTGTGTCCGCGCCCTCGGAAAAAAAATAGTGCAGCAGCGCTTTAAGAGCGAGAAAGAAAGAGAAAAGCATTTATTCGCTGGGAATTTTTGTTCGAGTGAAATGGCTTGGAAAAATTGTCGTCTCGACTTGGATATATACTTGCATGCTCTCGATTAAAAAAGTATACGATTGTTTTGTTTTCTTTACAATACCCGTGTGTTGATCGTCGTGACCAAACTGTGACCGAAATATTTAATGATATAAATGGTACCACCTGCTTATCTACCTCGATATTTAGAAAAAGAACAAAAACATCGTCGATTCACTATCTTATATCGTATTTGAGACTCGAGTCGACTAAAAATATTCCGTAGACACTATATAAATATGTGCTGTAAAAACTACAATTAAATGCCACTTATAATTTTACACTGTATACAATTTTATAACAAAACGTCTCGAAAAATCAACACGTAGAGTCGTAAACAATAAATCCCGTATCAAATGAGGCTAGTCTTCGTCGAAGAAAATATAAAAAACACAACTACTTTTCGACTGTCTTGCATCCAAAGTTGTGATACCATTGAACTTTAATCGCCAAGTAACTGTAATTATTTCGACAAAAATCCAACGTAATTCTACGTGACCCTGAACCTGCCGTGCCAATATACTCGTATTTTTTTTAATGACATTTTTCTTCCGTGTACCTCAACACATTAGTCAGTAATCGATCGGCAATTTCGCAAGCACGAAATCTATTGCGATACACATTCTCTCGCGCGAAGTGCCTCGTTTGTAAATATACGCGTGCAAAACACTTCACTTACGTTCTAATTCACGGCACGCAGTACTCGCGGCGCCAGGCTGGTTTCCTCATAATAATGTATCAAATGCGATCCTTCGAGACCGCACAGAAGTCGCGCCCCATACGTTTATAATTAGTGAATAAACAGGAAAGGTGATGGGCCGCGACCGAGTGCTATTCTCGACTCGTCCACGAGTATCGATCTCACGCTTGCAGAGAATCTACGATATATTACCACGCACATTACGTGTAGCACACACATACAGGAGGATACACGGAGGTCGTCGAATCGCCCGCATCCGCGAACCTATTGTAGGTATATTCGATGTATGTGTAGCCCGCCCCAGCAAACACACACGAGTCGCATCTCGACTGCGATAAAAGTATTACAGCTATGGTGATAAACAAAAGTTAAAAGTCTCTCTCCCGTGTAGCATACAGTATTATCGAGCGGCGCGTGTTTATTTAAATGCTCGGATGAGCTTATATTCTATTTCTATATAAAAACAGCCGAGCCGAGCGCGTGTCGAATTAGAAATTGTATTAAACGAGGAAAAAAAGTAGTACGACCGCGTCAAGACGCTGTTTATATATCGAATTAATAATAGAGAGAATCGGGCTATGCAGTCGTAATCCGATGTTGTTTTCTTAAAAATTTTGATTGTTTTTTATGTAATCAGCGCGAAAAATCGTGTCAGTTGCGATTGTTTTTGACGCTCATCGCGTATATATTTTTACGACTGTGTCGGCGATTTAAATCTCTTACATTAGTCACAATATTACGCGAGCGATGATCCCAACGCTCGTTATATATAGGATGCGCATCGCTCGTGTATATATATCATACATAGGAGAGAAAAGCCCACGATGATTACAATGGAGAGGAAGTAAATGTATATAGCGTTAGAAAAAGAGAGACCTTTTAAGTGGGACGAATTTTTGGCTACACGGCGTCTCTCTCTCTCGCTCGCTTTTTTTTTGTTCCACGCATCCACAAAAATCACACCCGAAGAATGAGAAAAGTGTGTAAAGTTGTAAAGAGAGACTCGTGTATAGTACCATAGGCGCGAATCGTGTTTTCATTCAATTTTTGGCATTCACAGTCGTCGGAGCGTATTTCCTTCCCGAAAATGAAAAAAAATGAATCGTATAAACTAAAAACTCGAAGCGCCGAGAGAGAGAGCGCGGTCAAAAATCTGTATCATCGTTGCCGAGCGCGTATGAGAGGCGTTGTTGCGAATCCTGAATATACAAAAAAAGCTTAGAATCTCATTCACCTTCGACGCTCGACACTGAGCTCAGCTCTCTCTCTCGGACATTTCCTATTATACATATCCACACGGGTTTCCACTCTTTTTTTTCCTTCCTCTCCTGATTCATTCACGCAAAAGAGAGAGCGAGCGTGTGGGTGGTCATAAAAGTCAAGCACGATCTTTAAGTATTACCGGTATGTCGCGCCTGAGAGCCACGCATTAACGCGCGCGACATTTTAATAACTCGATGCTCGCGTTAATAACGCAGAATTGTATAATTTTACAGATTACTTGGAGCGATCGCTGCTCCGCTGACGCAACTTGCGCTTGCCACAGCGAGACGACGCGAGCACCAACAAACACCGGCGCGACGATAATAACAAAAGCCGCCGTCTGTCCGATCGCGAAAAACGCGCAGTCGAGTCATTTGCCGATGAAATGGGATTCTCTCACACCTCTTCTACATGATATTCTCGTTGTGCGAATCAATCGTCGTCGTATCCGCGCACCACTGCTGCAGCAGCAGCAAAATCTCATCAGCAGCTTGGATGCACAGCCGTTTTTACCCCGCTCAAACACCGAAGCTCCCATTGCATTCGTCGATTTTCTCTATGACGCCGAGATGTATTTAAAGGGCTCGCGCGAGAGTCGGCGGATGGATTCTTCCCATCGCTCGCAATCGCACACATAAATTCGAACCTTGCGAAGGACTGTCATCGCGCCGGAAAATCGCGCGCGCCTGCCGAGGCCTTGATGATACGCTCGGCAGCGTAACGACGCGCAGCGAAACAGAGAGTAAGAGTTAAGAGAGAATCGTCTTGCGCTCGAGAATGAATGTAAAAAAAAAAGAGAAAAAGTCGAGCAGAGGAGGGAAAAAAACAGTCGAGAATTAGCGCTTGGCTGCATCTCTGGATGAGTGACCAGCGTGTTCACTCATTTGGAAACTTTTTTTCCTATGTATGTAAGTACGTGGGGCTTTTACTACGAGAGATACTACTACTACAACCGAGCTTACTACCTTTTTACAACTCGTGCGTGCCTCGTACTACTACTACTACTACTACTTACTACTCATGATGCCTACTACGACTTGTTTCGCGACTACTTACTCACCCACACCCACACGCACGCACGCATTATTATGTATATACGCGACTATTTTACGAGTAAATTAAATGCGACGACGACGGCGGCGGCGGCGTCGGCGGTGGCTCAACTACTACGATGGGGGCTCCTCTGATGCGTATACCACACGATGCGATGCCGATGCGCTGCCTCGTGTGCAGCCCCGCGATATTGCGATCGGCTTGTTTCAACTCTTAATGACGTCCGAGTAGGTACTTGCACGCATATACAGTACTCACGCACTTATATATATATACGTACGTAACATAAATCTACGTTTATTAAGTGTTGCGTTCTTCGGAGACTCGGCTCTGGCTCGTGCGTGGGTGTATATCCTACTACTACCACGTTTCCTCCATCTTTCAGCGATTATAGAGAGAGAGGCATCCTCGTTGTGTTTTCTTTCGCTATGCTTGACGCTGCGCTGATTATCGACGTCCATTGTCGTGACTTTTTTCCCTTTTTTTGCCTGGCAATTTTGCTTTTTTATTCCGTCTCAGATGTGTGTGTGTATACACTCGTAGAGATGTTACGATATAGATACGCAAATAAACGTGGCTCGAGACATAAATCGTACATAATGTTAAAATGCACTCGCGCAATCGTGGTTTACGTATGTATAATATACTCGTGCATATGGTTTGTATACCATTACGTGCGCGTGGCCATCATCATTTAAATATTGTAATCAAGGCATTTAAAGTTTAAAATCCCAGTTATAGTCGTGGTCGTGTACATATAGTCGCGTGTATACACACACCCATACACATACACATGGCGATCGCTTTAAACTTCCATTCGCTATATGAACACGCACACCCACAAACGTATCGCGATCGCACACCCACAGAAGCTCTTTTGGCATTTTGCTTTCTATTTTCGGCGGACGAATATAGCCGCACGCGCGAGCGCGCGTGTATCCAAAAAAGACATGACTTTTCGCAATTTCGTAATTGGCTTTTCTTCTTTTCGCAGACTAAACTACAGGCGGCTGGTATGGTTCCGGCGACGGCGTCTCGCCAGTCGTAAGCTTGCGTCGTTGGTAGAGGAAGTTGTGTGTTGTATTATACGTATACGGTATCACAGAGACGCGTTTGTTATTGTGTATGTACACACGTGTTGTCTGAATGTACCGTATAGGCGTCTTATCATCCACGATCTCTTCTCATATCTTTAAAATAATTTTTTTTCTTATCGACGTTTTTCATCTGTGCTATAAGAATGATACATCTATATGTATTTATATACGGCGATATCGCTGCGCATTCATAATCGATCGACTTCGTCACATGCGCTCCGGCCATATCAATAGATTTAAAGTTCTCGCACTAAACGTAGCTAAACACACGACGTGCGTGTTGCGTGCGAGAGACGCAAGATTACCTCAAGGCTTCCTAAAAGTTGACTAATCGCGCGATCGTTCGACCTGATTTTATTTCTTAAACGTTTGTTTATTGCTAGCACCGCACGCGCGCGCGCATCATCGAGGAAGGTACATCGAGAAACGATGATTCGTGTTTCGGTGTTGAGCTCGATCGGCGCGCACACGCCTCATTATAAAAACTCATTCATCGAGCTACGATTCGAAGTATTTAATAATAGATAACCGATAACGCATTTTTATGTGTACACGATGATTGTCCGAAGACTAACAGCAGATAGCCTTCCTCGGCACGCTGACCACTGTATACACGAGTATATTTCGTGGCTCTTGTATTCTTGTTTTGCATATAAAAAGACGATGAACTTTTGATCCACGAGGCGGTCATTTGGTCGTTGCGCTGAACGCGAGAGAGCTCGTGCGACGACCGGGAACGAAGCCGCAGTGCGCAGTCGATGATTGCGATAGCAGCAAGCGAATAATTGGATCACGAGCCGAATCGAAGGATGAAGGTCGTACCTACCTTCTTTCGGCTGATATGCCCGTGAAAAAAGTAAATCGCGCCGAGCAATAATGATTGTAAATATGTATATATCGCGAGCTTAACGCGCAACGTTTTTGTTGAAAAGCAAACTTCGCACTGGTACATACATACGATATATTTTATAAATATAACATAATATAATTATCGCAAATATCACCTTGAACGCGAGGAAACGGGGAATGTGTCGCGGCGCGCGTTTATATGCCAGAGAGTAGAGTGCGACACTCGATGAACGCGCTCCACACAACAGCCTGCTTGTACACGATATGCGTTATACAATGTATCGCTCGCACGGAGAGATATAACCATCCGAAGAGAGACAGCACACGTCAGTCGAGCCGCGCGGAGCACTGTGCCTGCCTGCCTGCGTATTATGGCTGTACAATATCTGCGTGTATACGCGTTCGGAGCGTTGCTGCAGATAAACAGAAAAATATTAAAAGACCGAGCGAGCTCGTATATGTAAAAGCCCGCCGCGATGCTCGCAGTTTGTATATAGGTGGTATTGGCAAGTGTATACATATACAGCAAGAAGTACAGATAGTGTCTGGTAGTATGCATTTGTATACGCGTACGCGTGTACTTGCGCGAGTGCACGTCGATAGATATACGTAGACGCCGCTATATAGTCCAGCGTACTTACTTGTCATCGGCTCGTAATGCATACGTATTGTAAAGGCGATTGTATACTATAGGCCTCGAGAGAAGGAGATACGCAGCCGAAGAAAAGCTCGCCCTGGTCGTAGACTGTGTTGTAACGCGTGAGAGTGACCATATCGAATTTTATCGCTTTACTTGTGTTGTACGGTCCAAACTTATCGCGCCCGATATGCATCGATCGACCCATCATCCAGATGAGATGCGTTATCGGCCTGTGTCTGTGCGTATGAGCCTAAACGAGACGATTTTCTTCGTCGTCCATTTAAGAAAAAAATAAAGATACTCTTCTTCCCATTATACTCGACGGTTGAGAAGAAAGTCAATGAATATCACGTCATTTCGATCTGTCATCGTTAAAGGTATGGAGCTGTTTACCTGTTCCGTATATTTGCTTCCGAAATTTACGCGCACGCACGCCCAGTGCAAAGGAAAAATCGTTTATAGAAATCGAGACTTCGCGTACATACCTTTCCCACAGCGGAATTTCCATTAGAGGAGAGAAAGATCGTAACTTTATTATGATACCGGCTACGGGCACTAATTCAGTGGGTGAAACTACTGGATCTCTCTCGTCCGCGCCGAGATTTGTTCCGCCGACTCCCGCGCTCCTGCGCGTGCATATTAATAATATAATAACGATCATCGAGTAAACATCCAGCACCGAACGTGGCTTGTTGTGAGTTAGCATGAGAGAGAGAAAAAAATCGATCGAATCATAATACGCGCATTACGGGAATCACGCGCGAGTAAAAGCAACAGGCTATACGATGGGATGGAGGCTCAACAAGTTCCGAACGAAGCCCGGCCGAACACATAGCCACCGCCAAGGTGCACTCGTGTAAATACATCGTTAATGAATGGCCCGGTGAGAGCTACTACCCCCTACCTCGATCGCGCATGCCTATACACACACATACACACACACGTGAGCGATGATTCAACCCTTGTCACATTATTTTTTTCCCACGGCCGCTTCTTTCCTTCTGTATTCTCTTTTTTCTTTCTTTTCATCGCGATATTAATGAGGGCTCGACGAGCAATTACCGACTTTTTGATTAATTTTCACCCAAAAAAGAGTATTAGCTTTATTAATTTTTTTTCTCTTTTGTAGGTGACTTTGCTTTATTCGGATCTCTCGAGACTCTCGATGTATATATTGTACAGGTTCTCGAAAAGTCATATTACTGGAAAATCTATCGAGCAGTAAGCGCCACACAAAAATATGTTATTTTTACGAGAGCGCGAGATATCACGCTCGCGATCACGTCTCTGACTAATTTGCGTCGCGATGTTTGTTTACGTAAAAAAAAGGAATATAAAAACGAGAGCCGTAAATGTAAAAACCGTGATTTCGAAGAATTTTTTCGGAGGCTCTTTGCAACGCAGGCATGTTATTGTAATAAAATAATCTTCCTCGAATCAACGAGTCATTTAAAGTACTCGTCAAAAAATTTATGTACGATGATATTTGCGTGAAAAACCTCTGTGCGTGCATGCGGAGTACGCGTCGGCGGCCTTTCGCGACGGCGTTCGAGCCGCGTCTGCTGATGCGCCGAGCTCACGCGGCAGCACTCGCCAGGCCGCGATATATTCGGCGATGCAGCAGCGGCACGTATACGCACTAAACGTGTACAATGCACATGGCAAATTTTGCCACCACCACCGCTGCACCACCACTAGCGGGACGGCATGTCGGCGACTATACGTGTACTATATATACAGTGCGAACCACTACCACCGGCCCCGAAATCATTCAACGAGCAGCAGCAGCAGGCCCTACGTATTCTCTCCCGTTCTCTCTCTCTCTCTTTCTTTCTCGCTTTGTACAGTAGTTGTATAGTCCTCCCCACTCCGCTGCTCCCATATTCTGCTCGCCGGGCCTCTGGAGTAGCAGGCAGCGACCGAGCCGCCGAGAGCACACCGGTACACACGCATTGTACACACACCACCACTACTATACAGCGAGCCGAGCGACTTTCGGCGCTGCGGCACACAACACGCACACACTCGCGCTCTGCCTCTGCCTGCCTCTGCTACTCAGCGATTTCGTGCTAGACCGGCATTCTGACCTGGTAAGCCGCCAGTGTCGGGTCGAGAGAGAGAAGCCCCAGTCACTATATACACACAACTTTTTTAATTCTCCCACTAAGTTTTTTCTCAATATAACTTTGAAAAGAAACTCTGTGTCTACGACAACACACACTTACACTTTAAAACGATCGTACTGGAACTGGAACGATTGTCTGTACTTTTAACATTCACACACAAACCTCTACCTCTTAGCTAATTTTGTATTATTTTGTTACTACTTACTACCTTTAAAGTTACGCCCGCAACAGTTTAACCAAAACTTTGACGAACAAAATAAGTGCCTTCGTTGAAGTACGATCGAAACCAAATAAATCAAGCTGAACTGCCAAAGTGTTAATCGATGTGTGTTGGTGATTGCCATTATCCTCAAGGACTTTAATTTTGCGAAAATTAAACGAATTGACACGATAAGAACGAACAATTTTGTGCCCAGTGTAAAGAGTCATTGATAATAAAAGAACTTGACTTTATTGTCGATGAAATAAAATCTGCCCAGAAAGTGTATACAGTTTTTTGTTGAGAATCAGCGCATTCTTAATCTGTGGATAATCGCAGAGAGACGACACGTGCTCTTTCTCGACTATACACACTTGTGGCACCTCACTGCACATTTATCAACGAGAGAGAAAAGACTACTACTATCCCAAAACATGGATCTACTGTGTTGCGAATCGACGTCTCAGATGGAGTGCCCGGCATACCCGGACCCGAATCTCCTCCACGACGACCGCATGCTACAGAATCTGCTCAAGAGCGAAGAGCGCTATGCACCCTCGGCCACGTACTTCTCCAACGTTCAGAAGGAAATCACGCCTGTCATGCGAAAAGTCGTCGCCGAATGGATGCTCGAGGTAAAGAGACAAACACATGACGATCATTCTCATTATTCATATACGTGCACATTTCCAATCTTCCTATCCGTCTGTTATTTACTGCGCGAACGAGAAAAAACAAAAAAGGAACCGTCGTCTATTGTGTCTCGGGGGCCGAGAGAGTCATTTAAAAGACATTACCGGGAACGCGTGCGTCCGAGCCGGCACTTTTTTCCTTTGATGATTCGCGTGAATCTCGTACAGCAATTCGCTAGAGCCCCGATATCGCTTGTTATTGCACGTCTATTTCCATTCGATTTTAAAGAAGCGATCGATATAGAAATTCGTCGTTTTCGACCAGGCGCTAGTTTTTAAAGACATTCGTGTCAGCCGCATTTTCCAGCGCGCGCAAGATTTTTTTAATTTTTGCGTTTTACGGTATTCCTGGAAAAATAATCAAGCGGTCTCTCGAAGATAAGGAAAAGCGTTTAAAAGCGCACCGGCGCCTATCGCGATTTTTCGCAAACAAAAAAGTAACGAAGTGAAGAAAAATTTCCCATAGAGTCAATTGCGCACGCCTATACTTTTGATTACCTTTCGCTGGAAAAACTTCGAGGCAGAGAATTAATTACCGTTCCTCGAAGTGCGGCCGCGATATATGCGCGACTTGCATGCTCTATACGCATACGGGGTGCTGCTGCTGCTGCACGTCTTTGCGTTATGACTATGCGCCGCGAGTGTGTGTGTATGTTTCTCGACACACATGACTTATCAGTCCTTACGTCAGCCAATACAATAATAATATATGTATCAGCGAGCTTCGACCTTATATGGGAGGTCATTGTCAGAAACGAATTATATTTTATTTTTAATTTCTCCTCCCTCCCACTTGGTTCCTCTCTCTCTCTCTTTCTTGAGCTGCGCTCAATTTCGCGGACATTTAAATTTCGACACTCTTTAATCGTGCCTACGCGAGTTGGTTTTTAAACTTTTGTCATTATTATTATTCTTTCTTTTTCTCTCTCATTCTTTTTTTTTGTCCATACTCCGAATCGCTGACTCGGGCCATTCCGCGCAAAGCTGCACACGACGCGAGGATTTTTCCTTTGCTCGCTTTGCTATACATCGTACAAAGAGCACGCTGACCTTTGCTGGAAAAATGCTCTCTTTCTCTCTCGCTCGATCTCCGTACTTGTACTGCTGCTGCTGTCTTGAGACTTTGTTTTCGCGAGCCGACGAAGAATAAATATAGATCGTGTACGCGTATAAAATGTAATGTTACGGCACTATGGAAGAGACTGTCATGTAGCAGTGAGACGCATAGATAGACACACGCAGGGGGAAACTGATCATCGTCGTATAACAACGTGCAAAGTGTTAATATACGCGATTCTCTTCCATGGATTGCTGCGCGCACACGTCTGCTGCTGTTGCTGCGTATAGTGGTAGTAGTAGTAGCAGCAGCAGTATAGTAGTAGAATACGTACATCGGCTTTTCGTATCGCGAGGCTGTTGAACCCCGCGACGACGTCAACTAAACGTCGACGGAATACCTATATATCTCAACGAGCGCGCTAATAGTAGTCGCGTATGTATATAGCAGTATACATACGCACATACATAGGATATAAGTAAGCTCCTCTCGCCGGGTTGTATAATAAGTTGGCAGACGCATACGGCGACTGCCAAGTCTCTCTACGCAGACGCGTATATTCGCTAATATACGGCCTTCCTCGTGTGCATGATGCACACGCCGGCCTCTGCTCGAGGAGGAACGCGCGCACGTGTATAATAATGCCAACTTGGTCGCGTCTTCGCCGCCGTCGTCGTCGTCTTCGTCGCCTCTTGCACTCGCATGTAATGCACGCACACACCCAACTACTAAGCCCACACGTTGAATGTACTCGCCTCTCGTATCCTCTCGATGTGTCATTGACGAAAATGCCTGCTGTATATAGCAAATGTATAAAAGATAGACATTCTCGAAGAAAGATTATTATTTATTTTCGCTCTTATTTTTACGTAACGTCTTCGCGTTCTTACATTCCCTATCATCGCGAGGCACTTTACTACAAAGATAGCTCGATGATGATTCTTCAGAAAAATCGAGCGTTAACGTCAATTTTCGTTAAATAAAAAATTTCTTGCAGACTTTTGCCTCGCGCACGGTTCGAACTATTTAACAATTCCAGATAGAGTGACCGTCTAATTTTGCGAATCGTATACTATACGTTTCTCGAGTCGATTCACAAGACATTTTTGTCATATGGCGCAAGCCTATCGAACCGATTCGCAGGAGAGAGAGAGATATTTTTCCATGTACAAACGCAGCACGAATGTATAAATTGGTGAATTAAAAAAAATAAAATAAAAGAGTCAAGAGAGCCGATCGCGAAATTTCAAATGGATCTTCACTGAAGGGAATTACTTCTGAGACATGTCTGTATTTATATGAATATAATGTACTCGTTATATATTTGATATACATAATGTGTCTCCGCGGATATTACATGCGCGTTGTCGAGCCCTGCCTTTCCGTCTCACTTGCTTCCTCTCCTTACTCCTTTTTTTTTTATCGCCGCGCAAAATCTCCTCCTTTTTTTCAACTTTGTCATTCGCCTCTTTTGTATTACGTAAAAAAATAATAATAATGAAAATGGTATCCTAGCCTATCGGGCCGCTACTCCCTCTCTTTCTCACACCCGCATATAATACACGCACAAAATGTTAATGCAGCCAGCAACGTGTCAATTACTAATAATTTTCGAACGAAGCGTCGATTAAACGAATCGGAAATCGTATTAAAGAAAATACAAGCTCGAAAAATCCTCACGCACGAGTAGTAGTAGTATAGCATAGCGGGTCCGCCGTACGTGATAGTCGGGCAAGCTATTCCCCCTTTGTAGACTTTTAATCAGCGAATCAAGGAGGAGAGAGAGAGGCACAGCGCCTAAAAATAATCATCGTATAATCGCATCCTTTTTCTCGTATCTCTCTCTCTCGAGTCCGCCTTTTAAACGAGCCAATACGCTAATTTTTTTCCTGTCTCTGCTGCTGCTGCTGCTGCCGCCTCACGCACCGAAAATGATCGGCTCTCTCGGTTCTCTTTGCGAGCGTTTACGCAATAGCGTGTATAGCTCGCAGCCGGTGCCGAGTGAGTATTTACGAGAGTGTATAGCATGCAAGAGATGGTGCCTCTCTCGCAGAAAGTAATTACATGTATACACACATGGCCTGTGCGCCAGTATACTACGTGATCTGTTTCTGCTGCAGCCAGCAGCGGCAGCATTTGCGGAGCATTTGTAAGAATGACCTTGACGTGCCGAGCGAGAATGAGAAGAGATAGAGGAAGAGCGCAAAAAAAAGAACGAAGATGAGCTTAATGTATAGCATCGCGCGCTACAAGTGCTAGCCAGGTCTAAGCGGTCCTCTCTCTCTTTCTCTCTCTCTACATACCCTTGTTGAAATATACATGTATATATCGAGAATGAGAAGACCAAAAGAGAGGAAGAGAGTGAGAAGTGCCGGGCGATGGGTCAACGCGTTAACCAGCCCATACATAACGAGCTGCGACGCGGCTCGTCGCGAATCTGCGAGTAAAAAAGCTCATTAACATCGCGATTTTCGAAACGATCGGACAATTAGCCAAGCGCAAGTAGTACGTAGGAGGCGAATTATATATAATACGCGTCGTCGCGCGCATATATATCAATTTACGTGTTTAAAGCCTCGCGGTGGCATATTTTCCGTAGCTTTACGGCGTACTTACTACTACTACGGCGCGCGCGGGGCCTTTTAAAATAGCGTGCGTTGCAAGAATGCACTGCTGCTGCTGCATATATATGTTCGCGCTGCGCATCGTCGTAAGGATTACAGGCCTCTGCCGTGGACAATAATGCCCGTGCACTGCGTGGGCCTTGCAACACGCAAAGGGATGCATACATACATCATACTACGTACGCGCTGCTCTCCTTCCTTCCGATATTTCTCTTTTTACGTTTCCTGCTCCCTTTGCGTGTGCGTATGTGTGTGTGCGTGCATGCGTGCGTATACACGCGTTTTTGTGTTCTGTTATTGTTACGCACATCTTACTTGCTCTCCTTTCTTTACCTCATATCCATGTTTTCTTGCAAGTTACACACATTTATATATGTGTGTTACGTACTACAGTACTACTACGTTCGTAGTAATGCAGTTTTACACAAATGAATTTTTACGTACGATATATATATATATATATATATAATATATATATATATACTTATGTATGTGTTACGTTTGTGTGTGCCCGTACGAAACAGGTCTGCGAGGAACAAAAGCGCGAGGAGGTGTTTCCGCTGGCGATGAACTACGTGGACAGGTTCCTGAGCATCTGCCCCATAAGGAAGCAGCACCTTCAGCTCTTGGGCACTGCCTGCCTGCTGCTCGCCTCGAAGCTGCGCGAGCCAAGGCCCATCTCCGCCGAGGTGCTCGTCTTTTACACCGACAATTCCATCACACTGCAAGAGCTTTGGGTAAGCAATGCGACAAGATCGATTTAGATATAATAATACAGAGATGAACTTGAGACGCGAGTCGAGTCGTTTTAACTTTTTCATATTTTTTTCACATTCAAGTTCGCGTAGTATAGTAGTAGTTGTAGTAGTAGTAGTAGTAGTAGTAGTATTGTGACGACGATCGCGCGAAGAGAGTCTGTCGATCGATGAATCCATTCATGATTCCGAACGTGTACGAGCGCCGAACGTAGTACAAAATTACATGCATGTACGAGAGAGAGAGAGAAAGAAAGAAAGAAACGGGGAAAAGAATATACAACGCTTTACAATAGATAAGCGATTCTGCCTCTCTCCGCCGAAAGAATCTCATTGACTCTGCCTCAACAATGGGCAAAACTATCTGCAGACATGTTCTCTTTCTCTCTCTCTCTCTTCGCAGCCTATTGCATTCATCGACGGTCGTTGTATTTAGCATGTAATTTGTATAAACTTAGGCTGCTTCGTCGGAGCTCTTCCGTCGACGATTTTTTTTTTTTTTTTTTTTGCTTCTTTCGCATCGATTTTCAGATTCCCAATTGGCGAAGCTAGGCGCGCATGCCACGCCACGGGTTTTTTTATAATAATAATATACGCTATAGACGAAACAGTATAGGAAACTTTATCGAATTGATAATGTCCGGCTGTATTCAGGGAGCCAAGACGACGAGGCAAGAGTTTAAAAATAAATTGACAGTGCGAGACGTCGAGCTAGTAGCTCGCGTTCTCTGTCTCTCTTTCTGCAACTCGAGCACGTGTTCGCATTATAATATCGCTACGAGTGCCTGTGTGTGCTGCTGCTATTACTTTTGCGGTATAGAGGTTATAAAGCCCGCATGTGCTGAATTTTGCTTTTCTTTAACCTTTGAAAAGCGATGATTCGCATTTATTTATCATCATAGTCGCTCCGAGTTTCTTTTTGTTTCCTCTGCGTTCCATCGATATACTTTTGAACCTTGAAACTGTCTTTACCGATCGTCGTCCTCTCGTCGTCCGATTTTTCGAAGCTTCCTTTTATGCTTTTCCTGCTATTATACTTCTATTTCATATGCACGCGCGGCCGGGGTGTCGCATTAAAAATCAATGTCGACATTCAAATGACGCCAGAAGTACTTATGCAGAGAGACAGCATCATCAGCCGATTGCTGTCCGGGGATCGATTTCCATACTCAACGCATACCTCGAACCGATTTCCCGTTCTCCTACTTTTTTTCATTCGGGTTTTTTTTTTCTTCCATTCTGCGTTAACGTAAATGTTACGCGACGGCGACGAGTGCAGGCGGCACACGTGGTATCAGCATAGTATAGTAGGCGCGCGATCGTATAGCGGATCATCCGGTGCAGACACGAGAAATATGTGCCGTAAGCAGCGATAAGATGAGAGAGAGGAGCTTCGATATAAAGAATTTCAAATAAAAATTGATATCGTGTAACAGTGGAGTGTATATATTTTCGGGTAAGAGTTACGTATTTGCACAACTGTAGCTGTTTGTCGCTCTCTCTCTCTCTCTCGCTCTTGAGAGATATACGCGCGCACACTCACTCGTTCGTTTAACATCCGGTCAGCTCCGAATCGAGTTGTCTTTTTTAAAAGTCCCACAGACTGACGAATCCGACTTGTCTCTATCTCGGAGCTTTAACAATCGTGAAGTCATCCTTTTCTTTGCTTGTTTTTACGTAACACAATTAAAAAAATCACGCCGAAAAACGCGTACTCGCTTGAGCACACAAACACATCAAGCGCCTACGAGACTTGCGTAGGCAATGTTAAAACGATCATCGACAAAAGTTTCAGCACACACGGCGCACAAAAACCACGTGGGCATCCGAAATTCGCCTCTAATCTGCAATTCCAATACCATATGTGCCTGGCCCGTGTTCAGCGTCATTCCGCGAAGTTACGCACGCACAGCGTGTGCAACGCCAGCGGCTCACGCATCGATGAAACAAGATGAAAATAAAAATCCCTGAGAGCCGCTGATACATCGGAGTAGTAGCATAGTATCCATAGTAATCATAGTAGTATATCGTAAAAACGTAGTACAAACGCGGCACTCGTGCGTATAAATGTGCGTACTACTACTACGCTCGAGAGCGTATTTTTTTCGGACGCGCTGCTGCCGCCGATGACGCGACTTTTTGGCCACGCCACTACTGTACATGAAGAAGCCTCTCTTTCGCTGCTATTTCAGGATCGCCACTCAGCCAGCAATATGTATGCATATATACGTCGCTTGTCTGTAGACCGACTATAAAAGCCCAAAAGCAGCAGAAGCGGCAGAGCTTCTTGCGGAAATAAAAGTCGTGATTCGACGAGAGCTGCTGCTTTTTTTCTTTTACCTCGGTTTTTTTTTCTATCGAGGATAAATCAAGTATGCAAAATGTCTGTGGAAAAAGTGGCAAAGCAGTCCCATCGCTTGTGCGCTTCGGGTGCAGCCTGTACAGATAGTCTATACTACGCGTTGAAAGAGGAGACTCAACGCGGGAGCCCTCGTGAGGTACACGAACGCGAAGAGCGGCTTTTGCTCTTTGGAATTCGATCGTCCGCCAATGATTTATACGTATTATACACAAACCGATGCTTCGGGATTGTCCATAGATGGCCCGATTTCGGCCATATTAACGCTACCGCGCATCTTCCATGTATTGCTCTCCTGCTGCACGGTACGGTAATTTTTTAATCGTTCAAATAGACCAACGCCAAGGAGTATCGAGTTTTACTTTTTTTTACTTGGCTCGGCATAACATTATGACTCTTCGAATTCTTCTTGCCCCGATCTATTTAAATATATGTGTTTTGATGAGACGAGCATCTCGCCGACCCGATAGGGCTTTACTGGGGAAACCGCATCTCGACTCGAGAGCACCCGTGTCTATGTATAGAACGTGTAATATACGCTTATACACATGGCTCCGGATAAGCCCGAGTTTGGCGCGTATCTCTCGCGCGCTCATACTCGCTCGCAAGCACGCGCACATTAATATACACGCTCGCTGTGCGTAAGCCGAGGACTCGGGGTCTAAACGCTCGAGTTTTTTTCTTCATCTCTGTGTGTTTCGGCTCCTTGCAGGGGCCTTTTCTCTCACTTGAACCGTCTCGAGGGGGAAAAGTATATGAAGCACGAAGGGGATCGATTGAATCAGTGGCGCGCGGGGGGGTTCCTCCAATGTACCTACGCAAGATTGAAAAGCTCCGTTCGTATGTGACTGTGCTCATATACGTGCCGATTGAGCGCTACTCTTCACAGCTACTTCATCATTCCATCGTAGTGAATCGGCTCAACTTAACCGAGCAATTCCAAAGCCAGTGCCGGAAGTAATGCGACCTTCTTCTTCTTATTCTTGCGCATCTTCCTATTTACGGATTGCAGTCAATGTGTATTGATGTACGACCTCAGTAAATCATGGCAAATCCATGATGCCTATCGAGCCGCATAAGGGTTGTTTCATATACGCATGCAGTCTTTATATTCGATCGCTGCAGGCGCGCAATAAGTCCGAGTGTCGACGCAGCATGAGTGGACTGACAGCAGCGCGAGTCGCGTTCAATGTACGCATCCACCACCACCACCACCACCGAAGTATCGAGGCAACAACTGCGCACACAGAAGTTCCTCCCTTTGTCCCTTTTCTCCCTCTCTCCTTCTCTTTTCTCGACCGGTGTGCGTCGTACGCGTGTCTCGAAGACTTAATAGCTTGCGCCTGCTGCTGCTGCTGCAGACTCGCCGAGGTTAATCCTGTGCAGACGCGAGCCAGGACGCGTGCTCGTGCTTTTTTTTCTTCATCTTTTTCTTCGATGACAAAGATGCAAAATAAATAACTCGTCTCTCTCTCAGCACCTGCTCCTCCTTCTTCTTCGAGGCGATCAGCAGCAGCGGGACCTCGCGCGCCCAGGCACATGCGGCTTATTATTATCCGTCTCGATGTGTATTGAAACTCGACGACACAATAACTCGGCAATTAAGCCGGCTGATCAAATTTATATACTTACGATCCGAAGCTGGCCCGCACCAAATTATGATGCAATATTTTGCATACGCTTCGTATAGCACGCAAGTAAATAAATTTGCGTGTTACTCTCCGTGCGTACTACTACGTACGCCTCGTATATTCGCGAGTAATGAGCGCAGGAAGTAAAATCTTGAAAAAAATCGACTTCCTGTCAGCGCATACGCATAGCGGATCAAGAGAGGCGGCGGCTGCTGCTGCTGCTGCAACTGCTACTGCTGCACTTCACTTCGACCCGAAACATACATTCTCTCGGTGCAAAATAATAATTCTCTCTCTCTCTTTCTCGGTGTGCTCACGGTGTGTTCGGCAAGCCAAAGGCAAGAGAGAGAAAGAGAACGAAAGAAAGAAAGGAAAAAAAGAAACGTATGTGTGTATGTGTGCGTATACAGCAGCACATATAATCGAGTATTTATAGTAGTTATAGCGTATATATAGCAGGTGAGTGAAAAGAGACGTGCAGCTCGCTCACTCGCGCGCGCGAGTCCAGGTGCACACATGCATCAGAAGAGAGAGAGAGAGAGAGAGAGAGAGAGAGAGAGAGGTGAGGAGAGCACGTCGCGCGTCGTCGAAGCCCGCAATGGCAGCTGCGGCGCGTTGCAAACATTTTTGATTCTTTCTTTCCTCGGCGCAGCACACACACACGCAGCTCACTACAGCTATCTGCTGCCGTCGAATATTCGTATGTGTGCTATATAAGCACAACACACAAAGGTGTCGATCGTGCATGTGTCGAGGGCACGTAATATACCGTACACAGGCGCTCGATTAGCCAGAACGACTTGTTGCGTCGTGTTTTCTACCCCTGGACTTGGCGATAGAGAGCGAGCGAGAAGGAGAGGGGGCCGCGACAAACTGTTGCTCCTTTTGATTGCCATGTGCGTGCGGCGCATATATGCATTTCGTTGGTTCGAGCTTGCAAATTTCGCGATCGTAGTATAAGGGTGGCTCTTGCGGATAAGCGTGATTTTATGCTTGACGGAGCTCTCGACAACTACCCTTGGCGCGCACAAGGTGCCAAATAATAGCTCTGCATATTTGTAAAACGTTTTTTTTTTCTTCCATTGTTTTGCCGATCCTTTTTTTTCTCTTCTCTTTTAATCGTTTCGACGTTTAACGGTGCAAATTTCGTTGCGTCAATTAGCTTTTTTATTCATTTGTGCTTGTTCCAAAAAACTTGGCTTGCAAATCTTTCAGTTCTACCGCATCAAGCTCTCCGAGGCATAGCATAAAGACGCATTCAAGTATACAGCGAGTCAGGTAGTAGCCCCAGTATGCGTATGTAGAAGCAAGAACGTATAAAAAAGCCCCGCTTGATACAGGACACCGAGTGGTGCAGGTATATATAACGAGTTAGGTACGAGTTAATTTAGTAGTGGATCGGAAGCTCGAGGGACCGCGTATTGATTTCCAAACGAGGTGAATATAATACATTATACGCACTACGGTATTGGTGTGCGGTGGCGTTGATGACTACGATGCTCAACGACCCTTGAACTCTCGGTCAAAAGTATATGCTGCTACTACCACCACCACCACTACTCGAGCTCACCGATGATGGCACGCGTCATAAAGCTAACGAGTTCACCTTATATTCTACCTGTACATGTATATGCTTCTCTCTTAATATATATCCCGAGGGCAACGCGGTACACGCGGCCCTGGCCAAACAGACGGACGATGCACTTTGCGCGATAAACAAACTTTGCGCAAAAAAAAAAGAAGAGAGAAGGAGCTATCCCCGCGCAGGAGCAGCAGCTGGACAATAACAGAGCGCGAGGAGAAAGAGTAATTAGGCGCTCGCTCGATGCAGCAAAAACGAGTCCAAAACGTTTATATATAGCATACACACGTGTATACACACGTATTTAACGAAATGCGAGGGATGCAGATGCGAGTTTCGCCATGCGCGTGCCACTATACTACTACGTCGTAGTATTGGCCGTAGTATTTCGCTTTCCACCTGCCTCGTTTCCGTCTCTCTCTCTCTCTCTTTCGCCGGCGCACGCTCACTGCTACACGTCGTCTTCGGCAGATCGAGGCTCCTTCCGTTCACTCGCGAAAACGACGCGAGCGTGTATATATTTATATACGTGTATTGGCCGCCTCGTGTTTGTATCTTGTATATATATACGTGCAGTAGTAGTACTACGTGCGTATAATAACAGAAAAGAGGAGAGAAAGATCGGAGCGAGCGAGAGAGAGAGAGCGCAACAGATGTTGCAACCTGTTGCTGCTGCTGCCGCTTGATTCGCGCTGCACCGAGTGCCTCCCACTGCACCTTGCGCATCTGGCGGCTCCGCTGTATATGCATGCACGTATATCGCGAAAGCGTCTTTAATATGCACCTTAAGACTCTCCGCGATGTGTTTATATTATTAAGGCGAGCGAAAGAGAGAGAGAGATCCGAGTGTAGGCCAGCAGAGTGTCTGCGGATATGAAGATTTTTTAAGTCGGATTTTCATTTTTCGGACACGAAGAGCCATATTACCCGCGGGGTATACGAGCGGAGCAAAGTGACATCTGGGGTGTGCGAGTCTGTGAGGTCTCACTTTTTCCGTGGATTATGCGTGTGGGGGCCCTTTTTATAATGCCGCGATCGGAAGAATGAAAATTAAGCGCAAGGGGGATGATCGCTCCGCACTGTTTTTTCTTTCTTTTTTTTTTCTTTTTTTATTTTTGCTTCCGCGATCTCTGTTTGTAAAGAAAACAAATGACTTTTGATCAATTGGTCCACGTGTCTCTCTCTCAGCGTGGACTCGCTTTCGCCTTAGCAATGTCTCTTACGCATGCCTTGTGTATGTATAATAGCCGCTCACGGTCGCGCGCGAAAGTTACGCGCGTTATTCTCTGGAGTATAATAAACGTGGGCCGAAATGTTAAAATAAAAAAATAAAAATTGTGACCATGGGACGACGCTCTCCGCGAAGCGATTCATACCGAGAAAATTCCACTTGGATATTTAGCTTCTCTTCAAACATGCTTGTGTATCGTATAAGTATGCGCGTGCGTACGTAATTCGCTAATTTCTCTTGAATACATCGGCTCCGCGTTTCTTCGATTCGCTATCGCGTAAGCTACTTTTTCTCGGATTTACGTCGTGTGTCATTTTCATTTTTACCTTTTTCTCTCGTTTTTTTCTCTCTCTTTCGATGCTCGACAATCGCGACAACTCGCGTCCACTCGAAAGCACACCTATGTACATAAAGAGAATAAAAAAAAAATCGTATCGGCACTCGAGCAAATTTTTGCGACATCTGCCTCATCGAGGCGTCCGTCCGTGTGTACACTGTACGAGAGAGAGAGAGAGAGAGAGAGAGAGAGGCCGCTGACCGCGAGTATTTCTAATACCGGAAGTAAGCTTTTTTTTATAATGAGGTCATCCTCGCGCACACTCGAAACACCCACACAAATTTACACACAAACAAACACAAGGGTTTATTACCGAGCATTAAATGCTCTTATCACAAGTGTCGCGACAAACTTGTGTGACATATCACACATTTAATAATTTTTTTTTTATATCTATTTACTCCCGTGCGATCGAATTGTCAATTGTCGTTTTTATTTTCTTCTCGTTACACAAGAGCCCGAGAACTGAACAAATACGTGCGGCGTGTGTATATGGGGGGCTTTCTGCAGGTGACGCGTAAGGCATCAGTCAACTCGATATCTTATCGCGCGTACGGAACATTATTGTAGACTGCTGAGTGCGTGCAAGTATTGGAAATGCATGGCGCGCTCGTGCACACACTCCGACGAACCCTTGGTTGGAGCTGCTGCTGTTTGGTCTTTATCAAACTTCTGCATATTAAATCATTTTTGCTATCGGTGCCCCCTGAACAAACTCAACTTGATTGTTAATTTAAATATATCTTACACATATTTGGCACTCTTGCGCATCGTAAAGGTGCATTTTCGAGTTTTTTCCTTTTTTTTCGAGCTCGGGCATGGCTTCTCGTTTTTTTTTACACGGGTGCCTTATCTGCGCGAGTCGTCGTGTCTGCTCGTAAGTGTGCTCGTGTGCGTGCATGTATATGTGTTAAGTATTAAAAAAGTGTGTACATCTAATCGCGGTTACGTCGTCGTGGGTTATTGACTTTGCGAATTTTTCCACTCGCCGCGCAACAGCAGCAGCAGCAACACACATTTGTTTATACAAAGCGAATATCCAACGCGTATGTGTACACGATGTACGTAAAACAGCTGTTTCGCACTCCAGAGGGAGATGATTTTTTTCGCGATCGCTTAAAAAAATGCTCTTTTATCACTCTGAGAGCTTCTTCTACAGGACGATCGAGCGACACTCGGTGTCATCGGGATGGTCGAACTAACTCGCGCAGATTTTTTTTTCGTTCAATTTCACCCCGATTAGTATAAGAAAAATATGGAAAAAAAGCGCAAACAAAGGCGAAATGAAGCAAAATCTTTCTTGTGCAAATATTGTCGTAAAAAAATCGTCGTCGATGCTTCTCTCGTGCTTTTTCGCCCATTGAGGCAAGTCGCAGCTTGCGTTTACGCACAAGGTACACTCATGCTATATACGCGAATATTGTTACACACACACACACACACAGACTCAAAAATATGCGCCATGGACTAGCATCAGGCTGAACAAAGCTACGTCGTCGTAGCTTCGTACGCAGGACAAAAAAACCCCGGTAAATTGAATTGATCCCCGCTTCGCGCGTCGTCGTCGTCCTACTACTTATATATACGCAGCAGCAGCATAAGTATATACGAGCTCGCGCGTGAATTTGAAATATAAAAAGGGGGCTGCTGCTGCATTGTACTACGAATACTATGCGCGCGTCTCCTCCTCTCCTTCCGAGAAATATCCAGCGGCACACATCTGCCTCTTCATCTTACATACGCGCACACACATACACACGAGCAAAACACAGGGTGGTACAGCGTGTAAAGCTACTCCCGGGGTGTGTCAAGACGCAAGGCAAGATTTTCCACGCACACATAAACCTACACTTATACATACAGATCGCACACATGTCGCTCGCTCGGGCGCGCGAGGCGCTTGATTTTTCAAGTGTCCAAAACTTCTTCGAGCTTGAAATATCGCTCCGCGTGTGCGGATACAAGATAAATAAAGCCGCTGTCGCTGCCTCGAGAGCTTCTCGATAAACTTTTGGGTTTATCGAAATGAAAAATATGTACGTATGTAATGTACGACGAAAAGCTACTCGAGTTACACCGATCACAGTAGCACGTGCAGTTCGCAGCCGCTTGCGTTCAGTTGCTGCTGCATATGTGCGTAAATACTTCGAATATCAACAAATTTTTTTTTTTGTCGAAACCTCGAGCTACCGCGACGCACGTTATATTCACACGCGTTCACACGGCGACGCAACGTGGATTCACTTATGTACTCGCGTGGAATTTCGGTGGGGCATGCGACGAGTACACGTGCACCGAGCAGGCCAAGCAGCGATTTTACGTACCTTTTTCCATTATTTTTTTTTTCTTCGTTCTCGGTACCTCGGCGTTAACTCTGCTTAGCGTACACGCTAAGTTCGAATTTCAATATGTTCATAACGTTTGACCAGATACGAAAAAAGCTTAATTTTTCTTGAAAGATATTCGCTCTTTTCAAAACGGAAATCATTCACGTACGCGTGCAAGGGTCGTAAGTAATACGCGAACTAAACGAGTTATCCTAATCGCGATAGATAAAATTGCTCATTTCCTAACGCGCGCACGCGATCGTGCGTATAAAGAGCAAAAGATACGGATCCTCGCCTCTCGGCATTATAATCCCGAATTTTTTTATTCAGCGCGCTGAATCGCCTAAACACCTTGCTCAGAGGCGCCGACGTCCGTCCGCGTCTAATCCTTTTTCTCTCTCTCTCTTTTTATTTCAATTTTTTTGCAGTTTCTTTCGGACGAGTTGAAAAAACGAAAATGAAAGAAACCGAGGCGAGGCGTGTTTTATAATACAGCCTCGGCCTATTTATATATTAGCACGCGCCTCGCGCTGTTAAATCTGATCTTGATTCTCGGAAATCGAGTTTCGGGTGTATAATGCACCGATACGTAGGCAGCGGCCATAGTTATATAGGCCCTATTGTCCGTGGTCAGGAATTTTTCTGCCACTATTATAAATATATGGGCAGTGTCTATAGCTCGCGCTGACTCAAAAAATACATATATTTTAATCCTTTACACGCCGGCAGCGGTCTTCGTTTTCGTCTCGCTCGCTATAAGATAATTTAAATACCTCGCGACGAGGAGAAAAAAAGAGAGACTTTTTTTGTGCCGAATCATCGACGATAAACTGATAAGAAACTAGTGTGTGTATTTTTACGCCATCGACCGTTTATCTCGCATTTCATAATAATTACAATTAGATAATCGATTCTTCGTAAGTCGTGAGCGATATAGCCAGCAGCTCTCTCTCGAGTGAGCTACAATACGCGAGCCCAGAACCTCGAATTACTATCACACTTTGTGCACAAAAATTAATAGTTATCGTATTTTTATTATATACTCTTACCTTGACGCAGCAGCAAACCGCATGACGTGAGACAGGAAAAAATATATCGGCTGGCTGTCGGTGCAGAAAAATTTTCTAGTCCTCTCTCTGGGTTGGCAGTGCTGCAAGGGACCCCCTCGGTTTTATACGTCCTGTTTTTAATAAAGTGTAACTACCGATGCGCGTACATGCAAACCTAGTCTCTCTCTCGTGCTGCATGAGGCCAAAGAGAGTGAAAATGTGTAACGCACGTGCAAGTACTACGAGACCGTAATTCATGGTCATTTTCGCGATTTTGAAATAATGACGTTAATTTTTTCTCTCTTTCGTCTCCTCTTCTACTCGTTTTTTTATTTCCTTCGAACGCAGTACATTTATTAATAGCCTAGTATTTCAGCGTGAAATTATCATTTTTACTAGCCACCTAATTAAAACGTGCTAATTTTTTCATTTTCATATCGTTTTATATGTGATTTCGTTTGAAAAGTTGTAAAAAAAAACGAAGCCAGCCTGTTTATCGTCACGAGTCAGAAGCCTTTATATCTCGTCGCTCGCTCAGCGCGTTTCTCACAGTAAAAACAATTTATGCTCATAAATCGCGGAACAACACGATATATCACCGCAATTCAACATTTCTCAAAATCCACCCATTGACTGTATTATAACCACAGCGTTACGTTATTAATTGTCTTCGACCTCCCGACCTCTTCCTATATAATTATATGCCCCGCATCAAGAAGAACTTCAAAGTTGATTCGCGCGCTTCGTGAGATATAATTCGTTTTCGTGGTCCACGGACCCATCTTCAATATGCTATATCACGTGTTCAAAGTAAAATATCAAAGTCGGACGAATACGGGCATATGCATCATAAATATGCGAGTTAGCATCATCGTCGAGAAGAGGAGGCGCCAGGAGAGAGAGAAAGATAAAAGTGTCGCTATAAATGGATTCTTAATCGAGCCGTGTTAAATTGTTTATTTTATTATCCTTCCTTATCTCGTAAATAATAGATCTAATTATAACTGAATCCGGATGAAACTGCACACGCGCAGAATGCAAAATATTTTCCAACGTTTATTAACGTCACATCGTTATTTGACTTGTCCCATACACCTATGTGTGCCTGCAAACGTGTATATTGTATTAATGAATGTCTTTTTACCATCGAGCATTATTGTACTACTTGCGGCTGCTCGTGATGGGAAAATTATTCCCGGTTCCTTTTTTAATTGTAATTTCATCGGCGTGTATGTCTATGCGAACTTTTTTCCTTTTTTTAATTCGCTTCGGTAAGCGTAATTTAATGTTACAGGGTTCGAGTTCTTTCGAAAAAGAGATTCTCACAAGACAAAATAGCTAGGTTCTTTTCGTCGTCGTTGTCGTCGTACCCTTTTTCTTTTCAAAAAAGCGCGTCTCGCCCTTTACATCCCTCCGTCGCTCTTCTTTCTCGGGGGTTGCTCCAAGCTTCTACTCTCTTCTTCGCAACCAGTTTTGCAAATTCTGCCCGCAGAAAACGGCTCTCTTTCTCTCGCTCATTCGTTGAAGGGACGAGTTCTGCAAAGGAGACGATCATATGAAAATCAAGAATCTCGTTAGCATTTCAACCCTCTTTTTATTTATGTTTCTGCCCTTCTTGTCTGCTCGGCGAGGCCAAGAAGACAGTTACTTTTTATTCGGTATTGCAGAATGGAAAAAAAAGAAAAGAAAACGACTCGCAAAAATTTTTTAAACGCGTTTGTTGAAGATAATGAAAAAAATAAACAGTGATTTAATTTTTTTTCTCTTTGGAATTGTTACAGAGGTGGGAACAGCTGGTCGTCTCGAAGCTCAAATGGGATTTATCAGCGGTGACTCCGAATGATTTTATTTTGTACATTTTGGCACGTCTACCAGTCGATTCGCGCAGCTGGGACACGCGGATGATCAGACGACACGCGAGGACCTTCATCGACTTGAGCCATCGAGGTAATTATTATTTTTCTTAAAAGTAAACTAAAAATAAAAATAAATCGAGTTGCGTAAACTTGGAGTTAGTAAATGGCTAAGCTCCATTGAAATATATTCGAACGTGATACACCATTTAGAATATTAGATAGGCTCTACCGAAATGTCGAAAAGCTAACGCAAGAGAATACAGTTTTTATTGTACAAAGTGATAAAATAAGTCACAATCATATCGAGTATAATTCCGTGTCGGTATATATTATTTGAATAAACGCGATCTTTGATTTTAATCAACGGCAATAACGAAATTCTTCTGGCAGCGTAGAATCCGAGGCACGCCGAAGGTTTCGCAACCACGTGTAACATCGCGTGAAAACCGTAGTAGTTCTTTCACTCACAAAAAAAAGTACTAGAGTGTATAAGTGTAAAGAGCTATATGGGATTGCGGCAATACCACAATCGCCATTTCTCCGTCCCTCTCGCTCAACGAAGTATCGATGAATTTTAATGCGTTCCAACAATAGGAATCGACCACGACCACTATACTCGCGTTTCATTCCGAATAAATAATTGAATTATGCTGATCCGCGGGCGCGCATACGGCACGTAGGTACATAATCGTTTTTACACAACATGACCGAGCGCGATCGCGCGCCGCCGGCCGCCACATGTGTGCAAGCATCATTATAAAAAAAAAAAATCAGCGACGTCAATGTTTGTAATTTTTCATTTTTATTTTTTTCGATAATAAAATTATTATTATACACGCGCGTAGAGGAGCCACTTTCGGGGCATCAGAGGTGGTCTAAAGTCAAATGCCGATCGCGCTGAATCATCCGCAGCACTGCTGCTACGTGTGCGCTACGTCTGCGTGCATCTTCCTCGTTCAATCGCAATCTCTATGTATCAAAAGTTCAATTAAACGATGGAAATTAACATTCCGATATGTGTGCCTGCCTGCGAGTGTTGTTCTATTCTCGCACATGTTTTGCGAAATAGATCATTGCCGCTTGTTATTATACACATATGAACGCGCCCGTATATGTACTCTCGTTCTTATGATCGATTGATCCACGCCGTGCGTATATTTGACTATGTAAAAAGTATATATCACACATAGAAGGCGAGGAGCTCTCGACGTCGCGACTCTCCTCATCTATACGCATGCATGATGTACGATTTCGTCTCTCACGCTCCCAGCAGCAGCAGCAGCCTCTAAAAATTTTTATACAATTTTCGATTTCATATAGTAGTTTCGAGCAATGATTCACTCACGGCATACTCGGAATTATTCTAGTTAGCCTTGATGTTGTTATTTTTTTTTTCTCGACTCTCGTCTGTGGCGTGCGAAACTATCGATCAATCCTTTCTTGCGAAAAATGACTACTATTCTCTCAAGTAGCAGCACCTGTTAAGCCAAAAGTTTTGCATAATTGAAGAAAAAAACACAGTCGACGTCTTCGTCGTCGTCAGCTGTTAGGCGCTTGCACTGGTGTGGTATCGCGTAAGAAAAGAAAAAAAAATACGTTGCGAGTTACGCGAGCAATGCAAAGAAAAGGAAGAGATAAGAGGACACCTCATCGGCCAATGCCATCTCGAGATAAGAGAAGCTAACACTACCGGGCCCTTTAAATCGAACTTTTTTTTTCGTCGGTTTTTTAAACTTTTTTTTGTAAACTCTAAAGATAAACACGCATTCCTCTCTCGAAACTCTTATGATAATTATCGAATCGTTATAACCGGTTGCTGATGGACAGTCGCGCAGCGTCTACCAAAGAGTAGTGGAAAAACAAAACAATAGCTCAAAAAAAAACGCAAAAGAGACATTGTGTCTAACGTTCGACTATTTTTCTCATTGTTACAGAGTACTGCTTCTCCATGTACACGCCGAGCATAGTGGCCGCAGCAGCGATAGCAACGGCTCTCGACGGCCTCGATTGGACCAACAAGACCGGCTACAGCCTCAACTGGCTACTCGCCGAGCTTACCCGCATCACCGCTGTCGAACAGGTTTGTACCATGATAATACACCTTTTCTTTTCCTTTTTTTAATCTTCACCTTTCTTTCTCTCTCTCTCGCTCGCTTTTTTTTCAAAGCGAAAAGTAAAACAAAAAATAAAATGTCTTCGAGTCGCGCCCGTGTGCTTTATCAATTCAGCCCAAAGAGGTCTCTAACCTTTGTTCCTGTAAAGAGAGACGCTGCGTCACTCGCGGCTCGTGTACTCGGGCACGTGGCCGCCGCTGCTGTGCTTTACGCAATGTGCAGCGAGCGCACGATGAAATAATACAATCGATCGATCGATCGCGAACCATGGGCATGATACGCGCGTATGCATGTAAGGACAATTAAACGCACGCGTGCGCTCGATCATAAAGCTGCACGCACCGGACACGCGCTCGTTTTTTCGATAAATGGACTGCGTGTCGTTATTAGCCCTGCATGTGTACACTTATTACGCCGGCGGCCAATAACCAAGAGTGAAAGCTGCGATCGAGCAGGTGCTACCGCGCGTGTGTTTTGCGAAACAAAAAAGAGAGAGAGAGAAGACAAAGGCAGAATTGAACTTTTAATGTAAAAACATACTCGGTCAAAATTTAATGTATTTCGTCTTTGTTCACCAGGAATACCTGAAAAGCTGCCACGAGCTGATCGAGGAGATGGCTCGAGGAGGTAACGTCAGCAATCTGATGCACCCCGGTACCCACAGTCTTCAGCATCAACAGCAGCAACAGCAACAGCAACAGTATCATCACAATCAGACCATCGACCGAGTGTCCGACGTGACGATGACGGTGGGGGACGAGTCGACGGGGACGACCATGATGGAGCAGGATAAGATCACGGATTATGAAAAATAAAACTGGCACACCGACCGATGTCAGGGACATTCATTTCTAAAGAATCTCTCCGATGCAACCAACAAACAAACAAACACACACACACACACCTTTTTGGACTAATGGCGCGCGCCCAAGAAAAAGCATAATATTCATTCTTGCGCGCTGCGCGCCTCCGTTCAATGAAAATTAGACTAAGATTGCGCTTCCAATCATCGGCATTGGATTCCAAGACTTAATGGTTTCGCAGCGAACGAGCGAAACCAGAGCGATGAAGAGGATTACTGCGAGCGTCGAGGCCCAATTGCGCATCCCGCGTTGTCAGCGTCAACGAAGGTGGAGCTTTCCGTTTTTTTTTATCCTTTTTTTTCTCGACTCAATGTGTCTGCTCGAGTTTGAATTGTTAAGATGATTTAGATTATTTTTTCTCTCAAGTTTTTCGAAACTTTATCTTCTTTCTATTTTTTTTAGTTCAAAGTCATTTTTGTAATGCATTATTTAGAAGCTACAATACTTTTAAGCTATTGTTTTTAACATTTTTTTATTGAGTTTTAATATTAAAAATTTAAAAATAAATAGTGTCTTGTAGACACTGATCTATCATCTAAGAAAATCAACATCGAGTAATGTAACTCATCAATATTTTTGAGCGTTTTAAATGTATTCAGCGCGTCACCGATCCTAAGGTCGGCAGCGTATTACGTATATTTTAAGTTCTTTGCTAACCATTTTTATGAGTACACAGAAGAGAAAAAGTTTAAGAAAAAAAATTCCAAGCCTCGATGCATCCGTTAATAAGACTTCAAATGTAAAACCAAAAAAAATGTGTAAAAACGGGAAAAATGGTAGAAGCGGCGGTAGTTATCGTGCAAACTCGAAGAAAAAAACGAAAATGTTAAGGAGGCGTGCTGGGGGAAGGCAATGCAATACGCTTTATAAATTATTATGTCTAGGAGTATAAAACTTATACTTAAATACTTATTAAGTTTGTAGATGGAGAAAAAATGTAAATTGCCTTACATCGAAGCGCGAAATTCTAAACGTTCGATTGCGTAAAAATATTTGCGAAAAAATTTAGTCACATCGAGTCATTTACTAACGTTTGTAAATAGTACGTTTCAAGTATGTTTTTACTCTTAGTTACAATTAAACGATTTATTATTGAATAAAGTATATTTTACTACGACTATATATTATTAAGTGTGTATAATGGTGAGTTAAAGGCGTATTTGAATAAATAATTTATAAAAATACCTTTTCTCGTTTAACTGAGCGCACTACTCTTATGATATTGTTAAAGAATGAGCACGTCCGAATATTTTCAATAAAAAACATAAAAAATAAAAATGACTAAAAAAATTGTATAGAACGAAACGTCGTTGTAAGAGCTCGCGATGCTCAAAAACTTTGTTCCTAAAGTATAACGGAATGAATGTCATAATAATGCGTTAAGAAAAAATGTATATTATGTATGTGTGCAAAAATTAAACATGTTGAAATAATTCACGGTCAGAATTCAATAAATTCAAAGCATACCCTGTTATTACGCTTTTTAATACTGCGTATCTGGATTTTGAAAAAAACTCATTTGTTATTACTTGGATTAATACGTCATTAAACGTTTTGAGATTTTTAAAGATATTAAAATTTCTGACCTTTTACAAAATGTTTAAATCAGGCTTAGAAAATGTTTTAAAAGATTTCTAACAAAGTCTAGTAAAAAGTTTATGATAAAAAGGATTGAGTGTTATTATTATATACGAATGTACATAAAATATATAAAATTAAATTTACAGTTATTGGTTAACATTACCGTATTCATAAAGTTTGTAGATAGACAAAAATCCTATATCAAGCAGATATTTACTTCTTAATATAAATATCGCGATTAATGTGTCAAGTCACATTGTTTGAAAAAGTGGTTAGTACTTAACATTCAATGCAATGGTGAAAAAATTCAATAAAGAATCTGTAATTGAAAAGTATACGAATTCCTTGTTTTTCCTGATTTTCTAACAAGAAAAGTTATTAAATTTTCTATAATCTTATGTAACTTAAGATCTTTTTTTCAAGTTCATTAAAAATTATATAGTAGTGCAGCCTTGGCGTATAAAATATTTTTATTACATATTTTTCTATGCTAAAAATACACATGAAATTATCAGGGTAGTCTTCGCCTACATTCTTTTTTAATAACTGTCAATTTATTAAGCACAATTTTAAACTTTGTAAACGTGTTGGCGGAAAAGTTCAGCCATACGTCAGGAATAATGTAGTACAAGATGGTGCCTTATTTTTATAACCGAAATGTTAAAAAAACTTCAACATAAGTTGGCCCTAATTGTGTGTCAACGCTTTTATATTTGACAAAAGTGTGTTATTTATAAATCGTCTTGAAATTTAAAAAGGCTGTTCGAATGCATTTAATGTAAAATCGCCCAATCTTTTTGTATCGTTAAAGTTTTTTAGGGATACTTATAAGATACTATGCTTAATATTACCTTAATATTCAATGCAAGCATGTTTGCATATTAGATTTTGAAGTGTTGAAAATTTTTTGAAAATAAAAATGATCTTTATGAAAACATAATTTATTCCAATTGCATTTCTTCCCATAATTTAAACTTTTTGCATGGTAAATAATTTAAATTGGCCCAATACTTGACACGTATAGATACTCGTCGCCTTTAGTGCATCGAAGTTCATTTTTTAATGAACTTAACTGCTAAAAACATAAAAATAACCAAAAACTTGAGGGCGATTGAAATTTACGTGAAAATAAGACAAAATCTTTTCAGTCATTCAATTTTTAATACAGTAAATTTACCTACTGTACAGTCAGCCATCATTTTTCATTTGGTATATTATTTACAATGTTATGAGTTATTACACCAAATTAGTATTTGTGGAAATTATTAGAGTAGTCTATGTTACTTGAAAAACTGTTCAAGTATTTTTACAAATAGGAAGACTAATTTATGACAAATAAATCAGTTGATGGTGGTCAAAATAAAATTTGATAATTGAACACAATTTTCAAAATACATATAAAAGTTGAGATGCCCGAAACAAAGATACACTAATATCACATACACTACAGAATAATATATAAATTTCCCAAAACGAACATAATTTTTACCTCCATTAAAACTGCAAAAGATTTTGGCACTTAATTACTCGCATACTCATATCATGTTTCAATGCTAGAAAAGTTCAATTTTGTCTAAAATTAAAAACTTATTCACTATGTGTGCTTTGTAAAAATCCCATGATTTTTAAAATTCCTAGTATTTCATTATAAAAGACCATTGTGAAGATAAGAGAACTTGTCTCAATGAATAAATGGTATTAAGAATTAAGAAATGTTATTTTTGGTCAATTGATAACGAATTAATGAGTGAAGCACATTAGCACATATAAATTTGTGTGATATTCAAACAATTATTACCAATATTATAATATGACTTTTGGCATTTATGTACAAATAAATCAATAACTTTTTTTTACTTTCATTCAAATTATAAATCTCAAAGTGAAGAAAATTCAAATAATCGATGTACAATTCATGGTTTAAATTTTAGAAAACAAAAAAGATTATAGTTTTATAAACAACTTAATAAATTACATAACAAATAAATCGACTCATTTCAATTATAATAATTTGTAAATAAAAAGACAATTGAAAATTATTATATTTACAGTAGAAATTACTTTAGCACATATACATGAATATTCTGGCACAACTATTTATGTTAAAATTTTTTTTATAACAATACTAGGATTCAGACAATTCACTAAATTTAATTCACATTGATTATGCAACTGAAAATCACATAACTGTCATGATTAAATAAAAATATCAATCTCTATCTTTGGTAGACAGTCACAATAACCAACGCGATACAGCATTATACTATAATCATGATACATAATTAAAATAAGAGTCAAAATTATATTTGAAGAAGCTTATTTGGTTCATGTTTTTTAAGACTATAGATAATTTCATCTATTAATTATAATAATTCAAGTGACAACCGTACATTTTATCAATTTTTGTGAGTATCTCATCAGGTCATTCATATGGAAATACACAAAAGTGTCATACATGTCTGCAATTAATATATAATATTAATCATTTCAACAGCGGAATTCAACATTTAAACGTTGTTAGTATATATTTTGGATTTGTTTAACATTATTAGCTTAAACTGGCGATTCCATGAGTTAAACTTTTTTCAAGGACTATGTGAAAACTACCAAGAGGCTCTAGCATTTGTACCAGAAAAGTAAGTAGCGATGGATTCCGCAGGAATGACATTTCTTCATACATTTCTATTGTAGTTCGAGCTTCACTCATTGGACGTAACATTAAATGCAATAGCTGCTCCCTATATCAAAAATAAATAATAACATTAGAGATCTTGTTTTTGATTGAGACTCAACACTGAATTAATAAAATCTTACCTTAAAGCTAAACATATAAACAGCTGGAACTTTCCATCTTTTCCAAGGGTTTGACTAAAAGTATTAATTTGATCGAGCAGGTGGCAATAACATTTCAAAACAGCAAACTTTCGATTTCTTTCAGCTTGCAACTTTTTGTCTCTTCCAAGTCGCCACGAATAATCATTCATTTCCTCTAGTAAATTCATCTCAAAGTTCTCTTTAATGCGTACTAAAAGTAGTATGAAACAATTATTAAATAATCCCATAATCAATGTTGTTGTTGCTTATATTATACGAAAAAACTTACTAAAATAATCCCAAACATAGAAATTTCTTCCAAATATTCTTTGATTTTTAAATCCGAATAAAAATATTTGCTCAAGGGACGGAACTAAACCACTTTCGCCACATAACAAGGCAGTTAGCGATCCTTCTTGAAGCTCTTTACGATAGTGATACTTGACTATTGCATTCACAGCCTCGCCTGAAAAATTAACCAAATTTAGCTTCAGTCATCGTCTCAAAATCCTATTTGAGAAAGGAAACAAAAAATCCATACCAAGCATCTGTTGAAGCTCGAGATGCGAAATGCTCGGTCTGCGCGGTATGCTGGGAGATCTGCATCGCGGCGGAGTCGAGCAGGTTTCCACGAGTTCGTCGTTGTCGATGCTTTTGGGCACGATCGCGCCGACGAGTAATCTTTCGGTCGAGCCGTCGTCGATTCCGAGGCCCAGCCATCGGCCGCAGGGAAACTTGAACGTGTGTCCCGTTACCTCGTTGCGCACGACCACGTGCTCGACCATCCATTTCGGCGATGTACCGCTGTTATCGTGACCGATGCGCAAAGTAGATAAAACTCCCAAATTTTTTTGCTGTAATAGTTGGAAGATGATTTTGATTAAATCTAATTTTCGAGTGAATTTCATTATTAGATTTTACATACATGGAATACGAATTCTAGTGCTCCTTTTGGAACGTTAACTGGATTGGTTTCTCCTAAAGATCCAGATATCGCTATCCAGCAGTTTGCCGAAGTTGTAGACGCACTGGCTTTTCTGCTGGGAAATATGATTACTCTGTAGGGCAGTTTAGTCATCGGATAATTATTAGTGAAACAGAAGTAATCCACTGCATTGAGTGTTAATAGATGGTACAAAAATTGCTCTTTCTCCTCGTCGCATCGAAGAAAAGCCGATCGTTTGTAAAGACTCCTAAACATAAGAATAATTAAATGTTTTATTTTGAAAACTCTTATACGATGGAATTTGCTAACGTACTTCAAAAGAGCAGTATTGCTGAGCAAAGTTTTCAGATGTCTCGACAGTAGTTTCTTTTCTAATGCCAGCCTAACCCAAGCTCGAGCATAACCGACATGGGTTTTTATGTCAGTCATCGCTTGCACATTTCTGATATCGAAAAGCAACGAATCCGGTAGGGGCTTCAATTGTTCGGGCCCGATGGAGCGTCTCTCGCGATCCGTACTCGCTGGTGATTTATGCCGTTGATTTTCCGAGTTCCTGCTCGGAGATACGTCGGTTTCCAGCGCAAGATTTGATAGATCTAAATAAGCAAAGAAAAAAGTTTATTAGTTTAAGGAAATTTAAAGAAAACTTTCGCACACAAAGACAGACATGCTGATATCGATGGAGTTGGAATGGAAGTAAGACAATAAAAACATCAAGCAATGTAGATAATTATAAATCAAATAATTATCAGGCATAATATAAGGTAAGATCTGAAAAATCTCTGAAAATTTTAAAGCTATTTTATAAAAGTAAATGATCAAACGTTTATCAACGTTCTACGAAGAAATATAAAATTTATAGAATGTTCAATAAAAGCATTCAAAAGCAGACAGCAAACATTTACCATAACCATATACATTTGTTTATAAAAACAACTTAAAAGTAAATAATAAAAGTAAAAAGTTTTGTGCATAGTGTGTTAGTATATTTTTGAGTATCTATAAATACTTATAAACATTTTCAGTTTATGTTTTTTTGTATAATACATCGGTGTCCACGTAAATTTGAATACCATATTCTATGTAGAGTCAAATTAAAACCGTCTTGTTTGAAAAATTGTTGAATTTTTTCGATTGAGTATTAGTTCAATGATACATTCTCGTATATAATTAATGTTAATTTTGAGCAACCACTTTTATCTGCTTTAAGCAGATTCTTACCACTCATATTTTCCTTGAAATAAGACGAAGCTAGTTCGTAAATGTGTTTGTTTTTTAACGAGGAGACCAAACGATCCGACAACCGAGAAAGCTTATTGGATGGTTTTTTAGATGCTAATCGTAACATAAAATAAAAACAGAAATGTATAAAATAAAATTCATTTGTTTACACTGCTTGCGAGACAAAAAAAATAAATCCTCGATGCAGGGGAAGACGTACGCTTCTTTAGATTCATGAAATGTAACTTGCTAAAACTTTAAAAATTGTCGACACCTGCACCAAAAATTAGTATTGAATGTAGATGAAAACTCGTGAAATATGAGATTCGAAAACGAATGAATCGAGTGTTTGATTTGTGTATTTTTAACATTGTATATGTAGCAAGTGCAAAAAAAGGCTTAGAGAAATGTACAATGGAAACTTTTGTCACAAAAAAATTTACCAGAACTTGAAGAAATAACAAAAAATAAAATGAATGCTAATTTGCTACAAAATAAAAATAATAATTTTCACATTTAACATTATGAATTGTAAAAACTTTTCCGTGTGAACAACGTACAGTCAAGCCGCTTCCGAAGCACGAACCAAGCGAGTGCTGCGATCCAATTGTTACAATACAGTAATTAGTTAAATTATAGACATATCTTACACCATTAGCTGTTAAAATCTTTTGGATATGCAGCTAGTAATTTTTTTCAACAATTATATGTACAAAAATATGATATGTATGTCAATGAGATGCTAGTTATGATCAAAATGTTAACATAAGTTTCTGGTTCTTTATGATTGACAAAAAAAAGTACCTGGTGATAGATTGTTTGCGTCCATCGACTTCGTGCTGTCATTGCATTCCTCCATCTGTTGATACATAATAAGATGCGTCCACAGACCACTTTTGCCTTGCTTATTTTGAAGCCCGTGGCTCCAGACTCGTTCAATCAAGTCGCACAAACTTGCAACTAGAGTGTTTTCTTCAACGTCGGAGAGTGACTCTCCACCGTGGCCTAATGCAACTGCCTCGGAGCCCATTTTTTCTACCAACATTCGCTTTGTCTTGGCTTTGCAGTCCTATAATGTTAAAGAAATCATAAAAAAAAGCTATTAACTGAGCAGAGGAAGTCGTAAGAATCGATTTCAATTAGCGTTAAAACTCACTTTGAGCAAAGTTTCAACGAAGGTCCAATTGGCTTGTGCGATGAGAGCAGGACTCATGTCGGTTGAAAGTTTAGCTTGGGGTCGAGGTGATTGTGTTTCTTGTACTACAGGTGCTTTTCCATTCTGCTCCAGGGCTTTCATTTTGTATTTCCACTGCGTTTGACCTTTTCTGCTACTGCATGAAAAAACACACGTATAAGTTAGCAAAGGTAAGTGGGGATTAGAGTTATAAAAATTTCATTATCAAATTTTATCGAGTGTTAGTTCTTACCGAAGCATACTACACAGAAGCAGCATGAGAATGTTAAATTAAGATTAGTCAAATGTTAATGTTGTACACTAATACATATTAGTAGTATGGAGAAAAATGACAGAAGATAGTCTTCTTTACCTTTGAGTTGGCTCTTTGTTCAAAGCTACGTTGTCGAGCAAAGGAAAACTGCGAAAGTAAGCAGCTCTATGCGGTATCACTTCTGTCGGCGGGTTGACTTCAAAGTCAATATTGTTCAATCTTTGTTCGAGAATCGATTGAGATTCTGAAATGCACGTACAGACCTCGTACCGAGTGGATCGAACAATACCCTCTCCAACTCTTTTTCTGCGAGAGAAAAAAAAACGACCATATGAGCTTGCGCCAGAGGAATACTTAAAAATATGTCATCGTGAAACTAACTTAAGTTGTGCTATTCTTTTGTCGAACAAACGGATATTTGGATCGAGCTCGTCCCACAAGGATAAAACTTTGGCGTCAACGAGCGATGCAAACATTTGAGTCTCGATGAATCGCGATAAAAATGGCAAATGATGGGCTGGCTGCTCCGATAAGAATGTCGCTTTGTCGAACAAATGTACACTGTCCCGGTTGGCCATCCATTCATCCTTGTCCTGGTTCGGCAATATAACAAAGTGCTCGTAGCTCGAAAATATCTGGACAAAACGATTCAAAAAGATCTCTCTGATGGCATTGTTGAAAATTAAGGTTTCCTTGTATTCTTCCTGAGGCGTGAGCTTTTTGTTGTTCCTGGATGAGTTTTCGATCAAATCGATATCTTCCAAGTCCACGTCTGAAAAATTGATCGTCGAGTTAATCCAAGTTGACACTTTAATAAAAAAAATGAAAAAAAAATCAACAACAAAATGTCGCACGCAAGCTCTACCTGTTCGATTGGCACTGTCGAGGATATTTTTGTATGGTATCGGATTGCGAATCCGACCTGCTCCAATCGAGCACGTCATGCAGCGAGTGCTTTCTCTTGGGATAGCAAAAACCGGAGCCGGGCAATGTCAAACTGCTTGTCATGATGTCACCGTTCAAATAATTTCCAAACGTATTGTCAGTCCTGGAAAGAAAAGCGAATTTTTTCATTTTTCGTATTTCCCAATACAGACCCAATTGAACGGCGTGTGGGTGTACTTACTTTTCGAGATACGGAACTTTGTACTTATTCAAATACGATCTAATCTCGTCGACGAACTGCATCTTGTGAGGAAAGACGGGGAGCTCTTCGGGAAATTGGCTCGTTTGCTTATCGATATCGACGTAGCAGAGATTGGCCTGCGAAAAAAAGGCGATAACGTTCAATCAAACGACTCGCGAGCTTCGCGAATCGATATATAGAGACTGCAATATCATATTTTCTTACCTCGCCGGCGATATTGAGGAAACCCGAGTCGTTGTTGGCGTGCAGACCCATGATGAAGGGCACGGGCGCGTCCAGGAAGTGATAGAGGCTCGCCGGCAGTATGGGCACGTAGACGTGCTGCCAGGCGAACGGAAAGAGTAGGGACGTGACGCACTCCGCGACGACCATGAGCTTGTTGAAGTCCGAGCTGCGCAGCAGCACCTGATTCTCCAGCAGCACGCAGGTGAACAGTTGGATGCACGTGTCGATCCCCAGCCAGACGAACAGATCCTTGAGCGAGTAGTCGAGCAGCGGCAGCTGCTGTCCCAACAGCGGCTGATGGATCACCAGCTCGAGGGGTGGCTTCGCCGGCTCGTTGTTCGGCACGTAGAATTTGAGCGACTTGCCGGCCAGCGGCGTCGGCACGTTGTACAGCAGATTGTACACGTAGGACTCGAGGCTGAAGCCCGGCCCAGGATGGCGCGGTACGCATCTGTGGAGAAAGAGAGAAAAGTCGCGTCATTACGAGAAAATAGAGAGAGTGAGAGAGAATCGTAAGTTGTAGTTGCGAGTAAATATCATAGGAATAATCCGATTGCGACCGACTTACTTGTATAAATTCGTTAGGAAAACTTTGGCAGCGTAGAGGTAGGGTTGTTGACATATGAGCGATATCGATTTGGTAACTAATAGTTTGTCTTTGGTCGAGTCGTAATAAGCCAGTGCGGCCGACGACGAGTGCGGTGCTATTTTAAAGTGCCTCGGCAGCGACCTAGTGTTCACATGGCCGTCCGGTCCTCGTTTTTGCCTGCAAAAAAAGAAAATGCACAATCATATGCATGATCAAATGCACCATTCGAGCATCAATCTCTCGCGCTGCTGGATAATGAATCTTTCGATCCTTTTTTTTCTCCTACTTCGCTCTCTCGATAAGCCTTGGCACGCGTGTGAACTTTTTTTTTCTTTATCATACGTCAATGTCGCGACGAACGAAACGAAAGGTCGATGGATATCGCGCAGCTTCGAGTCTATCGAGAGAAACTAGTGCGGCTGCAGCAGCTTTATTTTTTCATTATTTTGAGATATCGATTGCGCGCGCGCGCGGAGAGAGCTATTTTTTTTCTTTTTGCTACGGATACAGCCCGCAGAGTATACGCTATCATCCCTCGTGAAGTATCTTTTATATAAATATAAAGCCAATCATCGGCGTCGACCGAACGGAACGAGACGTTAGGCTGGCGCGCGCGATATGCCAAAAAATTTAGGGATACGCTCCGAATATTGGCCAAGTCGTCGAGCCAATTGCTGAGCTGTTATGACAAAAAAGTCAATGTATTATACGAACGACACAGGATAGATGTCAATTATCGAAACTTTTTGGATCATTTTACATAATTTCAGCTGTTATAATATTATGATAATGTATTACTCACTGTGGTGACGCGCCGTTCTGCCGACTGCTAAGCTCGGTCATGAACATGGCCTGCAGCGTCTGCATGGCGGCGCATATCTTTCGATTGCGGCACTCCTCGTAGAAGAGCAGAGTGAAGCCGTAAGTCCTGTGGCCGTCCTCTTTCGTGAGAACGAAGGAGTGAAAGCTCGGCTCGACCGAGTGCTTTTGCGTCCGAAAACGCAAGCCGCTCGGTAGGCATAGCTGCGAAAAAGAAAAAAAGTAGTTTGAAAAAAAAATTGTAAAAATATAATAATAAATTTAATACCGAAGGGTGGTATAAGCATCGCTGCGGGCGCGAAGTTGAGAGATCGAATTCGAAAGGGGAAGGAAAAAAAAAGTTCGATTTAACGAATTGGAGCGAGGACTCGGTTATTTTTACATGCGCACGAGCTACGTTGAATTTAAGCGAGTGGAAAATTCAAGCGATTTCAGGAAAGAGACGACGTTAGACGTCGATTCATCACTTGGCCTAACGATTGCGGAGTGGCCCGTTTACGACGTAAACACGCAGCTAGCTAGCTAGCTCGGACGTCTCTCGGACACATCGATGGCCTCCTACATATACATACGCAGACACATGACGCACGACGAAACGTGCTATATCCAAGTATACAACCGCGTACTTATATATCGTAGCGTTATAAAGTCAAGCCCGTGAGGCATCCCTTCGGGAAAATCACTTGCAATCGTCGGCCTTCCCTCGAGAGACGGAGAGAGAAAGACAGAGGAGGCCTATACTCGGAGCTTTATCGACATTGCACAATGGAATGGCCTCTTGTTATAGACATCGTGGGCCGCGGCAGTTCGAATCAATATTAAATACCATGCGGTGTATATAAGGAGCTACGAAAAACGAAGTACGCGGGAGCGCGTTGCTAATATATATATAGGTATAACAACACAGCGCGCGGATCGGTGAGTCATCGTCGTGCGGCTTTGAACGGGACTCTCTCTGTAATACGCACACACTTATATGCACGCACGTATAGCAGCAGCGTAGCAAAGTAGCAGCTGATCGATACGTAACACAACGTGCATGCGTACCCCGTGTGCGTATGTAGTACGTATTAAATGGCCCCGGAGCTGCTCAAAGCCATGCGCGCGCGGGCGTATATATATATCCTACCTACCCGCACGTACATATAAAAACGGAGGGATGAAAGCTCGGCGAGTATATAAAAAGTGTTTGTGTGAGTGTGTGTGGGTACCGTACCATGCAAACGGCGTGCTCGTCGAAGGGATTCCATGTTACGCTCTCCGGATAATGTCCGAGTACTTTGCTCTTGTAGGCTCGATCCAGCGGCGTGCACTCGGGAGAATCACCTGCAACAAAAAAATATTCTCATTAATAACGCTAGTTTCGTATTTCTTGCGAATGCATCGCTGTGCATCAAACAAATAAATAAATAGGAAAAAATTGCGCATACATTCAGTCGCGCGCGAGCTCGTAATGCTCCGTTAGACGAGCTAGAACATATATAGTATGCAGCCAGTGCATCAGTTAGCGAATTGTGCAGCGATCAAAGAGCGCGCAATTTTCGTTATATATAGTACGACTGGCATTTAATATACACACCCGTATATATAGATGCGTGTACGCGATTTACGCGAAACATTTTTTAATTTTTCATACGCTCGCGCGCAGCGAGTCAAGCGCGCGTGAATTATACGACTGATAATAATAATAAAATGTAAATAAAAAAAAGACATGGAGTATAAGAGAGAGAGAGAGAGAGAGAGAGAGAGAGATTGTTAAAATTGCTGCGTAATAATTCGAGAAATGGTGCGCGCGCGAATATATATGACGCAATTGCGACGCTTCGCCGGCGCTTATACGCGCGTATTATTATACAACGTATATAGTAGCAAGAGTTTTGTCCAGATCGGTGTGATTATTATTACGTGTGATACGTATATCCGTTGCGAAGTGCAAAAATCGAGCGTAATAACGCATCGTTTGCATTTTATTGTATACACGCTCGACGCGTTCGCACGCGTATCGCTTGCTCGCAATCGCCGGCACAGGGCAATACGAGATGTGCGCAATGTAGTAGCAGTAGCAGCAGCAGCATCATCACGTACCCAGTGCTGTTACACATGAAAAAAGCTGCACACAAACGCGCGAATATGGTATATATAGGTGGAAGAAATTTGAATCGTGCTTCTCAGCGTCGTAGTCGCCCGCGTCTCCGCGAATTGTTATTGAACGCTTATGTGTATCTCAAGAGAGCGAGAGAAGTAGAGAGCTCGAGTCTTCGCGCAAGTCGTGCAAGCTTTACGTGTTTTCCTATACGATATACATTCATGCGGCATTGTATTATAACCACGTGCGGGACTAGCAGCAGCAGCAGCAAAGCGACTTTGCTGTGCACACGTATTATCGCGCGCGTTCGCAATTCGAGCGAGCGAGAGAGGGTTGCTTGACCCCGTTGTGGCGCGGCTACTACGTCTTTTGTACTGCAGGCCTGGCAAATTGCCACTTTTATACTTCCACGGCATACGTGTGTGTATATATCTATGGGCATCGCAGCGGCGAGTGACAAAACTTTATTATACACGTGCTGCTGCGAGAGAGGAACAACTTTTTAAGCGTAATTTTACACGACAGCCACACACAACGAGTACAGTCGCTGCTAAAGCGCCAAAGAGGAGGAATATCTTCGATTTATTCGCGTGGAATAACGTATAGAATCTGACAACGTATAATTTCGAAAAACCCATACACACGACTCTATGATTAGACGTTGGCACGCGGCCTTAACATCGTTGTTTCATGGTACAAGGTGAATTTAATAAACGATAATTTATACCCAGAGCGCAAAAGTCGACCGTGATCGTAAAATCTAATGTTCCCAAAATTCTCCATAAACATCTACGAGCTCCTTTACGACGATCGAGTTGAATTATCTTCGCTCGACGAATATCGGTGACCGAATTACGCATTCTCTTTTCTCTATCTAGCTCCGCCTCGCTATCTTTGGAGCAGTACGCGATATAAGTGATTCTCGATATATCGGATTTCTCCCGCTTGCTCCAGTTCTAAACGCAGATCTCAGCTCTACTATCCGCAGCTCTACGCGCAAGTATCTTAATGCGACTTTATATACGAGAGGGTTCTCTCGAGCGAGCTCGATACATTTCGGCGACTTGACTCGAGTAAGAGGGATGACATCGTGACACATGAGGATTTCCGTTTTAGCGCAAGCTGTTATCGTTGTGTAGCTCGTGACGCAGTCGAGGCGCTGCGGCAGCTTTCGAGTGCTTCAAAGAGCGTGAAAAATAAAAATTATGGCGCAGTGCCGTTTGCCGGTAATTACATTTAAGATGTGTGTGTGTGCGAGTGTGCGAGACATATCCGTTCGTTTATGTTTTATGGTCGAACGTTGACACGCACCTATACTGCGCGTCTTCTCGCTTATCATCTCGGACAGCGAGACACATATAATGCGAGCCAATTGACGCGAATGCAGAGCGTTTGATACTCTCTTGTACTCGTCGTACATAACTCGTATATACCAGTGCGATTACGACGGTCCAGGCCCAAAGCATACACAGCTCGCCTCGACGTACGGCGACGATAATAATCGTCGCATCGTTTGTAAGTGCACAAATAATCGAGCATCAACAGCACAACAACAGTACATAAGTATCGGAGCAATAATGCGCAGTGCCGTGCGTGGTATTGCACGCATGCGATCGAGCAATTTTCTGCGATGAACGTTTAACGACGCTCCGTACATAATACAGCAACTGACCCTTCAATTCATACTACACATAAGTCTCGAGCGGCTTATGTGCGTGGAAACAATGAGTCCGAGTGCAGCGGCAGAAAAACGGAGCAACGACTTTTCTCGCTCTCCGTCGTGCAGCGAGCTCAATCGTATACCTAAGTATAGTAAGTACGAAAGCCGGTTTCTAGCCCCCGATGCGCCGCGGCATTATACAAAAGCACGAAGTCGCGTATTACTTTGGCCTTTAATCAAGCCTTGGTTTAATAATACGGAAACCTTAGTCGGGCTTTTAAGCGCACGCCGGCTGCAGCGGCTCTGTATATGCATGTTTACATGTGGCACGTATACGTTGTAGCAAGTATATAGCGCATAAAAACTGCTGCAACTCGCGCTGCACGACGAGCTGCTGCTGCAGCACTGCGGGCGACCCCAAATAGTTGCAGCTAGTATTTTTCCAAGTCGGGCAGAAAAAAAATGTGAAGATACGCGCGCGCGCTCGCGCGTGTCTGTGTTAAGTAGAATAAAAACAAAGGTTTCGTTCGCTTATATACACTACGTCGTGTGAGTGTGTTTACAACTGCAAGCTGTATAATCGTCGTCGTCGTCGTTGTCCACGTCGGTATATATAGGTATACACGATCACGGGCTAAGCTCGAGTGAGCTTTTGTTTTCATTCCAAAAGCGTAGGCGCGAAAAAAAAATGAGTGTAGAGTGAGAGAGAGAGAGAAGTGCTGCATGCGAGACGCGCTGGACGGCATGCCAGGTAGATCACGAGCTCGTTTTTTTATCAGGGCAATCGGTGTACGTAATGTGTATAAGCACGTGTGTGCATTAGAGATTAAGACAGCGTCCTCGACCGATGTGGAATATTTGGCACCTACGAATTCCAAACGATTTTCCAAACTGCATTTATGTAGGCGATTTATCGAGGCAAGTTGAGCACAGCCAACAAAGAGCAAGGATATAAAAGCGGTATATTACACCGATGCCAGTGCGGATTAGACAGAGTGTTGCCCCCACACAAATTATTATTTATTGTTTAGTTAATTGCGGTTGGTAAAATCGAACCATAACTAAAATAGAATTTAAAAAATACTTATTGGTTTGAATTATATAATTAATCATTATTATTATCGGACGTTCATAAAAAATCCAATAGTCAACTAAACGGCTCCATTCCCAGTTCTAAACAAAACATAAAAAAATATTCTTGACTGACAGAGACATGAGCCAAAAAATACACGGAGAGTAGCAATTAGCTGCCGTCGGGTTAAAAAATGAACCAACATCCACAACAGTGAACAAAGACGTAATGATATTAGCTCACTTTTTTATTGAAATTTTAGAAAAACTTGTATTTGAACATTTATATAAGTTACTATATATTTTTACAATTGTCAAGAAGAAATTAAAAGATTTTCGTTACACCACTGATGAGATGTACAGTATTTTCGAGAAAATTTGTATAAGCAACAAATTATTCATAAAGACTGAATTATCATCTGACGTGAAATCGGATGCAATTGTACATAATTCCCATCGCAAGAAAAATTTATTACATACGTAATCTTAACAAACTTCGAGAATTTTCCGATAGGTAGTTTCTGAGACTTTTATAGACTGTTTTTCTGTGTCAATTTAAAAAGCACACAAAATCTTAATGATCTTTGTGGACTTTTCTTTGGTGTATTATTAAATTACATTCAAACTTAAATTTCTTTTTGCATTTGTCACATGCGTAGTCTTAGCGATCGTCGTGGACTGTCTTTTGGTGCCGGATCAAATTCATTTTCAGTCCAAATTTCCGATTGCAATGGTCACAATCAAAATTTTGCGACCCATCGTGCACTGTTTTTTGATGTCTTCTAAAATTGCTTTGATCTCCAAATTTCTTCTCACAAACGACGCATACGTAATCTTTGCGACCTTCGTGTACTGTTTTTTGGTGTTTTCTTAAATTGCTTGGACCCCCAAAATTTTTCCTACACTTGTCACATGCGTAATCTTTCCGACCTTCATGAACTATTTTTTGGTGTGAAAGCAAATACGATTTCCGTCCAAATTTGTTCTCGCATTTGTCACATGCGAAATCTTTTCGACCTTCGTGTACTGCCTTTTGGTGCAAAAGCAAATGATATTTAAATCCAAATTTCTTCTTGCACTTGTCGCACGCGTAATCTTTACGACCTTCATGCACTGTCTTTTGGTGGGAGAACAAATGCGATTTTTGTCCAAATTTCAGCTCGCACTTGTCGCACGCGTAATCTTTACGACCTTGGTGGACTGCTTTTTGGTGCATTATTAAATTGTTTTTGGCTCCAAATTTTTTCTTACAATTGTCGCATGCGTAATCTTTCCGACCTTCGTGTATTGTCCTTTGGTGGTTCAAAAAATTTGATTTCCTTCCAAATTTCTTCTCGCACTTATCGCATGCGTAATCTTTCCGACCCTCATGGACTATCTTTTGGTGGAAGAGCAACTGAATTTTTTTTACAAATTTACTTTCGCATTTGTTACATTCAAAATCTTTGCGACCCTCGTGGACTGTTTTTATGTGCAAGTGCAAACTATGTTTATTGTCAAATTTCTTCGCGCACATTTCACATAAGTAATTTTTGAAAACTTCATGGAATATTGTTTTGTGCTTAAGTAAAGTTGATTTGCTTTCAAATTTCCTCTCGCACTTGTTGCATGTAATATCTTCACAATCTTTATGTACTAATTTTTGGTGCTTGAGCAAACTCGACTTTTTCACAAATTTTTTCTCGCATCGGTCGCATGAAAAATCTTTGCGGCCTTTGTGTAGCGATATTTGGTGTCTACTCAAGTGACTTCGGAACTCAAATTTCTCTTCGCACTTTTCGCATGCAAAATCTTTTTTTTCGTTGTGAATTGTTTTTTGGTGCGTTGTCATACTTGATTCCAGTGTAAATGTCTCCTGACTAATATCACAAACGTATTTTTTATCATCTGAAACAGCAATGTCGTGTTCACTTAAATTATCTTTTGAGACAACTTCGTCGAATTTCTTCTCACTTTTATCCATTTTGGTGTATTAATCAAACGATGGATCCTTCTATTTAGAATCACCAAATTTTAATGAGTCAAACTTTTGTTTTGGTATGACAGCTTGTTTCATCAAGAAAGACAACATTCTAACTAAATTGTTTCTACCATATACATGATCAGTATTTGAGGGGCCATGTCCAAATCGTTTATGAACATATTGTTTATGATCAAATTATTGATTTTTCTGTTTATACATTCTCCTTCCAAATTTGAACCAGTTTAAAATTCAAACTTGGTGACGATTTCTCCCAAAAAAACTTTTTTGGCCTTCTAAAACCAAATATACTTAAAAAAACTCTCTGCAATATCCAGTCAATATCATAAATTATAAAAAAAATTTAATATTCACTCCAAAATTTGCCGCCCCTCTCCGTTACCACCTCCAAACCATGGCATGGTTGGGGTGATTTGCGTGCTCCGACACTGACTGACGTGGGACAGCTGTCATTCGATATAGTTTTTCAGTCTCAACGACGACTGAATTTGACGCATTCGATGTACTTTGTTTCATGAAGAAAAAAAAATGGATGAATCATTCTAAGGATTCGTATCAAAGCGTATGTTTGGTCAGGAAAAAATCATTGTTATATAGATTTTTCATCTGATCTAAGAAATTGGCGCGAGTATATAATTGTATAAGCTGCGGGAAATCATACAGACCTTGAAAACAGAAAAAGCGTTCCAGCCTCGACGTTAATTAGCGTGAAATCGAACATGATTAATTGACGCGCTCTGCCGTACTGTTATACATAGCCAAATGGCGATCTACGCCAACCGAATCGCATCGATATGGTATGTAGCGAACAATAACGAGCATTGATATACTCTATGCAACAGTTATACAAGTTTTCAACGCACTCGCATCTACGCGTGACGATCATAGCAGAGCACGCGTGTCGCGTTATTGGCACTACATGTCACTCTTAATTAGAAAATATATTTGCAAGTACGAGTATATATTTACTAATCGAACGCAAACAACGTCAAGCTTGCGCGATGTTAACTCGAATGAGATGTCGTTTTTCGATGCGCACTTTTTAATCCCTCTACGTCGAACATTGAACGATGATGCGAGCACTCGAAAATAAGAAAAGCTCTCGACTTCGACTCTCTCTTTCGCTCTTTCTTCCGCGACAACGAAAAAAAGACTTGAAAGTTGGTTGATTTTAGCGATACGCGATACACACGGCCCCGTAGCGAGAGCTCGAAGCAATATGCGCTGCGTGGGTCGATATCGGGGACGAGCTTTTATGCTTATGTTTATCGATACGCCAAGATCTTGGAGCTTTTTTTCGTGCTCCCACCCACCTAAGTAAAAGTATGCGCTGTACAGGGTAGTCCAAATAGTAGTGTGCGGGTGTGTGTGTGTGTGTAGCGAGCGATGAGTCAGCGAAAAATTTTCGACTCATTGTATTGTAGCGTAGTTGGGCTCGCAGCGATGCTACTGTGTATACTGCGGCGCGACGAGGGCACACACGGGTGTGGTATACTCGCCATTATATGGATACGCGATATACCATGGCATCGATAACAACAATGGAAAAAAGGGGTGCGGAGCATCTTCGCGGTAGCGTCGTACAATGTGATATAGTTAAAGTACACACATCGTTCGCGCTCGCTCGCTTGTGTAATATAGTAAATAACAGCATGCAGATACCAATATGTAGAGTACAAAGGCGCTGCTGCTGCTGCTTAACGAGTCTAAATGGGATAGGGTCATCAGAACGCGATCGTTTTCTTTTAACACGGAGTGCGCAGCGAGAGTCGAGTAGTAGTAGTAGTAGTGGATGGGCATGCACCGTGTACGGTGCGGTGGGGCTTCGTTTATTCGCGCAAAGCTCGACTCTTCTCGTTGCTTTCGAGCGTACTCGCGTCGACGAGGCAGAGACTATTGGAAAAATTATACGCGATTTGCGCGCGAGGAATGCAAATCAATGTCGCGGTTATACATGCGCATTGTCTACCCGGAATAAACAAAAAAAAATAAGCCCCCCCCCGTCGAAAGCGAATCTATTATAATTGAAACGCTGACGCTTCTCGTCGCCGCAACGATTGCGAAATGCGAGGACTTTTGCGGAGGACGAATCAATATAATGCCACTTCTCGCTGTGCCGGGATGGTGGCGTGTGTATACAATACAAATACAAAGTGTATACTCGTTTATAGCGTATCAACGCGCGAGCCGAACTGCAGACATGCAATATCTTACACTCGTGCTAGACGCGAATAATGCAACGAAGCACGTCGTGCCAGTTGAAATGGATTACTTTAAAAGTACATAGGACATTTATGATTGTATGTATACGTATGATGATACGTGCGCGACGTAAAACAAACGAGACCGGATTATATTATACATGTAGAGAAGTGTGTACATACACGAATCGCCACCGTGTCGTTGATGACATTTATACATCAAAGTAGAAAAGTTAATCAAGCGGCTGGCTCACGCTAGTATAGTGCTGAGATTTTCGACAAACAACAATGGCGCGACAATAACAAAAAGCAATGAGTAAAAAGAAAAGAACAAGGCAGCGAACTTTTTGTTTTCTGTACCTCCCTCTTTTTTCATCTCTCCTCGGTTTGCTCGCGTTTCTTTTTCTTTTATATTTTTGTTCTAAGTGGCAAATGTTATCGATTCGACTAACGTGTCTCGAGACACGCACGACTTAAAGCTCGCAGCTCGTACAAAGAGCTGTCGAAGAATTTCATTTTTTTCGCGCGACGCGTGCGGACTTCATAGCACTCGAGTCTAATGAATCTCGCACGATAGCTTAATTAATTTTATAATTGCCAACTCTTGTTTTTGAGCTTAAATGCTTTCAGACATGCACGGTATCGAGAGATATTTTTTTCCTGCTTAGTAAATATTAGATGTTGGTCCTGATATTCCATAAAATATTTCTTATTATGCATCTCTGATCGTTAAAATTACTAAAGCTCGCGAGAGATAATATCAAATTTTAAAATAGAACAAGCAATGTTTCATAAAGTATTTTGTATCGTATTGATTAATTTTCACGGTCGCCCTTTAACTGCGCCTACACGTTTTACAATCTATCGAGGTGCCAATACGTACGGCATTATCGAGGCAATATTCATAAAGGGGGGACGACGCGATTGTAGGCAAAGTAGTGTACGGTACCTCGAAATATTCGTCACCATCGGGCTCGCGGCATTGACTTACTTTTTTGTTCTATTGGCCAACGGCGAGAGGCATTCGTGTATACGCACGCACGCACATCACGAAAATAGACCATCGAGCATTTGGACTTGTAGCAAACGAATGAATATATATGCTGTACGGGACTCTTGTTATGAACACAAGAGTAGCCAAGCGCAAATTTTCCACAAATTTATATGGAATACCGGAGCATTTTTGCGGTACCAGGGTAATTAACGACACCTTGTGTTGTGGCGGCGGACGCACAAGCCATGATTGTGTAAACAACTCGAGATGCTTTTAACGTTGTGCAAAAAGTGCACACATAATAATTGTATGTTTTGTTTTTGTTTCTTTTTCGTTGAAGATCATTAATATTACGTAGTTCGAAAGTTTACTACACATTTCACGAACGTGACCGAATTTCAATACATTAATTTTATCGACGATTACTTTTCGACAAAAAGTGTATTTTTTTTGAAAGAAAAAACTCATTGTAAAATTCCAGCAATTTTTTTTCACTCCAACTTTCTGGAATCTTCCGTCGCATAGATGTCAACGTTTAAAGCTAAAAAACAAACATGCACACTCGATCCGTAACTTTCTAACGAATGGAGCTCGACGGTCATGGTTCGCCGACTTTTGGGTAATAAAACGAACGAGAGAAATACTTTGCGACTGAAAATCTGGATATATATACGTTTGAAATACTGCTCGCTGCACTCTCTCCAGTTTTAGTCCAGAAATAGACGACTCGATTAAAGATCAATTTTCGATACTTGCGTAAGCTTTTTGAAATTTAAATTTCGATACCATGTACTAGCTCAGAAGATAACAGATCGACGTTATAAAAACAAAAAGTATTCTCTCACTTTTCGATAGAGGTAAAAAGATTCGCTTGTAAAGTAGAATTGGTACGAAAGCATTCATTTGTTTAAAATTTTGACGATTGTGTCGAATTGACTTCGTGCTAAGTATGAGCATTTTGAAAATTCTTCTTTATCCTCAATAATTAGTAACACTCTACGCTGTTGTAATCACAGATTGACGCTGTACTAAAAAGTCGTCGGATTCAAATTTTTCTTTGAGTTATGTGCATTCATGCATATTCTTATCTTAATCTTCATAATTATTCGCTAAATTGTGAGGTAAAATTTTTAATAGGATTTATCAAAGTTCCTTTCCATCTCATTATAAAAAACTTTATAGGCTATAGCATACTTTTCTTCTGTCTTTCTGTCGATTGATAATCGCACATCTTGAAAATTTGAATGTTAATCAGTGTTTAATTCATTCCTATGGATATTTTTCACATTATTATTTACTGAAATAAAAAAGTAATAACTTTGACACAGAAATGAACGATGATAAATATCTTGAATACTTTCACGAGACACTAGAAATTAAAATTGAGCCCACACTTTGGTAGAAGTGCTAACAATTTTATGACTAGTTTTAGGTCCATGGAAATTTTTTTTTAACACGTAAGAGTCTTTAAACTGGACACATAATTTTTCAATATTTTATGTCCATAATGTTCTACGTTTTTTTCTAATGACCTTTTTTTGAGTCGAAATTTCGAATTAGTGGAAATACTCCATTTTAGTTTTACAATATGTCTTTATTGTAGAGGTAGTTACAAATGCGTGCGCAATACAACTTTTATATTTGTATAAATAGTTTAAAAGTAAAGCCGGCGCTCATGCTACCACAAGCCATATACAATAATTATTTGGTTTGGCCTGGTAGCGGCTATTAATATTAATGAAGTAATAATGATATGAATAGTATTTTTATGGAAAATTTACCAAAAGATACTCCATTCAAAATCGCGCGTTGACTTATAGAATTATTTTTACTTTTTCACTTGCAGAATTACAAAGAATGATTCTCGTCATTTATAGATACTATAGCGCCTACTATAGTGTTGGAGACTTAAAGTAGTATCACCGCATCAAAGTGATTGAAAACTGGTCTGAACTTTTTGGGAAAATTAAATTTTTATTTTTTGGCCATTTAAAATGCACTAATTGCACACTAATAAATGGTCGTGTACTTTAAAACATTTTAAATGGTCATTTTTAAATCTGTGAACTGTAAATTTTACACTTACATTCATCGAAAATCATCTCATTGAATATTAACAAAATTCAAAATAAAGTGTTTTCAGTTCACAAAAATGTCCCCAAATTTTTCATTTTAAACAAAATTGTTTTTATTTTAAATTTCGTGAACTGTAAATGTAACTAAACATTTAATGGTAAAAATGCATTGAAAACCTTATTTCATTTCCCACTAGCATTTCAAACTCAACGTACATTTAGAAATGTTACGATCAAGATCAAAATAGCGCGAAAAACTTGTTTAAACATTAAACATGGACGGTAAATTTCAAATTCAGAAATGTTGTTTTCATATCTAAAAAGCACGCTTCGGTCCCAAAGAATATACGTTTGCTGCAAAGCGTGTAAGGTGCCGGTGTGGGTCAGAAGAGCAGCACATACATGACACACACAGACACACACACACCCAAACATAAACGCGGAAGAGGAGGTCGTAACAGCTGCAGCAGCTGCCGCTACTCTTCGTGCGCTCATCGTTGTTGATCTTTTATACGAAAACGAGTCTCGAGACCAGCCGTTCGCGCGCGGATGAAGACTCTTTTGCCCACGCGTTGCTGCTGCTGGGGATTATGTACCATGCTCATAACATGTAGGCGCATTTGTGGAGTACTTTTCAAAATGAGGTGCACGTGAAGTGCGCACGACGACTACGAGCCCGATGCCTCGTCTGAAAACTCCTCGTTTTATCTTTAATTGCGTCTACTTTGGAAAATAGAGCCGAGTAAATTCGTACCTAGAGTTTTATACACGAATCGCTGTTGGTTTTTTTTTCTGACGAATATGCAGAAAAAATTTCAAAGCGGAAATCTAGAAAGAGCCGATATATAATTAATGTACCAGAGTTCAAAGGTAACAGCGATAACTACAGTGAACTCTCGTCGTTGAACGATTGTCGGGTATATCTTTATTCCAATATAGCGATCGAGAAAGTCAAGCGTGGTCGCGTATATTTCCATATGTGCATAACAATTGTCGATAGAATTCTGTAGCGAAGTTATACAATCGGGAATTTAAAATGTTTTTTATACGTTCTTGAAAGAAATGAAATTTCGACGTCGATCGAGGCTACACACGCGCGTTTTCAAAAATTGCACGAGTTACAAAAAAAGGGAAGCGCTCAAGTATCCGTCTATTCCGAGTCTTACCGAGAACGGTTTAAAAATTTCAATTCCAGCGCGCATCCACGAAACACTTGACGATTCGTTGCTTTTTACACACAAATTTGCTGCTGTTGCTGCTGCTGCGCCACGTCGAGGGGTATCTCATTACTCTCCGGTGTCCATCGAATTTCCATGACATTCTCGCGGACTCGCTGCACCGTATATTACGTTTCTATGAAAACAATCGCGTCGACTCGAGGCAGGAGTCGCGATAAAAATTGAGTCAAGGTTTTACATTCGTACACGTATACGTGCACTTATATCAATTATATTATGAACTGTCATCTCGCGCGCGAGATTTTCATAACAGCTTGAAATTTAACGCTGAGCAGATGTCTCGGACTCTCTATACGACGCTCGTTTGTATACAACAAAGCTGCGAGGTGTAATCTTTTGGGACCTTGAGTACGAGCGTGTAATATATTCTATATAAAAACGGAGCCAAATGCAGATTAGTTCGTGTATGTACACATGTATCATTGAAAATAACATCGTCTGCGCACTGCGACTTAATTGAACCTAATTCAACTGGAGCTCGGGGAGAGGGAGAAAAATACAGAAATCACGTCGTTGCGTCGATGATCGCTTCGCGATGTCGACAAAGAGGCAACATCAGCAGCAGCAGATCGCTCTGAATGGAAGCACATTTCTGAAAAAAGCCAACTTGTGTACAGTATGATTTGGCAATTTTCTAAGAACCAACTGCTAACAATGAAAATCCGACGCCCGCACTGCGTTCGTTTTCTTTCTTTGTTGTGTGCTGTACATTAAAAAAAGAGAAAAAAAAGAAGGAGAGGAAAAAATCGCTCGCAACACAGAGGGGCTGCTGCTGCTGCTGCTCAGCAGCGACTATTGTTAACTTTTGCGCGCAGCGCGACGTCCGACAGAGATAGATTTTGGATCATTTTCTCGCAGCGTGAGGAAACGAATACTCTCGTACATAAAGCTACTACGTACTTTTGTAGCAGCGCGCGTCGTTGTTCGCTCGAGTTCTCATGCTGCTTGTAGCTTTATGTACGAGGCTACTTACTTACTTGCTGCACACACGGAATCCTACATAGAGGACAGGACGCGCGGGTACTCGGGTTATTTTCTCAGTGCTACGTTCGCCTCCCGCATGAGACGCGCGAGTCTGTAACCCGCGGCCACAAAATGAAGAAGCGCAAAGAGAGCTCGCTGTTGTATGCGCACCGAGGAGGCCGTGTTTATATAAATATGTTGAAGCATCGCGGTGAAGAGAAACAGCTCTGAAGCAGACCACACACGTGCACGCTAGGATCGCAGAACGTTATTTTTTTAAAAGTATTTTGCAAGCTCTTTGCAAGCTGCATCAAAATATTCGCAAAGTTTGGATCAAAGAACAGCGCACCCCGCTATTTTGAAATTCTATCGAGGACTCGTGCGCTAGACTAAGCCCAAGTACTTACTGCACCACATAGCACAGTCTATACTGAATAGCGTCGCGTCAGTTTCGCGCCGTTCGAAACCTCGACAGCTCTCTCTATATATAATCTAGAAGATGCGAATTCGAAATGCATTTTTCATCGTCTGGCCTGTGCCGCTGCCTCTGGAAAATTCGTACTCCACACGCTGCAGTTAACAAGTTCGCAACTCGGCTGCTGCTGCTGTGTGCGATGCTTCTTACATGTGCCCGCGCACTGTGTGTGACATATAACGCGCGCGCCCGAGCTCTATTCCCGCCCGCGCGCTCCAGTGCACCCGTTCGTGTGCGCGTGGTATTACGTATATATATAATGCGCTGTGAGAGAACGAGAAAGAGAGAGAGAAACACAGTATGCATAGCATCATTTTCGAAACGGTGAACTTTTCTCGCTCGCGAAATAACTGGAACGAAACGATAAATACTTGATATTACATGCCGCGCGAGCAGCGAAAGCACACCGAGCTTGTAGCGGTGGTAGCAGTAGCTGCCATCGCGGCGAGCTTTTTTTTTTGCTCCACTCGACTCGACTGTAATAATATTATACTTTATTTGGGCAGAGTATCGCGTACACTAAGCATAAATATATAGGATTCGAATGCGCAAAACATCTAAATCAACGACGTTATCGCTCTAATGCGCGCTGCTGCTGATATGCTATATTGCGGTTCGTATAAGCGGCGCGATCGAGGCGTGACGGGACGATCTTGCGCTGCTCGCTACACATCCAAGCGAGCGTGGATATAATATTCAAAAGCGCGAGCTGATGAAAATTCAAACGCGTCCATATACATAAATGTTCATAGGAGTATAAAATATACTGGAGCAAGTATAGAAAGGCGAATATTGCTCGGCGGTTAATGTCAAGTTCACGACGCCGATGTATATACACTATACGTATGTATATTGCGAGCGAGCGATCGTGAAAACGTCCTCAGGTCCGAAACTATTGTAAAGGCAGGCGCGCACGAAGCTCGCGTGATGTTGTATTTATATACATTCAACTACTCGCGCGTATATACAGCATTTAGCAGCTATATGTAGCAGTGCATAGTATATAATAGCGTGGTTGCTGCAATATATATATATATATGGGGCAAAATTCCTGAACTGTCCCAGCGACCCGGCCGAGCGGCCTTTTTAAGCAAAATCTCTCAATTTCTAACTTGCCGGGAAAGCCACTAAACATCCTTAAAAAAAATATGTGACATGGGTTTTCGATGGGAAATTACCTCAGCTTTCCGATGGTAAGGTCAAATTTTCCGAAATTTTCCATTTTCCCGGAAAAAAATTGAAAAATATATTTCAAAGTGGAATATCTCAAAAAACAACGTTTTTTTTCTCTTTTTTATGTTTCCAATCGAAAGAGGAGGTTTTTTACGTCGAAAACACTATTTTTCAGCGTGTGCAACAACTGAAAATTTCGAGCTACAAGAGAGATTATAGTCGATGCTCGACCGCCCGGCCGCGGCCAGCGCGCGACGTAGCCGCTACGTTCGGGTTTTGTGCCAATAACAATTCCCAATTCATCTCAAAAAATTTAACAATACTATGTTTTCGATGTATTTTTTTCTCAGCTTTCCAATGGTGCTATCCAATTTTCCGAAATTGTCCATTTTCACCGGAAAAATCGAGAAATTCAATGTTTTTATGACTGACTCTCGATTTTTCCAATGAAAATGGACAATTTCGGAAAATTGGATAGCACCATTGGAAAGCTGAGAAAAAAATACATCGAAAACATAGTATTGTTAAATTTTTTGAGATAAATTGGTAATTGTTATTGGCACAAAACCCGAACGTAGCGGCTACGGCGCGCGCTGGCCGCGGCCGGGCGGTCGAGCGCCGACTATAATCTCTCTTGTAGCTCGAAATTTTCAGTTGTTGCACACGCTGAAAAATAGTGTTTTCGACGTAAAAAAACCTCCTCTTTCGATTGGAAACATAAAAAAGAGAAAAAAAACGTTGTTTTTTGAGATATTCCACTTTGAAATATATTTTTCAATTTTTTTCCGGGAAAATGGAAAATTTCGGAAAATTTGACCTCACCATCGGAAAGCTGAGGTAATTTCCCATCGAAAACCCATGTCACATATTTTTTTAAGGATGTTTAGTGGCTTTCCCGGCAAGTTAGAAATTGAGAGATTTTGCTTAAAAAGGCCGCTCGGCCGGGTCGCTGGGACAGTTCAGGAATTTTGCCCCATATATATCACACTGCACACACACGTACGTATACAATCGTACTCTATACTAGAGTGCAAAATAAGAGAGCGAGAGAGCGAGAGAGCGAGAGAGAGAGAGAGAGAGAGAGAGAGAAGGGCGAGCAAGTCAACGACCTCGCAGTGCACGCCCGAAACGCAAACGGCTGAGTAAAACTTCGTTACTCACTGCGTTACGTTAGACGACCGTATATATGTGTGTATTAAAATAAGAAGATTTCTTAACGAAGACAACGACCCGACGAGGCCTGTGACGCAGCGAATAAGAAGAAGAAAGACGACAACGGCAAAAAGACGTATAATCGCAAGTCTCTCTCTCTAAATCGCGCGCACGCAAGCACGAGCTTAGAATATCGAAGCTTTTTCCCCTCTCTCTCTTTCACACACTCTTTTTCATCTCGCGCTCTTTCTCGAAATTGTGAAATATAGGATGTGCGTCGCAGTTTTTGATTTATAATATGTATTCGTTGCTCGTGGGAATCGTCGATACGGATAAACCGCGTATATAATATTCGCGAGAGACGCGTGTATCGTTCGCGTCGAATTTATGTGTTTATCAAAATCTATACTAGTACATACGTAAACGAGAAAGAGCTTGACGCAACTTTCCTCGCGCGTCGCGTAGCGCGCGTATATCGCAGCGAAAACTCTTGCCAATCGTTCGAGCAACGATTATAACGCAATGGTTTTTTTTTCTTTTTCTAGAAATCCGAGAGAACGCGCGGGGGGAGTTTACGCAGAGCGCGAAATATCTAAAGCGAAAAAATCATACGTACACATGCGCGCGTCATGGAGAATGCAAATTTAATACCTTTTATTATATCGACTAGCTCGGTGCTGCAGGTGACTTTCACCTCTCTCGTGCGGTGCACACACGCGAGCTTTGTATGCACACACACACAGACGGGCACGCGGCGCGCGTAACACAGACTGACACTTACACGTGCGGTGGCAAACGGTCTCGGTATATATAAGAGTGAAAAAATTGATTCGATTTTACACGCTTCATAGGCGTGTCGTGTGTATGCGTGCCGCGTGCAGTAAGCCGCATAACAAATGATTGTATTGTTTACGCATGGAATAGCCAGGTGCATTATCGTGCGCGATTTTCGCAAGCGGGAGAAACGCGATGAAAAACCCATACTCTCGCGAGGCAGCTGGAGGGGCTGCTGTGCACACAACGGACGACGATGTGGAAAAATTAAACGCGTGTAATTATCAGCGAGCTCGAGGCAAATTTTTCACTCCGAGAAGGAGCCTCGTCTCGGACTGTGAGTATTATAATGTTGCACCTTACGCATCGCACAATGCACTCGTCGTACAGCATCAATCGTACGTAATTTACTCAATGGTGTACTGGTACAAGCACACATATTATAAGGGCGAATTTCCTCGCTGCTGTGCGTATACACGTATCGAGGTTTAGGTGGGCATACAATAATACAAAACCGAGAGGCATAGGGGTTAAAAAGAGCAAAGCGCGCCGCGTACGTGTACTGTGGCTGTGCGCGGGGGTGCCGAGCCTTGCCCTCGCTGCTGCTCCACGTATATCTATATATATTTTACTCGCATACATGCAGAAGCGTAACATGTGTAGAGAAAGAGAGAGAGAGAAACAGAACAAAAGAGAGACGGACGCAGAAAGAGAAAAGTAAAACAGGATGCATTAGTCGAATAGCAGAATAGCGACGACGACTCACCGAAGTATTTGTCGGGCTCGAGGCCGGAGTCTTTGTCAAGGCCGCAGATGACAAAGTAGTCGGCGAATCTCGTCGTTAGATGCTGCTGTTGCTGCTGCTGCTGCTGGTCCGAGACGCGGTACGAGCCTCCGTTCATCGCTTCGATCTCTCGAACCTACTCGGGCCAGCCGCGCTCTTTATCTTGCTCTCGGCATTAACTGCAGCGAGTGTCAGATACTGCGCTCACTATTGTGTCCGTGTGTGTCGCGCGCGCGCGTCTGATAAAATAATCGCGATACTCGAATTTACTCGCTGACTGTACGAAGCTGCTGCTGCTGCTGCTGCTGTATCAATACGCCGACGTCGTTGCACGGGCTGCACTGCATCGACACTACAGCTCGAAATAGCTATTTTGCTCCGAATTTATCAGCGGAGTCGAAGTCGACGAAGACGACGCGTGTTTCGCGATAACTCTTGTGACAACAACCCCACTTGGCGCGTACCGCGCGCTGGCATGTGGTTGCACGTATATCGTGCAAAATCACCGGAACGACAAAAAAACAGCAACAACAACAACAACAACAAGCACGGACACACGGGGCTTTGTCCCCCCGCGTGCAGCACGACAGCGAGAGTATATACTACATATATATATAATATTATCGAGCGTCTATGTCGTTGGACGTTTTACAAGTAGCGAGCATAATTGCAAGGAACAACAACGAAAACAACACACGCACGCACGCACACAAACACACACACATACACACACAAGCACTGGCACTCGACGAAGTTTTGGGAGCTTTAGCGCGTACGAGATGCACGAGGCACGACCAATCCTCTTTGACGTTTATATCTTGGACGTGTGTACATATACATTTGCGTCGCGCGCTATCAAGTCTTTCAGCTCTCTCGTATATAGCTCGTATATGTATAATACAGCTCCGTGCAGAAGCTCGGCTCGTGCTCTACTGCTTTGGAGTCCGTCTCGACTCGCGTCTCCCCCTCGTCGCTCACGCTTTATATATATATATATCTTATATATATATTGCTAAAAGCGACTGCTCTGTGTGTGTGTGTGTGTGTGTGTGTGTGTGTTGTGTGTGTCGACGTATACGTATACGCCTTCTGCTCCGCTGTTACAGCTTGGCTTTTTCCCTCCGCTGCTTTTAAAGCGAGAGGGAGAAAGAGACAGAGAAAACGACGCTGCTGCGTTCGCGTCGACGACTTATAGGTATGATGTTTGCGCTTGCGTTGATTGATCCGCTCGGCTGCTGCTGCGCCTGCGTTAGCTCACACTGCTGCTCTGCGCCGCAGTGGCTGCTGCTCCAGCGCGAGTTTGCACGCACTTGCTCCGATTTTGTGCGCTTCCAATCTCTTCCTCTAAAGCACTGCAGCAGCTGTATATAACAAGCAACGAGTGCAACGAGGATCGTCTGTTTCGCGGCTTGCTGCTTATGCGCTATTGTTGTGCGATATATGTGTGCACACTACTATCGATTCGAAACGTCGCGACCGGCGCGAAATTCGTAAATGGCCATGCACAATTGCTGAAAAAAAAGAAAAAAAAAAAAAAAAAAAAGAAAATTATCGATAGAATTACTCATTCGAATATAACGAGCGAAGAATTACACGTTTTATCGTGCAATCGTTAAAGTCCAATTAAACTATGATTACTGAACTCTTTCCCGATATTGCGTTGGCACGATAATCGCAAATTTTGCCGAAATGATGCAAAAACGCGACGCTGATTCTGCCAAATAATTTGATTTCGTTATAATCGAATAATTATATACAACGTATATTATTTTACTTCTTTATTCTCTCGACTCAGTGAGTTATATTATACATTATCTTGACTTTCAAATTTTGTCGAGCGCGAGCCTCGGAGTTCGACGAATTTTCGCCCATAATGGTAATGCAGATATCTGCCGCTCATTCGCGGATGCGCGAGCATTGCAAAAACCTGTGAACCGCCGGTCCGCAGCTATCTGCACTCGATGTTGCGCTGGTGCCAATATATGTAATAACTATTATATATATATATATATATATATATATATATATATCTGTCTATATTGTAAAAGCAGTTGCTTGTGAGAGCCCCGAGAACAACATCGGTTTGTGGTGCTGCTGTCAACACACCGAGCATCAATCAAGCGTAATTATTTTTCTATAGTTATTGTTCGTCGTTTAAATTTTAATCGGTCATGAGATTTTGAGCCCGCGCGTCTCGTTGCCATTGCAATTTTTTCAAAATCCGCGATAGCAACAAATAATTCGGATATGGTGCAGTACAGACCGATCCGTTAGGTTATATTTTTATACTGTGTTTTGTAAATTTGTAAATATATATATGGGCTGTTACATAAATTATCATGGAAGAGGTTGATAAGATCATCATACATTCTTTGCGTCAAATAGGCTGGTAAATATTAATCGGTCCTTGTGTTTTACTTCTCCATTTTTCCACGTATCAATGAACCATTTTTAACTTTTCAGTGATGTAGAGGAGAATATATCATCCTTATCTAGTTTTAATACTGAACTCGTTGTTCAAGCAGCTGTAAGATGTTTAGAAATTATAAAACCAGAATTAGGGATAAACCCTGTTTTACCAGAAAATATGGCTGCAAGATTTCGAATAGGCATGCTGTTAGCTCAAGCTGTTACGGTATAGATATTTAATTGTTTATAATCATTTACTGAGCATCAAAATAATTTTATTTCAATCTGGATTTTTAATTTGTAGGATCTTGGATACAAAGGTGATGTTGGATATCAAACATTTTTATATAAGTCTGAAGCTGATTTACGTAGAGTACTAATATTTTTGATTGAGAAATTTCCAAAAGAAAATGATAAAACTATTATAGAACCTATAACAAGAAGTGAACAAATTGATAAATTGGTTTTAACTGCTGTATCATCAAAACTTTCTGTTCCATGGCTACCATATTATTGCCACAAAAAAAGATCCAAATTTGATGTCAGAGCTAGCAACCCATTTTCAACAGTAAATTTAAATTTTCCTAAAAGTGAAGACAGTGAAGGTAAAAAATTTTACATTTACTTAAGGGTTTTGTTTGAGTATTGAAAACTAAATCTCAATTTCATTCATTGCAGAGTATAAAGATTATGCAATACATTATGAGAAAACTTTTTTAGAGCAAGTTCCACATTCAAAGTATTTTTTGCCATCAATCATTACAGCAAATAGCAGAGAAGAACTAAAACATTGCATGACAACTGAAGAAAAAATTGAATGGTTGAATCAACAAAAGTATGGAACAAAGAGTGATACATCAGATTGTGACATTTACTCCTTAGGTAGATTAATATCTCAGATGGGTATACCAGGATCCAAAAGTAATGGGGATTTAGCTACATCTGCGTCTATAAGTCTAGAAGAAGAGAAAGAGGATGAAAATATTATCAGAGAAAAGAAACTCAAAGTGGAATCTGATAAATTGAAATCTACCATTGAAGAATTGCAAACGGAAATTACAAATATAGCTTTTGAAATGAATAAAATGACAGCCATGGAAGAAGCAGAAGCCAGAAATTTAATGAATCAAGAACAAGAAAGTAAATACAAACTTAAGGCATTTGAATTACTTGAAAATGGGGAAGAAAATGTTAACAAACTGGAAACAGCTATTGAAGCACAAATTAATAAATTAATAAATTTAGCTAATAAATGGGAAAAGCATAGACTTCCTTTGATAGAACAATATAGAAAAGAAAAAGAAAAATATTCATCTGAGGCTGTAAGTAAAAAAAATTACCAAATCGATGTTTTCCTTTTTTAATGATTTTTATCATTTTTCAGAGTGCAAGTCAGAAAAAACTTGATGAGTTGCGAGCTTTAAGAGTTAAAGAACGAGAACTAATTGAAGAATGTAAAAATAAAGAACAACAGTACTCACAACTTGTGAGTGAAGTTGAAAAATTGCCAAAAGAAATTAACAGAGCACCATACACTCAGAGAATACTGGAAATTATAAACAATATAAAGAAACAAAGATGAAATTGATAAAGTATTAGCTGATACCCGTGAAGTACAGAAAGAAATTAATACTCTTACAGGAAAGTTAGAAAGGTCATTTGCCATTGTCGATGATATGATATTTCGTGATGCACGTTCAAATGAGACATCGAAGAGGGCATATAAATTACTTGCTACATTGCATGGAGATTGCAATGAAATTGTTAGTTTAGTTCAAGAAACTGGGGCTACTATAAGAGAAATTAGAGATTTGGAAGAACAAGTATGTAAAAAATTCTTTATTAATATATATAACATATGTATAATATATATGATAAAAAATGAAAAAATATATTTTATTTAAGATTGAATCAGAGTCTTCAAAAAATATTGGGCCGAATTTGGAAAGAATTACAGCTGATTTAAAACAAATGAGACAAGAAACGGCAGCTTTGACAGCTCAACTACAGAATAAAATTTCATGATTGGGAATCACTTTGATAAAAACTTGTTCCAATGCATCGCAGATAATAATCACTTCATTGCTATTGATCTTTGGCTGGTTTTTCAGCTCAAAAAGCAATTGCATTTATATATTTTACACGTCATTTTTTGAATGCAATTTTTTTGTAAAGTGGTGTCTTTTTGTACAACATATGGACGTGGAAATCATGTTGTGCCTTGACACAATAACTCAAAATTATTGTATAATGACAGTTTTCATACTGTATGTTTCTCCTATGCGTTAGAGCTTGATGCATAAGGTAACTGTCATTTTTACTCACCCATGTGCATGAATAAATAGTTAGTAACATGTAAATAATTTTTATACATATTATGAAAAATTTAATCTAATAAAATATGAAGGACTAATTTGACGTAATTGATATACATAAGTTAAGTAATATTTTTGGTTAATAGATTGTACAACTGCTTCTAGTAATGTAAACATATATTTTTTGATGTGTATGTAAATATTGAACAGTAACTATACATGAATGTATATATAAAAATAACGTATTTTAAAAATGAAAAAAAATGAGTAAAACTGCAGAATAAATTACAAATAATGTTATTATTAATCAAAAACAAACATCTGCACCACATGAAGGTACTTGAGAACATTTCAAGATATAATAATACTATTTTTACTATCAATTTACAACATTTTTTTTAAAGATTCAACAAATTAAAAATGATTAAATGTCATGTCTTTTTTTATAAGTCTGCTTAAATTCAACACCTTCAAATCTGTCTCTACCTAATTTCTTGAGATCCTTACCATATTTCAATTTTTCTTCTTTTAATTTTGTCTCAATTTCCAACTCAATTTGCTCCTGCTTATCAAAGAATGTAAGAACTTTTTCTTTTTCTTCAAGTTCTTTCTTAAGTTGTTCCACTTTCTCTAATCTTTGTTGCTTATCAATGTCGTCCTTATGTTTCTCAAGGACATTAATTCTATGAGCTTCCCAATTTTCATATAACTATGAAAATAAATATAAAAGTAAATATTAAGAATGAAATAAGAATGTTGAACAAAATCTTCATCAAAAATAAATAAATATTACCTCTTTTTGATTTTTTATATCTTGTTCAGTATGGTTTTCTACAGATTTTTTCACCAAATTTTCAAAATCTTCAATTATGTTTCCTTGATATAGATTGGTTTTCTCTAAATCTAAAAGCAGTGATTTCAATTCTTTACCATCTTTGGTAAGTTGTTCTTCAAATTGTTTTTTCTCACATGCCACTTCTCCAGGTTTTTGTACTTCGGTTTCAGTATTTACTTCTTGTTTAGAATCTTCTGCAAAAAGGGCCGGTGCATCTTGTTTTATTAGTGAAATGACTTCTTTATAGATAATTTCATCTTTTCCATCTTGTAACCATTGTTTTACTACTGGAATTATTTGATCGTATTTTTTGTATAGAATTGCTCCTCGTAAGTGAGCAGATCTTCCCAAGGGAGTATCCATTGTTCGACCAATACCAAGCAATGTTTTGCCAACCAAGTCTGATGGTTTCCATAGATCGAAATGATCATCAAAAAAGGGGTTTATGATGTACTTGACCCTTATTTTGACTTCTTCTTTGGGTTCATCGTTCATTTTTCTAACTTTTGGATCTTCTTCGACCCATGTATCTGGATTTTCCAAGTATTTAAAACAAGAGTACAAAGCCAAAGCATTGCTGAGAGGATTCTCAAATTCCTCTTGAAGCATCATAAATGTTGATGTTTTAGCAGCATTGGCATAATCTTCTTTTTTAATGCAGTAATTCATTATCAAGTTGTAGTCAAAATATTCACAAAATATACCATAATTCAGTCTGTCGTTTAAGATTGTCATTAAAGAATTGATGTCATCAACCTGTATAAATGATTATTTTCGTTGATGTAAATTGATAAATTTTATCTGTAATTGGCTAAAAAGTATAAAAACACAATATACTTTACTTACACTTAAATAATACCTAACAACTGCATGATGTGTTGAGGGCAATGTCCAGGACGTCTCTCTTGTCATTCTCAGTTTATATAGCACATCCGACAATTCATCGATGTGACTGTTATCTGTTATAACATTGGCAAAAATATCAATATCAACGGGATGCACTTTGATTTCATTCTGAAATCTTCTGTCAATTTCCAAGAAGAAATCGACAGGCTTGACTTTGTTCAAAAGTGGAGTTTGTAGCCTCTTGTTCCAAGCCTCTTGACAAGCGTATGCCTCCGACAGAAACGTTCTTCTAAAAATCGACGATTGACAGAGATGATGGTGAATTGTATCGTTTAACAACATTCGCAACATTTTGGACGAATTCATTGTTTATTATACTGTCAAACAATTTTTCATATAAATTCTTCAACTTGCTCAAGCCGGTTTTAAGTAACAAGCAATTTATAGCAGACGCATACGGCATAGCACGCCTCGCCTTCTCCTACTTGCTTAGCACTGATGGCGGGAGAGGTCGCTTATACCAGTCATGACTAACGACCGTCGATCAAGCCGCACGCTACTCTTGTCGGATAACTAGCATTGTGAAGTTAGTGAAATGGAAATCTATAATTGATATTTTCTAATTAAAATTTATATAGGACAATTTCTCCACTCTTGCGCAAAAAGTCTCCACCCTTATTTTTGTTTGCGTCATTTGCGTTCTTTAAATAATTGCAAATACAAAATCCGATTTATTCCGTTGCGCTGAAATTTGTTTTATTGTTTATTTAACCGCTTTAATTGCAATCAACTTGAATACAACTCCATTCAATTTCTCCAAACTTGCTCCTTCTTTACCAAGAAAGACCAATTAAAGTAATTCAGTTAAAAATATATGAAAAATAAGTATGAGCTAAGCAGCAATACCTGCGCGGTGACCTGCTCACAGCGTAGTGCGCAGCTAGTCGTCCGCTATCGTCTGCTGTCAACGAATATCGTTGCATGCAGGTTAAAGTAAACAACTTATATCAAGAACTTGAAAAATCTTTTTTTCAACAAGAACTACGTTATGTCGACTTGAAAGTGCATTAGAAGTATTCATCAATAAACTGTAATTAGAGCCAATTACAAAAAGAAGTTAAAGTATCTAGTGAATGCACTACAAAAGTACGCAGTTGGCAGCTACAAAAAGTACAGTATATCATTTAATGATATTGAATAATAATTATTGTGTCAGTTTACATTTTTTTATTTATAGTGATGACCCTAACGATGAACATCATCACCAAAGCTGGAACTGAGCCTTCTTCAAAAATATACCAAGTATATGCTGAATGCTCATGGCAAAAGAGGAGATGCACTTGTAGTTAACAAATGTTCTCATATCACAGTTGATGTATGTATTGAATTGTAGTGAAAATATTGATTATGGTTTTTTTTAAAATTATTACTAGTTATTTTACTAATCTGATTTAGATGAGAAACATTCTCATAAAAGTAGCTACTCAATTTCTACAAATGTTGCTTATGGTTTGTTAAAGAACAAGTCAAACGAGCGACAGAGATGGAATATTCTTCATTAGAAAACAAATCAATCGTGATAGTAAGTTGATTTTATTTTAATCAAATGAATAACTTTGAAAGATTTCATTTTTTAATTCATGTTTTTCAGGATCCACAAACTGTTTTATGTTAAGGCTAGTTGATAAAAATTTAAAATTGCAATTCAAATGCACTTGAAAAAGCTTTAATGCATCATTGAAATTAAATAAGTGCAATTATGCCGTTCCATTACTAATTGTAGCTAAGAAAAAAACAATAAGGTACATACTAAAGCGCATCATTTGTATCCATTACTCGTTCATCATCGTCATAGTACTAAAATTAAGGTAGGTTTTATCTTTGCTCAAATAAACAAAACAAAATCTATTACAATACTATGTATTCATGTTAATGAAACAATTTTATTTCAGATGTATTGATTACAATTAAATCAATGACAAACAACTTTGATGTATAACAACACTAGTTCCAAGGATCAAACGCTGATCAAAAGGATTTGGAGAAATTGACTAATTCCGCTCAGTATTTAGCCAGACAGTATTTTGTACTCTTTATTTCAATTAACTTTAAGATTTACAAACTGTCAAACATTTGCTAAAGTAAATATTATGATTCTCAATCTTTTTTTTCCAGGCTCTTATAATTACTGAACTTGTTCATTAATTTTTGATTATTTTATTTTAATTAGATGTGTTAGATACAACATGTAGATAAAATTAGCATAATTTTATATGTACAAATGGCACTAATAATTTTAAATAAACAATTCATACTTATCCTACTTACCTTATTTTTATAATTTTTTATAATAAATGTTAATAAATAATTATTGATAAACTATATTTTTATTACTCAACTTTTATTAAAGTACTGCATTATAAAAATACTTTTAGAAATTGCCTTACAAATTTTTAATTTACACCGTTTTCGAAGTCTTTCAATGAAGATTACAACTGATATAAAAACAATGAGTCACAAATTATAAACTTTTAACAAATAAAATTACGGATAATTTAAGTTCTTCGTTTTTTTTGAAGTATTATATTCGGGTTGTTTTGCATAACTACTTTTGCGTACCCAGTAATTTTTTATTGATCGGCAATTTGCAATGTAGTGGTAAAATCTTTACCATATTCGCTTGTTACAATATTTATGAAACCAGCTAATAAAAATTCTGAGCCATTCAATTTAATTGACTTAGGTATATCGGATAAAAAACATTTTGTTGTTTCAGCATCTTCGCATTTCTCCAATTTTTTGTAGTAAGTATTTTCAAAACATTTTGAAAGAAATGAACAGATTAACTCTCTAAGAGTGAGTTTACAGATAAGCTCATTTTTGTGCGTTTCAACATTTTTCAGGCAAATTTTGAGTCTGTTGGCACGTGGCAGTGCAATATCTGATTTCTGCAATTACTCCATCATTGTTCCTAGGAAACAATTTTTGTTTTTGCATTTTGATAGAGTATTAAAAAAATAAATATAATTAGCGAAAGCAGATAAACACAATTCGAAAACCGCTGCCAATTTATTGGCAAATAGCTTCCTCATAAAAAATGATATTAATGAAGGGGTCTGTTTGTTGAAAGATAAATTTGTAATTCATTTTTGTGTACAGAACTATAAAAAAACTTAGAGATTTCTATAATTTTGTAAAAGATTCCCTTGTAAAAGTTTCCCTTGCTCAATTTCACGCTACGTGTCTCCGTTCAAAGGTACACTGGATCCAGACGTCCGCTTTTGCTCTATACAGATGCAAAAATACAACTTGAGTTCTAACTTTTTTTATATTCCGTGAATCTCTACGTTTTTGGTCTTAAATAAAAGCTTGGCTGCTCCTCTTACATTATACCGAATAAAAAGTATACAAATTCCTTCATTTATACATAAAAAAAAATTAAAAAAAAATTTTTTCGAAAAAAACCGATTTTACAAAACGATAAAAAAAATCATAACTTTTTATCGTTAGGTTAAAATTTTATCGTCAATTGGAATAAAGGGCACAAATTAAAATAGATGTTCTTTATTTTCTCAACGTTTCGGTCACTAGTTCGTGACCCTCTTCAGGAGAACTATATACAAATATCAAAGTAAAGTTACACAAATACATTAAATATTATACATACAAAATATAATTAGAAATAAGATGGTATACCTGTCAGTTGATAAAATTTAATAGTCTAATAATACTAACGTATTATTAGACAGTCAGCGATCAACTAAATTGACCGTATATACACATATGTTAAGAATCCATCTTTATTTCGTGAAAGAGGGGATTGTATGTTCTACTCAGGCGCTTGACGTCGTCCTTACAATTGAAAATGAGAGCATTATTACAAACTGGTATCGAAAATCAACTTCTTCGGGTCGTTTCCTCAATTTTAATTCCAACCACCCTGAATCATTAAAAATCAATATGATTTACAATTTAGTTGACAGAGCTATTTTGTTGTCCCATGAACGTTTCCATGACGAAAATTTAGGTATTGTGAGAGAACTTTTGGAGTCGAATTCTTATCCAAAACATTTTTTCAATAGATTCATAAACCTTAGACTACATAAAATACCGTACAGACAATAGTTTAAATATCCTTGGACGTGACTCCGACGGCAGTTCGCGGAAAAATCGGATTGCTGTTGTATGCCCGTTCATTAACCAAAATTTGTTTAAAAAGATAAAACAGTTATATAATAAATTTAGTCTCACTGCAATTCCCAAAATTAACAATGATTTTAGCCAGTACATAAAACTAGGTAAGGATTCGACTTCTACACTTGATAGTACGAATGTTGTTTATAAGCTGTCGTGCACTAGTTGTAGTGCTACATACATCGGTGAAACGAAGAGACAATTGAAAGAAAGAATTGCTGAACATCGCAGAATTAAGAAGAGTGAAACAGTGGTGGTTTTTGTGGCTTCATGCGACACACAAATCCTTCAAAACAAGCCAAACCACTTCTCGCTGTGTGTCTCTGTTCAAAAGTTACACTAATTCCAGATCGCCGCTTTAGCTCTATGACGGAGCAAAAAACAGACTTTTTGTTTTGAGTTCTAACTTTTTTTATATTCCGTAAATCTCTACGTTTTTGGTCTTAAATTAAAGCTTGGCTGCTCCTCTTACATTATACCTAATAAAAAGTAAACAAATTCCTTCATATACATACATAAGAAAAAATTAAAAAAAAATTTTTTCGAAAAAAACCGAGTTTACAACACTATACAATAGATCCTAAAATAAGTTTTTGGCGCTTCATGCGACACACAAATCCTTCAAAACAAGCCGAACCGCTTCTCGATACGTGTCTCCGTTCAAAAGTTACACTGGTTCCAGCCCACCAGACGCACACACACACACACACACACAACACACACACACACACACACACACACACACGACACCTCCTGCGAGCGGCCATCAAGACCAGCAAGCGCCAGTGCTGGAGTCGGCTATGCGAGGAGGTCAATGCGGACGTGTGGGGCAAACCGTACAAGACGGTGATGGCGCGACTGAAGGGACGAAGAGCAAAAACTCCAAGCTCACCATCGCTGGTGCGCCGTGCGGTTGCTGCCCTCTTTCCCCCTGTGTCGGAGGAGCTCGTCCTGCCTCGACCACCTCAGGCAGGAGAAAATGTCCCAAACGTCACCCTGGAAGAGCTCCAAAGAGCGTGCAGGAAGATCAGGGAGCATGCCGCGCCTGGACCAGATGGAGTGCCAAACTCCGCTCTTAGGTCCGCCATCGCCGCGCGTCCCGACATCTTCCTGCGAGTGTACACGGCGTGCCTGCAGTCCGGAGTTTTCCCGACCTGCTGGAAGCGGCAAAGGCTCGTCCTGCTGCCAAAGCCGGGCAAGCCACCGGACGAGCCGTCGTCGTACCGTCCGCTGTGTATGCTCGACACAGCGGGCAAGATCCTAGAAAGGATCATACGCGACCGCCTGGAGGTCTTCACGGAGGGGCCTGGAGGCCTGTCGGATCAGCAGTATGGCTTCCGCAGGGGGCGATCGACGATAAATGCCATCGAGAGCGTCGTCGCCACCGCCCGGAGCGCCATCGCAGGCAAGAGGTGGCACCGGGGGACGAAGCAGTACTGCGCCGTCGTGACACTTGACGTGAGGAATGCGTTTAATTCGGCCAGGTGGAATAACATCCTCTCCGCGCTGCCCGAGTACCTGCTGAGAACAATTACCAGCTACTTCTCAGACAGGGTGCTTGACTTCCACACGGACGACGGACAGCAGTCCTACGGAGTTACTGCGGGAGTTCCACAGGGCTCGGTTCTCGGCCCGATCCTGTGGAACGTCATGTACGACGCCGTACTGCGTCTCGACGTGGGAGAGAATGTGCGGGTCATAGGTTTTGCCGATGACATCGCCGTGGTGGCCGTGGCCAAGTACTTGTGGCAGATCGAGGAGGACCTAAACGCAGCCATCGTGAAGGTGCGAGGCGCTCTCCAGATGCTCAGCCTGGAAACGGCAGACCACAAGACGGAGGCAGTGCTCATCACCAGCAGGAAGGACACGGAGACCATCACCGTCACGGTGGGTGACTGCAGCATACGCTCGTCCCCCGTCATTCGCTACCTGGGCCTGCACATTGACGCCAGGCTAAAGTTCAACCTCCACCTTCGAACAGCTAGCGAAAAGGCCGCAAAAGTGACAGGAGCCCTATCAAGGATCATGCCCAATATCGGTGGGCCCAAAAGCGGCCGACGAAAGCTCTACGCCCACGTCGTCGACTCGGTGCTCTGGTATGGAGCCCCAATATGGAGCAGCGCAGCAGAGACACGGGCATACATCCGCCATGCGGAGTCAATCCATCGACGAGCCTGCCTGCGCGTGATTAGTGGTCGCCCGCATGTCTCCCACGAGGTGACGTACGTCCTCGCTGGCACACCACCGCTGGCTCTCCTCGCGGATGAGCGCGCGCGGATATACAAACGTCGCTGCCGGGACGCCAAGGAAGAGGAGCGTCTCGAGACTCTACGAATGGCAGACGCGGTGGGACCGGTCGGAAAAGGGACGCTGGACGCACCGACTCATCCCAAATCTAAAAGTTTGGGTTGAAAGGGGACATGGAGAAGTGGACTACTACCTAACACAACTCCTGTCCGGGCATGGCTTCTTCAAGCAACACAGCCAGCGCTACGACAACACCCTGAGCGCACTGTGCCCGGCCTGTCCCCACACGATCGAAAATGCGGAGCACGCGTTCTTTCGCTGCCCGCGTTTCAACGAAGAAAGAGAAAACGCTCCAAGGCCCTCTCTTAGAGCACATAGAGCCCGAGAACATCATCGGGCTCATGGTCGCCAGCGAGACGAATTGGCGAGCGGTCGCCTCCTTCGCCTACTTAGTCGTAATAAGACTGAGGGACGAAGAGGTGGACAGAAGAAGATGACCGGACGATGCGGCAAGAAGAAGACGCCACACGAACCAAGCCACCATGAAGAGCACGACGATATGTGCTAAAGCCACCGACCCCGTGAAGTAATGCCTAACGGCGGTTTCCGCGGGGAAGGAATAAATGGCGAAATAAGAAGAAGATGGACACTACGGTACATAAAATATGTATACTACCTTCGCCCGATTTCTACATTGATATGACAATGTAAACCTTTCTTTTCTCTGTTATCCTAATGTAATACTGTAATACATAAGTTTTGAATAAAATGATCCATCTTGAAAAAAAAAAAAAAAAAAAAAACACACACACACACACACACATCCATACAGACAATTGTTCAGAATTCAATGACGATTCTGAATATGTATGCAAAATTGTCCTACGAGTTCTGGATCAAAAGTTGATTTTGACGCCTATCACAAAGCTTCCTCTATGAGGAAGCAAAACTGAATCGAACATGCATGAACTCTTAAATACGTAGACTGATTCATCAAATTCTATTGGTGCCTCTAAAGCCGCGTTTTTTTTATTATTTGTGTTAAAATTTTAAGCTTAGGACGTTTGTGAATTTGGTATATGCAAAAACTCTCCAAGTCCTTCAGAACCAAAGATACAGCTATTTGAAGTTTTACTGAACATCCAAGTATCATGTCGACTGGTCTATGAAAATGACAGATTTAATGCTTTAATTCTCAGTGAAACTTCAAGCAGCTGTATCTTCGGTTCTAGAGGACTTAGAAAGCTTTTATATATACCAAATTAAAGGTAATTTTGTGCTCTTTAAGTTTATGTACTTATGTTTGAGGTTTGAGTTTGCCTAGCATGTGTAACATGTAAAGATCTAAGGCTATACTCTGCTTTAGGGGCCTTTTTTGCACGTTTTTCGATACATATTAGCGTTTCCAGAGCGTAATAATGCTCAAACCATTATAAAAATTTACAAGAGAGTAGTTGACATGTTTAGAAAGCTTCTTAAATAGTTTAAGAAAGGAAAGTTCGGATCATACTTGATTAGATTTTGAGTTTTTTGTTTTTTCTTGACTATTTCTATTGTAGAAACCTCCAGAGTGCTCAGATCGCTTCGGGACCAATTTTTTCTGAAAATTTAGACGATTTCCAACGAAAAAGCTCTGGTGCACTTTTACTTTTGAGTCATTCTACACTGAGCTAGAGCTTAATGAAATATTTGCGATCTTTGATAAATTACGAAAAATTGCGAAAAAGGCCAACTTTGGAATTCTGAATAAGGGTGATAGAATGCCCCAATCGCTCTATAAATTTTTTTGTACATTTCTGACATGCCAAACAATATGTTCATCATATTAGATATAGAAAAAAAATTTTGACCGGTTGAGTTGACAGAGAATCGGCCATATTCATAAATAAGAACAATAATTAAAAAACTAGTGCAGATCGGCTGTGTATACATATAATACACTAGACCTACTTTAATTCTGTCCAGACCAAATCCACATTCCGCCGCACGAAAAAAAGATTCAGACCACCATCTATCTTTTTTCATAGTTTCAGATGCTCTGCGTAAGGGAGATAACTATAAAGCAGTGACGTTACTTATCTACCTTACGCAGAGCATCTGAAACTATGAAAAGAGATAGATGGTGGTCTGAATCTTTTTTTAGTGTCGGCGGAATGTGGATTTGGTCTGGACAGAATTAAAGTAGGTCTAGTGTACGTCGGAAGACATATATATAAAAAAGTTGCAATGGCGCCACCGGTTGATCATGAACAGCGTTTCGATGTGTCAAAGGAATACGTTTTTGACAGTATTGATGAGAGAGGTAATGTTCGATTTGAAAATAGTGATGTGTGGATAGAATTGTCCGAAAAATTATCAATAAATAAAAAAAATTTAATTCTACATGTGAATCAAGATGAAGGCTTGAAAGGCCAGTTAGGAATTAAATCTAGATAACTTATTTACCGACGAGATTTTGTCAGAAAATGTGATATGGATGTAAATGATGTGCAGAATGAAAAATTGAATGAAGATAAAAAAAAGGATGAAGATAGTGAAGATGAAGAGAGTTTTTTATTTTTTATTCAGGAATCTGACGACGAATATGTTGAACTTGAAAATTCTGAAAATGATGTAAATAACGACGACATCGTGGCAAGTATTCACCGGATCATGAGTGATATTAAATTAAAAATGCTATACGCCTTGTTGGTTGGATACCATCATTTAGATTTTTTTATTGGAAACCGTACCAGATTTTTATTTTAAAAAATAAAGTTTATGAGTACATTGGACTTGAAATTTATTTCAATATCATTCAGCCTTTTGAAGCATTCGGCAGTGATATTAGTGATCTAAAAATTATTCTTATATCCGGTTTTGTTTTCAATTGTGATGAAATATTTAATTTTGGACAAATAATCACGAGCAACATTGATTCCAATATAAACCTTTTTCTCTCTGAATGGATACGGGCAGGAGCAAAAATTGATTGTTTATACTGTCCATGTCAACCAACCATTTTTTTTCGGCGATCAATGTCATCAACTCGTTCAGATCTGTTTCGAACTACGTTGATCTTTGTTTTAAATATTTTACATCAAATGGGTCTTCGAATGAAAAAAAATTGCATAAATGTATTATAAAAATAAATGTAATGTATGTAATACATTATATAAAAAATTTAAAATGCTTGAGAACAGGTAGATTACAATTATTCTACTCTTATTGCATTCTCCACTTGAGTAAAATGGAGAATGTAATAACATTTAATAATACGTTGGAAAAAATTTTTGTTCTATCTCAGAGTGAATATGAGAATGATCTTATTGTAGAATATAAGAATGAACTTATAAATGCATTTCGAAAGGATTATTCTCCAAAAGACTTGAACGACTCAGAAAACTATGACTCTGTGAATTTCGCAGAAGTTATGTTAGAGATAGATCAAACTAAAGAAATTTCCAATTATCTAAAGAAATTCAGGTCAGATAAAATTATCATTTGTAATAATGCAGGTGACATCACCGATGACTTCAACAAGTATTTTTGCATCGACTTAGTTGATCATTTAGCCTCCATAATCAGCAGTTTTCCGCTGTGGTGCAGCTTTTTGAAAAAAAATCGCTCATAGTGAATATCAACAACGACGTGGAGTTTTCAAGTTTGGAGCTTCCTGCCCGCATCGATGACTTTTTAACTTATCATATGGGTATCTTGAATAAAAAAAAAAATATAAATTCAAAGAACATGATCCAATTTGAATAACATAATGCTACGTGTGACAATGATGTTTTTTCTCACAAAAATTGGTTTAAGGAAGGAAACACACCCTTCTGTGCCTTGGCCACTACTGATAAAAATGTTCGTAGTATTAATGATAATAGCTCCAAATCTGATTCTATCACATCACCAGCTAATGTAAAAGATCACGATAATTCTCTTCCCGTGCAAGAGGGACAATTTTTATATAGCTCGGATAGTTTTATAAAGAATGCCAATCAATGGAATCGCGGGGTCGGTCAGACAAAAACGGTAGACGGTAACGCTCTTATATTTACCAATGTATGTGCATTCAATACCATTTCCGAAATTCTGACGCATGCAATTGGGAATGAACCAACATTTAAACAATATATTGAAGAAAACCAAAATATATTTTCATCCGTCTATTATAAATGCTATGCTTCATGCCTCATGAATTATTATGAAAAAGCAAGTAGCGGCATGAATAATGTGTACACATGCCGAGCGAAGTTAATGTACGATATTAAAAAAGAAAAAAAGATTTAAAAATCGGAAGTAATGAAGTGAATTGCAACATCAAAATTTCCGATTTATTCTCATTACTAATGAAATATGAGAATATGAGCGAGTTGATTCACTGCGAGCAATGCTCTCAAACTACAACCAGAAATCTTAGTACCATTAACATACCTAATAGAGAAATAATTCAGGATGATTTTGAAAATTTTGCTAATCAAATGAGTCAGTATTTGACCAATAAATTGTCGACTTATTGTCCCCAATTTGGAGAGCCAAATGCGGTGGCACAATTTATTTTAGGAAGATATTTGTGGATAGTGACCGAAGATGCGTATTATTCGTATAATTATAACAAGCAAACTAATAAGATGAAAGCAAGTTATGTATACTCAGACATAATATGTATTCTAACTAGCATAATTATTGGCGATAAAAACTACGTTTTATTCGGAGTAGCACTATATAAACCAGGGTATTAGGTAGCACACTGCAGAGGGGAAGGCGATTCGTGGCATATATTTAATGACATAAAAACAAGAAAAATTACACTCAAATGTAAAGATATAAAAGAAATGCAAATTGCGGCTTTGTTTTATATATGCATGTAAAATATCTTAAATATGATTTATTTCATTTATTGTTATTACATCGATTGTAGTCTTAATTGCATATATCATTTAAAGATCTCTTGAGTAATATGTCTGTAAGATTGGTACACTTCGTTAGAATATAAAAATGTGAATCAAGTTTTTTTTTAAATATGTCATTTTATTTTGTCAGTAAATATAAGTATGGTATACCTCACTAAATTTAAGGGTGTTCATCGTGTAATGTAAAACATAGTAGCGTTTGATCCTTATATCCATTAATTTAATTGTAATTACCTATTAGATATAAGAAAATAAATAAGTATAATGTAGTTTTAAAATATTGCTAAAAATCTTGAATGTACTAACGTAAAGACATTTTTTAAGCTTTGTTCAGTTAGATGTTGCAAGGCCGACTGAACTGTAATAATAAAATTTTTTTATTGTTTAAATTTAGTAGGCACAAAAAATATATTTCACATTACTCACTATTAACAAAGGTAATATGTCCCTGTATTTCTGCATGAGTCAATATTTTATCATTTTCATCAGGTACATAAGAGGCATTTCACACCAAGTGTCCTAGCGATTCGCCGCGCGGTGCAAATAAGCGAAATCACTCAGTTTCTAACTTACGTAAAAAGTATCGAAATGCACCTAGAAGAAAAAAAGAACCCATCATTTTGATGGGAAATTACCTCAGCTTTCCGATGGTGAGGTCAGATTTTCAAAAATTTTCCATTTTCCTTGGAAAAATCGCCGGAAAACCTTTAAAATCGAATATCTCAAAAACGGCATTTTTAAGATTTTTTTAGATAGTCCCAATCGAAAGCTGAGAAAATTTCCTATCGATATCCAAGTTTTCAGAGTGTGCAATTGATTTTTACTTATTGAAATACAGCGAGGAACGTGTAAAAACGTGAGATTCTGCGCCGCGCGGGGCACTGCGCACCGAAACAGCTGCCGCGTGGGTCGAAATGTCGCGTTTTTACACGTTCATCGCTGTATTTCAATAAGTAATAATCAATTGCACACTCTGAAAACTTGCATATCGATAGGAAATTTTCTCAGCTTTCGATTGGGACTATTTAGAAAAATCTTAAAAATGCCGTTTTTGAGATATTCGATTTTAAAGGTTTTCCGGCGATTTTTCCAAGGAAAATGGAAAATTTTTGAAAATCTGACCTCACCATCGGAAAGCTGAGGTAATTTCCCATCAAAATGATGGGTTCTTTTTTTCTTCTAGGTGCATTTCGATACTTTTTACGTAAGTTAGAAACTGAGTGATTTCGCTTATTTGCACCGCGCGGCGAATCGCTAGGACACTTGGTGTGAAATGCCTCATAACTATCATTCAAAGGCTGCATAAATGATTAAAAATGAGTATTCAATTTACTATTGTGAATAAATTGTATTCATAAAATTAATAAAAAAAATTACCCTGTTCATAGCTGATTGTGCCTTTGATGTTTTTGCATCATATAATGAATATAAATACAATTCTGTATATTCAGGTTTGAAAAATTGGATTTGAGCATTAGGTTTCTCCAATGTATTCAGTAATGTTTCTTGGTTCTGTAATTTAAGTGAAAAAACGAATAAAAATAAATTAAAGATTTTTCAAGTTTTTAATAAACTCATAAGAAGATAAATTAATGTATTACCTTTGATGCTATTGCTTCATTAATATCAGAAACTGCTTAATGTAAAGCAGCTGTATCACCTTTATTACTATTTGTTAGTAAACCACCAATTTTCTGAAAAGCTGGCATTTGAATGCCCTTGTTCATTAATTCTTGTTCCATGGCATCTATTTGTTCATTTGTGAATTTCACTTTTCTATATAAATCTTGGATTATAATTCAAAAAATAATTTCCATACAAATCTTGGATAATTGTAATCAATACATCTGAAATAAAATTGTTTCATTAACATGAATACATAGTATTGTAATAGATTTTGTTTTGTTTATTTGAGTAAAGATAAAACCTACCTTAATTTTAGTACTATGACGATGATGAACGAGTAATGGATACAAATGATGCGCTTTAGTAGGTACCTTATTGTTTTTTTCTTAGCTACAATTAGTAATGGAACGGCATAATTGCACTTATTTAATTTCAATGATGCATTAAAGCTTTTTCAAGTGCATTTGAATTGCAATTTTAAATTTTTATCAACTAGCCTTAACATAAAACAGTTTGTGGATCCTGAAAAACATGAATTAAAAAATGAAATCTTTCAAAGTTATTCATTTGATTAAAATAAAATCAACTTACTATATCACGATTGATTTGTTTTCTAATGAAGAATATTCCATCTCTGTCGCTCGTTTGACTTGTTCTTTAACAAACCATAAGCAACATTTGTAGAAATTGAGTAGCTACTTTTATGAGAATGTTTCTCATCTAAATCAGATTAGTAAAATAACTAGTAATAATTTTAAAAAAAACCATAATCAATATTTTCACTACAATTCAATACATACATCAACTGTGATATGAGAACATTTGTTAACTACAAAGTGCATCTCCTCTTTGCCATGAGCATTCAGCATATACTTGGTATATTATGAAGAAGGCTCAGTTCCAGCTTTGGTGATGATGTTCATCGTTAGGGTCATCACTATAAAAAAAAAATGTAAACTGACACAATAATTATTATTCAATATCATTAAATGATACTGTACTTTTTGTAGCTGCCAACTGCGTACTTTTGTAGTGCATTCACTAGATACTTTAACTTCTTTTTGTAATTGGCTCTAATTACAGTTTATTGATGAATACTTCTAATGCACTTTCAAGTCGACATAACGTAGTTCTTGTTGAAAAAAAGATTTTTCAAGTTCTTGATATAAGTTGTTTACTTTAACCTGCATGCAACGATATTCGTTGACAGCAGACGATAGCGGACGACTAGCTGCGCACTACGCTGTGAGCAGGTCACCGCGCAGGTATTGCTGCTTAGCTCATACTTATTTTTCATATATTTTTAACTGAATTACTTTAATTGGTCTTTCTTGGTAAAGAAGGAGCAAGTTTGGAGAAATTGAATGGAGTTGTATTCAAGTTGATTGCAATTAAAGCGGTTAAATAAACAATAAAACAAATTTCAGCGCAACGGAATAAATCGGATTTTGTATTTGCAATTATTTAAAGAACGCAAATGACGCAAACAAAAATAAGGGTGGAGACTTTTTGCGCAAGAGTGGAGAAATTGTCCTATATATAAATTTTAATTAGAAAATATCAATTATAGATTTCCATTTCACTAACTTCACAATGCTCGGATAACTTGCTTATTTGACCCTGTAGATAATTCAAACTGAACCCTGAACGACCCAGTGAGCTTTTTATGTAATATGTAGTTGATATAAAATTAATTGATAAAGATATTTTTTAAATTTAAAATGAATTAAAAGAAGATCCTCTATATTGATTTTACAAACACACAACGAATTTGCTTTTTTGCTCAAACTCCCCTATACATACAGACTGCGATAGTAGTCATATGACACCACCTACCGCTACTGAGGAAACTAATTGGCTAAGGAAACGCCTATGCTGCTCGCGTATATGATGGCAGCTCTGACTCCGCCCAAAAACCCGACATGAATCTATAACTTAAAAATTATCACACAAGAATTGGCACAAATAATATAAATACGAGTCTGATCCGTATTAAAGTAATTGAAAGCGATTTTACGATAAAACTCGAACATCTATAAAACAGCAAAATTTTTGTTATTGTTCTGTCATTGCTACACAGTGATCTAAGGATCGTTTTAGGATGTATTAAATAATAATATTCAAATCTTTTGCGTATCTGTTTTTAATTTCTTATTTTTATTAAATAAAAAGTTTTCAATTTACAGAAAAACAAGCATAAACAATAAAATTAAATTATTAATAGTGCACTAGTGGACAATATTGTATTGTATTCTAATGTGCTTACTGTCTAGATGAAGGTATGGTTATTTTTGTAAATTTGCACATCTTTTTTAATTTTGAAAATTCCTCTTTTCCATATGCTGCTTGCTCCAACTTAAGGACAATTTTTTTATAGAAGTAAGTAGAAGTCATGCTGAGCGTATTCTTGAGTCCTCTTAGAATCTCGTGAATGGAGGACTTTTTGTGGAACAGCTCGGGACACATTAGTCTGACGATCTCGAAGCTCATCTTTTGCTCCAAACGCCGCTTACGTTCCATTGCGTTATGTCTCAATCGATTTCGTTCAGCTTCTTTGTACTTATCACCAAACTCCAATTCATTTGTATTTTCTTTACAAGCCCGCTTTACAGGTGGAGTGGGTTGTGCTACATGACCCTTCACGATAATTTTTTTAACTTTATCTGATACATGATCGGGGTGTATGTTATGCAAAACATAACCTGATAACAAGGGTGACGAAATTTTGAATTTTTCGATAAAGAAAGTAATAAATCCTTGGTTAGCGGAATGTCTTTGCTTCACTTTATGGATAATTTCAGACTCGTTGATCTTTTGGAGTCGATCGGAAAATTTCGCCTCTCCCTCTTTCATAACTCCGTTGTTCGCGAGGATCTCTTCTAATTGAGGTTCTTGATGTTATCATTTTTTGCCGACGCTGTGGCTTTCTGACAACGAATGGTTTGCAAATATTTCTCTGGATTATTTTGAATTTTTACCCAGTCATCCCACGCCCTATTAACACCTTCGGTCGTAACTCCAGGGAGAAACGAAAATCTGGCCAATCGCCGTTGTAAGATTATGTTTTTTGTCAAAAATTTTCTTATCGTCGTGATAATATTTTCTCTTCTTAAGTTGTTTGCTGCTTTATTGTACTTTACTTCAATTGAAGGCCTTTCGAAGCCACGTTTTCGTCCCTTTTTTTCTTCTCCTTGTTCGGCGCGTGAGTATCCTGGGCGTAAAATGATTTCTTTTTTCTCCTTGATAAGAGGCGCGAGTTTCAGTATCTCCCCCTGATATGTAAATAAACGTTCCTCTGGTTCCGTTTTAGTTGGTAAAGGAACTTTCCCTGCAACAAAAATGCGAAACATTTTTCATTTCTATTCGATTGTAAAAGGCATTAAAATTGGTGCGGAAAGTCAGATCATTATGAATAAAAAATTGATAAATATTTAATACAAGCTAACAAGAGTTTTTATTGAAGATCAGCCATAAAGTCGCTTCTGTATGCTTTACGCACGTACATTTTCAAGGCGCGCTCGCCTCGCGCATTTATCTTGAAAAGCGCGAAATGCTAGAGCAGGAAAGCCCGATAACGTGTACTCGGAAAATTGCTAATGTATATATGCGTGCACGCGCGCGCGCAAGTATGTGTGAGCGCAGACCACAAATGGCGTCGAGAGGCTTTCTTGTATGCGCGTATACTTTTATGGATATTTTGTGCGACTATCTGGTACGTGAAAATCACCATATAATTACATTATCGGAATTGAACAAAAGGTACAAATAAAAAGGTTGGAAAATCGGAGGGAAAATTCGAAAAATGAAAGTAAAATACAAAAATTTAATAGGGGCCAAGGCTGGGGAACGAAATCGCAAACATAACGTGTATAGCTGCATATGAGAGTACGCGTATTAGAATTAAAAAAAAGTTCAAAAGTACTCACTTTTTTTCTGTGTAGTTCTCGCATTAGTTTTACTCTTGGGATGTTGCGCCGTGATCGCATTGACCGAGTAAAGGTGATCGACAGGGGGTTGAGTTGTCTGAACTTGCCTCCTTCGTCTCTTGGTCTGGGGTAGGTTGTCAGATACATCTGGTGTCAATTTCCTCTTTCTTTGACTGGAGTACACAACTGCAGGCGGCTTTTGAGCGTATATTCGCGATGAGGTCGGAGCAGACATGAAATCATCAATGTCATTAGGAGGAGGAGAGTTCGAGCTCTCGCTACTAGGTCTAGGAGTGGTCCCTGCGCTATCCAAGTCTTTATATTCTGCCAATTCTCTCAATTTGGAATTTCCAAGCTGCACCTCGCTCTGGAAGATGTTGCTCCGTTGACCCTTGCGACTTTTAACAGGGTTCTTCCTTATTGGTTTTTTAAACCCTTTTGACGCCACTTGATTCTTTCGTGGTCGCCCTGGACCCCGACGCTTTTTGGCAACCTCGGGCGCTACTTTTTGTGCTACTTTTTGTGGCGCTAGCGAGGGAGGCTGCTCGGCCGGTATTCTTGACGGATTCTCCAGTCTCTCAGTTACTTGTTGGGAATTTCTTGAAATATCTGTGGGTATAAGCTCTTGCAACGGGCTCACTAGGCTATATGTAGATTCCTCCACAGAGGATGGATCTATAAGCGACTGCGAGAACTCATTTTCCGGTTGCGTATCATTTTGGAGAAAAGTTATAAAATGAGGATCCAGTGTTGGGTCATTTAAAATATTTTCAAAAGGCGATGGTTCTTCCGTATTGATCCATGCATCTCCAAGCATCCCTACTACTACTTTGAGGGCTAATTGAATTGGCCGGTGGTAAGTTTGATTCCAAAACAATTTGATCCGTAGCATTCAAGTTAAGATCGTACAAGTTAGAACGAGGTGTCAATTCTGGCTCTGCGTCGAAATCTGGCAATGCGTCATCCAGTAATGAATCGTAGTTTACCCTAGAAACGAGAAAATAACACATACCAATTACGATAAAAAATCAATTAAAATGAGAAAAAAGGCAATTAGATGTCATTTCATTCGCGGCGTTAAATCTAGCTACTGTTTTCTTAAACATATTCAGTTATGTTACTGACAATCGTAGGTAAAATTAATTCAGATGCTCATCACGTGTCACGTCATTGGAGACGAAAAAAAAAGTATAAAAGTTTTGAATGATCACTGATGCTCCCAACGCGTCGATTCGAGGCTTAAGTAAGTGAATGTTTAAATTGTCACATGGTACCGCTACAAGGCATAAGAATTTGTCTATAAAAAAAACACAAAAAACACCGTTTGAAGCATAAATAACGGCTGCTTTGACATTTGCGCTGAAACGTGTTTAATGTACTCGAACGCAAATGTTTTAACCCTTTAACGCCTGAAATGACCATTTTTGGAAAACATTTATAGCGATGAATTACACCGACTAAAAATTGTTTAAAAAACTTTTCAAATATCATTTCTTACGTAAAATTTAATGTACTTTTCGAATCTGGGGTCAGAAATTTCAAAAATTTATTTATTAAAAAGTTATAAACAATTTTGTAAAAAAAAACATGAAATTTCGAGAAAAAATCTCGTTTGACTCAAATTTCAACACGGAAAGAAGGTTCGCTCGTGCGTCTCACGTATATAGATTTGGTCAATGGCATGTATACTTTATTGTAAAATAGTTATAATTATAAATTCAATATGCCGATCATAAATATGACTCCCGAAGAAGACCAGGCGTGTTTTTTAATCAATTCTAAACACTTTTTATTCTCTAACTTTTTCTCGTAAAGTTTATGGTTATCGAGTTAAAAATTGTCGAAATCATTTTATGACATAAATTGAATTTCATAATTATAACTATTTACCAATAAAGTATACATACTATTGACCAAATCTATATACGTGAGACGCACGAGCGAACCTTCTTTCCGTGTTGAAATTTGAGTTAAACGAGATTTTTTTCTCGAAATTTCATGTTTTTTTTACAAAATTGTTTATAACTTTTTATTCAATAAATTTTTGAAAATTCTGACCCCAGATTCGAAAAGTACATTAAATTTTACGTAAAAAATGATATTTTAAAAGTTTTTTAAACAATTTTTAGTCGGTGTAATTCATCGCTATAAATGTTTTCCAAAAATGGTCATTTCAGGCGTTAAAGGGTTAAAATTGTCTATTACCATATTTCATATTTTATTAATAATTGTACCGAGGTACCGAACAGGGTGCAATTTCATGCGCCAAAGAGGCACCTAACGCCTAACTAATAAAGATCCGAAACGACTTTTTAGAATAAGTCGATATTTTATCCTAAGCAAATTCGTTAATTTTAATTACTGCACATGATACGACGTTTATTACTAGAATTTTCGTTAGAACTTGAACAAAGGAAAGAAAAAAAACCGTCGAAGCAAATATTTGATACGTTGTCAAAAATTATCGAAACAGACACGTTAAATACTAATTTCTCTAAACGTTTGTAACGTTGGCACTTTTTAAAATATTTAGATCAAAAAATTTACTTACGGTGAATGTAATCCTGAGTCGGTTGAATTTGTGTATGGCTCGTAATTGTCATCCAGGGGATTGAGATATTGGTCCCAAGTAGTATCATTAAGCAGCGCGGGATTTTCCCGAAATTCTTTTTCTATGAAGTAATTGACCACCTCGACATCTCCAATGTTATTCATTGAGAAAGCCATAATTATATAAAGCTTTTTAGGCTGCTAATATGAAAGGCACGAAAATTGCACTTTCACAAATTCACAACGAAACAACTTAACTACAAAGTCAATTTTCAATTTTTTCGTCGGCACTGATTAAAAAGAAGGCAGTACTCGTATGAAACGCACAAAATTATTTAAGCTGTATCGATGAACTAACTATATTTTTCGAAGAGCTAACCCATGAACTGGACTTTTTGTGCAGTCCCAAATTCTCACAAAAAGTTATCTCCAACGTGGGAGAGAGAGGGGGAAAGAGCCGCCTTTCTCCCACTCCTCACAATATTCCGACTTTTTAGTTCGGATCCAGCGGTTGGACTTCTATTCGGGGTCGGGGGCGTCAAGCGAGCAGGCTAGCTACTCGACCGAGCGAACAATTTACCATTAAAAAAAAGAAAAAAAAAATAGTAAATAAAAGACTTTCGCAATCATTTTAAGGAAAAATCGCTCCATAGGCACATTTCTAGGGCATTCATGGAAGTCATAGTCAAATTTCAAAACGATTCATCAATTTTTGAGGGAGTAATTTGGGTACGAATAAGTGCATTTTAATATTTTTTTTCACTTATATGAAAAAGTGACTCCAGAGGCACATTCTAATTAGTCCCCTGAACATCCCCACAAAATTTCAAGACAATTGGTTGGATATAAAATGAAAAAAAATGGGTACAAAGTAATCAAGTATTTACGCATATAGTTACCGACTGAGTGTGTATAGAGGACCCTTAGAACGTCAAGATACGAGATGAACCGACCACGAGAGCTAAGTCGATAAACAACATGAATCTTTATGTATTTTTGGTCGCTGCATCCGAATATGACATTTATTTTTCTCTAAAATGACAGCGTCATTGAGAAAAACGCAATTTTCGTGAAAAATGCGTAAAAAAATTTTTTTAATTTTTCCATGTTCAACTCGCTGTATCTTGCAGAGTTTTTGATATTTTTCGATGAAATTTTTACCATAGTTCGATTGTGTATAAACTCTTAATCAATGTATTTTGAAATTTATGAAAGAAAAACCCTCATATTTCAATTTGTACATCGCAAAATAAAACTTAAATTTCAAAAAATCAAGATTTTTTCATTAAAGTGAAAAAACGGCGTATTGTCATACATCAGTGGATGCCAGGCTGCTTAGTGGATACTGCGCATACATTAAATATAGCTCTACGCAAGAGTGCACTAAGCACTCATCGTAGAAAAACTTGAACTGAAAAAACCTCCATAAGATATTGTAATTTCGCTCCGGTCGTCAAAGAAGATAACCACAAAATGCTTTATCGACACAAGTATTTGGTACCATATTTTAAAACTGAAAGTACAGATGTCTCTGCTTATATTGAAAGAGAAGTTTACAAATTTACTGTATAAGTGGCTATGTAAATTTAATATTTATTGCCAATAAAACCATCAAACAAAGATAAGTTTACAAATCTGGCAATGTAGTTACAAACTAAAATGCCAATAAAAATCATTCTAAAGTTTACAAATTTTATTACAGCGCGAAAACTCGATTCAATTTGGCAAAAAAATCACTTTGTTACTCTATATAAGCAAAAACGACATAAAAAAAAAAATAAAACCTTAATTGGTCGGTAGGCCAATGCACACCGGCCTGTCATTAACAATTTTTATTTAAGTTGATTGTCCAAGATAGCCGGACAGAAAGAGAGAGCCAGCTCACAGGCTCCGAAGTGTGATTATAAAATTACATTGATAATTAATTTTGGTGATTACATTAAAGGAGATTTGGATGCAACACACAGGAAGTTTTCGCACATATCGGCCACCTGGTTGATATCATTCGTAACTAAACATATGTTCGAGAGTTTCTTTTTGTTCTCTCTCTCTCTCTCTCTCTCTCTTACTTTTTTCCGTTTCTCACTCGTTCTGCCCATCTCCTTCTATGTTTAAATATATGCATCATATACTACTATATACTATATGTTCACGTAAGCACGCTAATTGATCGTTCATTCAACTGAATCTTCGAGATCGTGAGACGAAATGCGGGATTTTCATCTTTCACGTCATAAATATCACTGTTAATTATGCTTTGAAAATTATTAATCCAGATTTTTGGGCATCGATTTTTCACTGTATAGTGATATATTTAATTATTCTTGCTACTTTACTCTCAAACCAATAACTCCATTCGATTCTGCGGAAAAAGTCCCTATTAAATGCACGTTGGAAATGCTTTTTGAATTATTTAGTTCATTTTCATGTCAGAGAAAGAAGCATTTTTCAATATCACCGAGTTACAAAAAGATTTTTTAATACTGAACCACCGTAATGTTAGTACATTTAATAAAACTACCTGGCGCACATAAAATGTATAGATATCTTGATGGTTTTCGTTACAATGAAATGACCAAGCATTTTTTTTTTTACGAACATGAAAAACAAGTTTTTCTTGTCAGAAATGTCCTCAAATTTTAAAAGAATCTTCTAGGGTCTAAATTTAAGTATTAAAAGAGTTTCTAGCTAAAACTTAAGTTACCTCGAGAAATAAAGGAAAAGAGCTTTTTTTACTAAAAAGTCATTTGAATTTTTAAAAAAAATTTAGGGATTTCTCACAATGTTCTATTTATATTTCATTACATTTTCCAGGCTTCAGAGATATAAAAACCAAGAAAAAGTGTGAAAAAAACCAAAATCACGAGAAAGACAGATAATAGCCTTTATTTTTGTTTTTCTCAATTTGAAATTTAAAAAAAGAATTATTTCCGATCGAGAATTTTATGTTAAAGAAGATGTCTTCTCAATTGTGACGACTTAAGAAGGGAACATTTTACAAGTTTATTTCGGTGACATATATTAAGCTAGTTTTAAAAAAATTATTTTGTGGATTCAAGAAAAATACGATATCAAATGAAAAATGATAAGCGTCAACTAAGGAAAATAATATGTGGACACGCGATTAACAGAATTCTTAAGTATGCACCATGTGCATTAGTACGTGCACGAAATCTGTTTTACTGCAGACTTTTTAAAATTATAATATATACTCAGGCGTCGTGATTTTTTTTCGCTCCACTTCAACGAGCACCATCGTTTTCTCTCTCTCTCTCTCTCTCTTTCTCTCCCTAAGGAGTATAGGAGCCCCTTGAAGAAGAGAAGCGCAGTAAAGAATTTCGGGGTTATTATTGTATAACATACGTTCATGTGCGTTTGTGCGCGAGGCAGCACAAAAGAAAAGTAAGGGGTCGTTTCAGCCAGTTCTTCTGTCTCGCTTATACTTGTTTTAAAGGTATAGGAAGTTACGCGAACGCAAGAGTAAATCGTGTTTTTGTGTCGCGCGACCAAAGAAAGAGAGAGAGAGAGAGAAGAATAAGAGTTCTTCAAGATCGCCGAGCTTCTTCGCACGCATCTGTTTGTCTGCTTTGCGAAACATGCGCGTCTTGCAGCTTTTCACCTAGATATATATACACACACACACACACACACATACCTTCTGCAATCACATTTGCAGCTGGCACGCGCCGCTAAATACGCGGACCAAAGATTTTTTTCATCTTTCTCTCCCTCTCTATCCCTACGTTAGCGCCCACAATGTCAATTCTATAATATATACGCGCGATTTTACACACGTAGTACGCTAAACACCCTGGGTGAATGAGTATACGCATTTTACTGTACAAAATAGCATCTTCTTTTTGCTTTTGACAGCGCACTCAGGGGAGTTTTTTTTTAAATTTACACTCTTATTCGTATACGAATACTACAGAGTAACTGACCTAGTGATTGACCGGCATTCAATGGATGTCAATAATTACTTACAAATTGAATATAAGAATATTAATCGAATTCATTGTATTAAATTAATCCTTCTTATGTAGTATCATATTAATAAAATTACATATGAAGGATTTCGTATCGTTTCTGATGGTAATTATAAATACTTGATTCTTCAGTTCAATAAATGGGTTTTTTTTAAAGGAACGTTTACCTCAAAGGTCGTCCTTGCGTTAAAATAAGCGCCAACAACAGGAATAATATACGACTTATAACGTGTGCCTATTGGCAAAGCCCCTTCTTCACTGCGTTTACATACTCAGCAGTTGCAGAATTAAAAGCCTTGCATAGCGTACGTTCGCGAATCGAGAAGCAAAGCACAAGGAGGCCCTTTAAGCAATACCAGCTGGCACGCGTAGGCCCATTATCGAAAAAGATAGAGAGAAAGAGAGGCAAGAGAGGAGTATTACAGATACAAATGCATGCACAGTACGTCTTTTTTTGCGACGCGCTTCGCGGCAGCATCCATCAGCGGTCCCACCTCCCCCCCCCCCTTCCCCCTTTACTTTTCCTCGTTCCTTGGCTTGTTGCAACCAGTTCAACACCTGCTGTTTTGTTGCCGCTTCTACTGCACCGCTTGGTTTTGGCTTGGGCTCGTGTTTTGATTTCACGAAGGCGAAGCTGCTCCACCGTAAGAGCGGCAACGCTCCTGGACAGTATCGCGAGTTGGACGCTCGAACTCTGCTCAACTCGGGTGTGCACAATACAAATCTTTCTTACCTCGAGAACGTTTAAAATATTTTTTTTTTTTTTTTTTTTATCGAGAAAAATATTTCAAAATCAGAAATAATTTTATCATGTGTGCCAGTAGCTTTCACGAGCTTATGGGGGGGGGGGGCATTCGAAATCGTTTAGCTTTAAACCGGAAAAACATTTTTAATTTTTTATTTTTGGACAAACAATAAATATTGATTTTTATTCAAACCACAAACTTTTGTTGGAAATTCTTCGGCAACATACACGTACACTTATTTCTCTAATAATGAACCTTTACGTCCACGTAGTACTTCTGATTTTGATTCTCGCAATTGCTTGCTGCGGTGATATGCATCTATACATATTCTGTAATCGGAGGTACTTAAAAAATTACGCGTGCCATTACATATTATCTAATTCGACCCCTTATTACTCGAGTGTTATAACCTGATTGAATCATTTCAAAAAATTACACGAGCAGCCTTCGGCTATCTTTATTCAATCAAGCAATTTGTATACGTTCAACTTTTCTCGACAAAGGTCAAGAACGTGGTCAATAACTCAAGTGTTAATTTTACAACTTGCATAATTCGGCGGCTCGCGATCGTCTCACTGCTATATACCCCTTCCCAAACGAGTGAAATCGAGAGTGAAGCGTCATTTTAATCGTAAAAATGTTGTCTCTCCAAAGCAAAAAATGCACGATACGCAGGGTTCTCTTATCATTTCACTTTTTTACATTCTCTACAGGCACATCACTACCTAAATGTATACGCTATGCATGTACGTATGATATATAAATTGATAAGCGACTGATTTTTTTCCCATACATCCGGTTAAATATCCGAGTCCCCGATTGGCCGTTTCTCGAAGCGGTATATCTTGACAAATACTTGATTTGCTATACGTTCTTTGTATATTTCAATAGTCATTGAACGTGAACCCGCTCGAACACGCGCGTGCTTAATTTTTCTTTAATCGACACTCTATTTTTAGAGGCAACTTGTGCTTAAAGAAGCTTCCGATGACCCGACCTTAACAAAATTATAAAAATGAGGCTGACGCCAAGTTATTCCTGAAAATTCTACCAAAAACTAAATTTGGTCGTTGAATATGATTTCATTTGTGCATTCTTTAAAAGGAAATAAGCTAAAATGCATCAGCAATTTGAATGTCGATCGCATGTCGAGCATCTAGCAGCATTTAGGGCATCTAAAATAATCTTCTGTAAACATAATTTTATCAGGCAATAGTTGTTGACTAACTTCCGCTTATATTAAGCTCAAAAAAATCATAAAAAAGAGTAATAATAATACGCTAACCATGCATTATCAACGGACAGCAGCTGTATTACTCGACAGATTTTTCGGAAGTGAAGTTTCGGCACGAGCTCGGAAGTTGTTATGTCTCGATAATCGGATCGTGCTTTTTAAAACGTTTACAAATAGCCGCATTTAAAGATGTGTCTTGTCTATGAAAAAAGCAAGTCTGGACACGATCGAAAAGCAATGAGTCGTAAAAAACGAAGACTCTCTCGGTGCGTACAATATGTACCCACATGTGCGGTCATGCAGCTTGGATTAATTCAATCAGATGCCGTGCAGTCTGGAACCTATATCACGTCCAGTGTATACGTATACGAGCCCGCGCGCACTCTCAGCGTCATAATACAGTGTGCGTGTGCAGGTAAGGGATACACTCCTGTGTATCCTGCACATGTACCGCGTGTATAGGTTTACGACAGAGCAGCACGCGCGCGTGCGCATCTCGAAACTCCGCAAGTGACTCTGCAGCGGCGGCAGCGGCATCGGGCAGGTGCGTGAGTCCGAAATCATGCCGCGTGCGCGCATTTTAATGCAATTGTTGCAGCAGCAGCTGCCGAAATGCCTCGAGCCGTGTTCGTCTTGCTTTTCTTGCCAGGGCGTCTCTCCGCTACTTCGCTGCCGATCGTCTTGCGCTGCACATATAATATACCTAAAGATATATATATATACGTATCGGTTCGAGCTCGAGCTCGCAAATACAAAATTTTAACAACGTCACGTTGAACTCGACGCAACAAAGAAAAATCGTAGAAATGTCCTGCAGCCTCCAACTTATATATACGACGCGCACGACACTAGTTTGACCTATATTTATTTTGGACTATACGAACCTGTTGCATTTGTACATAGATGGAGATTTGATTGCCCGCGCGCAAAGTCCTCGCTTCGATTGCAAGTGTCAATAATGCTTGTGAAGGTTTACATGATCCGCTGGCTTGATTCGGATTATTTGGCAGGAATAATATAAGTAATCGTTACAATAGAGTAAATGAAAGATTTATCGACTGGATATCGTTGCGGCAAAAATATTACTCCATCATCGAATAAGCACAATTTAACAATTGAAATCAATTATGAACAGTAATGGGTTTATTAATACGCAGTAGTACTGTACCAATAAGTCATTATTATACGACTTGAATCAATTGAGACCGACGATTTAAGCACAAGTAATAAATTTTAAATCAAAAATGGATACTTCCTTTACATCTATGAAATGTATGCACCTACCAAACTGCCGATAAGATGAGGGGATGAAATTTATTGACTGTAAGCGAAACAAGTCTTACATGGTAGACGCTTTTTTTTTATAGTCCGCAGACATCTTGGAGCATTTTTATACGAAAATCTCAATCGACTTGCTCGCAAAATTTCCCGGCGATTACTCCAAAATCAAACGACGAACTTTTCTGCGCGTTTCGATCAATTCTATTAGTGGAGAAATCGGTATCGCTTAAATTTTTCAAATCGATCGATAAAGCTCATACATGGGTGAATTTGCACGCTCGAAAACGAGCTTGTAAAACATCTCTCGTTTGTGTGCGCAAGAAATACCAGAATCCATAGTAGAAATAAATAATAAACAAAATTTTCAAGTCCGCGTGAAAATGCGTATAGCGCGCGACAACAATGAGTACCAAAGGTATAGAGTCAGTGGCATTTAGGCATCAAATCGAATAATACGCATTCTCTCTCATATTGCCATAGTATATAGGTTGCACCACGCGCATTTTCTCCCTATACAATAACGCAATAATTTATGAGCATCGACTCGGCAGGAAAGAATCTTCGGGATACGGCGGTTCAGGGCTAATATACCTATACAACACAAGCAGGGTGCAACAATGTTTGTGTGTCTTTTTGAGCAGCTTTCTCTCTCTCTCTCTCTCTACTTTTATTGATTTCGTCGGCTTGAAAATGATGATCGGTGCGCGCGCCAAGCAAAAAAAACGCCGCGCTCGCATGGGCTCCTCCTTCGCTCGGTCGCATTACAACGAGACGATCTCGACACGATCGCCGAAGTGTCGATATTATAATGTATACCTGTGCGATGGCCGTCGCTGCACGCGATAGAGGCACGTTGAGAAACGATGCGACATTAGCGTCAAAGCCGATGAATGCCAAGCCGGTTGACAACAGATTTATTTAATTTTTCGCACCTCGTCGCTGACGAGCGAGCCCTCGACAAGTATCACTACGTGAAAATTACCCACCTTGTGTGATACACGAGACGCTTTTGTTACATCGACGAGGGGCGCGTGTGGCGAACATGACTTCTTATTCACTTTCCCGAACGGACGTCACCCTGTTCTTTTTTTCTCGGTTTTTATTTCTTTCACAATTGAAACGCCGCCCGCGCGTGATAATCGATGAGAAATTACTGGGAAACGATAAGGAACTGATAGTTACATCTCGAGGATATTATAGTTATTCGACACGCTATTCAAAAGAAGCGCGAGAGTGTTCTTGTTGCGCGCTATGGGCGCGCACGTGTGGTCACGATATGTATTGCGTACAAAGAAAAATTTGAGAACCGCAACGTGTCCGCAAAGCCAGCCGAATTGGGCAAGCGAAAAAATGTTTTGTGCCGGCAGTGAGAATCGCAAGCAATTATCCGATGGTCGTTTTGGTTTCCGCATAAAAATATTGCCATCTCGAGAGGAGGCGCATTAAGTAAACAAAGTATGTCGAGAGACAGAGCGCGCGAGTCCATATACGTACGATGTATATCTGCCAACTGTTACATTTTTCGCGTGTACAACCCTTCCCGTTGTCATGGCCGATGTTCATCAGATTGGCTCGTCTCTCTCTCTCGCGCCCGCTACATAAGCAAGTCAAAAGACTTATGACGCATCAAGTGCACGAAATAATAAACGCAACAGGTATAAGTAATATGAATGAAACTTCACATGTTACAAATTGCGGCTACTGTTCGAGGCTCTCTTGGCTTACAAATTATCGGTCATTATCTCAAATAAAGACGAAATTAAAAATATCTTGATTACGTTGCTTACAAACTTTGAATTAAGTCCATAAATTAGCTCAAAAAGGAAAAAATATATAACTTTGGCGAAGGATAATTGCAGGAAATAAAAGTGTCATATTTTTTTTTTTTTTCAAAATCTACCGTTTTTTGAAATATTTTCAAAAGTTTAAATTAATGAAATTTTTCACTTGCCAAAAGTGAACTCTTACCTCAAGAGCAGCTGGTATCATTTTTAAGGACACGAAGATACTGTATATTATCATGCTTTTTTCTTTTTTTTACAAGTATATAGTCAAAAAATCTTGTTAAGGATTATGAATACCATAAAAAGTGTTAAAAGAATAAGAGAATAAGAAAGAAAATGAACGTGATTCACTCGCACAATTTTTTTACGTTAAAGGCCTATATAAAAGAACACCTGTATATTTCTTGCTCCCGTAAAGAATTAATATTTATGTTAATAAATTTTTTTATATTTACGTACTTGTTGCGAGTATATGTCATATTCAGATAGTAAAACAATATCGCACTCGCTTTTTATACCCTCGGTAAGATACACACAAGTACTTTTTTACTTGAGACGTACCAGTAAAGCGAGTTACTTGACTCGTTTACGGATGAGATACATACTTCTTATGATGTTTAGGCAACTAAATTTTGCAAAATTAAATTGTTTACACAAAAATTGTTTGATTAAAAAATTTTAATTTTTAGAAAATTCTTGCAGATTACAGCTCAGAAACAGCAACCATCGAGGATCCTTTAATAAATGATGAATTTAGAATGAGCTGATCAAGTGGCGAAATTATGAAAAAATGTATAAACTTGTCTGGAAAATTGATTGTTTTACTTTATTTGGAAAAAAATGACGTTAACAATTGTACGAGACTTTTCATGTCTCACAAAGTTGAAAAGATTAAACTTTTTTATTTTATCCAAATCTCTACTGTTATATCAATATCTATTGTTCAATTTAGGAAGGATTAAATTATAATACTCCAATCATGTAGGCTTTTCTTGTTTTATTTTCTCATTTTTCTGAAAAAAGTAGTTTTCAATTTACAAAAATACAAGCATGTACAATAGTTAAAAAAATTTTCTACATTTCTTACATGAATGTATTCAAATAAATAAATATTTCATAGAAATATTTCTTTATAAAATAGGTAAATATATATTCATAATTATCGCAGTATATTGACATTATTAGCCAAGCAAAGTATTTTTCTCCCAGCCCTTAAATGTAATGCTTGATTAAAAATAATTACACGATATTATCAAAAAAATTCAGTCTTGATAAACACTATCAAAGTACAAAAATACATACTACAATTAATACATAATACATACACACTAACACGATGACTTGCCATTGAAAAACATTTTAACCCCTTCAGCAAATTTTTTAATTGCTTCCTTTTTTCTGATTCTGAGCTTATTATTATAATGTTGATAACATTTGAACTGTTTGAGTCTTCAACTTTAAATTTTTTGCCGACCTTCGTTATTGAATTATTTTTTGATCAAGGTAGCAAAATCTAAAGCAGTATAATTTACTAAAATCGACTCCCTGCTTTGAAGTCGTTTTTCTCGAGGACAATTACTTTTTTTATAAAACTTCATACTATAATGGCACCATTAAAAAGAACAGGCCAGAGTCTGTCAAAGTGCATACACAGAATATTTTCCGAGCTCCTTATGTAATCGACACGACGAGTTGAAAAAGTGTTACTTTCGAAAATGCCCGGTGCGAGCTTTATATCTAATCAATTTATGACACCGTCATAAATGAAGTAAATCGATCTATGGGTAATAAATCTGATTTTTTCACATGTGTGTCTTATAATTGGAGCTGAAAAAGATAATTAGCCACTCTAATGGTCTTACAATATTTGTTAACAAAATAGGTGTCAAAATTGGTCGAGTACTTGAAATTCCTATATTCTTTTATTAAAAGAAAAGTAAGCCAATACATTAATTTCATTCACGTCTGTTTTCGTTCACAAAACGAACCGCTTTTTAAATAAATATCCTACACAGCTGCTCACTGTGGATTCTATGTTAATAATGATAAAGTTTTCACTTCTTCATATTGAATAGCGGCCTAAAAAAACATTATAATTATCTTTCAGCGATATAAAAAGTTCCTTGGGAATGTACATACCGAGTCAAGATATCGTTTGAAGTCATCGTGCGTCGTCAACAAAAAAAAAGAAAATACCAACTATCAAAATGTATCAAATGAAGTAAATGAATGCGATAAATCTTTAAAATTTTATTGAGAGGATCTCTAAACACTATCTATAAATATCGTATAACGATCCTAAAATAAAGCTGAAAAAATATCTACATAATTGAAGGTAAAATGTCTACGCATTGCTCGAACTATAAGATGTGTCGATTATGTATATAGACTTGAAAGAAACATGAATTGCAGTAAAATGAACCTGCCCTAAAGATCGGGGATACTTCTTAAAAGTATGGAGTCTTGGCATTGATTAAAAAAAAACATTCGATTCTCTCTACTAAATACTAATATTACTCTTCAAACAAAAGTATCGAAGTATCGATCCAAATTACTTTGTTTTTTATATAACGAAGTTGTGCCAAGGCATAATATTTTGAATTTCATTAGTATTTATTTTAGCATATATGTTTATTAAAAATATTTTAATAATATTTTATTACGTATCTAGCTTACATATAAAATTTAAACTTTTTTTTAAAATTATTGTTTAATTTTTTACATTTCAACTAATCATTTATCTTTGGTCCATTAAACTATTAAATAACCACTTATTTACGCTTACGTAAATAAAAAAACATTATTGTTTAAAATAAAAAAAATAAATTTCTCAAGTTTAAACAATATTTTTTTTACATTTAAACTGATAATGCATTTCTTAAATTAAACCGACCATTCTTCTTTTGTTAAAGAACTTAAAAATAATAACATATTTAAATGACTTGGCGTAAGTCGGCTTCAATTGTCGCATTTCCGTAGGATCCAAGGAGATTCGTTATTTATGTAAAAGTAAATGAAGACGAACCAATCAAAATACCAGATTTGAAATTACAACAATACATTAAATAAAAATAGGACAATAATAGCCACGAGCTAACAACGAGCAGGGTCTATACCAGTTCAGATACTTACTTGATTTTCAAATATATACACAGTATGTACAAACTCTGGACATCTATACAAAAAATTTAATCGACTCGGCAAAAATCGAGTACTAAATAATATCGAGTAAATTATCGATTCTCAAAAAAAAAGCATCGAATACATTTTCAACTATCGAATAGTATCGCCAATGCCTAACCTGCACTAGTGGTCTGCGCTTATTAAACGAGTATCTATGTAAGTTTCCCGCTGACATCAATCTCTCCTTCTTTATTTTCTCGATATGAACTTAAATGTTTCAACCCTATCTTAAATAATTGTTCTGCATTGTATTTTAAAAATGTAATTGCGCTGAAAGTGCGCATACTATACATATAACGCAGCACTCGCATATACAGAGAAAACGAACTCGCCAAAGGTCGTCCGCTTGGATAAAGGAAGATCGATGACGATACCGCATGCATTTTCGTAACGCATATTGTTGGAAATTAAACGAAAATACTCAAATATTCGTTTAGAGAGTTTTATTTTTCAATTTAAGCAACCTTCGTCTAACTCAAACCGAAGTTGTCTGACTCGGTCTCGTCACCAGCACCGCTCTCGCCTCTCGTTGCCATGGAGATTTTTGTAGCTCGATTTATTCTTCTTTTGCATTGAAATTAATTGGAACATATCATAATTTAAATATTCAATCTTCGAGCTCTTATTGTCGCATCATTGACCGAAATTATCCCTGATGCAACTGCGTACCATATGCCCCTTTTAGACTTATTTTCATGCATATGGCTGCATTATTTTACTTGCCGAGTTGGCCAAGCTAAAATAATGCGTACGCTCTACCTTGACAGAAGTTTGCGAATATTAATCCCTTTCGAAGTCATCCAGATTGTGCAAAATGCAAAGCGCGGCGGCGAGCTTTCACTTTAAACTCCTATAGTTCAAACAGTGACAACATACTCGACCTTGCACTAATGCACCAAAGCGAATAATGATGACTTCTCGGCAGGGCACGGCATGAGTAGTTCAAAGAGGCTCGAAGATTAATTTATTACCGGTAACAATAAATGAGTAGAATGAAAAAATGGGCAAACCTAGATTGAAAATAATAATTTATTAGAATGTAACATAAAACATTAAAATAACATAATTCAAACCGAAACACATATCAAATGACAGTTCATCTGTGTGCATTATAAATCCATAAAAAATGATATGGTATGTGTTTGAAAAAAAATAGCATGGCGTCTCTGATCGTCGTAGTGTAATGGCGAAGTGTCAATTTGGGATTTTCCAGGAGAAAGTGTCGCATATGTACTGTATGTAATTCGAGTGTCCATTGTCCAATGGAGCATCAAACAATTATCTTTATGATCATTCCCGAAATCTTAAAATTGTCTCATTTCATATGCATATATTACGAACATGTTTGTTACGAACCGTAAAACGAAGCCACAGCTTATTTTTCAGCCCAATTTCACACATGGAGAAACCCATAAAGGAAAAATTAAAAATTTCATAGTAAAAGTGTGACATTTCTGACTTGTGATAAAATTTACTATAAAATGTATCAAAATTTATTAGAATTATAGTAAAAATGATCAGACTCATAAGAAAAATTACGATAAAAATAGTACATTTTGTCATAAGTCAGAAATGTCACACTTTTACTATAAAACAGTAATTTTTCAATATACCCTGCTTTTATTTGAAAATATAGCTAAAATCATCGATTATTATAAAAGTATTACAAAGTAAGTATATTACAAAAGTAGCTGCACCCCCCGCATTCGAGCGGGGAGTTGATAAAGACGGCAAACCATCGTTGCATCGCACGACTGCAGTTCGTCGTGGGGCAGTGCATCGTTGATACAATCATACTGATAGGTGCGCGCCTTTTTAAAATATACATCAGGTTCGATGGGCATTGCATCGAAGAGTCCGATGCGTAATAAAAAATAAAAAATAAGCCGATTACAAGTATGAGATTTCCACCTTGTCGCAAGTTCTTATCACCGAAAATTATACTAGAGCCAGCAATCCCTCTCTCTCTCTCTCTCTCTCTCTCTCTCTCTCTCTCTCTCTCTCTCTCTCTCTCTCTCTCTCTAAAATATACTTTTGTTTGACTATCCTTTTAAGGAACGTGCTTATGGCAATTTGTAAAAATAGCAGTTCCATCGTCAGACTGAGTTATATGTATGCGTTGCAAACAAGCCCGAAGAGAGATCGGAAGGAGACGCAGAGAGATCGGAAGGAGACGCAGAGAGAGAGAGAGAGAGAGAGACCTTGAACGAGTCCAAGCACGAAAATTTTATTCGACCCTTGCTTGCCCAGATTTCATTCACGACTATACAGTAAGCAGAAGCTACGGTATAGAAGTAAGCTGCAAAAGAGAGAAAACAAAAGATAGCAAAAGCAGCGACGACGGGGTATCTTTTTTTCCGCCAATATTCCTTTTCTCTTACTCTTTCTATCTGCTTTCGCGCAACAGCCAAACGCTGCAGGAAGCGTTTGTTGTAATGTGCGCTCTATATATAACGCGAAGTAAAAAGGGATACACCGCAGATACACGTATTCTTTACTATATATGAGCGCGCGAGCCCCCGCGTGTATGTGTTCATGCTATGCGCTCGTGTGCCGAGTGCAGAATCGGCGTCTATAATTTGGTCTGAATGACCGATACCTTTTTGCGTACGAGCTCCTGGCGACTGCAAATAACTTATCGCTAAGAGTGCACCAAGTCCGTCGGCGCGATCGGCTTGATAAATATCAGTCAGATTTTTTTTTCAATATTAACTTTCGTTCGTTTATTATTTTCCTTTTTCGTACGAATTGAGACCAACAAATTGAACGAATTGAAATCAACATATTATAATTATTTTTCTAATTTTTAAATTCATTTTATAAAGAACTTGATCGTATCAAAATGATTGATGAGTATGCGACAATTACATTCGTATTCTGGAAATGATGATTCCAGGAAAAAAGATCGAATTTCATTTATGTAGATAAGATTGTTGGGCCGTATAATTTCATTCAACACAAAAGAATAGCTTTTTTTCTATTTTTTGGGAGGTGGTTCACGCTTGCAAGAGAAAAGTAAGCTCCTATAATAATGTAATCCCATCATTTCGTTTCTCTTAGTACTCTTTTACACCACCTTATACCTTTCATATTTTTTGGTTGACTATTTAACAGCTTCTTATATGAACATAAGAACGTCCTCGGAAAATATATGACCTAATCTCTGTGAAATCTAATAGCTCACAAATGTTGGTTCAGCTTGGATGAAAAACAGCATGTTTTCAATAGATCATTTTAATTTGAGCCAAAAGTTTTTCCCGTTTCTTTTTTCGCGTTTCTCGTAAGTTCAATAAAAGTTGCTCAGCTCTTTTATTTCTGGCACCTAAATTTTCTCTTTTGAACTGTCGTTAAAAATAATTTAATCCCTTGAGAGATGGGAAATGGTCTTTTAAGATAATTAATTAATGCTCACACACGCATGCGTTCGAGGCGACAAGCATACGGCCGAGAGAAAGTTTTGATCTGGCCAGTAAAATAATATCCTGTCATTCGATCCTATGACATTGGACTAAATGATTGATTTTTTTTACTTGGAAAGGTAAAAGCACAGATAAGATCTCTGCTTGATTTAGCCCATTCACTATTGTTGTAATTGATACTCACTTGGAGGCTACGGCCCCCTGCTGACACGCTGCATTTAAAATTCAAGGAAGTCTGTACCCCACATTTTTTTACCGACAGCTGTTTGAAAATTTCAAGCCGGGGAAACGTGTGAAAAATTTAAACAAGTTTTCCAGGAAACCTGGTCGGTGGAATTACAGAATCGCAATCGCCTCATATGGTGTAGGCGCTCGTGTACGCGCATACAAGCGAACATCAACGCGTAGCTTACGTATAGCACCTGTTCCCTCTTTCGTGGGCCCTCTTTCATGAGTACGTAAGAGGCGCAACGCATTGAACCTGTCGAGTTCCTCTCTTTCTCGCTCGCACCCTTGTTATACACAGGTCGGTGCAACATAGTCTTTACTCACTGAATATTGATGGAAGCGAGAAACGGTACATCATAAGCGTCTCTCTCGCTTAATTTTCCCCTCTATTTGCTGGTCTGTCTCGAGCATTGCGAATGACACGGCCGCTCATATCCAAATACAATGGAAAGACGCCGATAATGCCGAATTCATTGTTCGAGAAAATTCAAAGAGGCTCGTATAGAAATAAGCATTTTCCATTGTACTTTTTTTTCAAGAATAGCCGCAGAATTGAAAAAACGAGGGAGAAACCCCCGAGAAATCCCCGTGATAGAATAGCATTCCATTAAACGGTTTCTTATCAAACGATATCGTTCACTGTTCAGCATTTTGGAACGTTTTCTTCTCGCGTACGAAAATTTTAAGGGCTCTGAATCAGCATTGAATTTAATTAATTTAGTGTACTTTAATGAATTATATAATCAATGTTAAAAAAAAGTGCATTTTCATCGGTAAAAAAGTGCATTTTTTGTTTGCTCTAGTGTATAGACCCTTGGGAATTATTTTTAGACTGCCTGGCCACAAATAAAACTCGGGTACGTGTAATTTGAAGATAAGTATTTTTTACAGCTACTTGATCTTTCAGAGGACGAAAATCGTACCTTTTTCGTAAATACGATGATTTACTCAATTTCCAACTCATACAAGTATCAAATCACACGTAGAGTTTTCTCAACTTTCTAATGACATCGTCAGATTTCCCGAAAGTCCCTTCCATCCGTCCAGCTTTTCAAAAACCATTCCCAAAACATTCAGAGCTCTATATTTCGAAAAGCGAACATACGGTTGCCTCGGAAAATAAAATAATCGTTCACCCCTCCAAAAATCCGTAATTATAAACAATTTCTGCGTATGTAGAATGAGCATCAAAAGAACAAGAAAAAGCGATAAAAGGAAAAGGATAAACAAAAAAATAAGCTCCTCCTTAAACGATCTCGCCAAGTCCGTAAAGGGCTTCAAGCGAATGGAAGAACTTAATTTTTAATGCATACACACAAATAGAAACATATCGCGTATGAAGCGTAACGCAATACAAAGAAAAATATCCTAACAATAAAATCTCGTATATGAGTATGTGAATATAATACACGTGTACAAGCGCGCACGTATTATTACGGCACCCTTTAAGAGCAGATGGACATTTCAAGTTTTTTTTCTGCTTGTGTAAGAAAAGAATGTCTTTAAGCACGCTTCTACGAGAGTTCATGTTTATACATAGTTATATTTGCGCGTGCACACTGCAAGTTACGCGCGTGCGTTTGTATGGCTAAGGCTTAGACTTTTTTTTAATTATTGGACACATTTGGTAATAATTATTGTACAGAAAGATGGTAGCAGTAGCAGCAGCAGTAGGGGTATAGTAATGGAAAACGTGTTCGTGTCCGAGTAAAATAGAAAGGCCGGTAATAAGGTGCAAAGGCATCGAAAACACCTACGAATCTGATGATGTCGAGTGCTCAATTATTAAAAATAATTCTGAGCATCTTACCCCTATTAGACCGGCAGATAGTGACCGATAATAGGTGCTGATTTTTCAACTTATGCCCTTGAAAAGTCTGAAAGATACATCGATAACAAGCTCAAAAAACGGAATATTACGCTGTATTAGCGTGGCGATATATTTTAAAGTACATATCGATTTGTAACAAATTTTGGCCTTGAGTGCTGATTTTTTAACTTATGCCATTATGAAAAGATGATAGTTTGGCACTGATCGAGTCTTTATCTAGCTAGGCATAAAAGCACCTACTGTCCTTTTGGTGTAGATCGATACAGTCATAATGTAAGAAACTACATAATTAGTTTTAAAATATCGTTGATTTCTGTGCCACGATTCCTGACGTTCACGAATATTTGACGTTCCCAACCACATGGCAAGTCAAGGAGAGGAAGTGGGGATATTGTGTCTCAAAGAAGTACGGCCGCTCTCTTTCTCCCTCTCTCTTACCAATGATACGAGTGTGAAAGAGATAGACAATGTGCCGGCGGCGGCGTCAAAAAAGTTAGTGGAGGGGAGATTGAACGTGCGCGCTGGCATAGAGCCGGCCGGTGAAGCTGTGGAGCATCAGTACTGCTAGAAGTCTCACAGAGTTCAGTACAACTCGAGAGAGAAGCTGCTAGTGTGAAATTAGTTTTTTGACTTTCAAAGTTAGTCTCGAATTGCTAAATTAATAGTTTGCTTCGGCTGCACTTGTGCTCAATTTCCACAAGCGGTTGCTCCTCTTTTTTTTCTTGCTCCCTCAAGAAGATAATGTTCAGTTGTGCATCGAAAAATATAGTTAGTTCATCGATACAGCTTAAACAATTTTGTGCGTTTCATACAAGTACTGCCTTCTTTTTAATCAGTGCCGACGAAAAAATTGAAACTTTGTAGTTAAGTTGTTTCGTTGTGAATTTGTGAAAGTGTAATTTTCGTGCCTTTCATATTAGCAGCCTAAAAAGCTTTATATAATTATGGCTTCCTCAACGAATAACGTTGAAGATGATAAGTTACTCGAGAACTTTGAAAACTTTATAACACAAGCCATTCTGCAAAATCCAGTGCCGCTCAATGATACTACTTGGGCGGACCAATATATCAATCCCCTAAATGACAATAACGAGCCATACACAAATTCAACCGACTCAGGAGTACATTCACCGTAAGTAAATTTTTTGATCTAAATATTTTAAAAAGTGCCAACGTTACAAACGTTTAGAGAAATTAGTATTTAACGTGTCTGTTTCGATAATTTTTGACAACGTATCAAATATTTGCTTCGACGGTTTTTTTTCTTTCCTTTGTTCAAGTTCTAACGAAAAATCTAGTAATAAACGTCGTATCATGTGCAGTAATTAAAATTAACGAATTTGCTTAGGATAAAATATCGACTTATTCTAAAAAGTCGTTTCGGATCTTTATTAGTTAGGCGTTAGGTGCCTCTTTGGCGCATGAAATTGCACCCTGTTCGGTACCTCGGTACAATTATTAATAAAATATGAAATATGGTAATAGACAATTTTAACCCTTTAACGCCTGAAATGACCATTTTTGGAAAACATTTATAGCGATGAATTACACCAACTAAAAATTGTTTAAAAAACTTTTAAAATATCATTTTTTACGTAAAATTTAATGTACTTTTCGAATCTGGGGTCAGAATTTTCAAAAATTTATTTATTAAAAAGTTATAAACAATTTTGTAAAAAAAACATGAAATTTCGAGAAAAAAATCTCGTTTAACTCAAATTTCAACACGGAAAGAAGGTTCGCTCGTGCGTCTCACGTATATAGATTTGGTCAATAGTATGTATACTTTATTGGTAAATAGTTATAATTATGAAATTCAATTTATGTCATAAAATGATTTCGACAATTTTTAACTCGATAACCATAAACTTTACGAGAAAAAGTTAGAGAATAAAAAGTGTTTAGAATTGATTAAAAAACACGCCTGGTCTTCTTCGGGAGTCATATTTATGATCGGCATATTGAATTTCATAATTATAACTATTTTACAATAAAGTATACATGCCATTGACCAAATCTATATACGTGAGACGCACGAGCGAACCTTCTTTCCGTGTTGAAATTTGAGTCAAACGAGATTTTTTTCTCGAAATTTCATGTTTTTTTTTACAAAATTGTTTATAACTTTTTAATAAATAAATTTTTGAAATTCTGACCCCAGATTCGAAAAGTACATTAAATTTTACGTAAGAAATGATATTTGAAAAGTTTTTTAAACAATTTTTAGTCGGTGTAATTCATCGCTATAAATGTTTTCCAAAAATGGTCATTTCAGGCGTTAAAGGGTTAAAACATTTGCGTTCGAGTACATTAAACACGTTTCAGCGCAAATGTCAAAGCAGCCGTTATTTATGCTTCAAACGGTGTTTTTTGTGTTTTTTTTATAGACAAATTCTTATGCCTTGTAGGTACTTTAACAATTTAAACATTCACTTACTTAAGCCTCGAATCGACGCGTCGAGCAGTGATCATTCAAAACTTTTATACTTTTTTTTTCGTCTCCAATGACGTGACACGTGATGAGCATCTGAATTAATTTTACCTACGATTGTCAGTAACATAACTGAATATGTTTAAGAAAACAGTAGCTAGATTTAACGCCGCGAATGAAATGACATCTAATTGCCTTTTTTCTCATTTTAATTGATTTTTTATCGTAATTGGTATGTGTTATTTTCTCGTTTCTAGGGTAAACTACGATTCATTACTGGATGACGCATTGCCAGATTTCGACGCAGAGCCAGAATTGACACCTCGTTCTAACTTGTACGATCTTAACTTGAATGCTACGGATCAAATTGTTTTGGAATCAAACTTACCACCGGCCAATTCAATTAGCCCTCAAAGTAGTAGTAGGGCGATGCTTGGAGATGCATGGTTCGGTACGGAAGAACCATCGCCTTTTGAAAATATTTTAAATGACCCACCTGGATCCTCATTTTATAACTTTTCTCCAAATGATACGCAACCGGAAAATGAGTTCTCGCAGTCGCTTATAGATCCATCCTCTGTGGAGGAATCTACATATAGCCTAGTGAGCCCGTTGCAAGAGCTTATACCCACAGATATTTCAAGAAATTCCCAACAAGTAACTGAGAGACTGGAGAATCCGTCAAGAATACCGGCCGAGCAGCCTCCCTCGCTAGCGCCACAAAAAGTAGCACAAAAAGTAGCGCCCGAGGTTGCCAAAAAGCGTCGGGGTCCAGGGCGACCACGAAAGAATCAAGTGGCGTCAAAAGGGTTTAAAAAACCAATAAGGAAGAACCCTGTTAAAAGTCGCAAGGGTCAACGGAGCAACATCTTCCAGAGCGAGGTGCAGCTTGGAAATTCCAAATTGAGAGAATTGGCAGAATATAAAGACTTGGATAGCGCAGGGACCACTCCTAGACCTAGTAGCGAGAGCTCGAACTCTCCTCCTCCTAATGACATTGATGATTTCATGTCTGCTCCGACCTCATCGCGAATATACGCTCAAAAGCCGCCTGCAGTTGTGTACTCCAGTCAAAGAAAGAGGAAATTGACACCAGATGTATCTGACAACCTACCCCAGACCAAGAGACGAAGGAGGCAAGTTCAGACAACTCAACCCCCTGTCGATCACCTTTACTCGGTCAATGCGATCACGGCGCAACATCCCAAGAGTAAAACTAATGCGAGAACTACACAGAAAAAAAGTGAGTACTTTTGAACTTTTTTTTAATTCTAATACGCGTACTCTCATATGCAGCTATACACGTTATGTTTGCGATTTCGTTCCCCAGCCTTGGCCCCTATTAAATTTTTGTATTTTACTTTCATTTTTCGAATTTTCCCTCCGATTTTCCAACCTTTTTATTTGTACCTTTTGTTCAATTCCGATAATGTAATTATATGGTGATTTTCACGTACCAGATAGTCGCACAAAATATCCATAAAAGTATACGCGCATACAAGAAAGCCTCTCGACGCCATTTGTGGTCTGCGCTCACACATACTTGCGCGCGCGCGTGCACGCATATATACATTAGCAATTTTCCGAGTACACGTTATCGGGCTTTCCTGCTCTAGCATTTCGCGCTTTTCAAGATAAATGCGCGAGGCGAGCGCGCCTTGAAAATGTACGCGCGTAAAACACACATAAGCATCGACGCACATTATCTATAATTTTTCTGTCATTTTCAACACTTACATATTGAGATATATACGTGTTTGAGCGTTAATGCCGCGCTTGTGTACACCGAGTTTGATCGTGCAACAACATAACAGAAAAATACATGCTCGCGTACACACACACACTCATGCACGCACACCAATTTGCAAAGAAAAAAAAAGCGAAACAAAAAATTATTCTCCTATGCAGTTATTATATTCCATGCGCGATTGCGCGCAAAAAGTTCGTTCTCCCCCCCCCCCCCCCTATTCATCGTTGTAAACTGCGTTACGCATTGCTGTAAAAATAGAAAACTTTACAATTGCCTGTATAAAAAAAGTAATAAATACATGAATAAATAATCGAATTTTTCCGAAAAACTCACCTCAATAAATATGCTTATCTCCGATGATGTACCCGAGAAAAGAGCCAAAAGCGAAACGTCTTTTTATTTATTAGTCGTCAACTTGCATACGCGCCCAAAGTTCAAGTTCACATTCGCAATACTGATTATCTGTATTTTAATGTATTCGCGCTTTGACGAGTGCGTACTTTCCCATTGACTCTATGCGTTCTGCGCCCCAACGTGTCTGGGATGATGAAGAAAAGAAGAAAAAAAAAGAAAAAAAATTAAATCCAATGTGTCAACGATCGGGTGCGCGAATCGTCCGGGCGATCGGTTCAATGGACTTATTACCGATTCTTTTTTGTGCACTCCCACGCGCATGGACACAGAGTATTTCCGCGGTTCCGGCGCGTGAATGAATTACTTCATCGAGTGCGCCCGATCATTCTCTCCGCTTTCGGCTTTCAAACGTTTGTTTTGACAACGATCGTATCGTGTCCACGAGGAGACGAGAGCGCGCACCTCTTTCGTATCTTTCACACCCCTGCAGGTTTTTCCGTGCCCTCTGTGCTGTTTAGAAAAACTTGCTCTCCGCGACTCGCCGGGAGTCAGGATCGTACTTTTGACTGTTCTTCGACATCGCGCAAAGGTATTCGTCGACGTAGAGAAAATAATTTGAAGGCCTAGAATTCACGCATCGCCAAGCTCTTTTCCAGCAAAGACCGACAATGCGATTTTTTTTTTTTTTTACTGAATTTTGAAAACATAATTTTCACCCACTAAATCTCTCGGCACGATACATTGTATTCTTCGAAGTCCTTCGTATCTTCCAGGATTTTTCTACTCGTCTGAACGTGCGTGCATGCGTGCGAGAGAGAAAGAGAGAGTAAGAGAGAGTAAGAGAGAGAGAGAGAGAAAACGAAAGACAGGCACAGCCAATGTGCGCGAGCAATGCAAGAGCATGTAACGAATTTCTGTCTGCGTCGCGCAGGAACAGTAACAGCAAACACGATTTTATGCAATTGAAGAAAGGCAAGCTGGGGAGATCTCATTCTCTCTATCTCGCTCTAACTCTCATTTCTAAGTCCCCTAGTTCTTTCTCGATTCTATTTCTTTTCATTTTTAGTTTCGACCCTATGCGTGCCCTTTTTTCTCTCTCTCTCTCTCTCTCTCTCTCTCTTGCTCTTTTACGCACTTTCGGTCCATGTCTCTGTCGCGAGTTTTGAAAAGAAAAGAACCTTCTATTGCTTTCAATACGGATGAGAGAGCGAACGAGACACGAACGACCGGATTTTTCAGTTATACCCACAGCATATAGAGAGATAAGTTGGCGTGCATACGTTGCAAAGTGAGTTTCGTTTTCTTCCTTTTTTTCTGATGCCGGTATTTGATAGTTAATTTCAATTTTAACTAGCACAGACACCGGGCTAATGATGCGCTTTAGGGTAAATGTTACTTGTAAATTCGCGAGTAATCGCGACTACCTCGCACTCGCATTCGGCGAATTCGTCGTTGTTCCACGCCCTCGATACCATCGGCTAGGAGTGCACCGTCTCCTTTCAAGCTCGCCCGAACTATTCCCGCAAAAAGAGGTCAGCCCACGTCCACTTTTAGAACCAGGTATAAAAGATCGTGCGTGTAAGATATACATTTTTCAAAATGCCAGTGTCCGAAAAGTTTTGATTAAATTTTTTTTTTTTTTCGTAAATTGTTACACCCTCGTTATTCTCGAGAGGATATTTTTTTTAACGCACTCACTACGGATCGTCACTCCTTATCTGGGCTGATATGTTGCAACGATTCCACTCTCTTGATGTTATATGTGTACTCCTGCGGTTCAATTTCGTGCTTGTGGTGACGAAAGTGAACCGATCTTTTTCTTCTCTCGCCTTGTGCACTAACTTTCAACCGCACATCCAACACTTACGATGTTGTAAAGCATAAAAACATCTCTAGCGACTCTCTGATTGATTTTCTCTCTCTCTCTCTCTCTCTCTCTCTCTCTCTCTCTCTCTCTCTCTATCTATCTATCTATCTCTCTCTTTCTATTTATCTATAATAATTTTCGAAATTTGTATGTTTTCATGATATCCCAAGGATCGTACTTCCAATCGTAATGATAAAATGTATTTCAGAAAGAACCGAATAATTTAAGAACCCGATCCGAGAACCCTTTCTAATTTACGCAATAATTTTGATGGCTAGTGGCCAAGATTCATAAAAAAAACGATAGAAGGAAAAAAGTACGAAACCGTCTGTGAATGCATATAGAAAACCTCATCCTCGTTCCACTCGCTTGCTTGCATATACCTGTACATATATATTTTTTACCCTCCCATTTCCGCTATGTTCTTCTTTTCCACTTTACGTCTATTATTATTATTATTATAAAAAAGAGAGAAAGAGCACTTCATAACTCTACACATGTATCGTTGAAAAAGAGTGCCACATATTCGTATGCGCACAAGACGTATTTCTGGCGATTTTTTTTAGACCAAGTATTAAATTACTACATATATATATACATAACTGATTTTTAAAGTGTGCATAAAAAGTTATTTGTGTATTTAATTCACATATGCTGTAATAGTTCGATGTAAACGAATTTATTAATCATACACATAATTCATTTTCATTGATGTTTGAATAGTCTGATTCCTTTTAAATCTTTTTTTGTTCTAAAAAAAATTATTTCGAGTTTTCCGAATGTCATAAGCACGTAGCTTCAGCTTTCTGATGTAATTCAATGAAAACTATTATATCCTGTACACTCGACAAACAAACGCAACATTCATATTTCATGTGACGAGAGCTTTATCTTGTTGTGAGTTTTTCTAAATTTTTTCCTTCTAAAATTGATACACATTATGAATGGATCGAACACCAACATTGTCTCGAAAATGATTTTCCACTCGGTTTGATTTTAAATAAAGCCTGAGAGTATATACTTGATCGCAAATGAAAATATACCCTTTGCCTTCAATATTACTCTTGTTAGCTTGCATTAAATATTTATCAATTTTTTATTCATAATGATCTGACTTTCCGAATACAATTTTAATACCTTTTACAATCGAATAGAAATGAAAAATGTTTCGCATTTTTGTTGCAGTGAAAGTTCCTGTACCAACTAAAACGGAACCAGAGGAACGTTTATTTACCTATCAGGGGGAGATACTGAAAATCAAGCCTCTTATCAAGGACAATGAAAAAGTCATTTTACGCCCAGGGTACAAACGCCTTGAAGAAGAAGGAAAAAAGGGACGAAAACGTAACTTCGAGAAACCTGCGATTAACGTAAGGTACAATAAAGCAGCAAACAACTTAAGAAGAGAAAAAATTATCACGACGACAATAAAACTTTTGTCAAGAAACATGATCTTACAACGGCGATTGGCCAGATTTTCGTTTCTCCCTGGAGTTACGACCCAAGATGTTAATAGGGCGTGGGATGACTGGGTAAAAATTCAAGATAATCCAGAGAAATATTTGAAAACCATTCGTTGTCAGAAAGTCACAGCGTCGGCAAAAAATGATAAGATCGAAGAATCTAAATTAGAAGAGATCCTCGCGAACAACGGAGTTATGAAAGAGGAAGAGGCGAAATTTTCCGATCGACTCCGAAAGATCAACGAGTCTGAAATTATCCATGAAGTTAAGCAAAGACATTCCGCTAACCAAGGATTTATTACTTTCTTTATCGAAAAATTCAAAATTTCGTCACCCTTGTTATCAGGTTATATTTTGCATAACATACACCCCGATCATGTATCAGATAAAGTTAAAAAAATTATCGTGGAGGGTGAAGTAGCACGACCCACTCCACCTGTAAAGCGGGCTTGTAAAGAAAATACAAATCAGTTGGAGTTTGGTGACAAATACAAAGAAGCTGAACGAAATCGATTGAGACATAACGCAATGGAACGTAAGCGGCGTTTGGAGCAAAAGATGGGCTTCGAGATTGTCAGACTAATGTGTCCCGAGCGGTTCGATAAAAAGTCTTCCATTCACGAGATTCTAAGAGGACTCAAGAATACGCTCAGCATGACTTCTACTTACTTCTATAAAAAAATTGTCCTTAAGTTGCAGACACAAGGATTTGGAAACGATGAAATTTCAAAATTAAAAAAGATTTGCAAGTGGGCAAATATAAGAGTACGTCGTGAAAGTCATTCATCTAGATAGTGTGTATGTAACATTTTTAGATTTTAATATAAATTTTTGAAAATAATTTTTTATTTCAAGTATTAAATGCGCATTGTTAGCGAATTTTTTTCTCAGAAATTAAGTAGATATCAATTAAATAATTCAAATTTTAATAACTTAACTCATTAATGTATGACTTTTTAAATCTTGCATCGTTATTTTATTAATTCTAACGGAATTTGACAAGCGTTTGTTTTAAGTTTTTTAAAGACTAATGGTATGAATTATTTTGACACTTCTGAAATTCAAGTATCATGTTAGGTATTAAGTAGTAATTTCAATAAGTAAATTGATTGATGATATACTTTGAACCATAAAGTTCAGAAAAATGCTTTATCCAAAAACTATATAGTGTACTGTAGTAAATGGAGCATTATTCTCATATTGATTTTAATGATTTCAATAGACTGTAAGTAATAAATGAATCGGAGAATCCTGAAACAGTCAATTGTAATAATATAAAATGAATTATGGTGCTGTAGTTAAATAAATATCATGAATATTTTTTTACAAATTATTTTTTCGTAAAACCAAGATGACAGTATCTAACTGATTTTCTACATGCGTAATATTTTACGCATGTTTACATTAAATTTATTCGGACATATTAGAATACACAAACCATGATTCGACCTGTTCATTTACTAATTCAAGTGAATCTGTCAAGACTGAATTTTGTGATTGTATCATGTAAATATTTTTAATGAAGCACATATTTAGGTGCTTTAAGGAAACAGTACCTCGCGTTGTTAATAATGCCAATATAAGTTCTGTAAAAATAATAAATAGATATACCTATTTTCATGAGAAAATGTACTATGAAAAAAATTTTCTCAAACAAACTCTATGTCATTTAGAATTTTGCCAAATACTATAAGAGATGAATAAAATATAAATGTTATAGGACATCTTGAAATTTTTTGTAAATAACTATACTATAGTACCTGTTTGTATTTTTATAATATAAATACTATTTTATTAATAAAAAAAAAAAAACCGTAAAAGATTTGAACATTTTTTTTTAATCTATCCTAAATTGAATTATAAATAGCTGGATAAAACGAAGCAAATCGGTTGTTTTAACGAAACTGGCTCACACACATGCTTACAGCAGACTTCAACGTAAAAAAATATACAAACTTCGCATTTATCCAAGCAGAAGCCAAGTTATTTATTCATTTTTATTAATTCTTATCTTCGTTGAGCAGATACGCAGAGCGAGTACGTACACGTGTCTGCACTTTAAAAGTAAATAATCAATCGATCCTCGCGAGTCAAGCGAATGCCAATTCGCGAGATTTCGACGAAGGCGTTTCATTTATGAGTTCTGAGCATTGTCATGATAGCGCATGTGCGTTCGTCTACTCATTTACGTGTTGACCAAATGTGCAACTTTCCGAGCATGCATGTGTTAGTTGAAGAAATTGAGTGTCACTTTCAATATGATGCAGTCATACTTATGACATTTTCGTGTCAATGCACCTTTTTAATTTGTTTATAACGGCAAACAGATACAATAATCTTTAATTAACTTCAACAATGTATCCTTTATGAAAACATAAAATAATAATAATAATAATAATAATAATAATAATAATAATAATAATAATAATAATAATAATAATATAATAATAATAATAATAATAAATCTTCATTTTTACCAATTTTCTTCACGATTTCTATCGATAATATAAACCGAATTGGGTGAAAGTAAGCCGTGGTCGATTTTTCGAGCCTCGATAAGAATATAAGCCATATTCCAAAAGTAAACCGTACTAATTATTGTATTCTTGTTCAAATGAAAACAATATTTAATGCTCATCGTACAGTTTTTTAATAATACATCGTACTTTCACCTGTACTTATCGTACTTACAACTGAAATCATGACATCAACTCTAGTCGAAACTAACACTAAAATTTATTTAACGTTCCATAAATCAACTTCATGGTTTCTTTTTGGAAAAAAACTTAATAGGGTAAAGTGACTAGTTATGGGACATTGTGAGCTATTATTTGAATAAATAAAAATAAAAATTAAATTTTGACTCTAACATTTTTCTCCTATTTCTATTAACATTGTTTGTTCAGAAAAAATGAACAGCTCTACTTATGGACTGCTAAATCTTTTTTTATAGGATTTATAACTCTGCCCTGGCCCATAACTGGGCTATCCGGTAAAATTGTCCATCCAATTATGGGCCACCTGTAATAATCTTTAATAATATTTATTTAAACGGTTTAATTTAATTTTTAAAAATGACAGAAGTTTCCTCATACATTTCGAAACACGTATGTTCATTTTTTAGACGTTCAGTGCTCGAAAATAAAAATTGAACCCAGTCCTTAGTTCAGAATCATTGGGGTCCCAGTAGGGTGGCCCGTAACTAGTTGATTCGCATTTTTTTGCTTTAATTACTTCTTGAGAAATATTATTAGCTTTTTTATGTCATTTATAAATATTCATTCGAAAGGTTACCTTTTTTGCTTTTAAAAGCTATTTTCAGACATTTTTTTTTATTTTATGCCCAATTTCTATAAGTAAGCAAAGTGAAAATTTTTCTTAGGTGGCCACAAGAACTAGCCACTTTACCCTATAAGCTGTCGTTCATTATAGAGAGAACATGATGATAGCTTAGTCATGCCAAAATTTATTGACGCAAAAATCACGATTTTTCTTAATATATTAGATAATTTTTTTCGGATTTAGTGTGCTTACAAAAAATTTAAACACATATAATAAAATATCATAAGTGGTAAAACAAAAATGTCATAAAAGTGGTCAAAGGACATCCTCTAATTTTTTTCAGTATTTTCAGGGGAATTCAGGAAATTGGATCTCCCGTATTTTTCGGAAATTGAAAAATTAGCTTTAAAAATATTGAACAAATTTGAGAGTATTCTTTGATAAATTCTAAGAATTGTTTGTTAATGAATTTTTTTCTAAGCTATTAGTTTTCGAGATGAAAAATAATGAACTTTAAAAATCAAATTACCACGCTAGTCGTTATTTTGATGAACAAAAAATTGTTTTGATAAAACCAATTGTGATTTTGTAAAATATAGACATCGAGGACTCTCTCTGTATGCGTTGCAACCCCATGAAAAATTATAAAGGGCTCAACAATTGGATGGAAAAAATGATTGATTGTACAAAAAAAATTTTTGACGCTTTTTTAAAATGAAAAAAATTATTTTTTTAATTATGTATTATATATATTTTTTTTTTAATAGAGTAAGAACATGGAGGGTACGAGGTAAGAAATGCGAACTATAATTTTCGATGACTGAATAATATTTTTACAGAGATCTTTTAACGCAGATGCCAACGTTAAAGTTTCAAGCTCAAAGTAACTTGAGTCAAAGTTATAGTGAAAGCAATATACAAGTTTCTTCCATACGGATAATAGGACCGTCATCCCTCGTTATGTATCCGTACCCGAGCTTTCAACACCTTCACATTTTGCTGATGGGGTATTTCTTTCGTTTAAACGAGTTCTTGCCCTCTGTATATGCGGATTTCAAATCAAATTCAGAGTTTACTTTTTTCGAAAAATTTAAGCAGAAGCATTTTTAAACTTACTTACGCGTTCGATAGATCAGGAGGAAATAAAAAATATCGCTGGCGAATACCGTCGGCAAAAGCTAGGACTGACAAAGTACTTTTGTCGTAGATCGGTCAATAACAAATAGTTATTTTTTTTTTAGTCAATTCTTAAACCAATACGAATAAACAGAGGAAATTTTTGCCACATCTTGTAAAATAAAACAAAACAAATTTGTTTTGGTAAAAGGCATTGAAAATACGTATCAATGCGTTTTTTGCCTTCATCGCCAACATCATAGAGCCGATCGATACCGAAAGCTCAAAAGCGTCGAGGCAACTGTCGAAATCGTCGGCTCTGTATACGTGACATGTATAACGTACGTAGCATGTAGCCGCTCCGATCGAATGTGCGAGAATGCCTATATGTAGCTGCCTAACTACTCTGAACTGGCCTGAGGCCTGAGTGAGAGCTGGTTTTAAAGCTGCGCGGCTTCAGCGCATGCGCACAGCAGCAGCAAAATACTGTAGAAGACTGACTCCGACTAGCAGAAGAAGGCATATCGTGTACAGTGGTGCGTGCTGTGAGGTGCAGTGTGTGTAATATTGTTTAAGGTAAAAAGTGTTTTGTGAGTGATAAATGATGGCGAGATTGCCAGTGCTAGTGATACTGGGTGCTACGGGGACAGGAAAGTCCAAACTGGGCATCCAGCTCGCAAAAAGGTTCAACGGAGAGATAATATCCGCCGACAGCATGCAGGTACAGATTTGAGGTTATTCGCACTCGGCACGAGGTTGCGAAGTCGATATTTTTTTTCACCCCCCAAATGGCACATGGAGTCTGGATGTAAAATAAGTAATCCTGGTGCTTGCAAAGAGGCGTATGAACGTTTTTTTCAAATTTTTTTTGAAAACCCGTAAAAATTACCATTAATATGGGTCTTTCCTGTATGATGCAATTTCCACAAAAATTCTTAATAATATCTCTTATCCTTTTTTATAGTACTCGTTCGATTGATTAACATTAACTATCTTTCTCAAGGAAGTTTCAAACTGAATTATTTGCATTCGATAATTATAACCCCCTTGCCATGTGCCCAGTGCGAGCATCTTCCTGTTCACATGCACGTGCTGAATATAATAGAGATCGGCGCTTGCCATGATTTTTGAATTTTAAATTTAAATTTTACATTAAAGTTTATCTATTCTATTAAATATCAGCCCTTATACGATCACTAGCCCGATCTTGAAAAATAAAACGTAATCAATGATTGATTGGTAACGATAATGATGAAAGAGTAAGAACTAACCCCCATAACTTGCACCACGTGGTATGGCTTTGGCCTTAGCCTGTTTGCATCTGCGCCGCTCTGGTCGAACATTCTTCACCTCTCACTATCCCGACAAATTATTTATTGAAGAATTTTTTTGCAAATAAAGTATCGTAAGTTACTTGCCGGGGGACATATGGGAAGTATGGGGTACAGGCAGGTCTTATGAGTTTATTAATACAATTTTTTTTTATTTCTACAACTGCATAGGTTCTAAAGAAATGATACTATTCGCATGATACCCCACGGGCATGGTAGTACGATTAGGTATAGATAGATGCTATATTATGCATCGCAAAGGACGTAAAAGTTTTATAAATATTTTTCTTACTATGAAAGTCTCAAAGTTTCATTTCGATTTTCACTTCCCAAAACACGACTAATTTAAGGAGGTTCCCTTGCAAAGTTCACAAGAAGTACATATATCAATATCCATAGATTTTGACCTCCTGAATCCAATGGTATAGCTCTCATATGCCCAAACCAGGCAAAATCTCGAAAAAAACGCGATCAAAGTTTCGAAAATTAACATGTCAACATAGGAATTCATGAAAATTTGAGCTACATTTACAATTTATGAAAAGAAATCAAAGTTCGCAGGGGAATGATTATATAGAAATTGTAGAGAAAGTTCTCATCTTTCCAAAACCGTGTCTCAACATAGAGGCAGCCAGCCGTTTTTCAATATTTTTTTAATAAAAGACGCGAAAACACGACTTTTTCGGCTCGTTTTAGGACTAGCAGACGACAAGCCAACTAACTTGGTCCAGGTTACTGCGTGAACACTCAATTGACTACCTATACCGTGTTACCCGAGGGAACCTCCTTAATCGATCAAAAAAAACATTCCTCGACAAAATGCGGATCACTTCGACGAGTGCCGTGCCTCCACTTCAAGGTGTTCCTTAAAAAGTATTTATTGATGAATACAACAGCTTAAACTGCAAACGACAGTATTGACAACTAAATAATTTCCAGTGGGAGAAATGTGTTTTTAATTTATTTAAACATTTTAAAAGTAAAAGATAAAGTATAGTTCTATGCAAGGCCAAAGAAATTTATTTTTTAAAGGAAGTGGTGCAGTGTAGTGTTTTGAAAATCATTTTTCATACAATCAATCAAAAATAGTGCAGTGCAGTGTTGAAGAAGTTCACCCTTCATGAAAAGAAATAAAAAAAATAGTGGAGTGTATTGCAGTGCTGAAGTGATCCATACTTCACCCAATCAATAAAAGTTGATTCAGTGCTGTGGTGAAAGAAATTATTCTTCACACAATCAAAAAAAATTGATGCAGTGCAGTTTTGGAAAAATTCATTCTTCGATTTAAAAAAAAGTGTCAAGTGTAGTGCAGTGTTCAAGAAATTCTTGCTTCACGCAATGAATAAAAAAGTGGTGTCACGTGATGGTGCAATGTTTCAGTAAACATGTTAAAGTGATGTTCGAAACAAAGAAAGTAAATGACCATTCGGCTTATCCTCCAGAATGATCTCTTGGCAGCAGTCATGGTTTGATCGACTCTTTTGAAAAACATTTTTTCACCATTGTAAATCATTGATAATAATGCTTGATGCGTGTAAAATCTTTGCAACAAAATCTACCAATATAAATCGTAATTTCATTGACAGTTTTTGTGTATTACTCACATCTCGCGCAGCGTTCACGTGTTCCGTAACTACAAGCCGCCGCCGATGACAAACCTGATAGAAATCATAACAAAACCGCTCCAAAATAATGTAAACAGCGAAGAGTAAGAAGCGAGAGGGGAGTTCCCGCCCACGTGTTCGCACATTCACATACAAACACAAACACACTATACACGCAGAGCCTATCTCACGCTCGAAATGTACACGCGCGCGAGAAAAATAACAGATGAAAAAAAAACGCAAGACACGTAAATCGTTCAAACAACGCGCCTTTTTAGAACCATTGTACGATTTTCAATGTCAAGCATATCTTTGAAGCACTTGCAGTCTACTCGTGAACTTGTTATCTTTGCAAATTTGAACAGTTAAAAACCATACTATTGTACTGAAACGTTTCAGTGCATATTCTTGCGTCGTTACGTGCTTTGACGTTTGGTAGACGATTTTCGTTCTCCATACGATTTTCGTTCTCCGTACGACTTGCGCACGCGATAAAAGCTCGGGTGCGTAAAAAAAAATACTCGATTTTTCGATGCAACAATAAAATTCTTTGTCAAATCACACGGGTCGGGTATGACTTACAGTCATAGATTTGGCTATTATTTTGTCTAAAACTAAAAATTAATGGATGGAAACCGTGTAAATTTGTTCATTTTGAACCTTCTAATGCTTAGATATAGCCCTCACTTGTCCATAATCATTTTTCAAACCAATTATTGAAATCAATTGTCAAGACTCTTGTGAAGTAAATTAGACGATTCCTAAAAAAAGGTCCCTTGACATTTATCCCTCAAGTTAATAAATTTCGAGATATTTAATTTTTTTTTTATATAATCTCGTCAATGACCAACTTTAACAATGATACAGGTTTTAAAACCTAAAATATTGAATATCTCTAAATCTATAAATTTTGGCGAAAAATGTCAAAGGACCATTTGCAATACTTTCTTACTCGGCAGAAACATACGTTTTCATTCGTAAGATCAAAATAAACAAGTTTGCATGGTTTTTATTAATTAACTTTTGGTTACGAACGAAACCATGGCTAGCACCAGTTCTGTAATTACGGCCTCTTTCAATACTCTCTGCATTTGCGCCAGTCAGTTGTATTTTTAGCAAATCAAAGTAGGCCGATTTGTTAGCGTCTCCGCTTCTACCGGACTTGATTAAATTATTCATCATAAATATGCAATCGCTTACGCTCGTATACCTATTATATCGACGATTAAAAATAAAGAGCCGACGAGTCGACTTTCAAGCGCTTTAAAAAAAAACTTTGTTCGCGCATATAATTGTGACACATATATATATGTATACCATAGGCACACATTCGCACGCGCGGGCGCACCGACTACTTATAATATCGTACAACGTGGAGCAGCACAGGTAACGCGTGTGCGCGCGTATATATAGTACAATAATACGTAACGATTCGCGAGAATCGCCGGGCGTCCCTCCGCGTGCGGCAAAACGGCAGAGACAGTGAGCTAAAGAGATAAGGTCGTCGACATTTTCTGGCTGCTCGAAATACGTGTTTGTGTGTGTGGGTGCGTGTGTGTATCACGACTGCTCGCACGTGTCGTCTCGTCCAAGCATCTTTTATACACATACGTCGTCGGACTGTCGCGATCTCGAATATGAGCTTTCTATATCTTGCGCGCGCGCGTGTATTGAAGTGAACCGCACAAGGCGGAGGCAGCGGCCGCGAGCCGTTTATTCATCACTTGCCTCGCGAGTTCACGCGCTAATTTATTCGCCCAAGCTTTTAACGTTGTTACAAACCTGCAGCGCGAAATTTGTTTTGTACTCTCTCTCTCTCTCTCTATCTCTCGAGCAGTAACCCTTTCCGAGTTTGATAATTAGTTATCGCGCGTGTTGATGCTCGCGTTTGATAGATCGAACGAAGAAAAAACTATAAATTATTCGTAAATTACGACAGCTTGTAGTCGTCGTTTATATGGAGTGATTATTTTCGTAAAATGTAGACGAGCCGAGCCTCAAGTGGCTCGATGAAACATACGCTGTTATGACCGTAGCCAGAGGGTATTTTGACAATTTTTTGCGGAAATAAAATTAAAGCCGAGCGATGTGGAAAGCGTAGGGTTGTTTTGATAGGATAGGTATAGAGTGTACATTAATCAAATTTGTTTTTTTCACATTCGAAAATAAAAAAGTACTTGATATGTTCTATATTTGTTTAATTTTACAATTATTTTATTTAAACTATTAATGAATGAAATTATATACAGATTTAATGCTTAAGCACCTCAAAACAGGGATGCTAGGATGAGGAGGGGAGGCATAAAGTAATAATTTTATTTTATAAAGTGTAGGATTGTTCATCATACTCCGATACGTAAAAATTTTATAAATATAGTAAAAACTATTATTTTCTTTAACAAAAAAGTTGTTGAGTGACTTTTCTTAACAATCATAGCAATTTTTACTATTGCGGCCATCTACATAACTCGTGGCACCCCCAATTTTGGAGAAATTCCATGTTATTTCTTATGGGAAAATTTAGTTCGGTGAGCACCGCTGGCATTTTTCGGATCAATTCCCACAAGAGCACGTGTTAAAGTCAGCGATTCCCTCCATCACATGCAAATAGCGAATAGGATCCATCTCCGTGTACAGGCTAAAAAAATCATAATTTTTCGAAACTTTTGCTTTTAATTTGATAATGCGCCTGCAGCGAAAAGTTAAACTATTCAAAAGTAAGAAGAAAAAAGTTAAAAATACTTCAAGTCGATAGGTATGAAAGCTCGAAAAGTCTGCCACTGCAATAAAACGAGCTCCGCGAAAATATCGTCTCTTCATAGTAAGTTCGGTCCTCGGCCGCTCATCGAAAATACAATGAATAAACTTGTAAGCTGATGCAACTTTGACTTTATTTTAATCTCTAGTTCGATAATTGCATCTAAATTTGCATACACAAGCATCTGACTAAAAACTGTAGTACAGCACGTAGTTGTCTGCTGTATACAATTGCACGAGACCGAACGCAGACGTGCTCGCTCATGATGTACGCAGCTCGACCGCAGCGCGTGAGTGAGAAAATATATTTGCGATATGTACGAGTTCATATGAAAGCTCTGATGGAATAAAAAAAAGTAAAGAAAAAAATCGTCTCTCGAGACACTCTCGTTTCTTCTTCGACGATTTCCAAACGTTGACAGACGTCGAAACTCGGCGCGTACAAGCGCGTCTCGCGAAAGAGAGAATTTACATGCCGAACACACACACACACACACACACACACACACACACACACACACACACACACACACACACACACACACACCATGTAGCGCGCGAGGAGGCCTTGCCCGTTCACTCTCGGCACAAGTCGCTGCTGCAACTTTATATACCTATACGTATAATGCGTCAGCTTTAATAAATGGCGAATACTCGTGCATATATATATAGTAGTACGTGCGCAAGCAGCGTGTGCACTGGCCAAGTCAGGTATAAATATAGGTATAGGGTAAAGTATGAGGTAGGTATAGGCAAGGTGCAAAAGAAGCTGCGCGCGAACAGAAAAATTGCGCGCGGCGTGCCTGTCGCCGACGCGCTCGCGCGTACCTAATACCTATACGTATGCGCAAATTGTATAAGTATATAGCTGTGTGTGTGTATGTGTGTAAATAGCTCTCGTGTTAGTGTGTACACGATATATTTATGCGTGTGTGCGTGTACGAACGTTTCGGTCATCGACCGTTGGCTACTACACTACTACTACTACTACTACTACTACTACTACTACTACTACTACTACAACTACTAATACTGCTACTATCGACTACGATATATACCACCAGTTGGCTTATATGTGTATTGCATGCCATACATCGTGTATGTGTATATATACAGTATACACACGTATATCCTGTGTGTGAAAGATTCGCGTGTGCGCGCACGCTGCCGTCTGCTTATTATGACCCTGACTCTTTGGTTATCGCCTTCTCTCTTCCTTCCTCTCTGCCTTTTCTCTCTCTCTCTCTCTCTCTCTCTCTCTCTTTACTCTTTTTTTCATTTTACTTCTTTCGCTTGGTTCACATTCTCACTAGAGGAAAATGAAAGAATAAACGTGTGTGCGGGGCGCGTACGTGCCTATATATATATAGAAATGGCAACGCTAACTTTCGAATCCTTTTTTTTTCAATTTTTTTGATTCTTCGTCAGCGAGTCCTAATTATTTAATTGTAAATTTTTCAGAAGCAAGACATACGCGCATCGAATGTAGTCACGAAGGATTACACGTTTCTGAGAATCGATAGATACAGACACTGCAGGGGACAGGAAGCGAATATATATATGTATCTCTATCGGGTTTTTATGATTATAGCTTTCTCAAAGGCTTATACATACTGTACTCGGTAGAATTTTTTAAAGCATCTGTACTTGATTATTGAAAACGTGGAAAATCAGAAGTAAAATTCAGTGAAATTTTACGTTACACAATTTCAGATTTACGATAAAATTACATCGCTGCTCTCGATCTTCCAGCATTTTAATATAGTCTGGGGGCTTCTGGCGCTCCGGAGTGGAATTTTTTTCCCTCTCACTATCGTTCATCCGCGTGATAACATTTTTCGACGCAAGTTTTAATTTTTTTTTACTTTTTAATTTCTTTATATTAATAATTTGCAGTATTGAATAATCGAAAACTGTTGATTTTTCTATCGTCTACCATGTATCCTGTCATTTTCAGTAGAAACAAATGAAATATGGCACGTGTTTGACCTAATTTCTGAGTATATTATTTCTTTAAGCTTATCCATGACTAATCATTACTTATTATACGCAAATATAATCGAGCTTACGTAATGTATTCCATCCGGTGATAAAACGAAACAAAGTGGTATCTGGCAGCAATTTTTTGTCGACCACAAGCTTTTATAAGATATATATATATATATATGCGCCGTCTCGTCATAGCATATCTTATAATACAATGTGCAATAACTTTTGATTTAAAATTATGAGCATTGACCTTTATAATTTTTAAATGAAATTAGATTACGGTCCGATGCAAGTTAGGTTATTGGGTTTCTCTTATATGGACTCGGCTTAATTTATTGACACTTTCAATTTTACCGCAAACACGAAATTTCACACTTTTCTAGGTTACATTGTTCCTGAGAAATCATCTTGGCATTCTAATCTGAGCAATTGACACTTGTCTAACCGACCGAGCACGATTCTTGGATGCAATTTAAAATCCCTCATAAATTACTAGCAACTTCGTTAGTCAGCGGAGGTTTCGATCCAAAAATTATATCCAGGATCTAAGACAAAAATTTCCAAGAATGCCTGGGTATATTACCGTACTCATCTCCCGCGTTGGCGAATAGGTTTATTAATAGGCCCCACAGTGGGCTTCGAAATTTTGAATCGTATCGAGGGCCTCAAAAATTGATTATCAAAGAGAAAAGAGAAAGAGAAGCGGGGGGTGAAAAAAGAGGAAACGGATCGATGGAGTCGATCGGCAAGTGTGCGCCGCGCGCATTATCCGATTTGCACAGTTTTTCATTCGTCCCTTGCTTATAAATTTCAACTTTCCCACGCGACTGCGCGCGTACAATCAAATATCGCTGAATGAAACGCGCGTGGCGGATCGCGTGGATTTCTCGGAAATTCCCGCGCGTTTATACACTCTACCACTCTATGGCCCCAACACACATATATAATATACATGTATATAACGAATTTTTTTAGGCTCCTTTTTTTTATCGTCTATATAAACGTTATACACTAAACGTGCAGATTTTTTTATTAACATTCGTCGTGGGGTTCGAAACTTTGCGCCATAAAAGTTTCAACTCGACGAATATGGCAATACGGCACAACGACCGCGCGAGTCAAGACAAGGGCACACGCGATGATGTACGAATTACATACGTGTGTAATGTGTATGTGTGTATTAAAATTAGCATACTTAATAACGAAAGTCGAGCGCCACACGCGTGTATAGCGTATACTACTTCGACACCGGAGTAATTAGCTTTTGCGAACAAAAAGAAAAGAAGGAAAAAAAATGGATGAACAGTTTTGTTTTTGATCGTTTTTCATTCTACTGTAGCAGCAACAGGCGCGGCCATTGTGTATACAAAGCTCCAATTTTTACACGCGTTTTTCCTTTACGATACGCACACGAGTATGTATATAAGAATCGAATAACAACTCGGGTTGTCTCTTTGTGTCAGCGATAACACGACGACGACGACGACGACGACGACGCGGGCGCTTGTTGTCTTGTATTGGTTTTGTCGGTACGGTTGCCCCGCAGCTGTACACACAAACTTCTGGTCACCATTTACACACTGTGTGTGGAATCCTTACATTATATTTGTTTCTTTTTCTTTTTGACGTAAAAATTTTTATACGTTCCGATCTCGCGTGTCGATATTCCTTGGCATTCTATAAATTTCCAAATTGGCTATATAATCGCGGAATACAATGAAAAACTTTCATTCAAAAAAATTTTGTATCAGCCGATATATTGAAATGCCTTTTAATTATATACATTTTTTAGGATTTAAAAATTACGAGCGCTCTCGATTCTCGCAGTTTTGCTCTTCGTTCTTATGAAACTCGCTTTCGATCAACTTCGGCTCTCGGGAGTATTTATTCACCTTCGTATTTCACGCGCCTGTATATTTCTTACAGTACACTTCAATAAAAAGTCTCGGAAACGATGTATCGAATCGGTCACAGCTTTTTTTATTTTATCTCCTTCTCTCCCTCTCGTCTGCCAACACTTTTATCTCTAAAAAGGACAAGATTAACGCTCGAATAAAATATTGTGGCATTTATAGCCCGATCGCAGGCAACAAAAATGCAGAAAATGAATCCCTCAGTCGCGCGTATAAATATAAGCAAGAGATCATGGTAATTTATGTCAGAAAAAGGGCTCCGACCGAGCTCTCTCTCTCTCGCGGTCAGAAATCTTCGATCGATCAATTTGAGGGTAATCAATTGCTCTTTTAATACGCGAGATTTGAAGAAAATCATTCAATTACAAGTTATAACTGCCATTCTTTTTGACCAAATGCCAGACTATTTGCGCGCACGCTAAATTCTTCCGCGGCGAGTCGGGATCGTCCTACATATATAAGCGCAGGCAAGCTATAAGCACATCCCCAGCATAGGTATACACGCTGTACATTATTATAAAATAATACCGGTGCACGCCGGTTCGGGGAGAGAGTATATAGCAGTATAGTTTGATGCTTCGTCCTGCTGCGCGCGCCTCTCAATGCCTCTGTGCTCCGCGTCTCCTCGTGTCGGAAGATCGCCCGTCGTCGCTCGTTCTGTTCCACGCGTGTGTGCCGCTGCTGCTGCTGCGAGTATCAGAAATCAAAAACCGGTCGTGGAGGATTCTGATATTCCAAACGAAGAGAGAATAAGAGAGACAGAGAGCGAGACAGAAATGCTAGTCTGTATATTATATGTATGTATAAAATGTGTATACCCACACATTCGCACAAGAACTGACACACACACACGCGCGCGTACATAACAGTGTACGTTAGCTCGTCTATGTACAGTGTGCGGCGTGCACACACGCATACAGCTACGCACAACACATTCACACGTACACTCGGGATTTCTTAATGTCAAGGTCGCACGCGCGCTTCTTCTTCTTCTTCTTCTTCCCTTCTGACGATTCGGCCTGTCTGCGTTTGTATATTGTACGGCACCATAATCATCAAGCCGGTGCGCGCGTGCATCGTCGCGGGCAACCGGCGCAGTCTGTGTCTGTACAGTATGCCTATACCTGTATATTGTATGCGTGTGTTTGAGCGCGCCTTGTGTGACCATGAGACAGGTGAATTTTTTGATCGCCAGCTCCGATTGTACGCATATAAAATGTTTCGCGTCGAATTTATATAACCTTAGCAGCGGCAGCATCAGCAGCGGGCTGCCTTGCTCTCTCGGAGGAGGACAATTTCTTGGATCGAATGCATCCTAATATTATATCGTGCGACGATCAGTTTATAGATGGAAAATAATTTCACATAGTCAACGGGTATAATTTATATTCGAATGTCAATTAAGCTGATATTTTAAGCATGGATCATTAGGACTTGTAACAAATTACTCATAAAAATATTTTCTTCTTCAATAGGCATGGAGTACCTACGCATCACCGTGAGCGCACGACAGAGCTGGACGATTCACTCCTCCGTTTCTTTCTCTGGTTTCGCACGTATGTATCAACGCTGTGGCGAAGAAGCAAAACTGCTGCGACTGCGACTTTTTTCGTTCTAAGAATGAACATGCGAGGAAAAAGGCCGATCATAAGACTATTAAGAGAAAGGATCATAGCTTTAAATAATTGCAAAGAAGATCAAACGTGTAATTTTTCACGTAATGCTCATTTTATGTGATTTATTTTTCCAGCACACGTCAAAGTGTACATAAGGATAATACATATATACGGATGATCATGCAATTGACTTTAGACATTGATAAAGAAGAAATGACAGTTGTTTACTGCAATGGAAGAACTTCACTGAAGATTGAAAATTTCATTGAATAAAGAAACAATATCTTTTTCATAAATCATGAGTAATATTATTTAGATTCACCCCTCATAATACTATAAATAGTACGATACTGCCCTAGGCCGAGAAAAACAGAAAAGTCCCGGATCTTGTGTAATTTGTGACCAAGGTTGTAAAATACTGGTACTGGGACTTTTTTCCCTGGTCTAGGGCTGTATGCTATTTTTCCTATCCTTTAGCCCGAAAAATTAGACATTTGCCGTCCAGTTTCGAGCTGCTAGAATGGAAACATTTTAAAATTCTTTGGTCGTTAATATATCAGCAAGTTTGAGTAACTGATAGATTATAAACGCAGCTGTGTTTCCTTCAGGATCAATACAAACATCATATTAATACGTCTTGTCAAAGATGTTTCCTATTTATTCCTATTTCTGCACCTGCATCCTATATACATCAAAACTCCTCCAAACGTGGAGCATTAAGGGATGCTCAAAGTGACAAATAAGTTTATGTAATATAAATACCCTAAACTCGAAATAATTTTTGTGTACACCGTATACATACAGACATCATTCCAAGTAGGAGTGTCCGATGTACAACTTCCTTCGAATCGGCTTCAAGTATCAAAGACAAGGACGTGATTTTTTAAAGATGCACGTTTCTGTAAATACACTCGTAGTTTGACGCACACGCACATACACTCATTTAAAGAACGCGCGAAGATGTGTTTACGTCTTTTTACATGCAGACTGTGCACTTGTACTTTCGTTATATCATTCGCTTCCGCTGATGTTTCCCTCGCGCATTTTTTTTACTCCGACATTGCCGCTGCTATTGCTCGAATGGATGAATGAATGAATAGTCAATCGTCGCGAATGCGATCGGATGTAATATTATTTTTAGTTTTTGCTGTATTCCTTTTTTTCATCGACGACACAAGTCGTTGAGTGAAAAATACTCGTAATTCTAAGCGTTTTATTACTCGATTTTTACATTATAGCTTTTACGATGCCTGCCGATTCTCAAAGTCATATCGGTAGTAGAGAATGTTGAAAATTACATTTGAATTAGTAAGAAGTAGACTCGGCTGACGTCGTTGTTCCTTATAATGAAAAGTTTATAATTTTTGAATTTTAAGGCGTAAGGCTTCTTATGTAAATAGGATTCGACAATATAAATTTTTATTCGAACGTAATCAAAAGCTTTCGATCTTTGTAACTTATATATTCATTCAAATAAATTTCTAAGGATTTTTTTTCCTTTTTTTTATTTTCTTTAATGTCAAAGATCGTTCGACGATCGCAGCTGTTTAAAAAGTAAAGAAGAGAGAGAGAGAGAGAGAGAGAGAGAGAGAGAGAGAGAGAGAGAGAACATACTCCGATCACGTGAACACCAACAAGCTCTGACAGGAAAAAAAGGCGCGCTTCTTCCCATAGCGTACAAATCTAAAGCGAGTTTTAATACCATTCAAATAATTTCGAATGCCTGTGTGTGTGTGTGTGTGTGTGTGTGTGTGTATGTGAGGCTTCGAAAATCTACATGTACATTTGGTAAATAATGGCCCTATAGTTGCAGCAGCGGCGCGTCTACCATTCGTGATTTTCTTTGAGCTTTTCACGGGACAGAGTGACCCACATCCGGTCCGCGTTTGATGTCTTCAACATTCCGCTTTAGACATATATTTATATTCGCCAGTGCGCATTATATGCACACACACACATACTTCTGTTCTATATAGACCTATATATTCCAGCGTTAATACCATTGCGCAAGGGATTCATAACTATAACGCTCTCCACCTTACGTACTTGGATCTGTCAAATAATATATATTTCAATGATCAAACATTAAACGTGTACAGTCGCTCGAGGTTTTTGAGAGAAGCTAAATTATCAGTTGGTATCGCTATCGCTGAAGGCAAATGTCACGATGACATTTATCCACGCTTCGGGGCTTGTTATTTTTAAATATAGAGACGAAGAAGATCGGTTTTCTTCGTCTCCGGTACAATCTTTTTCGAAGCCAGCCCGAGGTATTTTCATAAGAGATATACACACTCGCTCGCGCGCGCGCATAGATAATATGGTCGGGACCCGACAAGAGACGATGCGTGCAAGAATTTTGTCTCCCCCTTCGACGAGTATTAAGTGTGTATGATATGTATCGGCGCGCACTACAGCGATAGATACTTCAAATAAAAGCAGCTTACAAAAAAACACATATCGATGTACATTATATTAATACATTTACGAAAAAATAATTTTCCACTTGTATAGAATCTCGAAACTTGAATCAAGGGGGAGGAGGCGTGTAATGAAGTACACGAGAGACAGTGAGGTGGTCGTCGCGATCCACGCGCGCGACAATTCGTTCAACCGAATCGAAATATTATAAAAAGCGCTCTCCAATCTCTCGCGAGGCGCACTATAAATATAACGTATTGTAATATACAGGGCCCCCCCGTGCAATCTTGTACGATTATAATCAGACAATCAACAAAACGCACAAGAGCGTGACGACGACGGCCGATGGCGACGAGTGCCTCGTATACACGCTATCGTTTAAATGTACGCCGGTATACATACAAGGAGTATGTAACGCACATATCGGCATTATAATACACACGTGCGGGTAGCTGAGTAGTAGCAGCGGCAGCAGCAGCAGCTCCGATTCTTATATGTACAGCATGAGTCGTTCGCGTCGTCGTCGACGACGATATATCCATGCAGCAAAAGCATACGCATATACATATCGAATTGCCAAGAGCCAGTGTCGTCAAGACTCGAGAAAGAGAGTGAGAGAGAGAGAGAGAGAGAGAGAGAGAGAGGAAAGCTCGACCGATGCCAGACTGCATATAATGCCTTGGCCATACTACCGCTGAATGAAGTGGAGAATGACTTTTAGTCATTCAAGTCTGCAGTTCATGGCTCGCTTGTTGCCACTGTATATGTATGTGCGTAAGAGAGACTCTCGCAGTCGCGCAGCCGGGCTGCCATTTCCTTCTTTCTCGCAGTCTCTCGCGCTCTCTCTCTCTCTCTCTCTTTCTCTGTCGCACATGTACACGGCAGATATTTGTAAGCGACTGTACTTGCCCCGGCGCGCGTTTATAGATATACGCGTGTGTGTGTGCGTGCTTTTGCAAAAGGCGTCGCGTCGCGCATACATACATACGTACATACCTATATACGTGTATGTTATACACTTACGCTGCTGCTCCTGCCGCTGCAGCACACATCTTAAAAACTGCGCGTATAGCGTACGTATACACGCGGGCCTGTACATACGGCATAACACGCACACACACAGGCTTTAAAACCTGTTTCCATCTGCAGTGGCTCGCGGCAGCACGAGTATAGCATAGTGAGAGATGTATCCGCGCGCGCGCGCTATGGCCTGGAATGTGTTGTCATCGTCGCGGCGCGAGCGCGCGCATACTCGCTCCTAGTACTCGTATGTCCTTTTTATGTACGTATACGTATGTACGCGTATACACACACGCATCTATATATATTGGATGCCTATAGCACGCGAAATGAAAGTATTCTGATTAAGGAGCTGCGATAGTAATGTACGCGAGCCAACGGCGCGTCTGTCTCTCTCTCTCTCTCTTCCTCTGATATGCCCCGGCCGCAAGCCGCCGTTGCTGCTGCCGCTGCTTCTTAGTATGCGTGTAAGCCGCGTGCGTGCGTCTCTTTTGCAGACTTTGTGTGTATATAGTAGAGGAGCTCTCGCGCGCGCGCTAGAGAGAGAGTCCGCAACACATATTTGCCGGAATTTATTGGCGCCAATACGTTATTATACACACATAGTTCGGACACGCGGAAGATTGTCGTCATCGAGAATAGAATGAAATCGAGTTAAAGAATCGATTCTCTCATTTTTTTTTTACTTTTTCTTCCGCGCTCTTTGATCAGGCCCGTGCGCAAAGCTATTGTAAACATCTTGTTCAAATATTACACGCGAGGCGCCTCCGAAATTTTCTGCCCCCGCGCGTGTGGGAAATTATGTATGGCGCGATGATACAATTATCTAATGTTACGCGCGATTATGTAAGCTTCCTCAATAGATGAACGTTTGAGGATGATTAGATTAGATGGAGGTTTATATCTATTCCCATGGAGGTGTTACCTCAAAAGTTTGGTTCGATTGCAACCGTAAAATTATCTTATCGTTATTACGTTACTTTACTTTACGCGATAAGGGAATATCGCCGCCTTGTTCATTTAATCAATCTTGATGGCTATAAAAAAAAAAGAAACTGATCCACTCGCTGCTCCTTTCAAATTTCGATGAGCACACAAGACAATCTCGCTTTCTAAGCGCACGAGAATACATTTATTTTAGTTTGAATGAGGAAAAAAATCGTTGCGATCGTAAAAACAAATGGTAGTTGTAGGTATCCCAAACGATGGAAATTTCACAGGCTCCTACTATAAAGTACCCACACATATTCATACGCGTACCGGTCAAAAATTATGATCCTCTCAAGATTATTGAAATCGATTTTTGCCATTGTTTTTTTTCCTTCTTTTTCGTTGGACAATGTCGCGTCGATACATATATTTCCAAGAGTAAGAGAAGACTCGAGTCACAGTCGGAGCGTACAGCTCATATTATGCATAATTCGGGTTTCCTTTGTATTTGCCACGGTATAATAGGCATTATATAGCACTTCCGAGGTTCCTTCGGTATACATACAGTGTATGTGGGGAGACAATAACGGTGTGGTCCAGGAGAAGAGAGGCGAATTTTCGTTGAAAATCCGGGTGGCACAGGAGCTCGAGCCAAGGCAGCTGCTGCATCAAAAGAAACGCTCAGCGTACGCACACACATACAAATCTATACGTACGTAAGAAGTCGACTCACCTGCAGACGTTACGTATACATATACGCACGTACACATCTACACATACGTTACATAGGAATGTCGCCTTAGTAGAGGCGCCCGCAGGTAGAGCGCAGCGCATCCATCACGTAAATTCTGCACACACGCACACATTCTAGCAGTCCCCTACTAGTATAGGGACTATATATGTAGGTTCGTCGACGAGCATACTATTCTATTTTCCTTCTCGTTTCTTCCGCACGAGCGAATTTTTCTTTTTACGCGGCTTAGTTATGGGCCTTAGCGCTCTACTACCTTATGCGACAATAACAGGGGTTAAACACCTTCGAAAGAAGAAAAAAAATTATTATTATTCGCCAGGGCTCGAGCAGCTTCGAGAGCTGCTTCTTCCGAGAGCGAGAGAGAAGGAAGCAGCTCGTGTATAAGGTACTATAGTCTCTCGGGCCCCTCTCATATATATTTCTAAACATCCATTGATTTTTTTAACGGTGCGGTGCTGCTACGCATTGCTATACATAGATACGTGCACGTGTGTGTTTGCTGCTGGTGTGTAGAAATGTGCAGGAAACACCGTTAGGATGTATAAATATACAATTTTTCAAAATTGTCATAGCCCAAAAGGAAGAAATTAATTTACAAATTTTGTAGAACACTCATTTGTCCATTACCCGCTGTTCACGTGAACGACGACACATTGGTCGATATTTAAGATGTTAGATGTTAGATCACGTGATTCGTTCTTCCTCATTTGAATTGGTAATTATATTGGATTTGCCTAACGTCTTTTTTTATCCTCACACATTCACGTGTATTGCTAAGTATTTGTAAGATTTCTAATATAGTCATAAAGAAGAAAAAGTTAGATTGAGATGATTATCGTAACTCGATTGGCGGATTGAACTTTTTAAAGCCTTTCTTTTTTTGACAATTTTGGGCGTTACAGGCTCTCGTAGAAATTCCAACCGTTCAAAAATTTACTTCACACAATTTTATTCAACACATATAATTACATAATTCACGAAGCTACGCGACCTTAATCTCGTCCGTCATTTATACATATAGCAGGGACTGATATAATAGATCGCGAATCTTTGAATATCCTCGGATGGCGCTCCAAGTCGTGACGAAAGCTTCTTGGAAAAGTCTCAATATGTATATTGTATACTCGAAAGCCGAAGCAGAAAAATGGCACGAAGGAAAAATATGTGCGCGCGGGCCCGAGACAATATGATACAGCTCACACTAGCAGAGGCTAAACACGTGATTAATACTTCTCTCTTTTCTCAATTCCAAGATCGCGTGCCCCGTACCACAGCACCGCGCCACAAGACGTATGTGTGCTTTATTTTTTTACACGCACGCGGGACTCTCGCTCTACTCGTGCGTACATAATCTCTTATACCTCCTTGAGAGAGAGAGAATAAAAGACAGACGGACGCTTCTCCTTATAAAATAACGGAGCCAGGATCAGCATCACGAGCAGCGCCGCGGCGGCGGCTCGTATTTAAATACGACAACTGTACAGCGCAAATATCTGAATGTGTCGAAACGGCCACTTTTCGAATTGCAGAATTAAAAGGACTACGATGATCATATACATTTCCAATTATCGGCTCTTCAACTGCTCTCGAGTGTGTGTGCCAAATATAATAGCCACTATACACATTCTTGTAATTTACATAAAAATAGAGAAATCATCGTATTATATAGATGTGCTCGATACTCTAAAGCTCGTGTTAAAGTGCGCACACATTTTCGCGAATTAAATTGTCTCTCTCTATAATATAGATGCGACAAACACGCGCAGCAGAGGCGGCGGCGCCTTCTGTCTTGTTGTGCGCTGCCATGCTACAACAAGGAAAAAAAAAGGTGTGCAGTTGTCATACAGCACGTTGAAAGTATATAATACTCGGCTCATTAGCGGGATATTTATGTAGCCATGGCTCAAACGGCGCGCGCGAATATAAAAAAAAACGAAGAAGATGTGTCGCTGCTGCTGCTTAGCTGGCTCGACGACGACGACGACAATGTGGGAAAAGCCACTGACATCGGTCGCGTGTGTAATACGCGCTGCTGCTGTTGCTGCTGTATTAAGGTGCTAGAGGTATATTGTGTGCGTTATTGAGGAGCGCGCTTCGCGCTCCCTCTGGCAAGTATGGCAGAGAGAGAGCTGCGGCGTACGCTTCCTCATATACATCGCAGTTGAGTTTTTCGCATCCCGCGAAAACTATTTTTCACTCTCATTTGAATTTGATAATGGATATCTTAATTCTGTAAAGTGCTATGGAATCCTTAGTAAAAATGGGACCCAACGATATATAACATACCGAAAAAAGTTTATATTAACGAAATACGAGCTATTGAAAAAAAAATACACTTCGCTAAAATTCTTATCAGCTAAAAAGTGTTCAGACCAAAAAGTGGTTCAGACCATTGGCTATGTTCACGAGCTATATACGCCGCCGATGTATTGTATAGTAATTTAAAAAAGCAGATGCGATTATGTTCACGTCTAACGCATAGCTGGGGATAGCTACGTACAGCAGTATTGACAGTGCTTTAGGTATGAGCACGGACTTGGCGATGACATTCCCCGAGGAAGTCGACGTTTTTTCGCAAAATTATCTCCGGGTGACACGATCTGTGCTCTAGGTGTAAATTCGAACTCGGCGATGACTTTCCCGAGGAAGTCGACGTTTTTTCGCAAGATTATTTATCCGGGTGGCCCGATCGGGGAACTAGGTATGAGTACGTACTCGGCGATGACTTTCCCCGAGGGAGTCAATGTTTTTTCGACAAATTAACTCTCCGGGTGTCACGATCGGTGCTCTAGGTGTAAATTCGAACTTTTTCAAGAAACAACCACTTTTTCAAGAAAGTCGCGATTTATCGATACTCTAAGTAACCTGAGGGACTCAGAATGCTATTGCTGGTAGCTCTCAAAATTTGGAAATAAAGTCCAAATATCAATAATGCAAAGAATCATAATTTGTTTAGAATGATAAGTATACTTTGTCATGGCAAATCAAAAGTTTCGATTTTTTTCATCTCAAATTTGACTAGTAGGTGTAAAATCATTTTCTTCAATAAATGTTCAATTTAAACTTCTAGTTTTAAAATTATTGAAGTGAACTTTAAAAATCTAAAATTCAATTATTGAAATACTCGATAAAACAGTGAAACTAACATATTTATTTCGGAAATTGAAGCTAGACTACTAACGTTAACATAAAATAATTCAAAATCGCGGTAATACTTTTTTTCAAAAGATTAGATAAGTGCAAGTATGACAGTCTTATCCTTAAAATTTTAGTCCAACTCCTAATTTTTTTTCTCAATTGGGAAGTCTAATTTCAATTTGCAATTGAACGGTTTCTATCTATGATAGTAATGAAATCAAATATATTTTGACAATTATTTAGCACAACTAAAATTTTCCTTTTTCAAACTATAATTACAATCAAAACTTTACTCTAGAAAAATTCAAAATCGTGGTAATACTTTTTTCAAAAGATTAGATGAGTGCAAGTATGACAGTCTTATCCTTAAAATTTTAGTCCAACTCCTAATTTTTTTCTCAATTGGGAAGTCTAATTTCAATTTGCAATTGAACGGTTTCTATCTATGAATGAAATCAAATATTGACAATTATTTAGCACAACTAAAATTTTCCTTTCAAACTATAATTACAATCAAAACTTTACTCTAGAAAAATTCAAAATCGTGGTAATACTTTTTTCAAAAGATTAGATGAGTGCAAGTATGACAGTCTTATCCTTAAAATTTTAGTCCAACTCCTAATTTTTTTTCTCAATTTGGAAGTCTAATTTCAATTTGCAATTGAACGGTTTCTATCTATGATAGTAATGAAATCAAATATATTTTGACAATTATTTAGCACAACTAAAATTTTCCTTTTTCAAACTATAATTACAATCAAAACTTTACTCTAGAAAAATTCAAAATCGTGGTAATACTTTTTTCAAAAGATTAGATGAGTGCAAGTATGACAGTCTTATCCTTGTTACTTGAGTCTATCTCCAAAATACTTTTTTTTCTCATTTCGGAAAGGTTCAATCTCAATTTGGGATTGAATTATTATACGCAGCTATGATAGTAATGAAATCAAATATATTCCGACAACTATTTAGACAAACTGAAACTTTTTTGCTAAGGATAAACACACTAAGCTTGAGTAGAATGATTTAATAGTGATCATGTAAAATTAATAATTGTATTAAAAAAATCATGACTCTACTTGCCCGGCCGTCTCGATCAAAATTGATAAATTTAACTGAAAATTCGAATGCATAATTATAAAATAAATGAACTATTCATTTATCGAAATTTCATCAAATGTACAAATAGCCTTCGCTATATTATATTGTAAAGTTCACATAGTTTTTGATCGAGACGGCCGGGCAAGTAGAGTCATGATTTTTTTAATACAATTATTAATTTTACATGATCACTATTAAATCATTCTACTCAAGCTTAGTGTGTTTATCCTTAGCAAAAAAAGTTTCAGTTTGTCTAAATAGTTGTCGGAATATATTTGATTTCATTACTATCATAGCTGCGTATAATAATTCAATCCCAAATTGAGATTGAACCTTTCCGAAATGAGAAAAAAAAGTATTTTGGAGATAGACTCAAGTAACAAGGATAAGACTGTCATACTTGCACTCATCTAATCTTTTGAAAAAAGTATTACCACGATTTTGAATTTTTCTAGAGTAAAGTTTTGATTGTAATTATAGTTTGAAAAAGGAAAATTTTAGTTGTGCTAAATAATTGTCAAAATTATGATTTCATTACTATCATAGATAGAAACCGTTCAATTGCAAATTGAAATTAGACTTCCAAATTGAGAAAAAAAATTAGGAGTTGGACTAAAATTTTAAGGATAAGACTGTCATACTTGCACTCATCTAATCTTTTGAAAAAAGTATTACCACGATTTTGAATTTTTCTAGAGTAAAGTTTTGATTGTAATTATAGTTTGAAAAAGGAAAATTTTAGTTGTGCTAAATAATTGTCAAAATATATTTGATTTCATTACTATCATAGATAGAAACCGTTCAATTGCAAATTGAAATTAGACTTCCCAATTGAGAAAAAAAATTAGGAGTTGGACTAAAATTTTAAGGATAAGACTGTCATACTTGCACTCATCTAATCTTTTGAAAAAAGTATTACCACGATTTTGAATTATATATATATGTATTAAAAAGCCGCTGTCGCTGCGACGACGCCGTGCTGTGTAATAATATGCGGGCTTGCAGTTTCCTTGGGCGCGTGCGTGCACATAAGAGCGCTGTACTACATTTATACACATATATATGTCGCAATGTAGCGCGCCGGCTTGACGATTATTGTGTGTCCCGCGTACGTAGTCATACGTGAGCATAGCGCGTGCACTCGCTTAAACAGACGGGCGTGCGACTGTTTGAATCCAATGGTAACTCATGGAAACGATGTGTGTGTTGCGCGCCAAGTGTGCGCTACTGCCGCTGTCAATCGGCACATTGATTTTGAGCAGCGAAGACCCTATACATAATAATGCCCGAAAACCACCATGAGAGATCTGACGGAGGGCTGCTGCCGCCTTTTTTTTCCTACCCACATGCGGTCTATTGTGTCTACGATATTGGAGCTTATTGTAAAAATCGTATCTCTCTCTCTCTCTCACTGTGTGAGCCATTAATTTGCTGCGATGATATTTAAATGAGGAAATAATTGTCGCACTTTCACACGCCATGTCTTATTCGTTCCTCTTCTTCTTTTTTTTCCTTGAACAGAGAAAAAAAATCGATGCCCCCTAAGTCCTGCGCGCCAAGCCCCATCGATTCCCCAAAAATGCGTACATATGTAAGCGTTTCGTTGGTAAAGAGTGGTATAGCTGGTGTGGCCTCGATTGCAGATTGGCTTTTTAAATCTCTTTATATATTATATGGCATCGAAAATCGATTCGAGAGATTTAATAATATAATTGATCGTCGCCTGGCGTTTTTTTTTTCCAGGTTTACAAGGGTCTCGACATCACATCGGCGAAAGTGACCAAGGAGGAGCAGTCGCAGGCGAAGCATCACATGCTCGACGTCATTGATCCGCTCAACGAGTACACAGTGGTGAATTTTAGAAATCAGGCCCTGCCGATCGTATCCTTTTATATTACATTCATGATCTTCATGTAAAGCTCGGCGCAACAATGCTCGGATTAGCATTATTCGTTACATATTGTACCGATTGGAATTTGACATGAATTAGCCCGTATACATGCTTATAACGATTGTTTTCCTTTACCAAGCGGTTACTCGCGCAAAATCGATCAGATGCAAAATTTAATCAACAAAGAGATCATGCCAATCATCGTCGGTGGCACGAATTACTACATCGAGTCGCTGCTCTGGAAAATCTTGATCGACGATCCGAAGACGAGCGAATCCGACAGCGAGGGCGATTTTTCGCCCTTGAAAATTCGTCGCATCGAGGAGACCTCCAACGAGGAGTTACACAACCGATTGAAAGAAATTGACCCAGAGATGGCGGATAGGCTTCATCCTAATAACAGGCGAAAAGTCATACGGTGGGTACCTAATATGGAATTGAATTGATTATTATATCAATATAAGAATCCGAGAGATTTCAAAACCGAAATCGAACATAAAAGACAAGCAACTAGATTTGAAAATAAGTTTCACATGCCAACATAGATAAATCTTGGATCCTTATAGTGTAATATAATGTATAAGCTGAAAGATCTGACGTAGTTTGTAGGTTACGACTAAAACTAAGACATTATGTTAATTCAAATCAAACATTTTTTCTCCACAATCTTCCCGCGGTAATTTCGTTTTTTTCTCTTTTTTTATTTAAACGGGACAATCTTCCATTTTTTCAAATACATCTCAAATTTCTAAAATTTACTTTAGATTAAGAGAAAAGGTAAGATTAAAAAGCCAACATTGAAAGTTACGGAGACAGCGGCAGCTCTCTCGATATATTATATAGCCCCCATACATATGCTATATGGCATATATTACGAGAAATCTTCGCGCTTCTATAAAGTTGCGGCCAACTTTTTCGAAGTCGTTGCACCGCTGCTGTTGCAGACGCATTAAAAGTAAAAGAAGCGTTCCGTGGGCCGCGTCGTTCGAGAAACCGAGGCAGGGCTCGTTCACCTGCCTCATCGGCGTCATAAAGGCACGCATATATATTTTTTTATACGTACGAAAGCAAAGAAAGAGCGAAAAAGAGAGATGGGCATAAGCGAGCGAAAGGAAAAGAAACGTGTGGCCAGGATACGTATAAGATGGAGCCCAGAGCATGCGCGCGGATCATTTTTTCAGAAACGTATCACGAGATCCGTGCGTGTGACTCAGCAAAGGATCAACGGAGATTTTCAGATGTGCCAGCGATCAGTTGATTTTTATGCTATTTCGAACGTAAAAAAATGTTTAATTTTTCAAATCAACGAGCCCATTCATGAATTTTGCTATGAGAATGAAAAGGTAAGTATTTAAAAAATATATATTTTTCCGTGGAATTTTTAAGTATTTTTTACTAAATTATAAAATCAGGTTGACCTGTACTCGGGCAACCAGATCAACTTCCTCACAAAAATTAATTGCTACGTTCGCCTCTTAATCATGTGCATTTAGTCCGCCAGAAAACGGCGCACACTGACATCTAACTGGAAAAAATTATATCTAAATTCAAGTGTCATGCGAATTTAGCATGACAAAAAATTCAAAAATAATTTCAGATTCAGGTGAATATGATGAATTCAATAAAAAGATATTTGAGGTTTTTCATTTTATATGATAATCATATGGGACTTCAATTAGTTGCACAATGTTTAAACCAATTTCTAATTTAAAAAAGTAAACGGTTTTGGATTCGTTATAGTTTACTGAATCTGAACCTATTTTTGAATTTTCTTTTCATACTTTTCATGCATCTCAGTTTAATTCCAGTTGTCAGTTTACCATTCATTTGGTCCCAGTTTTCAGTTTACTAACCATTCATTTACAGCTTTCAGTTTGGTACCACTCCTTCAGTTTCCAGTTTGGTATCACTATTCAGCAGGCCCGTGCATGGAAAAATTTTTTAACGGAATTTTGATCATTTGTATATAAAAAAAAACGTTTAACCAATATCGCGATCAATTTATCGCCTGAAATCCTGCTAGTGTCATGTTCAGTGCGTTAAAAACGTATGAGCGAAAATTCATCTTTTTCTTCGCTATATTGAATCCTGGGATCCTCCTAAATTTGACATTCATTATCGAACGTTCGATTGTGGCCAGCCGGTCGCGAGTTAAACCGCTTTTGATTATATAATTTTATACATCTATAGAAAAAGCGCGCGATTGTCGTACGTCACCCGAGCGTTAGAAATTTTTTAAAACTATTCCTCTCCGCTTTCGAAAACACAATTACAAAACTCGCTCGACCATGGTATATTTGCTTTTGTGATCACGTGATATTCTGCAACGACTAATACAGTTTTTCTGTCCCCACATGTATTATGTACGTTAAGTAACTTCGGGTAAAACGATTAGATAAAAAGGCATGCCAGGCATTACGTAACCCAAGGCCTATCTGGAAAAAAAATGTATAATTCTCCCGTCTCTCCCATCGCTTCCTCTGAATTTGAAAAAAGATCATCCGCGTATACGTATGTATAAAATATATATTCACGTGATCTCGGATAGCGCGCCCATAAATTACAACCGACACAAGGAGAATCCGAGAGGGCCCATACTGTGTAAGATGAAATCAAATTGTCCTTCCTCCTTCTCGCGCGTTAAACCAGAGAATTAAAAAAAAAAAAAAAAGGTAAAAAGATTGCGCCGTCTCATTACGAGCGAGGCAATGGTTAAAAGGGTGTACGCACGTCGGCACGTGACTTTATACACACACACGCGACAAACTTGCACACAGGTGCGCGCCGCTCCTGCTCCTGGTTTGCTCGAGCCTGCAAGCGCGCGCGGGTGAAAAACACATCGGCGCAACTTCGATAATTACAATATATAATATATAATGTACAGTCGATTTCGTCGTTTATCCTGCGGGCTCTCCTGATATTCTTCCGTGCGTGCGCTTATGCATACACACACACACACACACATGCAGAGATATAATATAATGCACACGTAGAAAGGTAGGTAGGTGACAGCTGCCTGAAGAGTAGTCGCGTGTTCCTATATACGAGAGAGCTAATTGCCAACCAGGTGGTGGCACGTGTGCAGCGACGACGATACTCCTCCATGGAGGATTGCAGCCGGGCGAGTTACGATGATTCTGCGGGCGCGCGCGGGGTTTGCTGCTGCTGCTGCATGTTACGATTTCGTTGTTCTCGTTGTTTTTACTGTCATCCACGCGACGTTGTGCCATGTATACCCCGAGAGAGGTAGAGAAAGGCAGCAACGGCGAGCGATGGTATCGAAAAAATCTCTGTGGTTTGGGACTTGAGGTAACAACACCTTATACCACTATATGCGCTGCATTTACAAGATATACTTTGACAGTCGAGTTTAACTTGTGTGTTTATAGCTGCGTGGCCTGCGTGGTCGTTGCGTTTGCTTTCCGAGCTAATAGCGAGCGAACAGGTGTTGGATTTTATAATGAGAACTGGACAGATAGAGAGAGAAAAAAATCACTCTAATTGCGGTCTTTACCCCTCATCATCATCAAATATCTATTAGGATACAAGAGTAAACACTGCGCTGGCGGCAGCTCGATATAAACACACAGACGTCCACCGAAGGAGGTAATTTGTGCTCCAGCTTGGTGTCTGTATGTGTAACGAGAGATTTTGAAGCTCTACGCGCAGCTCATATGCTATCACGGGAGTTCGTCCGTCTAGAGATAGAGAGAGAGAGATATTTTGATAGTCTAAAAATTACCCCCCGAAATTGATACGAGGCGCTGACTGATTCGACCATCGTCGTCGTCGTCGTCGTATAGTCTGGAACAACAGCAAAGCTTCTTCGAGGGGGGATCATATTATAAATGCAGCTTGCGACAGACAGCATCGCAGCTCAATATGTTGACTATAAATTAATTCCCTAAGGAAAAAACGAATGTATATCGCGCGCGCAGCTGAGTGCTAAAAATATATATCTAATATAATATTATGTCGCTCTGCTCTCTGCGCTCCGAGGAGGATAGCTGCTTCTCTGCTGCTGTGCCACGCACACTCGCTACTATCCGATGCAGATTAGTACCGGCATTACTCATCATCATAAAGTAAAATATTTATGAAAGTCTTCGCGCGCGGCTGCGATGCAGTTGCTGCTGCTGCTGCTGCTCCATATAACGTTCCCTAAGGTTCGCGCGCGAGCTTGCCCGTGTACACGACGATCGTGTGCGCATGGTGTGCAGTTCTATTCTAGATTCGTCGTCGCCACCCAGCGTCAGACCAGCAGCAGCAGCAGCAGCATACAGCGTGCGAAAGTTATCTGGAACACTGCGCTACACATGCAACGACGCGACGAATGCACCCACAAACAAAAAACACGTATACGCATTATTAATTCCTAATACGTTTAAAAACAGCGCGAATTTAAAGTTATTTAAATACGGCGTTGAACGAGGATTCATCGAGGAATTTGGGTTATTTAAAAACTGGGGGAGGGCGGAAAATGTTCCCGAAATTACGCGCAAAAAGCGTATATATAACCCCCGCGCTCGCGGATTATAGCTGTATCTGAAAACGTAAACAGCTACGTACTTACTGCTATACTACTGTACAGGCTCGAAATGCCAAGCTCGTTATACACTCGCGGCGCATACCACACTTGATTCTTCATTGTTTTGACTACGTAAGTACATGTAAGTAGCGGCTACATGGCAAAGCCATACTTAGGATATTGCGCTTGTGTGTAAGCGCGACCGCAGCAGCTTACCCTGTACCATATAATAATACAGTTTGTTGTTTAGATTCGCCAAGTGCGTCGTCGAGTTTATGTGTCGCATGTGTCAAACTCCGTGACATTTTTTTTGTTTTTGTTGATATTATTTACCTTCGTTGTCTTCTTCTTCTTCTTCTTTTTTTTTTTTTTTTTTTTTTGTAAAGGACTCGATGAAAGTTGTTGTTGCGTGCCCCGGTGACCGATGGCGAACGACACGACGATTTTAAAAACGGTACATTGCGGCTTTTTCGCAAAAATCGCAAGAATAAATAAGCCAGCCGTTGTATAGAGAAACGATCGTTGGAATTGGCTTGATGCAGGCGTGAAACACAATGTTTGCCCATATAATTCCTCCCATTCAAGTCCCAAATTGCGGTGAAGCAGCGGCTCAAGTTGTGCGAGACGCCGCCGCCATCGCGGAGCTCTCTTGTGTAACGTATCGACGCAACAAAAGAATGTCGCCAAGCTTCGAGTAGCTTTATACATATACAGCACACAAGAGCTCTGGGCCCGCGTGTATAATGATGTATTCTTTTCCGAGCTATATTCCCTAAGACGCGCGGTCAGATTTGGGCATCGCATTTTTGCGAAAAATCCTTTTTTCTCTTGCCGCCGTCGTCGTCGCCGCCGCCACCGCCACCACCACCACGGTTGCGTCGAGGAAGCGGGTCAGCACAGTTAATTCTCGCGTGGGGCGGCTCGTCGTCTAATTTAAAAATCGGCATTATATCGTTGATCCTATTGCATTCAACGGCTGGAGCAGCGTGCGCGTAAGCTAAGCGCCCATGGGTATTTCTCGTTCTCCAACTCGGTGGCTGCTGCTGCTGCTGGCGTCGTATTCAGCTTGGCGGGAGGATTTTAGGATTTCCCCGAAAAATTCGATACTCGCTCGGTTGCCCGCGCGTCGCTGCGAGAAAAAAGAATAACCGTTTTTAGAACTTTCACTTTTACGTAAATTAGTTAATTTTTTACGATCAAATTTTTATATGCAGAGGCGCGAGAGCGAGCATGAAGCATGCACGAGACGCGATCGTTCTCAATATATATGTGCGAGAAAAGAGAGAGAATACGAGACTAAGATTGTATTTTCTGGCCGTATGATATAGTGTTGCTGCTGCTGTTACTGCTGCTCTCGGTTGCGCCCCGACACGCCCAGATGTGTAATGTGTATACGATCCTTTCACGCGCGCATTTCTTCGTTCATCCTTCTTATTCACCCGAGAGAGAGAGAGAGGTCCGCTCTCCGTGTGAATCGCATCTTATGGCTCTCTCTCTCTCTCATTCGGGTGTCGCTGTCGTTGCAGCATTATATATATAACACAAATTTAGTATAACTCGTCTCTCTCGCTCTCCGATCCTCTTTCGGAATTTGGCAGTTTTTCTCTCCTTTCGTTTGTGAATAACATACATCTATATAAAAAAATATACACAAATAATGCGTGGTGTGCATGCGAGCTGCATTGGCCCCGATGGCGTTGATGAAGATTACGATACAAGCACGCTCGCAGCTCGCAACTACTTTGGTATATAGACTACTCCTCATTTTTTCACGAACGGGTTCTCTCTCTCTCTCTCTGCGCTGCGGCTGCTGCTGTTTCTTGGGTTGGACCCCCTAGTTGCGAGAACGTCTTACTTTTGGCGCGAGCGAATGCGCGGCTTCTTCTCAAGCTTGTCAGTGCGTGTCTTGACAACGTAATATCTGCACCAGCAGCAGCATCAGCAGCGATACTTTTTTGCCGTCTGCTTTTTTCTCTTAGCACGGGCACAGAAAGAGAGAAAGAGGGACGAGGGAAAAATATAACGTATTGGTATGCAAATATCAGGGATGAAATTTTTTCACACTTTTTTTGTTTGTTATTTATTTCGTGCAATCGTTACCCGCTCTGCACTATATAAATTAAGCTGGAAATGAGTTGCAGACGCGCGAATTATAAATCACACTTTTTTCTCGTTAATAAAATTCATGCGTGAACTAATCTGTCGATAAAGTACAGGAAAGATCGTGCGGGTGCTTTTATTCTCGTTCACGGTAAATGTTATAATTGTGACAAAAAATAACGTATGCACGCGTCAAGGAAACAGCTGTGTAAATACGTTTTCCGTCGTTTCTTTTAATTAAACATTTCAAATTCATCGGCATGGCGCTACCGATCGGTATCTTCTTTCACGAAAAGACGTTTCTTTTCTATCCTCTTTGAAAATGCTTGCCCGCGTGATACTGGAGTGAAAGTGTAACGTATCGTTTCCCGCATAATTCCCGTATAGACTTTTGAGGCAGATTAAATTCGAGCATTCTTGAAATATCAGATGCTCTCGGAATATGTGATCGTAGTATAATGCAAGCATATTTCGAATTCCTCGCTGTAACATTAGTATAAGCGCGGGTTTAACTGTTTAATGCTTCAAATTACATTGAAAATTAGAAGCTTCGTCTAAAATACAAATTAAAAATGCAGGACGCCTATCAAAACATTTATCAAGCGCCGTATAAATTTTAATTCATTGCTCTACTCCCAAATGACGAATGAAAATAGAGAAAGATGAGATTAAGAACTTGAAACCTTCTATAATTTCAAAATTTAAATAGAAACAGGCTTATATAGAAAAACATACACGAATGCTCTTCTTTGGACTTTTAAAACGAATATCGGTCTCACGTAGGGAAAATAAAGAATCGAGAAAGAAGGAAAGAGAAAGATGAAGATGAAGAGACGAGAAAAAATAGAAAAAAATTGATTAGCAACTTGCGCGCTGATCGAAGTTTGAAACATTGCCAAACGTAGCGTCGAATTTTACACCTTTTCGATCGTCCCTTTTTTTTAGGTATTTTCGTGCGACACGTTACGATCAAGTAGAGCTTCGTCTATGAGTCGATAATTCACCTATATAATATTAGATAATTGTACATGTCGCGTCCTCTAGGCACGTACAAGCGAAGCAGGCCCGAAAAAAAGAGCCCAGCGTTGCCTCCGTACGCTAGGTCGGAGCAAGGCTAATTTAATTATAACTACAATCTGATCGTTCAATTCCGTTGAGCCGACAAGAGGTTTCTGCACATACAGGAGGAGGGGATGAAAGTTAATCGGGTAAATCAGCAAAAATAATCACCCTTACTGGATATAATGTACAGATCAGCCCAGCTTCACTCGAGATGATTAGAACGTATGCAGTCCCGATCGAAGCCCTCAGCTAATCGACGCCTCTATATATATACCGTATCCATGTAATAAGACGTCATCACCTCATTTTTTTCGGTCATAAATTGCAGGTGAAGCCAGGCGCGAAACGCATTACATATATATTATTTTTACACGAGGCTTTTCGAATCAACGAATTCCTCGATCGCGACTCGCGCACGTGTAGTATAATCGAGTGCGTTTGCACCCGAAAGTAAAAAAAAAAAGAAGAAGAAGAAGAAAAGGCATCGCTGCGCTGACGCACGCGGTAAATAAGAGGCAATACTCCCACACACTACTCGTGCATGTAGAGAGCCCCGAGCGCGCGAAAATACGAGGCGTTGACACATTGCCGTATAGCAGTACGTACATATTATATGCGCGCTTGTGTATAATACAGCATAATGACCGATTTTATGTTTGATGAATGTCACGCTCCGTTATCCGGTCTAGACGACTATGTAAGAGAGACGCAGAGCGCCACGCGCTGCACTCAAGTGGCGCCTCGATGTTGTGCGCATTTTTTGGCCGCGTCCAGCAGCGGTGCGATATATAGACGAATGCCGTGCTGTGTGCATTACGCGTAACATACGCACACGTACACAGGCGCATTACGACGCATCATGCCGCGCACATGTGCCGGCAATTTTTCACGATATTCTTGAGACTTATATTGCCGGTAATTACCCAAAAGCTGTATTATTGTTTCACGCCAACGATCGTTAAGCTCGAGTCGGTCTATATTATATCTCTCGCATATATATATATATATATATATATATCGAGAGCGAGCCTAATGTAAATCGTGATTTTGCAGAACCGCACTTAACTCCTTCGCGATCGAGAGAGCGAGATATATATGACATAAAACAAAAATTTTTGAATTATGAATACCTGCTGTAACGATTGTTTTACTTAGTGATGCATAAATGCGTGATCGGGTAATTTTTCCATATTTACATACCCTGTAATACCTTACATATGGACGTTATTTTATGTCTGATAATGAAATCAAAAAACGAACGTCGATGTGACGTACAATAACGAGATGAGATTATTATCTTTTTATATACACGAGCGACCCAAAAAAATAAGTCTTCGTCTATCGGTCACACGCCTCGCGATAGATCAAAACAGTTTTTAGAAATTTGATGGTTCGATCTACGTAGTAGTCGTAGTACGAGACGGCGGCAAACTTATGAGGACGCGTATTATTACGACTGAAACAACAATCAGAGAAACGTAATATATAACTACTGTATTAATTTGTTTAAACAAGCGTCGAATCGAGCGAATAACTTTTGCCATTAAATTCGTAATTGCTCATACCGAGAAAACATGTTCTTTAGACACCTGTGTCGCGGCGCGTGTTTGATTTACCACAACGACGACTCGTTGGCCCAGACGTCTCTTTAAATTTTTTTTCTTCTCTTCTTCTTCTTTTTTTGTTGTTTTTTCATCAATCGAGGTGTAAGTAATTGCGCGCGACCAGTGTGCATGCGCGTCTGATCGGGCGCGCACGGATTGTGTATTATGCGTAAATTATGATATTTGCCAGCGCGCAGAAAATTGGGTTTGGTAACTTACTTAATATGCGCGAAAAATATATTTTTCGAAGTGACGCTCCGTTTTATTTTTTCCGCCGATTTCGATATATAATATAATTATATATGTAGATGCTGGTTGCGCGCGCGAATCTGTGGTTTTTTCTTTCAAGAACTTTAAAATTAATTATGGAATTACAATTTGTAATCAAAATAAATAATACGTTTCGAAGTAAACAGTACCGCACGGAAGCGACATAGCCATCGTCCAGCTTTTCATTACATCGTGTTGTGCATTACGCATGGCACAACAAACAAGTGTTATATACATCGATGCAGATGCAGCGAGTGTGATTCACTATAAGTTATAAACTGGCCTGCTCCAGCTCACAGTGGTTTTTTGATGCGACTGCAATGAAAGCGTCAAGTGCGCGCGCGCGCGGGCGATCATCCTCGAATTAATAATCACCATCCAGAGCGAGAGAGTGTCCCATTAACGCTCGGAAACAGCTCAATTGATAAACTTCGGTTAAATAAATTTAGCTCAAATGTCCAATTATAATCGAGATGTTATATATATTGTTGCAATATCGAGCGTAACGTAGTAACAATTTATATATGTGTCATGCGTATCGCGCGCGGAGCCCGCGAGTCCGAGAACTCCTATTTTCTTTTCTTTTCTTTTTTACGTGCAGTATCAGCGCGTTAATCGAGGAATGGCATTTAACAGCGAGCGAGTCTGTGCCTGCGCTACGTATGACCGATGAAGATCGATCGGTATCGACTTTATCGCTCCTCGAATTGTTTGCAACGACGCTTGAAAAACGTTTATTTATAAATATTGCGCGAGACAAGCTCTATTTTACCTCCTCGTCTATATCTCGCGACTGTAATGCAGCTTAAGGAAATACGTAGACACGTTGCAACAAGCTTTCGTATGTATTTATACAAAAAATAATAAGAAACTCTCTCTCTCTCTCTTTCTCTCTCCGTCGCGAGAGTCAAGGGTCGCGCCAAATTAAATCACAATGCGGTGTGCGGCAGCGCGATATCCAGGAGCTGCTGCACGCAGCCGAGCGCGTGTAAACTTGCTCGCTCCACGCCTGCGAGTATAGTCGCGATATATAAACAGCGCGGGCAAATATATATATAGAGGAGAGTGTGTATTGCAGTAACGGGTGCACACGCTGCAGCACGGCGTCACTGTACCATGGGGCATAAGGCGCGCAAGTCTATTATAACATCACCGTCAAGTTACGAATTCAAGGGTTACGAGCCGCGCGCGGCATCTTTTGCTGACGCTAGACTCTTTCTCTCTCTTACTCTTACTCTCTCTCTCTCTCTCTCTCTCTCTCTCTTGGGTGATGTATTTTTACACACCATACGCGCACTGCTCTTGCATCGCGCGCTCGCTGCACTAATGTACTTTTGGCTCTCTTGGTCATGTAGCAAACGCACGCACACGGCACACAACGCGTGTAGGCGCATCTTTGTGCCATTCTTGGGTTGTCTGCGCATCGGCTATTCTTGCCGGGGTTTGATAATTCTTGTGCGTGCATCATGCTGATGTTGCTGCTGCTGTATGCAGCGCACATGAACGTGCCACAACATGCACATTGCGCGTCACGAATGTCTACGTGTGTGTGTGTGTGTGAGAGCGTGCGTATATATGTACGCACGTATCGCGCCCATATGTATTGCCCACCAAGAAGAGCGAGAGAACGACAGAAAGAGAATGAGAGATGCATAGAAGAAGAAGAGGTCACTGACTGACGTTTAAAGTTTAAGCTAAAGACACTGAGAGAGGAAGGTATATATCGAGGCATACATGCATATATACATTCGCATTGAGAGTCGATGACAGGTGCCTTCTTTTTTCGTTCGTTTCTCTGCACTTTTTCTTTTCTTCTTTCTCTCACTCCTTTTTTCCTCTCTCTCTCTCTCTCTCTCTTATTATTATCGCGAAGTTTCCGGTTTTTTCTCTCTGTCTCTGCGCGCAGTGTTACACGCGTACTACTGATCGCGAGCTAAAGCGAACTAAACGAACGGACGCGACGAGCGCACGAGAGAGAGAGAGTGAGAGGGAGATGCATTGGCGCGCAAAAAAAGAGCGGAAAAGAGTGATTCTCAGAAAATGTTCGAGACCAACGTGCGAAAGATGTGCGGTGTTTGAGGAGAGAATGAGTAAGAGAGAGAGAGCGAGGGAGGGAGAAAAAACCCAAACACTTGTGTGTCTGTGTGTGGATATTACAGTTTTAGAGAATTTCGAGAGTTGAGAGATGGCTGCGTGGCTAATTGAATGCCTTTTTTTCTTCACCCTCTATCCGCGCCATGGCCCCCGGGAAAAGATTTATTTGTATCAATTTGTTGCATCACTCACGAAGATTCATGACTCTTTAAAGTGCAGCACACAAGATGTGCACCCATGACGACGACGACGATGATGATGATCAGCTGCACTTGTGTTGCAGCTGTACCCTCGCGAGAGCATCTTTCGGTAGATTGAAAAAACATTATGAGCTCATTCGAGCATCGATAAATCATCCGCAGTGCACGTACGAGCAAACAGTGGAAATACATCGTTGTATTTTCCTCGGGGAATACTTATCCATATGGGACATGCTATACAGTAGGGCTAAATACTCGGGCTCTTATCGTTTTGCCCCCATGCATTAACACTGACGAGCTGCGCACTTAAATTTTCCCTATCTGCGAATAAACTCGTCGCGCGCGATACAATTGAGAAAATCCTTCGGCTCGAACTTTAACGTGTGAGAAACATGATATTTTACGATCGCGCGACGAGCTCGTGTGTATATATATATATATATGAGAGTGAGAGACCCGCGACGAGAACACATGTTGTGCAAAGAGGGATGTTTAAGCAATAAAAAGTTTATTTTCAGAAAATGCGCGTGAATAACCCAATAATATATATTAAGAGCCGAGAATGTTGGCGTCGCGCGGACACGTTCGCGCCAGAAACGCGAAGGAAAAGCAGTGTATAGCTCTCTGCTCCTATCTTCTCGTCGACACACATTTAATCCACAGCAAGCCGTAGGCCTCTGGTAGCCGCAGACGATAATTAATTTCAATTTTATTAGCGAACCATTTTGCGTATGCATCAGTTCACCCCCCTTTTTACGCGATACATTCAAACTACACGCATTTCGATTTAGATTCGCCATCGAGGAAGCGGACGATTTTTTCGTCAAATCTCCGTGGAGCCCGCGTATTAAAAAGATTTAAACGCAAGGCACGCGTGCGTAAAAAAGGAAAAAGACCGTATCGACGACGACGACGTCGATTGCAGTGTACGTCAACGCGAGATCTCTCGTGAGATATACAAATCACCTTGCCGGTGGCATTATTTCGCAGCACACACACACACACACACACACACACACACACACACACACACACACACACAAAGTATATCTATCGTGTGTACGCGCTTACGTGCTCATAGTTATATACCTGCGTGTACGAGAGAGGTAAAATAAATACGAAAATCCAATCGATAATGGCGCTTATAACGCTACTTTCACTGTTAATTATAAATTGCGCGTGGCAATTGATCGAAAACGCTGGAGGGAAAAAAATCCCCGCGTACACTACGTATACACGAGATAATAAATGTTTTTTAACGCTCATGCATATACGCGCGTAGTCCCTCTCATACGAATGCGTTTCCTGAATCATCGAAGATCATTATTTACGCGTCATTCTCCTCTTCTTGAGTCGTCTTCGTATAGTCGTCTTCGTCGTTGTTCGCGTGTGTAAAAACCCTCTCTCCGGCTCGTATCGGCGTGGATTACGCACAGACACGTCTCGCGAGCCTCTCGACTTAAGATATTATCTTTAATATCTAAAATAAACTTGGGAATTTTGATCTATTGCACGTATAGCCAATGCGTATGGCACACTGCATACGTTGGAAGAAGAATGAACTTATACACACGCGCGGCGACGATTATGCGTCTTGATTGCACGGCGCACACGAAAGTCCTGAATTTGTTTGGCTTTATTGCATATGCGAGCAAAAGCGCGCCTAAGCGCATAATTATAACGCACCCGTGCATGCATGTTTGTGTACGCATATGTTCATTCGAAAATAGACCGTGGACGCACACACAATCGCGGCGAGCTGCTTGTGGTGTGTAACCATAAACCTGGAGTTTACGTTATACTCTCCATAAGAAAATGCCCGAACGAAAATCAGCGCGCAATTATTGCCCGAACGATGAGTTAGTTTTCCCTGAATTCTAAAACGAGTCGCATTAGCGAAATTGTATAATATCTTGACGAAAAATCAGCAAAATAATGCACATACCATAGTTTCTTCTTTTTTTTCTGTTACTTTACTTTTTTACTTTTTGTTAAACGAGTAATGAAACGCGTGCGCGCGTAAGCTCGAGTTGTCATTGGCAAAGAGAAAAAAATAATTAAAACTTACAACGTCAGGAGTTGGCTACGACGGAGTAATATTATGTGAATTTCGTTCATGAATTATATTACTATGCCACGGATTTTTTATGGCTCCTACGCTGCTATTTTTCTTCTTTTTTTTTTATCGTAAAAGTAGTATTTACCAAGCGTGGCGACTCAAAAACGTTTTACAGTTCAGAAGATTCAATAAAATTGTACCGGCAATTTCAATACGTACGAAATGCTCAGATAGGCGAAATAGTAAAAATGATACGCCTTATCATTGTGGACTTTTTTTTACGGTGCAATGGAGAATCTGTGTGAAAGAGCATCGAGTTTCGTCGGGGAATGCATGTAAATTTTTTCCAGGTCATAAGTAGAAAAAAATTTTCCGAAGTATCATTTTACGCAGAAACGTTTTAAAACGACATTCGGTGGTCTATTTCGTGACTAGTAAAATGAAGCAACTTTAAAAAATATATGTGAAGAAGTCTTTCAGCTGTGTGAGAGTTTCGCCGTGGCATCGGCTAGCAGCTCTTAAAGCGTACATACCATTAATCGTATTCCAGGGAAAAAGCGCTTAAAAGTTTATTTTCATTTAAATTTTTATTCGAATTGAAATACGCCTATCTCTGAGATGAAATAAGATAACCTCCGAAAAAACAGACGCATCGCACGTAAATGGGCTCAGCCACATGTCTCTTGAGAGAGAGAGTGCACTTATCTCGCTTCTTTTCTTTCATACATTTCTAACAACATCCTTCGTTTTGATCAAACCGAAAACACCCACATTTTTGTTTAGAGATTCAAACACATTCACACAAGAATATTATAATCGATCCTATATAGCAGCCGTCTCGAGCAATAGAACTTATTAGAATGCGTGTACACAGGCCTCAGCATGACTCGATGATTAATCGTACATGCCACAATGATCTACACTGACGATCATCGAATGCACATAAGAAACTTTCGTTTCAGGTCTCCATACTCCCGCGACGTACATTTCTCTCCCGGTCTCATTTAATACACGAGAGGATAAGGCTGTACCGTTTTAAAGATCGTCATTCCTATCCATTGATGCATACTTTGATAAACTAGGCTCATTGTTTTATGTACTCATGATATTTGTTGCTTTGAACGATCTACGACGAACGAGCATTTTTTTGTATTTTTAATGCCACGCTTTTTGGGCGCACGAATGAATTTCAGATGAATTTGTATGAAAAAAAATGCTAATCCGATCTCACGAAGATCGATGCCTGCCGAGTATACATATGAAAGAATTACTCGCCTCTCGGTGATCTCGAGCGAAACAACTCATTGTATACTATGTATGAATGCGACCCGGCGTATACTGTTCAATTATACGGAATTATCCGATTAATGAGTAAGCTCTTGTGAAGCACGCAGTAACTCGGCAATATTATCAATCATCATATCGATTAAAACGATGATACGAGGCCGAACGATTTACAACAACGCTGGGACCATGGGGAGTTTTCAGTCGAATTATTAAATGCTCTTGAATTTTGAAATTAGCCGACTTATCTATCTTTTTTTTAAAATTATTAAACGAATTAAAGTTATGAAACAATTCAACCCATCAGCGATCGTTTTTATTACACAATTTCAAGTTAAATATTTTTACCACTCAGAATACATCTAAAAATTATAATATAAAACTACGTTATAACATAAAAATTCTCCATGGTGAGCATCAAAATGGCGTCTCTTGGAAAAATACCATATACAAGCTTAGTAAAGTTTTTTCTATTGCATGGATGCACCTATTGTACCTAGGACGAACATTTTGTATGGGAAATGTTTCTTAGAATTATTCAAAGAACATTCCTCAATTTTATCAGAATTTTTCAAGAAATTTTTGGGATTCTTGAAAAAATATCATACAAAAATCAAAAATGACAAAAGATGTGTAAAAAATTCAGGGATATTATTTGAACAATTTTAAGTATAACGTTTTTTCGCTCATTTTCGAGTTAAAAAATTATATTATTATTCAATTAAAAGCATACATCAAGCGTCTGCGCCGTGTAAAATACTTTACTAAGCTTCTACACAGTATTTTTCCACAAGACGCCATTTTGATGCTCACCATGAAGAATTTTGATATTGTAACTGAAGCATTACGAAATATTAATTCTCCATCCAAATCATCTCTTTTCAATACGAATTTTGGATAAAAACAACTTTTTTTCAAAGTAGTAATGTTTTTCCCTATTTTATCGTTGATAAACTTCAAGCTTTACTTTTAACTCAATTCTGAAGCAGCATCCTAAAAAAGCGTTCAATTTTACGGTAGAAACATGGAATTGATAAATTGTATAAATATTCTAAACAATAAGGATATTTGGCTCAAAGTTTTCTTTAAAAAACGTCCTTGCTAGAGTTAAATGTTAGGTAGCACTTGCAGTCGAACCTGACGCATAATGAAAAGGATAACTACGCATAATGAAAAGGATAACTGCACTAAACATATACACTGCCGTTCAATCACTTTTGCCATACCCGAGCGAAAAATGGGTAAACTTCAAAGTTTCGTAGCTCAGTCAAAAAAAGCGTTTAATTTTACGGTAGAAACATGGAATCGATAAATTGTATAAATATTCTAAACAATAAGGATATTTGGCTCAAAGTTTTCTTTAAAAAACGTCCTTGCTAGAGCTAAATGTTAGGTAGCACTTGCAGTCGAACCTGACGCATAATGAAAAGGATAACTACGCATAATGAAAAGGATAACTGCGCATAATGAAAAGGATAACTGCACTAAACATATACACTGCCGTTCAATCACTTTTGCCATACCCGAGCGAAAAATGAGTAAACTTCAAAGTTTCGTAGCTCAGTCAAAAAAAGTCGGATCGACCTTTTGGACATGCTATTTTAAAGGTCTTTTCAAGCCCTTTCTAACCATATAAATTAGTATTAGGATTATTCATTTTTTCACTAATTGGCGTTAACAATTAACAAGTCGAAAAAAAAAGTTTTTCTGGTCTTTGCTATTTCTGCTGTCAGTTTAGTAAGAAGACTCGTAGAAACATTCTGAGCCCATAGATTTGTAGGTTTTTTTAAGACCTTTGAATCCTTTTTGTAAAAAGGGTCCTACGTGCCTTATTCGAAAAAATTTTATGTACAAAAAAGTTTCATTTTTATGTATAGAATAAGAAAAAACCAATCCATAGTACTTTTTTCTTATTCTATACATAAAAATGAAATTATTTTGTAAATAAAATTTTTGCGAATAAGGCATTCAGGACCCTTTTAAAAAAAAGGATTCAAAGGTCTAAAAAAAACCTACAAATCTATGGGCTCAGAATGTTTCTACGAGTCTTCTTACTAAACTGATAGCAGAAATAGCAAAGACCAGAAAAACTTTTTTTTTCGACTTGTTAATTGTTAACGCCAATTAGTGAAAAAATGAATAATCCTAATACTAATTTATATGGTTAGAAAGGGCTTGAAAAGACCTTTAAAATAGCATGTCCAAAAGGTCGATCCAACTTTTTTTGACTGAGCTACGAAACTTTGAAGTTTACTCATTTTTCGCTCGGGTATGGCAAAAGTGATTGAACGGCAGTGTATATGTTTAGTGCAGTTATCCTTTTCATTATGCGCAGTTATCCTTTTCATTATGCGTCAGGTTCGACTGCAAGTGCTACCTAACATTTAGCTCTAGCAAGGACGTTTTTTAAAGAAAACTTTGAGCCAAATATCCTTATTGTTTAGAATATTTATACAATTTATCGATTCCATGTTTCTACCGTAAAATTAAACGCTTTTTTTGACTGAGCTACGAAACTTTGAAGTTTACTCATTTTTCGCTCGGGTATGGCAAAAGTAATTGAACGGCAGTGTATATGTTTAGTGCAGTTATCCTTTTCATTATGCGTAGTTATCCTTTTCATTATGTGTCAGGTTTGACTGCAAGTGCTACCTAACATTTAGCTCTAGCAAGGACGTTTTTTAAAGAAAACTTTGAGCCAAATATCCTTATTGTTTAGAATATTTATACAATTTATCGATTCCATGTTTCTACCGTAAAATTAAACTACGAAACTTTGAAGTTTACTCATTTTTCGCCCAGGTATGGCAAAAGTGATTGAACGGCAGTGTACATGGAGACGAAGACATGCATCTTTTGGAAACAAAAAATTACAGGCAAAATATCTATTATGTATAAAGGAAAATGGTACATATATTTTACCAATTTATTATAATTTGATGAAAAGCATAATCGTTTATAAAGGGGAAATCTGACAACGTCGCTGTTGCTACAGTACCACCTTGTACGTTACAAAGCATGCAGGTTTCAGTCGAAAACATGCACCTGCATAGCTGACTAAAATTCGTATTTATTTTGCGACGTTGTCGCTTTTCTCTTTCGCGTAATGGTTATTTGCAATATTTCATTGGAACTCTGAATAAATGTATTTTTTATTGAAAATTTGGTGTTCCTAATTTATTTTTTACTTTCAATACCTTTCAAGCTTTTTGAAAAGTAATTATTTCATTTCTTGAGGCTATTTGTTGCACATAATACTTTTTTGTGCCACGACAGAAGGTCCTCCCATAATACTTTATGCATAAGAAGTCGTTTTTTACTTTTTTTCCTCAACTGTATACTGATTTTTGATCAAAGATTGAATTTAAAAAAGTTTCAAACGTTTTTTAAACAATTAATTCACTATCGAGCCTTTTTAATGTAGATCCAGCAATTTCCATTCATTTTGAGACTATCGCAGCAAGATTCGTCATCGTTTCTCTATGCTCCTCTTTATGTACGCGCAATGCAGACGCAATGTTTGATGTTGCCCACAACATGGATGTAATACGCGTTGGCCCAAATCCAGTGGTGAGAAGGGAAATGGATACGAGGAAGGGAGCACACTAACGCATCGCATAGGCGAAAATGAATGCGGTGCAGCGCCGGCCGGGGCATGCATATATGCTTGGAGCGCGAGCGAGCACGTCTGTATTCTGCATGCGGAGAAAGCTAGACGAAAAAAGACTCATTGCATGACGCTCGCGCCTATGTGTGTGCGCGCATAATATATATATATATATTACACACAGACGCCGTGATGTTAGTATATAGTATAAGCAACAGCAGCAGCGAAAGGGGAAAATATAGACGAGAAAAAGCCCAGCAAGAGTTGGGCGCAGACGGAACAGACATAGAAAAGCGGAAGACGCGCCGCGTCCAGCAGGCGTTTAAAACCTTACACTCTACGACGATGACGAAAATGAGAAACGAGCTTAGGCGCACTCAAAATCACACACAGACTCGTTGGCATAGTTTGACTGTGTGTGTGGGATAATTAAAGGTCCCCACTTCGCTTGGTATAAGGTCAAACTTTTATTAGACTCGAGATTCATTGTTGTGCCGGATGCAGCGAGTAATGCTGCTGCAAATTGTGGATTTTCGGCCCAGTTGAAAGAGTTTTTACGAAACGAACACGACAGTGTTTACTCATTCCGATCGTTTGAAAAAATAAATATTATTATGCCAGCACGTTTCTATCTCTTCTAGGATGTTTGGCTTCGCGGCTCAGATAGATCACTTCCGGAAAAGTCGATACAACTCGCGCGCAGCAGCAAGCCTTTCGTTGCTGGCTGTATTATTGCAAAGGATGTTGCACAATGACGCGCGCGATCTGGTGTGTCGCGCGCGCGTTGTCATCGAGAATGAATCTCACCTAATTTAACTTTCACTAATTTTTGAACGATTTCCAAAAAAAAAAGAGAAGATTTTACCCACGCTAGAACGTCATAGGTTGAATAACGATTTTCTCTATCGTTGGCGCTTATTTCTCGTTCGTGACTTTCCCGCTCTTTTTTTGTTACTTTTTAGTTTCTTTCTCCTTTCTCCGGCTTAAATAAATCAAACTGTAAGATCTATAAAAATAAGAAAATCTGTCGCTCACATTCTCACAATAATGCTTTCCTTTTTTCATTAAACGTTTTTTTTTTTAATTTCTAACATAATTCTTTTTGGAATTCTACTGTGGTCAATCGTAGCTCTCGTAAAAATTAATGTCAAAGCATAGGTACTTATATGTAATGTACTTCAGTTTTCCATTGTTCCCTGTATATATGTCAAATCACATGTTTTTTTTATATGAATGAGGTTTTCTACGGACTGCCGCAATGATGATAACAACGGCGAATAGTAAAGCTTGTATGTTACTGCAATTTATACAAAAGTTTGCATCAATGTATCACGCGGACAACGTATGACGGACTTGGCGCATTACGTCACGATCGCGCTCAGCGCGGAAAAACTTTCATTTATCAAAATACCCGTAAAAATTGTATCGCTATCGTGATCGCAGGATCGTTAGTTTTTCAAAATCCGCTTCTTGAGGACCAATTTTCTCAAAAACGAGGAAATATTATGTATAGGAAAACTGAAGCTTCTTCCGTAATTTTTTGATTTTAAATATAAATCGAATCGTTGCATTACGACACGTAACACGTTGGTGTGTCATGAAAAAGACCCAAATCACTTCCTATGAAATTCAATTGAAGAAAACTGAGGTTGCCATTCGGTATTATAGAATTAAACGTAAACAGAGAAAAAAAAGGCAAGAACGTCAAAACACAGAGGCCATTGTTGTGTATCGTGAAAAATTCTCGTCAACTCATCAAAACTTTATAAATTCAATCCTAGAGTTTGCATTAAACATTATCTATCGACGTGCGCCGATGAATTTCTCTATCCGTTGCGTAAGCTCCTCTTGTGGTTCTCTATCTCTTTCTCCTTCGCTTGCTGTTTTACGCTTTGGGCTACCTTTTTGTCTTGTGCGAGTTTTCTCTCTGTCTCTCTTTCTTTCTTTTTCTCCTCCTATACATATATATCATGTGTAAGTTCGCCTAGTGCCGCTGCTGCTGCAGGTAAAATTGGGTCAACGTTATATGTAAAGTAAGCGATTTTCCCTGTACACACACACATGTGTCGGTGCGTTTATATACATTATATATATACTACATATATATATATATATTTTTCAATGACGTAATTGAAAGAACTGCAGCAGCAACGAGACAGCAGCAGCGATGCTATCGATCAAAAAAACGCTATGTTCTATTATACTCACGTGTGCTCAGAAGTGCACTTGTATATATACTGAGCCTCGCGTATATATTATACATATCCTACTGTGTGCATTGCGTTCTTACACATAGATCTGCCGATCGCGACAGGAATCTTTATTAGCGTGGCGTTGTTGTAATTTGTTTGCGTGAAAAATTTACACTTCAGAATTCTAGTCGCGAGTTCGTATTACAGATCGCGTAGCCCGATAAATTCCCCGAGATATTTCAAACATCCTATGCGTATTATTATTCAATTTCTAGATCGTGATGTGGCTACTTTTTGAGCTATGCACTGCGTGTATGTTTCGGTTATAAATTCAATTAAGCTCTCCCCCTAATAGTAAAGGCACAGCGCCCATGTTAATATAAATACATATCTTATAAGTGTAAAAAATTTGTTTGGCGCGCGCGCCCAAGCTAAGTGGAAGATTTTTCATTTCAACGAAGAAAAAAATAGACTCGACCCATGGCACTATCGTAAATAAATTGATATGCGTTAACATTTGACCTAGGAATGAACCTTTACAGGCAGCAGAATGTCAGGCGTTTACAAAATGTCATTGATCACTACCGGTAGTTTTCCAGAGAATCAAAATAAAGACCGGAAATTTTTCGATGTTTAGCGCGTCGTCACCATCATCAAATTTATGGGAGCTTCGCTTATATGTTAAAAACAGAAACGACGTGATGGCAGCCGCGACGCGATTTTTTTTCAATATTAAAATCGCCTTATTTACGCAGTTTCGCGAATTATTTGCGAAAATTCGAAGGGATAAATAAGACGTTGATTCTTAATTTAAAAGAAGAAAAAAAAATGATTCACAAAAAGTCTAGTTTCGACATTGTATATTTCGTCGCCGTAAGGACACTTACGCGCGCATGCCTCTGGCTAATATTACGCGCGCGCGCAACCTCTCGAACGAATTATATTTTTATAATTGTTCAATCGCGAGAGAGAGATTTCACATAACGTACTAGTGATTCCAGTAATTGTATCTTCGAGCCAAAGCCCGCCCCGATTATTATTGAATCGGCTCTCGATCAATTGACGCACGCGCGAGCGCCTGTCGTAATTCAATTAGAAATAATTTCTGGAAAATAATATTTGCCCATCATCCAGTGTAAAATCAGTCGAATAAATATTTGTGCAATACCCGAGCTTTTCATCTGTACAGTAGTGTAGGTATATAGCATCGAAATTCGCAGCATCTCTGCAGCTGCAGCGTATATAGCACACGATGTGCTTTCTCTTCTCGCTCTTCTCAATAACTGCACATTGCAGCCCATGAGTCCAACAACCGGAAGAGTCGTGCTTGCAGGCGCGCGAGCGAGTATATTTTCCCTCTCTTGCATTCGTGCCTGGCGTACAGTACGTGCACCCACACCTCGGTGTCAATTTGCAAATATTTTCCTCCCTCCCACCCTCTCTCTCTCTCTCACTCACTCTCGCCGAGTTTTATGGGCAATAAATTCTATTTGGCTCGTACTACATTGTGTCGTTATATACGTACGTGTATATATATATATATATTTCCCGCGCAGCCAAGTTAAACAGCTCTCTGAATGATTATAAACGCGCGCGCACATATGCATGCACGCATGTAGGTGTCTGCGCGACGCGCCCGACATAAGTCGTCTCGTCCTAGTCTCCTCTTCTTCTCCTCTCTTTATTTATTTTTTTCGGTCTTTTTATCAGCTTATCGCGCCATGCTCTCTCCTATAAATGTGTGGTGTATTTTCTCACATACGCGAGAATGACAAAAGACTATATGTGCGGTGACGACGAAGACGACGGCGAGCTCATGGCGTCGCGCAGTTGCTTACGGCCATCTCTCTCTCTCTCTCTCTCTCTCGAGGCGCAGTGCAGTTTCTATATTTATTTTGGACTCTCTCTCAGTGGCTTGACAGTCGAATCTTTTTAGAGTTATATACGCGCGCGAATCAGCCGCCGCCGTATATACGCCACCGCAGCTAGTGGTAGTCTATTCCCAATCGCAAGCGTGCGCGCGCGCGACGTCTAAACATACACTACTTGTACACGCACGAGAGCCGGCTATATACATATATACTTTGGAGCAAAGCCGACTGAATGAGCAAAAAAATCGGCTAAATTAGCACTATGGCTAAAGTAGTGTACTTTAACCGAGTCATTCTCTCGACTCGCTCTCGTGTGCGGAGAGCATCGTGTAGCAGCACTACCTATATAGCACCACACTCGACTCTACTCTGTCGAAGGCAGAATTGTTTTTCTGTTTCTCCTATCTTATATATACACGTTTTCTCTATCTTGTCTGCGAGGGACGAAGCGTATTATAATACTATGAGAGGCGTCGAGTGTTTTGGCTATGTGTGTACGACGCATATATATCGTCTCTTCGACGCGGTGTGTTTTTATGTAAGATTGTGTGTGTGTGTGTGTGGATAGAGCTGTCTATCGCTTGTCCGCGTATAAGGTCCGCTTGAGAGCCGCGCGCGAACGGGCAAAGGAAAAATTTCGGAAAAAAGAAGAAGAGATAAGAGGCCGGCGCTCGAGCAACAGCGACGCGGCACGTGTAAGCGTGACGAGTGACTTCCATTATACACACACATATACGCAGCAAGACAGAGGGATCTAAGTTTAGTTTGACGCCCCGCGACCAAATTGTATATATCTCGAGCTGCCCAAAAAAAAAAATATGCTCGCAATTAATTCCAGCGCCCGGTGTAATAAAAATCGCGACCGTGTACGTATAAACGTGCGACACGCGCGCGTGCACAGCCCCCCTGCGATTGTATTAACGTTTCGAATTTATTCCGTACATATCTAGAACTCTGTGTCATTTCCGTCCGTTAAATCTTGACATTTTTCTCGTTTTTCTTCCCCTTTTTCCTCTTTGGCCCGTAAGAGAATCTTATACTAATTTTGATGTATGCAACTCTCGCCATATGTCAAGATGACTGTGCGCGTTTTTTTAGTGTATTTGGCCATGACTGTCACGAAATAATCCAAGCGTGGGTGTTATTTTATAGATAATGTTTGCTTTTCTCGAGAGAGAGAAAAAAAAGACGAGAAAAATAAAAAATGAATGTTTTATCGACCGAGATAAATCGCCGAGTGATTTACTAATGCACACGAGGGAATTCCTCTATATATAATATAATACAACGGATTTAAAATACTCGGCTGCAGCGCCGCCACCGCGTACACGTGTGCGCGCAAACGTCAAAAGCACACACGCATGTCTATACACAGATACATAAGTAAGGTAAACGACCCAACTTTGGAACGATGTCCCGAAAAATGAAACACTTATAAATAATACAGTATTTTAAAATATAGCCGGCTATTATTCGTTTACATATGAATGTATATGATGAAATAAACACCTAATGATCATTATGAGTAAACATTATTACTATCTAATGATCATATTATTTTTAAAAATAAAATCTATATTCTGACTTTGTACTTTGGTGCAGCCAGCATCTATGTCGCAAGCAATGCTTGAAAAAAACATAAGTTTTTTCATATTGTTGTTAAAAAATAGTAGTTATAATAGTTATTGCTATAACTTAAGTGTTCTGCAGATGTATAGGAACAAATACAGCTTAATTTTCAGGTAAGAGAATTGTTTTGTCTATCTTTAAGTGTGAAAGTGTTATATGCGACTAACCTAAAAATTAAAATACACGTCAACAAATCATTGACTCTTAAGATTAATATAACGAATCCTAATTTGTTACACAAAATTCTAATATGGCTGCAATAAATAAAGGTAAATCTAAAAAAAAGGCGACTCCACGTAACACGCAACGCAAATCCACAAAAAAATGAAGTTAAAGTCAAAAAAGGAAGAGTACCTTACAAAGCCTAAACCACCCATAGCTGGTACGAATAATGCATGGTTAAAAGTACATCTAGAGAAAGAACAGAAAAAGGAGTTTATTGAAGAAAAAATGTCAGAAAAAAAATTGCAGGCAGATAAAAAAGAAGTGGGTAAAAGGAAAATTCCTTTCCTAGAGGAAATAAAAACCATTGAATTTAAAATTTTGAGATCCAATCCGGAAGAAAAAATAAAACTATTGATCGAAAAGAAAGCTTCTGAGCAAGAGAAGAAAAAGATAGAAGCTGAAATGAAAGCTGTACAGGAAGAAATCAATTCACTAAACTTAATTATTAAAAATTACACATCAAGGGCTGGTAGCGGTGTGGATACAGTCGAGGTGTGTTTACAACGTCCCCAACGCTGCAAACACGCTGAGACGTATCCACACCGCTACTCAGCCCTTGTTGTATAAAAAATTTTTCTGCATAAAGGCACGTTTCGAGGAGCAAATAAAGTTGTTGTATAATTTCACTATGCATTTTGGAGGCGAATCTATAAGTTAATTTTTTATAAATGTAACACATAATAATTGTTAGTAAAATAACATTTTTTTTTTATAAATGTAACATTTTTTACTAATTTATTTTTAGTTTAATAAAAATTTTACTATGAATGTAACATTTGGCAGTAGTAACAGTACTTTTCAATTATTATTAATTGTAAAATTACAATTTTTAAAAATATAAATTGGAGTTTCCTTTCCTCGTTTTCCAAATGAATCAACTGGACTAGAATTTTCCTTATTTTGTTGATTGTTAAATTTTCTTTTTTTGGCAATTTTTTCTTTCATTTCAATTTCAGTTGCAAAAAATTCCTCATAATCCTCTTGTGTCAACTGACATTCTTTTAATTCATCTTGACTTTAATCATACTGACTATTAATTATATTAAATTCTTTTTTTTTGCAAAACCTTCAATGGTTGACGAGTCACATTAGAATTTTTTCTACAATTTTTCAATTGAGGGTTATGAGGAATTTTTAGCAACTTTTCATCAGAATAAAAATTTGTTTCTAAAACATCTTGATACTATTCTTGGGTGATCATCAGAAGATCAACCAAGCTGTCATCTACGTCCTCCTCAATAATCTCATCTGAATATTTTTGGTGCGAGGTGCTTGGTTTAGAAAGATTGTGGTTTTATTTTGGCAAAGCACCACAAGGAGTTGTTTTTTCTGGCTTCTTTATATTTAAAGCGGATTCAATAATCTTACTAGTAGATTTTTTATTAAGAAGCGACTCATTCACATAACTTTCAGTTACAGTAGAACTTTTCCATCCCCTAGTCTTTTTAAAGTAATCAGGTTAGCACCATTATCAGCAGCAAATGTAGCTGATGTTCTTCTCAAGGCGTGCCCAGTATATTTATTTGGTTGCTCGAGTTCCAGATGAGTGGCTATATCTTTGGGAATTGATGACAGCTTGCCTTTTCCAACGTTCTGTAAAAGAAATTAAGTGTTTCAATTACGTCTTAAAGGAATGGAAAGATTTTTTGTTCAAGTTTTAATTTTATGAGTATGTAAGAATATATAGTGTAATAAAAAAAGTTACCTGACGAGTACATTTTTGATCTCTGTACTGAACAAAAAATCTTTCCATTTCTTGTGGACGTAGTTTGATATATTTATTAATAATGTGATGCACTTCTGGACTAGTGACGAAGGATTTGGTGATACCAGTTTTTGTCTTTAAAATCTTGATATGGTATAGCATACCTTCTTCTTTCACATCATTTATAGTTATATTGCGCAATTCCATAGAGCGTAGACATCCATGGAGTCCGATTACAAGCACAACCTATGAAATTTATTACTGTAAGTCTAGTCACTTCAAATAATAATATTTGAGAATAAAATATGAATGCAGCAAAAAGTTCTCATCAGAGGCATCGTTTAAAAATGTAGAGACTTCATGTGTCGTAAAGACCATAGCTTTTTGTGGAATATGTTTTTTCCCTTTATTTTTAAAAAAACATCGCAGCTCCAAAAATTTACTTATGTCTTGATACTCTTTCCATGACAACATAGCCTTCAATTTTGTATACGTCGCCCACAAGGTAGTTGGAGCATAATTCTCGGATAGTTGCTGAAAGTACGCTAAAAGATGTGCCTGTGTAGTTTCACTACCCAACTTCATCTCTTTTTTCCAGTCTTGAAACTTTGTGTACTGTTTTTCATAAAGTTTTTTTGATTTTTCGGGTATGACGTTGGATCGCGCTTTGTCGACTAGCTCCTGTATCGCATTGGTTGAGTCAGCTTGTTCTCCCTCTTCTTCTTCTTCATCGCTTTCACTATCTCTATCACTATCATCAGGGTGACTGCTACTCACGAGGAACATCGATTGAAAATCCATTTTTATATTTTTAGGTTTGTAAGTTTATGCGAATAGGTTATACGTTTACAATGAAGGTTAGAAATGAGCAAGTCGCGACTCTGGTAGTTAGCAGAGAAATGAATTTCAGTCAGACGTACGTGCGCTGTTTTTTTCATAATATTTTTATGTCGACTGTTGACTGTCTAGCGTACATGCGTGCTTCTTAACTGTATCACACGGCTCCTGGACCTGTATTGAATGATTTCAGTGCGAGGAGAAGTGCGAATAGTCACCACATAGCGCGCTGCTCTCCTCGACTGTATGCGAATACATTACTCATTGAGCATGCTCAGCGCGAAATAAGCCTCAAACGGGCCCGTATGCTGAAAAATTAATTATGTTTCTTTATGTTTAAAACTAATTATAAAATAGTTGAATTATATAGAACTAAGTTGAGATGAGTTTTAAGGTTTTTCTTAATTTTTAAAATTAATTATGTTTCTTTATGTTTGATACTAATTATAAATTAGTTGAATATTATATATATAAATTCTTTATTTCAGCTAATTATTAGGCCCAGAAATAGATATTTTTTTTATAAACAGTAATTACATAAATATTTTCTTAATCCTACATAAATGCATATACAATCTAAATTAGAAAAGAACCTTTCATAAAAACTGCAGTTTCCTTCCTCACCTACTCTTATGTTGAAATCACCACCTATTATCACCTTACTTTCTTTTTCTCCTTCCACGTTCTCCAAATATTTCCATATCGCTTTTAAGTTCCCTTGGTTATACACTGACAAGGAGAGCCTTTCATCTTAGGGTCACAGATCCTTACCAAACTTGTTTGGTGGGGGTCTTCTTGTATATAATAATAAAGCCCCCTATGGTTACTTTATTCCAATGAGCCCTGGAAAGAGTTATAGAGCAGAAAAATGTATTAAATATAATATAATGTTAAAAAGTACCACTTATTGGTATCAGGCCTTGTACGGTCAAGTCTAACTCTCTCAAAAATATTTGTACATGAACTTTTATGCACTCTAAACACTTTTGCAAACAATAAACAATTAAACTCATTTGGTTTACTGTGTAAGTTTTGAAGAGCGCACCAATTTGAGCTAAAATTAACGTACCAAACAATAAATATTGATGTAAATTATATGAAAATGTTTTTATTTGTATAACTCACAAATCCCTTCTCTTCACCTATTCCTGACACTCGTCTGGATTCAGATTCACTCCAGATGAGTGTCAGAAATAGGTGAGAAAGAAAGAACAGTAAGTTTTATAAATGAAAACATTTTTACATGCTTTAATATAAATATTAGTTGATAAATGCATAAATTTTAGCTCAAATTGGTTCGCTCTTTGAAACTTTTTCAGTAAACCAATTGAGATAAATTGTTTATTGATTGAAAAGGTGTTTGGAAAAACTCAAAGTATAAACACTTCTTCAGTCAGTTAGACCTGAATGTGTAAACCTGATACCCTTATACTCTAATATATGGTATACATCATATTATGTTATATACTTCATGGTGCTTTATAATGGTTTCCAGGGCCCATTGGAATAATGTAACTATAGGGGGCTTTATTATTAGGTACAAGAAGACCCCCAAACAAGTTTGGTAAGGATCTGTGACCCAAAGATGAAAGGCTCTCCTTGTGAGTATACCTGTAGTTCTTCTCCTATGAATACTTTCACTGCTCCCTTGTTGATTACTTGAAATACTATGTCCTTTCCTTGACTCCACTCTTCTTTTATGCCTATCATCATTCCCCCTCTTGCTCTTCCTTTTCTTTTTTCTCTCTTCGCAACCACACATCACCACTTGTAACCTTTGTCCATATTTTTTTTATAATTTTCCCAACTTTTTTCTTCCATCCAAGTCTCCAACAGATACACAAAGTCGAAACCTTTTATGTATGCCCAAAATTCCATATCCTTGTTAAAAACACCTGCCACATTCCACCATAACATCCTTCTACCACTTTCTTTTTCCTTTTCATCAATACAGTCTTCTTCCGCAACGCTACTATCCTTTAGTCCTAAGCTCCTCTTGTTCCACACCTTTCTACTCCTATCACCACTCCACTTCTTCTTTTTCTGGGCCTCTTCTAGAAATCCACCTCCTGCTTTTCAGCACTTTTCTCTTTCTCCATATCCTTCTTGCGACTCTCTTCTTCTTCTTGCACACTTTCCCACCTCAACCACTTTCCTTCAACACACACTCTGCCTACGCCAATCTTGATCTCCTTTCCTTTTTCACGCTACTCCTTTGCCCACCTTGAAATCGCTTCTTGTTTCTTCCTTTCCTCATACGACACATCATTTTCAATGTATAAAGAAGACCCTGTCAGCCTTGACTTCCTCCTCATTATCATATCCTTTTGCTCCCTCTTACCAAAGAAGATAGACACGTATAGAAGCCCAGAGCTTAAGTAAAAATTGAGGCTGGCTCACATGGTACCAAAACCAACTTCAAGGGGGCGCGACGAGCAACCTTAGCCTGTAACGCATAAGCATCATTTAGTTCTCCATACTCGTAATATAAGACTAGTCGAGTGGTCAAGCGCTCGGCTTAGTCTTTTGCGCCGACCGATTGGGCATTGGTTCGATCCCAGGCCGCGGATATTTTTTTTGCATTTTTTTTCTCAAATTATTAAGAATAAAGTAGGGATTTCGATGTTAGCTGATGTTGGTCATAAAATTAAAATTACATTGATAATCAAACGTTTTCTTTCTTGTTTTTTTTTTCGACAAAAAAATAAAAAATTACATTTAATTCAAACGCAAATTAGATTAAATTAAAAAAATGTCGTGTCAATTTGGTTAAATGAAGTTTCTTTTTTATGAAAATATCCCTGGTAGAAATCGAACATTTTTTTGGCATTAATAAAACGATTTTTGGACCATTTATTGGCCAACTCCCTAAATTGGTAATTTAATGGCCAATAAATGGTCAAGAAAACGTTTCACTGATGCTCTGAAAAATTTAATTTCTACTAGGGATCTCGGACACAAATTTTAAATGTACCGTATCACTTGATTATTATTTTTCACATTTAAAAAAAACCTTTAATAAATAAATTTATCAAAGTATTTTTAATTTTACAACCAATATTAGCTAAAAGCGAAATCCCTACTTTCTTAATAATTTGAGAAAAAAAATGCAAAAAAAATATCCGCGGCCTGGGATCGAACCAATGCCCGATCGGTCGGCGCAAAAGACTAAGCCGAGCGCTTGACCACTCGACTAGTCTTATATTACAAGTATAGAGAACTAAATGATGCTTATTCATTATAGGCTTAGGTTGCTCGTCGCGCCACCTGGAAGTTGGTTTTGGTACCATGTGAGCCAGCCTCAATCGCGCCTATAGTTCTGTGCTTCTATACGTGTCTATCTTCTTTGCTCTTACTACATTTTCCTACAGTAACCTGACCACTCTTCCATGCAGCCTCCAGCTTGATTTCTATGTCTAGTTTACTTTTCAGCATTTCTTCTATTTCTTCCGTAACATTTGCTCCTACTCCTTTCATACCTTTTATCACTATATTCATCCTACGTTCCTCTCTGTCTTTTTCATTCACCATCCTCTTCATCTGCACCACTTCCTTCTGAGACAAGCTAATACCGCTGGCTGCACTTCTGTAGCTTTTCATACTGAACCTAGATTTTCTAGAACTTGCCACACTTCCTACGTCACTCGCCACTTCTTCCTCATTTTCATATTGTTCCTTTATAAAGTCCAGCACCACCGTCTGCAAGTCTCTCAAATTTTCTTCACATTCCTTCACTGTTATTTCCATACTCACAATTGACTTTTCTAAAACCAATACTTTTCCTCCTAACCTTTCCAATTCCGAGCAGTGGCCCGAGAACACTGCCTTGAGGTACACCTGAGGTAGTCGGTAGCCATGTCGACTTCCCTCCTCCCGAATCCGTAACCGCCTGTGTACGGCGCATCAGATACGAAGCAAACCATTGCACTGTCGAGTCGCTGAGGTTGAAGTTGCGCAGTTTCTGCAGAAGCAGTTGACGCGGAACCATGTCAAATGCTTTTGAAAAATCAAAAAGTGCTAGAAGTGTTATTTTTCTGTCATCCACAGCCTGACGCACATCATCCGTGAGCCCCAGCAATGCCGACTGGGTGCTGTGCCCTCTCCGAAAACCAGCCTGGCGTGACTTGAGCAACTCATTTTGCTCAAGAAAGTCAATCAGTTGGTTGTGTACCAGCCTTTCGCACAGTTTAGACATTTCACACAGTTTGGCTATGGGTCGCGTATCTGAGATATCCGTGATGACTTTTTTCTTGGATAAGGGTAGCACATAGGTTTTCCGCCAAGCCGATGGGAAGGTATGTGAGGTGATAGACATACCTGAAACCTGTTCCATTGCACGGACATGTCATCAACTTGCTTTAAACGCCTTTGAAAAAAAATTTTTTTATTTTTTTATCGTGAAAATGGAAAATTTACCTTCGCAGACCCAAAACACTTTAAGAGAAACTCATACCCAACTTTTACGCGACTTCATAAAGCTAATTTATGCTTAAAAAGACAACATGTGCAAAACCGGCGTTCCTAAGGTGGGTCGTTTACCTTATAATAGTATAATCGCAATGATACCAATTCTCTGCGGCGTTTGTGCGCGCGCACGCGACACTGTTTCGAGCTCTGCCGCGGCGACACAACGCATGGTTGCATCAAAATGCGAATTTCTCACGAATTCGCGCGCGCGGCGTTGAGGCAACACATCCGCAGCAGCAGCAGCAGAGACACTCACTCACACACACGAATGCATACGTACAAATGTGCTACAGACAACGCAGACATTTCTGCGTGTGCGATAGAGTTGCAGGAAGGAAGTATACATAATATGGTATTTATATAAAAAGCTCGTCGTATAGCCGGCGATGCTCGCCGGCGCGGGCCGTTGTATGTGTGCGTACAAGCATCTCTTCCGTCACATCTTTATCGCGCCCGAAGGTCGTCACCATGCTGATGATGATGACGATGATGGTCGGTCGACGAGTCTCGACTCTGCGGCGCGCACGACAAAAAAAAGCCACGACTGTATTTATACCGGCTTTTTTTTCTATTTCTTTTTTTCTTTTTTTTTTTTAATTGAAGTGATTTTTTCTCTCTTTTCATGTAACATTTATACACATGAGAATCCTGTTTCGAAAGAATCGCTCATTTTATTTTATGACACGGTGCACACAATCGCTCTCGTGTGCGCAGCTCGTCGTAGTCAAGATGCGAGGCAATTACGAAAATTTTTCAATTGTTCAAACGGTGCACAGCACATGAGTGCGCCTTTATTATTAATAAGTTCCGATGCGATATAACCGTATTGTTTTATGCTAATGGCGCAGCAATTTCATTTTTTTAACGAAGAGAATCGCGACACGAGGCACGCCATTGGAAATAAAGAATGTGTATGTATGAACGCAGTTTCATATAGCGATCCTTTTCTACTTCTGTTCTGATCCTTCTCTTCTTTACTTTGTACTGCGGCTTATCTCGAGGGCCTAAGCGTAAATCGTCTAGCTAATTGCAATTGTACAAACGCGACGTCGTCGTCGTCGTCGTCCAGGTCGACGCGATGTATCGTAATGTATGTGCGTCAAGCAGGCCGCGCTGCTGGCACAATACCTCCATACAAAAGATAATACACCTCCCCGCCGAAAAAAAGTCCTCCCAACTCGCGCTCTCATGTTCTCGTTGCGTCGCCGCCGAGCTGCCGCATATAGGCTGCATTAGAGCCGCAGTATCCTTAGCCGAGAAGTATAGTACCTCTCGCACATATCCTGCGCAAACGGCAACACGCACACTGCACCAACTTGCAGCGTGGCTCTTACATATGCACATTTACACTATGCAGTACACGCGAGTACAGCCGCAGGAGTGCGGTATATACCTAAGGAGTGGGCGACGAGAGAGAGAGAGCCGAGGAGCAAGTCTTTAATGCGTAGGCGCTTTCATCGGCTGCATGCACTCGAGTCTCGAGTCGTCGTCGTCCTCGCGCGCGCGTTCGGGTCCTTTCCCCCGCGTCCTATTAATCTACAACTTCCGGTGGCTACAACGCGCGGCTGCGAGAGCAGGTCCGCACCCAGACTGCGTGGTCGGGGTCTCTTCGGGTTTTTCTTCCACCGCTGCAGCAGCAGCAGCGCAGCGCATAATGCACGTGGCTTCGATCGGTGGGAGATATACACATTCGCGCGTACGGTCGCTGCTGCGAGAGATGAATTAGGGAAGTGCAGTACCATTGCATACTACTCGCACAAAGGAGAGTGAGGGGGGCAGGAAAGAGAGTTTTCATGAGTGTGTACAGTGTGGGAGTGCGGAGCAACGAGTTTTACGATCTCTGAGCCTCTCTCTCTCTCTCTTTTTACTCGGTCGTAAGGAGCCACTATGGTACGTAAGATAGTATATAGTATGCCGGTGCACGCAGCAGCAGCTTTGCGCGCATGAATGAAAATTGCAAACGTGTTCGCGCGGCGGCTTATGCACATGCGCGTACACATACACACACACTCATTTAATACGCGCAGACGCTTATTAGAAAGAAATTTCGCGCGCACGAGGCAGAGAGAGAGAGAGAGAGAGTGAGCACGAGCGAGGCGGTTTAAAAGACCGATCGCACAAAAAATCGGATCGGAAATTATGGCGGGCTGTGCGCGCGGCGCTGCACATGCAACGATCGCGAGCGGCGATGTATATCGTCGTATTATATATAAACACAGACACACAAGTGCAGTGCACGCGAGCTCGCACGAGATCTCTGTATTAAACGCGCTCGTATGCGGCATTTATGATTTTGCCCTTCGGCAACGACTCTAAATTCTGCCGACTTTTTGTATCCCTCTCTCTCTCTTCTTGCTTCCAATTCATTTCTCGGTGCATTGCGAATTTTATTATTTCCTTTGCCTGACGACGACGAGTCAACTTTCTAATTCGAAAATCCCAGTCCTTAGGTGACGATGTATAACAAAGTCGCGGCGGTGGCGGCGGGCAAGTCTTGATTACTCGCGCCTCGCACGCCCGTTGTTAGCAGTATACAAAGTGCTACTATAAAGTCCTCAAAAATTAATTTTGCGTAATGCATCGTTTCGCATATAATACGGCGGCGGCGGCGGCGCACGCAGTTATCGCGTAGACACCATCTCCCCCTTATTATTATTAAGCTACGTACGTGTGCGTGTCCGTGTGCGTGTATATGGCGCGTTATATGGCATACATATGTATACACAGTGCAGTGACTGTGTAATAATATTATTTACGCGTATAACCCTCTTTACGAATGAATAAATTAAGCGCGCGCAAGTTAATGCGCGCCGGCCGTTGAGCTGCTAGCGCGCACGGGGAGACACCACATACACCCAAGACGACGGGGCAGGGGTGGCATGGGGCCGCGTAAAAAGTGAATTATTTTAACTGTTATATACTCTATGCGATTTATGTGTGTATGTGTATGTGTGTAGGCACGCACTTGGCACATCGCACTTGGCTGCGCGGCAAATTCTTGTGGCGCGCGGCTCTTGTGCACCGCGGATAAAATAAATGGCGTATAATATATATACACTGGGCTGCGGGCTTGAATCATCCACACGTCACTAATTGCTATCGCGATACGTATTATACATATACTCGTATTAATTTACCTACTGTACCCAGTATATACTGGAGCTGAGCTAGCGATCCTGCGTGTGCAGCACCACGCGTGCAAGTCGTCGTCCCATCACCGCCGCACGCATAAAACGAAGGGCCCGTAGCGTGTCTCGGATCGTGCGCGATATCACCGCGGGCCAACGATCCGATGCGACAGCAGGAGCAAGCAGGATTCGCTGAATTATTATAATCTTTCTCGGGAACTTTGATTTCGCTTTAATACGATCGGCTCTTGAATTATGCGTAAAATATCAAAACAATAATGGACGATATAGCGCAATTAGTAAGACAATGTGCTTTTCACCGTCGAGACCACGCTACCGCGTGCATTTAATTCCTTTCTTCCGAGAGACATTTCAAGAAATATCTAGAGCAAAAACTTGTTTACACCATTTCGATGGCACGCGCGCGCACACTTTTTCGAAAGCTTCTTCCTCGCGCAGTCCGCGCGCTGCAGTCTGCGCAGGTAAAATCACTTTTTTCCATCGTCGGCCACCTATATAGAGAGATACGTCGAAGCGAAAAAGCCCTGCCATACTATGCGCCGCTATAATGTGATTATATAAACATGCGAGTGAACAGCAGCAGCAGCAAGCAGGCATTTGATGATGATGATGGTGTGTGTGTGCATTTAAACGCATACACACGTACAGAAAGAGAGAGAGAGAGAGTAGGCAAGCGCGCGCGGCCGATAAGGATCTCCACTTGGCCGAGTCCTGCAGGCCGCGCGCTGCTGCATCTATATGTTTGCGCGCGCTCGATTTGCCGTGAAATTGGCCTGCATACAGCAGCGGCGCAGGCCTCTATGACCGTCTGCGCGTCGGTGGTGGCGGCGGCGGCATTCTTTTGCGCTTCTGTATGTTTGTTTTCATTTTGACTAATTATTCGCCATAAATACGCGTATATAGAGGCCGTATACGTGCTGCTTTACCACAGCTGCAAGGAAACTATTGTAAGAATTTGACGATTCCTGCGTACTTATGCATTTTCATGAGAAATTCCAGGATTACATAAACGCCTATGTACGGGCACTAAGTACTGTTAACTCCCTAGATTATATACATGTAGGTATATGCCGTGTATAAATGTGTGTACGTTTAGTTACTCATACAATCCTATTTATATGGAGCTCGCAAATTTGTTGTTATCGAAATTTGTTTGTTTTGTGTGTATACAGGCAGTAGCGGCAACGGTAACTCGGTCGGCTGTCCAACCTATACAATCATCATTAAGTACACATAGCTCATATACTCGCCGGAATTTAGCTTTGCAATTTTTAGCTCGACGCACGAGAGAAGATAACGCAAATCAATTTTAAAATTCGACATTCTGCACCGAGGCAGATTATTCTGGTCGCGCGCAAATTTCGCTGCTTCTCTTTAACCTCGAGTACTGCCGCGTTATAGTGTCTCGACTCTCGGCTCTTATTTATCAAGCTTGTTTACATTACGCACGTCAAAATTTATGTTGTCGATTGCTTTGACACAAGGAGACTGACACACGTACCATACATAAACACACATAAACTTACGCTTTCGTTTATTGCGGATATCTCTGTGCAAAATGTAAACAAAGGAAAAATCACGATAGGGTGCCCCAGTACGGCTCGCAACCGGCCTTAACTAATTAGACGAGCAATTTTCGACTCGCTGGGAGGACTTTAAATCTTTCCTTCGAAATGAAAAGGGGAAGATTATAATTTTCATGTTTTTTCCTGAGCAACCTAATTCTGTGATCTCAATCGCTAAGATTTAGCTTTTAATTACAAAAGTCCGAGTAGCAGATAAAAAACATATAAAATATTTTTATTCCGAATTGAAGTTTTTCTGAAAGTTTCATTTCAATGCGTTTGAAAATCCAAATTCGTTACTGAGCGCGCCATCTATGGCTTGTCATATTGAGGAAATAAAACGTAACTTGGATTCTAATGGACCAAGAAGTTATCAAATTTTCTCTTGAAATTTGAAACTGGTAACGACATCTATGGCCTTAACGGAAAACTCCCTACTTTTACTAACAACCTACCTTAGTCTTCCTACCTTACGTAAGACATTCGGATCTTCCTACTTTTCGTAAGGGGCGTCAAAATATGCACTACACCCTCCTCCTCCTCCATCCTCCAGAAAAAACCATTTTCTTTGGTACCATTTTCATTGGTAATATTTATTTATTATGAGCTCTGTATCTGCCCTGCATACGAACAATGTTTATATTTGTGCAGCATAAAATTATCACAGATAAATTATTACAGATCTTTGGAGATTTTTGAGCAACATGGCATTACGCACTCGGAAATCCTGCGTCAACAGAGAGTTGCCGGAGGCAGTGGTCTGGGCGGTCCGCTACGACAAGAGAACTCGATTATCCTTTGGCTGACTTGTAATAAGGTAAAATGCTCTACTATCCGATTCTACCTGCATTGACTTTTCTTTCCTCCCTTTCTCCTTGATTTTTTTTTCTCTCTTTCTTCGTTTCATTTGCCTCCGCGCATTATGCGAGACGTGCACATACATAACTCGAAAGCGACGTACGGCAATCATTGCCTAATTGTCATGAATTAAAGAACGCCGCATATGAGACGGCGGAGCACACGTGATACCAGCGTGTTATTTTTTTGGATTTTTCGTTTAATCAGAGCCGAATTAAATACCTGCACGCGAGATCATGAGTGCAGCCGCGCAGACGTGGGGTTTTCCCCACAATCGTCTTGCTCCGCATTCCACGTCAAATATTCTTATAATATTACACGGTGTCCGCTTAGGACGGATAGTAAAATAGACTATGTTTTTGTCCGGTGATTTTCATTATATTAACATTTTCCAAGCATAACCGTAATAATTTTTAAGCTTTAATGGTCTTTTTACGTGGCACGGAGAGAAAAGTCAATTTCTTCATTTTTTTTGTGGGCGCAGCATTTCCCGCTGACCGCACTCGACTCTAAATGAACGATTTCCTTTAAACGTTGAGTAAACAACGGATAGTGTCTTATTTCGCCGATAACTTTTCGTATTCTAGTTACCAAGCTAAAATAGTTTCACTCGATGACAATTGATCCTAGATCTCATCTGCTATATTATTTTAACAGACGATATCGTATGTCTTTTCCCATAATAAAATAGCTGTGTTAATTTAAGGGGAAAAAATTAGTTGTTAAATGGTCATCTAAATTTTTGGACACATGCATTACAATCAACCAAACGTAAACTAATTGACCTTTAGATAATGTTCAGGTGAAAGCAGAAGTTTCGGACTTGAAGCAAGTTTATGATTGAAACAATATTTTCTCGCTTTATATCTAAAACTATCTTATACGTCTATGTAATATACATCTTGTTATTTTAAGGAGATCCTCAGCCCAAAAATCGAAATTTCGATCCAGTTTTCTGAAACTTCTAGTGAATATTTCTCTAAAAGGCTCTATGGCGACCTTCATCTTGATGTTTTTAAGGTCGCCATAGAGCCTTTTAGAGAAATATTCACTAGAAGTTTCAGAAAACTGGATCGAAATTTCGATTTTTGGGCTGAGGTACGGATCTCCTTAACCCAATAATCATAACAATAGAAATTCGAATTTTTCTCGAATGAAGCGTATCGAATTATGGAGACAATATACCACCTACTTATTTTGTATTCCAACCAAATAATACGTGCCATGCATGCGTAAAGAGTATTCGGCTTATGAAATGCTAGATGTCAGAAACTGACAAATCATTCCCTGTTTTCCTTGAATCTAAAGAATAATGCAGTATGCCATGCCAGGAAAAAGAACTAATTAATCACTTTAAACTTTGAAGCATCATGATGTTTATCTGCATCTAGAGAAATTCATTTTACTAGCCTACATTTGTTGTTCTGAGTTAAAGTTATTAACTTTTTATAGCAAAAAAAGTTATTATCCATCGATGTAATTAAATTCATTTATGAGTATTTTAACTTTAGAACAAAATTGCCTCCATGATCAGAAAATTTAAAACTGTTATGGCAGTCCTCTATACACTAGAATCAGTTTTTAAATAATATTGTTTATAATGCCTCCGGAGTACGCAATGATAATAATATTAATATGTACTAATAATATACTTTGGCTAGAATGAGAAAAAATATTGCTTGTACTAATTACTAAATTATTTACAACCATATAGCAGTTTTTGAAAAATGTAGTAAAGTTTTCTAAACTTTTTCAATTTTTATTCGATTTTAATCAGTAAATATTTATTATAAATAAATATTAATATTATTAGCATTACGTACTTAGGAAGCGTTTTAAACAATATTATTTAAGAGCTTATTTTAGTATTAAAGTAATAGCCATAACGTCCTTGAGTTGAAGTTAAAATATGCTCAGAATTTTTTAGTTCAGCTCTAATAAAAATTGTTGGAAGCTTAAGGGAGCATTAAAAAAAACGTTGTGTATTCTCAAAACCGAATTATGCTTTTGTAGAAAAGCTGGCAAAATCTATGCAGCTAATTAATGTCGGCTTTGATTTTTTCATGTCAAAAAAAAACATTAAAAATCCATTGACACCTCTAAAAATCACTTTTTGGAATTTTTTCAAAAAATAAATTTAGTTCAATTTTATTTTCATTTCGGCATTTTATTAGTTTCGTGAATAATATCTCCGGAACCGATCGACAGAAGTTGATCTTTTTTTTTTAATTAGTACGAGCATTCAATTTGAATTAGTTATAACTTATTAATAACCTATAATTTGTTTAAATAAATTGTTTATAACGAATAATTTCATCAAAATTGATCATTTTAACTTTTTTTCTTTAACAAAAAATGATGAATTTTATTAATATACTGTCGGTTAATTTTTACTAATCTTCTAGTCTGTAGGTTGAAAAGTATAAGCCTTGCTTTATGATTTGACTCTTATAGAAAGTGTTTTAATTTGTTCATACGTGTAGAATGACCTCAGACAATAAACATGATGGGAGCAACAAATTCAAGTTTACGGTAAAGTATTGCATGAATCATTTTGAATTTTTTTAATTTATAATAAACAATTGCAAATTTACACAAAAAAATGTGTTTTTGAGGTAAAAAATTTTTTTCTTTTCAATTTTCAAACCACTTATCATTGTTAAATGGGGTAAAATATATATAGAACGTGCCCTCGCGGTCTCTACTTTAAGAAACCATCATTAGTTTTGTCAAACAATATTTTTTTCTTAACAAAATGGCGGCTTGAATGAAAAAATCGACTTTTAAGTTTTACTATTTTTTATCTCGTAAACTATTGAGTTTAGAGAAAAAGTTTATAGAACAAAAAGTCTTAAAATGCTTCAAGGAACATCCTCAAATTTTTTCAGAATTTTCCGAGATGATTTTTCAATTCCCGGGAAATGTGGGAAATCCGGTTTCCCAAACACTTCCAAAAATTCTGAAAAAATTTGAGGATGTTTCTTGATCAATTCTAAGACTTTTTTGTCTTATAAACTTTTTCTCTAAACTCAATAGTTTTCGAGAAAAAAAAATACCAATAATTTTTGCGATGTTAACAAAAAATATTTTTTTTCTCGAAAACTATTGAGTTTAAAGAAAAAGTTTATAAGACAAAAAAGTCTTAGAATTGATCAAGAAACATCCTCAAATTTTTTCAGAATTTTTGGAAGTGATTTTGGGAAACCGGATTTCCCACATTTCCCGGGAATTGAAAAATCATCTCGGAAAATTCTGAAAAAATTTGAGGATGTTCCTTGAAGCATTTTAAGACTTTTTTGTTCTATAAACTTTTTCTCTAAACTCAATAGTTTACGAGATAAAAAATAGTAAAACTTAAAAGTCGATTTTTTCATTCAAGCCGCCATTTTGTTAAGAAAAAAATATTGTTTGACAAAACTAATGATGGTTTCTTAAAGTAGAGACCGCGAGGGCACGTTCTATATATATTTTACCCCATTTAACAATGATAAGTGGTTTGAAAATTGAAAAGAAAAAAATTTTTTACCTCAAAAACACATTTTTTTGTGTAAATTTGCAATTGTTTATTATAAATTGCTAATTTACGCAATTTTTAATACCACCATTAGAAAGAGCACCCTCAAAACCATAAAGTATAGAGGTTTTCATAATTTTTCTCATGTCGATTGAGACATGGTAAAAGCGCAAAGTTGAATGTCAAAATCGCGTCCTCCCGGCGTTAATGGGTTAATTAGTCCTTCCTTTAGAAAATCAATAAACTCCGTAAAAAATGATATTTTCGACCGTTTTTCGATGATAAATAAAAATCTACAACAAATTTCCTATATCTTTTATGTACATACCATTTCTAAGCACCTATTACTTATGAAACAATTTAAAATATCTATCGCAAAGACTGTCCTGAACAATTTTTTAATTTCCCTGGGCTAGAAGTGCATTGTCAAAATGCAACGGGGTATCTGAAATAATAATAGTCATCGATAAAAATTGACTCGATAATAAGCTTGCCTTTAGGAGTTTAGATACAGTATAGCTCGTATATTAGTAGTAAAAGTTTAAAATATGTCACATCAAATATGGCGGGAAATCAAATTAGAAAGCAGATGTGTTTCGGTCCATTAATCTAATTCTTTTCAATTACACTGCCCATCCACCCCATAAAATCATTCATCAAATTTTTATCTCTCTAAGTAATCACATTTAAATATAACTAATTTATGTAAAATTAGGCGGTTGAAAGTACAGTCATTAGAATGCTGCAATGGTCATAATTTAAATAATTTAAAAGAATTTTAATACATTCTAGAAAGAATTTCACCGACCGTTGATGGATCTACAGCAGTCCCTCCTCATGCATTTTTTATACGCGGTTTGCTGTTTGAGACATTCCTCCCTTATACGCGCTTTTTGTCCTCTGTATACGCGGATCTAAGTCGAATTCGAATCTACAGATGTAAGCCAATGCTAGTTTATCGTTCAGAGACCCCATATGCTTTAAAAGGAAAAGACAAAAAATTTACATACAAGACAATAGCTTTGACATAGCCTTTCTCGTATAATTTGCGTGTTGAATGTTTTCTTCTCTTGTCGTTTTTCCAAAATACATCTCGCTCCTCGTAACTTTCGGAGCAAAACGGTTGAAGTTACAACAGCGGGGTCGCGTCGCACGCGTTACCTTTACGACGATCGCTCTGAGAGCATCTCCCTCTCTTAAAAATAAATATGCCCTGCTCGCGACTGTACCGATTGATCGGTATTTCAATCAATGTATAAATACACGCACGTATTGTCCGTGTGCCGCTATTTAAAGTTGGCATTATGAAACGCATATCGAGCGGGCTATACAGATAAATGTTCGCGTGTGTGTGTTTATGTGCGTGCGCGAGGCTTGCACAAGAATTTGTATAGCCATTGATTAAATAATGTAAGCAATTGCTCGATACCTCGCGTTCGTACACATACCGATACATCCATCGGCACACGCGATCGAATCGCACGATCGAAAATCAATGACTCGGCGCTCCGAGCGATTTTGTCAGTGTATGCGTACATTATAGATCGACAATATTATATTAACCGCGATGTCACATAGAGCGACCATATCTACTTTTTTTTCCTCCTTTCACGCGCGCGCGCGTGTGCGTTGTTTTTCTTTTTCTTCAAACTTAAAGTAAGACAAAAAGTCAATAATAATATAAGAGAGTGAGATAAAGTTTACGTAAGTAATTTCAAAAGTTGTATATCACACGCGCGCGCGGGCTCGTAATGTATTCCAGGCGATACGATCGCTATATACGCGCGGCTCGTCTCTCTCCCTTGAGACTCGCGAGGCAATATAATCGAAGCTCGATCAAGCGCAAGCGATCTCCGGTGTGCGCGAGCTATTATAATATACGGGCCCGTATATGAAAGCATATATGCAAACACACGCACTATACGCGTAAATGAACGGTGAATTTCCCCTTATCTCCGATTCATAGTAAACATCTTTGTTTTTTCCTGTTTTTTCTTTTTTTTAATATTTTTCTTTTCTAATAGTCAGCTAGATAAAAAAAAGTGAAGAAATAAAAAGTAAAAGGTAAAAGTCATAGTTTTATTTATACTACGATAGCGATCATCGTCGACGTCGATTCGGACGGACGCGCTCTGCTCCATATATTTTATAAGCGTGACGTTCGTTATCGCATCGTGTGTGTGTGTGTATAGAGTGAGAGATGCGCTGCAAAGACTATGAAGCTGCGAGCTGCTGCTGCCGCCTTTGAACATAAGAGTCAGAGAGAGAGAGAGAGAGAGAGAGAAATATCATCTATTAAGTGAGAAAAAACAAAGCATGTTTATACGCGCGGCCTTATTGTACAATTTTCTTATCCCCGTGACGCTATTACGTTTCTTCGTCTTTAATCTTCGCTCTTTCCTCTTTCTCTGTGCATGTGCGCGTCTCTCTCTCTCACTCTCTTTCGCGCCATCTCTTCCCATCGCATGCGTATACGCTCGCAGCTTGATTGAGATCTTTATTCTTAAGCATATGTATGCAATATTCTCACAGAGTATCGAATTCGACACTCATAATACATTGGATGATATATATATATGACGCTGTCTCATATACTAGGCCTTAGGCGCACACACATATGCGAGCGGCGACCAGTAGCCATGAACGAATATATAATGTGTGGGTATTTTAAAGGACGCGCGAAGAGGAAACTCGGACACTTGCCACTGCCTGTCTGGGCCTTTATATGCTACATTGCTACATTATGGGATTGCTATAGCTACTGCTCCTGCTGCCTATATCCTTCGAGTGATATTAGATGGTTCGTATTACGGAACCCCTCGCTCGTACGTGGCATATGCACAGATTCTGCTTAATCCAACTTAATTAAACTACCCAAGTTGCCTACGTCATATGTATTCATATCCGCAGTGGCTTCCTTCTTTTTTTTTACTGTTAAATGTTTGAACGCGAGGGTTTAGGAGGGTTTCCGATTATCTGCATATGCCACTTGGCGTATCGGGTTTATTTCAATGATATATAAACCGATCGCGTCTATGAATAGCTAAACTGACTACATATCTGTAATATCCGTAATTTTAATGCAATATCGAGAGAGAAAAATATATCGGTGCACGTTAATCCAGGCAGTCCTTTGATTTTATTCGAATTCGATGGAAAAAAGGACGAGCTGCGTACATTTTTCTCCCCCTTTTCTTTTTCTCTTCTCATTTTGACGTTAAATTCGTGTACATGTTCGAGCGTAATACGCTATTTTACGGCTGTCTGCATTTTCAATCTCACTCACTCTCTCTCTCTCTCTCTGTAGGTAAAAGTCTCCCACGCTGTGGACGTATTACGGGAGCATCTCTTCGCATATCGATCAGAGATATTATACGAATTGAAAATCTTTTTTATATCGTGATCATAAATTAGTGCGTGTGTGGCACGCACATATAGAAAGTTTTAACCGCCTCTCATCACAAAATAAAAATGCCATCGCTTGTTCTGGTAATACGTGTGCATGTATTATAAGCACGAAATTATCTCGCTACGAAAACGGAGAAAAATGTAGGTCGTTCTAGCAGCCGCCGACGATTCAGTTAAAACATCATTTTATTGCTATACACTCCGAAAACGACTAAAATAGTCGGGACGAGTGCGCAGCGGGCGGCTGCAGAGGCGGAGAGAAGGGAAAGCGAGATGAACGACCACAAAGAGCACTGCAAATGTTATCTTTTGTCGCGCGGCCTGCGTAAATGCGCGCGCTCCGTATGTATATATATAGGATGCTGCACGATCGTGTCACACGCTCGCAGCGGCTACCGGAGCATGTTAAGGATTCAACTCTTTTTACTTTCGAGCTCGCGTCTAGCTCGGTGTCCGTCGTCGAGTCGCGCATATTCGCCCCGAGACTTTCTCTTCTTCAAATTAGCACTTTTGCGTCTCGCTGCATAGTACCTACTACGGAGATCTTCCTCGGCTCTGCCCAGCCTTCGTATACGTACGTAAGCATCTGCAGTACATAATATGCGCGCGAGGCGAGCTTGCATAATAATGATAAAAAAAAGACAAGAGTCACCGCCACCGCGAATGTCTGTCTACGCGCGTTTGGAATTTTTCTCCCTATTAACAGGGGTGCGTTGATGCGTGTCGTTTAGCGCCGTAAAAGATGCTCGAGGACTTTTATATACACACACTTATACACATTATAATAATAAAATGCCGCGAGGATCGCGCGTGTTGAAATCATTAACGCGCGTGTCAAGGATTGCACGACGAGTGATTTTCCTAGCAGTATCGACTGGCAATGCTAAAGGTGAAAGAGCTATGCACACGTTTTGTACGAAGAGAGCTACGATCGCAAAAGTGTGTGTGTGTGTATGTACACGAATTATGCAAGGTGCGAGCGTGCACCAACGAGAGTATCAGAGATGCCAATCAATTGGCCTGCAATTTTCTCTCTCTCTCTCTCTCTCTCTCCCTGTGCACCGACTCCAGGATGAATCGATAAGTTTATTTATTTCTCCTCGCGCTATCTCTGCTGCGATGCTTTGGCACGGCTCGTCGAAAGCCCGAAAATTACCGAGTACTTGATGGCGTATCGACGCGCTGTACTGCGTGATAGTATAGGTGGAAAAGATTGAGCAAACTTTCGCGAACTATAATAATGTGTACCGCGCGCGCTGCAGCTCGCAAGTGCCATGGACGGCGCGCGAGACCTGTCTCCACGCCGTAAGATGATTGTTGCATATTTTCCTATATAATTATATAGATATACCTATATATACGTCCTATTGCTCTCGAGCGAGTCAGAGCGCATCGTCTTCTTGAAGTTTTTTTTTTTCTCTCCTTTTTTTTTGTTCGTACGTATTCATTTTGCAACCCGAGGATTGATGGTTTTTCATGACGTTCGTGTGGTAGTGCCTCGGCACAACCTCGTGAACTTTATTTAATTACCTAGTCCAAGTACTTGCATTATATATATAGGTGTATTATATACATGTTGATTTACCGTCGAGTATATTATAGTACACAAACGAGAAGCTGCGAGATAATTGTTTGAAAAGATAATGATTACACTATTAGCGCGTCCGAGCGTGTGTGTGTGAGAGAGAGGGAGAGAGAGAGAGAGAGAGAGAGAGAGAGAGAGAGGTAGCCGCGTACAGTAGAGTCGCCCGCAGAGAGCTGCCAATGAAAAGACCCCCGGAAAAGCCGTAAATCTAGTATACGTATGCACGCAATACACTCGCCGAGGTTATTTTCGCGAGTACAAAAGCGCAATATATGCTCGCGTGTGAGCTTAAGTTCTTGTGTAGAAAAAGGGAAGTAGCGAGCATCGATATCGTAAGCAACAACAGCAGGAGCAGCAGCATAATTAAAATCCTGATAGGTCTCTATTATAAATAGCCGAAATTAAGATTCTCTCCCGGGACTCGATGACTCTATATATGTCATCGAGACGTGACATGCAGCGTAGATGTCAAATTACGAGGGAAAATGTGAACACGTCCACCCAATTTACGTGACTATAATAAAGAACGCTCGTCTCTCTAGTCCCAGAAGTTCGAATGTCAAAACTTATGACTTGTTTTTTCCTTTACAGCTGTAAAAGGAAAGATGACTTTTAAAAAATTTCCGATCCATAGAGAATAGAGATTAATGCATTTCAAAGAGAACTCTTGGCCCGATTTTCGAAGTGATTTCATGCTTACATTAATCGGACATTTATACATACTTCATTAATACATTACCTGGAGCTCACGGGGGGGGGGGGGGGGGGGGGTCAGATCAGCCACTTGAGAAAGATGGATGACGTGTAATGACGTGTCTAAAATCGATCTTTTTTTTTTTTCTTTTTATCACTCAACAACGTAGAAATTGTGGCTTTGACTTTGTACGGTTTTATTATTGTTAAAATTTCGAAAAATCAAAATTATCATTGTGTCATTGTAACATATAAGTATTTAAGAATGTAACCACGTTGGTTTCATTCATTAATTGTTAATAACAACGAAAACAATGATTTAAAAAAAAAAAAACCTATTTCCGTTAGAAAAGCACTTAGGCAAGTTTATTTTTTTTTTAAATCTGCGTTTCAATGTCAACTATTGAACAAAAAAAATTTTTTCGGCTAACTGTTATAATTGACCCTCTGGGTCTATTTGTTTATAACATAAAAAGTACCCAATTTTCATCGCATTGTTTAACGTATGTTTTTTCGATTTTCCGTCTAAAACTTTTTGCTACGTTCAAGTACAAGTCTTAAACTTTCATTTGCGCGTCTAACGGACTCGCTATTGTTATCAACAATCGAGATATAGCCTAGGTTCGAGGGAGTGTTTTTATAAACAAATAACTGTTTCTCGAAAACTATACGTCCGATCTTAACTTTTAAAAATTCATTTTTTTTGTCGTTTAAAGACCTACATTTTGATGTATTGTAAGTGCCGATAAAACTGCAATTGTTTATAATAAATGCAATTGGAAAAAATGGCCATTTTAGAGGGTTTTTTGCACTTTTCTCGGTAAATAATTAACGAAATCGATCGTGGTCGGTCTCAAATTAAAGGTCTAATTAATAGCTACAACTTTCATTTGAACTTTTTTCCGATTGCTGTTCGTGGAAAAGCTACAGAGGCGAAAATGTGATTTTTCCACCCTTTTAACCACCCCCTACCCCCCTGCAACTCAAAAAGTTACGCAGCTAAGGGTACTTGTTGTACTCATCGAGACCAACAAAACTCATATTTCCTAATTGTTGAGTCTAATTTGACTGGACTATACATGTACTTCCGAGTCATGTAAGAAAAAAAAAGAAACAGAAGAGGAAAAAAACAAGAGAGAAGAAAGGGGGAAAAATTCAATTTATATTCTTGATTTTACAGTTTTGAAAAGTGCCAATTGGTCGATATACTGCCGAGCTCCTATATACACGTAATAGGGGAGCCCCAGGTACCTACACGCACCATACGGATTAAAATATCCTTTCCAATCTTTTCCTCGGCTACGTCTTATGGTCAATCGGTCGTCTCCCATAGCTTGCTCACACACACATAATAATACGAGCGTCTTTGCCGGTGTGCGAGTCAGTCGAGCCATGCACTTGGCCGATTTGTGCGATATACACACGAGCTGCAGTCTCTCTCTCTCTCTCTCTCACTCTCTCGGTTCCCTTTTCTGCAGCGCTGCACATTGCTTTACGGGGCACTTTGCCATTTTACTACACACAACGGAGCGTGTGGCTAGCTCCGGCGCATACCTGCGCTGCCTCGACTGCAGCGACATTTAATTTATCCCGCGCGCGAATGAACGAACGAACGAGCCAGACGCGATAAGGTGCGTATGCTGCACATGCATGCGAGTGCATACAGCATAGCTGCTTGTACGCGTATATATGTGTATGAGCTCTCGTGTTATTTCCGTAGCTGCTCATGCGGAGAGAGAGAGAGAGAGAGAGAGAGAGAGAGAGAGAGAAGTGCATAAGGCGAGTTTGCGAGTTCGCAGTCCGTCTTCTATAAGGCCATTAAGTTGGCTGGCCGGCGACTGGCGCTGCCGCTGCTGCTGTTGGTTCTACGAGGTGGCGGTGGCGCACGTGTGTATTTGCTGCAGCGCAAAGAAGCGAGATGTTCGCGCGGCGGCGAAACACGTGTGTGCGTGTGTACGTATAATTCAGAAACCGCCGCCTCGTTCGCTGACGATTACGACTGTACGCGTATATATACGCGACACGACGACGACGAGGTATTATAACGACTGTTACGTGCGAATGAGCTGCTGCAGCACCTGCACATATATACGACGAGGACGTCGATGTAGCTGCACACGCGAGTCGTGACCCTCGTTTTCGTCGTCGATTAAAAATGACACGGTGTATACCTCGTTGTATGCGAGTGTATATAATGTAATGTAATGCAACACACAGCGGGTAAAATAATCTGCGCGAATTGCGCGGCAGCTTACCGCCATGCAGCTCACTCGCTCGAACGTAGTATGGACGCGCCGCGACCCCCGGCCCCGTCGCGGAGCTATTTTATTTATATGTCATTGCGATCGTGTTATGCACGTGATCGTGCATGGGAGATCGCGTGCATCGGGCCTATTTTAGCGCAAAGGCCGGTCGCGGCCGAAAGAGACGATTTACCTACCCGCGCGATCGAGTACACGCACGCACCATAGCCGTACCAGCAGCATATCCATTTCAGGTGCGAATACTCCATGGCGATCGTCAAGTCTCTATAGGCGGTAGTATAAATATAAAGCTCGAGTTGTAAAGCGGCTGCTGCTTAACGATCTCTCTCGGAGCTGCTGCTGCTGCTGCTGCTGCATACGCCGATCGATCGATCGTGCAGTTAGCTCACCCATATTACTCGAGCGAGCGCGAGCGATCGATGCAACTGCCGCTGCTGCACGACTGCATAGCTCTGCAGTCTACGTGAGTGCACGCGCATATCTGTTCTCTGTGTGTATACTGTATAAACACGAGCCGCGCGCCACGGTAGTCTTACGCGATAACAATAAAAAAAAAAGAAAAAAGGCGCGCAATAGTGCAGCGGTAAGCAGCAGTGCTTTGCTGCAGTCAGCGATCCTCGGCTTGGATCCCTGCACCTTGCGGCTAGCCTCGTGCGCCAGAAGCACTATGTATATACAACATAATACCGGCTACGATCGTCATCCTCCTCGTCGTCGTCGGGTCTATATTACTATATAGTAGGTAGTGGGGCGGCAGGAGCAGCGGCGCATATAGAGAGCTGCAAGCGCGACAATCGCATCCGGTGCCCGCCGTGCGCACATAGTGCATAGCGAAGCAAAAAAAAAAGTCGCAACTCGTACACAGTGAATGTACCGATATACTACTCTCGGTGTGTGCAGCGGCGGCGCCCCACTCCCCCGACATCCCACCCCTCCCTCTCGCGTATCCTCGATTAAAACTCCCCGCGCGCAAAGATGACGACGACTTTTATATCTATATGTCCGCGCGCTTCATTTTTATGAATGGCTCGAGAGAGAGAGAGAGAGAGAGAGAGAGAGAGAGGGCCCCGTTCGCAGACGCTGCGAATACTATATATCGTACGCGCGTAGCGTGGCTCTCGGCGGGAGTGACTCAGAGCGCGCCAGAGATACATGCAGCACACATGCAGCTGCCTGCGTATTGCACATATATATATATATCCTATACGTAAGGGGAAGGCATGCGATTTAGTAGAGCACTAGAAGAGAGACATGCTGCTGAAGAATGACAACGACGGCGGCTGCGCAGCTGATCCGCGTCGTCGTCGCCGATGTAGCTTTTATAATTGTGGGCGTTTCAGACTGCTCTGCACGTAAATACCGTTACAACGTGACGTTATCGCTGGCGGCCCGCAAAAGTTTTCGCCGCTGCACAGACTGTACAAAGTCCCGATCGATCTGCGACTAATAAGCTTACACCTGATTATTTGCAGACATGATGATTTGTATTGTGCGTGTATAAATATTTTCAATTAATTTTAACGAATGCGATATAGTTTGCTCGTATAAATATAATATGTATCCTGGCCACGGCTGCAAAGAATTTTTTTAGTTTCGTTAAGTGTACATTCGATGTATTAATAATTGTCGATGGAAATTGACTCGAAAATGAGCTTGCCTTTAGGAGTGTATTCAGTATGTTAGTAGTAAAAGTTTAAAATATGTCACATCACATATGGTGGGAATTCAAATTAGAAAACAAATGTGCTTCGGTCCATTAATCTAATTTTTTTTAATTACACTGCCCATCCATCCCATAAAATCATTCATCCAATTTTTATCTCTCTAAGTAATCACATTTAAATATAAATAATTTATGTAAAATTAGGCGGTTTAAATTACAGTCATTAAAATGCTGCTATGGTTGAAATGCAAGTAGTTCATTAAAAAAAAATTGAACACATTTTAGATAAAATGTAATCGACCGTTGATGGATCACATACAAGACAATAGCATTGACACAGCTGAATAAACAGAAACTGTTCAATATGATTTTCTCAGAAAACTATCACCTTAGCCATCACCGATGAGTAGTGCATTGAAAGAATTTCATTTCTTTCCAACCAATAGATGCTGTAAAATATATTGACCCATCAATGGCGATCCTAGTTCTGACATTGCTTTAATATTAAAATTTCAAAAAATAGTCCGGACGCTGGCAGGGTTTTCGTAAAAATTTCGGACTCCGCGGTATTTCTACACGTTTCTAGGCGTATTTTGATGCGCTAAATCGATTTTTCGAGGTTGATTTTCTCGAAACAGGTGCGTTTAAAAGTTATAAACAAATTAATTGTTTAAACGGCCATATCTTGTAAAATATTGAAGATAGATTAAAACAATTTTTTTAATTTTATTCGTCTTTAAAAAACGAAGAGATTGACTTTTATTAATTGAAAATCCGTCCACTAGAAAAAAAGTTATGCAATAATTAGTGCAAAATTCCTAGAAATATGTCCTTTTTTATCTTTCAACCTCTGTAACTTGGCTCGTATTGGTGCGATCGACCTCATTGATATCTCGTTTTGAAGGTAATTACCTACACAACAATCCGGTATAGTTTTCATCTCAGTATAATTGTTTATAGGGCAATTATTAGCCGTTATTAGACGTAATTTTATGACTGTGACGTACTTTTCATTTGTTTATACGCGTTTTCCGATGGGATAAATTATTAAAATAACTTATCAACTTAGTACAAATGAAAGTACGTCAAAAAACGTAAATTTTAAGACGTTCCAATAGGTAATCGATCAAGTAGACGCCAAGTTATAAAAAAACCTGAACTTTTGAAATAGAAAAATGTTAAAAATTATGTTTAGTTTTTCCTATGAAAAGGTAAAATATGACCTAATTTAAATTTTAATTTTGCGGTAAAATGAGCGAGAAGTTCACGTTACCTGAGCTTGTGCCCTAACTTTCAACGCCCGCTCGTTTCTGTGCCCAACATTAGAAGGCTGTAACTTGGCGTCTACTTGATCGATTACCTATTGGAACGTCTTAAAATTTACGTTTTTTGACGTACTTTCATTTGTACTAAGTTGATAAGTTATTTTAATAATTTATCCCATCGGAAAACGCGTATAAACAAATGAAAAGTACGTCACAGTCATAAAATTACGTCTAATAACGGCTAATAATTGCCCTATAAACAATTATACTGAGATGAAAACTATACCGGATTGTTGTGTAGGTAATTACCTTCAAAACGAGATATCAATGAGGTCGATCGCACCAATACGAGCCAAGTTACAGAGGTTGAAAGATAAAAAAGGACATATTTCTAGGAATTTTGCACTAATTATTGCATAACTTTTTTTCTAGTGGACGGATTTTCAATTAATAAAAGTCAATCTCTTCGTTTTTTAAAGACGAATAAAATTAAAATAAATTGTTTTAATCTATCTTCAATATTTTACAAGATATGGCCGTTTAAACAATTAATTTGTTTATAACTTTTAAACGCACCTGTTTCGAGAAAATCAACCTTGAAAAATCGATTCAGCGCATCAAAATACGCCTAGAAACGTGTAGAAATACCGCGGAGTCCGAAATTTTTACGAAAACCCTGCCAGCGTCCGGACTAAAAATAGAGTTTATTCATCTGATCACTAATTGTTTTCAACGAATAACGAATCGAAAAAAGTAGTTTTTTTCGTTGATGCTATTTCACTCACCATTTTAGTTATAAAGATCGTAGAAACATTTTGAGCCTACAAATTTGTAAGTTTTTACAAGACATAACAAGATCAAAATATGATTGTTGTAAAACTGATTATTGAAAAGTATATGGAGAAACGATTTCTGGCTATTCAATGTTTTTTTCGGTATTAATAAAATCATATATTTAACATAATCTGGAATCCATGAATGTTTTTTCAAAATATTGTCCAATTTTTCATTTAAATATTGGTCATTGAGCATTGTAACCGCCGCTGTTTCTAAAAATTCCAATAAATGCATTTGCACATGATCCAGGTTCTACTGAGTATATACAGATACGATTTATTATTTGTATTATGCATACATGAATCATTTCAATTAATTTTAACGAATGTGATACAACAGTTTGCCCCTTGTATACTTATGATTCGTGTAACACATTCATCCTCTCTGGGATAATTAATATGATTCTTGTGTACAAACCTTAAGCAAAATGCCATCGCTGCACATTCTATCGTTGGACTTTCCTACCTCGGGTGCACAATTATTACTAACAATGATTTTACATTCTGAATTTATACCGTCGTGTAGCGACTCGATGCAATGCGGTATCAATTGGTGCACACATACGTACATACGCTTTGAACGAGTGATGTACCAATGAGATATTATAGTCGATAAAAATGAAAAATATCGTTAAATTATTATTAACGCGGGCGGTTACAAGGATTATATTTTCATTCGTGCCTGCGAACATACATAAGTATGCATCGCCTATATAATGTACGAAGAGGTCTGCGCAAACCTGTTTCGGCAGTGGTTTTAATTGTATACGTGTGTGACATATTCCGCGAAATTAACATCGGGACGATTTACGCTTAATATTGACGGGGCACTGCTGCTCGTTTTTGTTGCTGTCGCGTCGTTGTTTTATTATTAAAAACCAGATTAATATTTTTTAATAGAGCACACGCAGGCGTGCATCCGATCGAATACACCGAGGGGATTTCTCTTTCCAAGTTGATTGATTGTATGGCGATACGCGCATACGTATACACGAGACTCATCGTTCGACTTGGAAATCATTTTTATTGCTGCCAGGTGTGCGAGCAGTGTGTATAGGTGTAAGATCTAATTTCCTTTTAATGAATACGATTCAAGGGTATCGAGTAAACTTTTCATTTTCAAGAGATTGCTTTAATTACTCTTCATCTTTGTCGGAAAATCTTCCATACATACGATACGATCACGCATTTGACGTTTTTATACCCCTGGGGCCGTTAAGAGTCAAGTTCGTTGAAATGTTACGCTTGAAAAAGATCATACGTTCGAAACAGAGATCATTCAGCCCATTGTTAGATCAGATCTTCAGATAACCTTTTCATTGATTAATTATACACGTAATTAACACGTAAATTTGAGCGCAGCAAGGAATTTCATGAATTTTAAGAAAGACTATAATTTAAGAATGAATATGCATGCATGCTCGGACGTGCGTTTCTTTATGAATAAATCCTTAGAAAAACGCGCCCGACAATTTCCCACGTCGACTACGTGTGCTGTGGGGCTCTATATGCATATACCCCAGGAGATTATACTCGAAAACTTTCCTGGTTTCGTGAATTGTAGCCGAGACCCATGCGTATGTACTCGCGCGCGCTACGCTCAAGAGAGAAGATACGTATCTATATATCAATGCTACACACAAGAAGAATATCATAAAAGGCCAAGTAAGCCCGAAAACTCGTTTTAGACTCGCTGCTGCTGCCGCCGAGACGCGCATCTTAACGATAATAATACACGGCAAATTACAAAATACGTAGCAACATACATGCACTAACACATGTGCTCGAGCTTGGGCTATATTATAAGAGTCGCATACCTACTGCACTCGTCTCTCCTGTGTGTGTCTCTTTCCGTGCGCGCCTCGGCTCGGTTATGCAAAAGATCTCTCGCGCTGCACGAAGAGGGAGAGACACACACGGAGAAAGAGAAGAATAAGAAGAAGTAGGTAGCAAGGAGGAAAAAAAGGGCGAAAAAAAGGTTGAACCATTGCGCCGCAAGAAAGAGAGGTTGGCAAAAGATAGATCGCGAGACAGACGCGTATAATATGAAGGAAAAAGCGACGAAATGTAGATAAACAATCGAGGCTCTTTAAAGGCGCGCGCGAAAGTTTCTTCTCGCGGTCTCGCGTCTTCGGATTTCCTTGGCCCGTGTGCCTGCTGCAGTGTGACAGTGTCCTGTCCTGTACTGCAGTAAGCCTATACGCAGCCGATCCACACACGCGCGCATTATAAACTCGCGAGATGCATACGTGCTATATACTATATGGAGGAACTCGTTTTCGCCTGGAATGTGCATTTCAGGCAGTTATACTAGGGTATATATATATACGACTTTCGTGCAAGAGAGAGAAAGATAGTGAGAGAGAGAGAGAAAAAGTCATCCTCGCGTACCTTGCAACGTTCGAAAGACGCACATCTAGACACACGCGTAGCTCGTGCACTGTGCAGCACTCACCGGATATTAACGCTTAATTCTTGCGGTTGACCATTAGAGAGAGAGAGAGAGAGAGATCTCTCTCGTGCGTCCGCTCGTTCGCGGCGCATACGCATTCATCGGTGGTATGGCTTCGAGCTTTTTTGCTCCTTTAATGCGATTAGGTAATGGGTATTCGATATATTGTATACTATCGACTTTCAATGTAACGTTTTTTTTCTCTCTTCGCCTTTTTTTCACTCGTGGCTGGGTTAGTAGGTACGGTACTCGTTAAAATTTCGATTGCACCATTGCCAACCTCGAATCCTTTCAGCGATAAATGAATGCATACACGCGACTTTTCGTTTTTCCAGCGATCACCATTAACGTTCAATATCATAAGCAGCATTGTTTCATTTTTTTGTAAAATATTATATCAGCTATTCCGTGAAATTTTATCGCAAAAACCTTGCGCTTTGTGTATGTGTGTGTGTGTGTATTTTCTCATCGTGATAATTTCTCGGGCGTATAAAGCTCGTTCAATTAGCACTTGTGCGGCGAAGGCAAGCTTTTTTTTTGGCCGCGAGATCTGTCGAGCGGGATACGTTTTTTTTTTTTTTTTTTGGTTCTCTCGTACGTTTGATCTTTTCCTTTTTGTTTCAAAAGGCAGAAGCAACAGCAGTGGCTCGAGCTTCTAACAAAGTAAGCTGTACTCGCTATCAGTTTTCATTCACAGCAGCGTGCTGACATGTGCGTGCGCGTACGCAAACCATACGCGCACTACCTACACCGGAAGCTACGGACTATATACTATACGTACTCCCGCGAGAGCGAGAGATGATGCTGCAAGAGAAAAAGAGTCAAACGCTCATTCAGGGTCATACTCGTTTGCACACACACACGTAGCCTTTCGAAGGATGTCTGTTATTTCGATTAAAAAATGTGTTACGCATCTGTTAGCATATTCTTTTGCGGCTCTTTCTCTCTGTCTCTCGTGTGCCGTCTCATACGCAGCTTCGTACACCATCACGTGCGCAATTTCTTATGCTCGCACTGGCACACAGCATTTCTCTCCTTTGGCTTTTAATACACACACACACACACGATCACACTTGTACGCACCCGCTCGTATATCACTCAAAGTCTCGAGCCGCTCGCGCCCCTCGCACTTTCATGCCTACTTTATGTACGAGCTATCGTGTACGCACAGCAACGCAATTCGTGCGCGTTGATTACGAAGAATTTATAGATTAGCATTGTGTCATTGAGTATAAATTCGTATTAGCAATAACGCCGTATTATATACGCACAGGTTGTTATTTTTTTTTCGGGCACGCGTTTTTGCCGATTATTGTGAAACGATCGCGCGATCGCGGCTTGTTACGATTGTTTTTACCGATGAATAATGTACACATGTGCCGAAAAAAGTTTGTCTTCTAATGAGACTATTCTGTTGCACCACACGTTTCTTCTTTATTTTTTTTTTCTTTCAATAAACAACTGTTATATCTGTTGATTTAGAATATACCGTTAAATTGGTCGTTTTGAAATTCAATTACAATATTTGCGCAGAACGTGTCAATTAAATTTAATATAATCATTAAAATTAAACGAAAATCGACTCGACACGTTCTTGTTTTTCCTATTCCGAGAGCAAGTGCAGAGCAAATATTATAACTTTTGTTTTTTCACGCATTATGTAATATACAATTTCACAGCGTTTATTTTTCTATAACGAGGGGTTATTTTCTCCCCTCCCAATTCGAGTGTCAAGTTCTCTCGTTTATGCTCACCTACACCCTCGAGGCAGTAAACTTGCATGATAAATAATTTCATCGTTCACGATGTGCTTGTGTGTCCTTCAACGCCTCGCATACCCTCGCTCCCTACAATTACTGTTAGAACGGAAAAATTGCCTCTAGGTGGTTGTAAAAAAGAAGAGAGAGAAATGAGCGAAGGCGATACACACAGTCGAGTCAATGAAATTGAAGCAACCTTACGTTTTCATTGATAAGTCCGACGATTCGCTAACTGTACATTTCATCACTTCCTATCTTCAATTGTACATTATTATTATTATTATTGTAGCATAGAAGCTCGCTCGCACGCGCGGACGTGCGTGTGATTTTCTGCGAGAGCGTGAGAGACGGGATGAAGCTCGTTTCTATATCTCTCGACTTTTGATGTATGTGTCCGCGCGCGCCTCTTTTTTTTGCACTCTCTCTTTCTCTCTTATTCTTTTCATTTATATATTTTTGCGAGGCTAGTAATAGTTAGTTCTTTTTTTTTTAATAAATTGGGATATTATCAACACGTGCTCAAAACTGTTAAGTCATGTTAAAATGTTATCGTCGCCGAATGATGTCATATGCGGGATTTCTTTTTTTATTGTTCAATTCTTTCGATTAAATACCTACTTGATAATAAATAAATAAGTATAAAAATCTAATGTTGACACATTATAATGATGAAGCGTACGTCGCTACAATGAAACTGGTTTTTCTATATGTTTACATGCCTGGTACCAGATCGTTGAGATTTTTAAAAATCATCGAAACTATAACTGCCTGCACTTCATGCGCGTTTGTAAAGTACCATATGTTATTCGAAAAATGCTCAGGCTCCATTGCTTTAATGATCATTAATATTCTACTCTAGCTACTCGGAAGTTCGAGAATGCAATTGATACACCTTTTATACGCGCGTTTTTATGACTAATCATTCCTTTCGTGGCGTTTAATGCTTCAACTTTTTTGTGTGTGCCTCGACACGGCACTAGGTCAGAGCGTTTGATCCGGTAACGGAGAGTGCGTCTATAAAACGCACACACACACATACGCCGATGGACTGCTTGTTTACCTCGAGCTTATACGCTATTAATTGAGGTTTACACGCACATCGCTTAAGCCCAGTGCACCCCATGATCATTTGGTTTTTTTTTTTTTTTAATCGCAGCCTATGTATGTTTCGTAACATACATGAAAGAGCAACTTTCCAGCTACAGCGTGCAACCGATGAGATTTCAGTTTTTTTTTTCTTCTTTTTGTCAAATGCTCTTCTCGCATATACAGCCAAAAGAGGGTTAGTCATGCTCGTGCGAGATATAGACTCTAAATATACACACAGCTATCACACGTATGTTTGCTATCGAATCATCGGTCGTGCGCGCGGCAGTTTCATATTCGGGACATTTTCTCTTTTTTTTATTTAAGAAAAACACATTGATAATAAGAGCTAGCTCATGGCGATCTCTTTTTTTTCGTCGTCGTCGTCGTCGTCGTCAACGCAGAATCGCGTGATCGTGATTTAATTTTATCAGTGCGCGTGCGAGGAAGATTTCATTCGGCTCATGAATTTTAGAGTAGAGCACGCGTGTGTCTGTAGGCAAGCGTTGTTTTTCGGCTAGAGCAAAGTTTCAAAACGGTTTCGCGTTTCGTGGCTCTCGATTTTTATGAGCGTATAAATTTCATCGGTAAGTGAAGAAATACCATGAGTGACCCGAGCCTCGGTGGATTATGGATTCTCGCTCATCTGTGAATGAACAACATTATACCGCTTAATAGAATTTAATAAGATTATATTGGGTTACTGAACTGTTTAAAAATTAAAGAAACATCGAAGCCTCTGCACCCGTACAAAAGTAGCCGATTTTGAGCTTTTTATACTCCGTGAATGAGCTCGCGTGGACCGACTCTGCGCTCGCTTTCAATTAAATTTCCCATTGATAACGACTCTGACAAAATCTTTGGGGAGAGGAAATTGGCCGGCAGCCAAAAATTCCAAGCCGGAAGCATTTTCCCCCTTTTTCGTATACACCACTAGCATACATAGAGAGAGAGTGTGTGTGTGTGGAGACGGAGAGCAGAGGAGAGAAGAGAGGAGAGAAAACGATAAAAAAGTTTTGCGTTCACTTAATTACCGAGAGAGCTTCCAAGAACACAATCGATTCGCAGCAGTCCCCATGGGCGCGCGATTAACTTTTCAAACTTCCTGATTCCGTAATACGAACTATGACGTTTTTTATATCATTTTATTCATAATTTTTTTTCTCTATACGTGAGACGACGCCTCTTGCAATAAACATGTATATAATAGCTCAGCTATACGCGCGCAGACACACACACACGAACAATTGTGTGCGCCATGGTTCCTGAAAATCATTAACCACTCAACCGAAGGTTATAGAGAATTAGTCATGATGAGGCCCAATCAACTGCAATGATGCAAAATTAGTTCCGACAAAAGTAAATATTTTGGGCTCTCTCTCTCTCTCTCACGCGTGCGAGGCTCGACCGCAGCGTGAATCGTGCTCTCTTTCCTATATGCCTATATCATACGAACGAACGTCATAGCTGCGAAACGTAAAACCCATATATACGTTCGTAATAAGGAAGAAAAGTGGGAAGCACATAAGCAGCAGCAGCGGCGGCGAAGCTCGCATAGCTCGAAATCAGCAACGGCATTACATTCATTTCTAACGATTCGAAATTCGCCAACTCGTCATTTAATTGCCTCTTATCAGCGAAACAATATTGACGATAAGGCGCCTCGCGCGCGTGCAGTATACACACACGCACACACATCCAGAGCATAGTTATTGTATAGCAGCGGCACACACGAGGCTCGTTCGCGCGCAATTCTGCAAAACTACACAAGCAGCTCCACGTAGTAAACGTAAATACAGCGAAGCAGGGGCTGCTCCGAATCATCATTGTTATTATTGGCGCTCGATTCAACGGCGCGCAGGTTGCCCTCGCTACGCTCGACTCAAGTTTTCTGCACGGAGCTGCGCTGCTCCGTGGCAGAATCGTAATCACCTTCTGTATACACGCTGCCGGCAAAAATATATATATATATATACGTGTGTACGTATATAGCTGGACTCGGAGTGTGTGGACGCGCGCGGGGAATTACTTATGAAGCGTAATATAGCGTCTATCGTCGCCGGGGCATCGCATTGCCGGAAATGCCGTGCGTGCCACACCGTAAGAGTATATATATATATATAATACACTTTTACTACTGCTCACTACTATATGCGCGCCTCGTATATCTATATACGTATGCGCCGGCTGCTCCTATAACTGCAGATGTGCTCGAAAAAATCAACTCACCCAAGGGGTCTCTCTCTCTCTTCTCTCGCTCTTCTTCTCCTCGGAGCAGCTCTTACGTCTTTTCGTTAGGGCGTGCACGAGTGTAACACACATACGCACATACGTACGACTTACTACGGTACGAGTGACACTAAAGTGTGCAAATATAAAGCGGGCGGGCGCGCGCACACACAGAGCGAGCGAGAAAATTACGTAAGCACGTCGTCGGAGTAATTTGGTTGTGTGTATGTGTGTGTGTATATGTGCACGCGCGCGCGTCTCACAACCCATTGCCGGAGCGATCTCTGTGCGTGCGGGTACAATTTTTGAATTTTATGATCCGTAAATTGCTTTACGGTTGTCGCAGAGTCTTCTTCCCGCAGACTGCAGCAGCGGCAGCAGCAGCTCTTCGGTAGAAATCCGCATCCATGCGTGCGCGCGCTTCAACTTAATTGATTTTTTTAAATTTGAAAATTATTGTAATTTAACGCACAATCACGATCGAGTCATAAAAGCATCATCGCTCGCGCGCTCAGGGCTCTCTCTCTCTCTCTCTTTCTCTCGTCTCGCTTTTAAATGGGCTTGTATCTATTGTGCGCGAGTCGGCTCGTTTGTAAATAACGTATAACGATGTATATTAGCGTATTACGAAACATTATTAATACATGTGAGTTGCGTTTTATTATGAATTACATAGCAGCAGCAGCAGCAGTGCTACGCGCTAGTTAATAAAAATTTATCATTATTTTAAATTTTTTTCTCTCCGACACCAGGCGTTCAGATTAATCAACATTTTATAATACTTAGCTTTGCGCCGCCTTTTGTATCGTCGCGTGTATTTTTAGAATCGTTTAACGAGTGGGTAATGTCTACATGGAAATTGACCATTTAATTTGAACAAGAACGAAGGCAAAATTTATGGCCTTTTTCATTTTTACGAAGCAACGTGTATTGACACTATATGCTGCCAGTATTTGTTCGAAAAAGACAATTATGTAATGCATTGAACATCGATATCAAATATTAGTAATATAATTCATAAATTAAGTAGCAAGGAAAATTACTTATAACGATATTGTAATTATACAAGTTCGAAAAAACTTTTTATAATTTGAAATATTTCCTTTTTTTTTATCAACTTTAAGAATTATTGTAACGGTAAAAAATGTAAAAATAGCACGCGAAATGAGTCTGCACAATTTTTTCGTTGCAAAGGCAGATCTGACCGATAGCTGCGATCAATGATCTTTATAATTTAGTCAAAAATCCAATCAATTTTGCGGAATCACAGAAGTGAGAGGATAGAATGCAAAATGGACATTAATATGCAAAAATATATTCTTATAAATCATCGAAAAATACCATTAATAGCCAACCAGTATATATTTTATCTACAAAAATAAATCCCGTTAGCTATTTGTAACAATTTGTTGGGTGGGGACGAATCGGTGTAAAATAATAAATTGCAGAATAGCATATAAAGCCGCAGTAAATAGTGATATAAAAGTCTATTATATAGCGAGGCAACAAGCGCCGCCACTGCTGCTCTCGCAGTTCCCGAACGCTTGAGCGCGGGGAAGAAAGTGACACACACACGCGAGCGAATGAGTTAAACATTTTGCGATGAACGTCGGGTGTATATAAGCCGAGAGTTATAGGCTCGCATCTGAAATATTTTTAGTTCGATACTCGGAAGCGAGGAATTTTTTGCATTTTTTAAATATGAATGTATTTCCAACGAGAGTAATTTAAACATCTTTTTTCTTGCGTCTATGTAACAGGTGCCTATAGAAGCTCGACTTCTCTCTAGTGCTTTTTTGAAAATCACTTACGAACCGCCATAAGTGTATTGCTTTTTCTCATGCTTACGGTTGACTGTTTTTCGTTGAAAACCGAAAGTCGACATACATATCAGTTTTTCTTATTTGTTAAAAATTTGGAAGATGAATAAATTATTATACTCTTAAAATTTAGTTGAGGATTTAGTCAAATTTGAACATGTGCGCGGAATAATCTACCGGAAACAAAATTCACACCGTTGTAAACTTCAAATCTGTATGATAAAAGCTCTTCTGTTAGAGCATTATCTCTCGTTCAAGCATCTTCTCTCAACTGGATCAATCCATGATCTTTGAACCCAACTGTCAAATGTGTATCTTGTCAGTCTCAATTGTCAGTTGAAAGATAGTTTCAATAATTCGTTGATTATTGTAATCAATTAAGTTACAGTTGATTAAAGTAAATAATCTCATTCTCAGAAATTATTTAAAAATTAACCAAAGCTTTTATTCAAGAACGCACAATTTTGAAAGTATTGATTTAATGGAACAATTAAATTATACAATGTATCCCTGAACGATTTCCAGAATTGCGATTGTCTCGAGCGCCTTTTTAATGACTAAAAGAGAGATAGGATCTTAAGATGTAATATTTGATTGTTATTTTTAGATTCCGATTAAAAAAAAATAAAAATGTAAAAAATAATACTTCTTTCACATACCAAATCACGAATCTCCAGTCGGAAGAGATTAACCCTATACGACTTTACGGATTTGCACTCGCTTTACGGTACTCGAGAGAAATATATTGGCTTCTCGCCTCGCTCTCGGCTTCATTTAAAATTCGTAAAAGAGAACCTTGCCAATATATGAAATTAATCAAGTATCGTTATGCATAAATCATTATTCAAATCGATTCACCTGCTATCAGAATTGGCATCACACCTGTGCGCCGACATGCGAGCGAGTGTGTGTGTGTGTACTTATATATACGCGTATAACGTTGCAGCCGATTTTTCGGGCAAGAGAGGTGTTCAACCTTCACCTAAGAATTAAAAAAAAAAAAAAGAAGAGACAGATAGAGAGGGAGAGAGAAAAAAACAAGCGGCAGTATAGACTAAGCGAGATTCGAATTAAAATGAAAAAGCGCCCGAACAAAGAGTTTGCGCGCACTCAGGCCCGCGTCGGGCCGGCGCGAGACCTTCGCTAGGACCGAGAGAGAGAGAGAGAGAGGAGAAGCCGGACGAACACACAGGGATTTTTGCCGATGCTCGAAATTCAAAATAAACCGGCTAAGGATCCTTATTTTACCCATACTCATATATGCGCCTTGTTGAGCCGCATAGCCGATTGCTATACATATTAAGCTGCCGGGGCCAAACTAGATGTAGCCGCTTGCGCGTTCCTAGAAGCTCCTTATAGCTCGCTTTCACACTAAATACATCATTTCGACTTGTCTTTTTTTACTCCTTTTTTTGCGCTGCTTTGTCTCCCTCTCACTCCTTTTCTCATCCCATTCGGCTCATCTATATAGACCGATTGCGTGTGCGTGTGTGTGTGTGCGCGCGTAAATTTCGCTCGCAAAACGTACAACCGCGCTTGATTTAATAAGTCGCGGCATCGCTGCTTATAATGTAACATATAACGAAATGTCAAACCCTATTTTATGTTTCTCCGACATAGTAAGTGTGCAAAAAGATTGTGTGTTAATGTAAGCGGCGCTCCTCCACCTCGAGGCTCGCTTCTTCTTTACCTTTTCTACTCTTCTTCGTTTTTTTTCATTCATTCAAGGACTGCATCGATGAGGAACTGTTCTTTCATCCTTTGATGATTTTTTGTTGCCGTTTGCTCTATTCCCTTAACGGAATTATAGGCGCACGTAGTACCGATTCGATCGGATAAGATCGATCGTGGCACAGTCAATGGAGAGCTGTCTCGCAAGAGTCCAGAGTTATAAATTGGAGCTTGATTGAGAAAATCTAAGCGTTAGTCGCTTGCTCGCTTGCAAGTGCTCGTAGACACGACAATTGACACAGAGTAGGTGAAGCAACATCGTATTTTTTTTTTGGAAAATGTTTAAAATCAATCGTCTAAAATGTAAAATTGGTAAATGGTCGAGACGAAACGGCCTAGTTATGATAATTCCCACCGAAAACAAATAAATAATTCAATTCATATCTTCCTACAAAAGTGAAAGAATCTCGCAGCTTGAGCAATTTCAATGGCAATATCTTCGTGGTTGAGAAATTTCGATTCAAGTCGAATTATCGCCGAGCGCAACAGATGCTCCTATTTTTTTGGTAATATTTATTTAGCCCAAACAAAGCGATCAATTGCGCTTAAATAATAATGCGTTCCTTGGTGGGCCCTTCCAAAAATACAAAAGAGCCCCATTCATTTAATTGCGTCCCGATCATCGACTTGAGGCACGCTGTAATAGTAATAGATTCCTGTGACAATTCTATGAATGGCTCGGCGTCTCGCCGATCGAGTAAAAGGTTTTTTTTTTGTTGAGTCATCGTCGGCCGATGAATTGACATTCCGATGTGTTTCGCCGAGAAAATCGTCATAAATACGATTTTTTTAAGTCGATCGTCGTATTGTTTCTTCATTTTTTGTAATTTTGTGTGGTTCGCGCGTTAATTTTTCTGAACAATTTCTGTGCTCGAGCTTCCACGGCTTTCCATACGCTGACGTACATTGCGCACATTATATTAACGACTCGAAACCAAAAATAATGTATAAGTAGTCATGACAAGGTCTGAAAAAAAAGGAGAAAAAAAATTACGTAAAATTAGAAAAAGCTCCCTGTCGTTTTTACATCGTAAAGACGCAATTCGGTATATCATAATGGTTAAAGCATTATCTATATCGCGGCTCTTACGACTTTCCACGCTTACAGTCAAACTAAACTAACTCTACTGCGTGCGCATTGCGTAATTCCTCTTTTTTTTTCCTTTACTGCCTTGTAACTCGAAGTGCGTATATTATACACACTTTGTAACATCGCGCAATGTTGCCGTAAAATGTGTAACGATGGCGCCTATCCATGTACGGTGGGATTATAATATGTAGTTGCTATATACATGTATAAGCTCTACTCGCTATAGGTAATGCGCGCGGGCTCGCGACCTGTACTTGCTCCGTCTTATCCTGTCTGGGACGCAAAAAAAGCGACGTAAAAAAGTAAAAAAAAAAAAGAAAACGTGCACGCAGCGACTTCTTTAAAACGCGTGAAAAAAAATCGTGAGCCGTGTTGCGAGCCGATCATCGCGACGCGCCGAAGTTCAAATGCGGTAGCTGCGGCTGCTACTGCTTCTGCGCTCGTAATAACCGCGACTTGTCTTGCACGATTCGCGATAAATCATACGATGTCTATCGCGAAGGTACGCGCGCGCATAATTTCAGATAAATCACGAGTGCAGATTTGCGAAAGAAATCGATTTCACGTGAGAATAAAGTGAAATTAAATTCGCGCGGAGGGCGATGATCCGTGATAAACGCTCGCACATACACACATACGTACACGCGATATGTGTTAAAAAATGCAAATTAGTTCTCATTGGTCACACTTTCTATTTTTCGCAATTGAGCAAACACACATATATATGCGATGGTCGATTACATTTACCGAAATTTTCCGATCAAATCGAACGTACATCATCGTCACTCAATGACACATATTACATGAATACAGCACGCGCCGCGAAATGATTAATCAAGATTATAATATGTTTGTGAATCGAATGCCGCGAGTATGTATGTATATATAAATACACCTCCAAGCCAGCTCGAGATGTACATCCAATCACGTGTGGCATACAGCAAGTGCACATATATTACACGCGTCTGTCTATATAACTCCCCGAAGAAATGTGTCCTCTTACTCGCAGTTGGAGAGGTATATATCTACGTAGGTATAAGTATACATCTTGCGAGGAGCTGTCTTGAGAAAGTCAATCTCGTAATTGGTCATTCGCCTTTGCTGCTTCTCGTCGCCGCGCGCGACCATAAGTCGAGGCAAATTCGCAAGTCCATCGCTGCTGTCATTTCTCTGTCGATGGTGTGTGGTAATGTTGGTGCGGCGCGGGGCCCCGAGAGCTTTATTCTCGCGCGCGCGTGCTGCTGCTGCTGCCAGCTTTCTAGCCAGACCTTGGCCTCGATTTTCAGAAGAGACGAAGCCCCGCACACCATCTTTACCACACGTGAGCTTTTCTGTGATCATTGTAGGGGCAGAACGATGAATAACAAAGACGTGCCTCTAAACGGCTCGAGCTTAATTTAAAATTATGAAAAACGATTTTTCCTGTTTGTACCGAAAATATAATATTATAGTCGCGACGACGTCTAGCCCTCCTTCGTGCGAGTGCCTAATGTCAATTGATCAAAAAACACGGGTGCGAATAACACGCCGTGGATACGTATCGCCGCATGTCACCGGTTCCCGTGATGAACTTGAGAGGAGAGCAATGAACTCCACTGAGGAGGCCACGCCGCAAGTTTTTATCAAAAAATTTTTAGAATAGAGCGACGAATCGTAGTATAGTTTTTTATATTTAGCGAGCGTGCCACCGCCGCCGCCGTCCGGTTGTATTATATATACGCGCGATTCACTAGAGTTGACACGCGCCGATATACATTTACTATGTTTCGCGAGGTGACTAATTTATCAGTCTTTTTTGCTCGTATGAAAAAAAAGAAGAAGAAGAAGAAATATCTAAAATTTTTCGATTTCTAACTCGAGTGCACGATTTAAATATCTCTTCTTTGTCGGAGCTGCTCCTCTTTTTGCGCGCATTCGCTACCGGCGTAGTACTACTACACGTGCACGCGCGCGCTTCGAAATTTCTTTTTATAATGTATATATGAACAGCAACGTGATCTCATAAGTCGCGCGCGCGAACTGCGCGTGGGCGTAGGAAGTTAATGCGACCGAGGAACTAATAAACTTTAGTCAAGCCCGTTATTAACATTAATATTTTTAGTAGCGTCGTGTATATTTGGTCTTCTTGAGCGCGCGAACGCGTTTTTCTTTTGCCCATGCCCCAAAAGGAGATTTTTGGAAATGACCCGTACACTGTGTTCGAGAATTCAAAAAATGCCGTGTAGTAAACTAGTATAACTACATCGTAAAACTTTTCTTCGGTATTTTTTTTTATTTTTTTGGTATTGAGAAATTATACAATAGATAAAATTGAATGCCCGTTCAAAGATTTCTTGCGCCAATTGGATCATTAATATGCCCGATAGCTACAGTTGATACGTAATTTACTGAAGTGCTAATGTATTTAAAATACTTTGAAATGATATTCGTATTGTGTTCTTAAAAAAAAAGCGATTTCGAGTTATTTTTAAATCCCCCCTTTGAATTGGTCGATGAGTAATTATGTTTATTAAATTCATTAGAACGATTAAAGTTATGAAAGGATTTTTTGGGGAGGGAGGAGGATTCATGTGAATGTTCAACAAGGAATCATTTTAATGTTTCTATGATTAAAACGTATTTTAAATTATTTAAAATCCCAAAGTATCCTTTGAAAGCTTTATCTAATTAATCACGTTTTATCGATATTTTGCAGGAAGTTTTGGACGAGCGTTTAAGTAAAAGAGTCGACTCCATGCTCGAAGCTGGATTAATTCAAGAATTGCTGGACTTCCACGAGAGATACAACAAGGACCGTCTTAAAAAAGAGGAGTAAGTAAGTCCGTCTAATGCTCGGTGGCGACTCTAAAAAAAACATTCTCATGAGTAGTGAATATCTTTTTGCGAAACAGATATGAGGTAAAAAAATAAAGAAGAAGCCACCGTAGAAAATATAGAAATACACTTATTACTTTGCTCTCGGCTTACTCTCAAACTTGTCCGTACGGGCAAATATATACATGTACGTACGTCTAACGTTGAGCTCGCAGGGCGTTCGCGCGTCTCGTTTTAATTTTTCCATCTGCAGTGCGAGGCGTCTTTTACTGGTACGCGGAACATCTGCGCGTCTACATAGCGAAAACCTTTTCATTCACTTCCCACGCGCGAAGCCTCGGTATCGTCAGATTTCACTGCTTTAAGCACCGAGGTATCGCGTTATAAAAGCGCTTTGTGACTTCAGCATTTTTCTATACACAGCTTCGCAGCTCGTGCATATAGCGTGTGTGTGTATGTGTGTACGACACCGGTGTGTTGTGGACTATATATTATTGTCCGAGAGAAAAGAAGCGTAGTTGTGGCCTATGCAAGGATGATTTTTAAAAAACCTAATGACATTTTACACGCGTCGATTTTTTCGATGCATTGGCACAGTTAATGTAAAAATAATATCATTTTACGCGCCACCTACGCCAATTTTCACTTTTTCGTTTTTCCTGTTTTTTTGGGTACGTAAATTTTGAGCGAGCACTGAGAGTGTATTCTCTGTAACATTGCGGGTACATTTCCAACTATAAGGGTGACGCACCACACAAGTGCTTTGGGGAAATATGCGGATAATGTCTCACTAAAATCGTGAGTTGTAAATACCAATGATCGCAGGGACGTTAATAGGGACCGAGAATTGGCATTTTAAAAATATATATATTCAGTTTCAAATATCATTGGAGTAAGTCGCGCAGTTTTTCTAAAACGTCCTCCTTCTTCTTTCGTACGTAGTGCGTGTTTTTTTTTTGTCGATTCATCGGGCGCGTTTGCATAAATACATAAACAAATCGTGGACTCAAGTACACGCGCATATAGCGGCGCGCTCATCGCTTTCATTGCAAAATTCATGTAAATCAGTGCACGAGCGCACTTCAAACCGTTTTCAAATAATCTCTCGAAATCTGTGCCTGCTCGAGATAAAAGGAAAGATCCTTGCTGGCGATAAAGAGTATACGCGTACCGTAGCGTCGGGACCGCTCGCATTGGCGCATATTCATGATTATTCATAGTATTGTAATTCCATTTAGATTAGCCAGTCGGGGAAAATCTTTTTTTTCTTCTTCATATTCTTCTTCTTCTGTTTCGTTGAGTCTCTGTATCTCTCTCGTCTTCCTCCACTCGCGGGATAAATTGAGCGTTCGTATATATATACACAGTCTTGTAAATTAGACTGGACACTATTGCCTAACTGTCGAAATCTCTTGCCTCAGACTCTCGAACCATTATAGTTTATCTAATTTTTATTGTCAACGTAAGCCTCGCTTCGAAAATTTCGATTTACAAGGTCAACGCTTTAAATTCCAAAAAATAGAGTATGAAACTGACACCAGTATTTGAGCTATAGTTATTTCATGACTAAGTAACGAGCTTTGGCAGCGACCTTGAAAAAACCTTTTTGAGATTAACGGCAAGGTCTAGTTATTGCTTGCCCTATAAATTACTTGACTTTTTTTTTATATCCCGCATAAACTAGTGATCCGAGAGTCCAGAGCAAAAAATTTCGCTACTTGGAAAACGTTGTCCAGCTCGAGGAAAATATACGTACGCACCTCTCTCTCTCTCGTGCTTGTAAAATTGCAAATTACGCTTACTTTGTAGGCGTCTCATCGACGACGACGCTCGCGCAAAGCCTACTACTACGCGTGTCGCGTGTATCGATGCATGCGCCTATGCGATATAGCTGCATAATAGTAGTATATATCCATCCGCGCGGGCGCTACCGTAATTCTCTGCACTTCGCACCGGCCACCGCACTCCCGTATGTATAATTTCGATAAAGAAACACAACTCGACGACGCGTACTCGACGACAACGACGACGATGTGCTGCTTCATGCAATATTCAAAGTAGCGCTCGCGATCGTGTGCGCGCGTTAGCGTCGATTCCGCTTGTGCTTCTCGCTAGTGTGTGCACAGGTGTGCATAGATATAACGCGTTTAAAATGGCGTGTATTCGCGCACGCTCAACCGGCGCGATATATCAGAGAGCTTATAACGCACTTTTGCCCTTTCGAAGTTATGTCTATCCCTGGGCCTCGTTAAAAATAGTCACGTATCATAAGTGTTCCTTCGTGAATACACGAAAACGACGTTTGCATCTTCGTGAACCCTCTGCATATACCGTCAATTATTGAAGAAGCTTGTCGTCCTCGTCCTCCTCCTTGCGCCGAGCGCTACTACTTATAACGCAACATCCGTTGAAAAAAATAAATTATTCCCAGAGTCGATTTAATCGAGTCCCGCGGTGATAAATCAAAAGCTCGATACACGAATGCGGGCCCGCTCTGCTGCGCTCGTCGTTCAAGCCACAAAGCTCCTAGCTCTCTCTCTCTCTCTCTCTCTCTCTCTCTCTCTCTCTCCGTCTCTCATCGTGTCTCGTTCGTATTCGGCGTTCGAAAAGAGAAAAAAAAATGTTATTTTTGGCCCAAAAGATGCGTAGCCGCGCCTGCTTATCTATCATTTGTATGCTCGCGATCGCGTCGTGATAATACGAGGGGAAGGATGCAGTTGGCTGTGTGTACGCTGTGCATGCCCCGGCATATATATGTAACGATCAGAAATAGATACACACACACGCGACGAACGTATATGCGAATAGGCGCGCGCGCATTCGCGATTGAATTCATGAATCATCGCACGCGGCGTCGTATCTTGCGCTGCGACAATTGCGCGCGCGCGATATCGATTCGTCGAAATTCGCGCGTGCCCGGGTACGTATGCATACCTCGAGATTCGGCTCGCCGAAGTCGCGGGCAGAGATTGCAAGAGAGCGTATAAATAAAGAAACGAAAAAGAAGAAGAAAAAAAAAACTAATTATCAAGTTCATTGAAGCTCGATCTCACGTCGCGATCTTCGCGCGCGATAATAAAATATTTGATCGCGATAAAATCTTCCCCGATCGTCGCCTCGTCAATTGCGTGTACATTGCGGCGTAAATTATATAACGACAAAATCAAACACAGAATCGCGATTACGTGTATAATTTTTGTGCTGATAGAATTTTCGCGAGGTAAACCTCTCTTTTCATATACAAATTCTTCATAAAATTTGTGTTGGCTCATGTGCGCGGTATCAATTGATAATACGGGCCGTCAGGTAAATGAACTCCGAGTAAGCTCGAGAGCTTCGTACGTACGTGTGTATGTGTGTTTGTGTATGTACGCAGATCGCCGTAAATCATTGTGTTTGTTGCCGAGCTATGCACCAGCAGCAGTAGCTTACACATGTCTATATAGAGAGCTCCTGCACCACTGCGAGCTAATTAGGTATATGTGCTCGTACGAGAGCTCGGCGCTTTCGTGACGCAAGGAAAAAACCGATTTCAAAGCTGATTTAAAAGGACTCGACGTTTTCCTTGGGCCGCGCGTGCATATATATATAATATCTATTCGTCGTAAAATCTCACGCTGTAAAGATTTCAAACGGACGTACAGTTTTTGCAGTGAACAACCAATTTTTAGTGACGACGACGTGTCCCAGCAAACTACATATAAGTAGCAGCTCGCGATTACGCCAAGTTTGCACGCATACGCCTGCCTCTTAATGTATTCAGCGTATAAACCGTTTTTAAAGGCTCTTTATAAGCGATGGCCACTCAAAACAATGGCAAATGAATTTTCAACGCGAAATCCCGGACTTTCTAATCAATAGCACACAAACGATCGCGAATACATCGTTGCTTAAAGAGAAAAAAAATAGAAGAAACGAAGAAGTAAAAAAAAAGAAAAAAAACATTGCTTCGAATCAACAAATCGTGTGAATTTCGTGGTTGTATATTCGCATTTTGTTAATTCCAATGCGTCCGCGTAGAGATCAAACGCATCGAGCCGCACACGCGTATATATATAAATATATTACATATAATATGGCCTGCGCCCGTGCTCATATGTAGATGCGCGTCCCGGAGAAGGAACAAATTCACCTATCGATACCGATCGTTTGCTCGCTCCGGTTACGCATCCCTGTATCAATGAGACTCGAGAGCTAGCTCGCGAGAGAAAGAAGGAATGAAAGAAAGAAGGAAAGATGCGTTCGGTTGATTAATTTTAGTTCGCGATCATTGATGTCTCTATTAGGAATTGTTCAACTATGTATAAGCACTGTTGCTGCTGCTGCTGCTGCTGCTCCTGCTGGCGCATACACATGCATACGTGTATTGTAATTCTAGAAGCGATGTGCTACTTATGTTTTTATGTGAGAATATAAGCGCGTGCGTGCGTGCGTATATTCTATATACCAACTCGCACATTGGACTATTATAAAAAGGACTCTATATGCTACTACTTGGTTCTCGATACGCGGCTTTTTGTGCTTCAGATGTAGTCTAAAATTTCTTTCGCAGTATTACATTATTCGCTCGCGTTGGAGAAATTTACAGCAGTTCTGCAAAGTTCCTCTTCTTCTTCTTTTTTTCCTCTTCTATATATTTTTCATACCCTTCGAATACACGTATACCTGCAGGTAACCTGTCACGTCGAAAATTGTGTTTCTGTTTTGAAGAAACTGCCGCGGGGTCAATGTGTTATACCCGCGGATTCGCTGCTTTACTCCTTGCGAAATACTCTTTATGGGTTAAAAAAATATGTATATACGCGACTGGAAAACGTTTCAACAATGAAACAGAAAAACTTCGCGCGCACACACACACACACACACACTCCGTCGCGTAGCGCGTGTGCAGTATTGTTCTTGTTTTGCTAGGAGGAAACATTAACATTTGTCGGGAATCGAGTAGTTAATGCAAATGATAAATCTTAACTTCGAGAGCAAGATACAGTGTTCTCGAGAGATTAGAGGGATTCACTTTCTGCCCTATTGATTACGCGAACTTCGAATGCTCGAGTCTATTTAATTCATCATTGGCGAGCAAAAATTCGGACCTTTTTATTTGAAGAATTGTTCATCGAATTAATAAATATTATTACGTGGCTGCCTTTGTGAGTAATAAAAGTTCATTACCTTATTCGCGTGAGTTTCATCATTATACATTATAATTTTAAATTTGAACGATCAACGAACGAGAATATATTTATGTTCATCAGCATTTTTTTATTCGAAAAGATGATCGTAAGGTATTTTGCATTTACTTCTTTTTTCTATGAAGTTAAAGTTTTGAGAAGAATATAAAATTACAAGACACACTGAAGTACAGATCAATCGGGCCTCACGTCATTGTTAGACGAAAATTAAAAGGAACAGTTTAAAAGAGAAGTTCGTACAACTTCTTTTGCGGTTGATTTCTTTCTGATCTCGAAAAGCAAGCGGGGGTACCTTCTTCGCGACCAGCCGGTCGAATTCACGTGATCGTTGCATGACCTAAAAATTTATAATTTTTTTTTTAATTGTTTTACGTTACTTTTTTTAACGATTTTTTTATGGCATCGGCTGATTTATTGGCGTTTCACTAATAATCACGACACGTGCTGTGTATGCGCGCACGCGCAAATACATGTCGGCGTCGTGATTTTTTTTTTCCGACGTATTACTCAATCGTGTCTCGCGAAAAATGCTCCAGGAGAGCCGACTGCCACTTTTGCGCGCGAAATAACAGAAATGACAATACACGGATGCCATCTGTGCAAGCTCACTCGAAGCTCAGACGTCATGTCTTATGTATCATATCATGTATAATAACAATAATAACAACACATTTTCTTTGGCCCATGCGTGCATGACGCTGTCATTCGTATATTGCGTACGCGTGTCTGCGTGAACTTATCACAAAGGGTATAGTCATTTATCGATGTGACACCCTTGCTAAAATCTTCTTCAAAGTCACTCATCATAATTTTATCTTGTCGCATTGTCTTGTACAAGTTTCTTCTTTTCTTTTCTTCTGTAACTAATCGATGCATATCTAATTGTACTTTTGCTTTCAGATTACCGGATTACACGAAAGGGATCTTTCAGAGCATCGGCTTTAAAGAATTTCACAAGTTTTTGATTCTCTCAAAAGAGGAGCGACAATCAGAACAGGTGAGTGTATTGAAATCGTATGAATAATCATGAATTATCGAAGTGAGATTTTTATTCGCGAGTAACTTTGACTATGGTTCATTTTTTATTATCAACATTTACCAGCAATACAACACGTACATTTTTATACTTGTTACAAGTACGCGAGTACAAAGAAAAAATAACACGCTGAAAAAGTTTTTCCTCTTTAATGTTCAGACGCAAATGAACTTGAAGCAAGGTCGTAAAAATTCTAAAGGCAAACAATAAATTTTCAAAAGAGAGTGAGAGAGAAAGATATAGGCAGACAGGTATTTATGTAGACTTGCCAACCACCGTGTGCGCCATGCTTTGTTTACACCGTAGCTAATCCTGTCACTGGATATTAGAGCGCGGGAAAAGTGGGTTGCATATACTTACAGTTCGAGCTCGCGCATGCCATATGAAAGAAGGACTCGCGACCGAGTATTAAAAGTATAAGAATTCAATAAGCCATCTACTGTTCCATCTGTATTGGTATGTACGGACACGAGTCGCGAAAAAACATATATTATACCACGATAAAGCGACACTCGATTTTTCGACTTTATTGGCGTTCAATAATGCTTTCAAGTAATAAATTGATTAATGTGTATTCACTTTTGCCTCTGCAGTTTTTTTGCTTGTACTCTCACTTTTGATAAATATGATTTTTTTCTATTAAAAATTTAACATTGCATACGAGAATAAAATAACAAGTGAATTATTTTTTCCACAGGGCCAAAAATTGCTAGCAGAAGGAATTGAACTACTGAAAATAGCGACTAGACAATATGCGAGAAGACAGAATAAGTGGGTGAAAAATCGACTGTTACGAAGATCGGATCGTCAGGTATCTTTAAAATCGTTTTTAATATTTTTATTTTTGTGGCTCAGATAAGAAGTTATTTAAATTTTATTGTCAATGATTCCTTGTCAAAGAATGTTTTACTACATCAAGCAGATTGTATCTAATTGATACGTATCATTCTACGTGTTCTATAACTTTTCCAGAATGACAATTGATAATTTCAGTTGATTGATTAAAAATTATAAAAATGACTTTTCAAAGTATTTTCTATCGTTCATTTTTGTAAAGTTTATTTATCAATGCTTATTTCAGGTACCTCCAGTATATTCCCTAGACTGCTCTGATGTAAATGAATGGGACTCTGATGTTTATGAACGAGCTTTGGAAATCGCAGAAGCCTATAGAAATGGTCACATTCCATCGGTTGAACCAATTAACAAAAACATAGTCGATCGCAAAGTCTCAGATAGCAGTAATGATCGGAGTCGAGTTTGCGAGGTAATTTTTTTTTTCAAGCAATTTTTATATTTCTATGAAATTCTTTTTAATAAAATTGTACTTTTTTCAATTATAAAGGATTGTGATAGAATATTTATTGGAGATCTACAGTGGATTCAACACATCGAAGGAGCTAGACATAAAAAAGTATTGAAAAAAAAGAGAGTTAAAGAGCTAGCTACAACTTCACGATGATTATGAAGCAGATAAAAATAATATTATTTAATATTAAATAATGTAACATACTTTATAAGAGTACTGTGATAGTATAGTTGTAAGCTTTTCAATGAAAACAAAAATTACCCTAAAAATAGGAAATTTCGAAATTTTTTAATTAACTACTGTAAACTTTAAAAATTTTTATAAATATTAAGTAAGTTATGCCAGTGAGCAATGAATGGTATTTGAATCCCTACTTTACCGACATTGCTTATAAAATTTTGCGCTCATGTGAGTGAAAATTTAAGAGAATTAGTAACTAAAGAATGAAAGAATTTTCTCGTGGTAGAATAGCATCATTCTGTCTTGAATAATTTTAATCTTGCCCTTAAAATTCAACAATTTTAATAATTTCGTTAATAGCAAAAAAACAAAATTTTCATGAATTTATTATGAAAAATTTTGTAACATAGGGTGCGTGCCTGTACTAATATTCGGCCAGCTCTAAGGAGTGATGTTTCAGTGCCCGGCCATTTTACTGAAAAATGATAATAAATAATGATAATTTTTATTTTGACAATTAAGAACTTGAAGATTACTTTTAAAAATTTTGAAATTAGCAAAGAGAATTCGAGAAAAAAATTGTAAACGTTGTAATCTTAAATTAAAAAGTGTCTGATAATTGGTTTTGAAATAAATCACTTTGCGCCAATATCCTTCCACATTTTATTACAATATAATTCCATTAATTTATTTAAAAAAAAATTTGTAAAACCATAAGTAAATAATAAATGAATAACTATTAACTCCATTAAAATAATTTAAATATTTATTCAAATGTTTATATGTCTGAAACAAAAGTGACTCAGTGCAGTCACCATGTATGTCAATCGATTGTTTTGGGTTTGTGTAAAGTAACTCTTGAAGTGTGTTAAAAATTTGTATGTTATGGTATGTTATGGTATGTTTTTTAATACATAAGGGGAGTCATACACCAATGAGTATATTAAAGGAACTTATACTAAATATTCTGTTATATCAATATCTATATTATTTAGTAAAAAAAACAACAAAAAGCTTCAAAAATTTAATAAAAACTATTCATATAAGTGTGACTAAAACTACTTTGCGAAAAATATTCTCATAATTGCAAGTATAAAAATCACCGACAGTGTTTATCCAAGCAGAAAAGGATGCCAGTACAAAAGTTACTGCATAGATTAGATACAGAATAGTATTGAACATGTATATAAAGTTAAAAATTTTATTAAATACAAAAAATACAGTAAACTTTTAAAAATTACTGTTTGGACGCGTTAAAAGATTAACTTTCTGATATAAAGATGTTTCAAGCTTCGCCTGTCATGATTAAATGAAAAAAAATTGTTATAAAATAAATTCAATTCCAAACCAATATTCGAAGGTTTCAGTTGATTTGCAGCTTGTATTAATAGCAAAATAAAAAAAATTAGCTTAACAATAACGTGTTTGATTGTTATTGTCGGCGTTAATCTTTTTCTGCTTGGATAAACCCTGTGTGTAATTTTTATACTTGCAATAATGAGTATATTTTTCGCAACGTAGTTTTAGTCACACTTATATGAATAGTTTTAATTAAATTTTTTAAGCTTTTTGTTGTTTTTTTACTGAGTAATATAGATATAGATAGAATAGAATATTTAATATAAGTTCCTTTAATATACTGATGTATCGTATGTTCACGATAAGGCGGACACTTTATCCGATAAATTAAAAATAGTTAGTGAAATTCAGCAAAAACAGTAGATCAATTCGCCGTAGATTGAGTTTTTGAATCGATCCACAAAGTTACAAGTTTACCTACCAACGACTTAAGAGATAAATAAATTTTAATAAAGTAGATTGGTCAACATGTAAGCAAATTCGTGCCTGTCACGAAGGTTTCGCGCGATACAACCCTTTCTATCGATCAAATCGCCGTTGATTGAAATTATCAATAAATCCTTAAAATTTTACATCCATCTGCCGTCGAATAAACAAGATAAAAGAGAATTTCTTTCGCCGGCGAGTAGATTCAAGCGAGCGTACGTCAATTCGAGCCTCCATCGTCGATTTCGCATGATTCGGCCCTCTTTATGAATCAAATCGCCGATGAATGAGTTTTTGAGTAAATTCGCGGAAAAGCAAAATTAATACAGCAACACATTATGGAGAAAAATCAAAAATTTAGGTCTGGACAGTCGATATGTGCGGGCGCCTACTATTTCCAAAGAATATAGATACTTAGGTATAGAAGCTCAGTTCTATAGAGAAAAGTGAAGACAATTTCGGGATACCGACTTGTAGTACTGTACCCGGAAGATGGATAGCGCTACAAGCGGTCCCCCGAAAATAAATAAAAATTTTTTTTCATCCCAGCGCCGGGATTTGAACCCCGAGCGTCGGCGTGTCAGGCGACCATGGTATCTTGGTCGCTCGGTCGAGTAGCTAGCCTGCTCGCCTGACACGCCTACGCTCGGTGTTCAAATCCCGGCGCTGGGATGAAAAAAAATTTTTTATTTATTTTCGGGGGACCGCTTGTAGCGCTATCCATCTTCCGGGTACAGTACTACAAGTCGGTATCCCGAAATTGTCTTCACTTTTCTCTATAGAACTGAAAAAAGTCGGAATATTGTGAGGAGTGGGAGAAAGGCGGCCTCCTTTCCTCCTCACCACCGAGGCTCCAAAAAGTCCAGTTCATGGGTTAGCTCTTCGAAAAATATAGTTAGTTCATCGATACAGCTTAAACAATTTTGTGCGTTTCATACGAGTACTGCCTTCTTTTTAATCAGTGCCGACGAAAAAATTGAAAATTGACTTTGTAATTAAGTTGTTTCGTTGTGAATTTGTGAAAGTGCAATTTTCGTGCCTTTCATATTAGCAGCCTAAAAAGCTTTATATAATTATGGCTTTCTCAATGAATAACATTGGAGATGTCGAGGTGGTCAATTACTTCATAGAAAAAGAGATTCGGGAAAATCCCGCACTGCTCAATGATACTACTTGGAACCAATATCTCAATCCCCTGGATGGCAATTACGAGCCATACACAAATTCAAACGACTCAGGATTACCTTCACCGTAAGTTAATTTTTTTTCTAAATATTTTAAAAAGTGCCAACGTTACAAACGATTATAGAAATTAGTGTTTAACGTATCTGTTTCGATAAAATTTGACAACGTATCAAATATTTGCTTCGACGGTTTTTTTTCTTTCCTTTGTTCAAGTTCTAACGAAAAATCTAGTAATAAACGTCGTATCATGTGCAGTAATTAAAATTAACGAATTTGCTTAGGATAAAATATCGACTTATTCTAAAAAGTCGTTTCGGATCTTTATTAGTTAGGCGTTAGGTGCCTCTTTGGCGCATGAAATTGCACCCTGTTCGGTACCTCGGTACAATTATTAATAAAATATGAAATATGGTAATAGACAATTTTAACCCTTTAACGCCTGAAATGACCATTTTTGGAAAACATTTATAGCGATGAATTACACCGACTAAAAATTGTTTAAAAAACTTTTAAAATATCATTTTTTACGTAAAATTTAATGTACTTTTCGAATCTGGGGTCAGAATTTTCAAAAATTTATTTATTAAAAAGTTAACAACAATTTTGTAAAACAATTTTGTTAAACAATTTTGTAAAAAAAAAATGAAATTTCGAGAAAAAAATCTCGTTTAACTCAAATTTCAACACGGAAAGAAGGTTCACTCGTGCGTCTCACGTATATAGATTTGGTCAATAGTATGTATACTTTATTGGTAAATAGTTATAATTATGAAATTCAATTTATGTCATAAAATGATTTCGACAATTTTTAACTCGATAACCATAAACTTTACGAGAAAAAGTTAGAGAATAAAAAGTGTTTAGAATTGATTAAAAAACACGCCTGGTCTTCTTCGGGAGTCATATTTATGATCGGCATATTGAATTTCATAATTATAACTATTTTACAATAAAGTATACATGCCATTGACCAAATCTATATACGTGAGACGCACGAGCGAACCTTCTTTCCGTGTTGAAATTTGAGTCAAACGAGATTTTTTTCTCGAAATTTCATGTTTTTTTTTACAAAATTGTTTATAACTTTTTAATAAATAAATTTTTGAAAATTCTGACCCCAGATTCGAAAAGTACATTAAATTTTACGTAAGAAATGATATTTGAAAAGTTTTTTAAACAATTTAGTCGGTGTAATTCATCGCTATAAATGTTTTCCAAAAATGGTCATTTCAGGCGTTAAAGGGTTAAAACATTTGCGTTCGAGTACATTAAACACGTTTCAGCGCAAATGTCAAAGCAGTCGTTATTTATGCTTCAAACGGTGTTTTTTGTGTTTTTTTTTATAGACAAATTCTTATGCCTTGTATAGGTACTTTATGTGACAATTTAAACATTCACTTACTTAAGCCTCGAATCGACGCGTCATGAGCATCAGTGATCATTCAAAACTTTTATACTTTTTTTTTCATCTCCAATGACGTGACACGTGATGAGCATCTGAATTAATTTTACCTACGATTGTCAGTAACATAACTGAATATGTTTAAGAAAACAGTAGCTAGATTTAACGCCGCGAATGAAATGACATCTAATTGCCTTTTTTCTCATTTTAATTGATTTTTTATCGTAATTGGTATGTGTTATTTTCTCGTTTCTAGGGTAAACTACGATTCATTACTGGATGACGCATTGCCAGATTTCGACGCAGAGCCAGAATTGACACCTCGTTCTAACTTGTACGATCTTAACTTGAATGCTACGGATCAAATTGTTTTGGAATCAAACTTACCACCGGCCAATTCAATTAGCCCTCAAAGTAGTAGTAGGGCGATGCTTGGAGATGCATGGTTCGGTACGGAAGAACCATCGCCTTTTGAAAATATTTTAAATGACCCACCACTGGATCCTCATTTTATAACTTTTCTCCAAAATGATACGCAACCGGAAAATGAGTTCTCGCAGTCGCTTATAGATCCATCCTCTGTGGAGGAATCTACATATAGCCTAGTGAGCCCGTTGCAAGAGCTTATACCCACAGATATTTCAAGAAATTCCCAACAAGTAACTGAGAGACTGGAGAATCCGTCAAGAATACCGGCCGAGCAGCCTCCCTCGCTAGCGCCACAAAAAGTAGCACAAAAAGTAGCGCCCGAGGTTGCCAAAAAGCGTCGGGGTCCAGGGCGACCACGAAAGAATCAAGTGGCGTCAAAAGGGTTTAAAAAACCAATAAGGAAGAACCCTGTTAAAAGTCGCAAGGGTCAACGGAGCAACATCTTCCAGAGCGAGGTGCAGCTTGGAAATTCCAAATTGAGAGAATTGGCAGAATATAAAGACTTGGATAGCGCAGGGACACTCCTAGACCTAGTAGCGAGAGCTCGAACTCTCCTCCTCCTAATGACATTGATGATTTCATGTCTGCTCCGACCTCATCGCGAATATACGCTCAAAAGCCGCCTGCAGTTGTGTACTCCAGTCAAAGAAAGAGGAAATTGACACCAGATGTATCTGACAACCTACCCCAGACCAAGAGACGAAGGAGGCAAGTTCAGACAACTCAACCCCCTGTCGATCACCTTTACTCGGTCAATGCGATCACGGCGCAACATCCCAAGAGTAAAACTAATGCGAGAACTACACAGAAAAAAAGTGAGTACTTTTGAACTTTTTTTTAATTCTAATACGCGTACTCTCATATGCAGCTATACACGTTATGTTTGCGATTTCGTTCCCCAGCCTTGGCCCCTATTAAATTTTTGTATTTTACTTTCATTTTTCGAATTTTCCCTCCGATTTTCCAACCTTTTTATTTGTACCTTTTGTTCAATTCCGATAATGTAATTATATGGTGATTTTCACGTACCAGATAGTCGCACAAAATATCCATAAAAGTATACGCGCATACAAGAAAGCCTCTCGACGCCATTTGTGGTCTGCGCTCACACATACTTGCGCGCGCGCGTGCACGCATATATAGATTAGCAATTTTCCGAGTACACGTTATCGGGCTTTCCTGCTCTAGCATTTCGCGCTTTTCAAGATAAATGCGCGAGGCGAGCGCGCCTTGAAAATGTACGTGCGTAAAGCATACAGAAGCGACTTTATGGCTGATCTTCAATAAAAACTCTTGTTAGCTTGTATTAAATATTTATCAATTTTTTATTCATAATGATCTGACTTTCCGCACCAATTTTAATGCCTTTTACAATCGAATAGAAATGAAAAATGTTTCGCATTTTTGTTGCAGGGAAAGTTCCTTTACCAACTAAAACGGAACCAGAGGAACGTTTATTTACATATCAGGGGGAGATACTGAAACTCGCGCCTCTTATCAAGGAGAAAAAAGAATCATTTTACGCCCAGGATACTCACGCGCCGAACAAGGAGAAGAAAAAAAGGGACGAAAACGTGGCTTCGAAAGGCCTTCAATTGAAGTAAAGTACAATAAAGCAGCAAACAACTTAAGAAGAGAAAATATTATCACGACGATAAGAAAATTTTTGACAAAAAACATAATCTTACAACGGCGATTGGCCAGATTTTCGTTTCTCCCTGGAGTTACGACCGAAGGTGTTAATAGGGCGTGGGATGACTGGGTAAAAATTCAAAATAATCCAGAGAAATATTTGCAAACCATTCGTTGTCAGAAAGCCACAGCGTCGGCAAAAAATGATAACATCAAAGAACCTCAATTAGAAGAGATCCTCGCGAACAACGGAGTTATGAAAAAGGGAGAGGCGAAATTTTCCGATCGACTCCAAAAGATCAACGAGTCTGAAATTATCCATGAAGTAAGCAAAGACATTCCGCTAACCAAGGATTTATTACTTTCTTTATCGAAAAATTCAAAATTTCGTCACCCTTGTTATCAGGTTATGTTTTGCATAACATACACCCCGATCATGTATCAGATAAAGTTAAAAAAATTATCGTGGAGGGTGAAGTAGCACGACCCACTCCACCTGTAAAGCGGGCTTGTAAAGAAAATACAAATGAATTGGAGTTTGGTGATAAGTACAAAGAAGCTGAACGAAATCGATTGAGACATAACGCAATGGAACGTAAGCGGCGTTTGGAGCAAAAGATGAGCTTCGAGATCGTCAGACTAATGTGTCCCGAGCTGTTCCACAAAAAGTCCTCCATTCACGAGATTCTAAGAGGACTCAAGAATACGCTCAGCATGACTTCTACTTACTTCTATAAAAAAATTGTCCTTAAGTTGGAGCAAGCAGCATATGGAAAAGAGGAATTTTCAAAATTAAAAAAGATGTGCAAATTTACAAAAATAACCATACCTTCATCTAGACAGTAAGCACATTAGAATACAATACAATATTGTCCACTAGTGCACTATTAATAATTTAATTTTATTGTTTATGCTTGTTTTTCTGTAAATTGAAAACTTTTCATTTAATAAAAATAAGAAATTAAAAACAGATACGCAAAAGATTTGAATATTATTATTTAATACATCCTAAAACGATCCTTAGATCACTGTGTAGCAATGACAGAACAATAACAAAAATTTTGCTGTTTTATAGATGTTCGAGTTTTATCGTAAAATCGCTTTCAATTACTTTAATACGGATCAGACTCGTATTTATATAATTTATGCCAATTCTTGTGTGATAATTTTTAAGTTATAGATTCATGTCGGGTTTTTGGGCGGAGTCAGAGCTGCCATCATATACGCGAGCAGCATAGGCGTTTCCTTAGCCAATTAGTTTCCTCAGTAGCGGTAGGTGGTGTCATATGACTACTATCGCAGTCTGTATGTATAGGGGAGTTTGAGCAAAAAAGCAAATTCGTTGTGTGTTTGTAAAATCAATATAGAGGATCTTCTTTTAATTCATTTTAAATTTAAAAAATATCTTTATCAATTAATTTTATATCAACTACATATTACATAAAAAGCTCACTGGGTCGTTCAGGGTTCAGTTTGAATTATCTACAGGGTCAAATAAGCAAGTTATCCGACAAGAGTAGCGTACGGCTTGATCGACGGTCGTTAGTCATGACTGGTAGCGACCTCCCCCGCCATAATTGTTAATCTAAATTACTCCTACGTCAAGTCAAGTCAAGTCAAGTTGAGCGTGGTATGTAGTTAATCTAAAATGACTCAAATAAACTAAGTAACTAAAGTGATCCATCAACTCTTTTAATTTTCACTATATGCAAATTTAAAGTTCGAAAAAACTGCACGAGCTTGGCTGATTCGATTACTCATGAATTAGAATCAATAATCGAATAAAAATTAATTTTTGCGAAAATTTGGTGGTTTTTATTTTAAGTTGGCAATTTTTGACGATATTTTTTCAATGGGTGGCGACGGCCGACGACGGTCGACAACACATCCTTCTATTCGTCTAGTGCGGCCGTTCCATGCAACTTTATTAAAACGCTTTATTTACTTTATTGCAACTGTATTAAAACGCTATATGCGCAAGGCTATATGCGTTACGCAGCGCAAAGCGTTAGCATGGCAGAACATACGGGAAATGTGTTGGACTCTTAATATCTTTTGAAAATGGTTGGAAACTCCCATTTATGATTATATCATTCGAAAGCAAAAAAGATTTCCTATAACATATATTAATTTCATTAACTTGTAAAGTCGTTTAAGCTTACAGTAAACTAAAAACTGACACTTTCCATACAATTCAATGTTAAATAGCCAAAACTTTGAATATCATTATTTCTCAAGTTTGCATGGAAACCCCAAATTTTTTTTCACCAAAAATCTTATAATTTTATAAACCATCATTGGTTAAAATTTCACTTTGATCTAAATTTTTTGTCATTTTCGCTACAGCCTTCTTAAAACCCGTTTTCCTCGAAAACACCAAAAGTGGACTTAAGTCGTTTGTTAATGCTTGTACAGTAGTTGTGAAATGGGAGCAAAAATTATTTCATGAGTATTGATACATAAAAACAGTTACTACACTTTTTTTTAAGAACGATACGCTTTGCCATTATTTTGGAAATGTTATTTTATGTTTCCTGAAAAATTAATGTAAACAGTGTAATGTTTAATGTCAATCTTGATCCTTTGTGACAAATAATGTCAATCACAGAATAATTTTTTCTCCAAGTCCATCTCTAAAAAATATTTTCCGTTCGCATCTTTAAATTATTATCAAGTTTATAAAAATAATACTTTTTCATTAATAATTTTCATAATTTTATTGCTTTAATTGTACATTCTTGAATTACTTTGTACTCCGGTAATGTGGTCAAATTTTTTGTAAATATCAAAATGATCCTCTTAAAGAAAATTATAATCGTTGAGATTTCATTTGCATCTAAACCAGGGCACGCATTCACACATTTTGCAGTTCATCTTATATAGTCGACAAGAAGACTAATTCTTACTGTTTGGACCTCGATAGCCACACCATCTCCCTTCTCAGATTTTACATAAAACTCTAGTGAGCATAAGCCTCGAACAGTTGTCACTCGCCTGCGTGTCATTTGACTTTCAATTTTGCGTCTTTTTCGAAGCCCGTGTCTATTAATATGACGCAGAGCTCGCTCTCAGTCAGCGCCTCTAATGCAAGAAGAAGCCTGTTGTGTCACAACACCAAGTGGCGGTAACGCCTGGTAAATACAACGTCAGTCTACTCGTACAAAATCCAAACACGACGAAACGCACCTATATTAACTATACACCTAAGTTTGCAACTGCGTGTATAGCATAAAATAATTCGTTGTACACAGTACCGGCTTGCAGACACTAAAAAATAAACGCATTTGTTTATCAAGTAGTTTGTTAATCTATGAATATTTAACTGTCAGTTAAGTGACTTATCAATTATTAAACAATTTTTACACCATAATCGAAATGGCGGCATCATTCGAAGTCTTACGAAAGGAATTTTGTGTAAGTTTAATTTTGATCACTTTTTTAGGTTACATCAAAAGATGTCTGTTTATATTTAAATTTGTTTTTATTTTTTACTTAAAATATAAACTTCATTTAAAAGTAAACAGTGTATCAAATAGAACTTCAAAGCGATACCAAAATTGAGGTTGAATTGAGTATTTCTCACATTTTTTAAGTTTACCCTTGAAAAACAAATGAATATCGAAGTATCGTAAAAAGAATTTACTTTGTCAAGAACTACATACTTGTAGATGTACTGAAAACTTGAAAATATTCAATTTTACTATTACTTCTGTATAAACTATCCAACATTAAAGTATAAATTGTAAAAAAAATTAAGCATATCATTTGTTTAACTCTCTAAATTGTTCACAGGAATACCTGCAGTCATACATGAAAACTTTTGATGCTGCAACGCTGCAAAAAAAATGTTTAGAGCTATGCCCAAGTGAAAAAGACAGAAAACCAGCTATAGACCAAGCTCTTCGAGATACATTGATGACTATTTTAACTAAAAATCCCAAAAATACAAAAGCTCTTGAATCATACATTAACTTTTGCATTGACATCTGTAGAAAAGAGCTTACTAATATCAGTGTTGCAGTGATGTTACTCAGTGATATATTTGACACATTAACTCTAGATCGTTGTGAAGAATTGTTTACTTACGTTGAAAACAATGTAAATATATGGAAAGAAGAGATATTCTTCTCTGCATGCAAAAATAACCTCCTTAGAATGTGCAATGACCTTCTAAGACGTCTGTCTAGATCTCAGCAAACAGTATTTTGTGGAAGAATTTTATTATTCCTTGCAAAATTTTTTCCATTTTCTGAAAGATCTGGTTTAAATATCGTGAGTGAATTTAATGTTGAAAATGTCACTGAATTTGGCACAGAAAAATCTCAAAAAGAAGATGCTCAGCAAATGGAAGTAGATGAAGAAAAGAGTGATAGTAAAACTCCTATTGATTTCAATTTATATAGACAATTTTGGGCTCTACAAGATTTCTTTAGAAATCCAAATCAGTGCTACAATAAAATGCACTGGAAGGTTTTCTCTGCTGTAAGTGAACATTCAAATTTTAGAAATTTACTATAATATTATTTATTTTTTAATAATTTTCATTTTTACAGCATGCATCCAATGTATTATTGGCATTTTCATCATTTAAATTGGAGGACCAGAAAGATTGTAAAGTAGATTATTCAAAATTAGACATATCATTCGATGGAATTCATAAAGATGCAATATATTTTGCTAAATATTTGACAAATGAAAAATTATTTGTTTTGCAACTAGCAGATTCCAATTTTAGACGATATGTGCTGCTTCAATTTTTGATTCTTTTCCAATATTTAAATAGTACTGTAAAATTCAAATCGTGAGTTTAAATTTTTTCAAATTGATTAAAAATATAATTTATTAAAAATAACATAATTTTAAAAATAATTTTCTTACAGAGAAACTCATGAGTTAAAACCTGATCAAGTAGAATGGGTTAACAAAACTATTGACCAGGTTTTTATACTGCTTGCAGAAACCCCTAATGATGGACCAGCTTTTGCAGACGCTGTTCGGCACATTTTGAAAAGAGAAGAATTTTGGAATTCTTGGAAAAATGAAGGCTGCCCTGCTTTCAAAAGACCTGCTCCAGATTGTGCAGAATCTGAAGAAAACAGAAAACCTAAAAAAAGCAAAAGACGTATTGGGGATATTATTAAAGATACTCAAACTAAAGGTCAATTTTTTATGGGAAATGTAGAACTGACTAAACTATGGAATTTGTGTCCAAATAATCTTGAGTCATGTAAATCCAAAGATAGGGATTTTTTACCATCTCTTGAAGCTTACTTTGAAGAGGCAATTGAACAATTAGACCCAGCTGCACAAATTGAAGATGAATATAAGTATGTCATTGTTATTTACTTTTTTTCTAATTTTATAGAATTTTATTAAATTAAATAAAATTTTAGGAAAGTCAATGATGGAAACTTTGGTTGGAGAGCACTTCGATTATTAGCTGAAAGAAGTCCACATTTCTTCGTTCACGGAAATTATCCAATTAATAAATTACCTGAATACCTAGAAATGATGATAAAAAAAATCGCTAAAGATAAACCGGTACAAGTTGAAGTGAAACAAGATTCTGAAGGTACACTTCAACAAGAGCAAGTCGAACAGGAATATTCTGAAGAAACAATAAAACAAGAAACTGAAACTTCAACTGTAAAACCAAAAATTATTAGTAGAATAAGCCACAAATTAGTTGAAAAACTGGCTGAAAATTTGAAAAATCATTGGGATAAACTTGCGATTAAACTAGGTTATACTAATGACGAGATTGCTTTCTTCCGTAAAAAAACAACGCCATATGAACAATGTCAAGAAATGTTAGCGATATGGACTGAAGAAGATCCAGATGCTTCGCTCGAAAATTTAAAATCAATTTTGTCTGAATTAAATCATACCGAAGCATTAGCAATTATTGAAGCAGATTCAACTTAAAATGCATTCAAATTATAAATATTAAATAAAAATAGGTAGTATCATAATAAGTAGGTAGATTTAAATAGTCACACAGACTACACTGACTCATAAAGAAAAAACGATGTAAATAGCATTTAAATATCTTTAAATTTATTTTCATAAATTTATTTAGACCTAAACTATTATTATTACTATTATATGTATTAAAAATTACATTACATACACTCTACTAAAATATTTTTGACTCAACTCTTTAAAAGCTCAGTCACTCTTGCGTTTAAAATTGAGTATGGTTTAAAATACACAATGTTGGAAATATTTTACTTCTCAGTAGCTATTATAATGTTTACAACAATACTATGATACTTATGATTAGGGTAATATTCTTTTAATTTTTAATATATTTAATATATTTAATATATATTTTAATATATATTTTTAATATATAATTTTTATTTTTATTTTATAATAATAATTTTTAATATATATTTCATTTCAACAGAGCATACACAATTTTTTACCTACAATGTTGAATATTGTTCAATTTCTGTCAATGAGAAAAAGTAATAATCATAATTCTGCATCGCTCAGTCTTAGTCTTTTAAATGGACTTACAAAAAGATTTTTCGATGTCAAGATAGATTAGCTCGCAGTTCACAACTTGATCATTAACGTCAATAGAATAGTCTCTGGATCATTGCGATGGATTTAAATGAAAAAAATTATTTAACTTCTAATAAATAAACCATAACTAGGAAAACAATTATTTATCTCTAAAAAATACGTGTTTTAAATGCAAAGTAAAATGGAAAAAAGTAAAGTTAAATGGAGTAATGGAGAGAAAAAAAAAATCATTTTCCGAACATAACACGAAGATTCACTTCCACCAAGACCCATGAATATCCATTTTGCATGATTACTCATTTTATTAAATCGATCTAACAAGGAGAGCCTTTCATCTGCGGGTCACAAATCCTTACCAAACTTGTTTGGGGGTCTTTTTGTACATAATAATAAAGCCCCCTATAGTTACTTTGTTCCAATGGGCCCTGGAAACCATTATAAAGCACCATGAAGTATATAATATAATATAATGTATGAAATACCATATGTTAGCGTATAATGGTATCAAGTTTACACAGTAAAGTCTAACTGACTGAGAAGTATTTATACTTTGACTTTTCAATGTCCAAAACACCTTTTCAATCAATAAACAATTTAACTCAATTGGTTTACTGAGAAAGTCTTAAAGAGCGAACCAATTTGAGCTAAAATTTATGCATTTATCAACTAATATTTACTTTAAATCATGTAAAAATGTTTTCATTTATAAAACTTACTGTTCTTTTTTTCTCACCTATTTCTGACACTCATCTGGAGTGAATCTGAATCCAGATGAGTGTCAGGAATAGATGAAGAGAAGGGATTTGTGAGTTATACAAATAAAAACATTTTCATATAATTTACATCAATATTTGTTTGGTACGTTAATTTTAGCTCAAATTGGTGCGCTCTTCAAAACTTACACAGCAAACCAATTGAGTTCAATTGTTTATTGTTTGCAAAAGTGTTTAGAATACATAAAAGTTCACGTACAAATATTTTTGAGAGAGTTAGACTTGACCGTACAAGGCCTGATACCAATAAGTGGTACTTTTTAACATTACATTATATTTAATACTTTTTTCTGCTCTATAACTCTTTACAGGGCCCATTGGAATAAAGTAACCATAGGGGGCTTTATAATTATGTACAAGAAGACCCCCAAACAAGTTTGGTAAGGATCTGTGACCCGCAGATTAAAGGCTCTCCTTGTAAGTATAATAAGTTACTACCTAATGGTTTATGTTAATGAAATACAATATATTTTCTACACTATGAGAAGGACGAGAAGGATCAATTGTCTATGATTTTGAATGTATAAAATAAATAATTCTATGATTTTATAGATTGAGTATGCTTCAAATAGAGCGACTATTCAAATTCGTAAAATCGGACTTCTCAAAAGGCTGGAATAAAATCTAATGCCATTTTTCGCGTCGAGAATGAAATTGTTTTACAACGCACACAAAGAGAGAATCAGCACATACTTCAGAAACACGTAAAAAATTCACGTACACAGCACGCGAGTTATACTCTCTCTCTCTCTCTCTCTCTCTCCCATGGTGCACACCGGCGCTTAGAGATAGATGCAGGTCTCGTGATGGACTGTGCAAGGCTTATAGGAGAACTCGCTGCCCTGCTTTGTTGCAGCGTTATAGATTATTGTGTCGCGATATTAAGCGTGACATGAGGCGTGCTCGCGAGTCTTACTTGATTGGTGGACTGAGCCGCTGTGAAACGGACTCTCAGAGATGGTCTTATCTGCGCCGTATTGGCCTGTCTGGCCCACAGCCCCCTTCACCGTTTGGCTTCTTCACAGCTGCTGAGCTGCTCGACCACTACTGTACCGTGACGACTGTTCATCCTTGCTGCTCACCTGATCAATTTGCTCGTATCACTGAGCTGATTGTTGATGATGCCTTGCCAAGTTTTGAGTTCCAGCCCGTCCAGGAGGCTGAGGTCCTGCTCTCGTTAACTCAAAGTGGCCGGTCGTGCGAGTGCATGCTCTGGGGATGGGCTGTCCTTGTCATACTTCTGTGACACTCTCTCTCTGCTTGCGCCGACTCTTACCACGATCTTCAATTTGGCCATCTCAACCGGTCAATATCCGTCAAAATGGAAGAGATCAATTATCAGGCCATTAAGCAAGGTGCGTGCGCCTCAATCGCCGTCTCAGACTCGGCCGATAGCCAACTTGGCGCATCTGGCAAAGGTTTTTGATAAGTTGTTGACCGCACAGCTGACTGCGCATCTTGAGACGTACAATATGCTTTCACCAAGACAATCAGGCTTTCGGAGGAATTTTAGCACGCAGACTGCACTGATCGGGATAACTGAGGATATTAGACGAGGGGTGGAGGGTGGACTCATCACCATACTCTTGCTCTTCGACTTCCGAAGCGCTTTCGATACTCTGGATCATGCGACCTTATTGCGAGCCCTGAAGTCTCTGAACTTTTCATCTGTGGCGCTCGCTCTACTTCACTCTTGCCTCTCAAGCCGCTCGCAAGCTGTAATGGACGACGCGGGTGGATTGACAGCCTTCAGAGAATATACATCTGGTGTGCCGGAAGGCTCCACACCTGCGCATACTGTTCGCAGCATATATTGATACGCTTACGCATGTGCTACGTCACTGCACGTCCACTCACATGCTCTTTGCTGATGACCTTCAGATATATCTACAGTGCCCGTCAACTGAGCTTGATGAAACCATCATGAGACTCAACGAGGACGCGCAAATTGTCTCCGATTGGGCGCACACAAATGGACTGAGTCTCAATGTTGCCAAGACGAAGGCAATCCTCTTCGCATCGAATCAGTATCTCATGCGCATTGACCTCAACCGTATCGGTAGGATCAGCCTAAATGGCACAGTCGTCCCCTTTGAAGATAGAGTTGTCAATCTGGGTCTGGTAATGACCCCTTCTCTCTTGGGATGCTCACGTCAGAGGCATTTCATCTCGCATCCATGGAGTGCTTCATCGCCTGCGAGCCGGGGCTGGCTTTTTGCCTGTCAACGTCAAAAAGATGCTTGTTAACGCCTTCATTATGCCTCATTTTGATTATGCCTGCCTCGCCTTCATCGACATCTCTGCTTCATTGGACATTAAACTCAGACGATTACTAAATACATGCATACGATACATCTTCCAGCTCCCTAGAGACGCTGCGCTTCGACCGTATTACGACAGGCTTGATTGGCTGCTCCCGTCACAGAGACGTGAATACTTTTTGAATATTCAATCGTTTAAAGCGCTCAATGGACTATGCCCTGATTACATCTCGCGCCTCTATCACTGGACTGGCAGCGAGGTCCGTAGATCGGTGAGAATCGCAGGTGGAGCACCGACGATTGAGGTTCCATTCGCGGATTCATCAACACTGAAGTCAGGATTTTCTATAAGAGCAGCCAATGCGTGGAATGCACTGCCTGCCCAAATACGTTCATCAGGATCGATGGCGTCGTTCAAGAGCTCACTTGGCCATTACTTGAGGAGACAGCGTATTGCCCAATGAAGTTAACATCATTTTATATGCTTTTCAATTAACTTGTTCTTAACCATTGCTATCAAGTTAAAACTATGCCTTTTCTATACTCTTTGTTATTGTACTTTTTATACGATGTATCTACCTATTATTTTTTGTTTTTTGTTTACTCAAGCTTAATTTTTGCAACTATCTATTTCATGTAGCATATTATGTGCTTATTGTCTTTTGTAAATACCTATTATTGTAATTTATATTGCTAATTGCCATTCGGTCTTTCGACCTTGGTTAATAAACTGTTCAAATCAAATCACTCTCTCTCTCTCTCTCTCTTTCAACTTGCCGCTTCGTATATAAGCTTTCATGCATCGCAAAAGTATCGACTTTGCCATATAATATATGAAACATTTTTTTTTTGGCGGCATCTTAGAGCTGCAGCGCATAGATGGAAAAAAAAACCGATAAATATTCAAAGCTATTCGTCTTACTCATAGATCCATTCGTGTTACCGTCCTGCCTGCAGCGCACATAAGGACCAACGAGTCATTCGTTTCTAGCGACTAGTACCTTGCAACCCTTTCTTTAATTTCAAATTGTTTTCTGAATTTTTGATAAATAAAGTTAAAATCGCTTTCGTCGCGGGCACAGCACGATGAGATATAAAAAGAACAATACATTTTGATGTGAACATCGCGGCAAAGCTATAAAAGCGGTCTCATTCGCCATTGACTGGAAGCATTAATATTTCATGAGTTACATAATTCCAGCATGATAAACTTTTATTGTTTGTGAATTCTTTAATTATACCGCATAAGGCTCAAGGAAAGCATTTGATTGCCTCGTTATGAAAAAATATCGATATTTTTTCCTACTAGCTAGCCCGAGAGTAGAATCTTACATCATCGATCCAAAATTAATGTTCCGGGAAATTTTTCTCGCGTACACTTATTTTTCATTCAATTTATTTCTTTATTTATTTATTTTCCATCAATTTTCTCAAGCTCGTTTTTATTTTTCGCTATGCTAGCCACGCCACGCGCATGTTTCTTTGTTGTCTCTCATTCATTCGTCAGGCTCATCGAATTACCCGAAGGCTGCGTTGTCTCCTCGAAAGTTTTTCGATGCAATTAAAACAAACGGTATTATATTAAAAGTTTACCACCGAGTTTGCGTAAGTTGAACTTAAAGCTATCCCCCGTAAGATAAGCAGATAATCCCAGGTATACTGCCTGAAAAATATTATATATTGCGCGGCTCTCTCCCGCGGCGCTCCTGATCAAAACAAACAGCGACACGCGAAAGTTCGCGCTTGCCTCGTCGCGGACTCGTGCGGTTAATAATAGTGCGATTCGAGCTTTTCGTGGCAAGATTTTGCGAATACAATCCGAGGCTCGAGTATCGTTTGTATTCCAGTGCCTATAGTAGCCACGAGCTCGATATCGTCACACGCATATGTTAGCGATACAAAAGTAATAAGTTTTTGTAAACAGAACTGATGCCAAATGCAGCATCCCATTTCGCGTCGAATATACCTAAGTTTTGTTTATCAGCTGTGCACGTAATCAAGCGAGCTCGCACTTCGATTTTCCCACCGAATCGCCGTAACCTGGATCAAAAAAGGTACTTTGAATTATACGATCGATCGGAGCCAAAAAATATTATAACTTCGGGGTCTGAAGGGACGAAAGTCCTCAATGGATTTCCAATGATTGGATTTTTAGCTGCTACGGAACAGGGGAGGGAAAAAAGAAATCGCCAAGGTTGTAAATTTTCTATAAGAGATACGGCGCACGGGAGTGCTATATATATATATGTATAGAGAGGTGTATATGGGCTAAGCCATAGTTAGCGTGATGGTCAAAAAAATTTTTTTTCTTAAATTATGTACTTTTGAAGAGTACATTGAAAAGTGAAAATCCTGAAAGTTTCAGCCCTGTAGGTCCAACCCCATTAGATTTTCAGGGTCTTAAAGTTGAATTTTCTTATTCTGCTGATATTCTGCTTGCAATTCTGATTTTCTGGGGTTAATATGAAAAAATTGTTGAATCATGGTTTTTAATGTAAAATTTGATGTAGAATTCAAATTTGTACTTACAAATCATATTTACTACTTCTAGACCTATAGAAATGATATTTTCAGACATTAATCATGTAGGGGTACAAAAATAAATGTGTTCGTCTCCTTCGATTAGGCCCATACTGTAATATGTTCATCGATACTTCAAAATACAACTTCTGATAAATTTTAGTTATCGGCTGACAAACAGAATTCATTATTGAGCTTAATATGAGTCAAGAAACATGGTTTTTCTCTAATTTCCCTTGATTCTGAGGGTTGGACCTAGGGGGCTGAAACTTTCAGGATTTTCACTTTTCAATATACTCTTCAAAAGTACATAATTTAAGAAAAAAAATTTTTTTGACCATCACGCTAACTATGGCTTAGCCCATATATATGTACGGCGAAGCGCCGTGCAGCCGTAGAAAATGTAAATATTTGCATCTTCAAGAAAGATACCATGTAAGGACCAATGACGGTTTTAAATTTAAAATGACTCGCCAGAAAAAAAGAGATGTAAATTATCGTTTGCTGTCGTTCGATTCGCATCGAGGAAATATATGGTCGCGATAAATTTTCAAGGCGTTCGCCTGTAAAAAAGCCTATACATCTGAAATTAATCCAATTATTATTCAAGACTCCAAGTTTTCGGTAACTCGAAATGAAGTGGATATTCGAAAGGTATATATATATATATATATATATATATATATATGTAGGAGGTGCATCCGCTATTATATTTGTTGTACACCGCGCGCTTTTCTTTGCATCACAGCTTCAGATAAATTGTTGAATAGCAAAGCTCGGTTGTTTTTTCATCAAAGGCGGCTCTGTTTTCAAAGCTTTCCCTTTGATTGTAGTTCACAGTCGACTTTGCCGCACGCTGCTCCCACCGACCGAGTAGTACAAACTGCAAAAATCTCTTTACATGTATATAGCAACGACCTAACAAGACTCAAGTCGAGGCATCAAAAGGACAACTTAATGTTTTCGAATGTTCACTTTTCGGAATGTGCGGTACGGTTATTAGCGACGAATGAATGAGCATCTTCGAGTATTGTTCCGAGTGCGCATAACTTTTACCTAAAATGAAAGAAACATTTATATTTACTTGGAGTAGAGCAACGTATTCCTTGCCTTGGGCTGTGAACAATAATCCATTATACAAAATTTCGAGAATTGTCCAAAATTAAACATCGATCGCGAGTACCTTTGACGTTATCTTAAACTTATTGAGCAAGCAGCGAGCTTTTGTGGAATTTTCACTGAAAAAAACAGCTATGCTATACTTTACTTTGTTTGTAAAATGAAGTGCTCCTATGTGACAGAAAAAATAGTGAACACAGTCGGATATTTTATTTTTCCACATAAAATATTTTTTCCCTCCAGTTACGCTATCTGTGTGTATCTTTCAAGAGGATATACAATCTGATATTTCGCACCGAAAGCAATCATTCGAGTGAAACGCGATTACTGCGATAGACCCGACTCTTTGGCCGCTTTAACTCTCTCTCTCACTCGGCAAACGATTTCCCTGCCCAATTCTAGAATGTATAGACGAACGCGACTACACGAGCTTCTTTATCCACTTTTATTCGGACATCGTGATTCACTTGTATGGCCCTTTTCCTCCTTTCTTTCTCTCTGTTCCACAATTTTAATATGACCAACGCCTTTTGAAGTATTACCTGTCAAAGCGAGTATGAGGAGTTGAACATTGCGCGCTCATGAATAAATGCACATCGTGTACAGGAAGCAGCGACACAATTTTTAATTTTCTATGTCTTATTGTGCGTAATGTAGATAACCGCGTAACATATTTACGAGTTTGCGGAAAAAAGACCGATGAAACACGCATAACGCGGAAAAAATGTCTCTTGAAAATAATCTGAGAAAAATCCATTTTCCAACATTTTATTACCAAGCAGAAAAGCTCTTAAGAATTTACAAATATCAATCTATGCTTTTTTACCCTGAACTTTTTTTACAATTTTCCCAGACCCCCTGAAAATATGACTCGCAGATTTTCGCAAGCTGCAAATATGCATACAGCGATGTGAATAATGAATAGAAGCGGATGAAATTCGTACAATTACGTATTATTGTGAATAAATTTTTTCATAAGTCATGTGTACAAGAATACCCGCGACGGCACGGAATTCTTTCATCTGTCATATTTTAATACGGGCCTTTTTTTGTTCGTGCGAGGAAGACTTGGTGTCGCAGATATGTCTTTTCCTCAGACTTAAATGCATATTAAACAGTCCCGTAACAGTAAGTCACGTGAATGTTTTCTGTATGATGTATGAATGGTATATATGCAGCCGCTACACAGTAGCGTTGGGTAAAAAAGAAGAAGAAAAATGCCTCATGTGCGCGTGTGCATGAAAACGAGTATGTATTTTAAATTTAGAGAGCTACGCGAGAAAACCTCTCTATTTTGCATGGAAAAGGAAAACCACTGCCCAAGCTCAGGAAAAATATCACGAGACGATCATCTTACCTGAAAGCCCTTTTCAAGCCTATAACAACGTGAACAACTTTTTCTAGTAATGCAAAGCAGCAAAGCAAAAAGTTTAGGCACAAATTAAAGTTGCAAAAAAATTTTGAAATGTTACCAATTACAAATTATTATCTGAACAAAAATAAGGTCAACGTTTTTAAAAAGATTACAAAGAGTTGGTATAGTTTGGCGCTGATCGAGTCTTAATCTAGCTAGGCATAAGAGCACCTTGGTGTCCTTTGGTGTAGATCGATATGGTCATAATGTAAGAAAAACCCATGATTGTGTGCTGATTTTTAAACTTATACTGGAAGGGATCAAATTGTGAAACTCATAGAATACATAAAAAATAATGGCAAGTGCCACTATAGTAGATATAAAAATCTAGACTCTACGAAAGATGAGCACTGTACACAAGATGTGAATAGTGGCACTTATGCCATTATTTTTTATGTATTATAAGTTTAAAAATCAGCACACAATCGTGGATTTTTCTTACATTATGACCATATTGATCTACACCAAAGGACACTAGGTGCTCTTATGCCTAGCTAGATAAAGACTCGATCAGTACCAAACTATCATCTTTTAATAATGGAATACTTATTACACTATACTTATTATACCATTTATTCCAAGTCTTTCCTTATCAAGGAGTTATACTTCTTAAAATATGCTTTGACATTCTATAGTTACAATTTCAATTTTTTATGTTTGTATCGTATTCTTTTTCAAATATTAACTAGTGGGACATTTCATTATAATTGATTGATACATGAAATTATTCACACACTGCTGATATCGTTAAGAATATGGAAATTTATAAATTATAATTCCGTATCAACAGTACAACGAATGTTTGTAAAATTTTTTTTCATCTAATTTGCACCAAGAAAAAATAATGAGAATAAAAATGTCAGGCCACTCGATCTATAGCCGCTGTTACAGCCGTCACTTTCGTGTTCTATGATAAGAGTCGCATCCAATTTTCACGCTTATTATACCCAATCCGAGCGGATCGCTTCAATCCTGATTTTCATGATTAGCATTAAATCGCGTGATCCTCGCAAACTTTACTTTTTTTCATTTGTCTATACTTTATTTGGCTACACGCCGCACTTCATTGCAGTTTCTGAATAATACGTCTCATTTACTCAGCAAATTCAGATTGTTATAAATCATATTTTTGCCAAGTACACTATTGCAAATTACATACGTACCGATGCAGTAAAAGTCAAGTAATTTGTCTGTATTTAGATGCGAGAAAACACGTGCGTGCAGATTATGTGTGTATATATTACATGTTAACATCATAATGTTAAATTGATGCAGATTATCTAAATCAGCATTTATATACTTGGTCGGAATTTTTCCTGATAATTATTCAAATTTTAATAATACACATTAGCACCGTTGTGAAAAAAGCACGTCAAATACAATATAAAAAGTAGAGCTATATTATAATGTACAGATGAATTTTAAGCATAACTTTATTTTCAGAACAATGGGTTAATTCCATGATTCGAACTCGTTGCCAGCAAGTAACAAGTAATTTTTATGTTTCTTTGCAATAGAAATAAAATGTACGAAACAAATGATACAATTTGAATAAATTTTGTTTCATATCCTAACTTTAGAACGATAGTCCCAATGGTTAATAAGTACATCTTAGAAATAGAAATTCGGACTTTTTAATGCGTAATATTGAAAGAGGACTTATCATTTTGGTGATGTCTGCTTCCGCTTTTAATAATTACGTAATATCTATAACAAACGAAATAAACTTTGTCACTCTCAAAGGAGCGGAGCTCATCGATATCATGAAAGCAAGCCGATGCTTGTTATCAAATGTTAAACGAAGTAGGACAATCAGTCGATTATTTGTGTATTCAATATATATTATAATTTACGGTTTTAAACTATGTACACAGTTGTACTCTCGGAAATTATACGGACACAGATCGTAAATTTATTCGCGCAGTTAAATCGAAGCTTCGATTGAAGCTAGAGCATAGTAACTATAACGTAGAGCCCAGGGTAGGTGAGAGAGAGAGAGAGAGAGAGAAGAGAGAGGGAAGCTCCGACGCTAGAGAAGCAGTTATTTTGCACGCGAGGACTTATTGCGTCGCTTGTTAGCGTTGTCATGTTGATAGGGAAATTACCCAACTCCGTGTATGCGCGTCTTGTCGACCTCTCCTCCTCTTTTCCTACCCCTCCTTCCCGAAAGATTTTTCTACCAGAATTTTCTACTTAGAAAATATGCTTCTCGCGCGGCATGTGGCCTTAACTCAGGACGAGATATATAAGCGTACACACGCTCGGTCTTGGGCGCTTGTCTACTGTACGCGTTGTATAAAAATGCCTTTCAGCGTAGACTGCTAAAGTGTTCAGATTTATTGGAAATTCAATATGAAATTTTGCATTATGTAGAATGTGCGCAGCTATCCCGAAGTAATACTTATTTATATCATCTATTTAGCGAGGAATAATAATTGCGGAGCATAATTTTGCCGCTTATTAGCGAAGACAAAATTATTCAATTACTGTCAAGTTTATTGAAAATTTCAGGATAATTTTTATCAATTCTATATAAGGATTCTAAAAATGAAGGCTCACTCGCCGAAGTTAACACACGCGATTATTAAATTTAAAATAAGTAGCGCGTAATAAGCGCGTATTTTCGGTAACCATGCTACTGCAGTGGGTCGCGCAAGCAGCAACAGCTTTGATCGATTTTGCCATATAGAATTCACGCGCCCTCTTCTATTTTTTTATATAACTGATGCCCGAAACGAGAATATTTGATAATTAAACTCCGCCACACTGACTCGTGCACACACTCACACACACATTATACATATAAGTTCGATGAGAGATAAATTAATTTTCAGCGCGTCAAAAGCGTCAACGTTGCCATTGCTAAAAATTGAATGGGGCAAAGTTTTACATCGGTTGGCAGTATTATAAGTTTAACTATGGATCGAGCGTGACTAGGTGAATAAAAAAAAACTTTAATAATATTCGCGCGAAGAAGGTCACGTGATAAAACTTATGCCTGTCAGCTGCGTCTCGCAAAATTGCGCCGTTACCTAGAGATGCGCGGCGTGCAGCAAACTCATCTTCTCTCTCTCTCTCTCTCTCTCTCCTCCCCATCCCCCATTTCTCTCTATTTCTCTCTCTGCTTTTGCAGTTGCTGTTGTGTGTGCCTGAACATCCAAGAATATTTCGTAATATACATGCACACAGCTACACATCTGCATAGATACAAATGCACATTCCGTATACAGTCCCTCGACGTTGCTTTAGTACTCTCTGTGTGCTTCTCTCGTTCCGTCTCTGTCTCTCTCTCTTTCTCTCTCTCTCTCTCTCTCTCTCTCTCTCCGCCTCATTCTCGCACGCGACCACGCGACAAAAGTCTCGCTTATACGTGAGGGTGGGTGTGTGTGAGCCGCAGCCAGACTCGCGTATAATACGTATGCGACGGCGCGGGTGCACCGTTATGCGCTAACATACTTGTATATGGCCGATTCTCAGTGAAGTTGAATGAACGAAAAAAAAATATTTCCGCAATCATGAAAAACTTGTTGTTACCGACGTCGGAAATGTCCTCATATTTAGATACAATTTTTAGCGCAATTTATCCCCTTTTTCAGAGTCTTAACGTTGATATTTTCCCGAAATTACATAATCGTCGCAAATATTAAAATAATTCTTAGTTCAGTATAGAGTGGCTAAAGGGAAAAAAATGCATCAGAACTTTTTTGTTAACTATCCAAATTAAAAAAAAAATTTTTTAAATAAAAAAGAAACTCCAAAGTGATCTGCACACTATAAAAGTATGCTACTGAAGAATGAAACACCAAACTTAAAATCGAATCGATTTCGAGTACGGTTTCAAATATTCGAATAAAACGCGAAGACACGCTTGTCATCAAAAACAACGAGTTTTTCTTTTTGACAATTTCACCGAGGAATCAGCCATATACACGCGGCCGAGTTATGCGCAGCCCCGGAGAAGCCCACCACCCCTCTGCCTCCTCGCGCGCTACGCATTAATCTCGGGGACACTCGCGAGGCTATTTCACACTTGCAAATGTATGACAGAATCCCGCGCGCAACTACCACTACTATACAGCCAACCGCGTATATATAAATGCAATGCCGGGTATACGCGTTCAACCGTCTGTGCGTAAACGTGTCGAGCTTTTACTCGCGTGTATTATACATGTATATAATACGCAGCGGCACCATCGCGCTGCTGCTGCTGCTGCTTCTGCAGTTCTCTGAGGCGAAAAAATTATATACGTTATATACGTTCGGCCGAGTCTTCGAGCTGCGAATTAATAAAATGCTGCCTTGTGCCGCTAGCTGCTACAGCATATTCGAAGCGCATTGCGCGTTTATTATAACGCGTAGGTTTTTAAACTGTCATCAGCGAAGAAGAGAGAGGAAGAGAGAGAGAGAGAGAGGGAGAGCGAGAAAAACAAGTAAATGCACGTGTGCAGGAGAGAGAGAGAGAGAGAGAGAGGAAAGGAGAGAGAAAGGAAGGATATAAGGAAATTCTCATTTTCATTCGGTTTAAAATGTGTAGTAGAGATATCATTATATGCGAACTCGCGAAAATACACACGCGCAGCAGCAGCTCGTACTGTCGACTGCGCGCCGAGCTTTTCCTGCGCCAAGCTTTTGTAACCCAGCTGCAAAACTTTGATAATAAATTATTATTATACAAGCCAGACTGGGCTCGCGCGCGCGCCAGAGAGAGAGAGCAACAAAGTCCTTTTCGTTTTCGTGCGCGCTTCTTTCCCGGGCGCGCGCTCAACTGCTGCTTCTGAATATCGCACGCGCGCCTTTATAGTATGTGACTACGTATATAACATATCCGTGCCGCGAGAGCTTCACGCGTTACGTGCAGCGTACGACGAGTTTTCTCTCTCTCTCTCGCACGTCGCCTGTACTGCACTCGACGGCTCGTGCAGCTGTTTTATCTCTACATACTTACTCCCTATACATATATATTGAGATGTGGCAATTGGCAAAGCTACAACTTTGTGGCGCGTTGTTAATGTTTCCGAATTTATAATTTATAATTGTATACTTACACACACACACATACACACATTGTGCGCTGCATATTCGATGATGATTTCATCGATGTACCCACGTACGTGCACATGCGTGTGTCCTCGTTGTTGAGATTTGTGTGTGTGTGTGTGTGTGTGTGTGTGTGCGAATGAACGAATTCGAAATAAATATGTGTGTACTTACCTGCGTGCAAATATAACCTGTGTATAAATATTATGTTCATCGGGGTGCGCGTTGTATGCTAAAAAATAGGGCAAACAAACTGCCGCGATGAATGAAATTACCAAATAGAATGAAAATTATTGGGTGACAAGAGTCGCGCGAGCTGGCGAAATATTATACAAATGAAATACACTTGATTCACGCTCCGTTTCGTATACGATACGGCGCCACCGCGAGCGTCGAATCGAATCTCATGCATATGAATGTACAGCGGAAAAAAAACGTGTTAATATCGGGGAGAGAGAGAGAGAGAGAGAGAGAGAGAGAAAAAGAGCGCGCGGCGAAAAGCTAAGGTGTAACTTTGACTTTTTGCGGCTAATATAACTTAATAGCTTGTCTCATTAGCATGAAATATAGGACGAATGCTTCTGAAGTGGAATATCTAGGCGCATAACTCTTTCGGTATAGGCCGAAGAGAGCACTACGTATTATATACCATAGCATCTGACAATAACGAGTGACTTATGAAGGTACGCGCAGCTACGTACGAATTTCGAAAACTCAAATAACATTTTCCATAGTCGCGCGTAATTTTTGATCTTACGGTGCCCGATGAAAAGTTAGCAATTTTTTTTTTTTTTTTTAATAAGTCGCTCGTTTTGATTCGAGCGAGTAAGGTTTGTATACACTTTTTTTTTCTTATCGATCGATACGTACTTTAATTGGGCGTTCGAGAATTATAATATTATAGGTCGGACAGTGTAACGACAAGGAAAGGGTACATTATAGCCGGGGTGTGATTACCAGCTCTCTCGTTCTCTCTCCCTCCTCCTTCTGACGTCGAGGGATTTGTAGTCCCAAGCAGAGCATTGATCCTTCGAGGCGAGTCTTACGTATGCGCTATACGTGTGTGTATGTATGTGTATGTGTGTGCGACGGTGACGTCGACGACGACAAGAGTTCATTTTAATGCAATCTAAGCTAGAGCTGCGCGCTGCGACGCTGGCAATGCTCATTTGAGTCTGGAGAATTATATATATAGATCCACGACCCGGTTCATAAAGACTATACGTATCTACTGCTGCAAAGCTTGGCTGCGCACCAGCAGCAGCAGCAAGAACATCTCGATACAATTCATGCGAACAAGTAGGATAAGCTCGTTAAACGTAAAATACTATCATGGGGCCGCTTGAATCTCAGTCAGCTTTTTTCATGACAAAGGACGAAAATGTTTTGCCCTGCCCTTTTTTTTCTCGTCGTCAAAGGATTCGAGATATCGAGCAATAAATAGAGTGTATAATGTTACAAAAAAAGAAGAAGGTAAGAGAGCGGGAAGAGAGACGTATATAGTATATCTATCACAGAGAATAATGATATGTACGCGCGTAAAAAAAAAGGCTGCGCTCTCGTTTACAGTGCTCCGCGCGCGTACTAATATACATAATTGAAGCGTTTTGAAATAATACATTTACACTCGCGAAAAGGTGCATAGCGCGAGATTGAAATTGCAACAATTTTATTTTAATCTGTGCGCGCGCAGCAGCGAGCGCTCTCTCTTACGCTCGCTCGTGTAAAAACGTTGTGCTCGCGCGCGCAGTTAATACATTTTTACCGCCACCGCCACCCTACCCGCCCTGCTCATCTTAATTTTGCCCGTTCTTGCATAATCAGTCGAGCAATGCGTCGTAATCATACAAGGGCTTTTGAATTTCAAATTTTTCCTGCTGCAATTTCATGCGCCTCTATCTCTCTCTTATGCAGTGTGCAGCTGTCTGATGCTGCTGCCGCTGTTACTACTAGTACTACTACTACTAGCTCGAGCACACGTATATAATTCCATTACTGCTTGCGAGCATCTCTAATTAAGTTCGAACGGCGCAGAGAGAGAGAGAGAGAGAGAGAGGGGCTGCAAGTTCAATTCATCATTCAAAATATTCAACTCTTAATTCCAAATATCAAAATGCAATTTTGCTGCTCGCGCGCTTGCGACATCTAGCAGTGCTTTCGGCATTGCAGCAGCAGCTCTTGGGAATTGTATGCTCTCGCGCATATTATAACACACAGATATCTCTCTCTCTCTCTATATATATAATGTACGGAGCGGACCCATGCGCGCTTATATACGCATTATATTGTTACACGCAGCTCGACGCGACGATATAGTAATGTTATTGCAGCTCTCGAGCGCGCGCATGAACGGAGAGAGCGTATGGCGGGCTTTTATTTTCTCGTTACATTGCCAAGCGCGCCGCGCACAAAAGTTAAGTGCAAATTTTGAACAATATGATATTTACCGTGGCAGTAGTGTATTATCTTATCGCCCGCCGAGAAGGAGAAATATTCTTCCTGCTGCAGCGCGCACGGTATATGTATAAGAGCGAGAGAGAGCTTTTTTCTTTTATGATACAAAATTTATTCTCAAGAAAGCATAATTTTCCACGCGTGCTAGCGCATATTATACGCGGCGGGGCCGTAGAAAAATGTTGCCTTTTGATGTTGGTTTATTTTAAATATTCACACGGGGCAATTAGTCGTGACTCGAATTTCGTTGCGATCGGATCAAAAGAATGAGAGAGAAAGAGAGAAAATTCGTATCGTCTAGCGCACTTGGAAAATTACCTATTAACCGCGCGCGCGCCGTTCGCTCTTATATGTATATCTAGCCTTTAATCATTTCGTCCGCGCGCGTTTGAAATTGGATTAAACCGTTTCATACGAGTCGAAAAACGAGAGGTGCTTAGACGATAAGCGCGAGTGTAATACAGCGGTGCTATTAAATACTCGCGGAGAAGGGGTCGCGGTAGGTAACCGGGGCCAAGGTGCATTTTTTACATTCAACGTCAACAGCAGTTGAGAGAACAAGACACATCTATCACTAACAAACATGCGCGCCGAGGAAAACACGCCAACTATAAACGGACCTAGAGCTATGACTATAGAGAAAGCCACAACTTAACTATAAACAGTAGCAGCAGTAGCAGCAGCCACCTCCCCCGTTTACACCCCGCTTCCTCCTTCGCGAAATAACACCGCAAAACTTTCCCTCGCGTGAAGTGAATTGGCTATGCCAATGGTAAGTTTCGCCCAAGCGCACAACGCGCGTTTACGCTACTCTCCTCGCTCGACGCACTCATTGGAAATATGCAGCAGCAGCAGCAAGCGGCCGCTTTTTTTTTCTTCCACCCCGTATCCTCTCTTGGGTTTCGTCAAAACTCTTAGATCGACAAATGAACTGAAAATAAATCTGCCTTTTTTTCAGATACCTCGCAGCACAGAGGTCACGCTTTTATACCTTTGGTAATCACGAGAACAAAAGTCTCCGCGCGCGGCCAACAATTATCGACGACTCGACAGAATTTCGCAGCCGTGTTGACGTGACAGTACATAAAATTTAAATTAATATTTTCAGGGTGGCAGCTCGAGTAATCTCCGCAGCTTATTTCTCACCGAGAACTCTAAAGCTTCCCCCAGTGGGCTCTCTTGCTGCTACTACTACAGTCGGTGCACCAGCTCTGTATATACAGAGAAGATAGTAGGTGTTATATAGGTATATAGATAGTTGGTCTGGCAGTGCTCGAGGTTCACTCGAAACGAGCCGATACTTACAATGGAGAGAAATTCCAAGCCTTGGCACTCTCTTGCTCTGTCTGTGTCCCCCCCCCTCTCTCTCTCTCTCGGAGTTGCCGTACGCCCGTGCGCGCAACAAAGGGTACTCATAGTGCAATCGGTGTCTCGTTACATTTGATAGGTCTTTTAAGACAGCAGTACAGCATACACACACATACACACACAGCAAGCATACAGCTAGAATCGCGATGCACTCAACTAAATCCATCCGTTGGCAAAGGGTAGGGGAAAACATGCACGCATCCACCTTCACACACGCATCCATCTGTGCATCTGCATGTTTATTTATGCGCATGTACAAATGGCAGTAGTGTATGTGTGTATTTGAATTTGTATGTGTGTGTGTGTGTGTGTGTGTGTGTGTGTCTGCTGGTGAAATTGCAGTGCGTATATGTCACGTAATCACTCGCAGTACGTGCCGGATAACAAGGCCATCCGTGGAAACAGGGTCACTGACACGTACACATGTGTGCGTCTGTGTATGTATGTGTATAAATGTACAGCAGCAATCGTGAACCGAGAAACGTACACACAGAAGCACACAAGCGAGTATCGGTGAAAAAAATCTCCTCGAGTGACAAAGATTTTCTGAACAACAAAACAATGCGGATTTGAATGTGACACACACTGCGCACGTGGGTCGGCGACAGAAAAAAAAGGCCAGCTATGTACGCTAGGCCGACTGTTCTCTGTACGTCGGAGTTTATATATCGCAAAGTATAAGTGAAAGAGAGAGAGAGAGAGAGAGAGAGAGAGAGAGAGAGAGAGAGAGAAAGGTTCAAGATTGCATGAGTAATTAAGCGATAAAAAAAAGGGCAGCGCAGCTCTCCCCGTTCGTTTACTAAAAGTTTATTAAAACTTTGAAATAAATTTAAACGCGAAACGCCTTCTCGAATCTTTCAATCTTGCGTACCGGTGATTTTTACGAGTAAAAGTGCCCGCTACTGCTGCTGCCGTTGCTGCCGCTTCTTAGAACCAGAAAACTTTCTTGAAATTTCTGCCTGTCAAACGCGGAAAATAGCTTTAGTATATATGCACGCGGTTACCAGCAGTCTAAATAAGAAGGTTCTCTCTCTCTCTCTTTTTTTGTTGAAGCGAGCGCGAGGAAAAAAATCCCGAGTCGATTCTCGACTGCTGGCGTTGCAGTGACACTGTGAATACAAGGAGTTTACATCGATTTTACAATAAAGCGCTTATATTTTTTTTCTCTTCCCTTTTCTGTCAAGGACAATGATTTCATCGGCATCTCCTGCTTATCAAATATATTGTCAAAAAGAATTTTGAGACTCGCAAAAAGTCACCGAATCCGATGTCACCAAATCCGGTCTGAACAGACAATTATAATTTCCAATTGTTTCTTAAATCAGTCGTCGAGAGCGAGCTTTGATAGAAAAGTTTCGTGCGAGGAGGAGAAGAAAAAGAATTTTGCTAGCCAAATAGTAATAAGCGACGTTTTATAAGCGATGGAAGTGTCTCAGTTCGACGAAGCTTTTCTATCTTCGCGACATCCTGACAAATGGAATCCTCCCCATTCGAGTCACCGTCGAGACCGTTTAATGGTGCTGCAGTGCAGGAGCGAGGCCGCGCGCGCACAGTGCAATTCGTCGATTTCTCTCTCATATGTCTCTTCGTGGCTTTCCCCCGAACGTACATCGGCGTTGCGCGCAATATACATATATCTACGTATGGATGATCTGCCCCCTCGAGCGTCGGCATTACGTTAGCTCTAACCCCAGCGAATATCTTGACCGATGCCACCGCACACGGTATTTAATCAAGTGAACAATCTCCTCTCTGCTCTCGTCCGTGAAAGCCACCGCATCAGCTCCCCGTGTTTTTCATTGACATTACCGACTACTGGAAAATTATCGTAAAAATTCTTCTTTCTCCGTGATATCGAGAAAAAAAATGCGCGCAAGCATGTGAACTTGGAGAAAAATTTCTGCTATTTCAGTGAGTTTCGAATGGCTGTATCTTATTTTCAAATATAAGACGTAAAAGAGAAGCGATCTTTTTTTATTCGAAAGAGTACGTAGTAGCATTAACAGCACCTGCAAGCGTCAATCCACAGATAAGCGTGAGTGCGCTCGAACAAAATTGCTCAAAATACAATTTGGGTTATACATTCGATTTTATACTGGATTTTTCTCCTCTTTCACATTGCGATTCTCACACACACTCCCATACATATACCGTTCCAAGACGAAACAGATGTGAATGGCATTTTAAAAAATATTATATTAATTTTCTTTGGTTTGACAAGTGAACATTTTGCCAAGTTATATTTTTTGTAAAAAGAAAACGAGATTGCATCTAGAATGAAATGTGCCGGAGCACAATAGTTGACAAAATATTCATATTTTTATATTGTACGGAAAAATTCTAAATTTTATCGCGCGATAGTTATTTAAAAATCCTTTCAATCGATAGATGTGAAATACCGAATACATGTGTTGCATCCATTCTTACTTTCAGAAGGGGTTTGCACGCGCTATTGTATCCGCGTGGAGGCAAGGAAAAAAATTCAACTTCACAACAACGAGGACAATAAATCTGAGAAATGCAGAAAGGAGTAGTTGGATTTTAACGTCATTTCGCCACAAATGCATTTCGCCCTGTAAATAAACGTCAGCGCTGATATCTGTAAAATTCGGAAAATTCTCCAGACGATGTAGGTTGCGGTGCGTGGCGCTCTGTAACGCACAGGCATAAAGTTCACTGATTTCACGAGTATCTTAAAATCGGAGAACTCAATTAAATTCAACTATGAATGTAAAGCAATTTGTCAGTATGCGTTCGCCATATATCCCTCGTACCTTCTTTCGAATGAAAAATATTTAAATGTGGGAAAAATTATGTATGAGATTTTTTTCCCTCCCTGTAGCAATGGAGCAGTTGCGCGCGCGAGGATGCGCCGCGCAGCTCATTGTTGAAGAGAACCCGATGTATCTGCGCGCGCGCGCCCGTTAAATTCAAGCTCCGGTATACAGGAATAATCAAGAGTTGGTCTTTTCTCACTTAAATACAGTACTCGAGGGAGGTACAATTGTTCGATGTTAGTTAACGCAGCGAGCGCGAGGCAATGCGGGGGACCGGGGGGAAGGCCGGTATAGCGTAGCGAGAGGAGAGAGATAGAGAATAGGACGCGCGCACGCCCCAGGGTACATTTTTTCTCACATGCTTTTTTCCTTCTATACTTTTGCGAGTGGCAAGTTTTACTTATGAAGTTCCGCGAGCTGCTGCAAAATAAGTTTGTCTGGGTCACTCGTGCTCGATGCAAGAGAGCGAGAGAGTGAATAACTTTCTTTTTTTTTCTAATTTGAAAGCTTCTTCGTATCATCTTTTACCGTATTTGCCCTGAGAATCTCTACCCTGTAAAACAAATAATATTACTGCCTTTACTTGAAACAATTTACTATCGACTTTTGCAAAATTACCATTTCTCTGCTTGTCCGTAAAGCATAACTTGCTGGTGTACGAGGCAAAAAAAAGAAGAAAATTATAATTACAAGCTACATTTTAAAAGTATTTTTTTCCGATCTCGAGTCATCAAATAAAGTTTTGCTCCCTTCAAATGGAAAAAAACTTGGATCGCTCTTTTGAAAAACAACTGGAAATCTTATTAACGTTAAATATGATATAGCTGCAAAACGCGTTTAAGTTTCATTCTCACATCTGCCGCTCGGAAAATCTTCATTGAAAGTTGAGGCAGGCCAGTGCATAAATAGAAATTTCACGAATACCTCGAGTTTTGGGAATCATGAATAAACTTACAATACAAGTCAGATCCTGGCTTGCCACTGGTACTGCCGCTGCTGCTGCTTTCTTACACCGATTTAAGCTCCATGACAGAATGACGAGGTCCAGGGGAGGAATGATAAATTTCAGCCAAGTGCTAAACGCAACATAGACTTTGATTGATTGCATTGTGAAGCTTTTGCACCGACGCGGAGGAGGTACAACTGAAATCCAAAGGTATAATACGCAGGAGGAGGAGAAGGAAGCGGCGGGGGAGGAGTGTCCTGAATTAATCGACGCTGTTTTTGATTGGCAAGTTCATTGTGGTTTCTGGGGATAATGAATGAATGAGAGATATATGACTCGGGGAAATTGAATTGTCTGTTGGTTTCCGAGTGTATTTTACATTTATTTACTCGAGAGTGCACCGACGAAATGATTTCGCAAATGCCCCCGCGGCGCTGTTCGGAATGTAGTCGTCTTGATCAATAACGTTTTGATTTTGCGAAATTAATAAACCATCTTGTAGACATTGTAAGATCGAGCGATATCGAAACATCGCGTTCGATCCAATTTGAGCTCTCGCAGTTCGTCGAGTGCGCACACGTACTCGCTATCGTGTGTCACGATGCACAGTTTTCAATTTGTCACATAGCTCGGATTTATAGAATCATTTATGCTTTTTGACAATTGATATGATAAAACAATGTTATAAAATGTAATTTATTTATCGAGCTGGAAGACGAAAAATAGAAGTACTGTTTGTTAAACTTTTAACAAAAATATAATCTTCAAATTTTCCATATTCGACCAGTCTCAACGCTTTTGACTACGACCTTTTATCGCGCTGATCGTGATATCTAACTATTGTAATTTTTTTTAATGGAAAAAATAACTTTTTATTGTGCAGCAAGAGAGAAGAGCAGCACCACAATTTGCTCCACAGCTGCTTCATGAATTGGTCAAAAATCTAGCGTACCATGTGCGTGTGAGCTGCACTGTAATTTCCATAAATTCTTTTATCTTTGTTCATTACCACAAGTTGAATGAGATAATAAATACAGCGAAATAGTCGGACATTTTATAGCCTTATATACCTTCTTAATCTTTGCCCAGTGTCTGCAACAATAAAAATCTAATTCAAAGACTACTGCGTTAACGTTCTTGCACGTGCTTGATACATTTTTAATTGTAAATTTTTCTCAAACGTAATATTCCGGCATTATGGTAATTTCATTTACTAAACAAAGCGAAGTTGTTCAAGAGATTATCGCAATTTCGTTCAAAAATCATATTTTCTACATTGGAAAAGCCAACTTCAACTTAGGACTGAAGCCAGTTAACTTCGAAACTATGTTCCTAGTTTCCTAATAAAAATATTCTTGTATTTCATAACTGTGTTTGCTTATATTCTTAAACTTGGAAAATTTCAGTAATTTTACCGAAGTACGAATGTTTATATTCTGACCAGAAAGCAGCATCTCCTCTCGCTCGCCGCTCGTTTATTCCAAAACGATATCGTTAATTATGACAAAAGTTGTACGAATCGACTTAATAACGCATGTGCTTAATTAGAAAACTTGACCAGAAAACGTTTGATCTATGACTGCAATTCGCGGGGAGATAACAATATAAAGCCCCGAGTTGTACTGCCAAAGCGCGACGTAAATCATTCGAAACGTTAAATTGCCGACAATTAATGAGATAATAATTTATTCATATTGCCGCGAAACGCTTCCGAAACACAAGCCTTATTAAGATTTTGGATTGGGGGGGACTACAAAACTGGTGCAAAACTTTGGCTGATGTGTACATTGTTGAATTCACGGATTTAGTTTCCAACGGGTAATGATGTATCACATCAATCTCTCTCTGCCCACATATATATTATATGCCTTCATCCTAAGTTTAATATCAAGGAATAAATTATATTTAATGATATGTAATAATATGTATCGCGGATATGTATTTATCAAGTTAGTTTGTTATTAACCGTTAATTAATAATAGTTTGTGTTTTTGGGTCTAGCTATTAAGAGCGAAATTATTCATTTCCGCGCATGAAATTCTAAAATTGATAAACGGAATTGTAAACAACCCTGTATAACCTTAGTTTTACATAATTTTTGTATACGTAAACGAAAACTTTCGTGTACGAATTTCCCAGCTGAATATCTGCTTCGGCGTTTTTATCATCGAAACTAACACTTTTTTAGCATCCATTAAAAATGTTTCATTCTCAACATACCGACGATCGTACCACAATTCACCAATTTCACTGTAAGCTTAGCTAAAATGGATGGCTTGAACGATGGTCTTTTCGACTCAAGGCTGAATTACGAGCAACCAATACAAATGTCTAGAGTGTGTACTTTTAAAACGTAAATTTAGCAATGCGTAGAAATATTTCTCTGTATTTGCATTTGCGTTGAAAATATTTTATGATTCTTCCAGTTAATCCAAAATTTTAATCGAGATTATTTAGGAAAAACAAAATTTTCTTCAATAATAAATTCTCTAAATGCCTTGAAAGAACTCATCGAATGGCTCGAGTCAATTTGTTTATATTTCGTATTTTATAATTGAGTTCAGTGATTTGTTCAAACGGGCTCTCAACAACAGCTTCTTGTGAAAGCTAGAATGTGGTCTTCGAGAAAGAGCTTTGCTAAAGCTCGTGAATCTCTCTCAAAGCCTTGCTCTTGCAAACTCTTGCGTATTTATTACTCTTATCTGACTAGTGTTTCTCAAACTCGCCTATGTATAGTTTTAGAAATAGCCACAAAGACTTGAAATTGAACTCCAAGTTTTTTACTCGGATAATATGATTTCGTTTCAAACATATTATAAAACTGGAATTTGGGCAAGTAGTATAAATATTTTGCTGAATAAAAAAATATTTCTTAACTTATAGTTAAAGCGTGAAAGCTTTTTAGATAACTCTCTAATATGAAAATATATTTTAATTTTATACTTTTATGTTACAATTAAATGTGAAAATGATAAAAACTATCATTGTGAACTTGACTAATCAAATTCCAAATACACTAAAACCGTACAATGGAAAAAATTGGTTAAGAACAACATTTCTAATAAATATTCTTTCTAAACGTGTTATTTTCTTCCAAATGTGAAATTATTCTGAACTATATGAACAATTATTTTTTAGCACCGCATAAAGAGATTTTCTTTTTAGAATTTTACACTGCTATCTCTGGAAACCTAATGAGATCCATAAACAACAGTTTAATTTTTATAATACTAGCGAGCTGAACATTGAGAATGATATATCTGGGTTTGCGTTGCTCTTAGTATTTAACGATGCTATACCCGGTAAATTCTACAGCTAAGAGAAATTCGTTCTCTAACCGAAGAAACACGTCAAAATACATATAACTCGTTCGTACATTGCGCTCTTGAAAATTTTGCGGAAATATTGAAATTTGTTCAAAATTATCGGTTAACCAAACGGTGCCGCCATGAACAGCTTGACAAATGGCAAATACCGCGATTTCAAAAGGCTTTGCTGCTGCGCTTTCTCGAAGATAATGTGCGGTGAAAATAATATGCATGGGTGTAGAGGGATATGAAACGGAGAAAAGGTTTTATCGGAAGGCAGTTTCCGCTCGTGTGCTACAAGTCTTAGCGGGTGATAAATCCGCACGAAATGTCTCGCGCGAACCGCAAATCCAGCTTTTCGGAAAATTAAACTTCTGTACCGGTTGATTTGCAAGTTTCACTTCCGGCCGTCGCCCTCCCCATTTGTTATGCATTTTCGTAAGAGAGCAGCGCGTATATGGCTGAAGTTTTCTCTATTGTTCGATACACGTGAACTTTTAAGATGGCTAAGGTAATGGAATTTTATTTACTTTATTTCTAATAAATTTTTGTATCCTATTGAAGCAAAATTTTCAATTGAATTATACGAAAGAAATTCCAAAAGATATGATTCGTATATTAAATTCATTATTTTCCAAGCATTTTTGAAATGTTTATAAAATCCACAGAGGTTAGTTGAACTTTTGAAGATATTTACCCAAGGAGGTCAAATGAAAACTTTCTCTTATCGTATTTTATATTTAATTTAATTCAGAGCATTAACAAAATAAATGTAGAACTATTCGAGTAGAACGCAATATTTTTTTTAATACAATGCTAGACAAACAAAACTTTTCCAAGAGTAGATAGCAAGAACTATACGAATAAAGTTTCAGCTTCGGAATTAGTAAACTTGAGAAACACACCGCGATAGCAATAATCGTGTCTGCCAGAGGCGATCGAGCAATAACTCCCACGCAGTATAAATGTATAGCTCTCTATAAATCAAAGAGAAATACCCGAATCATAACTTTTACGTCTGTATGTATGTGTGTGCGCACGCGTGTGTGTATAATGTAATGATATGTTTGCATCCCGAGGGTAGTCACTTGTTGTACAAAAAACACGAAACTGTTGCAGCGCTTATTACTTGTTGCTCTCGGATACAGATACTTTGGGTATTTTTCATCTTCATTAAAAAAGATATAAACTGGCAAATGAATTATTTTTCTATTTTCTTGCTTTTTAGACGTTTCATTAATTTCTCTTTAATTTTTTTTTCCTTCTCAAGAGCTTTGACTAACATAATTAAATAAATTCAAAGAATAAAATCTCTCGTAAGTACTCAGTGAAATTTGTAAGCGATTATGGATATGCGGATATGAATTTATATCGTATGTTCAGCGACATAGCATATGAAATTCTATTATAATAGGATTTGTTGGAAAATCTCTAAAATTAATATGGAATCAAAAACTAAGTGGGCATAATTAAAATGTTATAAAGTTGAATTTAAAATTAATTTGCACTCTAGAATCTGAACTATAGCAACAATTGAGAAAGCTCCCAATATTGTTCAATCCATTCGTGAATTAATTAATAACGTTCGCTGAATTTTTTAATCAGGTCACTCAATTTTGTCGATCATTTTGGAAAATCACCTAACTCGCAAATTCGTTCCATTAACAATGTCAATGTCGGATTTGCATAGCAAGAGAAATGGGTCACGCGTTATTACGACGATGATTATAGGTAACGGTTAATTTTGCTTTGCCGTCCAACATCATGATGGATCGTATTTTCCCCAAAAAATTATAAAACAAGATTCGTATACAATTTTTATCATCAGGAAAAGCTTCGGTCCATTTTCGTGTCACAATTAACGGAAGTACAAAGAGATTAAAAAGACAGGAAAGGACTAAAAGGGAAAATCCGCTTTAGTTAAAAAAGCAGTGCGTGTAGTAAATCTGCTCCCGACACTATCTCTTATATTGCAACAATGAATCACGAAATAAACCAATGAGAACGAGCGCCAAAAGCAAATCCCTAAGAAATCTAGTTAAGCTACGCGCAAACCTGCAAGGTACACGGCAATGGAACATAGAGACAACTGACGAAGCCAAAAAAAAATTACCCACACACCTGCCTCGCGCCCGCACGCACGCAGAGACTTTAACCATAGATAGAAGGTATACGCTGCTCTCGCATTTACGCCGTGTAGCTGTTCATATATAGAGAATTATACCATTATATATGTGCACTCGAATAATACATGCTTATTTATTCAGCTCATGGTGAAACCGGCTGCTGCTGCTGTTGCTACTGCTGCTTCTGCTGCCGCTGCTGCAACGTCTGCTTACACAAGGGACTCACTAAATTATAGTGCTAAATATAACGCATGGCAATGATGAAAACCTTGTTGTTATATCCTCGAAACTCAGTCTTTCTTGCAGATGTTGAGCACGTGATACCATATTCTATGGCTGGTTTATGTGCGCGCCTGTGTGCGAGTAGGTATACCTCACCTTGTAGGTCGTATGTGTGTGTTTAGAGAGGACGCGTAGCTTTCATCGAAAGCTCGGCTGCAAGTCGCTCGTCAACAGCTTAAGTCAAATGGATAACCGGTTCTAAGGCCTCGTGCCAAGCGAATGCCTGCGTGTAGCGGCAGTTGCGAGTTTGCAGCCGAGAGCTTATTCGACTCGACTGCGAGGGAAATTTCACATGAAACCTGCGATGAATTGATTCGTCGAATCTCTCTCCGCCGCGCGGCACGAACGTATAGCAAAAGAACGTGTTACGATCGAGCCGCTCGGGGGGACTATATCATCCGTTGACGAGCAAAAAACAAACAAAAATATACGATTAGTTGGGAAAATCTAGTAGAGAAAACAGAAGGAAAAAAATGATTAGATTAAGCGATAATAGTTGCGGAGGATTGCCACTACTGTGCGCGGACGACAATATCGGTTATACGTGCAATTGTATGAACGCGAGGGGATTTTCAGATCACCCGTAGTACCATTGTAAACGTGACTCGCGATTTGTGTTTTCATGAAAAAGGAACGAAGGAAACGAGCGGCGATAAAAGAAAAAGAGAGAGAGAGAGCAAGTCATGTTGATAATATATCGAGGCTTGCGAGGCAAAAAATTCATAAAAAATGATAAAGTTTAACGTAACTTCGGAACGTAGCGGGGCATAAAAAAAATAAATAAATTTTTTGATGTTTATGTATTGAAAAAAAGTTTTTTGAAAATAAAATTTTCTACGAGATGTTATGTAGCGTCGTGCACGCGTATATATGTTAACGTCAATTATACAAGTTACAGAATAAATATGATTTTTTCATACATCCATAAAGATGAAATGTGTGTTTTTTGAGAAACTCCCTTATTTATTTCTATTTACATACTGATCAGAGTTGAAAAAATTGTACAAACATTTTTGAAAGAAAATACACTTTGCTCCAATTAAAAAGAGCTAGATAATCCGAAAGAGGTCATTTTTACTGAAAAGTTGTTACGAATGAATAAATGAAAATTTTTCGTAAAATCATTGCTTTATATACAGGCAACCCCATGTCTCAATTAACAAGAGAGCAATGTCATTACCCGCATTATTTCGCATTATAATGAAAAGTATAAAACTGAATTTTACCCTGAATACTGAAATTCGCTGAAACACCGTGTAAAAATAAAGCAAGACCCTCGAAATCGTAAAACAATGAAAACTGAGAAGCCAGCCGTACAGCGCAGGGTAAACGTACAATAGCGACGTAGTAACGATACCAATAAAAATTAACGAGGCAAGTATACGCTAGACCGATGAATGAAAGCTAGCAAAATTTCCAGCCTTATATTTGCATAGTTGAAAAAAAAAAAAATGTGAAGAGCTTTTGATAAGAACCGCGCGCTCGCCACGTAATGCTGCGTTATCGGTTGAAGCATTTGACGATGCATAATTTTGGAATAAAAAGAGAAACGAACACAAATATAACTTTGCTGCGCGTATAAACCGCGCGCGATGCTTATTTTAAATGTTCGATAAAACGATACGCGATTCCGCACGAGAGCGTACCGCACATGCATACATTGCACATCTTCAATTTGTTGTAACGTCGGAAAAACGTCTGTGGATTTCTTGAGGATATATTGACAGATTGACATAAAGGGCGAATGAAATGTATTCGTATACGCTAGACGCAGCAGCATCGTGGCAAGGTACTTACTCGCGGCAGAGTTGTAACGTTGTTTTACATCAATTTCTCTTTTGCTTCGGCGAGTTTATTTTACAGAGAGTCGCGTTTTTTTTTCTTCAAAAAATACATACGAATTTTTTTTTGTCGCTAGTTTGGATACACATACGCATACGCACACAGGCACACGGACGCGAAAGTTTCTCATCCGAAAGATAAACGCGTAATTTACAAAGCGCGCGGCTGAAATTCTCAAATTGCCGAAACTACTTATTGTATAGCCATCGCTTACGCGCGCGCCGCTCGCGTATAACGTATAAAAAAAAATTTCGACAAAACTTTGTGTAAAGCGGTGCGCGCGAAGGGGAGGGGTATATATACACGCGCCTCTGCCTCGCTCCGATATAGCAAATAACGTTTGGCGCAGCTCCAGAACGGAGGTTTTTCCAGTAGCAGGTAGCGCGCGTAAGCGAGAGCTGAGAAGGATCGAGCCGCATGAGGAATCGCGCGCGTGGCATGAAGCTAACTTCGCGCGCGCTACTACACCTACACACACACACACACACACGTTGCACTGACTCGGCTTCTTTTTCGCCGTGAAACCGGCGGCAGGAGCCGAGTAATTGGCTCATAAAACCAGGCTACGTGGCTGCACACACACACGCGCGCTATATTCGCAACACAGAGAGAATATTTTCGAAAAAAACTCTTCTCTCTCGATCTTACGCGCGCAGCAAAGAGGCAAGCGAGCGAGCGAGAATGAGGCCTCCTCCTCCTCCTCCTCCTCTCTGTATATGTACGCGCGTAAAACTCGCGTGTGTGCAGCGCGCAGCATTTTCGATGATGGATGAAGATTAATTCTCTTTTGTTGATGATACGCTTTGGCCACGCTCCGTTGCCGCCGCTGCTGCTATTCCTCCTTATTTTTCTCTCGTAAAATGTTTTCTCTCCCTCGACTCGAGCCCAAGAGAGCAGCAGCAGCAGCAGCAGAGCCTCCACTATCCTGCACACACACCCACGCGTATCAGAATTTTCTGGATCATGAATAGAGACTAGAGAGAATATTAATAATGCACGCAATGATGGAACGCGGAGCGCATATTATAAACCATGCGCCCGCAGCGCGGCGTGGCGAGTAAAGCAAAATATTCAACTTTGACATTAGATTGGATGGGTGTTTAAGTAAGTGCACACGGGTTATAAGGCAGAAAAAGTTGAACGTTTTGAGAGAGTGAGCTTGTGCGCGCTCATACGATGACGACGAGCTTCGCCCCCCAAAGAGAGCAAAAAACTACCCTCCACCCCAAAAACTTTGCTCACTCTTGCTTAATAAGCTCCTTTCGTTATACGGCTAAATATTTTCATACTATCGGCCCGGGGTATCTATACGCGTTTTTCAAGCGAGCTCTCCTTCGTATATAAAGACAGTTCGGAGCTTCTGCGCCACGACCATTAAGTACAGGCACGCACATACACACACACACACAAACACGATGCAACGCAGGTGCACATACACACATATATGCACGTGCAAGTAGTAAGTCCATAGAATGTATTCGAGCACACATGCGGAAACGGCAAGTCTTGCAACATATGTTCTCTCGCGAGCGGAGGCCGTGTATAATGTTACAAGATTGCCATACGTGAACACGCATATTAGTGCGAGCAAACGCAAAAGACACATTCAACTCATAAATTTGCCTCCCCGACCCCCAGAAAGAGCAAACGCGAGACTTTGCCAGTGTGTACCATCCTCGCGCGCAAACCTGTGTTTTTGAGCTGCGAGGATGAATGTGGAAAGGCAAAAGAGGAAAAAAGAAAAATTAGCGATGCGCGCTTTTATCGATTTAAAAAAAAATTCTCGTATGAAAATTTAAAAAATTCATGTCCGAGCGTATTCGACAGATATTACGGTGTTATTTTTAGACATGACAAATAAAACTAATGGCAGGATAAATTTTTTTGTACGAAAAACGCATTAATTAAGGATATGCATGGGTTAATAATATTTATTCGTAATTGAATACAAAAGTGCATGATGTCACTTACATAATGATAAAGTCTTATCACAGTCAGTTTCCATAAATCTCATACAACCGCACGATAATCACAATCAAAAGATTTGAACACAATATTATACTCCGAAGAATTACATCTTTTTTTTTATTAATATACATACGAACTATTCGTCAGATATCGTTACACAATTTGATTCGGTCAAAAATCAAAAGGTATAAATCCAATGGTTTTCGGGTTTTTAGATACTCATTATAAAAAATGAACGTCACGGAATTTCGAACAATTAATTCAACCTATAATAACGAATAATGTATCAATTATTCGTGGAGAAGGAAAATTAAAAAATTATAGTTATCATGTAGATGTATGATAAAGAATTTACTTGCATGGTAGTATACACCTTATTATGCATTATTAACCACATCATAGATATTTGTTACTGATTTGATTTCGATTGATCGTGCAATGACTGCAAATCTTTCTTACCTTTGTAAAAATAATTAAATACACGCTGAATAAACACTGAATTTTCAATTATGAGTTTGAAAAATTTTTAGTTTATTTAAATTAAAACGTTCATAAATGAAATGAGGAATAAACAAAGTGTAATTATAAAAAATAAATAATTAAAACATTCGTTGTTATTACATCATTTATATTACATAGCTTCGTTCACTAAACACATCTTTTACGCAGATTCATTTATTTGATAAACATAAAAATGCTGAGAACCTCTAGATTTATATAATTTCCTTGATGGTACATGTAATAACCAAGAGTTTTCAATGTTTATGCGTATAGTCATGCAGATGATTTTAAGTACTTTAATTAATGTTTTTTTATTTTTTTTTTATATAAACATCAACCTTTCGTTTCAAATACATCGTGTTATAAATTTATTTCAAAATGCTCCACTGGCTAAACTACCGATAACCCAGAAGACGATTTATTTGATATGTTACAAAAGAAAAACGATATGCAACAGTAAGTTTTTTTTTTTTTTTAGAACATCGATATAATTATTTTTATTATAAAATTGCACGAGTCACTTTGGATATTTGCATACTTAGCATTTCTTAATTTTAAATGTTAAATCTAGCACATTCTACGTAAGTTATGCTGCGTAAACACGGGCCAGTAAAGGAGTGGGGGGATCGAACTCTATTGATTTTTCGTTGCAATAAAATGAAATGATTAACATCGTCAAAGGCTAATTGGCCGTAAAGCAACAATCAATAAATTGAATTCAGTTTTGATTTTAATGATTAATTTTAATACTCTATTGAATGAATCTGAGATATTATTTCAAATGTCTTCAATATTAGAGTCAGCTTCGTGGATAAAAATTTGTTCGTACTCTAAAACTTCTAATATTCCGTCACTATGGTCGCATCGTCGTCGTCGTCGTCGGGAAGTTATCGATACATATACGCTTCATGATTTTCTGGTAATTAGAGTACAGCAACTTCGTTAGGGGGATGTTTCGACCACTTATACAGCTTGTTAGATTCATTCAGTCGAGCCACATTCACGCGGTAAACTGTCAAACATTGTCTAAGTATTTGGAATCATGCGTACACGGCAGTGTGTGTGTGTGTGTTTCGTTAATTAAACTTATATAGCGAGAGGTAATAAAAAAATTGATCGGCAATAATCGATGAGAGCTTTAATTAGCATATTCACAACTAATGATTCACTTCTTGTTCGTTCGAAACTCAATTAATTGTCTCTTTTAATTGGATGGGATCTCTTGGGCGACGACTCGCGGCAGTTATAGCCAAAATCATTCGCTCGTCGCAGCGTCGATCATACAGCAAGCAGCTACGCGCGAATCAGCTTTAACGCAACCCAATAAAGTCCAAGTGCTGAGCGTATTCGTCCTCGCTGAGCACGTCCTCGTCGTCGTCGTCGTCGTTGTCGCCGCCGCCGCCATTCAGGCCGCCGTCTTTTTCTTCCTCGGCAAAGTCGAACTCGTTGGGCGTGGAGCGCTTTCGACGTTTGGTGGTCGGCTCGCTGGCCACCTCGATGCAGAGCAGGGCGAGCGTATTGTCGCACGGATAGCGACGCTGCTCGAGAATTTGGCCGCTGGTCAGCGGCGAGCCCAGGCCGTATCTGTCGGCGCTCGACGAATGCCACGCGTCGCAGTACGTATCCATGGCCCGCTCGCCTTCGGCATGCGAGCCGTGCCAAACGACTTTGTCCGGCCTGCCAGAGAGAATATTAACTAATTCAGTTTATGCGGGGGGTTAAACGTATATGTGGTTATACGTGTGCGTGAGCCGAGTATACAGAACACTAGTCGACCTAGTATGTCTAATTTGTCACTGGACTTGGCATTCTATGAATATTTTCATCGAATCGACCGAATACTTTATTCTCTTTAAAATAGAGTTTTATGCAGCGTATACGGAAATATGGGAGAAATGTCGTAAATGCAATAATAATAATACATTACCATGTGTAATCCGTGATGACGTTCTTTCCACTAAAGCTGTAGATTCTCGAATTGGGTGAGAAGTATGCCCCGCGGCCGCTGAACATGTCCTTCCACGACTTGAACAGGACGTCGCCCTGTGTGCGATTTTTTTCACATATTCCATATTACTTAATACGCGTCCGTCGAAATTTAACGACGTCAATTTGACGACGTCGAGAGAGGTCAAAAAGAAAGAAAAAAAGAAGAATGGACTTATCTGTGCCATACCTTGATATTCACGATGGGCAAATCACGATCGCTTATCCTGACAATGCTGTCGACGTTTTGGACGCGCGAGCTGAGAAAAGCTCGAAAAGTGCCCCTTAATCCGGCACGTCTCGATTGTCGATAGCACGAGTAATCAGCGCCCCGTATGCCGTGCAAGTCACCGGTGAACGGCTCGTTCAGGGCGGCCATTCTCAACTGAATCAAGGTTTAAAAATTGGCCATTTGTATAGGATGATTCGGTGACAAAAAAAAATATACAGTAAACGATGTTGACGCGATTAACTTTTGACGAACACATATAAATGGACAGCTCTCTCGCTTGCACGTATATTAATTTTAAATTAATTAAAAACACCTCTTCAAAGAGACAGAGAGTATTGGTATAGTAGGGATGCTGAAACTCATTGATTGGATAAACAAATTAAATAAATGAAAAGGCTTATACACTTATTACAAAAAGAGAGCGAGAGAGAGAGAGAGAGAGAGAGAGAGAGAGAAATATTCATCAAGAGCTAATACACATTAATTAAGTGAAAGATTTACTTTACCATTTTGGGATACCACTGAGCAGCCGATGAATGTTAAAAGTTTCGTTCATTAAAGCGAGTTAGCCTTATATAGATACAAGAGAGAAGAAGAAACTGAAGCACAATGCTAATGAATACTTACGGCGCCGCCATTATCCGTTTTAATGGGGGATTGATTGATCAAATTGGACGACTCGAAAGGCGGAACGACGGAGGGCGATACGCTCGTCGAGGGAGCAGGTGTCGTTATCGGCAAAAGTGTTCCGAGCTGTGTGTGGTGGTGTTGTGAGCGCCGCCGCAACAGAGAGAAATTCATTACGCGCGATAAAAGATTTCCTCGGTTAAATTCACCAATTTATGTTATTTAGTGTATAGATACAAGACTGCGCGCGAAACAATTTCACGGCCTGTTACTAACCGGAATGTACTGCCAACCGTTGTTTACACGGACCAGTAGCGCCTGCTCGTCTATGATGTAGGCCAGTGTACCAACGGGACTCACGGCGGACATCTGCAAGACGTGGAGATATAGGAAGAGAGTGATTTTTTTTCTCCAGAGTTTCGTTTGTGAGGCTGGGCATGGTTGCAACTTACCTTTATCATGGCTTCGGCGTTTTGGAAAGTTACGGCCCCGGGAACGATTTTCGTAGTTGGCTCGTAAGAGTTTTTCGACGCAGCTGAGTTAGATCCTGCAATATTAGTTACTTTGATCGTAAAATTCACGTTCGGGTGTTTCAAATTCAACAAAAATGATATAAATCATAATAAAAACGCATGCTACTTATATTCTTCTCACTACTTTTTATAATAGAAATTAACAATTATAACTCGTGCCAGAAATCATTTTTTTTACGAAAATAAAACACATCATAATTCACAACAGCTAAAAAAATTTGCATTGCGAAACGGACTTTGAAAAAATAATGCACTAGGGTTCAGCTGACATAATCTTACCTAAATGTTCTTTTAGTTTAAGCTCTTTCAACTCTCGCAAAGCTTTAAGTTCGTCCAAGCTGCTCCTTAATCCTAAGCGACGTGCAATATTCATTATTATTTTATACCATTACACGAAATTTAACTTGAAATTCCACATTCACGTGTTTTCTTCTCTTTTTTTATGTCCACCTCTCTTTGTCAGACTTTGCGCGCCCGCGCGCGAGAGTAATGAGAAAGAGAGAGTAAAAATATATAACTTCGGAAAAGCCAAATTAGTCGGTAACACGTGTATGAAACTTAGCATGTACGAGTATAATTAATCATTCATTCCACTCACCCTGTCGAGAGCCGTAATAGTCACGCTCGCCATAAATATGGCTTTTGCCAGCTCCTCCGCCCCCTCCCGAGTGCGGGGGACCCGGTGGTCCCGGCGGACCTGGAGGACCGGGAACTGGTATGTAAGTTCCTTGTATGGCCGGTCCAGGGGGTCCGGGTGGCCCTCGATGGCCGTCTCGGCCGGGTGCACCGGGTATGCCGGGATAACCGACGTCGCCCTTGTCCCCTTTTTCGCCTTTGGCCTGCGGGAGAAAACATTCATTTTTTTCTTGCTATCCATAATTCGCAAATATATACGAGAGGATTGTTATTTCTTACGTTAAATCCTGAACCGTAAAAATTAGCGGGTTCACCCTTTTCACCCTTTGACCCAGGATTGCCTGGAATGCCGGCTGCTGCTGATCGGCCCTGCGATAATTATTTCAAAGTAGCTGAATATTCAATACGGATATACAGACATACGCGTTAGCTCTGTAATTTAACTTACCTTCAAATTATTCTGATCGATGCGTGAAATCGAATATTATACATTAGTTGAAATTCAAATTTCGGTTCATATTAGAGAGGCATAATTTCATTTCGTTCAAAAATCGTTTAAATATTCATGAAAGTTCAGCGAATGAGAACTAATAAAAGAAAAACATCCAAACGAAACTACGAGTGTCCTCCGATATACATGCAATTTTAAGAAAACACTCACGAGCCAAGTAGGAAGGGCCATTTCGGAAAACGTTCCGGGCTTTCCTGGCGGGCCTTCCGGTCCTGGTGGTCCTGGCCTACCTCTGCGGCCGCGTTTACCTTCGGCTCCTTTTTCACCCTTAATGGTCACGTAATCGCCCGAGCCTGCGATCGCGGTCACTCCGGGCGGGCCTCGCTCGCCTCGCTCGCCCTTCGAACCGGGCGTTCCCGGAAATCCGGGTGTGCCGTCCTTACCTTTTATCGTAGAAAGATATACATAATATTACGAATGTCAAAAAAAAACAGTTAAAATTAAAGTAACCGACATTGCTTTACATGAATACTTCTAAAGAGCACAAAAAATGGACAAAAACTGAAATATACATTTTTTTAAACGCAGAAATAAAAAAAAGTTTCAATTCCATTCTCAAATTTAAACATTCTGATTGTAAATTAATTTTTCATGACTGCTTTACTTTTTGCTTTAATTTATCGAAAAATGTATGAAAATTCAATCATAATTTGAGTCATAGCCTCTAACGCTAGATGGCGATTACTTTCATCCGGAAGTGCGCAAGTGGTATAGTCAAAATAATTACATAAATCAAATCATACATTGTAAAAATTTTACATTTAAACTTTTTCGTAAAACATTTTTTTGAAAAATTCAAATAAATTTGAATCAGATTTTAAATACAAATTAAATGTTATATCTATGTAAAATTATTCTTGAATAAATCATTTAATTTCAATGCTTTCACATGAAATTGATTTCATCAACTTGGAAGGTAAACATATTTTTTTAAGAGAAAATTTTTAAGCGAATATTACCAGGCTCTCCTTTATTTCCTTGCGGCCCTTGAACTCCGTTTACGCCTGGTATGCCTGACGCCCCCGTTTCACCTTGATCACCTTTTTCGCCTTTGAAACCCATGTCCCCTTTATAACCTCGTTCACCGGGCTCGCCCTTTATAACTCTCAGAGCCGAATCTATCAATTTTAATGAATCACTCATTATTTAATGTGTCACTATATAGCCTAAACGTGAGAAGGTGAGGCTCACCGCAAGGCAAAATCGATCGCACTTACCGCCATTGACGAAAGTACTGCCGATGCTCGCCGGGCCCGGCGGTCCAGCGGGTCCGGGCTTTCCCTCCGGCCCGATATCACCTTTGGCACCTTTATCCCCTGTACGGCCTGTCTCTCCACTGGCACCCGGCAGTCCCGGCGTACCCGGCGCCCCGGGCTCGCCTTTGATGCCTTGGTAGCCTCGTGAGCCCTCCTTGCCGTGATCGCCTTTCGAGCCTTTGTGACCCATGTCGCCTTTGATACCCTTTGCTCCGTGCACGCCCGGCTCGCCTATATATATTTTGTATATAAATTATGTATAAAATCGTTTATAAGCATCCCGTTGGTTCTGTGAAAAATCGTGGGATTACCCTTTGGACCGGTATGACCGGGTTTTCCATCGTCGCCTTTTTGTCCGGGCAGGCCAGGTCTCATTGTGTAACCGTCGGTCTGTTTAATAAAAGTTTTACATTTTATCGCCGGAAATTAGCTCTTGCCTTTTTTAATACGATGAATGTTTTCGAGCATATATCAGGCTTTATAAGGAAAACTAGAAAACAAAAAACAATATCTATTATATCTACTCGGTTACTTCGCGGGGTAGTTTCGAACTTAATTTAACATTTGCTCGTAGCAAAAGATAAGCCATCGTACAGACTTAGCATTGTTTTCTGGAGAATGTTACGAAAAGCCGGGCCTCCTTTTGTTACTAATAACGAAGAGCTCGAAAACTTTGTCAGTTAGCTTAGGTCTATAAAACGGCAATTCCAAAGCTCGTGCTCTTATATATACTTACCCTATAGATGGCTCGGGGTTTCCAACTGGGCTGCATGCGCATAACGTTTAATGTGTTTAATGTTAGTCAAAAGGCCTATGCTCTCCTAAGAGAGCACATCAGCCAACAGACGGACGGACGGACGACTAGGATTTGGTCGAAAAGTGGGCAAAACGTCGACGCATTAATTACTTTTTGAATTTGTACCGTTCAAAGCGTGAAAATACCCTCGTTTTGTGCATAAGCAGCTACACAGAAGTGTTTTGACAGATAATTGCGGAAAAATAATCCGCGCCTAACGATGCTCGCATGCAATAAGCATTGATTCTCCGTGAGTTCCAAAATACCTTGCCATTCAAGATTTAACGAGCTAGTTTCACTTTAACTCGTTTCGCTCCCTATATCCATACTACATCCTCGATTCACGGGCCTGTTTGCTTAATAATCAAGCGTAGAACTGCCAAACGTTACCCAGACGCAGCTAGCTCTAGCAGCAGTAGACTAGTGAATTTAGCGGCAGCGGTACATATATAGCCTGGCATAGCCCGTCGTGCCAGAAAGTTTTGAACGTGCTCTGTTGCCCATGATAATTTACCTAGTCTCTTGTATAACTTTATTTTTCTTTTCTATTTTTTTTTCAACGACGACGTCGACGATTCCTTGATTGCTCAACAGCTTGATGTATGATTTTTAGTACTAATTTCGCGAAAACTTTAATTAGAACGACAAAAAAATGTTGGCAAATTATTTCTTCAAATAGTTGAGAGACACTTTTACTTTACTTCGGCAGAAGTTTAAGGATGCTTTGGAGATGGTGATGATTACAGGTGTACATATGGTCGATTCACTGTGAAATTGGATGGATAAAAAAAATTTTTTGTTTTGCTGATATACAAAATTTGTTGTTTTTAATGTTATACTTGCCCCAAATATTATTGAAACTTTTTGGACCGCATATCACCCTTTTTTCAGAGATCCCAAGTTGGCTTTACTGTATTCAGCGCATATGGCCTTGGAAAAATATTGTACGTATACATTTCGATAGTTTTTTGCCTACTCTTTTTAACGATGTCATTAGTTTTCTGAATAAATTAACTGTCCTGGAGAAAATCGACTTAGAGCAAAGAGTCGTATTTTGTCAAGTTACATTAATTTCAATCTTATTGATAAACGGAAAAATAATCTGAGTACTTTTAAACTTTTATTTGTTTTATAAATTCTTATATAAATTTCATACATGTAAACATATTAATTTACTTGGCTAATATAGAGTTACAAACTGGTATTTTAGAAGTGATTATCACTCACTCATCTTATTTTCTACTAAGCTCAGTGGCTCTAATTTAGGTACGGTATTTTCTACGGTATAAATGTTTATGCTATCGTAAAAAAGCCTTGGCCCCTATACATTTTTTTTTATTCTCCTTTCGTTTTTTCAACTTTAATTATAATTCTGGGTGTGGGTATGGTTTCATTTGCAACTAAAAGTCAATGAATAAAAACTGTTCAGGCCAGTGCAATTTGACCCCAAAGTATGTTTCCACTGAGCTAAAAAATGCCAATTTATTGAAATTTTGGAAAAAGGCATAAAATGCGCGTTCAAGTGCATTCAGTAACAGAAATAAAGTTGATAGTAATAGTAATGGACCCAGAAACTAATAAGCCTTATGGTTTATGTTCACAAACAATAATACATGAATATTTCAAACTAATTTTTTTTTCTAATTGTTTTTTCAAAATCGACCGATGACCAAAAACTAGATCATAAAAGCAGTTCAGGAGATTTGACTAAAACGTTATGTGAATAAATAACTATTTCATCACTGCGTACGGAAAGTGTTACTTTCACGCACAGCTGGCGATCTTAAATAGTAATTTACGGTACAAGTGCCATAAGTAACACTTTTTGGCACGGCGTAGTTTATGGCACGCTTTTCTGTGGTATAAGTCGCACATTCTGGCACCGCTGCGTTCGCATCACACTCGCATACGCTCGTGCGCTAACCTCACTTCGCGCTACCAGAAAGCGCGACTCATGACTCGGAAAAGAGGGCATAAATGTGAACTTGGCACAGTACTATAAAATGTTGTACGATTCTCGGGTCATAGGGGACACTTTTCGGTCCAGCTATTAGGACCCTCGCTGCGCTCGGGCCCTGAACTACGCCGTGCCCAAAAGTGTTATTTATGGCACTTGTATCGTAAATTACTATTTTGGTCTTTCAAATTTACAACAAATCAGCCATAAATAAAATCGAGTACTCACGAGTCACGAATTCTCGGTCTGACGTAATTCAACGTAAAATCTTTTTCCGCACAAACAACGGCACATATTCAATAGAACGAGTTAACGTTCAAAAGGGACTAAATAGTCATTCGATATAACGCAAGAGAACCCCCCCTAACGCACAATGACGTTTTCTTGTTTTCTGCATAAAATTGCATTTATGTATATTTTTGTGCACGAAAACCAAAAGCGAGACAGCCAACTTGATTTCCCTTAGGATGTTCAAGAGAGAGAGAGAGAGGGAGAGAGAGAGAGCTAGAGCGAAGATGCAATTCTCGCAACTGCCTCTCCTGCGTGTGCTCGCTCGCGGCCCCATCTTCATACTTATCCTTTATTTGGCTTTTGTTGCCACACTACACGTTACTCTACATAAAATCTCCATTGAATATATTCCATAGCTATTTTGCGAGACGAAAAAAAAGGAAGATATAAAAAAGGTCGCAGATTTTTCGCTCTTTTAGTGTCCGCGTGCGGTGCGTTAATATGAATTTTTCATCATTTCGCATCAAAATTAACGGGATTATTTCTCTCTTTTTTTTTGCTTCTCGTAGTTTCAGTGGAAATCTGGAAAATTTATAATTTTTAAATGTTGCCGTGTTGACATTTATCGTCGCGAATAAATTAGCACTTAATTAACAGTAATGAAGGGTAAAACATTCAGGGCTTTAAGCGTATTGCGCAAATTAAGGGTAAAACTTATTACAAAGAAAACAAGTGTTTTCGAAAAATTTGACTGATAAAAATTAAAATCGCGGTTGCAAAATGCAATTTAAAAAGTAATTTAAATGTATTATATTACGAAATATTAATCAAAGGAATGTTTTCGCAAGGACGTCGCAGTGAAAATTATCGCAACATTATTAAGCCAACTCCCTGTAGTATACATTTTTTAAATGTCATCGTGCTTGGAAACAATTTATTCATCTAATAATGGTTTCTTCCCAGTCTGATTATTTTAATTTCGTTTTGTCATTGAAAAAAATTAAGCGAAAAAGCTTTCTTTTTGCAATTGAAAAATGTTAATTAAACATAGACAGGGTGGAAAATGGATGCGCTCCGCACGTGAATTTCTTCATGACGCAAAAAAAAGATCGCAATGAAATTCACTTCGTCAATCCCATGGCATTATTTCAATGGCATGCGCGCAGCGACTACAAATAATTAAAGAAGCTTTTGGCATTTATTTAAAAGCTTTTATAATCCCATAAAACTTCGAAAATGTGTATGCAACAGCAGCAAAGAGAGTAGCCCCGGCGTAGCGTATGCGTATTATATACGGATGTGTAAATTTCAAACGCAAGTCCGAGCCGAGGCCATTTTTCCATATATATATAAGCTTTACGTTTGCACTCGCGAGCGTTTTGCGTTATGCATGAAGGTTAACCCTTGCCCTTACTCGCGTGGCTACGAGTGCAGCCACTCAACTTATATATACTAGTAGCAGGTAGAGGAGAGAGAACGAAGAGACGTTTATGTACAAAGCGCGAATAAAATATTAAGATACACGCTTAAATGACGACGACGACGGTGCTCTCTCTCTCTCTCTCTCTCTCTCTCTCTCATATCGCTTCTCTCTTTCGTCGTCTCAGGAAAAAAAAGCGAGAGCTCGGAAGCTCTCCACAGACATATAAGCTGCATAGCCGCACCGCGCGCCGCCGTTTTGTTTATTCTCGTTCTTTCTATACAGATGTATATCTCACGCGGGGTGGTTCGTAGCAGATCTCTCTCTCTCTCTTTCTCTTTCTCTCGACGCCAAACAGTCTGAATTGTTTCCGCAGGGCAGGGCAGAGACATCAGACTATAAATGCCACTAGCGTCGGGCTCGTTAGCGCGTCTCGCGCGCGAGCAATTGCAATTGCTAAAGGAGCTCGTGATGCTGCTGCACTGTAAGCTAGCGCGTTCTGTATATATGTATATAGCGCAGCAGCAGCAGCAGCTTATGTATAGAGGAGCGTCTGTGCATATACACCCCGTACGTTTGTGTACATTCATATACGCATGCTTTTCTGAACAATAGACAAGATTGAAGATTGTTTTCATTGTTGTAAACATTTCATTGTAACGTTATTTGCGAGTATCAAATGAAAAATCCGTTCCCCATACAATGCGTCTTTTGTCTGCCACAGATGAAAGTATATTATAAACTTATAAACTTGGTAATAGCTGCAACTACCGTTGAATGAAAAAAAATGAAAAAGTCATACGAACTGTATTTGTAAAAGTGTAGCGCGAGCAAACGAGAATTTTTTTCCCTTTCGAAAATTCACCGGGCATTATTTGATAAGGAAATATCGGTTATGTAATAGACGACTCGCATCATAGATATTTGTACACATACTACACACACGTAAGAAAAAGGCAAAAGAAATACAACAAGTCGGGGAAAATGCACAGTGCGTGGCACAGAGCGCACAGCCGCCCATATACGCGAGCCGTATATATATTTGTAGACAAGACAGCGGATATATGCTCTTGGGTTTATATTCCCAATAGAAAGCCGTGTATAATGCGTATGCACACACACAGACACGCGGCGCACATCATGTCTATGTATACGTAATGTCCCATTTCCATTCAACAACAGTGCATTTATATCTTACCCTAGAGCTTTTTACGCGTGTGCGCACGTGAGCTTAAATTTTTCCTTTCTTCCTCACCCTTTTTTTGACCCCCTTTTTCCTTTTTTCCTCTACTTCCTCATTCTCTCTCTCTCTCTCTCTTTCTTTCTCTCTCGGTCCGCAGAATCGCGCATGGATGGTAAACGTACAAGTTTCACGAAAGAAAACCGACGAGAGCTTGCGCGCGCGTTATGCGGCGTATATACATATAATGTGCGCCGCGCACACGGGTAAAGAAAAAAATTACCGCGAGAAGTTGGGTTGAATATGTGCCCAGGCCCTTTACGCCCGCTTACGTATGTATGTGTGCGTGTGTACGCTGCATACATAAAGAGTCTTGAGCATGTGCGCGGGCGAGCGGGGGCGGGTTTAAACACATGCGCGTCGCTCGCTCGCGAGCAAAAGTGCAAAAGAAGCCAAGTCGCACTAATGGATATTCACGGTCCGACGCGCGTACGTACGCCTGCGGTATACACGCGGGCGAGAGGTGCAGTAGCAGTAGCATCAGCAGCAGCAGCAGCAGCAGTTAAAAGCACATTTTTACTCGAGCGCCTCTTTGCGCGCCATCCCATATTCGCGCGTGTGGTAGACACACACATAATCACACGTAGTGTATGTGTTTATTAGCGAGTTTTGAATACACCGGTAACAGCTAGCGATCTTTGCATTTACACACTTGCGTGTATGCATAGCGAAGTTTCCCCACCGCCGGGCTTTAAACACGGCAAAAGCTCGACACGTAATTAAGTTGTTCTCCAATTGTTTATGCTTTATTGAACGACCCGGGGCAGCAATTGTCACGATTATACACATATACCGTGTGCTGCTCTACTGTGTGTGCGCGCAATTTTGCCCACTTTCGAGGAATGTGCCACGAGAGATACTCTCCCGGCTTGAAATTGCACTGCAGTGCGAGGTAAATGGCCATGTCTTATGTAAGGTGTATTATTACTCACGTCGAAGCTGGAGAAGTCGCCTTTGCCGGGCGGTCCTGGCGGACCTTGAGCTCCTTTTTCTCCGGCTACGCCATCGCGGCCGGGCTCGCCCTTGGTGCCTTGGGCGCCCTCCAGACCTCGGGGACCCATGTCGCCTTTGTCGCCCTTCGGTCCGGGTGGCCCGAACTGGCCACGCTCGCCCGGTGGACCTGCCGAGCCCTGTTTCGCAAATAATACGCAATACGATTACAAAAAAGGATTTACCTCGAACGTTAATTTACTTATGGAAATATTTCACAATTTTAAATATAATTTTAGCATGATTTCAGATTCTTTTGTGGAGAAAAAAACTTCATATATATTCAGCACATATCTCTTTCGTAAACTCGCATTAACAGTGTCTCATTCGGTGAATTATATTCCCCTCGCATACTAATTGTATTTTTCATAACTTTTTCTCTCGCTCTGTTCATACTTACCCGCGAATCATAAAGGCTTGGCGAGAAATGAAAATTCATTTATATACTTTCGAGTGGAAATATACGGCCAGATCGTCCGAGCGATTTGGCTCGATATTTATAATCTCGCATTTCATCGTCATCGCATCATACGTATACAATACCGTTAACCCGAGTGGTCCAGGTCGGCCTTCCTTGCCCGGCGGTCCGGTCTCGCCTTTCTCGCCCACCAGCATCTGCGGCATGATGAACGAATTCATAACCGCGCTGGCGTTGCATCCGCAATCGCCGGGATCGCCTTTTGGTCCGGGCGGTCCTTTCGGCAGTCTCGTTATCAAATCCTGTCACGAGTTTGTTGTCGACGAAAAAAGAAGAAGGAAAAAATTAGAATCAATATTTTTTCAGCACGAATCTGCGCGAGCAGCAATGAGGACATGTATTATATATATTTGAGATTCACATTTCTTAAATATTCGCGCTGCGCATATAAAAGCGCGCTCACGATGCCTCTATAAATTTGCTGCGCGCGCGCGACCTCTTGAATTGATTATTCAAAAAATATGTGTATTTATAACTTTTTATATAAGTTTTATGCGAAAACTTGAGACATTCTCGCGCACGCGCGGGACTAAAAAGTACAAAAGTTTTTCAAGTCATACCTCATCGTTGAGATCATAGCTTCTGCCAGGCGGTCCCGGAGGTCCTCTCACGCCTTCGCCCTTCTCTCCTTTGTCACCCTTTTCTCCTTTCACCTGATAAGAGGCTGTACGGCCGGGCATTGTATGGAGAGTAATTTTAAAAAAATTGTCAGCTCGTGAAAAACTCGAGCGGAACATAATACACATTTAAAAATTTGTACAAGATGTCGCAAGCTTACGATTTGGAATCGGCGCCGGGGTCGTGGCAGGAGTCGCTGGTTTCGGTTCCTCGATGCTGTCCTCGTTGCCTCGGACGATCTAAATATACACATCGCATGAATTAGTTGACGTTTTATTAAATGTTTCATTAGTACAGAAGCAGTGGTTAGTATACAGTGAAAATAAAAGAAAACCATCGCGGCATGTCAGTATCGTATCGAGAGCTTGCAAAAGTTCAACCACCACCGATAAAGTTGAAATTTACCTGCGCGTGTACATGCGATGCGCAAGCATAATGCAAAAAGTACAAGTGTTTATCTGTGTATTAATTAAAGCCACGCGTACCAGCAGGATGAGTTTGCACGAAATCAAGTTAAATTAGCGGATGGTGAAAAAAGATTCATGTCAGTCTCTAGAGCATCGGTGAGTGAACGAGTGAAAAAGCTCGATTAAACGTCAAAAATTTCCTAAAAAAAGCAAAGGAAGTACGCGACAAGAAATCGTGTGACACTGACGATCGAGTGTACGTCGAGGTTGTCGTGTGCCAAGAATCCTCTCTCTCTCTTCTCTTCCTCTTTCTGTATTTTCCTCTCTCTCTCTCTCTCTCCCTCTCTTGCTCTGTACAGTCTCTATACGAGTACTTGGCTTCTGACAACAGTCTGAGCATATATACACACGGAGAGCAAGAGAGAGAGAGAGAGAGAGAAAGAGAGAAGTTCGTGTATGCTCGACCGAGAGAGAGAGAGACAGAGAAAGGCTTGTCCCTCCGCAGCTCGAGCTTTACGTTTAGAACGGAGTTTCGTGAATTTTTAATGTTCGATTTCCTCTACGCTCTAGCTGCCCTCGAGTCCCTGGTCTTCCATTCTACATCCGTTTCTCCCAGCGATATATGCATGCGCAGCTGCTATTTTCCGCCAAACAATGACGCCACTAGCATAAGGATTTTTCCCATCTTTTTACTCGGTAATCGTGAATGGATATTGCAAGTACAAATTAGATGCGTTACATTAGATTTAGGGGTTGGAAGGAGTTCGAAAAGCTGCACGTAATGTTAAATGTTCTATTGGCAATATACTTTGGAAATATTTTTGGATTTTACACGGAGAGAAATATTGTATTGAGAAACTCTGGTATTAAAGTTTTTCCTGATATTTACATGCTAAATATCACGATAATATTAGTTATTTTTGTAGCTCGCCGCATAGCAATAATCTCTATAAATTCATTATAAAAATTGCTATGTTACATAGTACATATTGACCTATAGCAAAATTTAAAATGTACTGTAAGTAATTTGAAAGTTTAACTGGCCCGACTTTCAGCGCGCTGCACCCTCTCTCTTCTTTCTTATCCCACTTTGCCATTTTTCAATATTTAAAATAGAAAAATAATGTTAAAAGATTATGTTATAAAAAGTAAAAATACGCAATGGGTTGGCTTTTCGCTTCAGCTTCCTTTCGAGGAAAACAATCAAAATTAATCTTGAGCCTTCAATAGGTTAATATTCCACTTCCTCAACTTACTACAACACTCGTATTTACGCGCTACTAAACAATTGCAAGCTACTGAACGACCAATCACAGCGCTTATAAACCACTCACGCTAAAAACCTCACCACTTTTATAGAATAGGATTATAGAATAGGATATTTCGAAATTCGTATTGTATTGGAACAAGATTGATCATTATCGGAGCTTTTTGATTTCATCAACAGATGGAGCATTATAAATCCGCAAGTGGCATAACGACGTTATAAGTACAAATTATCGAAGACGTTACGTATGTAATAACTCTTGAAACATCTGGTTCCCCACATACGTAATTTATGTAATAATATTTAATAAAATATTTCTCTCCGTGTCAGAGGTTAATTTTTAATAGAGGTTTATTTTTAATAGAGGTTTATTTTTAATATGTAATATCTAATAGTTATCAGCAAGCAGTAAATCCAGTCGCGCAGTTATGAATGTTACACAGATCGCTTGATAGACCACTCGTGAATTTATGTATCTATACGCGCAACAATGGGTCACATACATACGTAGGTGTACGTGCATGCTATACACAGTCGCGCAGTCATCAAGGAATCGATATGATAAACGAGGCTAAGAATTATAGAGGTCAAACATTTAATGTGGGAACCTTTCCGGTGTACATAGATATATATAATATTGGATATATATACGTGTTACGCCGCGGCGGCCCTCGACGACTAGAGAGAGAGAGAGGAGAGAGAGAGAGAGAGAGAGAGAGAGAGAGAGAGAGAGAGAGAGAGAGAGAGAGAGAGAGAGAGAGAGAGAGAAAAGGCACTGCAGACTCTAGTGATTAATACACTCGCAGAGTGCACATAGCTCCGACTACTACTGTCCAGTCAGAGAGAGAGAGAGAGAGAGAGAGAGAGAGAGAGAGAGTAAAAGAGAGAGAGAAAGAGAGCTGCGCAGAGAAAGCTCGAAAATAAACGCTCGCAACGCTTCCGCAGACTGAATAAGCCCTGATATTTGGTCGCGGCGCGCGCTAAGTGTTTTTCGATAATTGTCCATAACGAGCCGATAGATTTGGCTGCCGTTATCATTTCGCTTCCTCCCTCTCGTGTGGCCTGCTTATATAGATATATAGAGATAGATATATAGATGTATATACACGCTCGACGAACCTGGGGCCGGGACCGGAGCTGTGTGTGTGTGTGTGTGCGGCTGCTGCACGTTTAATTTTTCAACTGCTAATTAATCGACAACAAAAAAGACTGTCGAGAGAGCCGAGAATCGGAGCAAGAGAGTGAGAGCAAATCTAATTTTAATGCCTCCAACCTTTCCTCTGTATATGTGTGTGTATGTTCGAAGACAGACATAAAAACGGCTTGGCGAAAAAAATTAGAAAAACAAGCGTTTCACGTGTTGGCGGCATTACCGAGAGGGTCATAGTCGGTTGTGTAACTATATTACGTGCCGTATACGTTCGCGCGCTCACACGCACGAGACGCGCACGTTGGCCGCGTCATTTATCGGTATAAATCATGATAATGAAAGCTCGTGTCCTGCGCGCGCGATGCGCGGCAGCAATTCTGCATGTAGCACACACACCCATATAGTCATCATCGGAGAAAAAAGCTCACGCGCAAGCTCGCAAGCACACGCGTGTATATGTACGGGTTCGCGTATATAGGTAGTTGTGAATATATGAAGCAGCAGCTCCGCCGACGAACCGCGCCGATCATCGGTGCTCATCGCGATGGCGCGTGAAAACGCAAATTTGCCTCGCTTCACAGTGTATGTCACCTGCTTGCCGCATATAACTATATACTATACAGACATACACACACAAATTGTATATATACTACTACTGCGGCTACTACTACCAACCACTACTACTACTACTACTACTGCAATGTGTGTAAGCCGTGGCTCGCGCGCGCGCGCGCGCGTAAAATAATGAAATCAATCAATCAGTCGGTTGTGTCACACGTGCACAACAGTGCGGGGAGGGCTACTCTGGCTTTCGTGTGTAAGCAACATTTCAACAACGCGCGCGCGCGCGGGGGGGTTAGCTACAGTGTCGGACTGCAAATAATTAATGCTTCCTCTGTCGCGCTTCAGAGTGCGCCGCACACACACATACCTATATACAATGTATAGAGAGAGAGCCATAAATATGTATATATGGTATATTTGCAGGTATACGTGTGGCAAATTCACAGCAATGAGACTTTGACACGTATTACAAAATAAACGCCGCCGCCACACGCGGCACACACGCATACACGCACACAAACACACAGCTGCAGTTTTTACTTATTGAAATGTCCAGCGGTGTGACGATCGCATGGCAGCTACACACGTAAGCGCGTGATAATAGCAGCGAGTCTATCCGTCAGTCCGGCGCTGCTGCTGCGTGCAGCGTGCGCGAGCATATGTACATAAATCAGCGACACGACGGCGTGGCGTTTCAACGAGTGCTGGAGTAGAAAAAAGCGCATTCGCAAGCTCTCTTTCTCTCTCTTTTTGACGTTTCCGTGAGCTTTGAGTCGTTCTCTTTTCTCTCTCTCTCTCTCTCTCTCTCTCTCTCTCTCTGTCTCTCTTTTTTTTTAGCGGTTGAGGTAGCAGTAGCACAAGCGGCGCGCGAGCTATCTACTCCGGCAAATGAGAATAAGTATTCTTCAAAGACAACGCGGAAACAACGACTTGAGAGAGAGAACGAGTCGGAGCCTTTGTGGGACTGCTGCTGCTGCTGCTGCTCTGCGCAGCTCGTTCGTTTCGGCCCGCATATACAACATAATATACAGTACACGCCAGGCGCGCGTGCTATACCTACACTCCTTTCTCTGTCTCTCTCGCGCGCGCGTTACCCGGCTTATACCGCAAAACGACTTTACCTTATATACGCTCACTTTGTGAATGCACACGCGCGCGCGTCTGGTTAAGGTACAACTACACGCACATATGCGTGTGTGTGCAAGTGTGTGAGTGTGGGTGTGTTATATACCACACGCAAGTGCGTCGGTGCATGTATGCTTGCAAGTGTGGATGATGTGCGCAGTAGTAATTGGAAATATAACGCGTACACTGCCTTACACGTGTTTCGGCGGCGGTGGCGGCGGCGGCGGGGTTAATAAGAGCAACTTCATTTGCAAAAGTTATTAACGCGCGTTAAATTTACGAAGAGCCACGAAAATTGAACGAGACGCGCACCGCGCGGCGGCGGCAGCAGACACGTGCGGAATTGGTACCGGTATAGCGCGAGCAAACGGTGCATGTAGCAGCCGAGCTGCCACTGCGTTATTGCCGCTGCCAAAGCTGCTGCTACTGGCGCTGTCGAAAAGCTCCTCGCAATGCGTACAACACAGACCATACTTTATAGATACATTTGCAAAGTAGTGGTAGTGGTAGCGGTACGTATAGTATAGTATGCAGTAGAGACCCTTTTAGTTTGAATTTGCAAAAGGGAGGGGTAAGAGGCTAGAAGCTGCTGCTGCTGCTGCGGCGGCGGCGACTGAGTCGATAAATTACGCAAACGAAGCTGCACATCGTATACACTTTATACATACGCATACGTATACATATAAGCGCATACACAGAAACACACACTAAGCCCATAGAGATCGAGTAGTAGTATATATATATACGTAAGCTAAGCGCCTAGCGTTAGCGTGTGTATGCACTTCGACTCGTCTCGCACTTCACACACACACACACACACACACACACACACACACACACACACCACACCACACCACACACACACACACACACATAAGCAGCAGCTCGTATACACTTAGTCTGGTGCGCTCTATCTAACCAGCAGCGCCGAGCGCGCGAGGTTTTCGAATTTCGCGAGATAATTAGCTGCTTAGCTGCATTGTACATGCAAATATATTTGCCCTGTGTATTCTGCGTGTATATAGATACACACGCCCCCCGCGTAACCGACAGGGTGAGAAAAGCTCCTTGCGGATTAATATTGTTGACTCGACGAGCAGCCCGAGTATTTTGTCGATGTTAATTGCACAGAGCTCGCACACGCTGAGCTGCGCCTTGAGCAGCTACTTGTGAGCTTGCGAAATATTGCATGGGATGTAAAGATTCTATGAAACTTGCGCGATCTCTTTGGCTAAAAATACGTGATGAATAATTTGAGGAATGAAAAATTTAAAGGGTTGATGAAAGAAAAAGATACGAGATTCAAGTTAAATATAGTTAAAGTTATTCGATTGGTATAGCTTGGGATGACAGATTTATTTTTCATGTGTCTCGCCACTTTGAATTGAATTTGAACTTTTTCGATGAATACCTTATACTTTTTAAATGCAGCCGAACGTGCTCAGCGAGGACCTCATGAAGTATTTTTATCTTAAATTTATTTTAATGAAATTTCAAACCGATTAACTCTCGATTTCACAATTCGGATTTTTATTAATTCTTAAGTACGTGTCACACGGGATTGAATTTAGATGGAAAATTGCCTAAATGTGGATTTTTTTGAATAAAAATAGCCAGAAAGAATCTTCACTCGTTGGTTAGTGCAGTTTTAGAACTACTGTAATAGTTACTGTAATAGGTTATGAAAAAGAATCGAAAGCAAAGCTGCGAGTTTTTTTCTTTTCTTTTTTAGTCACAGATCAGTAATCGCTCTTGAGCATCAAACCGGGCGAATTCCTGGCACGTTCTTTGGCACACGCAAGAATACAACTCACGGGTACTCCGTAGGGACTGATTTCTTCTAAGTCACTAAATAAGTCGACGTCTTCATCTCCCGAGCCATCTCCCGAGAAATACTAGATAAGAGCAAAGGAAGAAAAATAAGAAAGGAAAAAATGTAAGTATAAAGGAAAATCAATGTTCGGTCGTTAAAGCACGATAACGATATATTCTCGAGAGACTCGTTACAAATATCCCGGAGCAAATGGAATTTTTATTCACATACTTGGAATTCCTTCCCCGGTATTTGCCTCGTAACACGTTATACCCGGCATAATATATACGTAAGTCAAATCCGATCGAAGCCCTGTACGTGCACCCCTTCGTTATAAGTACGAGTCTCGGCGTCCAAGTCGTCGTCGTTTTAAACAGAAAGTTGAACGTACAGTTGCAGTCACTGAGATTTTGTTTAACGTTAAAAGCTCCCCCGGCCCGAAATTATTATTTGTTTCGCCGAGAGTGAAATTGATTTTCATAAATAGGACGCTTCGTTTCGTTTATAACTTGGAAAATTTCCCACGCACTGCACAGGCCTCTCTCTCTCTCTCTCTCTCTCGCAAGCAAGTGAACAAATTGAGCAAACTTTTGTTAAATTCATAGCAGCGAGTCGTGCACGAGCTAACTAAAATCGAATAAAACATCGTTACAAGTTAACGGGAGCAAATTTTCGGGCAATCAATATCGATTGTGTCAATACACGACGTTTTAAAAGTATGCGTATATTTTTCCTTGACTGTTCCGTAGCATTCGAAACGAGTATCTTTTCATTTTGCGACTCTCTAGGACGCTTCATTTACAGAGAGAGAAAGAGAGATATAGAAAAAATTTATATATAACGTTGAAAAGTTTTTTTTGCTGCAGAAGCAGTAGCAACCGTGTCAGACGTATCGCGCGCGAGAATCTTACACTCTAAAATATTGTGTCAATGTCGACTCGCGTCGGGCGCGCGCGCGCGAGCAAAGGAAACTTTCTTGACGAAAAAAATAAAGAAAAAAATAGAGAAAAAAGAAGCGCATTCAGAAAACGTAAAAACACTTGAGGTTGTCGGAGGTCTGAAGAGGTGCAGTGCGATATTGAGATGAGAGAAGCGAAGAAAAATATACGCAGTTGGTGAGCGAGAGAGTGTATCGTGTTGAGAATCTTTTGACACAGGTGTTTTTCTTTTTCGTTTTTTTTTTTTTGCTTAGCTTTTTTTCATCATATACGTATACATACATACATACATACAGCATTCGCGTGGCAAATCCGAGTTTCATTTCAACTTGTGCCATCGAGAGAGTACGTATACACAGTAGTTCCCGCGAGATTACAGCGTTTATAACTTGGTAAATTGTGAAATTTTGTCGGATCGTATCGGACGTCAAAGTCGGAAATGTTTTGAAATACGACGGGGAAAAAAATATAAAATTTTTAAAAATATTTGCTTATTACTTTGTAAATAAAAAATTGTTGGTACTTACGTTGAAGTCTTCATTGCACTTGACGAGATCTTGGGGATATCCAATGTGTAATTTTAACGTTTGCACCAAGCCCTTTAAATGAGTCATTAATATGATTAAAAATTTGATAATTCGTAAAATTTTATAAAACAATTTTCATAAAGTATATAATTTCGATGAATGTTGTAGAAAATCAGAAGAGACGACTGGAGCGTCGTAATTCTCGACGCTCTAAGCAAAATATTACAATTTTTCTCTACTTCCATCGGTCCCTTTGCTCGTATCCGATCGAGAGCTTAATGCCACTCCAGACATATAAAGGGGTTAATTTTTTTTATCAATAAATAAGGCACAGCTTTGCAATTGACTGGCTTATTGAATGAGAGTTTAACACACGTGCTCCGCACCAAAAATGCTGGCACCGTCAATACAGTTGATTTTCAATGACTCGTTACAGCAGGAATTTTCTTTATTGTCAGTTTTATCGAGGATTTGCGTGCACGAATATTGGCTTGGGGGAAAGCTGTTTCATACGTACAATGCACCTACAGTAACTTTCGGACGCTCGCTACACGTGCGTGCATTCGCTCGATAGTCGACATTTTGGATATACAAGTGTCGCTTTTTCAATCTCAATTCTCTAATCATAATCTCGCCCAGTCTCTTATCGGTCTCAGTCTATCGATCGATCAGAGGCCTTCTTCACATTATCATTTTTTACCTAACTATCCCTATGGCTAGTTTATGGCAAATGAAAAAGTTGTTTTGAAAACATCATATTGTAAGCGTAACGTTCCTTGCTATGCCTTATACAGTTAATTTTACTTTAGCACTTGCAGATTTACGTAAAAAGAGTACTCGCCATCTAGTGGTGGAGACTTGAACTGGAATTATCGTATTTGAAGTGGATGAAAATTAGTGTTCACTTTTTGAGCATTTCTACCCCGGTAGAGATAAGCGAAAGTGCGGCAAAGTATATTAAATTTTTGTCCAATGAAAATCACGAATGTTTCATTATCAATACCATTTATCGGCCTTTCTTTTCAATCAGAAATTGAAATGAAATAACGAATCATCGCGCTATTTGTAAATCTTCCCTCCGCGATTGAACGCACGTACGAAGACGTTTTTTTGAATAGACACCAATCGCGACTCGCTCCTACTTATCTCTCGAATTTAATATGCGCCGATTCGCGCATTCACGATAAGTAGTTCTATTATTACGGCATATTCAGCTTTACGCACGCGTGATATAAATATTTACAGTTCTACGCAATTACTATGTGTACAATATAACGACGCGATACATACATGCATCGCATTCTATACATCGCGATTCCGAGTAAATACAATCGCTTTTGCGAGCATACGTGAAAGCATTTCTCGCTTTTGTAAGCGAGATGCCGAGGATCGGGGGGTGTGGGGTGGTGTGCTGCGCGTATGCAGCGCTTACCTGCGTATGTACGTGTATAATATTAATAGTGCACTACAAAACGGCAGTAATGCAGTAGGTCGAAAGAAAAGCATCTCGTTTATTCGCGTATACGTACGTTCTTTTTTTTTTTATACATATATAGGATTTACTCGTACGAAACTCGTATGTATACCATGGGTGTACGCATTGTTGTTGCTGTATGCGTTTTAATATGCATGTATGTACACGTGCCACGCAGGTATGTGTAAAAAAATTCATAACATATGTGACTGTATTTCCGCCGGCTCTACTTTTTGTCGTTGTTGTTGTTGTTGTTGTTGTGGTTGTCGTGGAGTATGTACTTTTCTTCTTCGCTGCTTTTTTTTTTCTCCATAAAACACGGGGACTCGCGGAACGTTTTCTGGATCACGGGTAATATCTTTTGACGCTTAACGACATGCCAGCTCGAGCGAGCAGCAGCAGCAGCAGCAGCGGCACATCGAGTCGCTCGCGCGCCGCTCGAGTCATGACATAGCTCACCCACACTCATAATACTTGGCCCGCGTATGCATATCATACACACGTGTCACGTAGTATTAGAAGGGGGGCAAGTATAAGTCGCTCCGCGGAATACCACGAGAGAATTTTTAAAAAGTCAAGTGGCCTAGAATAGAATTTCGAGAATACGAGTCTCTCGACTTTGCGTCGGTGCATAAGTCGCGTGGCACACGAGACGCTGCTCCGTCTCTCGCTCTCGCATGAAGCGGCGGCGGCATAAGGAAGAAAGTTTACCGATCTTGTTCGTGACTTGGTGGCTGCAGAAGCTTAAACTAGCAGTGGTATAGCTGTAGAACAACTCGCGCACACATTGTGTAAGTTAAGTGTGCCGCTGCATTGGGGCGCTGCGGGGGATAGGCATCAAGGGTAGAGCTAGCCATGCAGCAGCAGCAGCCGATCTGCATACTGTATGCGGCTGAGAATATTCAATCGCCATCGTTTACCAAGGAATGTCAGGCATTCTTCAACATGCAGTTATTGAACTATGTGCGCGCCGATCCGGCCTCGCTAATATTATAGCCCTTATTTCCGGGTAATAGCTAATTTTAATTGATTTTTGTTCACCATTAAATACGGGTTGGAAATCGCCTGTATGCATTACATACGCATTACAAATGATTCAATCTGCGGTTTAACGTACCTCGAAGTTTGGGCAACGAAAAAAAAAAAAAAAACAAACACATTTAACTTGCAATAAAAAACGACAAATATGTACCGATGGAAATGAAAAAATGTAGTACTGGTCGAAGTTCGTTTGATTACGCGTTGATTTGCCTGATGGATATTTGATTAATATTTTGCGATAGTTTTGTATCTTTACGATTCGACATACACTCAAAAACTCTTGCGCGTAAATTCACCACTCTGAAACCGGTATATATAAAATAATTCATTCGACTGCCAAACGGTGAAAATCACGGGAAACTCTTAGCGCGACGCTCGCGGCTCGTAATGCGCTAGACTGCGTAAGCCTCTCGAAACTGCTTGAATATGCATTATTTAAATAAATAGAGGAGATACTAGACGCGGGTGGATCCCCGAATGAAACGAAAACTTGAAACTCAATTATCTTAAAAATACGAAAAGAAGATCTCTCCAGCTCTCTATCTGCACGCTCGAAACAGCTCGGTTGCCTGCCTGCTGCGCGCGCGGAGGCGCATTAAACGATGCGCTTTAATGCACAAAATCCGCTTGAAATTTTCGACGCGAAAATCAAAGTGTGTGACAGTTTGCACGGATTACCATTATACGTACCTCGCAACCACGGCTGCGGCGAGTTTTCGGCTGCTGCTGCGTGTGCACAGATCGGCCCCAACGATAATTTACCACCCGCACGGACACGGCCAAAAGGAAAAGTTCGGCATAGATTTAATTATGAAAATACCGATCTACGAATTAGTGAACTTCCCCATACGTCGCGCGGTGCTGGTGCAAACGTATTTGAAACACACCGGACGACGATGCACATATAAACCTACTTTTGCGTCCCACGCATGTAAACGCGCTCGGGCGCGTTTAGTTTTCGAAGCTTAATTAGCCGAGCTTTTCCAGTTCTGTCACTAAGCGCGCACCGGACTTATACGAGCACACGCGTGCATGTGCGGTTGTTTTCGGGGCTCGCTCGCTCACGAATTTTTGGAGCTTATAGTCGTGGTGGTGGCTGGTCGAAGTTTTGGGGCCAAAAGGGCGCAAAATTTTCAACACGCGAATCCTTCTGCACACAGATAGATTCGCGCAGCGAAGCTCTCTCAGTGTAATACGTCGATCCAAAATATATCGGCTGCGGGCGTCTCGCGGGCCTGGGCTCTAAATTGGCCGAAGTAACTTATATTAAGCCAGAGGCTGTTATCCTGTCCAAATCCTTTTAACCCGCTCCCCGTTCCCCGCTCATGTGAAAGTAGGTATACGAAATTTTGACAAGGTGCTGATATTATTCCGACTATAATCTTAGTTTCGGTGTAACTACGAAAGTCGTGCAAAGTATAATTATCTATTCTCTCTTATTAGCCGTGGCGCAGGCAGGAGCCAAGCGTCAATCAAGCGAGCGCGGGGCCCCCGAAAACCTATACCTATACACGCGCAGGCCACCTCCTCTATCCTCTCGCTCTCTCTCTTGCTTTCCGAGTCTGTCTTGCAACTGTTTGCTCAGCACAAAGCACGCAGCGCACGTCGTTCGAGCTTGGGCACATTTCAACGACCAGATTTAAACTACTTAATGCGCAGCTCGGGGGAGAGCTTTCGCTTGTTTCGTTAGCGTTATTAGCATGTTAGATTCGAAGATTACCTCTTTAACTGCTGGGACGAGCCCCGATCGCTGTGGGCTCGAGCCATACGTATAGTTCGAGTATACTCCCTTTGTCATCGAGCTTTGCCGCAAGAGCGCGTTTTTTCATAATTCAAAACTCGAAAGCTCTCGCGATGCGCTCACCGATGTAATTTTAGTGCGGTATTATATAGCGTATCGCAAAGTGAGCTTTTTATTGGATAAGCCTTTTTCGGTCGAATTAAGGATACTTTTCTTGTTTCCGTAATTGTCGACGAATTAATTTGATTAAAATTTACGTGACGCACTGCGAGCTACAATTAACATATTAAACTGGAATATCGAGTTTCATTGATATTACATTGATACTGTCAACTGATGAAAATATTGAATTTTCTGTCGTAATGTAGAATTTAACTGTTTGCAATAAATTTATACCAAGTTAGTTGAACGAAATGTCGGATAAGAAATTTACTTATTTAATAAAATTTATATTTTGTTTTGCGCAATCGTGGTTATATCGGAAAGATAAATTGTATTTGTGGCTGTGCGATCTTGACGAGCGAAGTTACAACTATCGAGCTTTCTAATAATTAACTTCAAGCACATGTATATTTACCTTGTAGGTGTCACTCTGAAACTTAAAATAAATAAGGAATCAATCTCCGGTCCCAGAGGATATCTACAAAACTGAAACAAAAAAGTTAACAGAGTATTATATCTATAATTCCGAGTGAACTTTCTTCGAGACATCTCGCTTCCAGCTTATTACTCTCTTGATTGCCCACGTCGAAACATTTTTCGATAATCCCGTGCATGTAGACATCCAAAACTAAGAGCCCCGAGAAAACACTTCACTCGAGTTTGTCAATAATACATCCGTATCATTAACTGTTTTTTTTTTCGTTGTTGTACGAAAGAGATACGTGCTTGAGACAGAAATTTTTTTTCTCTCTCTCCCTCTTACAGCGGCGGCTGCTCGAGGTAAACAAAGTTTTGCCAAGTCTGTGTGTATACTCACGATCTCATTGTTGTAGCTCGTGTACTGCTGCCGGCGACTGCTTAATGTTTTGGAATCGAAATTTCCTCCGTTCCTCGCTGACAATCCGTCGGGCAAATACTTGTCGTTCTCGATCATGCTCATCACTCCGACCACGGCCAGAGCCACGAGTATGATTATACAGAGCAGCAGAGTCAGCGTTATGGCTTTGCTGCGCGGCGATATGACCATAGCCATTTTTCGCTAACGTTTTTTTTTAATATCTTTTTCCCCACTTTCCTTCCTCATACAATTTCACGCCTCTTTAGATACATATTTGGCCTCGCGATTCATCTGGACGATTTTTATCTTATATATATATATAATATTTTTTTTCACCCCGTTTTTATTCTCAAGCGAGTGCGCACGAATAACGAGCGCGTTCGGATTAATAATTTTATATATATTCGAGTTTACGCTTGAATTTATTTACGTGTTGCTCACGAGCTTCTGCGCGACAATTGTAATGTCGAAAAAATAGTGTTTATTATCTTTTATTTATTTTTTATTTCCATACTAATACTAATTTTTTTCATTCAGGTAGGCATGATTCGTCAACGTAACTATTTTCCTATAAATTATAACGTGATTATAAAATTTCTCTCTCTCAAAAGCTCAACAATTTCTCGAACAAATATAGAAAATTTATCTGTGCAATTATAGATATGCTTTGATATTGATTTTATTTTTTTAGTTTAAATTTCATTATTTTTTTTTTTACAGCTCGTTGAACAAGTATTTTCATCTGACCTCGATTCTATTTCAACTGGCCAAAATCGTTATACGTCTCTACTTTTATGGGGTAGGTACTATAGGCGGTACTGATTTTTTTGTATTTTCGATGTTCGCAAGACTTGAAAGAAGTTGCACCTGAAAAACGAAGTTAAATAAAGATATTCAAGATTATCATCGGTATATATATTTTTATAATAGACTCAGCATCGTTCTTGGAATCCCAACATTCTGTACAGCAATTAAAGTTAATTAACGATCGGAGCACAATTAAGGGTAGCGATAATTACGAGAGAGTTACACAGTATATAGTCTCTCCATCGCTAAATAACCAATTTATTTGGTTAATGCTCAAATTGCTCGAAGCTTACATATTTAACGAAAATCGTCGAGCAGCGCGCAGGCAAGCAAGCAATTTGTAAATAATTTTTACGTTCGCGTCGGGCCGCATTGCGATTACCACATAATCCGCGCGGCGTTCGTACGTATATATTCGAGATTAAATACATCTCCGATTTGAGGTCGGCGCAAAAATTTTTCATCGACAAACGACAAACTGCCGCCGTTCGGAGAAATTATCGCGAGCTTTTCCTTTCAACGCGCGAGCGCGGGCGCGATATCTATACACAAAGCCGTCAATAGAACAAATGCAGCTGCAGCAGCGGCGGCGGCCTCATGAACTCTCGACATCGAGATTTAATACGTACAAATACACACGCTCGCTGAATTAAAATACTATAAGTTAAAACCTACGCACGTCAGCGTAGTGGCGAGAGAGCCTTTCAATTAAATTGTATATACACACGAAAATTCATCAATTTCAGCTCGCGTCATATTATACTCTTTGACACGTAAAATGCAGCGAGCTTAAAAAATAATCGCTGCAGCTTGGCAAATTGTGAATATGTCTACGAGATTCGTATATATGTACGTGATACGATTCAACGTGTGCGTATAATTGTTATATAGATTTATTTCCTCGTTGTTAACGTAGCTAAGCGTGACGTATATAAAAAAACGTTGTTACACTCGCTTTTTTTGCTCTCTCTCTCCTTGGCGAAGTTGTAAGAAATTGCAAATAGAAGGGTAACAATTGTACGCGCTCTCTCGCGCCCTCTTATATATGTACGTATGACGCCGGGGCCGGGGGTATAATTTCTCGGGAAAAAATCTCGAAAGTGGCGCAAGAGGCAGCTACTATTACTACTACTAGCTACTACAGCTACGGTGCTGCAGCAGCGGCAGCAGCCCTTCTTTTTCCGGGGATTTAGTGGATGTATATAAATGTGAACGCGCGAACAAAAAATAAAAAAAATCCGTCAGCTTGTGTGTGCACGTGTGTATGTTATATACCTATATACATTGCGCCCGGGTGCAGCAGCAGCAGCAGCAGTGCAGCACACAGACACACGCACGGGGTGTAGTATGCGATGGGAAAAGGCACCAGCGGGATGCTTGACTTTTAAATGGCCTAGGCCCCCCCGAGGTAAAGTCGCGAAATTATGACAGACTCTCTTTCTCGCTTTCGCCCTACCTTCCTACCTACCTCTCTCTTACTCTCTCTCTCTCTCTCTCCTCTCCTGTACGCCGCCTCCTTCTTTCCGCTGAATTCTCGTCACGTTTTCGGCCTTCTCCATATCTTCCGCTTGTCACCTCGTTCGGAGGTCTTTTTGACTTTTCTCGCCCATATGAATTTTGACGGAGTCACTGAATGGCAATATAACGCGCGCGCAGCGCAGCGGATCCTGCGCTATATATACGTATCTATAGAGTAGGGTACGTACCGTACCACCCATTGTAGTATCGGCTTCTGTCAATATTGCGCGCTTCAAGGGCCCTTGACGTGTGCTGCTGCAGGTACAGACGCGATATATATATATATATATATATTCCGCGCGCAAAAAAATGTCGTTTAATATGTATAACGCGTGTATATTTTCATTTACTTCTTTTTCAAGAGAATCACGAGTATGTATATTTCGGCTCCGCTATAGGAAAGTCAAGAGAGCGCTAAAAATTTATCGCTATAAATTGCAAGTTACTCGACCAGGCGCAAAGTGTGTAATCGAAGCGGTTCGCAATGTACTACTGGTACTAGTACTCGACTCATTGAAAATGCGCGCGTATATCTATACCGCACCGTGCATAGTTCAAACTGTCTATTTCTACCTTTCAAACGAGTACGGGAAATGCGACGTCGCTTACACTGCTAGCTGCTGCTGCTGCTGCTATATACCGAGGTATTTGCCACCTGCTATAACGGCATCGTCCAGTCGTAGCCGACATCGTCGACGAGGTTGGCCTCTCGTAATCCGATTAAGTCGCTGGGGTGTTGGCGTGTGCATGGCCGAGCACTGCACTCCGAGCCCGAGCTGCACAGGTACAGTTGGCAGCTCTCGAGCGGTATATACGTGTATATATATAGTACAGTACGTGGCTGCTGCTACCATTGCATCGCCACGACAGTGATCACGAAATATTGTATTTGCTCCGGTCGAGTCGTAGTCGTCGTCGTCGTCGTCGTCGTCGTCGTAGGCGAGATTCCACTAGATTTTCGTTGCAGGAGGATCATCTCTCGAGTACGCGCGGCAGTACAAGTACGGGGGGCTAGCCGCTGAAGCACGACCCACTACTACCACCAGCGCTACGGCGATCTTATTGTCCCTATCCGCCGGCAGCGATTGCGTTTATCTTAAGCCCCCCTGCGCGCGCGAGCGTATACACTCGAAGCTCGGTCTGCGTACAAAGTAATTTTAACTTTGGTATTGCTGAAGTACGGACGGACGTGTACGTTGAACGACACAATCGCTGCACTGACAATAAATTAAATATTTCAACGAAACAAAACAGAGAAAAAAGCTCAGAGAGTAGAGAAGAAGCGAAAAAAAGCTTTCGTAAGCTGGCCAGAGAGAGAGCTTCAATGCCGCCTCGAGCGGACATCGGAAGCTGCCGCGGTTTCGCTCTCGCATTGACAGCTCTATATCGAGCTCGGGTCAGCAGCAGCAGCAGTAGCAGCAGCGGTGGCAGCATCCGGTCGACCCGCCTTCCGTTCAGCGAAAAAGACCTCGTCAAAATTGGAAAAGACCAGCTCGTTTTTTGCGCGCGCGCCAGCCAGCCCTGCGTGTGATGTATAAGCTCGTGTGGCGGAGAGCTTACACAGGGCATATGCAGGGCGAGCTCGTGTGTGCGATCCCGCTGCTATAGCTGCTGCTGCTGCCTAGCGCACGTTAAACGGGTCAGGACTTGTACGTGAAGGATCGCGTGGAACGTCGACGGCGGCGGGGGGGAGAAGGCTGAGGCGCGTCAAGGATATAGTGAAGCGACTAGTCCGTTTCTCGTCTATGTAATACGGTGAATCCGTACGTGCATTATATATCTACTACGTATATGGGATGAAAGCGCCAAACAGCCGCTCGATTGATACGAGCCGACGTCGCGGCTAAAGCCCAGGTAAGACTGGTAGTAGCTGTACGCTGTGTGTGTGAAAAATGAAAAGCTGCAGCGCAAGAACGCGAGCGAGGCTACGTTACAATGGGCAAATATAGAATTTCGGATGAGTCATGCTTACGAGCTAGCTGCTGTGCTGTGCTGTGCTCCGTATTTTTTTAATCTCCTTCCTTTTTTTATTATTTTTTAATCGTATTAGAAGCTCGGATTTTCATCTCTTATGGATTGTGTGCATAAGACACACAGGGGATAGAGACACAGACGCACAGAGAGACAGAGCGAGAGAAAGAGAGTAAAAGGAAGAGAAAGAAGAGCTCCTAGTTTTTGTTTTAGAGAAAAATCAACATCGAGAGAATACGTACACCGCCATTATCGTGATTATTCGCGTGTGTATATATGTGCCGCCGCGCGCGCACTAGACAGTAGTTAGCTCTACTACAGCTCGTGAACGCGAGCTCTCTCGTATGATAAATTTAGACGGCAAATTGATTATTACGAATGAATAACGTCATCTTCGCGTGTATAATAATCGTGTCAGAAGAGAGAAAACGTCCTCCTCTTCGCCGGCAATTATATATTTTATCGTCGCGCTATATGCAGGAATATCAGAGAGCTTTACCTATACATACTCGAATATATTATACTCGAATATATTATATCAGAAATTCGCGGCGCGTGAACGCGCTTGCACTGGTTTTTATCAGCGCAGCTGCAACGGTCGAGCTGGCACAATTGCGCATCGCTAATAATTACCCGCGATGTGTTGTTTTTAAAAATTCATAAATGGCGCGCGTAGCTGCATCCACGTATTTTTCGAACAAACGACGTGTAATATCTCGTTGACACCGCGACGTAAGCTCGCTTAGCGTACTCTCGTACCAGAGACGATCAAGATTCTACACGAAAATACATAAGTAAAAGCGCGCGCGCAGATTTTGACGTGCTTACTTTTTTCCGTTATGCTCTTCGCTCGTCGCGCGTGAATATAAAATCCCCGCGTAGCTCTTCTAATTCGCTTGTGAAGAGAGCAAGAGAGAGAGAGAGAGAGAAGAGAGAAAAAGACAGGCAGACTAAGAGAGCGAGAGAAAGAGAGACAGAGAGACTCGGAAAGCGCGAAGATAAACCGCGCAATGCAATTAAAACTTGCGCCCTGAGATTTTAGCCCAATAGCGCGCGCGAGCGAGCGAGTGAGCGCAGCCATCTCTCGTTGCGTAATCAAGAAGGAATATACACGTACAACGTATATATAGAGAGAGAGAGAGAAAGAGAGGGAGAAAAGAGAGAGATAGAGTAATGCACAGCTTGGGAGGTTGCAAGCAACTAGCGTACCGACTGCCAGAGAGTATAAGGCAATTAAGCTTAAGAAATAGCTGCTGAATAGCTTTGTAACGTTAAATCGAAAGGAATGGCGATAAAAGCGCGTATATATGCCGCAGGCAGGGGCTAGCGTGGCATATAGCAGCGCCCTGTGTACGGCTACCACCTATATTGGAGCAGTAAAGGAGTGAGAGAGAAAGAGAGAGAAGGAAAAAAAGGAAAAGGAGAGTAACAAAAAAGAGTATACGAAGCCAAACGTACACAATCCGCCTTTTTCGATTCACCTTATTTACAGAGAAGGCAAACTCTTTCTCTCTCTCTCTCTCTCTCTTTCTCTCTCTCTCTCTCTCTCTCTCCCTCTGCTCCCGAGTAAGAGTCGCGAGAAAATCGAAGTGGGTAGTATAAGGTATACGAGGACGACGGTTAGAAAGAAAGAGAAAACCGACCGTCACCTAACCCAATCTTTGTTTTGGTTTCATCTAGCTAGGAGAAAAGGAGCGAGAACCTCGGCAGATTTTTTTTACTCTCTCCATCCCTTTCTCTCGCTCAGGGTTATTTTTTTTAGCCTCCTTTATTCGGGCGATTTTGAAAATTCATGGATCGCTCTCTCGTGGATTGATTAACGCTCCTGCACTCTATTTTTCGAGAGAAGATTCTGTGTTTTTTTTCTCTCCTCCTTCTCCTCCTCCTCGCCGCTCTCTCTCTCTCTCTCTCTCTCTCTCTCTCTCTCGAGTGCCGAAAAATAAATTTAAAAAAAAATCCGAGCGACGGAATAATATTGATTGATTTCTGGGGGAAGGTTTGAAAAGAACCACTTCGGCAATTTCGAATTCACTGAATTTTATATGTATAACGTACGGCGTGAGAAGAGAGAAACTTGAAACGTTTCCGATGTTGCGCCGGGGCGGAGAGAGCTGCGCCTGTCTATAGAAGCGCGAGTCTTACATTACATGCATGCATAATGCGCAGCGCGTATTCTATACATGTGTTAAAATTTGACGAAATAGAATTGAGAAACTATGTTCTCTGCGTACACGTAAAGCAGTTACACAAACATTCAATGAGTATAGGAGGCGCGTAGGCAGTGTAGTGTAGCGTGTACGCGGCGTGCATCAAGCGGTGCACTTGTGCGCCGAAAGCTCGTAAATGCGCCTGTACTACAACAAACCATCAAAATCTCATAACTTGTATAATTGAAGTTATGAAAATGCACGCGTTGCGTTGCTGTGTCTACGTACATATACGTATACGCGCCTACCTCGCGCGTACGTTCGGTGGTGCCTATATATCGTGTTTCCGAAGCCCATCGACGACGACGGCGACGAGGTGCCCATACACATTTTTTTCCCCGAATATTTTTGTTCTTCGCAATTTAAAAAAGTGTGACATTTGGAGAAAAAAAATTCGGTGGAAAAAAGAGAGAGTATATATACGTTAACGCAGCACGGCGTGCGCCACGGCCGATGATCGACAGCCAGTGTGGGCCGCGCGCTGCACTGCACTATTATATATACGTATATAACAAAAAAATAAAAAGGAAAAAAACGATACGTATTCGCTTTTATGACCTATTTCCCAACTCTATCACGCATAGCTGTATACAATATACACGCGGTACTCATATATACGCGGTGTATATTCTTTTTCTCTGTCTCCCTCAGCGCGGCAATACGTGTATCCTGTATATAAATGAAAATACGGATGAATTTCGCGGACGCGCCCGCCAAAAAAGAGAAAATGTAAAAGTAGACAGAGATGCGTTCTATCTCTCTCTCTCTGCTCTCTTCTCTCGGCTGACCGAAACCGAGTGTGTGTGTGAGTGCGATCGAGCGTGAGTGTGTGTGTATACACGTCGGTTAGATTTCGTTGTGTGATATTACCGACCGCGAATCGCGTTTCGTCGTACACACGCGAGAGCTTATTGAACTGTCACAGTTATAAAGTTATGATCTAGTGCGCGCACAGCAGGGTAGTTGAATTCGATTACGATTTCACTTGCGTGCGTGTGTGTGTGTGTGTGTGTGTGTGTGCGTGTCTGTCTGTAACACGCGCGTACGTATCCATACGTATATTTGTGGTGGCGCTCACGTACTACGACCCACCACCAGCGCTGCTGAATTATGACAACTTCGTTGACGTTCATTTACTTCGGTATGCGTTGTAATATGCCGCGTGCGTGCGGCGCGCGTAATACGCGCGTGTTATACTTATGTGCGCGCAGCGATTATGTGGGTTATTATACGCGGGGAGCGCGCGAGTGCGCGCGTACGCGCACGTATAATACGACCTGCACACCACGTGCATATGCATTCGGCTGGATGAGAAACTTTTCATTCATCGTGATCCCGAAGCTCGTCGCAAGCGCGCGCGGTAGGTGGGAGCTTAATGAAAGACGATGCGCCGCGTCGCGAAGGTTATTGCGATTCTTTTTTTTTTACATTTAATTGCGTCAAATGTAACGAGTACGATTTTAATTAAAAAATATCGTGAGTACGCAAACGACGACGAGCGACGAGCTTTTCAACATTTTCATATTTTTTTTATTATTATTTTGTTATTATTTTATTTTAATAAAAAATACTGTACAGCTTGCTGCTCGACGTTACAAGAAAGACAAACGAACAGTCGTTTGTACGATACATATTTTACTTCGTTTAAACAACAAAGTACCACAATTAAAATGTTTCATTATTCGAAGAACGATGCAATATCACTTGATTAAATATTTAAAAAGAGGCAACAAAAAAAAGTAGTAATGATCATCGTAAATTATTTGCGCTTACCTGCATCGTTGATATAGGCAGTACACGGCATCGCAGGAACGACAGCAACGGCGACGACGATTAAGCGGCCGCTGGAACGAGGCGCGAGCAGCTTGCGCCGCGATAATCGCCGCTGACAATGCCAACGATGACGACAACGACGGACCGCCGCGTACCGCCTCGATCGTCATTGGCGATGATGGTCCGACTACTACGCTGAGGGCAACGTCTGCAGCAGCTGCCTCGGGCCAAATCGAGCGACTTAATAACGCCTGGCATATGAACTCGCGATGATCACGATGACGACGGGCAACACGTGTCACTTTGCTCTTCATGAACTTCGCACGCACACGGGGGTAGTAGTAACGATCGCCTACCAATTATCGCGATCACCATTCACTTTTATTTTCTTATAACATTTCGCTATTCTTCTTATAATTAATATATTTAAAACACCAATAATTTTTTATTATATATTTTTCGACACTTATCGTGGTCAATGCCTCGATCATCGAAGCGCATGCACCAATCAATGTCTATATGTAACACAACTATACGAGTCACATCGGTATCTCTACCGCACTTTATGCGTTTCGACGCGCACGCGCCAAAAAAAAGCAACAAATCAAAGGCAGAAAAAAAATCGTCGTTTTGCTCGGAGCGGCAATGATAACGACGACTGCAACGGCGACAAGAGGCGAGCGCGTGTCTCTCACTGTCTATCGATGCTTGTGCCGTGGCCGTCACGGCACGTCTCTCGTACTCTGGCCGCCCGTGTAGCGTAAATACCGGCTAGCTGCTGCTGCTACCGCTGCAACTGCTACTGCTTGCTTGCTTGCTGCTGCTGCTGCTTCAGCTGCGAAAGGAAACCCTGTCTCTCGAGCGCGCGCACACTCGTAGTAGCACAGCGGCAGCGCCAAACGCTTTTGACTTACCAGTAGGGGTTGTACTCACACGCACGCACACAGAGCAGCGTGTCAGGGGTAGTAGTAGTAGTAGTAGTAGTAGTAGGGACCATCGGTTGTGCGCGCGCGCGCACGCGAGTACACGCGAGCACGACGACGGAGCACCATCGCACACATAAATGTGCCACGCAGTTGTACTGCTGTATACGTGTAAACGCGCATACGATGCACTCGGTGTATGTGTGTTTCGCTATATAGAGATTGTGTATCCTGAGCGCGGATTGAATTTCCGCTTAGAGGAAAATGCAATATCTGCCGCCAAGTGAGATATAGTCATACATTAAATATAAGCACTTGCCGCGTAAAAGTCTATGTGATATTAATATTTTATAGAAAAAAATTCACGCAGGTAAACGGCACGGTGCGGAGAGGGTGTGTAAATGTGATATTTTTGCATACGGTGTTTGTTAAACTTTACTGAAAATTAACGCGGCCGCCGCCGATGCAGGAGTAAAAGTTGCTCTCCTTTCAACGGTGGGCATGAATTTCCAATTTCAGGAGAATATAACGAGGCCAAGGGTAAAAATGAAAAATCGCGCGAATGTATTTTCTGAGATTTTTACTGAATATTTTTCCACAAAAAAAATAACCGTGTAAATGCTCTCCTTCTGTTGGTCTCTATATAAATATCTCCGTGTAATTTTGAAAAATAGCTGGTGAAGTTTGCATATCTTTTATAACCTCTTCATAAAGAAATCAAATTTACAGCTTCTTAAACAAACCATTTCAATTAGTTGAGCTTTATTCATTTTTCTAAGAAACTAGTTAAACAAGACTTTAACTTTTAATTCAATAACTATAATTTCTTTTTAATAAATTTTACATTTATCAAAATAACGTTGTTTAATTATGTAAATGCGTCTATAATAAAAATGCGATATTAACTGAATTAATTTTACATCAATATAATAACGAATCCCAGCGAGCGATGAATACTTAATTCGATTTGGAATAATAAAGTCAAAGTACTCGGTAATCAGTTTACACAATGCAGAGAAATGATAATACATAGTGTAGCAACAAGACTTTTCATTTAATTTACTTAGTTGGTTTTGAGTGTAAAAATAGTTTTGTCGTGCACTATTTCAAAATATTTCAATTTCGTTGCTTGAACAGTCTGGGCGAACATAAAATCGACTACCGGAGAAGCAGTAGAAGTATCAGTGTTTAGTCAGACATCCAAAATATCTTCAATAGCTAAATTCGAATTTTAATCACTACGGCATCTCTCGGATTAGCTTTGAATCAGAGTCTACGAAATTTAATAATAATTCTAAAATTAATGTTTTTGATGAATAATTTCGTACATACACGTTGAAGATCAAAGCAGATGTCTATAATGAGTACTTTTTATGAGTTCATGTACAGAGATAATTTTAAGGCATCTCATAATAAATTCAGCTCCGTAATTTTCAAAAGTGTCTATTCTTTTTATGAGATTTTAAACAAATAATGTTGTAAAAGATTAGTAAAAACCTCGAAATAAAATCATTCCGATGAAACATCGCGGTATTACGTCTTTTTACAACGTCATTCAAAAACTCGAATTCGCGCGGTGATTTGAAAAAACACGTTTTTCTACTCTTACGTTTTTCTGAACTCGAACTCCTTCTTAGCTGAAGCTCGCGAGCTGGCGAACAAAAGTTTGACTTCTTTACTTTTGTCTACGGGGCCATTGAATGTGGATTCACCTTTGGTCGGGGGAGCCCCCCCCCCTTCTCGCGTTTGTTTATTGATAGGTTCAAATTCGTACTTTTTCTTGTGTGTGCACACACCTATCTCACGGTAATGCATTACACTTCTTTACAAGAGTATTTTTCTTCTCTTTTTCCCAGCGCTCTCTCCATTTCTTTCTCTTCCTTCTTCGAGCTGTTCAAATAATTTTTTTTTGTTTTCGCCAACATTAACCTCCCTTGCTTGCTTCGCGTAGAACAAACGCCTCTTGTCAACAATGGAATTAAAAAATCAATCAAATAGAGAGAGGGGGAAAACCGAGGGGGGAAAATAGCCAACGGCAAACAGTTTATCGCAGCTCCTCGAGCTTTACGTAAGGAATTTTAGATAACATTTGGAGAGAGCGTCCCGAACGTATATATAGCGTGTGCTTTTAAGAGTGCCCCACGCGCCCGAGTGCAGTGCGTTGCAGTACAGTACAAGGAGCAGCTCACCAATACAGAAGTAGTAGTAGTAGTAGCAGCAGCTAGTAGCAGCTAGCAGTAGTGGTAGTGCGCAAAGCTAAGCAAGTTCCATATCCTTTGTAAACTACTACTTGCCACGTAATATCCCAGGAACACGTGAGCTACAGCGAACGAGCCATTTGATCGTCGAGCGTGTAATTCACACCCGCGAGCTACATTTTTTACTGCTTCTTATTCCTCCTCTCTATATGTGTGTGTGTGCACCTTGTGCAGGTGCAGCAGCATATAGGAGAGCGCAGTTAGCTTCTCGTGCGAGCTATGTGCTGCTAGGCGAGCGAAAAAGGGGGGAATATTGAACTTTGCATGATTGAGTGTTACGTAACACGCCCGAGCTGTGCTCTGTGCGCGCCACACAGAAAAGAAGAGATTCGACTTCGCGCGCGGGGGCGAGCTTGCACCTCTATCAGCGCGCGCGCGAGCGTGTTTATTTGCGTCGTGTTCGGATTCAATCGCGGCTAGAAAAAAAAGCACGTCGATGAGTAATAAGACGGATACCCACCTGCTGTGCGCCGTGCACGTTCGATCGGAGGAAAAAACCTATTTATTTTCGTTGTTCCGAGGCACGCGGAAGCGTTCATTAAGATTAACGAGAATTTGTCGAAGATGCCACGCGACGAGAGATCCGATGTATTTTCTTAAATTCGTTATACAGGCACTGAGGTAGGTTGAAGCCACGGGACAAGACAGACATCGAAATAATATTGTTTATATTTATAATACCTTGAATATCGTTCGTCACTTTCTCGCGATACACCGTTGATTAAATTCGGATGTATTTTTCTCCTTCTCCTCCTCCTCCTTTTTTCAATAAATTCCAATGGTCGATATATACACAAGCAGCTATATAGCCCACCCGCACAATAACTGACACGGAAAAAAATGAAAAGACAAACGTTCAAAGAGGGATCTGTGCAGGTAGCTGCTAGCTCTAGCTAGCTCTAGCTCTCGCTCTCCCTCGCGAGCGCACGTGCCAGGAAAAGGTCGTATTGGTTTTATCGAAATGCTATTTTTCGCACTCCGCCGGTTTTTCGGAATGAACGATAAATCGAATACTAAATGTCTACCAATCGAACATTCCCAAACACTACACTCTCGAGCGCGAGGGACTTTAAATAATCCGAGGCGCTTATTTTCAAACTGTTCAACAGTTATAACTTGGGGCGTTTTTGGTGTTCTTTTTTTTCGTTTTTATTGCCGGTATAAATCGCGCAAGGATTCGAATGATCAATCGTAATGAAATCGTAATTTTCAAATTAGTTTGACAGTAAAAAAAGGAGCAAAGAATCGCGGAGAGCAGGTTGTGAAAGCCTACTGAAACCCTGAAATCGATTTCCAATTTCTCGATTTTCGTAAACAATATGATTAAATCTGATCCTTTTATGCGCAACGCCACATGGATTTTATATCTAATAAGTGTATATGTACAAATATTTCGTATACGTATATTTGTAGCGGAGTGACTTTTCACCTCGTATAAGCATATACGCGTGGATGGTAGTTTTTTTCGGTCTAGTGCGGTGCACGGCTCCGAATTTATGCCAGAATCATGCCGAAAAAAATTTCCTTTCTTCTTCTTTTTTTTGTGCTTCTCTCGCAAGAACTCGAACGCTCATTTGTTTTGCTTTTTCCCCCTCTGTTTTCAGAAGAGTTTCATATGCTTGAAATTCGAGGCCGGGCGCGGTTTCCGACTCACGGATAATATTATAACGCAAATTGCAACAATTTCGAAACAATATTTCGCTATTCACGTTTATTCGCGCAGTAATTCAGGAGGGCGTTATTTTGGTTCAATTAAAATAAATCGATTTTTAATTTTGTTACAGCCGGTACAATACACACGCACAAAAACACTCGCACACACACCCCATGCGCAATAGACTATATATAACTTTAATGGAATTTCGAAACGTTAATTTCATCGCCGGGGTATTGTTTAACGCCGATCATTATTTTTCATGCCGCGCATGGGGCGCATCGGACTCGAAGTTCAAACAGACCGTATAGATATTACGCAAACACACGAGCACACTCGCACATACATCTACACAACACGCACACACACACATACAAACATACGACGTGGATCTCGGTCATTGCACGGGGTAGCGCGCGTGCGAGAGAGGCGAGAAAGCGTGAATAATCTCGGCTCACGAAGCTGCAAAATAATACCCGGGACAGACGCGAGCGCCTGCATATTACGTACGCACAAACGGAAAATGGCTTATTATAGCCGTGTCACATCTATCAGAGCAACAAAAAGATGTATGTGTATAATTCTCGTCGCAGCGCGCGGGCAGCTTCTTGCGGGAGCTTCCTATGTCGTATACGTGAGCTGATCCCAGAGCTTGCAGCAGGCTAGCTACTACTGCACGTGCTAAACCTGTTACAATTTATATATATTTAGCTGAGAGCATTATTATCACGCGTGTGCAAAGCACAGAGCTCTACTTGATATCCGGCTTCATTTTTCCCCCTCTTTTTTCTCTCCTTTTTTTAATCCTAAAAATTCGACTGGATATTTTTGGTTAGCGGTGCGTCCTGCGCACCCACTATAAACGCGGTGTAACAGGTGCAACGAAAAGCTTTTACGAAAAAAAGGGGCTGCTGCGTGGCTTGTTCTTAATGCACTGTTCTGCGTGTGTGTGTGTGTGTGTGTGTGTGTGTGTGTGTGTGTGTGTGTGTGTGTGTGTGTGTGTGTGTGTGTGTGTGTGTGTTTATATGTGCGCATGTGCCCTAGGTGAAGCTTCTTGATAAAAGTTTTTTTCCACCCAGAGAGCACGATATTTTTATACACAAGTTGCATTCGGTAAAATTAAGAATATTTTTGCGCATAATTTTTTGGGGCATAATTTTAACCCAAACATTTGCAGTGCAAAAGATCAAAGTGTACGTGCGACAACGAGTTTATTTAAAAATTATTGAATAAACAAATATTTTGATCGCGGTATCCGTAAAATGAAGTCGTTTCGTTCAACGGCATCGAAAATACATAATTTTGTGTACGTAATTTTTCCAGTATGGTAAATAAACGCGAAATTGTCCATTATAGTCATGAAAAACTTATTAAGCACGCGGGAGCAGCACAGAACGAGTGAAAACACGTAAACAGCAGCGGCAGTGAAGGCCAAAATGATGTTTTTGCCGAATTATCGTACGCCTGTATTTACAAGAAGAAATACACCAATACACAAAATAACGTCAATAATACACACGGTATAAATGGCCGCAAACACGCGGTAAATCGAATGCGCCTCGTTATATTCTGCAAAATGGCGGAGTGCGTGATCCTCGTTATATAAGTGACACACGCGAAGAGCAAAACGAGATACCTACCCGTCGGGCATCCTCGATTGGCTCGTTACTATTAATAAGGCCACTGCTACTGCTAAAAGAACAGCCGCGTGACCCGGGGTTAAAAGGCGCCCCCATTGTAATTGCTCATTTTACTTACAAAGTAGTGGTGGTGACCGCGCGCCGAGCGGGTTTAAATTTTCTGGGGCACTCTTTTTTGAAAAAGATATGCTCGCGTCCAGTTATGGCCATTCGGCATATCGAGTATCCATTTGACCCGACTCTGGGGCGAGCTCGAGCTAATTTGTCACCATCGTACTGGAAAGAGCTTTCGAGCTATCGATCAAGGGACTCGAAAACATTTCCAGTTTTTGAAATAAAATGTCGTCCTGCTCGCTTTTGTTTTCCCGATGCAACCGAGTTCGAGCGAAATAACTGATTTTTACAATAATATTCGTAATAAAAGTTTTGCGATCTAAAGATGATAACTCGCAGTACCATTTATAAATGAAAAAAAAGAGATCTGCTTTATGCGAGGTGCCCCCGTTAAAACGTACTATTGACGTTTATGAAAACTAAAGCTATGGTCTTTATTCAAAAATTATACTCGATAGATTTTAATTATTTCAATAATTAATTAACAACTCTCATTAATTCATTTAATTAATAGCTTTTGTTAAAGCAAAATTTATGAAAATTGTTTGAAATCATAAAATTTTATTTACGCTTTTATTTGAAAGATACGAGCGATGTAATTTAATGATGAATAAATTTTTCATTTTTCTTGTGCTAAAAATTTTAATTATTTTTCCGACGTTACCTTTTATACGACTAATAAAATGAGTTTTCAATATTTAATGGCGAAACAACATTTTCAATTTTAATATAACCCGAAAAAAAGTTTATTATGCTTTAGATTCATTTTCGAAGGCGACATTCAAAGACAATAGATTCATATCAAAACTGATCTGTATGAGTCTCTTAATATATTCATATAATTCGTTATGAATGACAAAAGATGAGCCTAGAGTTAAAATTGCACGGCTTATGCATAATGTGTTGGTGTAGGTAGGTGGAATTTATATTTATATCCGGAAAAGGCTGGAAGGGTAAAATGAAATGAAAAGGTCGCAACCTTTACATAAGTACGTAAGTGCATAAACACAATTGAGAAAAGTACTGTGAAGTCTCCGAGCTTCAACTTTGGACAAGTGGTGAATCCATTATATTATTGTTACTTATTGTTATTTTTTCTTACAAAAGACGAAATGAAAACATCTTAGTAAGTTGTAACGCTACACCCTTACTGACTTTTTTTAATTTCTTATGATTTATGATCTCAGAATGTTGAACTTAATAATATGAAAACAATGCTTAATAGTAGTTAACTATGAAAATTAATGTCTTTCTCTTTTTATAAATAGCAACACTTTTATTTCTTCAAGATCTTGTAACTAACAGTACTTATCGGGTCAATTTCCCAGTTGTAGTGACCCGTTTAAATTGAATTAATCAAAATTTTTCTCACTGTCCCATCATTGATCAGTCAAAAGTTTAAATCAGTAGTCAACATTTCAAAAAATCTTTCTTGTTTTCCAGTGCCACGATGATAACGAAACATATTCGCTCTAATGGCGCTTCGAGCTATATAACAGGTTTATACGAATGACAAACGAATATCGTCAGCGTATAACGTGTTTGTAGCTTATCGAAAAAGAGTCCTGTACTCAACGCACAATTTATTATTGTCAACATCGAGGGGGCCATGTGACACTTGCGCGTCGCACGGAAAACAAAAATCGGATGCTATAATTGCTAGTCGCAGCAGCGACGAATGTAGTGAGTGACAATAAAGTTAATATGCATGGGCTATAAATCGTGCGGACTTCAAACATCTGCTCTTTTTTATTCGTGCCGAGCTATCCCGACTGATAAGTTCGACGTGCCACTGGTTTCGGGCAATTTTCAGACATTTTTTGTTTTTAAGTCTGATATCGGGTAATTGGAAATGTGAGATGCTTGAAAAAAAAATGTAAATCAAGTCTCTTCAGAGTTACTTGTCAATTGACTTACATACGTTCCACTAACGGAATGAAAATTATTACTCGTGTAAATTTTCAACTTATGAAATTTATAATTGCTAGAATTTGTTTAAAATTTGTCTAAGTACGTGTAAGGGGAAATTGGGGTGATCTCTTCGATTTTCATTCAACATTCATCGAGTTAAAATATCAAAGTCAATTGGCATAAATAATATAAGATTATTCGACTCACGTCGTATTTCTCCTGTATGTGCGGACCACCTTGGGCGATGTAGAGCGTGCTGGCCGTGTCGAAGACGAGCTCGGGCGGTATCCGCGTGACCCGCTGGCGGCCGACCTCGTTGCAGTTCAGGTAGAGAATGACCTCGGTCATGGTGACGCGTATCACGATCTTGGACCACTTCCTCACGAGCTTGGGCACGGTGAACTTGGCCACCTCGTCGGAGAACGAGTGCATGTCGGAGTTGGTGTAGACGAGCGATATGTTTTGATTGGACGACGGACCCTCCTATCATCGCATAAGACAAACAAAACACAGTCGCGATGATAATCGAATAGCTCGAATGCGACGTCTCGTGCTATATATATATATAGGCGCCATCTGAAAATGTAATGCGCGCGCGATATATATGCGACAGTGCGGGAGCTATTATATTCCGCGCTATTCGGGTCAAGTTGTGTGTCAGCAACTGCTGCTGATGCTGCTACTGCACAGCTTATAGCGCGAGTGCGGCGAGCTAGCAACAGGATATTTCGCCTGATCATATCCGTGCATACTGTCAATGAGCAGATGCGCTATATATAGCAGGCACGTATATTCCAAGCGCAGCTGAATACATACGGACAATAGGCAAGTGCTGTATATTCCTGAAAGTGGATACAACAAGGCGAAATTTATCACTCTACATTCCTCAACTCAGTCGATCTGTAATGTACGTGGGTCGTCGAACCGCTATAGGAGGAACGCGCGCGCGACATTCGTACCTATACCATACACGAAAGAGATGAAATGTAATGAACGAGATCTCGCGTCGCGTCACAAAAGCTTATAAATAGGTGCTCTCCATATTATACTCACCGAAATCCGAATGCCAAGCTGAACGACCGTCTCGAACGGATTGAGCACGGAGAAGAGATAGCTGTTCCTGGCCGACTGGATCTTGAACATGGCCACGATGGTGAACTCGGCGCTGAGCTTCTCCGGCAGGTACATGCGATAGGGCTGCTTGACCTCGGACGACGGGCGAAATCCGAACGCCGGGAAGCCGTCGTAGCCGTCGCTTATGTAGAGGCTCTTGTCGTCTATCAACGAGACCGCCGCCTCCAGCAAATCGAAGTGGGTCTCTGCAAGCAATCGGCTGTGTTTAATGCGACCTCATCAACGTACTCCACAGCGGGGGTGGTGGCGACGCCAGCCAGCTGCTGCCGTTGCGGTTATCGCGTATACTCTCTCTCTCTCTCTCTCTGTTGGCTATGTACATATACCAGAGAGCAGATCGCAAGCTCTGCCTCTTGCGGCGCGGTAAACGCGGATTGGAATCCGAGAAGCTCGCTTTAAACGAGCAATTATATGCTGCGGACGACGACGACGACGACGACGACGCTATATATACATATCGCGACTCGCAAACCGCTCCGCGACCTATAAACCACTGTATCAAGTTCACGGCTACGAATATTGAAAGAAAGAAAGAGGAAAAGAGAGAGAAGAGAGAGAAAAGCAAACGTGAACTATCCGCGGTGAAAAATTTCCCAGACACTGCGCATACAGCGCGGCATCATATCTAGAGAAAGAGCCGAGCTTTACAAAAGCTCAATGCTTCACGGGTTACATATATGGCTTTTATCAGTTGTGGCCGTGAGCGATGTATCAAAGAGTAAACATTTCTATAGCTTTTCGCGCGTAGCACAGAGAAACCTTCGTATAATAGCTTGTATACATGTACGTGCCATATATCGAGTGGACTGGCGTCTATGGTGTTATGTGTATATGTGTGTCCAAAATGCGCGTCTTACAGATCTTGGCGGGGCGCACCAAGCCAGGATGAAAATTTACGGCTCAGACGTGTCGAGGCGCAAAGCACGGCAACAAGCTCGTTGGTGATGGAGCGTCCGCATGATGCACGCGAGCATATAATAACAATAATAATAATACCTGGTCAGAGCTATACCTGCAGCAGCAGCAGCAGCAGCATGAGTCGCGTTTAACCCACGTGCGCGTCCAGATATACCTACGTACACACGTACCTATATCGATCACTCACAAGAGGCTCACAGCCTGGTGCTAGTCAGAAGCGGGCTGGCGGGGGCGGGGGTGACGGAGCTCTGCAGCACATTTATTACGGAGAAAATGAGCCGGGGGGGGTGCGAGCGCGAGGGATAAAACTTTGCAGAGCAGGCCTATAGCGTCAGCTCGTATTATACGGTACGTATACGTACATGGCTTGTGTCCTCTCTCTCTCTCTCGCCGACGAGCCGCACGACCCATGTATCATAAATCGGAAAGCAGCTCCGCGCGCCTCGACAACAACACATAGCGCGGCAGCGACGGCGGCGGACTGCTAAAAGCTGCAAACCGACCGACCAACGCGCGCGCGAGAACCGAGAAAAGCCTCGCCGTAATCGATATTTATTGCCAACTGAGTATATGTGCCATGCGTGACGCGCGTCTCGCGCGTGTATCTGTCTGTGTGTGCTGCGCGCGAGGGTATAAGTGCAGGTACATGTTGCACACACGAACCAGATGAAGGGAAAATTGCAAAACGCTCCGGTGATCGCAGCCCCTTTGCAGCTTTGTACGATATATGTGTGTACGTACGCACGCAACACAAACGCGAGAGAAAGAGCCGATATGAGTTGTTTAGTAAAAGCAGATATCACTCATGAACCGTATTCGTCAAAGGTATGCGGCAAGAGTAGCAGCGAGACGTACTTTTTCATGTGCAAGCGCCTACTCTAATATCGAACGCGTGCATAAATATACTTGCCTACGCTATGTATGTGTTAAATTGAGATGAATTTACCTGTATATCGCTAGGGTATAACAATATCATTTGGCTTCTTTCATTTCGCTAATTATAATTTGTAAAGTGCAACGAGGCTCACCCGCAGGAGACCTCTTTGCTAGCAAATATCAGTTAAATTTCATGCTAATTCATTGCTTTGATAAGTTCGATATCGATCTTTTAGTTGAAGATGTTTGATATACTCGCATTAAAGCATATTGCATGTTGTGGAACCTGACGGTTCTTTTACTGGTAAACGATAGAACACCCTAAATATAAATTTAATTATGAATTTAAAATGGTTTGTTGATCAAAAGATTTATAGTGTCAACATAATTAAAGTTTAAGCAAGTTAAAACATTTAATAAAAATTAATAAATTAGTGCTTTTGAATTGAATGCGTCAGTTTACTTCGACTTTACTTTTTTTTAATTTTGTTGAAGTTTCACTGCTAACAGTTGTTATTATACTGCTGATTAATAAATTTAAAAGTGAGTTATATAGTTTTAGGAAAATTTAAGGATTGATATACCAAAAGTCTTTTTCTATTGGAAGAAGACTCATCCTCATCAAAAGTGTCATATTTGGTAATGAGCGCTTTCATCGACAAATGGAGGGATGGGATACTGTAAACTCGCAAGTAACAAGTTTCTGATTGTAATATAAATACGAAACGTTCTCATAGACGTTCATAGTATGGACTTACTTGATTCATGAAGATTGTGTAATTTTACGAAAAAATGGTAAATGTCAAACAATTTAAAATGTGAAAATCACACAAAAAAGGAAATTACATTGAAATTTTAATTCAAAATTGACATCGTTAAGATTGAAATGCATTTTTTTTACAAAAAGCTCACGTAGCATTAAAAACGTATAGTTAAACGCGGTGCGATATTGTTAAAACGTATATACAATCTTCTAGCGGTACAGCCGTGGATCTTCTTTTATTTGGCACACACACACACACAGACACAATTCGCGAAAAAGGAAACGAAACAAAAAAACAAAACGAAGTTCAGTAAAATGGATATTAGAAAAATTCCAGCCACGCAGAGGGAAAAGACGCACCGGAGCGAACCAACTATGCACTGACAGATGCAACTAATTCGCATAGTTTAGCTGTAACGTGGTCGCAGCGCGCGAGCGCGCACAAAAAGTCACGTACCAGAGATTCATGTTACAAATTCAGCAGCATCAAATACTTCGCCGATGCGTGCAATACTGCCTGCTGCTACTGCTGCTGCGAATTCTGGAAAATATCCGAATATATACATAAAGTCCTACGAAAAATTTATTAATTTTTGAACGACTGCGCCTCGATAGGATTAAAAAGAGTACGCACCAAAGTGGATCAATCGAAAAACTTTAACTTTGATTTCTCTTTGAGTATTTTGCCAGGCAGTATGCCTCACAAAAAAAAAGAAAGAGTACGAGCGATTTATAGAAATATGTGTACGCCACATGCATGTGTGCTTTATATAATATAGTTCGTGGTAGGCTAAAAGGATGGCGCCAGCAGTGTGGGTATATACCGAGCCGAGAGCGTAACTCATTCGCTCCATAGTCGTTACAGTCCTTGTATATGTACACGTGCTATATGTATGTGCGTGTACCTACTTTACGGGCTCAGCTGCGAGCGCGCGTATGTAGTACTACGCGCGGGGTAGGAGCTGCACACAATGCGCCGCACATTTGAAGGCATCCGCCTATATGGGCAATCAGCGCCTCGTCGGACCGCACTATTTGGCGCGAGAAAAAAAGATGATTAAAAATCGGGTGACTATTCGCGGGATTGTGTTATAGTACGCGGGCGCGTGCACCTCTGGTGGTGGTGCTGCTGCTGCTCTGGTCCGCGCCAATTTTACTCATTGATTAAGCTGTCAGTCATGCGTGTGCTATCCGCGTGGTGCGGGAATTTTTAGAATTATTTCGCGGTTTTTTCTTTTTGACTTTTGCTCTCTTCTCTCTCTCTCTCTTTCTCTATTTTTTTTTAACTTGTACGATATAATTGCTTTGTTAACGAACGCCCCCTGGAAATATAAAATTTCATTTAGCGTAAAATATGCGATTTAAATTTTCGCAGCACGTGTACGAAACGTGTAAAATTGTTGTTCGTTCACAGATATATTCATCGTAAATTTGATTCGAAAAGAGCTTCCGACTCCGTTTTTCAATTAATTGTTTACTTACGAACGAGTATACAATTTAAACTTGCGATAGCCTCTCGCGAAAATTGCATCTTCAAATGTCGAGTGATAACCTTTCGCAAACATCCCTCACATCTCGCGCGCGCCAGTTGTAGAATACATATTTTCCCAAGAAACATTCGTGTGTGTTAATTAAAAAGTTGAATGTAAATGCACAGTTCTTACAGGCCATTGTCAAAGCTTATACGGGTTTACGTTAGTAGCGCTTTCGCGCGTTTCAATGTTGATCTTCATTAAATCCGAGCTTCACTGCTGTTCTTTTTTTCTCTTTCTCTGTTACTCTCTTACTCTCTTCGGGTCATCGTACTCGTAAGTCGAGACACACATACACAACAATTGCAGCAACAGCAGCAGCAACGGCCACACACCACGCGCCGCGCAGCAGATCGTATAGCGCCTGCACGCGAAATATCATTTGGCGCTCGCATTATTTTCATTATCGGGTCGTAAGTTAAAAAAGACTTTCAAGCAAGGAGCGAAGAGCTCGGCGAGCAACTACTTCTCTTATTAACTTTGATTCTTCGACTTTATATTCCCGCAGGCGGCGGCAGCGGCGATGCGTTGGTCTTTTTTATATCTTCGGCGGCAAAATATAGATATTATATAGAACGTACGGTTATATACACGTTCCTCTCGGCTCATAGAAAAATATCCAAGTTTTTTTAATTAAGCGCGCGTGCACACGCCGTGGGGGCCCAGAAGGGTAAGCTCATAAAGCCGTTGAAATACGAGCAGCTGTAATAGTATAGCTGCTGCACACGGCCGTTGCTGCTGCTGCTGCTGCTGCTGCTCATGCTCATGCTCTCGCGCGCTCGCGTATTATACAGAGATGAGATTTGCGTTTACGTGTGCAGCAGAAGCAACATCAGCGCGCGCGCGTTAGATTAAAAACGAATCGTGCGTACATTAAAACGCAGTAAAACGACCGCAGTACAACGAAGAGGAGCGCGCGGAGTAAAGCCACAAGCGCGTCGAGTCGCGTATACCGGCATATATACGTTGATAGACAATCTCGAATATGCTACTATATCTCGTCTCGCGAATCGTGATTACGCGCCTTGTTGACGAAATAAGTTGCTCCTGCTGCTCGAGTTGCAGTAGCAGTAGTAGCAGCAGCCTATGTATATATATTAGACACGAATGTGGATGGGGCGGAGGAGCTTAAAGGAGTGGGTGGGTGGTGGTATAGCGGTAAGGAATGCTTCCTGACACTCCAAGACGACGTGTATTATAGCTGCTCTATAACACGCTATGCTGCAAGAGGTAGAGAGAGAGAGAGAGAGAAAGACTGGCATGATATAGCTAGCCAACTTACTCGCTGAACGAGTTCACTGGGTTGTGTAACGTATACGTGAACAGCAAGCCGGAGAGAGAGAGAGAAAGACCGACAGACAGAGTCACACACAGAGTGCAATATAACGGAAGCTCTGCCTTGGAGACATCCACTCAGCTAGCTAGCTCGTCGTCGTCGTCATGTGTGCTATGCTGCTGCTGCTGCTACGGCCATACTATACTACTACTGCAAGGGCTGCGCTCTGGCAAGCGCGAGAAACAAGAAGTACCCGGAGAACAAAAAAGTATTCTCTAATACAATAGACGAATAAAAGAAAGTTATCTAACGAGCTATCGCCGCCTCGACGACGACCAACGCGCTACCGGCAACCCCGGCGTTATATACATGTAGCGGAACACCGCGCGGGCACATGCACTTGCAGCCTTCATTGCCACACCCCACCCCATCGCCACCAACGGCCCATTCTATATTGCCACCTTCTTGCCTGCCGGGGTCTACATGTAATTATGATTAAAATAAACGATTGAGCCACGCTATATACAACGCGGCTTGTGTCGCGAGCTAGAGCGCAATGGAAATTCATTTAATTGTCGCTTCGTTTCTGCGCTGCTTTTCGTTGCCGCTGCCGCCAACGACGGACGACGACGACGACGACGACGACGACGACCGCCCTTTTATATTAACCGGCTTTAATGTGGAAATTTAATTTGCCTAATCGACGATTTTTTGATCGACGTCTGTTTTTTAATTATAGAACGGCGTATAGAAAAAAAGTTTCGCGTCCTGCAAGTAATAAGTACTACGGGCTTCGATCCGAAACAATGCAAAAATATTTCGCGAATGGTCCGCAATGATTTTTTGTCGAGATGGAAAAGCTCGGCTCGCGATCCCTGAGAAAAGCTCCTCTTTATTAGACCCGGCGAGCATATAAGAGAGAGAACGAGAAAAGAGAGAGAGAGAGAAGATGAAGAGAAAGGAAAAATATTTGAAGTATATTTCCAATAAAGGAATCGCTTTGCTTTCGCAAATTCCTATGGACTTTTTCGCTAATCTTTGTACTTTTGAGCGAGGCTGCTGCTGAAAAAAAAGGAGAACTGAGTCTTAAAGGCTTCCAAGTGGCTGATGGTGTTCACTAAAAGAAGCTCCGAGAAAAAGAGAAGAATTACCTAACTTGAGCACTTCGGGTTCGCCTTTCCCATTCCCTTTTTCCTTCCTTCCTTTTCTCTCTCTCTGTCTTTCTCTTCTTTGTTTTTTGTTATATACACTCGACTCGAAAAATTTTAATACTCCCGGCATCTGTATGAATTTCCTCGCGCGAACTTTTTTTCATTTATTTGTTCCTTACATTTAATTTCATCCTCCACCCGCACGCAGGCGCGGGCGCACCGAGAATAGATAATATACATTGGGAATAGATCGAATCGGTGCTTATTTCAAAAACCCCGGCCCGATAGTCCGATAGGATAGCTATATGTACGCAGATACACAGCAGCAGCAGCAGCGGCAGCGGCAACGGCTTTGATATACTAAGATATACCGAGTTTTCTTCGGTTAAAACTTCGAACACGAGCCGTTTACTTTGCCTTCTTTCGCGCGCTCGCACTCGGGAGCTAGTAGTATAGCGTATTGGCTTTCCTCCAAATGCGCTCATAAATCAGTCTATCACGTATAAAAGTAATTTTAACTAGTAAAATGTTGAAAACGACTCTAAATTTTCCCGCCCACCCCCTAGACTTATACTATCTGTTATATTATGCTGTCGATCGTGATGCACTTATTTTCCAAATAATAAATAAGATACAAACACCTGGTGCTAGCTACGTGTATACGAGCTCCGAATCTATGTGGGTCATTGGAACATTTGCTGATATAACATAAACTTTTATTTTTGGTTAATTTGTTTCAACGATATAAATATCTCTGTTTATATGCATTATTTATTATTACGCAAACGATACGATTCAATAATCGTAAATGAGTAACGGTCCAAACAAATAATGGATTGTTTAATCAATGTAGCGCATTAATGAGTAAATACATGGAGACAAGTATGATTTGTGTAAAAGATATGAAGTAGGTACAAGGCGAAGTTAAGAGGCAAGAAATCGTCCCCTCGCTCGCTGACTAGGGGTCGTGTCTCCAGCTTATCGATGGGAATAAATCGAGCGTGAAAGGTCTCTCTCTACGAGATATTGAAATTGTTTCTCACTGCAACTCAATTTCGCGCCTGAGAAATGCTAGTGTCGTGCAGCCACTCCGTACATACATACAGTGTGCTGTGTAGAGATCGAGCTGAGAAAGCACGTGAAGCAACGGTTGCAGTAGCAGGCAGCAACAGCAGCGTGAGCAAACGGAACACTTTGTAAAGGAGGAAATAAAAGAAGCTTAAGGGGCTTGGTATGGCTGTAAACGCGTACGTACAACACACACACACACACACACACACATACATAGCGGTATAAAGGGAGAGAAGGAGAAAAGACACGAGCGAAGAGAGAAAGAGCCAAAAGAAAAAGTATATGAGAGCAAAAAGTCGAGAACAAGACTATATGTGTTTTTGTCCGCGTGCGTGCGAGCTTGTAGTATATGTGTATGTGTATGTGTACGAGCTTACAGAAAGGAGAATGAATAAAACGGCGAAAAAAAGGAGAGAAGAGAGCGCTCGAGCACAAGTTAGACCACTAGATTTCGAACTAAAAGTTTCGCGAGCGAGAGAGCGCGCCCGGCATTGTTTATAAAAGTAAAGACATAGATAGAGAGAGAGAGAGAGCAAGAGAGGGAGAGATAGAATCAATTGGAAAACTGCCGAGTGCGCAAATGAATCCGATTGCTTCTTCCTTTAACGTTATAAAACGATATAGCCGTGCTGCGCGGCGGTGCAGCCGTCGACGTTTGATTTACTTTTGGTATAACCGCAACAGAAAAAAGGAACACTGGAAGAAGAAGGAAAATTAAAAACAACCGTGCGTACCTCGGCAAATACTCACGAGCGTTTGTTTGTACGTCGGATGCTTCTCTCCGATGAGAGGCAAAGTTCTCTTTCTCTCTACTGTACTCACCCAGCAACAGCAGCACTCGATACATCAATCAAACAAATTAATTTTAAACCGCTGAAAGCCATTAAAGTTGCGAGAAAGTTGTGCCCTCGCCGCCGCCGTCGGCACATTGTACAAAATCTATAATTAATTATATATGTATATTCGGCCGCGGCGCGCATGCGACTCTGTGCACGGAATCGCGCGCGCCGGGACAGCTATACGAGTCTCGAGAGTTGCAACTTGCAGCGTGCGCGCGCGCGCGCGAGGCCAGGCGAAGGGCATTCAATCGGGCGTAAAATTAATTTTCATCGACGTCGTATTATCCCCGAGCTTTTGAGGGATTTATCGTTGCGAATCGCGCAATATTATATTGTCTCGAAGACATGAACCTCGGGAAGACTAGATCGAGCTTAATATGTATTATATATTATACACAGAGAAAGTGTGTGTGTTGAGGAGCATACACCTCGGGTCCAAGAGCTTTAAACTGGCTCAAAGTCTATAAGCTTTCTCTCGCAGCGCAGTTCCCTACGTACATTTATACGTATATATAGTGGCGCACGAGCCTTTCGAGCTTGCGTGTTATATTCAATAGCTAACGCCCCCCGTGCGCGCCACGAGTGCAGCGCAGCGCGAGAGACATGGAGAGAGAGAGAAGGACCCCGTGTACAGCTATTGAGATATTCATCATCTCACTTACACTCGCGTGTGTAAAGAGCATAGAGAGATATACTAAATACTCTGCGGGCCCTTGTCGCTTATACCACTGCTGCTGGTGCTGCTGCTACTGCTGCTATGTACTGCACCTCTGCGAGTCCATCTCCTCTCACTGTCTCTGTCTGGGCGCATATACATATCCTGTGCAAATGGATCTTTCCTTTGCACGTGCTATATATATGCTGTATATTAAATATATATGTAGTAGCGATGTGGATTCGTGTGGGCGTGAGCGAGCTGCCTCGTCGTGTACTTGTGTAGTTAATAAGAACACATCAATGAAATCCTCATGCATATGCGCGCGAAATAATCAAAATTCGCGTGCGGCCTGGCGCTACTTCTCCTCGTTTCTGATCTCTCTCGTACAGCCGTGTGTATAAATACGATATAATATATGCGCGCTTTTAGAGTGCGCGGCCGAACATAGTTAAACCAAGGAGAATTGGTCAAATATTTATCAAGCTACCAATAGCTATGTACCGGTCGAGACTCCCAAGTATACACATATTAATATCGAATTACTCTCTATATCTCTCTCTCTCTTTCTCTGAATTTCTCCATATCTATCTCGTTTTAGCTTCATGCTTATCTATATAGATATCCCTGTATATATATGTGATGCGTGTGTATGCATGCGTGAGCTTTTGAGCTTGTACGTTATACGTATAATCGGTTCACGGTTTTAGCTCGGGTTTAATCAGTTATAACGAGAGGATGTGTCTGCGCTGTGTCGAAATCGGACTATTGTTACGATTTTTTCATTCGTTCGGACGATAACGTGCGATACGCGTTCACGCTAAGCGTTTTCGGTAATACTAACTCACGCTCTCGATTTACCAAGAAAATACACCGTGTTTTGTCGGTTCAACATCCAATATACAAAGATGTGTGTATGCAAATGAGATAATCTTTTTTTCTTCATAATATAAAAAAAATTAAGTAGTACAAGTCAATATAAACCGAGACGAGATTCATGGCATTTATTTATTACGAGCTGTCTAATGCAAATACTATTTTACATTTTTCAGTCGATTAACAACTGCGTTATTTGTAGATGCAAATTTTTATAAAATAAACACGTGTATCCAACATGTAAACAAACGTATCGTGTGCTTTCTCGTGCAAAATAAAGTTGTAATTATGCGCATATTTTCTTTGGATTTTTCTGTTTAATCATTGCTTCGATTTTGTACTTTTTCCAAACCCTTTTTTATCCTTACACATTTGCCAACGGTTACGCGAAGTCACTCGAAGTTTCTCGTCGTTTCAGCTCTTCACTGCGGAATTTTCTCCTTGTGCGCGACCGCAACACACGACTATCAAGCGCGAGAAAACCTTATGTACGTGTGTATATAAAAAGTTCTCCATCAGCTTCAAATCCTGCGGATAAATCTAGCGTGTTACACGACTATTTACCCAGAAGCGGTTGCTGCTACATGTGTGCATTTGCGTGTGCGTCTGTATATAGACGCGGATTCTCTCTCTCTCTCTCTCTCTCTCTCGGCTATAAACAGCAATGACAGCTCGTTGCGAAACCTACGCTCGTTTACCGTCGCGCGTCCGATATTACATCGAACGAAGCGCGTGGCTCTGCATACTAGGTACCCATCGCCCAGATCTAAGTGTGTGTATGTGCACTCCCATCCTCCTCCTCCTCCCTATAGCCTCTCTCAATATATATATAGGTAGCTACTGCGCGACATGCCGGAGAATAACATTGAATGTGTGCGAACATTTGTATACTCCGCTGAGAATTGCATGTTGCAAAAGCGGATACCGAAGAGGACGAATGAGAGATGAAAAATAAAAAAAAATAAAAACAAAATCGAGTAAAAATACTAACGAACTTGAGACTCGTGATTTATAAATAAAAAAAAAAGAAATTTTCTTTTAATCAAAGCAAATTCATTCATCAGGAGTAAAAAAAAGCTCGCGAGGGGGGTAATAGAATTTTCTCTGATCTTTAACGTAATGAGGCGTGCTGCTTTCAACTGCACGCCAATATATAAAAAAAAAATTAATATATCAAAAGTGCGATTTAAGAAGACGAGGAGGAAAAATATAGTTTACCTAATACGTTGAATAATAATTTTCGGACGTATTACGTTAGTTCTATATTTAGTTAAACGAATGAAATGATCAAATTTAACAAACAAACGCGTGGGGGATATTACGACTGGTATTTAAGTTCAGCCAAATGTGCATGATTGCGATTCGTTCAAACTGTTATACTTCGAACAACTGTGCTGTGCGCAACTTCGAAGTGTGTGAGTACTACACGTGTAGACGCGCGCGCACTTTAATACGCGTGTGTACACGCCGCTCACTTAGGTAGAGGTGCACCGGGTTATTTTCTGCAGCCTCGCGCGCTCTCTCTCTCTCTCTCTCTCGGTTGAAATGTGCTACATGTGATCCGTCAACTTCCTCGGCGAATTTTATTCCGAAACTTGGAACTAAACAAACACACGTATACATACACACACGCGCGCGCACACACAAGCTGCTCTAATGAATTCACGAAATTACGAGTCTTACGGAGCGAGTGCGTACAGCAGTATGCGTACATACGTGTCTACATTTAGCTCAGTACGATGACATGCGTGTTATATGCAAGCGGCTCGAACGTTTCGACTTTATATAGAAATAAGTCGATTGATAATCGAATCATTGCTGCGCATTCGACGACTTCGTGTGTGCGCTGCGCGGCACCTTCTCGAATTCTGCTCGCTCGACGCGCTCAATTAAAAATTATCCCAAAATTTACTTATTCCATTCGTGACTCTCACCGTTAATTATTCGCTAAAAGCAGTGCGAGAGTCGAGAGTTTTTACGCGTGACCGGGGAAAATTCGTTAATACATAGCGGAGATATACGTATATACAGAGACACGTGTACACGAGATATATATAAACGCACACTTGACTTGGAAACACGTACGGAAGGGTAATTAAAAACTAGCAGACAACGGCACGCGTGCGTGAGGAGATTTTCGCATTAGTTGGCTCCGCGCGGCGGCTACTTTATAAAACTTGAACTTCGAGCTCGTTGTGTAACTTTTACCTCCGAGGCAATGGGGAGAGCTGCTCCTTATAAATAAAACATAATACACACGCGACTTGTTATTCGCGCCAAGTGTTATTGTCTCGGTTGAATGTATATGTGACCATTTATTTTATTAGTATTGGACCTCGTGCGCGTGCGTGCGAGAAAGCAAGCCCAGGAGCCCGCCAAGAATGTCGTGTATAGAACTATGTGTGTTTATAAATACGCACCGTAGAGCAAACGCCGGCAATCGATAATGACTTGTGCGTGTTAACTTATGCTAAACTGCTGCTGATGCTGCTGCTTCTGTGCGTCGTGTCATCTCGTTATATCGATCGTACGTATACGGGCACGAAAACGTTTACTCTGGAGCGCCTCGAGAGACAATCTTGCATTATAGCTTACACATAGTTCGGCGCGTTACATAGATATTTACGTAGCAGATGCTGCAGATAGAGCTCGAGCACGGGAAAACATCCGATTCTAAGCTAATAAAGAGCGTTTGGATTAGCAAGCAAATCAAAGCGAACGTGGAGGACGAGAAGCGAGCTTAGAGAAAGAAGGAATTATGCTCGAATTATTCTTGAATTTTCAATAGTATATTTGTAACCGAAATTGTGACACCATGGCGTCTGATGAGCCGTTGCAGATTCGCATGCATACGTCGTTCGGATATGTTATTGTAAGAATAATATATCTGTCCGATGGTATGTTATGTTTCATGTTTACCATATGTATGACGAGGACAAGCGACAAAGTGGTCATCTCTCTCTTACCCATTATGGACCAGCAGAGAGATGGGTCGGCTGGAGAGAGGACAGAAGCAGACGACTACTTGTGTTTTAGTTAGCTTATAGAGATGGTTGGAACGAATCATACGTTATTAAAGTTCTTTACCAAGGTGGCAAAGAGTATAGTGGATAGTGAACGAGTAATTAATGTATTGTTCGATTCGGGGTTATTGAATAGTGAGCACTCGACTGGCAGAAGCCAGTTTTAAGTATATAATAATTAAGAGAGTTATCACGGTAGTAATTATCTTCGTGCTGACGTGGTAAGTTATTGGAGCTGAAAAAAACCCATCAATAATGTAAGAATAATAATTTTTTTAGATGGGACACACACCGTCCCATGGTCGGGTCTGACCATGGCGTGACAAAATGTTTACGACCGATCCTTGATCAAGTGAAGAGTTTAGCCGTGCAATTATGTACTATACCGTTATTTTGCATTGTTAATTTGTAATTGCCATCTCTCGGTAAAGGCTGAAAGTGGTCTTACCATGTTCAGAGTAGTTCAAAATTAGTCAAAATTTTTTGAAACAATTAAATTCTAATTTCAAGGTTATAATTTTAGTTCTCTGAATATTTGCAACATAATCGAAAGAGAAAAATCGCTGAAAACAAGCCAATTAATGGTCAAGTATTTTAAAAATTATTTCATGGTAATTTCTGTGGTCGTTAGCTCATTATTAATGTTGAGCATCTCTACTTAGGAATCAGAAGTCTCTTCCAGGTCCTTCACTTTTTTTATAAGTAGAATTGTAACTGATCATCGGTGCTGTGTATAAGAGCTGTCAGTACGGCCAAAACAATGCAGAAACTGGATCACATATTTTATCTCATACTTAAAAAGCGCGCTTCTATCATAATTATAAACTATATTAAGGTCGATGTTTCAATTCTTTCGTAATATTGTATCATCATTGCAACGAAAAAATTGTATTAATTTCATGTTTAAATGTAATTTATCGCTTTTTGTCCGATCTCACTCAAATGCAAAACTTTTCAGTTGAAACTTTTGCATGATACACGAGAATAGATTCATAGCCATTCATGATTTTTACATCTGACGTCTTAACTTCATTTCACTTGTCAAAAATAAACGAGTGCTCTACCTATATAAAAAAAATATATATAAAACCAACAGTCGGAGTTTTTCAACTGTAGTCCGAGAAATATATCCACAAAGGGCTAATTCAGTTCTTCTTTTTATTCGCTCTCGAACCGAACAATTTTATTGTGAAACAGATGTTAGAAACTCGTACAACATGCTCTACTAAATGGAAAGTTTTTTTTACGACCGTCCAATAAGTTCAATCATGAATACACAGAGATCTATAAAAAAAGAAGCGATTTATCACTGCAAACAAAAAAAACAATTCTCGTGCAATGGATAATTTTTCCTATTTTATTGTTGATATCCCACGACTAGAGCGAAGAAAGAAAACAAAAAAATTATAGCTCCGTCTGGCTTACGCAAACTTTATCGAAATCTGAAATTGAAGAACCGTAAGGTTCGTCCTTGGCAATTTTACACAGTCAATGGTACTTCTCATGATGCATTCGATGGAACTACTATTTTAGAATTGAAAATCGTCAGCTATAGGGGAGACCATTGTATAAGTGAAAACTGAATCCTTTCTCTCTCACTCTTCGTCCTCTCTTTTACCATTACTTCACAGAGCAAACCTGAGGATTCAACTTGAAAATCAAATTTCATTCGAGTGCGACTATATGTATGAGCCTTGGGTGTATATTGTAAAAAAGATCTTTAAAAATAACTGCTATCTTCTATGTCAGGAGTCGATTACCATTCTCGATATAACTATTGCAAAAAAAATTTTAATCAATTTAACGAAAACAGTTTGATGACTTACAAAATACAATCTCTACGATGGTTTCCCTTTTAAAAGTTCTCTCCGGAAATCCCACAGAAAAATCTGCGGGGTTTTCTTCCGGATATTTTGAAAAATTTCCGAGGCTATTATTTGATACGCAAACAATCGATCGATTCGATAATTGTAGCAAGCTTCTTTTCCCTTCTGGCTTTATTCGACAAAACACGCACGTCCCATCGTATTTCGTTCCGTCTCTCTTTTGAGCAAAGGAGAGAGAGGGAGAGGACTATCCTTTCCCGCGGATAACACTTTCCCAGCTGGTTTTGACTGCTGTACACGTGTATGTGTGTGTGTGTAGCAGGAAAGCGCTTTGAAATGAACGAAAAATGAGGCAGCGAAAAATGAAGGCAACGAAAAAAACGTTGTTACGCGCGCTGTATATATACAGACAAGCTCGCGCGCGGGTAAATGCAAGGGGTAAACAGACACACTCACCGACCCTGCTCACACATACACGCGCACACACAAACACGTGCTAGTGCAAGTCGAGGTGGAGCCTTCAGGGAATACGAAGCTCCCATTTTTTTGTATCCCCGAGTCTTTTGTAGTTGTCACGCAACACCTCGTCCGCAATTCTTTTCAGTCATTAATATAACTCTTTTACACGCTGACAAACGTAGAAACAGAGGCGCGAGCGCAGCAATAGCAGAGCAGCAGTACATTTCGATTCGAAAATAGCCATTGAGGACCCAAAGATAACGTTATCGCTTTGTTATTCGACACGCGCCGCGCTCTCTACTCGAAATGACACATTTTTGTCGAGTTTTATATCGATTTGCTTATGCGTGTGGCGTACGAATTTGTACAATCGTATATGCAACACGACGGGGGCGAGGCAACAAAAAAGGTGAAAAAAAAAATTATCGCAGAAATAATCGTTCGCGCGCGAATTTTAGTATACGTTCTCTCTCGCTCCGAGCTTTAATGCTGGCGAGCTCGTAAATACGGTGCGTGAGCGCGCGCGCGAGCGAGCTTTAACCGGATATATGAAACTTCTTCATTATATCCGCGCGCGCCCCGGGCCTCGATGACCATTCAAAACTGTTATATATTTTCCAAAGAGCCGAGCGAGAGAGGAGGCCGTACGATGGTGGTGGCGGAAAGAGAGAGAGACGAAAAATAGAGCGTGCAAAAAAGGGAGTCAGGCAATATAGCGACTCACGTATTTTTTCCATTAGCGAGCTCTCGCGCGTAACTGCAGTTTCACCTCGCGCGCGTTCTTCGCTCGAGTGTGCGGGCAGAGAGGAGGCAAGAGCGTATGAGAGAGAGAGCGAGCGAGAGAGAAAAACAAATAAGTAATAAAAATGAAGAAAACCAATGGAATCAAATCCAGTGGCAACAGCTCCCTCAGTGTGCACGTTATACTGCAGACGCTATAGAGCTCGCGCGCGCACGCAGCTTTTAAATTATTCATGATACGATGTTGAAAAACACAGAAGTATAGAAAGAAGCGAGCAGCAGCAGCAGCAGCAGCAGCAGTGCAGCAGGTATATTGGAAACGTGATTTTATTTCTCTCTTCTTCACGCATTCCACCTTGCATGTATAGTGCAGCTCTGTCTTTCTCTCTCTCTCTCTCTCTCTCTATTTTTACTCCTATGTATATGTGTGCGTGTGTATACCATATACAGCCCGCTGAAACCTCTATATTTCTCTGACGAAGTTAAGCTTGGGCTACATGCGACTTTTTAAGTACCTGCCACTTTAATCCGATTGCTTCCCTCTTCTGTCACTGCAGCTAGCTCCATATACACACGCGCTCACACACGCAGACGCCCACATACAGACACGCGAGCAAAGCCGCATATATAGGCTGTGTATATATATAAATGCACACATTTCAAAGTGAGCCACGCGTGGACGCAAGTATGGACCCATAAGTCGCGCGAGGACTTTGTGTGTGATACGTTAACTGTATATATATGTTATGAATATAATAACCTCGCGGAGTGTATATATGCGCGTTGCAACGCCGACGTATACGTGCAGCGCACGCCTAAAATTTATTAATTTTGGAGAGCAGCTCGGATGGTACAGCGACGACTCCGTATAGCACTGTTATGCACAGGCAGCAGATTGTATACGTGCGCGAGCGCGAGCCGTGATCCCATCTCTCTGCCTCACCCCCGTGGGTTCCCGAAAAATAGAGGAAAGTACTTTTCGCGGTCGCGTATACAGAGAGAGAGAGAGAGAGAGAGAGAGAGAGAGAGAGAGAGAGAGAGAGAGAGAGAGAGAGAGAGAGAGAGAGAGAGAGCGCGCGTATAATATCTCTATCTTGCGGTGAGTAAGCATATTTATGCGCTTACGATAATACCTAGCTGGCTCAGAGAGAATGAATATCTTACTGCGAGCGAGTTGGCGACCGATCCAAGCGCAAGATTGTAACGATGGGAAATCGAAATTAAAGTTTGAAGATCCCGATGAATATATATTTCTTACAATTTTACCAAAAGACACGAACTTTAATGTCGCATTTATGTAAAATTTAAAGGTCGCCAATAAAATTGTACCCGCGGCCCTCCCAAGACTTTCGAGTGTATTATACCTCGTAACGAACAGTTCATTGCCTTAGCAGTAAACGAAAGCGTAGAAAAGCAAATTTCACCCCGAAAATCCTCCACTCTTAAAAGAAAAGCGAGCGCGCGCGTGTGAAAAAAAGGAGAAGAAGAAAATTATCGCGCTCGAGCGAAAAAACGAGCAATCGTTTGGAAACGGAAAACGACGACAGCGGCGCAACAGCCAACCGCCGCGCGAAAGCTCGACAATACTCGAAAGTATAACAAAGCTACCATAAAGGCTGGCGGCACCGCTGCAGCGAGAAGCGCAGCGCCGTACCAGGCAATGAGTCGTTTTTATGGATACGACACCAGATGGGGTTTTGTGTGTCACTAGGTATATACTAAGTCGAATGTGCTTCTTTTAATACAGCCTCCTCTTCTCTCTCTCCTCCCCTACCCCTGCACGTATAGATATACACGTACTACGCAGCCATGCTGTAAAGTTTACTTCCGGAGCCGGGCGCGCGCGCGAGCTCGATCCCGTGCAGTGCTGCTGCTGCAGTGCCATGATGCCTGAGCGCGTGTGAGAGCTGCAAGCGAGCGAGCGACGACGTTATGGATCGAATCGGCAAAGTGGCTGGTTGTATAGCAGCAGTTGATGGAAAGTTTAATAAGTAAACACTTCCTTCGATCCAAGTGCCTCGCACGGGCGGCTCTCCCCGTGCTCGCGCTAGCTAGCTCGCTCGCAGCTTTATTTTTGTTTTTAACGGGAGCCAAACAGTTTCGTGCAAAGCGCCGCGCCGTGCGCGTGCGGTGCTGCTGCTGCTGCTGCTACCGGAGCACCGAGGAGAGCTCGTTCCTTGAAATTACTTATTGAGCAACTGCAGCACCCGTCGAGCTATATAACCGGGTAGCTCGCGCAAACGGAAACTTGAATAGTTGAATAGTTTTTCATTTGTTTATTTACGAAAAAGTTATTAACAGTTTGAAGAAATATTGCGCGCGCGCGTGGGGAATATCGGATCGAAATATATGTCCATATAAGTAATTGAAAAAAATAGCCGAAACGGAACGGAACGGGAAATGTAGCAAAATTACTAGATTCAAAGTGCTAAATATAACGATGGACTGCACGCAAGAAGTTATAATTTTTTTTCATCCCCCCCCCCCTCAACCAAGTGTATCGGTGAGGCTTTAATTGCAAACAAATACGAAACTGCGCGCGCTCTGTGTTTGTGAACCCTTTGAAGGAAAATTGAAACAAATAACCGCATCGAAATCGGCGCACGAAACATTTTTTCAACTAAATAAAAAAAAAGTTTTGCTCGGTGCCCGCGCAAGCAAACAGGCACGCTCGCTCGCTCGCGATCGCGGATAAATCAAATTGAAATCAAATGTAATGAAATTTTTCCTTTTATTTTGCACTCGATAAATGCTGTAAATTGATCTTGTAAATAAACTCCCTTGCCCGTTGTCGATGCACTTTTAATTTGATTAACATGTATCTGCAGGCTTAACGGCTTCCATGGGCGTGTAACAACGCATCAGCAAATTAATGAAAACAAATCATAAATGGAAAAATGACGGAGAGCTGATTATTTTTTTTTATGGCTCCAGTGAAGCATCGATCCGAATCGAATATCTACAAATTTGCTCTCAACTGCACGAATTCAAAAAAAAAAGATCGAGCTTTGGATGAAAAATAATCGATTAATCGCGTCTGAAATAGTTTGTGTCGAGAGGCGCATCATGTATGTCATTAAAAGGCCGCCGTCGCTCCTATACACCCATCAGCTCGCGAGAGAGGGAAAGAGAGTTAGGGGAAGAGAGAGAGCGAGAGAAGATTTAGCGAAGCCGCGCGAACGCAATGCATAAAATTCTCTGCCGCGCGCGCGCTCGTGAATATATATATTTGCAGACGCACACGCGGGGTATAGTTAGCTTTATACTTTCCAGGCACGCTCGCACTTCTCGACACATGTTTCCCAGCGCGCGAAAACGCAAATATCACGTCTTTGCGCAATGGTATTCTCTCGCTCTCTCTTTCTCTCTCTCTCTCTCTCTCTCTCTCTCTCTCTCTCTCTCTCTCTCTCGGTGTGGATATGTCTGCGTATAGGTATACATGTACGCGCGCACAATAGCTCTATTGTATTTGGCGTGTTCGAATTTCAAGCTTAAATCGCGGACCAGGCAAAAATATAGGTACAATGTACGCACGCTCGCGCACTCGAATTCGATCGCTCATGCAAAGCGAAAAAATCTGTTTGGAAATTTACAAGTTGGCATTTTCGGAAAAAAGGGAAAGACAGAGAGAGAGAGCTCTGGCAGAGAAATGTACAGGATAAACCTTGTTCTCGAATTACATTAAAACGCCCGCGCGCGAGGCTTTAGCAAACGAGATCGTAACTTCTGAAAACAGCTTGGAAACGTTGAAAAGCGAGTTGTTTTCGGGGCATTTCTGTTTTGTATTTTTAATTACAAGATAAGAGAGAAGTTCGATCATTTGAGCAACTTTTTGAAAGAGCGACTCCTTTGCGATTCCGCTGGACTCGATGCTCCAGCTCACAAATATTTATCATTACCGGGAGTAGCAGTAGAAATGCTAAATAACAATTGCAATGTTTGTGCGTGTTACATAGTTTGACTCACGCGCGCCAAAATGCCTTGAAAACGCCAGCGAATCGGAAGAAAAGATAAATAACGAATGGCGCGAGATGGGAGCAGGAGAGGGAGGCTACACAGCAATAGCTATTGCTCTCCAGAACTCGCCTTGTATAAATCACGCGGACGTCATTGTTGTATTGAGAATAATCTACATCGCCATCGCGCGCGATACACACACGCGTACAGATATAGACAGAAAAAATGAACGTGAAAAATATACAAGCCAATGCATCGTCGTCCGGTTTATGTATAGGCTGACTGCATGGCGTCTCTCTCTCTCTCTCTCTCTCTGCTGCGCGTTAACAAAGCACTGCGTGACACTCGCGGGGAATGCGCGTGACTCACTCGTCGAGACACCATCGAGACCTATATCAGCATTTTCTCGAGCAATTAGCATCTCGTCGAGCGCGACGCGTCGCGAGTTTTAATTTATGTCGCTTCGATGGCTCTCGGCCAGAGCTAAACTAAATCAAATATTGCATGAGAGAGAAAAAAACAGCTCGTGCCGATACGTCGATGCTGTACAGCGCGAGATAATCAGCTTTCGAAACACCGATGATCTTATTACGGCTATATAATTGGTTGCTCATACAGATGACACGGCTAGCGCCGAGCACGTTGTAAATGACTTTCAACCATGATCGCATAATATTGTACGTGACTGCGAGAAACGTATATAATTTTTCCTGCATTTCTGCCCTTTTTTCTTGCTAGGTTATCACGAGTTTTTCAGATATCGTTACAGAACTTTTTTTTTGCAGGTCTCGTTTATATAGGCATTTTATTAATATTTTTATTTAATTATTTTCCCGAGAGTCGAACAATAATTACAGAGCAGCTATTCTTTGCATGATTTTTTACTCTTTTTATAAAAACTTATTCTGATTCCGCATACGCTGATGCAAAATCACATCTATGCTTGCAAATATTTCTCTAATATGTATAGCTCATTATTAATTTTTGCTTCCACTCGGATTTGATAAAATTTCTTGCAAAAACGGCCCGTATTGTGCTTTACTTTTGATAATGGAGGTTAATTTTGTCGGCTGAGAAGTAAGGAGAAGTAAATCTTGTTTGCCCTCTTATCTTACTTTTCGCGAGGACACACTTCGGTACTTACATATATACGAAAACGCCGCCGAGTGTGTGTGCACCTGGGAGTACGAATCTATGGGTGTAGCTTCCACTGACAAACTTGCATATATGTACAGCTTCAGAGTGTCATCCTCCGTATTACATGAACAATATTTACTATCTCACAACCCGTATATCATGCAGCAGGCAAGTCGTGGTTCTATTTACTTGGCAAAAATAAATATACTCGAGTGCAAGAGGGAGCGGAGCTCGATCTTGCGCCTCGCCAAGTCACATACATTGAGTTCAACTATTCGATCGCGAAATAATGACTCTTGCCAGTCTAGTGCGTTGCAATTAGCTCTATTTGCGCGCGCGATTATTATCTTCCTCTAGAAATTTTAATATCGCTTACCTTTTTTATCGCCGAAAAAATCCTGCGTGGATGCGGTCGAAATCCCACGGCAACTCAGTAGGACGATCAGAATTAACGCCAACATCGCTAATGAAGCTCTGAAAATAATTAAACAGTTATTAACCCGGATTACGTGCAGAAACTGCGCGTATATTTCTAGGAATTAATTACAAATATTAGTTGGCGTATGGGCGCACATAGGGCGCGGCAATAGAGAGGCACCTTTTGCAATAATTAGTTTGCTTTTACATATACAGGGAGGCAGCCCTCGGATAAAATGTGGCTAAAAATTTGGATTTGGATTATCGAAACGTTTCATTAGTCATATATACTTTTCGGCTCAAAGCTACGCGCGCGCGCACTGCTCTGCTTTCAATGTTTACATTATATATACATCCTCGCGGAATTAGTGAGGCAGATTAGTTGGATGAAGAGTGCGAGAGGTTTATAGCAAAGTGCCATAGCCTTAAATTGTATCCGTATAATACTAAAGAGCTATTCGAGCCGAGCCGTTAAGGTTTCACTTTGCAATTCAATTTAGGCTCCATGGGCTATTAGCTCGCGTTGAGTTTTTATATCGGGCGGCAAAGAAAGAGCCCCGGGGATAACGGCGCGAGCTTTTTCTTTTAGATTAACTTTATGAATATTGCCCGGTACGACTATGCTAGGCGGGCTAAGGCTTCTATGTATTATGGATAAATAAACATGTAAAAGGCTATAATTGTGTAATGTGACGGGCGTCAATGAGCGCCTCTCGTCACAACGAGTAGAGGCTATCAAATCTCTTTAATTAGGCTAAGAAACGAATGGGTACATCGGAAATTTCTACCGGGAGAATTTAATGAAAAACTCGGATTGTGCACTTTTAAACTTCATTTCAACTCAACCGATGTGATATAAACTTTTTTTATTCGTAAAATCACCAACTCACGTTTTATTCGATGCGTCTGTAAAATAATAAAAGTTGGTAAAAGGTATAGACATAAAAAATGTTGCATGTGTCTTCAATAAAAACTTTTCGTTTCAATACTATTTCGCGAGTTGCATAAACATTGGGAAGCAAAAAATGACAACTCTAACGTATAGCTTGAGCCCAGATCTAGTGCTATTTTTCCATCTAAAATTCACCGGTCTCTTATCAAAATCACTCGTTTCACTGGGTTTTGGGGGAAATTTTATCTTGGCTTATTTCTGCCTGGGCTAACAAGCGCTGCACCTATGCTGCACGGCACGCGCACACACACATACACAGACTCACACGCACATCGTATTCTCCTCTATCTAAAACATGGGTACATGCGTGGGCGCATACGTGCAACACACATGTAGCTATATACTTAATACGGTATAGATATACACATACGCATACGTACCGACGTACTGCTACAGTGAATATAGTAACGACGGGGTTATCCAAACAACAAACCGATAGGAAATAGCAACCTCTCGCGCTCTATCAGTCCACTTGACTGCGTGTAACGCAGTCAATATTAGGCTAGGCTTGATTTATCGATGTTTCGTGCCAGGGTGTATACGGCCTAAAGCTAAGCGCGTTTGTTGGACCACCGCTGCCACCTCTGATGTATATATAATTGTTAAATTGCAAGAAGCATCGAGCAAACCATCTATGCTGAGATCAACGCGTGCTGTACACAACAGCTTCACAACAAAGACATAAACGAATAAATACTATTATTACTATTAAGGAGGGAGTATAGCTAATTTTTTATTATATTCGCGTGATTTTGAGATCTTTTTTTAAAGATTCGGTAAAAATAAGCTAATAAGCGTGAAGTACATGGTAAAAAACAACATTTCAAGAGTATACCATTAAATTTTCGTGGTAAAATACAAAAAAGGAGCCTGTGGCGAGCATTTGAAGCTTACACCTCACGTAAGAAACACGGTGTACACGATACGTTATAACAGTATAGTCGAAAACAAATAAACCGACGTTTTTTAAAAAATTTAAATGATTCCGGAGGTAGTGACGTCGAGTTTTTTCAATTATTTTCATTTTTTTTTAATTTGATGTCAATTTGAAGTCAAAAAAGTTTAAAAAAAATCAAAAAGTGTTTTTTCCGGAAAATGATTCATAAAAATGAACATTTTGAAAGAAAAAGAAAATATCTCGACGTCAGTACCTAGTAAAATGCTATTAAAAGAAGTGTGTAAAATTTCAGAACGATCAGTTCAGTAATTTTGAAGTTATGATGTACACCGACTTGAAGCATGCACGGAGAGAAAAGTATAAGAAATTTTATACGATTTATAGTAAAAATTACTATAATTTTGAATAAAGAGGTGACACCTAGATACTATGAGGAATTTTCCTACTATTAAAACAAATATTGTTAAAGTTATTAGATATTTTATTAAGTTCAGTGTAATAATTATTAAACTGTTTAGTAAAAATTTCACTCTAATAAATTTTAAACTAAAGTACACTAATAAATGCTTCAAAACAATCAATAATTGCTACATTCACAAAATATATTGTTATGAAAAACAATAAAAATTACTTTTTTTACAGCAAAAACTATATTATAATAATAATTATTAATTAAAATAATCATACTTAGTACATTTATCAGGGTTACTATTATATGTCCAATAAATTTTAATTTTTTCGAAGACATGATTTGCTAAGAACTATAGTAAAAAGTCTTTGCTTGCGTGAACTGCCGCGCGGCGGCGAGAGAGAGCGAGTCGGTGCCGGTTCCGGCAGTGTACCACAACGTCCACGACATTAGCTTCACGGATTCTGAGATAGCCGACGTGTACACGTTGTGATTTATAAAATCGAGATTAGAAAGTAAATTCTTCATTGACTACAATACTATTTTCAAAGAAACTCGTGTATCATTAATCATAGTTTCGTTCAGTGTTCTGTATACATTCTTTCTACGCGTCACAACACAGAGAGCCCTGCGAATGAGGTTTAACCTTAAATTCATTTTTTCTCTATTCTTCAAGTAAGTATTGGTAATCATTTTTCTTCTTCTATTTCTCAAACTAACCGATTATTGTTTAATTACATTGATTTAATTACATATCTTATTAATCTACAAACATATAGAATTTGGTGATTTTGGTTTGGTTCAAGTTTGTAAAGTAGGTGAGAATGGCAGAAGCGCAGGTATAAGAGAGTAGTGGTAGAGAAGCATTCTTTATAGTATACTATTAAATATATAAATGTATTCATTTTTCAGGCAGCAGGATCAGCCGGTGTCAATTTGGTGGGGCCACTAAATCTTGAGGAAGAAAGCAACGCAGCTGGTGCGCACGCTTATACTGCAGAGGATACAGGAACAAGTGTTGAGACGATTGACAATCTCCCAGGGACTTCTAGAGAAAACAATATTGAAATAGTTCTTCAGAATCCTATCAACCCACCAACTATTGAACCACAGTACATCAGTACAGTCAGTATATATTTTTTCTTATATTTAAATCTCTCTGTTCTTATCTCATTATATTCTCATTATAATCTCTATTTGTTTAGGGTCTTCATGAATATTTACAAAGAAATGTGATTGGCAAATCAATTCTGAGGCACTATGCGCAGACATCTTCAAAAGGACTGCCTATGGATAATAAAATACGAGATAGGCTTTCTCGTTTAGTCATTCTTAGGGAGAAAGAGTGGGCCACCAAAAATATTCCAGAAGACCAAAAGCTCGACAAATTTGTGTGAGTCGCTAGTTTTTATTACTACTTTAAAATTTTTAATGTTTCAAAAGTTTTTATTTAGTTCTTGTTTTTCCATATTACTCTTCATATTTGATATTTCATATTATTCAGTATTTCATAGTATTCATATTTTATAATTCATATTTCAGAATCACAGACGAAAGATTCGAGATTCTGGCTGGGGAAATTGAGAGAATTTTTAAGTACGAAAATTCGGTCGTATTCTTCCAACCTTATAAAAGAGTCGGAAAAGTCGTTACTCCCAAAGGAGGAAAGCTCTTTAATCATTTCGATTACACAAAAGGGTGCATGAAAAAAGATCTACTTCTTAAAGTTAAAGAAGTATATCCCGATGACGAAGAGGAGATAATTCTTTCCAGTAGTGGTAAATATTTGTAATTTTTTATATATATATTTTTCTTATTAAGAGACGCTCTTATTAAACTTATTATTTTTTTTAAAGATGAAGAAAAAATCAACTGGCTAACTCAAAATGTAGATCCCTGGGAGGACGTCGAGCAGTATTGGTATGATACTTATGTTATAAGGAGAAATCTATACCTTAAAAATCCGCAGCACTCGGTAAATTCGTACTTCGAACTTTTTAAATCCTTACAATGTCAACGTGGAAAAGATTGGTAATTTGATTATTTTTATTTTTCAATAAGTTTTATATACAGACTTCTGTAAAATTTACATAAATCTGATAATCATGATTTTGATTCATTTTTGCAGCTCGAGTTGGACTTTTCATTGCTTTATCGCAGAGCAACAGTTATTGACGTAAATGGATGGAAAAAATCAGATCTGTATTAATAACAAAATTAGCTAGCACTCAATTAAAAAACGCAGAAGAGCTGAGCTATATAAATACCTTAAAATCTGGTGATTTAAGTAAAGGTAAATCCTTTTTTTACTTTTTCATAGTAAGATTTATCATTGAACGACTTTATATTTTTCTTTAGAAAAGCAAGATTTCTTAGTCTTTTATCTACTAGTTCATTTGCTTAAAATGAAAAGGAAAGGGAGAAAACGAAAACAGAAACTAGGTGAAGAGGAGAATTCTGTAATTCCAAGATTAAGTCTACCAGAGAAAAGGCAGACATTTATTTTTCACATACAGGTATTGAATACTTTACTTTTTCATACTTTGTCTGCTCGGTGCTGCCAATCCTCTTGATACAATAAACTCATTCCCGCTTGCAGAATACTGTGAGTTTCAAAACTTACATTAATGACTGTGGTACACGAGTGTCCCCCTCTCATGACATTCGGATATTATTTTGATGCTTTTTTTTTAAATATGTTATTATTATTTAACTAGGGGGGCTTCGCCCCCCTGCTCGCTCCGCTCACCAACCTCCTTTTTTCGAAATAAAAGTAGAAATTTAGTTATTGAAATAAATTTTATTATATAAATAATAGGTATTAAAAAAATTATTCGTCACTTGTCACACTACCGTGCATATTTGCCAGGAAGATATATACAATTCAATATTCTTAATAAAACCATGACATGGGATAATTTTATATTTGATTGGAGTGAATATTGAATAAAATATAATATTGAATAAATTTGAATAATTTTGATATGGAGGTAAAATAAGAAGTTGTTGTCACCCATTTGTTTAATTCACAAAACACCTTGCACATTTGTTTGGAGGCAAGAAAATACAAGATCACCTATTTGTTTAACTCACAGAAACTTGCACATCTTCTTAGAGGCAAAAATACAAGGTTTCCCATTTGTTGAACCCACAACACCTTGCACATGTTCTTAGAGCCAAAAATACAAGGTTTCCCATTTGTTTAACCCACAACACCTTGCACATTGGCTTAGAGGCAAGAAAATACAAGGTCACCCATTTGATTAGCCCATATACAAGGTCTCCCATTTGTTTAACCCACAACACCTTGCACATTTTGTTGGAGGCCAAAATACAAGGTTTCCCATTTGTTTAACCCACAACACCTTGCACATTGGCTTAGAGGCAAGAAAATACAAGGTCACCCATTTGTTTAACCCACAACACCTTGCACATTTGCTTGGAGACAAGAAAATACAAGGTCACCCATTTGATTAACCCATATACAAGGTCTCCCATTTGTTTAACCCACAACACCTTGCACATTTTGTTGGAGGTAAAAATATAATTATTCAATCCACAATACCTACTACCTTTGCACAGTGAATAAATATAATTATTGAATAAATTTCGAACGATCTTTATCAGCAAACAATATAAGAGGTTTTTTTGGGTATCCGCACTAATAATCACTTTACCGATTGGCCTGGAGGAAAAAGTACAAGGTTTCCCATTTGCTTAACCCACAACACCTTGCACATTTGCTTGGAGGCAAGAAAATACAAGATTACCTATTTGATTAACCCATATACAAGGTTTCCCATTTGTTGAACCCACAACACCTTGCACATGTTCTTAGAGCCAAAAATACAAGGTTTCCCATTTGTTTAACCCACAACACCTTGCACATTGGCTTAGAGGCAAGAAAATACAAGGTCACCCATTTGATTAACCCATATACAAGGTCTCCCATTTGTTTAACCCACAACACCTTGCACATTTTGTTGGAGGTAAAAGTATAATTATTCAATCCACAATACCTACTACCTTTGCACAGTGAATAAATATAATTATTGAATAAATTTCGAACGATCTTTATCAGCAAACAATATAAGAATAGGTTTTTTTGGGTATCCGCACTAATAATCACTTTACCGATTGGCCTGGAGGAAAAAGTACAAGGTTTCCCATTTGCTTAACCCACAACACCTTGCACATTTGCTTGGAGGCAAGAAAATACAAGATTACCTATTTGATTAACCCATATACAAGGTTTCCCATTTGTTGAACCCACAACACCTTGCACATGTTCTTAGAGCCAAAAATACAAGGTTTCCCATTTGTTTAACCCACAACACCTTGCACATTGGCTTAGAGGCAAGAAAATACAAGGTCACCCATTTGATTAACCCATATACAAGGTCTCCCATTTGTTTAACCCACAACACCTTGCACATTTTGTTGGAGGCCAAAATACAAGGTTTCCTATTTGTTTAACCCACAACACCTTGCACATTGGCTTAGAGACAAGAAAATACAAGGTCACCCATTTGATTAACCCATATACAAGGTCTCCCATTTGTTTAACCCACAACACCTTGCACATTTTGTTGGAGGTAAAAATATAATTATTCAATCCACAATACCTACTACCTTTGCACAGTGAATAAATATAATTATTGAATAAATTTCGAACGATCTTTATCAGCAAACAATATAAGAATAGGTTTTTTTGGGTATCCGCACTAATAATCACTTTACCGATTGGCCTGGAGGAAAAAGTACAAGGTTTCCCATTTGCTTAACCCACAACACCTTGCACATTTGCTTGGAGGCAAGAAAATACAAGGTCACCCATTTGATTAACCCATATACAAGGTCTCCCATTTGTTTAACCCACAACACCTTGCACATTTTGTTGGAGGCCAAAATACAAGGTTTCCTATTTGTTTAACCCACAACACCTTGCACATTGGCTTAGAGACAAGAAAATACAAGGTCACCCATTTGATTAACCCATATACAAGGTCTCCCATTTGTTTAACCCACAACACCTTGCATTTTGTTGGAGGTAAAATATAATTATTCAATCCACAATACCTACTACCTTTGCACAGTGAATAAATATAATTATTGAATAAATTTCGAACGATCTTTATCAGCAAACAATATAAGAATAGGTTTTTTTGGGTATCCGCGCTAATAATCACTTTACCGATTGGCCTGGAGGAAAAAGTACAAGGTTTCCCATTTGCTTAACCCACAACACCTTGCACATTTGCTTGGAGGCAAGAAAATACAAGATTACCTATTTGATTAACCCATATACAAGGTCTCCCATTTGTTTAGCCCACAACACTTTGCACATGTTCTTAGAGGCAAAAAATACAAGGTTTCCCATTTGTTTAACCCACAACACCTTGCACATGTTCTTAGAGGCAAAAATACAAGGTTTCCCATTTGCTTAACCCACAACACCTTGCACATTTGCTTGGAGGCAAGAAAATACAAGATCACCTATTTGATTAACCCATATACAAGGTCTCCCATTTGTTTAGCCCACAACACTTTGCACATGTTCTTAGAGGCAAAAAATACAAGGTTTCCCATTTGTTTAACCCACAACACCTTGCACATTGGCTTAGAGGCAAGAAAATACAAGGTCACCCATTTGTTTAACCCACAACACCTTGCACATTTGCTTGGAGACAAGAAAATACAAGGTCACCCATTTGATTAACCCATATACAAGGTCTCCCATTTGTTTAACCCACAACACCTTGCACATTTTGTTGGAGGTAAAAATATAATTATTCAATCCACAATACCTACTACCTTTGCACAGTGAATAAATATAATTATTGAATAAATTTCGAACGATCTTTATCAGCAAACAATATAAGAATAGGTTTTTTTGGGTATCCGCACTAATAATCACTTTACCGATTGGCCTGGAGGAAAAAGTACAAGGTCTCCCATTTGTTTAACCCATAACACCTTGCATATTTCTGAACAGGCGGCAGCAGCGGCGATATGTTTTTATAATATAGAGAGATATATTAATTTATTAAAATATGAAAATTATTGAATTTTCAGAATGAAAATGACATAGACACCCAGTTACAAGATTTGAAAAACCGCTTGGAAAAAAGAAAACAGACATTTCAGCCGGTTGTTGTTGCAGTTGGTCCTTCCGTTACGCAAATAACCTCATATTACATTGCTGTAAATGATCAGCACTACAAATCTGGAAACTGCCTTGAAACAATAATTTCGTGTTTGAAGATATATTTTAGTTTAGACTGTAAGTATCCTGAAGATACCGAAACTATTTGGGTATTTTTACAAATAATTTTATTGAATATGGAGTCTAGTTATTCAACTCTTGATATGCAGGTTTTGCTAGGACTCGTTAGGTCGTAATTCCTTGATTTAAAGTAGTTTTTGATTTATTAAGTTAGTTTGATTCACAGTAAAATGTATTGTGAGCACTGTCAAAGTACTTTTCAGAGTACACTCGAATTATATAATCATATAACTAATTTCCACAAAGATTTGAAAACATTTAATTGCATATTTGATGGCTGTAGTCGTGTTTATCCTTCACTTAATTCTCTTAGGAAACATGTTAATTCAAAGCATAGTCTAGAATTTCAAAAAGCAAAATGTAGTACTTCGGAAATCGCTAGAGCGCCAAGTCCTTGTTTAATAGATTATATTTGTACAGACTCTGTGCGCCATGATGATTATCAAATAGTATACGATTCTGATAGTGATTGGGATAATTTTGCATATGAATCTGGTCCATCAAATTTAAATGATGATTTATTCGAAAATGCAGATTCGTCTGTAGATACATTAGAAAATGATATAAAAGATGCGGCTCTATTATATACGGCTAGTTTATTAAATCTAAGAAATATCCCTCGAAAATATATTAATGATATAATTAATGAAACAGATCGTTTTTTGAAAACTACATCAAATATTTTGAAAATTCATGCTCAGAAAAATTTCACGGAATCAAAATCCCCAAATGTACAAAAACTAAACGAAAGTTTCGATGTACTTTCCAATTCTTTGAATATTGTCAATACCGAATATAAACGTTTTTCAACGTTCAAAAAGTTGAAAACATTTGTTCCTCCTAAAAGCTATAAAATCGGTGAGCGGAAAGAATTTCGAAGGGGAAAAAATAATTTAAAATTAATCTATGTAGATGTAGACGTTCAAATAATACCGATAGGAGCTGTTTTCAAACTTTTTTTTGAATTACCTTCAGTCTTCGAAGAAGCAATTCAGTACATGGAAGAATTGAAGTCCAATGATGAGATAATAACTAATTTAGTTCAAGGCGCATATTGGAAAGATCGAATGAAAACTTTCGGAGACAAAATCGTTTTTCCTGTTATCATTTATTTTGATGATTACGAAAACAACAACCCCCTTGGTCCTCATGCAGGCATATCGAAGACAGGAGCTGTTGATATCAGTATTCCGTCATTACCTCCAAAGTATCAATCAAAGCTTGAAAACATTTTTATGTTTGCTTTATTTAATTCAATTGACAGACAGACGTTTACTAACTCTGTGACATTTTCTAAAATTATTTGTGAGCTTAATTATTTAAATCAATTCGGTATCAATATTGAATCTTCACATGGTACAAAAAAAATTTTCTTCGAAGTTGCTCTTTTTAGCGCCGACAATCTTGGCCTGCACTCTATATTAGGTATGACCGAAAGTTTCAACGCATCTATATTTTGTCATCATTGTTTAACTGAACAAGCTGACAAAAATCACGTATTGTTAGAGAAAGATTGTACTTTGCGCACGATAGATAACTACGAAAATTTACTTTCAATGAATGATAAAAAAGTTTCAGGGTTGAAGGAGAAATGCGTGTTGCACGGGATTATAAATTTTCACATGAGCCAAAATATTTGTGTAGATATTATGCACGATCTGTTTGAGGGGGTGTGTAGATACGATGTAGCGCTAATTCTTAACTATTTTATATATAGTGAGAGAATAATAACTCTGTACGATTTAAATCTTAGATTGCGTGGTTTTGATTTCGGTCCCAAGTATACTATTAATAAACCACCCGAGATTAATGAATCGTCAATTAAAAATGGTTATATTGTAATGTCATCTTCCGAGATGCTGTGTTTGGTAAAATGTATTTCTTTAATTATTGGCCCATTAATACCCGAAGATCATAAAGTTTGGAAACTCGTGATAAATTTAAAAGAACTCATTACAATAGTAACTAGTTCTGCTGTACGCCCATCGTTGTACAAAGCTTTAGATATAATTGTCTATGATTATCTAAATTTACTCAATAAATTGTTTCCTGGTCATATGAAACCAAAACATCATTTTTTGATTCATTATGGTCGGTGTATGCATTTATTTGGGCCGTTGTCAAAACTATCATGTTTAAGATTTGAAAGTAAAAATCAGGAGGGCAAACAAACTTCAAAAAATACAACAAGTAGAGTTAACATTAATAAAACTATAGCTATAAAGCATCAACTCCACTTGAATTATAAATTTTTTGCCAAAAAATCTATTATAAATTCATTTGAATTTAAATATGAAAAAAATGTATGCCTCTCCGATGTTAAAGATTATTTACTATTCGTTCATCTGTTTAAAGACTTAGATTTAGATATTCAAAAATGTAAACCACTCAAATATTATATTATATGGATAAAAAAATCCAAAAAAACAATATTGTAACATTCGATGAAAGTGGTCCTAAGTTTCATTTGGTTCATGAAATAGTCATGAGAGAAATTGAACTAACGATAATAACAAAAACATTTAAAGATTATATCTTTGATTACCATTTGCAAGCTTACAAAATGTACGACTTACTTTCATTTGAATGGACTTTACTTAATCAATGCGACATTGAAAGTAGCATTATTTCATACTTAGTACCATTAAAAGATGGTAAATATGTTAACAAATGTTGGATTTAACTCGTTCATGTATTGATTTTATAAATAAAATTTATTATTAAAATATTAAATTATTATCATTCACCATATAATAACAATTTTTTAAACAGTCAAGTGTATTTCTACACAGTTACAAGTAGCAGATAATCACTCGCACATCGCGCGAGATTTCTAGCATAAATATACGTGTTAGTTCATATATTCAATACAAATATTTCTACAACGGACAACGCTCAACGCAGCTCTAGTTTTTTTTTGTATTCTCTCTCTCTTTTCTCTCTCTCTCTCCCCTCTTAGCTCTCCCGCTTTATTGTTGTTGTTGTCATCGCGACACATAATACGCATGCCTACCGTTGCAATACTCTCTCTCTATCTCTATCTCTATCTCTCGGCGCAAGACAGCTCAGTGGAGTTTGTCATCTCTCCAGCCGCGGAGGATGAATCGGTACGATGCAACGATTTCAACAGAGTTTTTCAACTTGAAGGTCGACCTGCCTGATTATTTATGGCTTTTTGCAAACGATCTATGCCAGTTTCGCCCTTGTGTCACTCACGAGTTAACGTAACACCGGTATGAACGTAAAATTTTACGGCTAGATGGCGTTCTACAAACCCGCAAGTGGCTAGATATTGATCCAAGTTACATATAAGAAGAGATGAAAACACAGTACTCTAGCGTTCTTATTGTATATAACATAAATGCGTGCGTCAATATGTATCATTAGGCTAAATTAATAGGGTTAAGATTAAGATTGCGAAAACAGCGAGCGTGCGATGTAGTATTTAAAATTCTCTCTAAATTTCCACTACTAAATTTGTAATTAACAGATTATATTTGTAAACTACCTATTCAGCGTGATCGCTTAACTGGTAAAAAATTTTTCTACATAATTTCATTTACCCATGGAAAAAGTAATGTTTGTTGCAATAATTATAAATCTTATATAAGTAAATTTACAACTCTTCTATAACAAAATATATTATTGAAACAAAAGAAATATTACTATTTGTATCATAAAATTTACTATAAAAATAGTAACTTAATACAATGAATTTTTCCTATATTATATAGTAAAAATTGCTATAATACCTTGATGTCACCTCTTTAATAGAATGTATAGTAATTTTTCCTGTGAAATACAATATAATTTCTTATATTTTTTTCTCCGTGTGCGATTGTAGAGGAAACGCGTTGAAAGATTTTTATCCAAAAAAACGTGAATTTTTTCGTATCTCGTTACATCGTCTTACTAGGTCTATGCAATTATGGTACATCATCTAGGATATTTAAAGTATGATTCTTATGTAGAGTTCGTAATGCTCGACATTCTTATATCAAACCCACATATAACTACACAAAAGTAAAGAACACCAAGAATGTGATCGGGGCTAAAAAAGCGAGTACATCATCAATCAATAAATGCTCTTGAAGGTCTAGAAAATCGAAAAAGACAATAATAAAAAAATTAGAAATTTGGTTGAAAAATACTAGCCGTCCCCCCCTTAATGTTTCTTACCATTTAAAACCATTAATATGCAAACTTGATAGCAACTGTACATAAATGGCATATACCAAAAAACAGATCAGTAAAGTTAGCCCCCAGAAAACCGTTTCCAGTTATGGGACTTTTATACCAGCAGTGAAAATTCAAATCCTGCACCTGGAATTTGCGATTATTTGTGTGAAGAAAAAAAATTTATAGGAAACGATATTTAAAAACTACAGTCAATGGGTGCGTCCACAGTAGCCATGTTATTCGGGGTATCACTGGCATAGCTGGAGCTAGGATACAAATAAAGCCGAGTAATATGGTTATTGCAAGCTGCTTATTTAAATTGCCTTTTTTAATTGTCCCCGACGTGATCGTAGGCTTGAAGATCAGAATTGTGCCTAGTGTTCTCTTACGCGCAATTATTTAAAATTTTGTTTTTTAGAACGCATTCGAGTCTGGTAATAACCTGGGCTTTTAACTGATTCGCACCACGGGTTCGAACCGATTAAAACTTGGATTAAAACCGATTAAAACTGGAACAATCTGCATAACCGGCCGATCAAAGAAGAAGAAAGGCTCGTCATAACCAGTAGGTGATTACAACAGTTACTGTATGCAACTTGTATAAATAAGCTTTTTCAAGAAAACTCGAGACAGCACTTGCCTTCGGCTCGTACTGTAACCACTCGTTCTGCAGAAAAAGAATACACACATGTTGCATAAAGTACTATCGCAATTCAAATTTTCATGACTAATGTTTATTTTTTAGTAGATTATTGTGCACTGGATTGTCCTATCGAGACATGGGTCATGCTTTTGACGTGTCAAAAGCAGTTACGCCAAATACATATGCAATTCCGTGTTTAATCCGAGTTTAATCCAGGTTTAATCCGGGTTTAATCCGGGTAAAAATCCGGGTAAAAATCCAGGTAAAAATCCAGGTAAAAATCCGGGTAAAACTCCGGGTAAAAATTCGGGTAAAAATCCGGGTTTAATCCGGGTTGAAATCTGGGTTAAAATCCGGGTTAAAAACCGGGCTTAATCTAGGTTGAAACCCGGGTTTAAAATCGGTGGATAATCGAGCTTTAACCCAATAGAATATTGGTTGATACCCAGATTTAAAAAATCATATAAAATTGGTTAAAACCCAGTTATAAAGCTGGTGAAAATCCGATGGTAATAAAACTAGATTAAAACTCTGATTAAATCTAATTAAAACCTGGTTTGACACCAAGGCTCAGGATTTAACCCGGTTTTAATTGGTTCGAACCCGTGGTGTGAATCAGTTAAAAGCCCAAGTTATTACCAGACTCGAATGCGTTCTAAAAAACAAAATTTTAAATAATTGCGAGTAGGAGAACACTAGGCACAATGCTGATCTTCAAGCCGACGACCACGTCGGGGACAATTAAAAAAAGCAATTTAAATAAGCAGCTTGCAATAACCATATTACTCGGTTTTATTTGTATCCTAGCTCCAGCTATGCCAGTGATACCCCGAATAACATGGCTACTGTGCACGCACCCAATGAATTATATAAAAAATATTTAGAAGTATCTGGCACAAAAGTTTCTCGGTTCCTTCTTTATAATCTAAAACCTTTCTTTGTGTTCAGAAAAAAATTTTCAGAGAGAGTTACTTGTATGTGTAAAACGCATACAAAAATTTCGCGACCACAATTTCAAATTAATTTATTACAAATTGCGTATACATCAGATTGTCAAACAAAAAACATCTCATCGTGTCTAAATAAATTAGTATGTAATATCCTCTCTTAAAAAAATCATGTGAAGCCGTTTTATTCGTCACCTCATTGGTAGACGAGTAACTGCGCCTCGCTTCATGATTGGTCGAAATGTCATGTCGATCGTTCATATACATTTTTGTGGGAAAGTTAAATAAAATCAACATTTATTTCAATTCCTAATTGTCGTTTAGTAATTTTTATTTAATTTAAAAAAAAATCATCAAACTTTTAAACATTGATTGACAGAAAAAATACCATGTGTGTAAGCTGTGCATTGTTACTCTTACATCATCTTTTTCATACATTCGGGTTTTCAGTTGGCAGTGCGCAAATGTTCATGCGTTCTAAAATTTTAGCGCGCTATTAACTGCGAACGTTGCGACACGGCGCACGTTCTAAAACATTCGCAATTCAACGTGTTAAGTCTTGCTCGTGTCTCGTGGGATTTATTTCGCTTTCGTCCAACGTGCAGAGTAGGTCGTGTCTCTCCTTGCTTTTTGTCTCTTTGTAATAGAAAGAATGTTTAATAATAAAACTTGCATGTATCGAACATGTCATCGTTGTAAAGATCAAAATTTGTTGAAAGATTTACCATCTGATTTACGTACCTTTTATCGATCATGAATAAATGAAAAAGTTAGTCGGTTAGGCTCGAAAAATAAAACTTTCGATGTCATATCATTATAAATGTTGCCAACGTATACAAAACATTCATTTATAACTTCAAACCAATTCCAAGCATTGCAAGCTATACACTTGTGACATGGTGAACAAGTGGTATATGCAATAAGGCCATCACAGGGGCGAGACCACCAAGATAAGTATTGAAATGAATAATTGTATTCTTCTATTTTAGATTATACGCCACCGCCGCCGAGATCTACGAGCCGGGTCGCGCGCAAGTGATCGTCGCGACACACCGATACATCGACATTGCCAGCGTGCGGAGGGAAGGAGGCGCGCGGGAGCCAGGAGCACGCGGCGAGAAGGGCAGTGTTTGATGGACCTTCACGAGAGCGTGATCGAAAATCAATTTTTTTGTGGGCTAGATAGTAAAAACCGAGTTTGTACGTGGAGAGATTTCGTGTGTTTGAAGAGAGAAATCACGTGTGCTTAGAGAGTGGGTGTACCGTTTGTGAAAGGAGAAGAGCAGCGATCAAGAGAAAAGATCCGTGAGATTTATGTAAGTTTAGGAGCGATAGCGACGAGTGAAATCGAGTGTGAGTGTGAGAAAAAGATTGCGCCGCGAGTTTTCTTGTTAATAAACTATTTCATAAGTTAAATTATTATTTAATCAATTATTATATTGCTCTTTGTTCCACCTCATCCTTCGCGAACCTATCTTCCCATCGAGAGCCCGCAACCTACCTCGTGCACACGGCCGGGGAGCTGGAAAAAGTAAGCCGTGTCACACACTCTAACTTACGTCACAACGAAATTTTATCAATTTTGAATTTTTCACAAAATTATCTCTGCAAATACGCAAATGAAATTCAAGGTTTACATTTTGGTGGACCGAGGAGTCAAGTTCCTCTCCAAACTGGGGGTTTTCGAGATAAAAACAATGAAGTATGCTTTGAATCTTTTGCTACGTTGTCGGACTGTTTAAATCATGATGCTGTCGCTGTCTGGGCATATCTTCAACCCATTCTATTAAGAATTAAGAAATATTACCCACAAATTGATTCGATTTATTTTCAGAGTGGTGGTCCACCTGGACAGTATAAAAATAAATCGAACTTTTTTTGTTGCACTGCAGCAAGTCATGGAAAAAGTCTAGCCGATAGCGTAAGAGGTTCCATTAATGAATTGTGTAATCGAGAAGTGTCGTATGGGGCCGATATATTAAATGCCGAAGACATGCATCGAATTATTTGTAAAAAAAGTGAAAAACAATAAATTATGTTATTTTAGAAGATGACATAAAAAAATTAATAATTTACTTCCAAATAATTTGAAATCCGTTTATGACACGAAAGAAATTCATCGAGTCATTTGGTCAAATTCTAGTCCAAGCGAATTGTTTTTTGGAAGTGCGACGTGTATCGATTGTTTCAAAAAGACATTTTGCAAGCATTATAATTTGAATACGGCTCATTATGGTTCACAAAATGACTTATTGTTAGAAATTAAAAATAATGATACCCGGATACCAGCAATTAACTCAGCTGCCATAAATGATTGGGTTGCCGTTATTTATGGTCGAGAATGGTATCCAGGAGTCATTATTGAATTGGTAGAAAATCGTCTTAAAATAAATTTTTCCCGCTCATACTTTGGTTACTTGGGTTACTTGGGTTAATAAGGGGTTTTCAGGAGGATGATCAAACGATACACATCCCAGAAGCCAAAGGGCCAAACAAGAAGAAACCTTATAGGTCCAGGGTCCCGAAGACTTCAGAGGAACAGAAGCCCCTTGTCTTGGCCATCCCTTTGAATGAGATGAATGGAGACGAGATCATCAAGATCTCGGACGAGAAACAAGAAGAACTTCCTTCAAAGGCTTCTTCGACTTCGAAGAAAAAGAAATCTTCCTCCGCCAGTGCACAAATGGCTAAAGAGACCAAGAAATAAAAAAATGGTAAATATATTTTTTTTGTTTTAATTTCATTTATATATACTTTTTTTTTCTTCAGGTTCACTTTCAACAGTCGCAAGAGGACACCACCGAGGACGAAGAATAAGAGTCCACTAACTTGGCCATTTAACTTTAAATTTTTTAATATTTTTTTGTATTTTTTCTATTTTTCAAATGATAAATAGTTTTTCCCTTTTTAAACAAGGGAAGTCACGTTGACTGATTGCAGCGGAGGACTCCACGGATGAGGGCGAAGGTGGGGCCCTCATTACCTTTCTTTCTTTTAAGATTTTCAGTGTACTTTGTTGGCTTGTCACTTTTCGCTTGTCAAAAAAATTAGCAGTGAGTGCAACTCAACGATCAAGCACATTGAATCATTTGGCTTTGTCTTATAGTGAAAAGTTATTATATTTATGAAAATAAAGGAAAAGATAAAGAGCAAACATATCAAAGATTTCTACACAAGAGTTGTGGCATACTGTTGTGGCGACTACCACTCTCTCGTACTAGCGCTGCCTTCTTCGCATCTCAGCAAATAAAGTTCAGCTCAGTTACTTTAACCTCGCTTCCTTTATTTGCCTTTCTCCATCGCTATCCTTGCACGCTGGGCATGAAGTAACCCTTCTGAGTAGCAACTAGTCGTCAACCTAGCGACGACTAACGCTTCACTCTCTTAAAATAACAAATTTAGAGGTTTTAAAAAATTAATTTTAGCCCTCTTTATAGTTTGTGAAGGTGACGTTTATGATGTGAAAAGTGTGCGCGGACAGTATTTCAGACATTTAAACGAAAAACTTGCAAACTTTGATCATGAAGAAGATTTAGTCCTTCCACTTCTGATGATGGTTCAAATGTCATCGACGAATCAAATGAAATAGAACATTCAAATATCTTGAAATTTATATAGTATATTATGTAACAAGTGCGTAATGAAGATGACTCATCTAGGAGTTGTTTTCGCCCGAGCGCAGCGAGGACAAAAGTAACCAAGAGAAGAACTTCCTTGCGTGGACAAGTGTTATGCTCAGCTTTTTCCTCATAAAATTTATAATGTTTCTATATCAAGTGCCTCTTCGAAAATATATATCTTTTTACAAGTAAAAACTTCCTGTAAAAGTAAAAAAAATCTCCCTGATTTTGAGTGTGCCCCACCTCCAGGAAGGTATGCTTGATATTTATTTTATATTTACAAGAAGGAAACATTTACAAGCTCAATATGTTGTACAATGTAGTATGAAGGGGACGAATTGTAGCGAGTCTGCGAGGTTTTGCAGAGATTTACGAACATCGTATATTTAGTCTGAACTAGGCTCTTTCTCTTGCGGGCACGAGTTTTTCGAGGCGCTACGCCACCTGGCGGCTGAGTCCGAAGCTCCAAAGTAGAAAAGTGGGTAAAGGTGTTGAAATGATGAGGCGAGTATTTGTAATTTGACCCAGTTGATTATTAAGAAGTTGCCCTTGTCCAAAACTCTCGGGAGCTCGTTCGGCGCAAGGTCGAGTACGAGTGTCGATGTGCTCTGGCTGGCTGCCGAGAGACGACTTTTTCTAGTCGGCCAAAGTGGCTCGCTTATATTGCAGCGTGGAGCGGGCTGATTTGCCGACGGCGCAAGGTGGGGACACGTGCAGTGATCTAATATCGCAAGTGGGGACAACAAATATATCGTCTCCCCAGCGCAAAAACCGTCTTAATAAATTTGAGAGGCAAAAACGTGCCTTAGCCCTAGGTTAAAAGGATGTTTTTTCCGATTCTAACTAAAATAAATTCTTGTACTCCATTATAATGCAAAAGGCACGAAGCTACTTCATTGGATCCTCTTGTAGCTTCATGTTCCGTTCACATATATCAATATGCTCCGTGACGTCCAATGTAAAACACTGTAAAATTTTAACACCCAAGCTTGCGCTTATAATACAGAGTACTTGATCCTGTTTTGGGCTCATTTAAACTTTTTGTAAATCGAAGCAAGCTGCACATGTCTGGTTCGGGTTTCGTTTCGAATAAGCAATATCCTTATCTTTTTGCTCCCGAGCTTTATTTTTATTTTTTATACGAGCCTAGTATTTTTCTTCAAGTGGTGCTTTAAAAAAGCTTATATTAAATCGTGTGTTAAAAACATCTGTATAGTGGTGTTGGCTTATAACTGGCTTTGCATTTTCTTGTGCCCATTCCTCATACAATCTGTACATGGCTGTAATGGATAAATTTCTTTCAAATATTCTCGCCTTTACGAGAATCTTTACGAGAGTAGTGTGATTCTACTCTCGCAGAAGAATTTGTGTTCAATTTTTTGGATTGATCTAAAAGGGTCCGAAATTCACTAAAAATACTTTGCCTTCGATCATCTGATATTTTTTTGGAACATTTAAATTTACATCACTCAAAGTTTTTAAAGATACATAATCGAGACCCATATTCACGCTACTATTGAAAATATTTTTCTCTCATAAATCAGTCTTTTTTCTTGTTTCCGCGAGAGTTCTTATTATGAATGTGCTTTCTTTCTTTGTACGACTCTTTCAATACATCTGATGAGCTATCATCTTAGATACTAATATTGGATGCAACCAAGATTTTGGGAACTAAATCTGTGTGGGAGTTACTGATGCTATCATTGTCTGAAGATTCATACACTTCGTCGACCTCGTAATAAACATCTTCACAGGTGTCGATCGAATTTGTTAAATTAGTAAAATTCGATTCTTCTTCAACATTCAAAATTTTAAAATTTTATTTTATTTTTATTATATTTTTCAACGACTACAAAATTATGCATAACCATTTAATCTAAAGTTCAAGTGCATGCCTCACAGACCAAATTGCAAAAAACGGGAGTGATAAATCGAATTTCATTTTTTCGGTCTGTCTAACAAATAAAAAAGTATTGTACGTTGCCAAATCTATATTACCAGCCAAGCTATGATTTTTGTAACTTTTTCAGCTCTGCGCATATTTTTATCACACGCTCCATTCGGAATTTTGTATCATTACCGAATCAACCTTCTCTACCGAAAAGTAACCGAACATATCTCTTTTTACAAGTAAAACCAGTGTATACAGAGTGTAATTATACCTTTCAAATTCAACATAGAGCTTCATAATACACTATGTTTTGATCACGCCGCAAGTCAGAGCAGACGAAAGTTTTCTAAGATGAAAGCAGAGTCAGCGAGCTTAGAAAGTAGGAACAAGACCGTGACATGGGTCACCACATTCGTCGCAGCACAGGTAGACTAACTTGTTTCTGAGAATTGTCCAAGTTGCACGGTAGATTGCGCCAGATGACGATAATTAGTTCTCATCCGCGGATTGAAGTAGACATTTTTAGAACTACACACGTGCGGCCGATGAAGATAAAACAATTTCGTGGCGAAGGCAGAGTTTAAGAAAAGGTTAAGAAAAAAACAGATTTTCCTCGATTTTTTTGAATGCGAGGGTAGATTCAAGCTTGCGACTAATAAGCACTACCTTATAATAGAGAGCACGCAAAATCAATCCGCAAGAAGAAACGTCCGTTGCCCGGTGTTCTCACCAAACAGGTCCGCTTAAAGGGTCGCGCCGTAGTCAAGATATGTTAAAAATCAGCAACTCGAAGAGCATAATTCTTGTATCAAGTGAGATAAAGTCTTGTAATCTGCGGAGAGAGGGGGAGAGGGAGAAAGAAAGAGAGGGATAGCAGGGGTACACTTGATGAGCTGAGAAGTCTCAGAGAGATTCTCGCGAGCTCGAAGCTGCCACATAGAAGTCGTCAAACTATGCGCGTTGTTGCACTTGAATGTGTACCTGTAATATGTTGATTTTATGAGCCAGTTTATACATATACAGAAAGCGTATAACTATGCCATGTGTATTCCTATACTCGGCGTCCTCAGAGATTCACTCTCTTCTCTCTATCCCTTTCTCTTTCTCTCCTGACATTTAACGATACGCTAGAGAGTCTTCAAAGCTCAATACCTACATAAACGTGCCTGCCTGTGTATATTAGAATCAAGCTGCAGATAAAGGACTGTTATGCTACGTACGAGTTGCTGCCAGCAATCCAAGTTATATCGACACGATTCGCGATTCGGATTTAATCTCGGACTATATATGCCCTCCTTTTCTTCTCTCTCTCTCTCTCTTTTGCTCTCTCGTTCATGTTCCCCGGTTATCGGACTACTTTTCGCTGCGATTGAACTTGAAATTGTTCGCGCTTAAAAGTCAATGATTCATGTAACTCGCTGCGCGAGCGCAGCACGGAAACTCGGTTCAATTTCATTTGGCCGTTTTGCTATCGAACGTCACCCTTTGAGCTCGTATCTCTCGTTTTTTCCCTTTCTTTCGCTCTCTTTCTCTCTTGGACGGTACGCAGCTGCACGCGAATAGTTTTTAAAATCTTATTTTTCTAGAGCAGGAAATTCGAGATTTTTTTTCCATAGTGCGAAAAAAAATGAACCTAACGACTCATCTCGAACGACTCGCGTATAGTCGAGTCACACATGCCTTCAAATTTTTTGTTTTTATGCATGTTAAAGTTAAACAGTTAAATCCAGCGTAATAACAAACATCGCGTATTTAATGAGCGAAACCCGTAGGCAGAGTCAAGTCGAGCGTAACGAGAGATTCGTCTGTGTATACTCTAGCTATATCTAATGAATGCCTTAGCGAAAGCCGGAGATAGAGAGAGAAGGCCGGACAGAAATGTGCGCGAGTACACACATACATACACACGCAAGCACACACACAGTGGAATATAAATTTATATATACATAATATGTGGGTTTGTACACTGCAACTACCGTGTAATTCCGAACGAGTTCACGCGTATACGACACAGAAGAGATGGTCTTTCCTCTCCTCCCCTCTCCCCATTGTTTAGAGTGACGAGACTTTATTGTGTGTGCTTGCACTCGCGCGCACGATATAGTAAGATGAAACTTGAGGATCACTCGTAATGCGCGTGGGTGTGCACGCGCGCGCGGCTACATGCTATACGAGTATACGTGATTTTTTTTGCACGCCTCATGGATTCGCAGAGAAAAAATGCACGGAACAAAGCTGCATGAGCGCGTTAATCGAGAGAAAAAAGTTTCTGCAGCTTCCAAGACAAAACTGGACTGTGAATGGCAATTATGGGATTGCTACGCGGCTGCAATAATAATAAATCGAGCCTTTTTAATTGCAAGAAATAATTGTTCGTCGAAAATTAATTCGCTGTTTTGTTCACGAAGCTTTGTTAAAAATTGTAATAATAGTTTGGTTCGAGGCTCTGTGTAAAGCAATCGAATTATTGAATAATTGAAGATTAATTGTTTTTCGCGCGAATCAAGAAAGTAATCAAATTTTCCATTGTGCAGAGAGCTTTGCTAAAGAAACGCATTAACAAATTAAAGGCAAGTCTCTGCTGAAAATTTTAAAGCTTAAGAGGTCGCGCTTCGAGACAAATTTTGATTACATCTTGACTTCGGTTTCAATTCGCACAAAGACAGGCGAATTATTCAATCGTTCTCTTAAGTAAATCTATTCTAATGGTAAATAAGGCAAAACATCCCTATTCATTTGTGCTAAATTAATAAAATAAATTTACAGACAATCTTGCAGGTTGAGTTTTGATTATTTCCGTTCAAGTAATTAGCTCCAGCGGTTGCGGTTGTCAGTTAAGAAAATCTATGCGGCATTTCGTCTGCGAGTGTATATATTCACGCACGTACAGATGTATAACTTATACATTGGTATTCTCGTCATTAGAAACCTTTAATTGAAGTGATTAAACTTCGAGAGAGTAATAATATCCGAATAGGATATCGGAATTTGAATATTAAATTTCACGCATCTATACGTAATTTAATTATAAAACTTAATGTTAATGTTAATAATGTTTGAATTTTAGAATTTATAAGGATTAATGAATTTAATTAACGTAATCATTAAATATAATAAAAGTTACTTTGAAATATTTGCTAGAAATCGTGACAAACATTTGATTTTAAAAATAAAAAAAAAACCTGGCATCATCGTTGTCGTCTGGAAAATATAATGTAATTAAATCGTAGTTTTCGTTGTTCGACTTAGCTGCATGCAGAGTCGAAAAGAACGATGTATCCATTATTTATTTTATATCGCAGAAAAATTTATATCATCGCGATCGTATTTTTAGGGACGATGTTTATGCGGCATGTGCACAAGCGAATAAAATGTACACTTTGCCGTGTGCGCGCTCGCGCACTCGCACGCCCATAAAGCTCAGAGGCGCGAATTTATATTTCACATGGTATGTGTATTTATCGGTTACGAAAAATAAATGTTGAAGTGCGGCATTATGGGCTTCTTTTTCTAGCTGGTGCGCTGGAACGATGACATAATTTAACACTTAAAATTCGCGGGGATCGTAAAAATTGATAAGCAATGGCGAGAAAAAAAATACATTTGTAATAGTTCGCCGCGCGTTATCCTGCTGCAAAGAAGCTAACGCAGGCGCGCGAATGGATTTGAATTTTCAAGCGTGGCCCTGTCCCTTGGCATGAATACAAATGCGCGTGCCTGGGCTTGAGCCTTGTATTGTTCTCAACCGCCGCTGCGAGACTATATTTGCTTACCATAACTTAATCCGCGAGGAGAAATCCATAACGGACCGCCGGCGCGAGCTGTGTTATCATTTGTGTTCGCGTCGGCGATAAAAATACTATATCTATGTGGGAGGCGCAACTGCGCGCACTCCACTCGTGCGATAATATTCAAATGAAAAATAATTGAAAAACAACAGAAGGGTTTGGTTTTCGTATAAAGATTTTTCATTCGTGGATTCAACAACTTTTCAGTGTAAAAGATCAAATTCGCCGATATAAAATTCAAAATCTCTTTCCAGATGTTGTTTTTTCAAAGTTTATTTTTTTATGAAATATTTTTCCTCGATAATAGCGGCACCGCTGCTTGTTGAGAGCTGCACCTATTTGCGTCAACGCGGCTAATTCAAGTAAATTAAACTTACTCAATATCGGCTCGCGCAATTATGCATAAATCTGAAGAAAAACTTTTTAGCAAAATCATCAAAGCATCAGCTAGCTCTCGATAACGATTATCGTTTTCGCCGCTCGGGCTTATATAGGCGATAATCATTTTCCCGCGCTAATGAAAGTTGGCCTTTATGCCTCCCAGGAAAGGTTGATCAAGCATCAAATATTGACCATGTCATCCGCAGCCCACGCGCAGTTCCGCGCGCATTTAGCTTGCTAGTTTTAGAAAGTTGTACAGTACATTATTATATGAGGTTCGCGCGCGGAATGTATGATTAAACTGTCGCTCAAAGATTCCATATAAAAATCGATTCCTCGCTCGAGTGGCTGACTATACGTGTGTAAATCGTATGGTGTACTCGGACATAAGCAGTGCGAGTACGTAAACTCGAATGTTTATTCGTTGGGAAACTGCAAATAAAATAATAATAGCCTTGCACGGCCTAATTTAAATATAACATACGACACTGCGGATCGAATGATGCGCGATGCAACAGCACACAATCGAGTTCTGCGGTGCGCTCATATATATATTTCACTATATATATTTACGAGACAATATTTTATCGCTCTGCTGCCACAGTAACACTGCATCAGCGATAGTTGATTATTCTGAGGTCAATAGTAAGTGTGTTACGCTCGATCAAGCCGGTAAGTAATGCCCATATTGTATGTGTGTGTGTGCGCGTCTCATGCTCTCGTACTACGTATAGTTTACACATGAGCCGAGAATGCGAGAGACGCCGCTTCGTTTGAATAAGTATTTATGAAGTCAGAGATATGAATAATATATAACTCGCGTTAGCAAAACAATGGCCACTTCCGAGGTTGCGCGCGTTAGCTTAAAATTAATCGAATATAAATCACAAGTCCCTTCATCGGTGTACGAGCGTGTGTGTGTGTGCGCACGCGCTTCTCTTTAAAAAAAATCTTTTTATTATCCCGCGTGTTACGAGAGTGAGTTTAATTACCTAGCCAACGTGAAAAACAGCGCATCGCGCTCGAGCGTGCGTTTCTCTCTCTCGGCTCTTTACATATTTTTTTCAATAACACGAAGCGGTAGCTGGGCATTTTAAAAACAAGAAATTCACAAGCATTTACATCCTCTTGACGGACTTATGTTGCTATATGCGTTAAAATGGATATTTATTTCAATGTTTAAATTAAGAAGCTTACCTAGTTTGCATACTAATGAATCATTTAACCAGCCAGTTCCGTTGAATGGAAAAAGAGAAGGCCTGGGATTCGCTGCTCTTTGAAGTCGCTATCAATTGTTTTCCAACTCTGACCCTTTTTTTCACCAATATTTTTTCACTATCATGTTTCCATAGTCTTTCATTATTTTTTCCTCTTTCAAAGATTGTAATTATCACACAAAGTGCAAAGTCCTTCTCTATCTTTCTCCGTTTCTCTCCCTCTCTTTGCTGCGAATGAGGTCTACTGTGCGCTCTGCTTTCGACCGTAAAATACTAATGTCTCTCTCTCTCTCCTCTTTATTTGTGCCTCCAAAGGCTTTTGTAAACTCGAGAATCCTTTTCTTTAAGTATACACCTCATGTATACCTGTGTACGTGTGAGCACCACTGATCAACACACGGTTTTGGATTTCACGCGTGAAATCACAGGTGGCGCCTCGCCTGTGTGTGACAGTGTCTGTGAGTCCATACACGTATGTGATTATACACACGTGTGGGGGTATGGGTACCTCGAAGGAGGGACGGGAAGGGGTTCGCGGGGGGCTCACCACCCGTGTTGGCAACTAGTCTTAATCAAATACTCGTCTGACACTAACGAGACTTTTATCACTGAAGGTGTTGGGCGCGCGACTACTCGCTTCTACTTCACTTTTTACCTTAATTTGCGTAATCGTATAATAAATCTGAAGGAAAACCTGCGCCAACCTCCCAAGCTTTATTGTAATGTAAAAATGGCTCGCACAAGTGGAAAAATCGAAGGGATCGTCTCAACGGGAGCGAGTCACGAGCTGAGCTATCGCATCGACGTTTACCCAAAAATTATTACTCGCACTAAGTAACTCGAACCGCGAGACTGCTGTAATGTACCTATTACGTTTCTCGAACGTTTCCGGTCAGAACACGCGCAACCGGCACGGAGCGCAAAAATCGGCACCGAAATCAATCGTCTTATGCATATCACTCGTGCAATAATGTGACTTGGGACTTTTGGCGCCCTACAGTCAACTATCGCACGTAATGTTTTGGCTTCAGAAACAACGACCACGGCGAACCCACTGAATCGTCGAGGCGGAATCACAGTCCTCGACACTCCGGGCTAAGCGCGAACTGATATAACGACGCGATTATATTGTAGCCGATTGGTGGCGCTTCCTCCTTCAGGCCGGCGGCTCGTGGCGCGTTGGATTCAAACGGACCATGTATATAATGCGAACTGTGATAACGCACCCGCACACAACCGTCGTTCAACGCGTTGAAAGCGTACTACGAGGAGAGAGCCGTGTGTATATACGCAGCGACTCGCGCGAAGTAGTATAAGGTAAGGATACGCGTGCGCGCGTGTATGAGTGCGCTGCAGATGGGCACTCTGAAGGGTCGAAAGTTGAGAGTTAAATATCACGTGGTGGCGACCGTGTCGCGCTTACGACTGCTGCCGGCTCGCATGTGCCACACCGCCGGCACCCTCCACATCTCCCTATATCTACTGCTGCTGCCGCTGCTACTACTACTACGACTACTACTACTGCTACTGCTGCTGCTGCTACTGCTGCTGTGCCCGTTGTCCCACCATCACAGAGAATGCACCCACACCATCTAGCCCTGCACTCTCCTCTTTCGTCGCGACTATGTACGTGTATGTGCATGGAAGCTGTCTCTGTTTCTCCTTCACGTGCATGGCGCGTCTATGTACGTAGAGCATGTAGACACAGACTCGCTCTCGTACACACACACACACACACACACACACACACACACACACACACACACACACACATATGAGCTCGTGTGCCCCGGTCGTAGACTTAGAGCTAACAACGCGAATATATATAAGTGAGATGTGTACGTGTATTATAGTCGATGACGACGAGCTTCTTGACTTTCCACAGAATTACGTGCTGAATTATTATCGTGCCCGCAGACGTAGAAAAAGACGGAAACGGAGAGAGACAAAGAGAGAGAGAGAGAGAGAGAGAGAGAGAGAGAGAGAGAGACGGATGATAGACATTGAGAAGAGAGAAGCCCGCAAGTGTTGCATATGTGTGCAAACACACTCGGTTTTCGAGTGCAGCGCGCTACGACCGAATTCTCGCACCATCAAACGTCGAGCATACATTTTTATTATATATTTAATTTACATATCTAGCGAGTTATTAGCGTATACTTCACTATAAATAGAACGACTTTTTCCTTCGAATAGATGAATGATTTTCATTACGAAACTATAATATAGGTCTTGCCGTGTATAACAACGCGAATAATGGCACACATATACACGTATACGATTTCGTGCGGGCATGTGTGCTTATACGGAGGTGCTATTAGAGCGAGGGTATATAGCTACGCTCGCGGAAAAAAGGGACGAGCTAAAAAAAAGCAAGAGAGAAAAAAGAGCAAGAGAGAGGGTTGAAAGTAGGAAAAGCACTGTCTTTAAGAAGATGGCTTTGGCCTGCGAATCTGCGGGGAATCCCGACTTCTCGCGCACATTCAGGAAGTCAGCGTTTTACGGCTGGAACGAGTTTCCATTGTTGGATTCAAGTTTTGATCGCTAAAGTTTCAGACAACTGCGCGCGCGATGGGTAAATGCGCTACTATACCTCTCAGCCAGTGCTACCGGTGCTGCTGCTGCTACTGCTGCTGCTGCTAGTACTACCCACTCTGATATATACTGTCTCGAGCTGCTGCACTTTTTCACCGGCGACGTCATAATACAAAAATTTTCAAACGTATACGTACTTGGAGGACTTTGTTTGGCGATAAATAAGAAGGACCGAATATCATTGGTCATCTCTGCCGTCGTTTTCGTCTAAATCCCAAAATCGTGCGAGTGCTTTGAGAATCGTGCGATTTTCAAATGTCAGTGATTACTTTCGTAAAAATACGTCGAATCTGCCGTTTGACGAATTTAATACTGCATCGCCTATTCGTACGTCTCTCGCTGAAAAGCAGAGAGAACTATATAACACGCGTAGAATCGGATTTTGCCATGAAAATACTGGAAGCTGCTTATACTCTCTCTTTGTACGTACTTGTTATATAGATGCATCCTATTGATTGCACTGATTGAATTTTATTACGTAAACTTCTGTCCATATTGGAATGCGTCCTGCACCAATATTAATATCGCATTCGAATACAAGCATATCTGTCTTTCTTCTTTGTCATTGAACAAAATACTTCGATAGAGAAAGCTGCGCGATGCTCGAATTTAATTTACATTTCAATGCGTATAATTTATTTCTTATCGTAGTAGTGACTTTTAGACGGACCGGCGCAAAATCTTAATGTAATCAAACGAGCTAATTAAGAGTAGCAAGATTTTAAATATACTCGCTTCGGCTCTTCTATCAACAATGCAGCAAAACAAGCCATTATACATCGTAGAATATTGAAACACGTATATTAGCGCATAGACGCGAGTCCGGGTAGTGCTGCTGCTGCTGTTGCTACTCTTGTATGCGAGTGTGTCGCTGAAATTTCCGGAATTTCCTTTGTCATACAACTTCGTACATAATAAATAAGCGTCAATTTTTCTCGTTATATTATAAACGACGAGATAGGGTGTACACAGGGTACAGTACAGAGGAAGGGGGTCCCATGTCTCGCTCTCTTACTCTCTCGCTGTTGCAGTTTGCACGATGACAAAAGCATATTCGACGTGCTTGTCCCCATACGGAAAACCCGCATACCGTCAGCTCAGTGAGCGTGTCATGCTTTGCGATAGTCGATATCAATGGCAAGGAGAAAGAGCACCGACTCCACGTATAAATGTAAAAAGGGCGGAAAATTAATTGTACACCCCCTTCGAGGGCAGTCGCGCCCTAGCCTAAACAAGGCGCATTTATTTACTGTCTAGAAGAGGGTGAGAATGTACATTGAGAGCAAGAGATCAAAGGTGCAGATGTATCCATGTGAAGGGCCATGTGACGCAAGTATACCAATCGGGGAGCAAGAGAGACAGAAAGAGAGAAAAATAATGTGGTGCAAAGTGTTTATCAATGACTGCGAGGAATTGTAAGGGAATGCGTTCAGTGTTACTACTGCCACTGCTGCTGCTGTGCTCGTAACGCGTACGAGTCAATTAAGGGAAATTGGCATGTGTATGGGTTTGCCAACGGTTGCGCATGTATATGTCTGAACGTATAAAGGCAACTTGGCAACGTTAATTATAACGCCCCAACGAACTTTACGCTACCTATAACTACGCCGATTGCGCGGGGATTCCTCTCAGCCGTGTGCAGTGTGTGTATTTCTCTCTCACTCTCTCTCCTCTCTCTCTCTCTCTCTCTCTCTCAATCTCGCTGTGACGGGGCGTGAATTAAACAGGTATCGCTGATCGCTTTTTCGAAGCTCTTCGAGGGCTTATACTGCTGCGCGTTACAGTCAATGATCATTGTTCCCCTTTCGCGTGTGTCTATGCATCGATTAAATTAATCTAGGTGTTTCATTAATTGGTCAGAGGAACGGATATAGATATCGCTCCTTCGACGTGAATAAGTATTCTGACAATTGTGCAGACTTTTTTGACGCTGGCCAATCTACGTGAACCCAAAAACAAGATTTTGACTCGAGGTGAGCTGGTATATCAATTGAAGGTTTGCCTTTTTCAAATTTACTAGTAGCTTGTTTTTCTTAATTTTGGAATTCAGGAAAAAAATTCGCTTTATCTTCTCTTAATTCCTCTGCATCAGTTAAAAAAAAGTATTTAATAGCTACATCTGCATTTAATTTATCATTTTTAAGCACCCACTCCATCTTCTAATGCATTATATTGCTCAGTATACTGCAACCGGGGTTGCCGCTAATATTAGGATCTGCAATGAGATTATCTATTAATTGATATTGGTTAGTATCGAAGAATTTTTTAAAACTTATAATATTCATTCTCCACTTTCCAGTTAGACATATAATTTCCTCTTAGTTGCTTTGCTCCGTACTAGAAATCACCACCTATAAAACTCTGATCTGAACCTTGCGCACAGTGCCAGAATGCGAAAATAGCAAAAATAAGCTATTTTTTTATGCAAAGACCTATTCTACAACTTTTTCCACATTTTTGAAGGCTCAAAGTTGTCAATTTTGTGTTGAAAATGTAGATTGACATTAAACTGTGATTTATATCACAAAAATGCCAAAGAGGAGTGAATTGGTGCATGATTCCCCTTACGTGTTTATAAAAATGACTTAAAGGGCACATTGGATCACACTAAGCATACTGGGCTTCATGATTAGGTACCAGGAAGCTACAAAAAACATTTTCAGCCGAAAAGCTGAATGTGGCGAACTTGGAAGCGCATGATGTGGCTACCGTTTCCAGTAGCATAACTCCGCTCATGAATCATGGTGGGTTCGCCCCAGGAAGTCCAACATCTATAGAGGTGGAGTCATTGAGATCGGAGCTTGACTCTAAGAATACAGATTTCTTGGACTGTCTCGAAGAGACCTTCAAAGAGATGACAGAGTTTATGAAGAGTAAACACAATCTTCATAAGCAACTCAAGGCAATTTTCAGGGTATACCGATGCCCCGATTTTTACCGACCGAGCATTAAATATGTAAATTTAAATAACTTTTTTACTGGACTGATTTTCGAAAAACGGCTCTGTAGAACCCTTTGTATTGATGCTGTGAATAATTGTACCAAATTTCATCGCATTTCATTCAACAGTTTTTCCGGTTTTCAGGCTTAAAAATTTCTATCCCGTTTTCCGGAAAAAGTGTTGAATGAAATGGGATGAAATTTGGTGCATTTGTTCACAGCATCAATGCAGAGGGCTCCACAGAGCCGTTTTTCGAAAATCAGTCCAGTAAAAAAGTTATTTAAATTTACATTTTCAGAGTCCGGTCGGTAAAAAACGAGGATTCGGCATCACCTGAATAATTAATAATCGAAGGTAAAGAACCGAACAAGTAGAATGATGGTTGAAAGTGAATAACCAAGTGCACATACGCGTTCAAATCGGATCAAATTATAAAACACCTGTAGCTTCCTCTACCACCGTAGAGCCTTTGTGCCAGCAATCTTAAAAATGAATATTGATAATTAGCTTCAGTTTCAATAAAACTCGGAACCTATTCACAAGTGATTGTCAGTCCACCCACGTTCTACTACATTTTGAATTCGTATGTTAAGGATGTGAGTAAGTAAATTGTTTGACTAAACAATACATAATTTCTACTACTTCCTTACAAAATGATTTTCACTATGCTAATCTAATATTATACATAAGTATAAAAATAAACAAATTCTAATGAAACCATTATTAAGGAGGTTCGGGGGTCTCATTCAAAATGCAGCCAAGTTTTTAAAAAACATTTATTTGCTTTGAAACTTAATTTTATGAATATTAATATCAAAATACAACTTTTCACCGTGAAATTCCGTTAAAATGATAAAAAAAATTTGTTGACCTTTTAACATGGTTTCTTACGAGAAATCATGAATTTTCGACTTTAAATTAGCATAAAAATAATTTAAAAAAACAAAACCTAAATAGAAAAAAATACGTACATATTTGAAATTTAATAAGGAATAATTTGACTGCAAAAAAAAATTCATCGACCGTTTAGTTATCGAGATAGTATATTACACTACAAGGGACGAAATTTTATCGTTCCTCCCGGTAAAAATTTTGTCCCATGTAGTGTATACTATTTTTCTTACTACTCGGCCGAAAATTTGCCATTAGATTTTGAATTATTTGTAATAATTTTTATAATAGAAGTTTGGTTAATTACACACATGAAACAAGCGAATGATTTTATTTACAACACGAGCGCAGCGAGTGTTGTTGGTTAGCGGTTGCTATAAAATCATGAGCAACAAAATTAATGATATTATAATTATCGTACACAATTAAATGTAGTAAGCTAATGTGTGGGCACGGTATTTATTGCTTCACAAAAACATATTTTTTTTTGGATTACTAAAGTTAAATAATCATATGAACAAAACTCATTGTTTTTTATCGTAATAATAATGATTATGAATAATGATGTTTTGAATATTGCAGTTTTCAAATTTTACATTAGAATCATTGATTATGTCATCACATTTCATCTTTTTTGACGGACGAACATCAGTGCGTGCATTCGTACAATTTTCAGTTATTGGCTCAACAATATCGGTATTTTCATTTTCTACAATATTCGTAATTTCTTTTAATGTAGTTCTTGGACGATGAGCGTTTTCTAATGAAGATGACTGATTAGAAGCAATTGCTGTTGGTTTTTTAAACGTGACTTTAATTGGCGGTTTTACTGTAAATAATGTTTTGGAGGCTGATATCGTATTTTGGGGCAAAACAGGTATTTTCTTTTGCTAGCTGTTGAAAACTCTTCAGGAAAGTCCGTAGGAACACATTCTTGACCTAATGATTTTGTTGAGTCACTGAAGTCGTCACAAAAATCTTCGTAGTTGAGGTGAAGTTCTGCTATTTCTTTGTCCTGAACTACATTATTTGTACTAACAACAGTAGATGAACTATGTTTACTTGTAGATGGCTGTGCATTATCAGTATCATTACGTACTATTCCTTCATAAATTAAATTTTTAGATCTCATTGATTCGGCGATATACCCAGAAGCAACAGAATCTGAGCGCCACCCACCTAACTGTTTTACCATATTCATATTGGCACCTGAATTAGATAAAAGCGTGGCAGAAGTTCTGCGAAAACAGTGGCCCGTATATTTCTCTGGGTTATTTAACTTTAAATAGTTAGCAATAAGTGAAGGAGTTGAACCAATCTTGTTTTTCCCAACTGCCTGGCGAGTACATTTGCCTTTGATGTGCTGAACAAAAAAACGATCAGAAAATTCACCCGATGGTCTCAGCGATATATATGCTTTAACATATTCATAAAATAATGGTCCAATAATAAAAGTCCTGTCGATGTAAGTTTTGGTATCTTGAATTGTCACGAAAAATTTATTGCCCAAATCTTCTACCTGAGAAGTCTTTATGTTTATGAATTCAGCACATCTTAGAGCACCACATATGCCGAAAACCAGTAGAATCTTAAAAGATATATATTATAAGAAAAAAAAGATAATACATCTGTGAGAATGCATGTACAGAAAAATGTAAGTACCTTTGTTCCTAAATAAGCATCATCTGGAGCGTTGTTCATGAAATTCATAATTTGATCCCAATTTAAAGTTAAAGATTTCTTGGGCTTATATCCTTTAGAATTATTTTTGAGAATGCCTTTAAGAACTAGGTATTTACTTATATCCACTTGATTTTTCGTAACGAGCATTTTTTTCAAAATAGACCATACGCTCCACATAGTCGCAGGACATACTTTTTTTTGCAAATCCTTGAAGTAGCAAATTAAAATTTTCTCTTCAAATGAATTTGCCTTATTCTTCTCTTTCCACTTCAAAAAAGTATCATATACTAATTGGTACCGATTTACCGATTTTGTTGGCAATGCTTCTGACTCGATTATTAACTGCGCTTCTTTATCAAAATCGCGAAGTACCTCTTCCTCATCAGAGCTGTCATCTGAAGATACATTTTCAAGATTCATCGCGATTAATTAGTGAAGTTTTGTTGTGCAATGATTGAGATTGTTTACACTACGTATGGGCATTAATAGATAGGTTATACGGTATAGTAACTTGTTGATGCGTGTGAATGTATCTGTTAGTCGCAAGCCAGCAGGGAGGAAAAACGAGCATTCGGCTTACATGCGCAGGGACGAAAGGCAAATTTTAGGCCATAGTAGTAAGAAAAATAAATTGTTACGTGTAAAAATTCGTGGGTCACTTGCGCGTACCCTAACCAACAAATGAGCTAGAACAACAAAAATATGTGCTCATTCTACTCTAATGACACTTACTGTACGCGACCGTGCGAGTCCTTTTGTTGTATTTTTCGTGGTAGTTTGTGTAAAGAGTAGTGTGTGAGTTTTGGGGTGTGTTTTTGGTGTGATTTGGTGGAGAGTTGGGTATTAGTGTGTTAGTGAATTTGGTGTCCGCGAGACTCGAGTGTGAGTGCTGGCGATTCACGCGACGCACCAAGCCCTCATCGAACACGACATCCATACAACCGATTCGACCCGTCCCCTTTCACGTCTGTGGCCAACAGACGAGACGCAAGGAGAGCAGCTTGACTCTGTGTGACCCCGGCGACGTTGTGTTGTTCTACCCGTGCCGTCGTGAGCCTCGTGAGCGACGCGTAACGTAAGTAGCCTTACTGTCCATATCGTGCCCCGTGCCAGCCCTCCGATGGCAACGCAGCTCGCGTACGCGACCTAGAGCGAATGTGTGTGTGCGAGCCTCGGCTCAGTGTGAGTGATAAAGTCAGAGTCGATTTATTCAATAAAGTCTTGTATTATCTAAACTGTAATTCTCTGTGTAATTATTCGATTCACCCATATATTATTATTACTTTCCTCTCTCTCGCGATTTCTCTCGTTTTCAGTTGTTTTTGTCTTTTAGGTGCAGTGCTGCAGTTCTACGGAGTCCCCGCTCCTTACCCGTGGGCGTCCCCTCTCAGAGGCGAGCCGAGCCCGTGACTCGACGATCGCGAGATCTTTTCGTGACGTCTTTTCAATTATTCTAGCTAGCCGGACCCTGGTCAGCGACGAGCAACCGTCGTCTGGCGCGCCGTTCATCGGCAAAGCCGGCCAGGACTTGAAAAGCCCGTCAAGGCGGTGAGCACGGGGAGTTCAACGTCACAAGGTTATCAAAATATTGTCAACGATAGAAAAAACGATCACAATTTTGTAAAATTATCAGCCACGCGTTGGTTATCAAGATATAATGTAGTGAAAATGATTACAAATTCTCTTGTAATTTTCAATGCTGCGAATAAAGGAAATAAAAAAGTTAGCATCAAAGAGTCACAATTTCAATATTTAAGCATCATATACAAAACAGTTACTAAAACAATCATAAACGAACAAATAATGATAAATTGAAAGTTTGTTCAAATATGAAATGCGCGATTAGAATAAGGATTTTTTGTGAGAAATGCAATTTACATGTATGTGCAAATTGTTGGTTGGAAAAACATTGTTAGAAGTGAGATATATGTAAGAGACAAGAGGACTCACGAATATAAGCACAAGCCACGCCAAAGAAGACAGATTCTTCCCACGTCCACGTCGTTGTCTTTGGGTAATGCTGAGTGTAAAAAAATACAAATACTAACCGAGCGTAAAAAAACATAAATTTACCAATATATTTGTATGAGAAGAAGAGAATAATATAAAGAGAAAAAATAAAGGCCTTTACATGAGTATATGCACGTGAATATGAAAATATTGAAAATATCACTTTTTCGTAATGTAAAAGATAAAGTTATTTTTTAATCGAAATCCATTGAGTTTGAAGAAAAAGTTACAGAGCAAAAAAGTCTTAGAATTGTTCAAGAAACGTGCCTGATTTTTTTCAGAATTTTTTCAGATGATTTTGGAAAATTTCCAAGACTTTTTTGTTCCATAAACTTTTTTCATGAAATCAATGTTTTTCGAAATAAAAATTGAGTTTGGTTTTTATATAAACATTTTCCTTCGTTGACGCCATTTTGTAAGAAAAAGTGGTTGGGAAAATCTGAAAAAATTCCCTAAGGTACTCCAGCACTTATGATTACCTTTGATCATATTTATATTTCGAGTTTTTCACTGTAACGGGTCGAAAAAAATAATCCAAGTTGATGTTTTGCACAAAATTTTACGTTTCTTTTGGTTAAACAATCATAATTTTTATACGAAGTATCAAATCTCAAATTTGAGCCCGAATTCTGGGAGGGCATTGAATTTTACATAAAGACAGGTATGTGCAAAGTCTTTTCAAGGTCCAAAATAAAAAAATCGCCTCGATTACGAACGAAATTTCGTCAACTGGGTGTTGATGGGTTAATTTTTGGACATAATTAGTATGTCATTGTAAATGTATTAGTGTGCACTAAGTTGAGCTATATCTTCTAACATATTTTATTCCATTTTGGTGTTAACTGCTGCTTTGATTATTTTAATGAAGCTATTGTTGAATTTTTTACTATAATTCAAAAATGGTTTGTCTTGGATGTTGAAATAACATTATTGCAAAAAGCTTGTAATGATTGACGCTTTTCTTCAATATAGGACTTTGGTGGTAAAAAATTAAATAGTAGTTTCATATAGTCAACGACATCTGCATTCAAATCTTTTAAATTTAGTATTTTATACTTGCGTTGATAAATAGCCATAGTGGGGTAACATGAATTCGTGGTTATTTCTTTTACCGACCGAAGTAAAAATCTGCCCTGTTATGGACGTCATTTTGAGAACAGGGTTTTTAGCTATCACGTATACAATCTCTTTCTAGGCAGAGCCGATTAAAAAGTCACTAATTTAACGATTTCTGGGTACATTAATTCTGTCACAAAAGAAGAAAGTTGCAACAATTGTAAAGTTATTAATGCTGCGTGCATTAGGACGAAGAGGTGGACGGAATCTCTTTATAAAATCCAAATTTCCTGATGCACACCATGCATAAATTGTTGCATGAACAATAACAGCAACTCATTTTACTAAAAAAAACCGTATTTTGGATTGACAAGCAACGGCAAGTTTCACACACAACTTTTAATTTTTTAGCCGGAGTCACAGGAGATTGCAAACATATTTATGCCCTGGTTCATTTTATAAATAATAAGCGAGCCTGTCCAAGACTTTCATCGAGCAAGAGTGGGGCAAGCTTTTAAAATATTAACTGCAAAAGATAATACAGCCTTACAGCCTAAGACTTTTAAAGATGGGTTTGTACCGAATAAAAAAAGCTGAAGATGAAGATCATGTGATTCCATATAAACTAAAGCATGAAGATCTATTAGTTTCTGATAGTGTAATGAAACGTTTATTTGCTTACAGACATAAAAATCAGAATAAAATTTTCTATAGAAATATAGTGAGTGTTGTGGATCAAATTTACAGGGCCCTTAGTGAAAGCTCATTTTTTTTCTAATGTAATCGTTTATTCCCAAAATTAAGTGGTTACAGCTTAGTATAAAACATATGGGCTAAGCCATAGTTAGCGTGATGGTCAAAAAAAATTTTTTTCTTAAATTATGTACTTTTGAAGAGTACATTGAAAAATGAAAATCCTGAAAGTTTCAGCCCTCTAGGTCCAACCCTATTGAATTTTCAGGGCCTCAAAGTTGAATTTTCTTATTCTGCTGATATTCTGCTTGCAATTCTGATTTTCTGAGGTTAATATGAAAAAATTGTTGAATCATGGTTTTTAATGTAAAATTTAATGTAGAATTCAAATTTGTACTTACAAATCATATTTACTACTTCTAGACCTATAGAAATGATATTTTCAGACATTAATCATGTAGGGGTACAAAAATAAATGTGTTCGTCTCCTTCAATTAGGCCCATACTGTAATATGTTTCGATACATCAAAATACAACTTCTGATAAATTTTAGTTATCGGCAGACAAACAGAATTCATTATTGAGCTTAATATGAGTCAAAAAACAAGGAAAATTAGAGAAAAACCATGTTTCTTGACTCATATTAAGCTCAATAATGAATTCTGTTTGTCTGCCGATAACTAAAATTTATCAGGAGTTGTATTTTGATGTATCGATGAACATATTACAGTATGGGCCTAATTGAAGGAGACGAACACATTTATTTTTGTACCCCTACATGATTAATGTCTGAAAATATCATTTCTATAGGTCTAGAAGTAGTAAATATGATTTGTAAGTACAAATTTGAATTCTACATTAAATTTTACATTAAAAACCATGATTCAACAATTTTTTCATATTAACCTCAGAAAATCAGAATTGCAAGCAGAATATCAGCAGAATAAGAAAATTCAACTTTGAGGCCCTGAAAATTCAATAGGGTTGGACCTAGAGGGCTGAAACTTTCAGGATTTTCATTTTTCAATGTACTCTTCAAAAGTACATAATTTAAGAAAAAAAATTTTTTTGACCATCACGCTAACTATGGCTTAGCCCATATACAAAGAAATACCTTAAATTTTAATATAATGATTAGCCGGAATGGTCCTGGCGGACACTCGCCGACTGCCAACTTTGTTTGTGTGGTGGTTACTTACATATGTATGATTTATAATTTTATAATTTAGAATGAAATATCTTAGAAGCTGAGGATGTAAACTAAGATTTTTGCATATAATGAAAAATACTAATACTACCATTACTCTAAAACATCTTAAAACTATCACTAAAGAATTGAATTACGTCCATACAAATATATTTTTAATTGTTTTTCATATGATATTTTCCAAAATGGTCATTCACTGGTACCCGGTCATTGATTGGTCTGACTACCCTACAATGAATCGATACTTTGGTTGAAAAATATCGATATTTACACGTTCTATGTATCCGAGTATCGATACACTACGAACTGATACACAGTCCCGAGTTCCACGTCGCGGTGGTCAATAGACAATGAAAGTTCAAAAAATAACCGCAAGGCGAAAAACAGTGCTACTATGCATTGAACTGTATGTCCGACTGTTAATCTTGTTGTGTAGCGTCGTATCTATATGTATAGTATATGTTGTGTTACGCGCCACGCGCGTCGCGTGCAAGCAAGTCTTAACACGACCATCGGTAACGGCACGCACTACATGCTACACAGTATTATCACGCGAGTCGCGAACTATGAACATAGTCTAAGAGCTACACAGGTTCCCGCTTCAAAATGAATCCCGAGAGCTGAACCTAGGTGTTTTCCTCGCATTTTTTCCCGCTGAACACGAATTTGGTAGGTAGACATCGATCCGAGTGGCAGTTTTTTTGTTATCAACAATTTAATTGTTTAAACGGCCATAACTCATAAACTATTGAAAATAAATTGAAACAATTTTTTTTCATTCTATTCTAAATGAAAAAACGAAGAGATTGAATTATTAAAAGTTAAAATCCGTTCAAACAGTCACAAGTTAAAGGTTAGCCAAATCTGCCACTTTCGAGTTTTGAACAATTTTTAATTCGCTGCATATGCATCGGACGAAAAAGTTACAAGAGAAACTTTTTGTTTAGAATGGTTCAAAGAGTCGAAAAATATTTTTTATTTCTCACAATAATCAATTTTTTTACAATAACAATTATTTGTTAATTTCGTTTATGCAAAAAAACAGATCATTTCCTCGTATTTTTTTCTGCTGAACACGAATTAAGAAGTTGGAAATCGATCCGAGTCACCGTTCAATTGTTATTAACAATTTATGAAAAATTAAATTAAGAAAAAGTGCTATATCCTGATACAAAAGCAAAAAATGCGATGATTTTACCTATATGAAAATATGTTTCTCTTTTAATAACAAACATTTTCATTATTTCAAACTTTCCCAACGACAAATAGATCCAGAGATATTATCTATTTACTGTGCCAATAAATGCATCTGAGGGCAATATATAGAACTTGAGCAAATATTTAATGTAATTTTACTTTTTGAAATTACAGATTAGTAATTATCATGTTCAATAATTATAAGGTTATTTTTTATCAGTAAGCATTGACAAAATTGAAAATTAATCAATACATTTAGGTATTATTATTTGAATTCACGCGCTATGTGCCGCCTTGTCGTATCTGCACGTGGGTGGGTTTTAAGCAATGCAGGTTTTTACAAGTTCACGACTTGTTAATACTAACCGCTTAAGCAGACTACTGTCGTTTTTCTTACGCCGTTATGAATTTGTTATACTAGTGTACCTTAGTTTTGACGAGTTTGTTCATCTTATTCAATAGCGAATGATTGTTTAGTGCAGTTTTAGTAAAACTAATAATAGTTAACAATTCGTTAACAAGAATCAAAATGAGTGATATCGTGAATATTAAACTGCATCATTTGTCAAAAAAATTATAAAATCTTCACGACAAGTGAAGATGTAGGGAGGTCTATAAAACAGTATTTTAAAGAATTCAAGTAGTAGGTGCCGAAGGTAAAATATTAATATTCTTGCATTGATAAAAGTAACGTAGTCCAATTGTAAAAAAGGGATTTACATGCATAAACATGGTTTTCAGCTTTGTTTCGATATCATTCCGATTGCTATAAAAGTTTTACGCATGTTAAAACATTAAAGAATCAGCAGCGAAGATCCATTCAGCAAGTCTCAGACGATCAACCTGTTAGTCATGCAACGATGAGGCAGAATGCAAACAGATATCGTCACCAAAACGATCTAAAATTGATTTGTCATCAGTATGTATCGTTTGCGGTTGCAAAAAAGGCGTCACAAAATTGTATTGCATGAAAAAAAAAGAATTCGCGGAGAAAATTTTATGAATACACGCGTCAAAAAAAACCAGATAATTTTCTTGAAAATTTCACTTTTAACTGGCGTCGATAATTTGCTAAAAGCTGAATTAAAATACCATGGTCACTTCATGCGTTCGAATGGTTATGAAGAAAGTGATGTTACAACAAAAAGTCAAGAATCACTAGCGGAAAATTCATTTGACGAATTTTCGGACAAGGAGATAGATAATTCCATAGATGAAGAAAAATGTTTACAAAATATAATTATTTCTATTGAGCCACAGGTTCTGTTACGAAAGATTTATTCCATTAATGATGTATCGAAACTTTTGACGCAAGTTTATCATGTCGATTCGATTGAAAATATTACTATAAAAGCAGCCCTTATTAAACATTTTCAAGACAAAATTACGTTTATTTCATGAAAACGAAAGAATTTATCAGAAATTTTTATTCTAGTAGCAATATTGAAAATACCATCGAAGAAGCTTACGAGCATTGTTGTATGACAAAATGTGCCAGAGAGTTAAGAAATTCATTGAAAAATGTAGATTTTGGTTTGTGTGATAAGTTTTGTGATGAAACTGATCTCCGTTGTTCATGGAATACAACAAGTATTCCGGAACCATTTGGACTTTTTTCGTTTAAATTATTTAACATTTCTAAGAAAGATTTATACGACTTAGAAGATAATTATAGTACTGAAGAATTGTTTAGGCACGAAAACAATCGAAACAGCAGTTCCATGCAATATAAGTTAAAAATATTTAATTTTTTTTATTGTTAATAACAATTAAACGACGACTCGGGTCGATTTCCAACCTCTTAATTCGTATTCAACAGAAAAAAATACGAGGATATAATCTGTTTTTTTTTTTTGACTAAACGAAATTAACAAATAATTGTTATTACAAAAAAATTTATTTATTTTGCCAAATAAAAAATATTTTTCGACTCCTTGAACGATTCTAAACGAAAGTTTGCCTTGTAACTTTTTTGTCCGATGCATATGTAGCAAATTAAAAATTGTTCAAAACTCGAAAGTGGCAGATTTGACTGGACGTTAACTTGTGACTGTTTGAACGAATTTTAACTTTTAATAATTCAATCTCTTCGCTTTTTCATTTAGAATAGAATGACAAAAAATTGTTTTAATTTATTTTCAATAGTTTACGAGTTATAGCCGTTTAATCAATTAAATTGTTAATAACAAAAAAAACTGCCACTCAGATCGATGTCCACCTCCCAAATTCGTGTTCAGCGGGAAAAACGAGGAAACACCTAGGTTCAGCTCTCGGGGTTCATTTTGAATCGGGAACCTGTGTGGCTCCTTGACTAACAATAGAGCGGGCAATTGGGTAGCCGAACATTTCAATAACGGACAAAGAATCGATCAACCTGTACAAGTAGCTGTTGTAACTGACGGAAGAAGGACATATTGCGCTATGGGACGATACGATTATATGCAGTACAAGTTCAATTGAATCTTCAATACCCGAAGTCGAACCAATAGTTCAAGAGAGTACAGTTTCGTCCACAACGACGACAAGTTAATATCCTCATTACCGTCCATTGCACGATGTGAAAGATCGAGTCGCTGTCAAAAGTTCCCTATTATAACATTTGTAAGTAAGGCAAGTCCACTTGTGAACGAAAAAAATTCATATTAGTCTGGTCCGGTAAAAATTAAAAAGTAAGTTTTTTCAAACATTATAAATTCGTTATAGATGGCACGTATTCATTTATTACCACGAATTTACAATCGAACGTTTCTCGATGTTTACATTTTAGTGCCGAAAAAAAGCTCCGCGTGGGGGCACTTTGCAGAACCGGACGGGGGCCGAGCCAAATGTATCAAATGCAATGCTATAATACTAGCTAGCGTAAATACATCGAATATGCGCATGCACCTGACCAGACACCACGGTATTAACTTGTCAGCCGCTGTGAAGAGAAAGCATGAAGAGGTTAGTATAGCATAGCTTATAAATAATGTTTTACATTGGTCTGCTTTCATATATTTTTATATGCATACGTAATTGACATGCATGAGTTATATGTATGGTATTAATTTTTATTTGCTTTTTTACTCTGCGTAGCGTGTATCTCTGGAGTCAACAAGTGCTGTCGTCGAAGTAAACGCAGACTCCAATTCTTCAACTGATCAAATGCCTACCGTAGCAAAGCAGCCAAAATTAGACCAAACATTTCAGAGACAAGTTTCAGAAAGGTATTTATAGTGCATTGTTCAAAAAAATATTTATCTATGCATGTGTTACTTATTAGTTCATAATACCGAGGGATGCGGTGATATCGACTTGGGCTTTGAGACTTCTTTTTTGACGGATTTTTTTTCGTGCATGTCTTTAGCTCTTACTTGAGAATTCTTTGCCGAAATTATCACATGCATTGCACGATATATAATGATGTATTGTGTCAATGTGAGTTTTGAGGTTACTCTTTTTTTATACATTTTTCCCGCTTATATCACATACATAGGTGCATATCCCGTATGATTTTCAAAATTATCTTTTCGTTCCATGTCTTTTCGCATGTATCACCTGTATATGGGTAATGCTTTTATGCAACGAATGAATGTAAATTTTGAGAGTTTTCTTGTGTGCAAATCCCGCGTAAAAAAATTTAGGTTTCGCGAAACTTTTTTTAAGTTTGGTGATTTTGCCGAGTTTATGTCAACTTCATATGAACCTTGGCCTATGTGACTTGCCAAACTTACGTTTTCATGGACTCATTGATTGTGCAAGTTTGTCGAAACTTAATGTACATTTTGGATAAGTTTCTACGTAAAATAATTAAACTTTTGCGAAAGTGTCGCATAAGTTTTGTGAAACATTCCGTAAAACTCATATAAATTTTGTATAACTCTTGGCTTATGCGACCCGCAAATAAAGGTTGTCATAGACTTTATAATGTGCAAAGTTGATAAAACTTAATCTACATTTGGGAGTAGCTAATTATATTTGGTCTAAACGTTTAGTTTGAAGTTGGGTGTAAAAAAAGGTAAGTAAATAAAAAATAAAATAAGTATTTATAACATCTTTTATTTTTTTTAGAAATTTAAATCTCAGCATCATATTTATTAATCGTCGCCGTGGGTTTTCACGGTGGTTAGTCGAATCAAAAACCCTGATCCCGATGGCCCTGTATCATTGCAAAACCCATCGAATTGTACAATTAGTCGTATAATAGCATCAGAGTCGTTAATACCGATGTGATTTTCTTAAGTGGCGACCACTGAGTATACTCATTACGAAGAGATGATTTGTGCTCTTGCCCTCTTTTCGAAAAAAAAACACGCTGCAATAAGCACATTTAGTAAGTTTATTATCGCAAATAAAGTAATAAGTGAAAAAGAAATGATTACAAAACTCTCGTTCTTTTCTATACTTTATTTACGATTATTTCGTAGATCATTAATACGAATAATAAAAATTTACATTTTCACTGAGAAATTCCACGACTATTCATTAGCTTATTTAGCTAAAAACAGTTTAAGCATTGTTGCTACGTCAGTTTCATGTGAGAGATTGTTTTCTAAGGCTGGTTGTATTTTAACTGCGGATAGAAATCGATTGAGTCCCAAAGCATTTTAAATACTACATGTTTTTGGCATCCATTAGCAAAATTGATTGGGATTTTTGACGTGTAAAGTCTTATGTTTTTAAATATTTTCTTTATTTATAGAGTATACAAGCTATCAGATGGATGTATTACTATTCGTTTTAATAACTATTTACACAATTATATAATAATGTATTGATTGTAGCTGTTATGATTGAGGCTGTTTTTTAAAATTACATTTAATTATCTTGAGTTTTGAGTTGAGATTGCATACGAAATACGTTGCAAGCGTTGCTTTGTTCATTAAATTTCAAGAGTTCTTTAATATAATTTCTTATGTAAATTTTATTTCTAATAAAATAGAAAATATGTAATTTGCATTCATGTTTTTATTATATTTTTCGGTTTCCATATGTATTATTATCACACGTATCGAATATCGATATTTTTGTACTGAGCACTGAACTGCCCAGTAGTGGCTACCGAAGCGGATCAGTACTTGACTATGCAGTAGCGCTTACTGGTCCGGCTCAGTAATATCTACCGAATCTTCCATACTATCCTTTAAATTTAAAATGATTTTTTTGTTCAAGTTATTTCTAGACATGGTACAACAGACTATGGTACAACATATGTTTACCTAGCGTGTCCGAAAGCTCATCGAGCATATTGGCTCGTTGTGTAAAATAATTTTTGGCTTGGTTAAGAACTTCCTTGACCGAATAAAGAACTTATGTTCATCCAGCAAACAACATCTTCTCATTTTCTATAACCTTCCCAGACTTCTCACTTCAGCCGCTAGATGGCCACGAAGCGAGGATTGTGCTTCCTCAAGCGACTGGACCGCCGACGCTTAATAGTAACGGTTCAGACTCCAGCAAAGCTTGTGAGGGTATTTTGGATAAGGCAAATAAATGGTGATACAAATAATTACAGTTTGAATAATATAGTCACTTATATTGAGTATAAAAATTAGAAAGAGTTACTAGATACAACGTTTCGCTGAGATGGCAGGCGGCACTTCTGGATGAAACGATCCAATTGTCCCCGGACGGGTTGGATTGGCACTATTCACAATTGCGAGTGCACGTAGTCGAGTGATACTATCGACTTGTATCACACGACAAAGTGACGAATTAATTTCTCGGTAAATATCGGAAGTGCGATATCGGCTTCTCAACGACGATTGCTTCCGACTAGTGCCGGCGTCTTAGCGACGAATTATGAATTGCACTCCGAACGACTGTTATTAGGCCGGACCGAGATTCACGAGTCAAGCGTGAAGCAGAGAGTGTTCGTCAATCGTACTTTTAAGTACTCCGGGCCTCATCGCAGATCGCACGCGCAAGCGTAGCGAGGCGGTATCGATAAGCTAAGGCTTTTCGTCTTTTCCGTCAAGCTTCGTAAATGCGACGAGCTTGTCGTCCGCATTCTTGGCCGCGCGAGTCCTGTACCTATGTTGCCATTGTGGCCATTTCTGTCGTCGACTTGTCTGTCGTCTTCTTGTTTCGTGTGTGTATGTGTTTGTAAGTGTGTGTCAGTGTTAGCCTATACACTCTGTTGAATCTTTGATCTCTGAGATGGCCGACCGTGTTGATGAATTCGCCGCCGACGTTGCTCGTCGTGCCGAAGAGGTTACTCTCAGCGCTTCAGCTTCCAATCCTATCGTTCCTCCTGCTGCACAATACGCCTGTGCGGCCGCCTCGTTGTTGGTGGTGGTCGAGGCCGGGGTACTGCTGAAAAGCCGCCTACTAGGCCTGGAGATCCACCGCTCAATCATGAGCAACAGGTTCTCGAGAATGCCCAGTCGCTACCTTTTCCCAGGTGTAAGACGACCAGCGTGGGCTCTAAATCCGAGTTGAGTTACTCTTCGAAACGCATAACTCGTTCCCAGTCCACGCAATCCATACCTCAATCAGTCTCTCACTTCGGTGATCACACCATAAAGACGACTTGTGTGTTTTGTGAAATGCATAAGGATCCTTAGCCCGAACATATGCCTGGTGTTCCTTTCTTCACTCATCGACGTCAATCTGTTATTAGAGGTGATTCACATTTCCGCTACGTTGCTGAAGACCACAATTACCTATTGGAATCGATCCCCCAACTCAGACAACCTAATGGTGGTGTCCTGCCTGGCGTACCCGTTGCTACTCCAGTCGGCGGATACTACCCTGATCAACATTTGGTCATTCGCCATGATGTGTTCTTCCCCGATACTACTAGCGTTGGCAGCGTACCGCTAGATAGTTTAAGTGACTTGATGCGCAACAACACAGTCAATGAAAAGCTCTTTGGTGAAACCATTAATGCCAAGCTTAATATAAATCTCAATTCCTGTAAAGCTATGGCCGGTTTGCTTCCCTTGGGCTTAGACCAATTTGACAATACGGCTCTCTATACAAAGGGTCTCTTCTACGCCCTTCTAAATGCGCGCGTAGTTCAAGAGGCCATACCTGTCGTATACCCCGGATTGGGTGATGACGGTCCTATTGAGCAAATTGACCTTAATAATGCCGTTGCTAACAACTTAGCTGACCTTGTGTCAGCAGCAATGTTGTCTGGGCGGTTTATACTGATCCAAGACTATGACTTTGCTGCACACAACATTGATATAGTCTCTTGGTTGACCTATCCTGGACGTCGAGTCGCACCTAACGGCAACCCTACTCTAGCCGCCTTTTGTGTGCATTTTCCTGTCATTAACTTTACCATCCTTCGCAGGCAAGCAGCTCCCATTGATATCCCTGCCCCTGTCGCCATTCCTGCCTTCCGCATATGGCAGTTTCTATTGGACTTTGCGACTACGCGTGTAGAGCGAGATTTTATGGCGGCTGGTTTATACGAAGCAAGCCTGTTAGCCAATGGTGTTTTGATGAGATTGAATCTGCTGGCCGGACAACAGCCTGTGCAGCCAGGCATGGTTGCTGCTGCTTTCCAACATCAAGCAGCTGCAGCTGCTGCGCATTTGGCTCAACCTGCTAATGCTCCTGCTGCCGCGAACAGGGCTGACACTGGTGATAACCACCAACTTATAGCGATTACTGATTATGCTAACTTGACCGATAACGTCCGACATCGGTACTGGATGTGTTTTGTCTCTCCCTTGCTTGAGTCTTATGGTGAGTGTGATTTACCTAGGCCCCACGTTGGGCGCCAAATTTGTGAGGGTATTTTGGATAAGGTAAATAAATGGGGATACAAATAATTACAGTTTGAATAATATAGTCACTATTGAGTATAAAATTACAAAGAGTTACTAGATACAAAGTTTGCTCGGGGCGCCACTGCATGTGAAGCATGCGACTCTCAATTACAAATCTCAGGGGCGAGTTCCTATAATTATTATCGACTATACGCGATGGCTCGGAGGAGGTGTTGTGTGTGTGTGTTGTGTACTATAGGTAACGCAGGCCGGCCTCTTCGGCGTCGATGTCTCCGTGGACCCTCTCGATGGTGGATGGCGTCGGCGTGGCTGGGATAGCAGGCGGCACTTCTGGATGGATCGATCAAATTGTCCTCGGATGGGTTGGATTGGCACTATTCACAATTGCGAGTACACGTAGTCGAGTGATACTATCGATTTGTATCACACGACAAAGTGACGAATTAATTTCTCGGTAAATATCGGAAGTGCGATATCGGCTTCTCAGCGACGATTTAGAGAACTAGTGCCGGCGTCTTAGCGACGAATTACGAAGTGCACTCCAAACGACTGTTATTATGCCGGACCGAGATTCACGAGTCGAGCATGAAGCAGAGAGTGTTCGGCAATCGTACTTTTAAGTACTCCGGGCCTCATCGCAGATCGCACGCGCAAGCGTAGCGAGACGGTATCGATAAGCTAAGGCTTTTCGTCTTTTTCGTCAAGCTTCGTAAATGCGACGAGCTTGTCGTCCGCATTCTTGGCCGCGCGAGTCCTGTACCTATGTTGCCATTGTTGCCATTTCTGTCGTCTTCTTGCTTCGTGTGTGTATGTGTTTGTAAGTGTGTGTCAGTGTTTGTATGTCACGCGCGGTTGAACCAATGTGTCGAACGAGTCTCGTTGTGCGGTGAGAATCGTATCTGCCTTCTTCAAGGCCACTGACAACGGCGACTTCGACGCTCCATCACTAAGCTCACGTATAACAAGCTATAAGAGTGTTGCCCGCTTATAGTAGTCAGTTTAATAAAATCTTTCGCATTTCGCATTTCGATTGATGCGTTTTCGCCAATATTATTTGGTTCTATTTTTGTTTTTTAATAAAATTAAAAACAAAATGTTCAAAAAGCAAATTTTGGAATTTTCAATTTACCTAATGTGATCTGTAAAGAAGATTAAATCTTACAATGGTAATATCCCATATTTGGTAAATGATCATAGACCAGTTAGTAACTAAATTTCTATTTTATCAACAGCTGTTTAAAGCAGCAAGCTCATGCAGTTTCATCTCGAAGTATTCATCTCGAGCCAATGGCTAAGGGGGACGAAAATTTGCAACGTATTCACTTTTTGACTCCTTATCACTAAACTACGCTGTATTCGTACGACTATTCTATAGGGTAACTAAGCTGGTAAATATACAAGTGACCAACAGATAGACGATTGTTAATTTTAATGATTATTACAATTTTTCATGGTATTCAATGATTATTACTGTTCATCATTAAAATAACCATTTGACTATCTGCTGGTTGCCCGCCCATTTATTGGCATAGTTACCCTAATGAGGATAGAAAACATCAAGAGGTGCAGTAGAGCATTACTGAATAAACACGTCGAAGCTGATCATCAATATTAGACTGTAATCTTGTAATTACACTGAAACAATTTTGCACTGAATTAGTGATCAACTGTGGTTTTGTATTGATATCACACTTTAGTGTCTTTAGTTCATAATCAACAGTTAACTTGGAAAAAGTTCCGATGATGGTGACAGGAATTTAAGTTCACAGTGAACGCGATTATCTAGCACTTTTTGTTGTCGGGGGGCTTGGACTATGTTCTAGTGAAATCTTACATAAGTGAGCTTATTTTCTTTAAACGTTAATATATATTATAAAAAACTATGTTGTTTAAAAAAAAATTAATCTCATCGTTTTATCATAAAGAAAACAAATACTCATTTTTTTATATGGGTCAAAATAATACTTTTTTACAAAACCGTGCGCACGTATGTCACCGATCTTGACGCGTTCTTGGTATGTTATGGTACATGGTAAAAAGGTCCCAAAAACAAAATTTCAGACCCCCCCCCCCCACTTCCGGTATAAACGTCTATTTTCTATTTATATTTATTCTGAAGCCCTGAAGTAATTAAAAAATCTGAAAAAATTCATAAAAATACTTTTCAACAATTCAAACAACCTTGAATTTTTTCAGATTTTTTGAGTGCTTCAGGCCTTAGATAAAATCATTACAAATTCTGAAAATCGAGATACGGCGATATATATGAGCCGATGTAGAACTCCAAAATTTTTTCAGTTTTTTTTCGCATTGAAAAACATAACCTTAATTTTTTTCAGATTACCTAACACATTTTTTGAAGCAAAAAACCGCTTTTTTAAACGAAAATAATTTTTTTAGGACGATACGGAGCCTCGAAAAATCTGGAAAAGTTTTTTCCTGGTTTTTTTCATCAAAATACATAACCTCAAATTTATTCAGATTTTTCAATTGAAGGCGATAATTTCTAGAGCCGAAAAATGCTATTATTAACAAAAAAGGTTCCTAGAACCCGATGGTTTCGGTAAAAAAATTTGAAAATATTTTTTTGAATTCTTTGTCAAATTTTAATAAATTTTGACCTTTTCAAGTTTTCGATTGAAGCCTCCTAGCTTAATCTATAAACTGATAAATTGGTAATTCAATTGTAAACAATATGATTATAAACGATTTAGACATCACCCCTCGAACACTGATAGTGTTAAAAGGAAAACATATAAGTTTGAATGTTGCCTTTGCCTTTGCCTTTCCTGATGAAACAAGCAACAACACTAAAAGATAAGTTTTGTACTCATTCAATTTCTGTAGCACTATAACGAAGGATCCATCGTTTAATTTAGGCGCCACAGTGGATATAAGGGAGAAAAACTACGAAGAAGTTGTCTCAAAAGATAATTTAAATGAACGCGACATTTCGGACCATAAAAAACACTTTCGTGATATTTGTCACGAGGCATTTACACTAGAATTAAGCATGATAACACACCGAGATAAAACTCACAATGAACAAAAAAATTACGCATGCCACAGATGCGAGAAAAAATTTGTGAAAAAATCGAGTTTGTTCAAGCACCAAAAGTCAGTACACGAAAATCACAAAGATTTTACCTGCGACAAGTGCAAGAGGAAATTTGAACAAGAATCAAGTTTAATAAGTCACAAAAAAATATTCCACGAAGTTTTCAAAGATTATTTATGTGAAAAATGCGCGAAAAGATTCGGAAATAAACATAAGTTGCTCTTGCACATAAGAACAGTTCATGAGGGTCGCAAAGATTTCGCATGTGACAAGTGCGAAAAGAAATTTGGAAAACAAAGTAATTTGACAAGACACCAAACAATAGTTCACGAAGGTCGCAAAGATTGTTTACGTAAAAATTGCGGGAAGAAATTCGGATATAAATATAATTTGCTAATGCATATGACGACAATCCATACAGGTAGCAACGATTTCGCATGCGACCATTGCGAGAAAAAATTTGGAAAACAAAGTAATTTGGCGAGACACCAAAGAATAATTCACGAAGGTCGCAAAGATTACATATGTGACAAATGCGAGAAGAAATTTGGACAAAAATCGCATTTGTTGAATCACCAAAGGATAGTACACGAAGGTCGTAGAGATTACGCATGTGATAAGTGTGAAAAGAAATTTGGAGATAAAAAAAATGTGAGAGTACATCAAGAAACATCCCACGAACGTCGAAAGAATTACACATGCGACAAATGCGAAATTAAATTCGAACAAAAATCGAATTTGCTCTCTCATCAAAAGACAGTTCATCAAGGTCTCCATGATTACCCATGCGACAAATGTGAAAAAAGTTTTGGTAGAAAATCAACATTGCTTTTGCACAAAATAACAGTACATGAGGGTTGTAAAGATTTTGCATGCAATAAATGCGAGAAGAAATTTGGACAAAAAGGGCATTTGCTCTGTCACGAACAAACAATTCATGGAGGTCGCAAAGATTACGCATGCAACAAGTGCGAGAAGAAATTTGGAGAAAAATCAAACTTGATTAAACACCAAAAAGCAGTTCACGACATGAAGTCTCAACCTTATCGAAAAATATGAGATTTCTTAAATAGACAGTGCTAATAGTGAATTTTAGAATATATTGGCTCTAGAAATATTCTCGATCAAGTTTAAAAAAATTTTATTGGAGCTACTTTCATTTTACATAATTAGACAACCTCGCTGTATAATAACCAAGTTTATCATGATAATACATTTTTTTATAATGGTTTGCTTTGATATCAACTTTTTAAATATCTTTCAAGCGCTTTTTTCTCATAGTCGAAAAAATGTGCAGTATCTAATCGTCAGATCGTAATCCAGTCTTTACGAATAATCTATTGCATTTACGTATTTCTCGAACTCATTGCAGTCATATGCTTGTTTCTCAGAGAATACCATATATCTTATCAGTGATTATAATATAAAGCAACGAGTTTTTTACTTGGAAATTGTAAATATATATAAATAGATCCTTATATAGATGTTTTTCCTAAAATTTCAATAAAAGTTGTGTCCATGTGATTGTATCTTACCTAAATCTTATGCTATCAACTACTATTACACATTTGTTCATATTCGCAGTTGGTGCTTTATTTTTGAATCGGACAACTGCTAATTACTACTCGGCGTGCATTTTTTGGCTCATGCATCGAGAGTTCTTTTTTGTACGTTTTTTTTGGAACTGTGAATGGGGCGAGCGTTTAGATGGCTACTGGATTTTTTTATAATCGCCACGTAATGATATGCGATCCTGAATCGATCAAACACCCACTATTGAAAGATCTTGATAAATTTTAAAGAAACTATTGTGAAAACCATTCAATAAATTACATAATAATGATAACTAGTAATAGCATAGCTTCTGCTAGTTGAATATTATTTTATCATGTCTAAGAGCCGGTATAACACTTATCAATAATTATGAAAAAATACAGAAACAATACCTAATAAGTGTTCTCAATACTAAATAATTTTCTAAATGGGCGTATGCTTCACAATTATGGTTTAATTCCTCATGCTATTTGAAAAATCTACTCTGAGTTGATGAGATTACTTCGTTGATGGCAATATTACTTTTTAGTTCATCCATGGATACATTTTTATTTTATTGAGACAAACGAGCGAATAACAACGTGACGTTTGACGATCGGATTCTAATAGGAATGAAAGCGTGAAAACATTATAATCGATGAGCGAGTGTTTACATGATATTCATGTAAGAGAAGTGATACTCTCTAATTATACGCCCAAGAAGTATCTCGTGTATCTTTAAATTTTCATCATTCTCGTGAGCAGACTTTATTTATATTACACGCTAGATAAATTTTTTAGGTTAATCAGTTTTATAATGAAATTTCGGTTAAAAATTGTTCCTTTGACGAGAAACAAAAGCCCCAGCCACAAAGTTAATGCATGTTCCTTGCTCTTTTTGCAGAGCCTCCACTATGAAAATCGATGAAAATGTCATGGAAAAGTTGTCGTCGTCGTTGTTGACGTCGTATCGTCGTGCTTGTGTGTGTGGGCGCGGGTTGTAGAATTTAATTAAATATCTTTGTTATCTGAAAAACGCAATATACATCGTCGGAAGAGGCTTCTTTTGCAGTCGCGAAACTATTTATATAAAAATCGTTTAAAATCGTCGCATGGGGCAAAGTTTTCACAATATAAACGTGATTACATCTACAAAGGCAGATGTATACATGTACGTATGTATTATGTATGTATACCCTCGTGGTTTGCCACGAGCTCGTGCACCAGGACACTGAGGGGATAAAAAAGCTTAATATACACACTCAAAACCTAGAGAAAAATAGGTCAGACTTTAATGTAAATCCCCAAGTTTATATCGCGCTTCCGTAGACACACGAACACGCATATAATGCACGCATTCGGTGCACCTACATGCCGCGCATTTCAACGCGGTATTACACCCATTATTCATTCTGCGACAATGTCGTATCTTCGCTACTTTTCCGTGATCATGCCAGCGGCCGCTTGGCACGTACTTTGCGCAATTAGCTTTTCAATATGGGCGACTTCCGGATCGCCTCGAGCTTCGTCTCTCTATACGGTTCTTCCGAATTTCAGGAACGAATCGTACGTAGACTTATATATCGTACACGTAAAGAAAATCAGTCAAACCCAATGGAGCTTGCACGTATACTGTATCCTAAACCGTACGACGATCTGAAAGGCACGTACGAATTTTCGTCACGCCGGCCAAAAAAGGTCGAAGTAGATTTTCCCTTCGGAGAGAGAGACAGAGAGAAAGAGTATTGACATGAGATTTTACTTGGGTAAACGAAGACAAATCCATTACTTATATAGAGAAAAGTTGCCGTTTTTTTACGGAGGAGAGGGATTTTACGATCCGCAAAGGTGACACAATGCCAGTTTTCGAGGTAAATATGTATTCTTTTAAAGGTAAAGATTCGCCTTTTTTCACAGCTTTGCGAGTTTCCTTTTATCACATTTTATTTCAATTTGAAAGATAGAGCAATCGAAGATAGAAAAAGCAAATTAATAATCAACAATTAGCAGGGTGTATTATTCAGTATCATTTCGCGCGCGTCCATCAATTTTTTTATTAATAAACATACACTCAAGGAAATGTGCGCATACTGCGTAAAAAAATTCTCATGAAACAATTTCTTGCTACATGCATTTGTTGCACAGTATGAAATTTTCAGTTATTTTCTCGTCTCATTCAAAAAAAAAAAAAATACGCATGGCAAAGAATTTTCTATTCACGAGACACGGAATTTTTCGAGTCTTCTTGATCCAATGGATTTTTTTTTTTTTTGATAAATGCTGAAGCATCGCATCGTTAATTAAGCCATAATCACCCTGTATTTATGCGCATCCATACTCTCATTTTTATAACTACGTAGCCGTGCTGTCTTCCAGAGAAAAAGAGACCGCGCGTTCGCGCGGCGGAAAAGTTTTCCCCCCGAGCCGCGCGATCTGCACACATTGAATATAAATAATACGTGCGCTTACGATACGCGTTTATGTGTCTATACGAGCCCCAGGGCTAAATAGCACCATATCTCCTCGCTCGAGGTCTCTTTTATATACGTTAGGTAGGAAAAACATTTGTTGGCGTGAATTTTCAAAACCGCATACGAGAGTCGAATATTTCTTTTTATTTAAAACATTCTACAAGCCCATCCGCGATTAAAGCGTTAATTCCGCTTTAATATTATGTTGATGTATGCATTAAGCGAGACCGTATTAGCTCGCCGTGCTAAGGAAGATAGAGTTAATTATATAATACGAGCGTGTATTTAACGTCGCTACGCATACACACTCCGCGAACAGCTGTTATAAAAAAAAACTTTTAACAAAAACAGCAAAAAAAAGAAACGTGCGCGTGCAGAAGCAAAGTGTGCATAACGCTTCCCCAGATCGCAAAGGGCAAAGTTCGAATTGTACTCGAGGCGCGGCTTGCAAGCTCGGCTCGCGATTCTCGAGCTATTATTACCCTCTTTTGGGGCTTGCGAGTTCCTTTGACGCGCACCAGAGTCGCAACTTCATGAAAGAAGTAAAAAAAAAAAGGAAAAAGGAAAAAGGGAAAAGGAAAGAAGGAAAGAGGAAATTCAGCGTTAATTGCTCTCTCTGGATCTTTGGCTGGATTTTAATAACAAGATCGTTGCGTGTCTTTGTGTTTGTGTGTATGTGTGAGCTTGCATGCTAGAGCAAATTACGGCAAGGTCAAAGAGGAGCATTGTCATTCGTCACATATGCCTTTATACGTTATACCTGTACGTTTGGTGGTTCATCTTCTCATCTTCTCTCTGTCTCTCCCTCTCAGAGAAATGATAGCCAAGGGATCTTTGCTCTATGCGAAACGTAATCGCACACACATACACAATCCAAGCATGCTTGATGTATACGTATAATATTTGCAAGGATGCAAAGGGAGAGAGAGAAATGGAGATCCAAATGGTATACGGCTAGTGTGCATACAGAGAGTACAGAAATCGAGAGGGGAAGAGATGCATCAACAAGAGAAGAGTATCGCGCGTATTCTGCATGTAAGCGAGGATGGCATGGCGCCCTGCTGCACATAGTAAAATAGCAGCGACACTGGCATCAGTGGCACCAGTAGCAACGTTATAGATATAATATATAGCAGACAGCTCCTCTCGTTGTGCACGCGCGCGAGTCTAGCTGCTACTGCCGCCGCCGTCACTGCTACCGCTGCTGCTGCTGCTACTGCTGCTGCAGTGTGCGCCAGAGTAGAGAGAAGAAAATCGATGCCCCTCGCACAGGCACGTACACACACATACATTATAAGAGAGACAGAGGGGGAGACGCGGCAGCAGAGGCAAGTCAGCAGCAACGCGCAGCATCCCGCGTATATTCTCCTCTCTCGCTCTCGCCACTGCTGCTGCTGCTGTGTAGCACTAGACTCTCTCTCACTACACTTATATACATACATACATCCACTCTCCATTTTCCGCCCCTTTTGCCCATGCTCTATAGCGTGCTCTCTACCCCCTTGCAGGCGACGGGCGAGATATTTCGTCGCCGATGCTGTGCTGCTGCTGCTTTTCCAGTTGGCGCTCGTCCGTTTCGCTCGACGCATTGCACACACACGCCGCGTTACGTTTATCCGACGTCCTCTCGTGCACGCGTCTTTTTCACCCTCGACGCCGTATCGAAAGCGGAAAGTCCGAAGACTGGAGCGTGATTTTCGATTCCACGCCGATTGGCTATTCTTTCCATTTCGATTCTTTTTTTCGTGGTTGTCACTTTTTTTTTGGCAGTCTAGCGCATTTGTTCTTCGGCTAACGAGTTTATTGTGCTGTGCGCGTTTTATGTAGACCGGCAATTACGAACTGTGCGCGCGCGGATTCTGCGGACTGACTGGCGAAAAGCCTCGTCGCTAAGCTTGTGGGTGTTTGTGTCTATTGTGTGCTCGTGGATGTTTGTGTTTTTATTTCTTTTTTTTCACATCGATTCACGATATCACTGTAGTGTGTGAAAACAACAAAAGCAGCAGCAGCGACAACAACAACAACAACAAAAGAAGATAGCATCAGTCGCGCGCCATTCGGAGCCTGGCGCATTTATGTAATCGAGAGAGAAGCGACTCCTCGACTTCTGCCTGCCTGTTGTATATAGATAATGTGCACAAACGCACGCGAGTGAGCATGCTCGATCCGTAGTAATACGCGTGCGGCTACGTTCGAGCTTGCGAGCTTTTTTCGAGGGTAAGCTTTAACTTTTTTTTCGCAACTATATATAGTTTCTCAGTTTTATGTAAAATTTTGCGTACGAATTTTTTCATATTGATATTATTATTATCTGTGTCTTCTTTATTCTCAAATATGGTTGAGCCGGTTTAAAGCACAAGTCGAGTAATTTGTTGATAGCAGACGCAAGCGATCGATAAGCTCTTAACGTAGCCGACAGTGGTGCACGTGCGCTTGCAAGCTCGCTCTCTCTCGTCCTCGACAGCCTTAGATGGCTTATTCCTGGTACATTAGATCGCGTCGGTTTCTTATAATTGCTTGAAAATACATTTACGCATCGATGAACAACGATACGATTGTCTCCTCGTGTCCGATCGTTGTTTTTTTCATCGCTTGCTCGCTTCGTTGGCTCCAAATATATTCCTCGCGTATAGTGCTAGGAGGAATGGAGAAAACTCGAGTTACATAGATAAATGAGTCGAAAAACATGATGCATAATGCCAACTATTTTGAGAACTCTAATGCGTGTGTTTGCGTCCGAGTCGATATCCGTGCGTAGCATATACGAAAATCATGTGCGTCGAAAAGCCGCCGCTACCGCTGCTGCTACTGCTGTTTCTTCTTCTTCTTCTTCTTCTCTCTGGCTAAATCTGTGGTTTGCGTATCTTGTATATTGATCCGCGTGCTGTATATACGTATATATACGCGCCTCTGCTACTGCCGCCGCTACTGCTGCTGCTACTGCACGCTGCAAACCTCCTCGCGCGCGACAGACAGACACTCGTGCGCACAGTACCGCGTACACACGTATATTAATGCACGCACACATAGCGAGCTTGACTTTATACGGTACAACAGCAGTGGTAGTAAGTGTATATACACACAAATACACCTTAAAGCTCATTGGATTATATACCACGCGGATTTTGCCAAGCTGCTGCTGTTTCTGATGCTAGTGCTGCCGAGAGCTTTCGACGCACAAGTTCAAAACATTTACGACGGATGTATAATTTTTTGACGATCGTGCGCTTGAAGTGTACGAAAGGTGTGTGGGGTGGGGTGCAACAGCAACACATGACGACGCGACGTACTGTAAAAGTTTAAAACCGTATAACACGCCGCGCGAAGTTAGACATCGCGAGAGGCGACGCGCACAAGTTAATTTTCACTTGGAATTTCATTATATATACTGCCATGTATATAACGCGTACGTACTCGTTACATCGAGTGTGCATTTAGGAATTTACCCGGGGACTGGAATTTTCTCTTACCCCAGCAGCAGAAGCAGCGTACAACAGCAGCTCTCGTTCGAACGCTGCGAACAACATTCGCCCGGAGTTAATCGCATTTCCGCGGGAGAAAAGAATATTGAGAAAGAGAGAGAGAGCGACGCAATTTAACGGAAATACGGTGCGGTTTGTACGCGCTTACGCGCGACGCGACTTTTTTACACGCACTTTATCTCGCGGCCATGCGGAATAGCGATAAAAATAGATATGGTGACGATGCTGCACACTTAATCGCATTGAATAAACTTAAGGGTACGTATATAAAATTGACGTGAGACGACGACGACGACGCAGCAGCACACAGGAACTCAGTGGCTCTATCGTCGTCGAGTGCTTTGCAAAAAATTTCCATTCCCTGGAAATTGCAGCTGGGCTGTCTCTAACCAATATATTATACGGCAGCTCTTTCGCATGCATCCGTATAAAACACGTCTGACGCGCACATACACATACACCCACACATACACACACGAGCGCGCGTACTTACTTTTATAATGAAAAGTTAAGAGCGCGCGTTATCTCCCCACCCAGACACATACGTGCTTGTAAGTATGTGAGTCTCCGCGCATAAGAGAGAAAATTTCTTCGCGTTTGATAAAATCCACCGAGAATTTTAGATTAAAAAGACTTGAAAATGTTATTATAACGCGGACGTGATCCGTGACCACGAAAGTAAATATAATATTTAGAAAGAAAAAAAAGGGCGGAGGCCTTAAACTAATTTATAAACGGCACCCACCCCTCACTTGATTAATGCACTAAATGAATTTTTTCTTTTCTTTTTACGTGCATATAAGTTTAAGATGATTTGCTATTCCAACAAAAACAGAAAAAAAATCAACGGGAAGAACGGGAGAGCAAAAGTTGATTACGTAAGATAAATATTCAAGGTTCGTTCCGTTTCGTTAAGTTATCCGTAAACTCTTTAGTTGGAATGTAGGCCAAAGATGGCAAGTAGGTAACGCAACGCCTTCGTGGATAGGATATAGTAGTAGCAGTGGTGTATACGTATATACATGCAGGGCTCACATTTAGATACAGATATCCTTTATACGTGCCCCACGGCTCTCTTTCTCTGTATATATTGACGTTTGTGTGTGTATATCGTACTACTAGAAAGACTCGTCGAAGCGACGGTGGGGCACACACAGGGAGAGAGAGAGGATCGCCCAAAACTGTTTGTTGTGTGAGTGTTGGGGAGCGATTTGCCCGCAGCTTCTCTCTCTCCTCTCTCTCTCTCTCTCTCTCTCTGGATAAACAGCCACGTCGGACTGTACTTTGGCTTTTCTACTTTTCCCCGTGCGCGCGGCCGTAACAACAGTCCATCAAGCTACGTATATAAAGCTCTCTGAGTATACATAAACTCGTATTTACGTGCTCTCTATATATAATTTCATTTTAAAAATCGACCTTTATAATAGCTACTAGCTATTATAGCCAGTTTCGGAATAACCTAACGAGCCTCTCGAGTGCAATATGTAATCGGAAATTTCGCTAATATTATTATGTACCGCGTGTCCCGTATAGTCGCGCGCGCACAACGATATTGCCAAGGTACAATAAAAAAAATAGGGGAGAGAGAAAAAGAGATTAAACTCGAGAGCGCTCGAATGGATGTCGCGCGTAATATATACAACGACGCGAGAATCAGATTTGCTAAACGTATCGCGCGCCTGCGTCTAACATTATAACGCACATATCCGAAAGGTCGTTAAATAAAATTCGATTTTGTGCACGCAGTCGCGTGTTACAGGTCGAAAAGTTTTTATCTCTCTTTCTCCCTCTCTCTCTCTCTCTTTCCTCGATCTGAGAGAGCTGTGGGAAAATTTTTATTCCCCGTCTCGATATAACGCCCGAGCTCGCTGGGGCAAAAAAGAAATTCAAGGACACGAAGGTCGCACGTTGTCTGCTGCTCCTGGATTCACCCTATACTCAACACACTCGCGCACAGATATACACATACACACACTTATATGACACACATTATTCTATCATGTGTGTGGTTTATGTGTGCGAGAGAAACAAAAGGACCCGCGTACGTTGAGATAATTTATTTACGTGTTTTCGGGGCATCCGAGAGCGAGTATGTTCGTATGTGTGTGCGTTTGTTAATTATTTTCACAATAAAATTGTGGGAGCCAACAAAAGGATTTCGTTGGCTCTTGCATATTATGTGCCAAAAGAGAGAGAGAAAGGTAGATAATGAGTGCAAAATAATATATAAAGTACGCAGGCCATAAAATACATTGTTCCATCACCATCTCTGGAGATCTTCCTTTGCTATTATATTATTTTACATGCGCGCGCCGAAGTCAACAGCAAGGAGAAAAAATCTAGCTCTCAGCGGGATTGCAAGTAACAGACGATTTTTTTTTAAATCTATTTATAGAAAAGCGTCAAGTTTTATACTATCATACGCGACAGATGTGTATAATAACGGGACCGTGTTAAATTCGCAGTATAAAGTTATACGAAACGGTAATTGGCACACGTGATCGAAAATTTATATCAAATGCGTCTCTGTACGCGTGAGAGAGAGAGAGATAGCGAGTTGATAACGAGAGAAGCTCGTATATATAAATGTACTGCGCGCCAAGTCCGTATCATATGCGTATGGAAAATATATGTCTGTAACAACGGTGCACGAGAGAGCGAGAGAGCAAATTCATTATAAATGGAGGTAAAGGTACGCCTGTAGTATATATTATTATGTATACACGGCTACGGCGCAGGTGAGCGTTAAAATAAAATTCGAATACGCGTACAATTACGAGAGGAGGAAAGCTCTAGGCATGTATTATATACAATAACGTCGTTAACGACGTTTTAAAGCGCTCTTATGTGTGTGCATATGTGTGTGCGTACATAACAGCTTCGATCGCCACATATATGCATCGAGTGCGGACGTCGAGATTTTTAATGCCACACCACTACGCGAGAGTGAGTGAGAATTTTGAAACGAATTTGCATTCGAGAGGGTCGTTGTTGTTGTCGTTCTTTATTTGTATACATATGTTGCAAGCTCTCCAATCCAGAATTACTTTGCTGCCAGACCGCTTCGTCTCGTTAAAATTGGATTTGACTCCCTCTTTCGTCTAGCTTGCGGAAATGAGCTCCTTTATCCCAAAGTCGCTGCATTAATGCACGCGCACACGCGCGTACAGCAACACCACTAGTAGCAGCAGCAATACTCGCGAGAGTGGAAAATGAGATGAAACGTCATTGGAATTATATTATATCTGCTGCAGCGGTGCTCGCAAGCACGCGCCAGGCGTTAAAAACCGAATGTGTATTTTACGCTACACGAGTTTAGTACATAAAGTTTTCCACGATGTTTGGCGCGAGTCGTCGTCGTAATCATAATAATAATTACGCAATTTTCTACTCCGTTCCGAAAAAAGAACCCGGATTTCGATTTTCGTCTCTTTTCCAACTTTTCACATAGATGAAAGTAATCTCTCTTGGCTTTCGCAACGATTATAATCATAGCTCGCGGATTAAATTTTACCGCACGCCCGCGCGCCCTCGCGTCAAAGAATCGTCCAAGTGCTTATCGAATTGTGTGCGCGTATATCGGCTGACGGCAAATTGCTGCCGATATACGTACACTATACCAATCTAGCTGCCAGTGGCACACGTTTATATCCATTCGCGAAACCGTCGGGATATACTTCAAAAGCGTTTCGCGGAGCTTTAATAGACCTTTGAACGCAGCGCGTGCGGGCGCAAGCACAGCAGCATCGAGCAGCAGCAGCAGCGGGTCTTTATGTAACAAACGAGCTTTCAATGCGTAAACTGAAGTAATTATAAATAATACACCGTATAATACGAACGGCAGTCGATATCGCCGCTATATAATACGCATAATAATGCTTCGGGGGTGGAACTATGGTATTGCGTTGCAATTGAAAATTGTCGTTAATCAAGTTCAGCAACTTGGAGAAATGATATTATTCACTTTCGAGAGCGAGCGCAGGCGATAGATATAGCGAGGCTTGACAAATGACAAATTAACACCCATATTGCGATATAACGATAGATACTTCAAATCGCTTTCGGGCACGTATTCTATAGAGATATAAAGAGAGAGGCGACGAGGAACGAGCTTATGACGAGCTAAAATGAATGACACGTTTATGCACTGTTGTGTAAAGCAGTGCATGTAGCAGCACCCCATCAAAAAGCGCAAGTTAATCAAAGAATCTCTCGTGAATATTAAAGTTCGAAGAGTGGTGAATTTTTACTTTTTATCGTGCACGAAACTGATACAGTCGTACACCTACCGTATGGTATATTGCCATGCTTCGGGCTATGTGCGGAATACATTTTAACATTTCATCGCGCGAGCTTTTATGCACATACGGCATGTGCACGTGTATTTTTTTTTTCGACGAGCACGAATCAAAGTTTTGCTATACTATGCACACTGCTTTTGTAGGTATTCATTTTTCGAACTTGGCCTCTTATTTTACTTTACAAATTTATAAACGATGTCACATAATATAATGTGTATGGCTTCGATATAATAATTTTCGCACATAAACTTTGTTATATAGCTCTCTCGATTCTACGGTTCATAATTTTAATGCACCACCGAGCGCGCTGCAAAATTTCGATAAATTTGCCCGCGCGTGTTTGACCCGCGTGTTCCTCTTTTTCGACTTTTATTGGTTTCTCTCGCCGTCGGGGACATAGTGCGAGTTTTGGACCATACTTAATGCTAGTCGCATATTATATGCTGGAGTAAAACAGGAAAAGAGGCAGTATATATTAGCCCCCTCTGCCGCGCACTCGAAATATTGAAAATAGATATTTTCTGCGTTTGCGTTTGACTATATACCGCGATGGCAAAGTGGTACATATAAAAAGGCGAAAATAGAGCGAGAGGAAAGTAAAAAAAAAGAAAGAAAAGGGATGCTGCGTTTATATAACGAGTTATATATCGTCACGTGTATTTATTATCAAGTATTTTAGTCTTTTCACATTTCTTCTTCTTTCCTTTATTTTTTTGTCGTGATGATTCGCAGAGCTTTTGTGCTTTTAAAATATTTTTTTATACCTTTGATAAAAAAAAAAATCCTTTCTCTCGTATATAGCTCGCGTGCCGCGCTAAAGTCGAGATTATACAACTTCTCACTCTCTTGCTCGTTCTTTTGCCGCGCGCTCGGTGAAAATTTTGCATTGTATTTATTGGAGTGAAACTTTTATCCCGTATTCCCGAGGACGAATGAAATATATGCGAGCAAAAATAAAAAGCAGGATTATTGTCGTGTAGCATCGAATTGTAATGCTTAAAAAGTTCTCTCTCCGCGAGCTTAAGCGCGCGATTATTCAACTTTTGGATCGTGTTTACAACGATTCTTCCTTTGTGAATTTGAATATTGGAAATTGAAGAGACTCGATGTAATTTCGGTAATGAATGGCTTTTGAAGCTGCCGCTACTGCAGATAATGATGATGATGATGATGCTGATGATGGCGTAGAAATAGCAAGAGCATTGAAAATCCCCCAATGAAATAGACTTCTTGTGAAAATTATAATCGCATTAAACGTAATATATTACAGTGTTGAAACCCGAATGCAATGTATTTATCAATTAATTAATTGATGCGAATACATTATCATTAACGATCATATAAACCTCTCAAAGCAATTCGATTAGAAATTTATGCGTTCATTGGTGCAATTGCCATTATATCGAGAAATAAAAAGTTTCGCAAAACTCTGTCTCTGATACCAATATATGTAAATCGCGCGCAACTCTTTACAGGAAAAACGAAACGGGGCTCTCTCGGGGATTTTCATTCTTTCGTGCGACAAGCAGTGATGGATGATATAAAAAAAAAGAAATACATCGATTTGCTACATAAGAAAATGCGCTATCAATTGATTTATTCTATTTTCAAATGTGTATGCTTTCGCGTACTTGTTTGTTTTTTTTTGTCTTCCATCCGAGCCAAGCATATGGCAGCAATATCATCCGGAATGCCGAGAGTGTAATTTAACGGAACATGGACGAATTTTGCAGATATATGTACGTCGAGTACTGCTGCGCGAATCGTAAAATATATACTACTGGTATACCTGTATATAACTCGTGTGCGAGTTAGTGGCCTATTGTTGCATCTCTTCGTCGTCGTCGTCGTCTCTCGAGCAAAGAGAAAAAGTCGTCGATCGTCGGGATCGCGCATGTATGCGATGCCACAGAGAGTATTCAAAGTGCGCCGCGCACTTATAAAATTTGCATTCGCCCGCCAACCCGTATCCGCATGAAATAGCTGAAAGAAAGAAGCCCTTCGGATACTTGAAATTTCTCTCTCTCGCTTGCTCTCGTCGTGTTATGCAACTTTTTCCGCGCTCGCATTAACGTCTTTCAATTCGTGCGTTATATCGACCAAAAGTATGCTGCACGACCGTAAAAAACAAAAAAAAAATCAAACATTTTTTATTGGTTTTCTTTCTCGTTTTTATCTGGAACATGTGTGAAGTATTAAGGTTAAAAATTGCCACGACTCGTACTACGCTGCATTATTAAAGGATCTGCCGAACGATGGAATAAAAAATCGAGCGTGTACAAGGTACTTGACGCTCTGCCACGCCCTCTTATGTAACATACGTACATACACGCGCAGCGCGATGATGAGTACAATATATGGAACCAGAAATTGAAAATGCAAAATCTATTTATCGTACGCAAAGACCCCCAGCTGCGCGTGTATACCAAATGGCTGAGTTTATTTGAATACAAAAAAAAATAAGGGACAAACACGCGCGTCGTTCGTCGGAATCGATTCTATTTCCTTTTGACAGGTCTGCTTATTGTACATGTACAGACTTCGTTCTCTATCTCTCACGGCCACGGAAGATATTTTTGCAATATCGCATTAAAAAGTAAAATGTAATCTTTCGGTAGAGCGTTGATGACTTCGTTTACACAGAAAGTTAAAATTTTCGAGTCCTGTCCCGTCACGATCCGCTACTATTCCAATTTATTTGCTTCGTTGGCATGCCATCCCTTTTTATAGTGTTGAAGGGCGCGTTCAATGTCGGTGAGGTTGAACAAAAAAATAGAAAAGAAAAACAATCATTTCTTTCGGACGTGTGCGCGGTGAAAAATCGGATCCCCAAAAGAAAAAAAAAGAAAACGCAACAAAAGAGCTGACGCGCGCTGAGCGACATTGCCCACGCTACGTCGCTTTTGCGCCGATGCTCAGTACCCCAGAAAAAGTCGCGGAATTATCGAAGGTTTTTTCGTTTTACTTCAATTAAAAATACTTTTCGGGTAATTTATCTCAAATAAATCAATAGTCCGGCCGTAACGTATATCTATTGTATGTGTAACCTGCACTCGAAGAACTCGTTCAAGCGAGCGCGCGGTAGGGACAAAATAGAGGAAATTATTATACCCATCCGTTTGATCGTTCAAAATTACGGATCTCGTTATAATTCATACTTGCTCTCGGGCGTGTCTCTCTCTCACTCTTCTCTCTCCTTCGATATTATATATAAAAGCTCGAACGACGTCTATTATACGCGCCGAGCGTGCAGATGTGCTCTTGGACTATATGGGCAAAGCTACGTAGACCGTGAAATGCTCCGCTCGAAATTAAAAATTAGTGTGTAATTTTACAGAGTACATTCGAAAATGAAATTCCTCAAAATTCGAGACTTTTAAGTACATTTCTCGTGAATTTACAGAGACTTAAAGTTGGATTTTCATTTTAATAAATGTTATTCTGCTCTTTCTAGAGTTATTATTAAAAAATGTTTGAACAATGATTATTTTTTATGTACAATTTTATGAGAAATTGAAATTTACAGTAAAAAATCATCTTTATAACTTCCATACTCTTTAAAAATGAAAATATAGAGTGGATGCTCAAAATTAAACTTGTTCATCTTCTCCGGATAGGACAATATTGTAATATGTTCATTCGAGTCTCGAGCGCCAAAATACAACTTTTAATTAAATAGTTTCTTCAAATGACTTATAAATACACTTTGGTATAGCATTCGAAAAATGTGAAAGCAAAGAAAAATTCTGAAAATGAGGGAAAAAACAAACTTTTTGATCCTTCGAATTTAAAGGCTAGTGAGCTATTTGTTAAAAACTAAATATGTACTCTTGATTATTACATAATTGGCTACCATTTTGTTACTGGACATTTTACGGTTAACGTGGCTTTACCCATATACGTATAATATAGTTCAGCCGACGTCATCGTTGCAAACCCCGTGTCCGGAAATAAAGGAATATCGGAAGAAGTCGACTGTGCGCGAGTACCAACGACGATCAAGCGGCAATGACATTATATGCCATATCCACCGAAGCGGGTATCTCGCGCGAGATAACGTCGTTTTATGATTTTTCATTTGCGCCCAGGCTTCGAATCGCTCCCTCTATTTTCCAGCTTTGGTTTCGATTTCTCGATGCGCGACGATCCATGGCGAGAAAATTGAATTAATCATCATAGGTGTATACACGCACGCACAAGTGCTGTACGAGTGCTCGTGACTGCACTCGACGCGCACGACTGTTTACGATATATCCTGTATAGGTACACACAACACACCGCACCGGTGTGTACGCGCGACTACGACGAGTTTGAGATTAGTTTAGTACATTATAATCCGTGAGTGAGCGCGCGCGAGAGAGAGAAAATAAGTTTTGGAGTTAAGCGCGCGAGCAAGCAAACACCTAGCGAGCGAACGGTTGCTCCGGCGCTACTCCTCTCATTATGCAATGAGTAATTTAATTTTTTTATTATCATCCTCGGCTCTCTACTTGGCAACGATACAGCGCCGATTTATGAACGACGGGACTCTCTTCTCTACGTGTTATTTTTAATTTTCATTTTTCGCAATTATTTTTTTTACTGCTGTTTGGAAAAAAACGAGTTTTTACAGAGTTAATACGTTACAAAAGCTTGATGACTAATTATTTTCTAACTGTTGCGCATACGCTGCTGTGCCATGATCCAATTTCTTGATAAAAAAATAAATAAATAAAAAATAAATTGATAAAAAAAGTTAATGAGAAGTTTCATCGCGCCTTTTTATCTAGGAATCGACGATATCGCAGGCAAAATCATTTTAGTTATTGACGATAGAATTACGTATTTTATTTATCGTTGAAATTGCAGAAATCTGTCGAGGGAAGACGATATGCGAGTTTTTATTACACAATACTACTCTAACTGATCGTATACCGTCATTTGTGTGACGCGCCCGCGCGCGCGCATGTTAACTCGATTCCATATCGAATAACTTGGCGCTACAACAACATCAACAACACTAAAAAAACAAAGCAAATAAGTCAAAAAAGCACGGGCAAAAGAGAGGGAGAAAAATAAGCGAACGAAATGAAAGGGAGAAAAAAGCGAAGATGAAGTAGTAGAAGTCGCGCGGGCTCCACGCGTTCCAGCAAAAGAACGTCTCCGAAGAGCTTTTTTATATTATATATCTCTTATTTGTATCAAGAAAGAAATATCCAGCTGATTTTTATCAATGCTGCCACCGCTCTGCAGTACGTATATTATATACAGTAGATGTATACAGCAACAACAACAAAGCTTCATTATACGCGTACGAGCTCAAAGGGTGTGCTGCAAGCTCTCTTATAAGCGCAGCGATGCGTGTGCACTCTCACGAGAGAGAGAAAAAGAGAGAGAGAGAGTCAGAGTCGGAAAAGTAAATTTTTCCAAGCGCTTGTATACAACCTGATGGAGGGGGCGTGAGTGTGCATCGGGAGAAAACTTTTCTCGTTTGCCGCTTAATGAATGAAGCTCGAATTAGGTTTATTACGATCTCCGCAGCGTACGTATGTATATATATATATATAAGAGTCGCGCGCGCGAGCTTGCAGTAAACGAATGATCGATTGCTGGCTCGCACGCGCTCCAAATACGTACACACTTGCGCATGGGTATATAATGCGATACTTGTTATGCGCAGATAGATATCTAAAGTTCGTGCGCATAGTTTTGACAACGAAATTTTGAGAGTATTGATAATTCGATGTAATTGGAATTCGCGATGTAATAATATTATTATATTATTACGAGCTACCGGAAGGGCTAATTATACTAATGAACTATACAGATCTTGTCTACCATTGTCTATCTCCAGCTCACTCAATTTATTCTTGACGACGTCGGGATGTCGACATTCTATCCTCGGATTCTCGTCGGCCTTTTATCACCTCGGTGCACCAATAATAGTAGATGATTATGATTACGATTTTCGAAAATACATTGTATTTTGCGGGAGAGAAGATATGACGTCTTATACTGAAAATAGCAAAAAAAAACGTGAAATTTAACTTCTGGTGACTTGTTTTCTATTGTGGATTGGACAGTGACATCTAGCGTTAGAGCTTCTACTATACTCGTGTTGTAACGATTAATTACAACGAACTGCTTTGATTATGTACGATTCTCGTGACGGCATTCGGAGAGTCGAAATGAGCGAGTTTTGGTAGGGTTGAAAATCGAGAAATTCACTCGATTATTAAACTTTGCCGACTGCCTGCAAGTATCAACTGGAAGGGTTGGAAAATGAGTGTGAAGAAATATTAAACCTTCCATTATGTACTTATAATCTTACCAAAAGGCAAAAGGCACCGGAAATTTTACTTCGGGTAATTTGGGTTTCACTTTTGAGTTTGTTATACTTGTATTGCAACGATTAATTAAAACGAGCGAAGTTTGAAGAGTTTCGAGTTTTACGACGGTTTTACTTATAAACATTATTTCGTCGCATTAAATATGCGCAAACAGACAACATTATTTACTTACTTTTTAAATAAATTTTTTTCAATCGAATTTGTTTATCTAATGAAATTTTAATTTGTTTAAATTGACTTCTTAAATTTATTAATTTTTAACGACTTCGTGAATTCTCTCTAAATGCAGATGAATTTTACTATTTATTCTCCAATAGATACATTTCCACTTATTTGTCATTTTTGACAGTGAGTGCTGAGACTCGATGCAACAAATTCTATGATTATGTGTACGATTCTCTTGACTACATCATACATCATATGTGCGAAGTGTCGAGATGAGCGAGTCGCAAAGGCGATATTATACCCGATATCATACACGCGAGCATCGTCTGCAGTTCTGATTTGGCTCTGACTCGATGTACACGCCACGAGTCTCGTTTAAATCGCACGACTATCGTGTAATCAGAAAATTACACGCATTGTTTAATTTATGTATTGTGTACGTCGTCCGACATGCACGCGTCTTGCGCCAGTCATGCCGGCGGTGGCTCATTTCGAACGCGCTATAATTCGTGTATATACGTATGCCTTTGCTCAAGTAGCCCTGTATACAGCTCGAGTAAGATATCAATGCTCATCGTGTGCCTTTTTTTGTTATTGTTCCAGAGATTGCCATTGTCCCAAGCCTGACGACGTCGACAAGGGCGCATTGTTTGTGCGCTGTATGCAAACTTGGTAGACGGCCGATGATTAAAAGCGCGAACTTCGCTCAGCAGGTGGCGAATTCATCTTCCACGGATCTAATATACACGACGCAGAGAGTACGACCGCATGTGCGCAACATTTATTCGACGAGCTTCTGCTGCATATATATAACGTCGACGGCGATGAGACTACGTCAATATGGTTAAAACAGTCAAAGGCGGAAATGAACAATCTCTGATGGGCTGCTTGCGTCGCTGCCGCTGCTGCTACCGTAGCTACCGCCGCAGTCCGGGCATAAGTTCTTCGTGCCAGTCGTCGTCGTCGTCGCCGTCGGAACTGCACAGGCTCCATCGTCACTGATGCAGCACTCCGTTTCTGCCGCTGCATCAAATGCATCGCAGTATATAACGGAGTTTAGTGGTGGTAGTGCAGTAGCAGCTCGACGTCGCTGTAGAAGCATAAACAGCTCGCTCGGCGGTGCATAATATAATACGGTATGTCGCGCACGTGTGCCTCGCTCTCATACATACATACGTGCATATACGCACACGTAGACACTCACACAAGGATATAGTTAGATTTATTATATACACGATATACGTATAGCACCGAAGCTCGATGCGCCTCGCGGCTAGTTTGATTTATGCCCTGTGGCGTGGTTATCGACATACACACACACATACGCACGCACACGATGTATTTATAGATTGCAAATATAATAGCCGCCTACTACCCTCCGAGATTGCGGCGCATATACACACACACTCACACACTCACACACACACACACACACACACACACACATACATAAGCGACGTGTGTGGGTGTTTTTGTAGCTAAAATTTACCTCTGCTGTACGCGTGCATCGTATGTGCACTTTTCGTACGTAAAGGGATTTTGAAAAAAGTGCGAGCGTGTGTGCGTGTGTATAAGTGTTCAAAAAAGGAGAGAGAAGGCTAGTTTTCTGCCTGCACCTGGAAAATACATCACCGCAGATACGAAAAGATCTAACTGCGTGCTCGGCGGTGAAAGCTTCAGAGCGCGCGAAGAGCTTTTTTTCCTGCTCCTTTTTCTTTCCGATTTATGTACACACTCGATGCCCGCTGCACCGGAACGTATGCGTACGTATGCGCACGAGATTCGTATAAACCAAGTTCGAACTGCATTTGCGAGCAAAAATTTCGCCCGCGAGAGAGAAAAAATGATGGAGCAAAATTTTTCACGCGCGGCGCGTATACACTCCCGTGTGCGGTCTCTAATGCGCGCGGATGAATTGATTCGAGCGCCCCTTTTGCTAACGACGTATAACCGACCTATGCGGCATACTCGGTTCTTCTTTCTTCTTCCTTTTTTTTCCAAGTAAAGAAAACGTTAGAAGCTAGATGGAATTTCGCACGCTGCACAAAGTTCGCTTTTCTTTTTTCTTTTTTTTTTTTGCTCCACGCTTTTACTTTTTTTGCAGAACCAAAGCGTGCAAGCTCGCTCGCGTTCGAAGCTCGAGAAGTGCTGCTTTACTTTTTGTCGATCCGATCTCGCGCGAGCGCGTTATACGTCTAGTGCAAAGTCCTGTTGTTTTCTCGCTCGCGCCAACAGTTCTCGTTGATTAAATGCGAAAGACAATTTACGTTATTCCCGCGGGTGGGTGGGCGCACATAAACGCATGATAAACACATATGGCTACGACGTACATAATGCACATAAATGCACACGCGGGATGCATCCGTGTGCCTGGCCGTGCGATATGATGTTGTTTTTTTCTTTTTTCTTTTTCGTCGATGTGGAGAGAGAGAGAGAGAGAGAGAGAGAAAAATACGAGCTTACATTTATGACTCTTTCGGCATTAAAAAAAAGCACACATTGTCTCTCCTTCGCGCGAGCTTTTTGTTCGACCGGTGGGGCATGCACCACTCTTTTTTGAAAACACACAGAGAGATTTTTAACATTTATAAACGGATGAAAATAAAAAATAAAAAAATGATATTAAAAAAAAAGTAGAGAGAAAAGTACAAGGACAGCGGGGTGGGCACGTGTCGAGGGTGACACATTTTGTGACGATTGTTTTTCTATCGAATTTGTAGAGGGTATTTACATTTTATTTTTGCGAAATGGAAGTGCGCCGCGCGCCCATTATATGTTTTTCGCGCGATGTGTGCCACACGCGCGCGCTTCAAAATGACCCATTTACATGCGTTATGCCACTTTGGCCGAACGCGATCATATACATTCGATCTTTCTGCTCGATGAATATGCAATAACACGTGCTGCTGCGCGCTAATCTTTTCGTACACACACACACTCACACACATACGCAATCGATGATATTTAGCACGAACTTGAAATACTCGTGTCCTCGTTACAGGATACACACAGCCGAACAGCAGCATCATGACGACGACTACCACGAGCACGACGCGCTGCGTCCTGCTCCAGCGGATGCTGCTGCTGCTCCTGCTGCTGGCCGGGGTGACGCGCTCGGATCAGCGACGCGAGCCGCGCGGCTTCAAGGACGTCCAGCTGATGATGAGCCAGCAGCAGCAACAGCTGCAGGCGCTGCCGAGGCCCGCGCCGGCCTCCTGCGACTTCGAGCGCCACTGCACGGACTGGCACTGGAATCACGTCAACGGCAGTCTGGGCCTCGCGAAGCCGCCCCTCGCCGAGTTCGCGGCGCCCACCAGCGATGCCAGCAAAAACAAAGACGGTGAGTAGCGCGCGACTATCAGTAAATTGAACGATCGACGGGTCCAGATTGCACGACGACGCACACACGAGCTGTTGTGTATATTATATACGGTTTTTCTCTCTTCTTTACTTTTTTCAAATGGAAAACACAACAACGACGACGTGTGTGCAATCGCTTGCTCGCGCGCATGTTGTTGTATACAAACAATGCCTGTGTGCAGGTGGCGTGTGCACGCGACTTATTACGCGCAGGTTTATTCAATAAATCAGTTCAGTACGTTAACGGGTGGAGCACGAAACACAAACAAAAAGCTCACGCGCGCGCGAGCTTTTTCACGCTCCGAGTGACAATTAACGTCTGCATCGACTCTGTAGTTCTCCTTTATTTTTCCGCCGAGTTTATATAAATGACGAAGGCAGATCCAGATGTGTTAAACAATCGTTTACGCGAGCGCGCGAGATAAGGAAAAGTCGGCTTCATAATTCGATTGGTCGTTAGAGGCTCGGCGCGCGGAAAATGAGCGAAGAATTAGCAGGAGAGAACAAAAAAGTCGAGTGCTTTGGGCGGCGGCGGCGATATGCCTCGCGCAGGCACCCCTCAGCTTAGCAGCGGCAGCGCTAATGTTCAAGAAAAACTTGTGCAAAGATTATCCCCCCCGTTCAGTAGCAGCAGCAGCAGCCACTGACCTCGTAATCATTTTTGATGTGTAGCACCTGCAGCACTATAAGCTGTACGGCGACGACGACGACGACGACAACGCGATGAGCAAGTGTCGACGGTCGTTATATATTTACTCTTTTCAAGTCGAGCCTCGTAGTCGTCGTCGTCGTCGTTGTCGTCTCCGGTTAATATAAAGTGACGACGATGTTTGAGGTCAAGGGACTCTCTCGCTTACTCTCTTTTGCTCACTTTCGCGTATCATCTTGAAAAGTTTTCAACGAGTTGTACTGCTGCTGTTCTGCCTATAGACACTCGACGAGTGCGAGATATCCTTGTGGACCCACTCGCGGTTATAAACGTCCCCTGCTCGCGCATCCGTGTATCGAAATCTTTTTTTTATTATATATTTATCTATCGTATTTGAAAATGACTGCCTGTCTATGGTTACAAAAAAGGCACCTGAAATTTAACTTCTAATAAAATAATTTGCTTTTCCCTTGTGGATTTTACGATGACATCTATCGGTAGAACTTTTACTATACTCGTATTGAAACGATTAATTGCAATGAACGTTCGCGAATTAATTTTAATTTTAAAAATACTAACTGGCTTTTGTTAGTTTGCTTGAACCTAAAAATGGCACAGCTTATAGCTCCCTTTCATACAGCCAATAAAACCGTGTGCTATAGCCCAGAACTAATAAGTTTGAATTTTTGAAATTCAAAAATGTCCTTGAAAAATTACTAAAAAAACGCACATTTTTTCTGTATCTCAAAGACTTTTTTGTTGGCGGACCATTTTAAACGCTATACTAGTTCAAAGTCTTTGCACCATAGATAAATATCATTTACAATAAAAAACAAATCGGATCGCACAATACAGTTTTACACAATTTGTTTTATCTCTTTACATCGTAGGTAAATTCCTGTACATGAGGGGACCCGCGGCCGACCAGCTGTACTCGAGCGAAATACCGCGCAGCACCTCGGACTGCTATCTGGAATTGGCTGTGCATCAGGTCGAGATGAAGTACGGCTCGATTAGCCTCGTTATCGAGACCTTCAACAGGACCAGCTACGTCGCCGCGGAGAAGGGCGGCAACAATGCTAAAAGGTAAGGACGCAGTGTGCGAGCACACGAGAGGGTTTTCATTGCTCTTAATTGTTTCCTGACAGAGGAAGCACCGTGATAGGTTCGAAAACGAGCTGCCTTGAACGAGGTGTGGTATGATAATTTGGTTTGAGTATTCGTAAACTTGATTAGGGTCCCCACAAATTAATAGTGATATTATGTCCTTGTAACTTACCCATGATAATTAACTAATGAATTGCATCTTATCGCAATTCGTAATCACGAAAACCGCGCAGCAAACTCGCACAGTCGATCGGGGTCAGGCTTTAAATGCAATATCGATGCGAAAGCTGTACAAAATCCAATTGACTTACTAATTTCGATGAGGCCAGACAGGTGACCAGCGAATGCGCGACCGCAACTTCGGGTCCGGCATCTCAGCAGTTGTGACACCGACGATGGTAGTTCGACACTGGCACATACAAATACACGAAAAAAAAACACAACATCAAGAAGAATGGCCTGCTTGGCTCATGTGAAACGAATAATTTCGCGAGCCAAGATGAAAATCTGCTTGTGGCAACTGAAAGTCGCAGTTGACGCGAGCGCAAAATGGTAACATAACCATGCAGCAATGACGCGCCACTGGGCCATTGTAACTTCGAACAAAGTAAACACTGTGACGCACTGAACACACGCACACGCGTACCACACAGCAGGAGACATAAAATGGACACCCCGCGACTCGTCACTTAATACATGTTGCATGTAGACGCACTCACGAACACTTATTCACACACAAACACGGCGAACAGCGCTTGCGGTTCGAGCCGAGATAGCGAATTTTGAAACCAAGTTCTTCGTGCACTCGGCAATACTGCACGTTAGACGCGGGCGTCTGTGTAGACAAAAACACATCGGGTTCGAACTGTATACCGCTGTATAACAGCGTGGCCGTTACAGTGACCGTTGAGCGGCATACAGTTCGAACCCAGTGTGTTTTTGTCGATACAGACGCACACTCTTATTAATACTAGTCTAACGTTCAGTGTTGCCGAGTGCATTTAGAACTCGGTTTCAAAATTCGCCATGTCGGCTCGAATTGCTATAGCAGCGTTTGGCGCGTTCGTGTGCGAATAAGTGTATGCGTGAATGTGTCTACGTGCTACGTGTAAAAGTGACGAGTCGCGGGGTGCTCATTTTATGTCTATCTGCTAGATGCAGTATTTTCTTTGTTTTATTCGGTCTATGATCTCCACCATAGCTCCACGCCTTCGTCATGCAGGTTGGAGGCACACCACATTTTTGAAGCCAACGAACTCCGTACCATAATACCCGCAATAACAATGAAAATTTATTACCAAAAAACTGATTTTGTGAGTACCATTGAAATAAATTTTTTTTCGATTTTCGAATTCTTTTGAGAGAGGTTTTTTTTTTTAAATATTTGCGCAGTGGTAATGCGAAGAATGAGTAGTTATACTTGAAATTAAAACTAAAAGCAAACGAATTTGTAGATTATCAAAAGAAGTACAATCTGAAAATGAACATTGATTCTTTTCGAGTTTTCGGAAGTTTTAGTTTTTTCTTTTTTTTTTGCAAGATTGAAATATTTTTTGAAACATTGATTGAGAGATTTCTTCTAGACAGAAAGTAAGCAGTAATTTTGATAAAAGAGCAGTTGAGATTTTACTCAAGATCAAAAGCTTCTTGAGATTCGAATGTTATTTTGAACTTTTCATTCTGAAAAAGAAATTTGTTTAAAATATTAATTTTTTCCCAATTATTTTTTTTAATAAAAAATTTTATTCGCAGCTTTCGTTTAAATTTTTCTTCAAAGAATTTGTACATGTGCAACACTATAATAGCGTTCATCATGTTTATTCATACAGTTTATTTCGAGATAATATTTATCATAAGTAATGTATTTTCAAAGGTTAACAATGTATTTTCTAAACTCGAACGAGCATCGAGGTAGCTGTCACGAACAAATGCGATGCTAAACAAATCAATTACTGGAGCGCGCTCTTACATATATCTCGACGCGCTCCTTTTGTACGGTTTGTGGTCGAAGTGGAGACGCGAGAGCTTGGACAGATTTCGGTATCTTCTTTTCTTGTAAGTAAACTGCAGCATCTTGGTGTGAATCGTGTTTTTCTTGGCCTTCTCGATAAAGATTCGCCCGTGACACGCTCTTATTTTTATTGTTCGCTATTTTTTTTCACATTTGTTACGAGTCACTCTCAATTCTGGTAAACTTCAAGTGTATGCCTCCGAGGGGTGACAACAAGAATGCTCTTGGATTCTTCCTGTATGGAATGAGAGTTTTGTCGCAGACTTCGACTCGGTAATTCTTCAGAATTTTCACGAGGCCCACTTTTGATTGTATGATGGCGAACCGCATTGCTGAAAAAAAATTTAGAATTATTAGCCAACTATTTTTTAGGCTCTCATTACTTTCCTCATTACTCCTTCCAAAAAATTAAATAACCCTAATAATAGTAGACTACCCATACACTTTAGTTTTCCATTGCACAGGCATTTACTCACCAATACAATTTCTCGGCCCATCGCCGAACGGCAAGTAGTGGGATGAATGTCTCGTATTCTTGTTTTCCTCGCTAAATCTCTCGGGGTCGAAGATTTCTGGATCGGGATAAATTTTCGGATCGCGGTGAATAGCGAAAACAGGAATCAAGAGCCTCGTGCCGGCTGGTATCGTCACTTTGGTGCCGTGAAAAGTGTACGGCTGCGTAGACCGCCTCATTAGCGAGGTAAGCGGCGGGTACTTTCTCAGGGTTTCTAGAAGAACAAAAAAAAAATAAAATTTACCGTCGATTACATCGATACATGGGTCGAAGCTTACCATTGAATACTTTGGTCCATGTAGCTCATGTTTTTTATGCTGTCGTATTTGATCTGTCCATCGTATCTTTTCAACTCCTCGTGTATTTCTCGTCTGAGCTTGTCCTGTATGGACTGGTGCTTTGCCAATTCGTAGAGGGCGTTACTAATGGTCGACGAGGAAGTCTCAAATCCGGCGACGAAGAAGAGGAACGCTTGGGCAGTTATCAGGACATCGTCCATTTCTGAAAGCAAGGCAGCGATTCTACACAAAGTTTCACACGTTGCGATATTCGACAATTCCAACAAACACTTGCTTACCGATATCACCGGCTTTTTTTGGATTTTCCCTGAGCTCCATCAACAGGTCGACGAAATCCGCTCGCCTCACGTTGTTCTTCTTGCGATACTCCATGGTCTGACGCATGCTCTCGATGAAGAAATCGTTGATCTCGTGATCGTAAAAGAAAGCGGGGAACCAGTTCACCATAAAGGGCAGGTACTCCTTGATACGCGACTTGACGAACTTCATGCCGTTGGTCCGGAAGATTTTCCGGCCGATGATGCGAAACTGGCTCTCCCCCTCGGTCAGGGCGTTCATCTTGAGGCCGAAGGCGCACGAGCCGATCACGTCGGTGGTGAATTTGGCCGTGATCTCGCAGCACTCCATCACCGGGTCGCGCTCGACGCACTTGGCCAGGTACTGCTCGAGGTGATCGGCGCACTCGACCAGCAGATAAAACATGTCCTTGAGCTTGCCCGAGGTGAAGGTCGGTGACAGATTCGAACGGAGCGGACGCCAGCCCTTGGGCTCGAGGAAGAACAGCGTCTTGAGGAGCGGCTCGACCTTGTAGTTGCGGGACAGGCCGCGATCGGCGAACGCCGCAAAGTCCTTGATCAGCACGTCTTTGACCAGTTCCGGGTCCTTGACCACGCAGATGGGCTTGCGACGATCGTAGATGCCGATTATCGGCTCGTCCACGTACTCGTTGTAAATTTCGGTCAGGTAGTCGCCCAGCGACATTTTGCCCCATATCACGTCCTTGACATTTCCGAAGAACGGCAGAGGCTTCGGTCCCGGGACTTTTTGACTGCTCCAGAAGTTGTAATTCGCCACGTAGTAGTAGTAGATGGCCAATAATAGTAGGCACACTCCACTAAGCAGCTCGAAGCTGCCCCAGCTCATTTTGACTTTTTCCGAAGTTTTGAATCTGCAACGGTTAACGGGGGAGCTATGATGAATCGATCAAGCAGTAAAGTCGCTATACGCATTAAGCCTGCAGTTGTTGTTGCGTGAAGTGCGTAAATAACATTTTTTTTTAAATATTATCAAGATTGTGTGTTTACAAATTTTTATCGCACAAATATTTTTTCGCGCACTTAAATTACTCGAAAACAAATCACAAAGTAGAGAATTTATATCGTGGGTAATGTAATACGTCAAGGTTCTGAAGACATGGTTGCAGAAGCCCTTATTGATACATTAAAAAAAAAACTGCAATAGATTCTTTTACCTGCTCGTATTGTTTCTATCTGTACGCTTATCACTTTTATTTCATAATTTAAAGCACAAAATCCAGTATTTAGCCGAGTAATATCACACGAGAGCGTCTCGTACGTTACTGACGCTATTGAAGTTGATAAAATTCTGTACTTCTAAAAAAACACTGCAGCTGTTACATAAATGACACGATGTATAAAAATGATTTATGAACGGTGTCAGCCTGAGTCACATCGTTTGTGCAAACTTTTTCGTCTACGTCTCTTCAATTTATAGGAAATCTTTCTCGCGGTTCAAATGCACTTTCAACGTTCGTCAAAAACAAGTCCGCGCGAACTGATGCCAGTGTATGCAGATTGTTTTTATCGGTTCGTCGGCACATTGGTCATATCTATTTCTCACTTAATTTCGGAATTACACATGGCCAGTTTCGATCGCGACGATATGCCAATTTTTTTTTTATAAAAATATTGATTTTTTTCCTCGTCTTGTGCCTACTTATCTTATCGTTACACGTAATATTCAGCAATCATTGTCACATCCTCCACAAGTATAAGACAAATTTACAAAGCAAATTTATCGACCTCTTGATTGAATGGGAACCTGTATTTAATCTGATTTTAGCTCATAACTTCGCATTGAACGGTTCGAATGAGCTCGAGTGTTCTTTATCGAAGGTAAACTTCATTTGGACTAATTAGAAGCACCAAAGACAAATATGATTATATGTTTTTCTTTCTTCTTTTTTGACCAGGTGTGTATGTATATAACTGGATCCACTCGCTGGTGGTCGCAGTGAATAAACGCGGTACACATGATAATCAAACACATTGATAGATCAAGTCAATCGTTCAAAATCTACGAATAATCTATAAATTAATCTGTTGCTTTAAAGTACGAGGTGTTATTTGTTTCTTATTGGCAACGAAATTTAATTCATGAGGCGTTTAATTAGCTGATGTAAGACGTACTTGAATCTGTAAATTGTGTATATCAAAAACGTTGAAAAATAAATAATCATGTAGCGGATTGTACGATCTTGTGGGTTATGACGACAACCTAATTTAAAGCGACGTCGCTATAAGAAAATGAGTTCGTACATATTTTCCAACGTGAAAACTAAAAAAAGCAAATTAATACATAAAATATAATAAATAAAATGCTCGAAACTCCGATGAATTGACACAATATATTGAAGGGGAATAGTTCAATTCAATCAAAACTAGTCGGATTTAAAAAGAATTTCTTTTATGCGATAGAAGTCATTCTAATATGGCCAAAAATTGATGAAAAAATATCTGAAAATTCAAAAGATAGGCTGGTTCTATACGACATTGTATAAATAGTACAAATTTTTTACAGATATACATAGGTATGTATATCTGTATAGATACAAAAAATAAACACAAAGAAACAGGAATCGAGATGGGTTTAATTGAAACTGATGACCAATTCGATGAAATATTCAAAAAAGCTTTTACTGTAATTCCACCAATCAATTAGAGAAATATTTAAATTCGAATAATATTTCCGAAGAGACTTTTTGGAAAATACATTCCTTTCGCATTTTTCTGCAATTTTTTATTTTTCCCAGTTATTTATTTGTAATCAAATTTTTAATTATTTTGCATTTGTTTGAATTATTCTTAAATGTATTCGTACGCGTGCAGTCGTATAAAAGCGCTTATCTTGTTAATGTATGCAGTCTACCTTAAGATACTATCAATAAACATACAATATCTACGATCGAACATCGAGGTGGGTGTCTGCCAAAAAGATTACTTATTCGATAACACTCTTACAGCACTCTTAGATCTCGATGCACATGACTCACACATTTGCGTACTGCGTATGTGGGTTATTATGAAAACAAGCAATTAAATTATCTTATGTATAACAAAAATCATCGGGATTCGTAGCACATTTGAAAATTTATACGTAGAAAATAGGACAACGTCTACATTGTAATCATTTATACATGAAAAAAAAAAATGAATGATCGCGTTCTTCGAAAAAAGCTCTGAGATAATGGATTGACAGCGTTGTTTTTTGCGAAGCGATATGATTGATGAAAGCTCAATTCGATTTCGTATAGCTGGATGCTCTGTACATTGGAGCGTGTGAATTTCGCCCCCACAAAATTAAATTCACCTCGATCTCTCGACATTTTCGATCGGAAGTCACTCATGCACGTCGTATTTCATAGAGCTGCTGCTGGCATCGTCGCGGCCTCGAATGACCGCAGTTGTAATCATCATCAGCTGGGCGCCCCCGCGTATTACAGCCGCGCATTCCACGTCCAATGATGGCAATTATATTATATATTATTCCGGCGGTCCGGAGTTTCTCGGGCGAATCACTCGGCGCTGACGCATATTAGATATTATATTATAACAATTATTATTCGATTTTTTCTTTATCAACTTTTGCAGCTGGGAAACAATAAAGTTCAATTTGGGCGTGATCAGCCAGAAGTTCATCATCATACTGGAGATCAGGGCGCCGTTCGCCAACTCGAGCCTGGCCGTGGACAACATACGCCTGGTCAATTGTTTCCCGGACAGTCGGGCCTTCAATTACGGCGAGTGCACGGCCGCCAGCATGTTCCGCTGCTACAACGGCTCGGCCTGCCTCAAGCGCGATCACGTCTGCGACCTCACGGCCGATTGTCCTAGCGCCGAGGACGAGACGGGCGAGTGCGGTAAGTGAGCTTTTTTTGCTCTCTCTCTCTCTCTCTCTCTCTCTCTCTCTCTCTCTCTTGCTCTTGCTCTTGCTCTTTGGCTTATTTCGTTTTTCTAATCCAGGCGCGCTTCGGGGAAATGTTTTTTCTTCATTCTTTAATTAAAAAATAAAGTGCCGAGTACAGTTTGCCTTTCGGTATTGTCTTACGCTTTCTTGACAATAAAAAAATGTAATTTCAGCTCTCGAACGAGCTGGACGAATGTAACACATGCGGGCTCGATATTAAAAAAAATTATGTAACGAAGTCCGTGTATAAAAACTTTACAACTCGTGGATGATTATTAGGAAATCTTTTAACGATTATTCGCTTCTATATGTCACAGAAAAAGTTCCGGCCTACGCCAAGTGCAATTTCGAGTGGGGCTGGTGCGGCTGGACGAACGGCGCCGAGAACCCCCTCAATTGGACCTTGCATCAAGGCCCGACGCCCACCGAGCGCATGGGCCCGGAGACCGACCACACCTATCGCAACTCCAGCGGTAATTGCGCCAGCTTATCGATCGATTGATACGTCGTATACATCTGTGCAGCAGTTTCCCGCGACCGAGTCGATCGCGAGTCAATTGATTCGTTTATCATTGTCTTTTGTGCACAGCACGCAATTTTCAATATTATGTGAGGCGCGTCCGAAATGAAAAATACCGCGCGTATTTTGGGCTTTCCACGTGCGTACAGTAGTACATATGTGTAGCGTGCGCGTATGATGGATTTCGAAATAGCTGCTGCTGCCGTTGCATGCTCTGTTCCTGGAATTCCTTGACAGCCATGAAATGTCGGCTCGATTTTCAACAGCAGTAGCAGCAGCAGCAGCAGCAGCAGCAGCAGCAGCAGCAGCAGTGTAGACTGCTCCGGAAAAAAGATTGTGAAAAATTCGAGTAACCGGTGAAAAGTCGATTTTGCTCTCTATATCCCTCGCCGGAGTTTCGCTTGTTTTTCTTTCTCTCTCTCTCTCTCTATCTATCTTTTTTATTTTTTTTGTCGGCGTATAAGGCATTCGAACGTTTCTATCGACGCGGGCGCGCACCGAGAGTCTATATGTACACACAGAGAGAAAAAGGAGAGTCAAAATCAAAGGTTTTCATTCGACCGAAAACGAGCAACAGTCCGTCTTTGCCTCTCGTTTTATCTTTCTGTCTCTCTCTCTTTCTCTTTCTTTCATTTCTCGACAGATGCCTCTCCTTTTTTTTTTGTCCGGAACGAAAAATGATATTCCCGAGTCGGCTCCGGTATACAATTTGTTGTTGTACCTTTTCCTTTCTCTCGTTCTCTTCTCTTTTGCTCTTTGGCGCGCGCGCGCGCGTACGAAAGAGGAAAAATCGATCGGCCGCAATGAATTATGTACGATCGTTTCCGTCCTGACTCACACAGGACGACGACGACGACGACGACAATCTCGAGTCGTGCTGGTATTAATAAGCTCTCTCTCACTCGCTGCGCAGTTGATATTATATATATATATAACAATGGCACGAGTTTACGTGTTTGTGTGCTTATCCCACTTTTGTGTGTATTATTATAGGAACTTACGCGTACGTCGATATGTCGAGGAAGGTCGAATATGGGAGTCAAGGAACTCTTAAGAGTCCTATTTTTAATCCGACGCCACCGTATCACAACGACACCAGCAGCCCGTACTATAAATCTTGCAAGGTGGGTAGTAGTAGTATATAAGTCCTTCCTTTTTTTTTATCATTTTCTCTTTCTCTCTCAGTCTTTTTACTTTTCATCATTTTCATTGCGCTTTTAACAATGCCCGGGTCACCTAGTCGTGCCTGCTACTGCACTCATCGATTTTTTTTCTTCCAGCCTCGCGCCCTCATGATTCCACTTCGTTACTTTCTTTTCGCTCTCTTTCTCTCTTTGCACATTTTTACATTTATATAGATTTTATACGTCTCAGCGGTATATAAATGTTGTATTGCCCCTTTTTTTTAACTCCTCTTTTTATATAACGTTTTCTGCCCACTAACAGCAGTGAGAATTTTCCACTTCCTTACTTTATGCATTAAGCAATCGGACTCCTCAGTGCTTCAACGATGTTTGATTAACATTACATGGTTAAAACACTAGTGCTCTCCTCGGGAATTATAGGTACCTAAGATTTTCCGTCCGATTCGAAATTTCCTTTTTACATAATATTCATGTAATAAAACACGCTCGCTTTAACGATCTCTCTCTCTCGCTCGGTACAACCTGCAGTTAAAACGTCGCGGAGCTCTCTCTCTCTCTCTCTCTCTTTCGAGCTCTTTTTCATAATAATATGGAGAGCTTTCGAGGGAGAGCAAAGTCTCGGGTATACTACGCCGCGCGGCAGGAATATTTTCTCTCTTTCTCCGTCCGTTCGCGCGCGGACACGTACACTTTGCGCAAATTTATAAATGCAAAATAGTTTAGGAGATTGTATATTGCAGTGGCATTACTCGAAATTTGCGCGCTATGAGTACTCCTTCCGTTTCTTCCTTTTTTCCGTCGTATTTAACGACGACGACGAAGACGACGACGACGATGCTTTGAGTGATTACGCTCGGAAGTCTTTATACTCATGAAGTTCTGGTCTATTAAAACGCGCACAGAGAGCGATAGGTTATTTATCCTTTTTCCTTTTATTATTTTACATTTTATTCGCAATTACGGGGTGGAACGTAAGAAGGTTACGAAGTACTTGCGCCGTATAATATAATGAAAGCGCGGTATATTACGCGTTATATACGCACGTAAGGATTATATTGATTAAAAACTTTTGCCTGTATCGTTACCGGAGAAGACAAAGAAGAAGAAGAAGCAGTAAACCTTATATTTAGTGAAATATAACGAGACACCTTATTCCCAATTATTAAATGAAAAAAACCAAGTAAAACACGTGCATTGTTTCGAACTTCCAAGCCCTCCTTTTTTTTCTTTCGCCTCGTACTTCCAAGTATTTTTTTCTTCTCTTTCGTATCGCTAACGAAAGAAAATCATAAATCTCTTTGCCGAGTGCAAACTTTTTCTCTCTCTCTTTCTCTCTCTCTCTTACGAAGAATCGCGGGACATTCCACGAAAGAAAAAAGCTCGATCTCGCCCTGATCAATATATATATATATATATATATATTACGCAGGTACGCTTCTTCTATCATCAATACGGCACGCACACGGTGGCGCTGGGCCTGTACCTGGTGCAGCTCAAGCCCCATCAGAATCACACGGAGCGGCTGTGGTGGTCGTTCAAGGACAACAGCGACCTGTGGAACGGCGCAGCGGTCGTGCTGCCGTCCATACGCTACCGCTACTATCTGCAGTTTGAGGCGAGCAAGAGCTACGGCTCGAAGGGCGACGTGGCCATCGACGACGTGTCCCTCAGTCCCGAGTGCTTCGGCATCGGTAAATTATTATTGACCATTAATTTATATACTGTGTTGCTTTAAACGATAAACGTTACGAGCGCGCGCGTGATATATTGTTTATTATAGGTGTGCCAGCTGACGTTCTGGGCGATTTCAATTACTACGAGCAGAAAATACCACCCTGGAGTGACGTGCCGCCCAAGCACGCCGATTTCACCAACATAACGGGTACGCCTGCGTATAAACTGACACACACGCGCACACAGAGCGTAATGCAACGACGCGGGGCTTGTTTATATATATGATTATTTCACGCCTGCCCGAGCCCGAGAGCCGAGAGAAATCGCATTGGCTTTTCATATGATCTGCACTGCAGCAGCTCGCTCGCACTTTGTGCGCCCCTGCCTGCCTGCCTGCACGTGTGCCCCGTATACTCTCAAATCAAGCGTGACTCCGTTAATTGATTTAATTTTAATGCGCGCCGAGCGTGTAATTTTGATTTCGCGTGTGTGCGTGCGCGCGCTCGCGAACTCTATACGACTCTCTGTGCGTCGTAATTAAAAGAACCTTCGGCTCGAGCGCCTGCTATTATTCATCGCGCGATCGGATGCGTGCAAATAACGAATTTTCACGCGCTCGCGCGTGTAACGCATTTCGCGCGAGCTTGCGACCCGAGTCGATGCATCTGGACGAGTCGTCGATAATTAAAATCTCTCGATCGAGTGTCTCAATACCCGCGAGCTATCGATCGATACATATTGCAATGAATCGACGCGCCTTTTCAGTGATGCAAGTGACGAGCTGCGACCAGACGGGTCGCTTCGGCCCGACGCCCGAGCAGTGCCTCAAGTATTACAGCAGCGTCGGCAGCGGCGGCAACGAGACCATACAGACGCTGCCCGGTGCGGAGCTGCTGCTGCTCGAGGTGCTGTCCGAGGCCTCGAGCGACGAGGCCGGCGACTCCTCGCTCCAGGGCAAGGGTATCCAGCGCTGGACCGTGCCCAGCGGCGGCTTCTACACGTAAGATCTTTTACTCTCTCTCTTACACTCTCTGTTACTCTCTCTAAGCTCTCGGATTAACCGTATACCGTCTTTCTTATAAACACGCTAAAAAGAAATTGCATCGTCGAGCGCGGCGTATCGTGTTACGTGGCCTGACCTGCAACAGCTGCTGCTGTTTCTTGCTCGCAAGCTCTACTATACTATATACGCGCCATGGCAATTACGACGACGTTTTATTGATAAAGAAATACTAAACTGCGGAGCTAGACTAGGGCGGGCAGCAGCCTGAGAGGTTTTCCTTTCCCCTTGAAAATGGCATCCGATGTTGGTCGGCAACCGCAGCAACAGCGCACGTGTGTCCTCGTGCGCGAGTTACTTTTTATCTCTCTCCCTCGGAGAACGCGAGGCACGAAAACGTATAGCAGCAACGCAGCAACAAAAAAAGGGATAACGACGTTTATACGACCGTATATATACTTGTTTAGCGTACACGCGAGATCGTTTTAAAACAAAAAATAAACGTACGTACATCGTGCATTCGGCCGATGCCGTGCATCGTTGCGCGAGGCGTAATTTAATTTTCAACGAAAAAAAAACTGCACACGCATATCGGGCAGCTTAATTGCCTCAAAGGGTATCCGATAAATTGGTCCGAAAATTTCATGATTCGATGGCATGTGTGCATACCTATAACATATGTACTATATCTACATACTATACGAAATATACTATATGGATATATTCGATTCCACAGACTGATCGCCGTGGGGGCGCGCGGAGGAGTCGGTGCGCTGTCGATGGGCAGCTCGCTCGGGGCCATGGCGCGCGGCGTCCTCGAGCTCGAGAAGGGCCAACAAATTTACTTCATGATTGGACAGTCCGGCACAGATGCTTGCCCCAAGGTACATTTTATCTATACACACACACCCACACACTGTGTGCATCGTCTTATGTATACAAATAGATTGAGCCAAGCGATCGATTCTCTATATAATATAGATATATAGAGTCTCGATCGTTTTTATTTTCTTTTTTTTTCTTTTTTATGCATTGCAGAAGCTCGGCTCGAGCAACGACTCGTGCATCTATAATGGCGGTCTCAACGGCTCGCTGGCCGACAACATCTCGCTGGTGCGCCAAGTGAAGAACATCGAGCCCAGGGACGGCGGTGGCGGCGGCGGCGGAGCGACTTACATTTTCACCGTAAACAATATTTTTCACTCTCTCTCTCTCTTTCTCTCTCGTATACTTTTTTTCCTAGTCTCAACGTTGACAACCTACACTACAGGCGTTACATAATTCGCGCGCACAATTATGCGCGAATATCTCGTTTTTACGCGAGCTGCTTTTATATTCATCATCGTCATCTACCCCTACTGCTGCTGCACTCGCGAAAAGCACAATTACTTTTCCTCGTCTTCATTTCTATGCGCTTCCCCCCCCCCTTTTTTTAACGTCAAAAAGCAGCGCGCGCGCGAGTGATTTTTCACAATTAAGATTACACGCGGCGCGAACGTTACTCGAATGAAAGTTATATTACATTATTCCGCCGGCGGACGCGGAAACGCGAAACCCGCTCCCAAACATCCACGCAAACACTATCTTTTTCACAAACTACTAGCTTTTCACTCGCTCTCGCGCATATATAACATTATATTCACGGGGAAAAAAGTGGGATTTAAAAAAAAAAAAAAAGGCGAAGCGCGCGCGCGTGCCCCCGAGACGCGCACCAATTCAAGCTCTATGCTAACAAGGAAAGTTCGGAATTTGTGAAAATTCGAGTTTCATATGTACCGTTCGCACGTACCTACATATCGCGTATATGTATATACGCGGAAAAGAAAAACTTTCTGCTCGCTCCCGGGCGACGATTGATTGGACGGCGTTTGCCGCGCACGTAGAAAATCAAAGTGTGGCTATGTATACGATAGATAGTGTGAATCATAACCGAACCGCGCGAGCAATCCTCTCTCTTCTCTTTCTTTTTTTGCGCAAATGCTTTTTTTGCTCGTCGCTTCTTTTATCTCACCGTATATCTCGTGTATCTGTATGTATATAGTTGAAGGACAACGGCGAGCAAGTGCCGCTGCTGATTGCCGGCGGCGGCGGTGGCCTCGGACCGACCCGCTTCAGCGACGATCATCAGCACGGCCAGACCCGAATACCGGCCCACCTGAAGCCGGTGGGTGGCTCGTCCTCGCAAAAGGACGCCGGTGAGTATCGTCGTCGTTATTGTTCAATTACCATACCGAGCGAAGCGCTGAAGTCTCCTCTGCACAGCTTCAAATATTTCGTTGCTATACCACCGTGCCTCGAAAAGACGTTTTATAGGGTAGAGCGAGTAGGCGAAAGAGCTTATTTATTTTAGACTTTTTTGCAAGTATCCGAGTTTTTTGTGAGTATACTCGACTGTTGCCGAGTTTCGAATAAAATACCACCGTAATTATAAACTTGAAAAGCGATGTGGTGCGTTGATCGTATCGGCCGCAGTCACGCACACGATTTATGCCATATAGTAACGTAGAAGCAGCTTTATCGTAATCTCTTTGCGTCGCGCTGTGGGTGCCACAGTGTCTGCATTGACCTTACAGTCAATCCACGCATGGGTAAAGATTAAAAAAAGCCCATAAGTCTATGTGTTGAAATTCGTTACCAATTTTAGCGACACCCACGCTCTAAGTATAGCTCGCGCGCTGCGATATCTATTCTAGTTTCGAGCTACGGCTAAGGCCATATCTTTCTGTATAAGATCGTATTATGGTATATTTTATATAGTCAGTGTACTTTAAGACGCAGCAGTGTGAACAACGCGTGAATCTTGTGAGAAAAAAAAGTTATATCGATAATCTTAAATTATAAGTGGCTGCGACGACGATGTCCAGCGACTTGAACAAATTGAGGAGCTTGTGGAATCATTTCCTGCACCGGGGGGAAATCATAGAAATCGAAGAACATTGCGGTAACTTCAGTCGCCACTACGATGTCTTCGGTAAACTCGACAGTTTGGCCTACAATTGGAGGGATCAACTTCCCGATCTCCGAGAAATCTTTCGGCCCGATGAAATCGAGCGTCTTCTCACGAATTTCGTGTATTCCCAGCAAGGTGGCCGCGATCGTAGGCCCTTCGTCGAGTTCGTGATCCGAACCGGCTACAAGAACAAGCCCGAAGTCGACGATGCAGGCGGTAAGCCCGCACCGCTGCAACTGTTGCGTACCACACCGTTGCATCATGCCCATCGGCGCGCCAACAGCTACTTGGTCCGTCAGTTTTTCAAAATATACGACCGATTTCACGTGAATTACATCGACGAGCATGGATTCACACATTTTCATGCAGCGTGCGCGCACGACTGCCACGACGTAGTCAAGAAATTCCTCGAGCTCGGCCGGATCGATCCCAACCTGCTCGTGCCAAAAACGGGCGACTCGCCGCTGCACCTGGCTCTGGCCCGCGACGCCGTTGGCACGGCCGTGCTGCTGCTGGAAAAAGGCGCCGATCCGAACTTGGCCAACGACGAGGGACAGACTCCGCTGCACGTCATCTGCAAGAGATTCCCTCGCGACGACTTGGCGGAGGTATTTTTCGGGTGCAACGACGCGGCTCGGCGGCAGGTGCGCGTGAACGCTCGCGACAGGCTGGACGGCAACGCGCCGCTGCACTTGGCGCTGGATCGGGACAACCGCGAGCTGGCCGAGCTGCTGCTCAGACGAGGCGCCGATCCGACCCTGGCCAACGACGAGGGGCTCACGGTGCTGCACGTCATCGCCCGCAACGGCTACGACGACGGCTCGGCGAAGCTCTTCTTCGAGATCTGCGCGGAACTGAAGAGGACGGTGCAGATCGACGCCCGGGACGAGAAGGGACGCACCCCGTTGCAGTGGGCCGTGGCGAATCTCATGCCGAATACGGTAAACGTTCTCTTGGATCGTGGCGCCGATCTGGCCAACTTCCGTTTTCCCACCCAGGACTACTTCGCCGAGAGATTGGAGTCGCGTTATAGAAATTATTTGGGACCTATAAAAGTGAGATTAGCGGCTGGTGCCCTGGACAGCCTCGAGCGCCTCGAGAAAAGAGGATACAAATCAAAGCCAAGCGACATCCTTACGATCATGAAATTTTTTGCCGCACGCGGATTGATCAAGCCGCCGACGAGTCTTGATAAATTGCCGTATAGCGATCTTTTTCAGAATGAAGCAAAAAAGATAACGGTGAATCCGAGTGTATCGCTGTACGACCTGATCCAGTCGCGACCCAACGAGGCGAAGAAACTCGTCACGTATGCGGAGTACATAGACTACGACGAGTTGTCGTACCAGAAATTTGATCTTTGGCACAATCACCGTAAACTCATAGAGCATATTACTATGCATCTGTGCGAGCAGCTATCGAGAGAATTTTTCAGATCCTGGGCCGTTCATTATTTCATGGAACTGACGCACTACCGATTGTCAATTGAGTGCTGTAAAAAGATCATAAATGATTCATTCAAAAACTGCGATTTGTATAATATTTGCTTGGCTGCGACAGGCCAAAATTCGTGAAGGCGATCGATTGTTATTTGTTACATAGTTTCGATATCATTCGAATAAATATTATTACAAAAATTGAATTTAGATTTTTTATTGATAAGCGCACGATCATCTAAATAAGAAAAAACTCAATTTGTACATATTCATTATCCCAGGCATCTTATCGCTGCTGTTAACGAAAACTATCACTTGCAAAATGCCAGAGAAAACAACCACTTTTAACAAGTTCATAAAAAATTATTATTTTTCTCTTGAGTCCGCGAGGACTATCGCCGCCCAAAATATTGTCAGCAAAATAATAAATAAATAAATTACAAATAATGCCAATGAAAATTATTATTTTTCAAATGTTGTCCGCGAAGACTTTTACTATCAAATTAATCATCGCAAATAGTTAAATAACATTAGTCTGGTCTTGTAAATTTTTATTTGCGATAGTTTTTAATAAAAAAATGATAAGTTATGTTTTTTCGTGACATTTGCCAAAAAGATTTGTTATTTCATGGTATTTACACAAGCGGAACCTTTTTTGAAAAGAGCGACGTTATATCGAGATCAAATAATTACTCTAGTTCTGGTAAATCTTTAAACGATCAGCGTAACGACTAGTAATTAGGCTTATTAATTAAAATCTTTATATTGTTACACAATGTCAATTTTGAAAACACGAAAAAAAAACAATAATAATGTTGATGGAAAAAAAGCGCATCGATTTTTATGAAAACATCTTAAATCGTTTTCTATCTAACCGCTCAGCATATGTGCAACAGCGTTGCCACTGGTATACAGTCTCGAGCCACGATTAGATACGTAAAAATGCTCGGAGATTTGTTTACCTATTACAGTATACGCAAAAGTATGTATAAATACATTCAACGACTCTCAGCGAGTGAGAGAGAGAGAGAGTCGAGAGCGCTCCGGTATAATATCCTCCAAGGATATAAAGAGCTTGAAAACTTTCGGGTAATTAATACCCACCCTCCACCCGTTTTGCGCTAATGTAAGCAATGAGAATATTCTCGTGCATATATATATATATATATATATATATATATATATATATATATATACTAGGGGGGCTTCGCCCCCCTGCTCGCTCCGCTCGCCAACCCCCCAATCGATGTCTCAATCGATAAGAGAAAAATTATGAAAACCACTATACTTATTGGCTTTGAGGGTGTTCTTTTTAATAGTGGTGTTTAAAATTGCGTAAATTAACAATTTTTAACAAAAAATTGCAAATTTACAAAAAATAACGTGTTTTCTAGGAGAAAGTTTGTTTTCATTTCAATTTTCAAACCACTTATTATTGTTGTATGGGGGTAAAATATATGTAGAATATGACCTCGTGGTCTCTACTTTGAAAAACCACGTGACTTGTGTCGAACAATATTTTTTTTTAAGGGGACCGACCTGTGTTAAAAGCTTAAATTCAGCTCCAGCTAAAAATAGCTATATAAAACGAAATAGTGGAAAATTTTTTTTGTGATAGTAAAATATGTTCATTCTACACCTGATTGACCAAAAAAAACTTCTACCCAAGCTTTGAAATACTACCTACATCACTTTTTCATAAGACAAAATATTGTGTTATAAATCACTTGCCGCATGATCTTGAAAAGAGTTTTTCATCAATATTGATCTATGGGGTCTCAAATCTTCAGAAAAGTACCCTCGTCCACCTAAGCGGAGCAGAATTTTGAAAAATTGCGAACAACTTTATAAACACGTCAAAATGTGACAATTTTTAAGAAAATTAGAATTTTATCAACACTAAATGCCATATTTAAGCTCTTGGAAAAGAAACAAACTTTTTTTTCAAATTCTGCTCCGCTTAAGTGGATGAGAGTACTTTTCTGAAGATTTTGAGACCCCGTAGATCATATTGATGAAGAGCTCATGTCAGAATCGCGTGGCAAGTAAATTCAATTATAATCTTTAGTATTATGAAAAAATAGGCGCAATTGGTATTTTAGAGCTTGTGTAGAAGTTTTTTTTGGTCAATCAAGTGTCTAATGAACATATTTTACTATCACAAAAAAATATTTTCCACCATTTCGATTTATATAGCTATTTTTTGAATTTAAGCTTTTAACACAGGTCGGTTTCCTTAATAAAATGGCGGTTCGAATGAAAAAATTGACTTTCAAATTTCTTTACTATTTATCTCATGAACTATTGAGTTTAGTAAAGAAGTTTATATAACAAAATGGTATTCGAATTGTTCAAGGAACACCCTCCAATTTTTTCAGAATTTTCCTAGACAATTTTCGATTTATGGAAAATACAGGAAATCTGGTTCCCCGAAATTCAGTTCCAAAAATTCTGAAAAAATTCAAGCACTTTTTTTGATTAACTTTAAGACTTTTTTGTCCTGTTATCTTTTTTTCTAAAATCCCTATTTTTCTTTAGATAAAATGTATCAATCATTTTGGCGATTTTAAGAAAAAATATTATATATCTTTCGATTTTATTATCGTGGTTTCTCAAAGTAGAGACCGCGAGATCATGTTTTACATATATTTTACCACCATTTAACATAATAAGTGGTTTAAAAATTGAAATGAAAACAAAATTTTTCTTCAAAAACACGTTATTTTTTGTAAATTAGCAATTTTTTGTTATAAACTGTTAATTTACGCAATTTTAACACCACTTTTGAAAAGAACACCCTTAAAACCAATAAGTATAGATGGTTTCCATAATTTTTCTCGTATCGATTAAGATGGTGACAGCGCAAAGTTGAATGTTAAAATTGCGTCCTCTGGGCGTTAATGGGTTAAATAATAAAATCGTAGCAAAATTTTATTAATATGCTATATTATATGCGATGACTTTTTAGAAATGGTTACTGAAATTGACCGTTATGGCAAATTTTTCCTATCATATTTATGAACTCGGACATTAGACAATTTTCTTAAAATTCTTATTATCTCCAAAATTCTGAATATTTTTCCAATCTTATATCCAGCATCTAACAATTTTCCATCAACTGTTCTACTTTTACATTTTTGGCTGATTTCACCTTTCACACAAATTTTCAGAAATTATAATAAATTGTCCTATGCTTATTTCACACTTCTAGATACATTGTATTTATTACAATAAACTTTTGATTTCTGTTCACACAATCATTGTGAATTTTTTCTTAAATTTTTATGAAATAGTAAAACCTATAATTTTTTTGAAAATGTCTGCAGTGTCGAAAATCATTGCAAGATTTCTCTTTCTATCTATTGAGTGAGAAATGCAATAACGATTGACAGTCTTCTACGTACGACTCTTTCTAAAAATCTTTAATGACACTGACCGTAATTTTCGGACATATTTATGTAGCGAAAAATGAGATAAAATTTTTCAATAACTTTGACTATTGCCACAATTTTGACCAATTTTTTCTTTTATAAGTTGAAAAATTGAATTTAATCATTTGTTAAAATGAATGTTCCAATTAAAATGCTCACGAATCATTGATAAAATTTTCTATAAAGTTGCTACTCCCACAATTTTTACGAATTATCCCTCTCGCACATTTAAGTAGGAAATTCAATGGTTTTTAACCCGTCCAATACCAAGAGACCCGAATTTTGACTTATTTTTCCACGCGTTATTTTTTTATGAAACCATTGTCAAATTAATGTGAAAATACCATATGTTATGGAATTTATATCGCTCTTTTCAATTCTGGCGCCAGAATTACGATATATGCAAACGTTTAAAAAATACATTCGTTAAAACAAAAAAAATGTGGTTTTTGAACATTTGTCTTTAAAATAATCGTATTTTTCACCACGAGTGCGCATTCGGATCGGGATTAAACTCTGGATTTGGTGGCATACAGGCCTATACAAAATGCTGGCAGCCACCAAAACAGCTGATTCTACAATTATCGGCTAAAAGACGATACGGAACAAGTTATAATGCTTTGAGATTTTTTTACCTACTAACAATGGACTTAACGAAAAAATGTTATGAAACAAAAATTGCTTAGAATTCATAAAGAAACACGCGTGAATTTTTTCACATTTTTTTGGATGATTTTGGATATTTTTAGATGTGGCAATTTTGTAAAAATTTCCAAAATCATCCGAAAAATTCTGAAAAAATTTACGCGTATTCTTTGATCAATTCTAAGTACTGTTTGTTCTATAACATTTTTTGTAGAGTCCATTCTTACCGAGTAAAAAAGTACAAAAGTATTATAACATGTACCGTATCGTCTTTTAGCCGATAATCGTTGAATCAGCTACAAAGTCTTATCCCGATCCGAATGCGTAATCATGGGAAAAAGTTCGATCATTTTGACAAATGTTCCAAAACCACGTTTTTTTTTATTTTAATAAATGTATTTTTAGAACGGTTGCATAAATCGTAAACTTGACGCCAGATTTGAAAATAGCAATAAGAATCCTATAAGATTTAATATTTTCACATTAACCCGTTAACGCCCAGACGGACAGAATTTTTATTTCTTTTGTAGTGACCAATAAAATAATCTTATCAGGGCGAGAAAAATTCTAGAGTACTCATTTTCGATGTAAAATTTAATGTACTTTTCGAATATGAGTTTATAATTGACCTACGATGCATATTAAAAAAGTTATAAACCAATTATTGCAAAAAAACACGATTTTGAATCCTGAAAAAAAATTTTGATTCAAATTTTTTTTATGAAAAAGACTTCGATCGTGGCCAATAATACCCAAAATTGTGGAATAACGATCTAAAGTTTAAAATACCGTAAGTGGGATTGGAAAATTCAAGATGGTGGACACCAAAAAATACACTTTTCCAGAAAAATGTACTCAAAACCTTTGGTATTTTTTACTCGTAAACGATCAACTTTAGGAAAAAATGTTACTCTACAAAAAGTGTTTAAAATCATTCAAAGATTACGTAGGAATTTTTTCAGAATGTTTAAGAATTTTTCGATTTTTTAAAATTCGGTCATTTGTCAAAAATTTTCAAAAATTTTCAAAAAATTCTGAAAAAATTCCTACGTAATCTTTGAATGATTTTTAACACTTTTGTAGAGTAACATTTTTTCCTAAAGTTGATCGTTACGAATTAAAAAAATGTTTTTGTTCATAGTGGAATTCGGTCATTTTTCAAAAATTTTTAAAAATTCTCAAAAAATTCTGAAAAAATTCCTACGTAATCTTTGAATGATTTTAAACACTTTTTGTGAAGTAACATTTTTTCCTAAAGTTGATCGTTTACGAGTAAAAAATACCAAAGGTTTTGAGTACATTTTTCTGGAAAAGTGTATTTTTTGGTGTCCACCATCTTGAATTTTCCAATCCCACCTACGGTATTTTAAACTTTAGATCGTTATTCCACAATTTTGGGTATTATTGGCCACGATCGAAGTCTCTTTCATAAAAAAAATTTGAATCAAAATTTTTTTTCAGGATTCAAAATCGTGTTTTTTTGCAATAATTGGTTTATAACTTTTTTAATATGCATCGTAGGTCAATTATAAACTCATATTCGAAAAGTACATTAAATTTTACATCGAAAATGAGTACTCTAGAATTTTTCTCGCCCTGATAAGATTATTTTATTGGTCACTACAAAAGAAATAAAAATTCTGTCCGTCTGGGCGTTAACGGGTTAAGGAGGTTCCGTCGGGGTAGTTTTCCGATATGCGAATATGATTTTTTTATAATTTAGATCATAACGATTCCATTGGTATGCTTATTAATATGGGTAGCCAGGCAAAATCCGGAGATATTTCAATCCAAAGTTGACTTGCTATGCAGCAGAAACATGACTCTTATGACAAGGAGAAACAAAAATTTTTTTAGCATCTCATTAGTCATAAATACTCAAGTTTTCCCAAGCAAGACATATACGGTTTTGGAGATCTAAATCTCTACTTTCTAGTGATATGTCTATTAATATGGGAAACCAGTGAAAATCGAAAGAAAATTGTCGATGAAAAAAAAACGGGCGTCGTGCGAAGCACTCCGTCGTCGCGAGGTGGGCCGTCATGTTTGTTTACATGTCTGTAATTATTTTTTTATATTTTTATTGATCACACTTAGTTTTTAAGTAATTATATCTATAGTAATCGATGAAGACGTTCGACTACGCGCTTGCACGAAATGGCTAACCTGCGTGACGGAACCTCCTTAATTGGACAATGGTTTTATAAAGAAATACCGCGTGGAAAAATAAGTCAAAATTCGGGTCTCTTGGTATTGGACGGGTTAATATGAATTTCCCAATCCTGTATGTGCAGCATTTCACAATTTTTTAATAACTTTGGCTACTTCCAAAATTTTGATTAATTATCCTTATCACACATTTTAGAAAGGTGTTATATGGTTTGTTAAAATGAATTTCCCAATTCAGTATATGCGAGGCATTCAACAATTTTTCAAAAACTTTGGGTACCCCTAAAATTATGGTGAATTTTCTCTTTTTGTAGTTAAGTATTGGATTCAACGAATTCACAATTGCATATGTTAAGCATCAAATACTTTTTTAAAGCTTGGCTAGTCCAACAATTTTAGAGAATAGTCCTTTTTCCAGTTATTCACTGAGTTTGAAGTTTTCAAATTGGACTCGCTGATATAAACTTTTGTATGATTTTGTGTATGGATTGGAATTGAAATTTTAGTTAACTTAGTAATGTGATTTTTATGTAAAAAATCATTCGTTTTCAATCTTTCTTGTATAGCCGTATAGTCGTCATAGATATATAATTGGCTGCAAGTTGGTTTTTTTGGGTTTTGGAGGAAATGTTGGAAGGATTATTGAATTTGCAGTCTTATGGCATACTCGTCCTTGTAATTTTAAGTTATATATTTGTTTCCATTTAACATGACCAAAATTAGCGCTAAAAGTTGCATAACAAAATAAGTTATTGTAATATCGTATTAAATGACGAAATTCAGAATAATTCAATAACAAATTTTCAAGTTCTTTGTTATATTTTGACAATTGCGGTAAAACTATATTGCCTTTTTGACAACAAGTTTTAAGTTTTTCTTCAATCCAAAAATATGCTCCACAAAACGAACATTTACATGTCATCTGCCCATAATATGATCTTATTAAAATATTAGTTGGGATACTATTTGTAATACATTTTTTGGCTTTTTTAGTTATAAGACCAATGTTAGAATTTTCATATTTTCTTTTTCTAGAGGTTTTGATATCGCGTTTTGAATTTAAATTTGGGATTGAAATGTTTTTTTGAAGTATATCTTGAGTTTTTAGACATTCGAATTTGCTTTTAATTATAGGCGCACAATTTACTGTTGTGTTCTGAGGAAGAGGAGATCCTATATTTTTATTGTAATCTACTATTTCGAAATGTCCTGCTCCATGATCATTTCCAGAATATACTAATGATAATTTAGAGTTGCTATTTTCATTTCCATATTCACATTTAATTCTACCATTTTCATATATTTTATGTGAGTGTTATGATGAAAAACTTTTAATTTCTACGTCGCTGCCATGTATTCCATCTTGTATCATGTAATTTTTATATTCATTTCAGTTGTTATTTGGTAATAATTTCGTTTTCGATAATAAAATTTTCATATGTAGTCCAATGGGCACATATGTAATTAACTACGTCATAACGTAGTTGATTGTGACTATATTCTCGTTACCACTTCACCTGGATATATCAATATATTTCAAAACTAAACAAAGAACTTTCTCAAAGTGTCAGAAAATATCTGTTTAATTTTTGTAACCATCCTATAATTTCAACAGCCAGTTAAATTCCCAGGGTAAAATGTACAATAAATAAACTCATTTCATAGGTGGTGTGGAAACGATATAAACACCAAAATATAATACGAAAAAAACTTATTTATCAGCTATTAAATTCTTGACACTATATATTTATAATATCGACATAATAATTAATAAAAATTCGATACAAATCAATACAATGTAGGCCATAAAAAACTCAGGAAAGAGAAGAGTAGCGGCGGAGGAGCTGCGGAGGAGGAGTTGTTGGCGGAGGAGGGCGGAGGAGCGGCGGAGGAGCAGTAATAAAAAAAGTGCAAAAATCACGTGAAAAATGAACAAAACTACCGCAAAAATGCCGTTTTTGAAAAGAGGCGGAGGAGCGCGGAGGAGGGCGGTGGAGGAGTTGGAAAAATCCTTACGATCATATAATATAGATATAATAGATATATATATATATATATATATATATATATATATATACAGCCTCTCGCTATCTCTCGCCCTTTGAATATGCATTAAAATAGTTGGTGCTTAAATGTACGCGGCAGCTTGTGTTTTGCAGTACGCCTGCACCTCCAGCCTCGGTATAAACCATATTACGATCATCATGTGCTCGGCAACTGCGAGGAACTGCGCGCTACCCGACCGACCTTATATACATTGCGCCTGTGTACGTATATACGTGTATACGCGTGCGGAGCTTTAAGCGTCACGACTTTAATTACATGTCTATTTTACGCTCCGAATGACTATGTTAATATGAACGCGCCAGAGGCTGCTGGCCCGAGCGAGGAAATTACTCGCGATATCCGTTGTACGCGTGCAGTATACGATCCGTGGCGTGTCCGTTCGGTGTCCTGCCGCGCGTATTTGTACGCTTCCGATGGAAAATTCGGCCGGTCAAAAAGAAAAGGGTCGTTGAGCCGAGAGCGAAGCGTATCGCGATTGTTGAAATTTCTCTACTCTCGTCTACGAATGCGAGAGATGGGGATTGAACAAAAAATACAGGGACGAGTTTAACGAGAAATAAGAAAAGGAGAAAAAATGTCTCCCCCACATACAGACGCGCTCGTGCAAGTGTGTACGTGTGTGTGTGTGTGTCTGTTTGATCCGTGGTGCACGGTTGACCTAGATTTTCCTAGATATATACGTTCGGCATGGTCTTTCGTCCCCGACGGCCAGGCGTGGATTGTAATTCGAATCCTCGAGTCCGTTTCCGCCTCGATACAGTTCGATTACCCTAATTGCGCAATACGCCACGGCACATACGAGTAGGATGTATTTTGCCATGCACATATACATGAGTTTTATCAATTCTGCGAAGTTGCCCCGCACATTTCGAACCAGGGTATATACTTATATTACGTACGCGTTTGTGCAGTTGCAGAATCGTTCGGAAACTGCGCGACAGTTGCGAGAGGTAGTCGATCGCGAAGCTCGAAACTTCGTTTTTCTCTCTCTCTACTTTGAAGCTAAATAATTAATCGAATATATAATTAAGCGAAGCAGCAGCGCCCGAAGGTATACGCGCGTCAAGATGCGCGAACGCGAAGTTCGATCATCGCGGTATACAACGTATGCATGTGCACGAAGCAAAACTGAGTGTAAATATTTTATCGCGCGCGGGCGCCACGCCGCGCCTAAGGCAACTTAAATAGATGATGTTTATTTATCAGTTTCCGCTAGCGCAAGTACCTACTACCTCGTATAGAGTGGTAAACGTTAAGCATTTCCTTTACAAAATGTATTACGCTTATACACACGAAGTTTTCACTATACTTTGCCGTTTTCGATGTTGGAATCGTACGCCGCTTTATCAAGTATTCAAAGCTTCATTCAATGAAGTTATGAGAAAATTCATTACGAACGCCACGTTTGACGTATATTATACAGACGCGCTAGCACATGTACGCGCGGGAATAAGAATAATCTAAAGGAGAGGAAAGCAGCTGGAAGCAATGAGCTACGCGGTTGGCTATACTTTCAATGCCGCTCGCCCGATCCCTTTTTTCTTTGCACACGTAAAATTTCTATCGCCCCGGTACTCCGGAGTTTTTACGTTTATCGAATATATATGGCGTATAAGCTAGAGTGTCCCTTTTTTCACAACTTGCTTAGAACTTCGTTCGAATACTTATGAAAGTTTGTTTAGACCTAAAAAAGAATGAAAAACGTGTAATCCAGAAAGCTATTATTTTCGAAGTTCTCGAAAAATTTCTCAAAAAAATCACACATATTCTTTAACTAATTTTTAAGAGCTTTTGTTGGTTGCATTTTTTTCTATTAACTTGCTTCAAGGAAATGATTTTCTTATATCATACTGATAGTGCGCAGATGCTACGGAAAAGAGTCAAATGATGATATATTTTAGTTTGTGCAAAATAAGAATGTCAGTAAAAGGTTTTATTACAGTCATGACAAAACGAATTATAGTTTGAAAAATGTTATTACTTTTAACAAATTAAAGAATATTCATGTTAAAGAATTTCCAAAACTACAAATCGCACTCGCGTGAGTATAGAATTCTTCATTGGGTTAAAATATTTTGCGCAGAGTCTCTAGCTTCTAAGATTGTGTACCTTAACTTGAGTTTTGAGGGTAAATTTGCATCCAAATGATTTATGACATATCTCGCATTAGAAGGGTTTTTTGCGATCTTGTACTGCACCTATGTGTCTGTTGAGTTACTCTTCAATCAAAATGGTTTGTGACAAATTTTATACTCGTGGGGTTTTCTTCGATTATGCACTGTATTCACATGAATTTTGAGGAGATGTCAAGACGAAATTATTTATGATAAGGCTCACGCTCGAAGAGTTTGCTCAGATTATGTACTGCATTCACATGAATTTTGAGGGAACATTTTTGTCCAAATGATTTGTGACATCTCACATTCAAAGGGGTTGCTACCATCATGTACTGTATTTATGTGAATTTGGAGGTGAGCTTTATATCCAAATGTCTTGTGACAAATGTCACACTCGAAAAGTTTGATACGATTGTGTACTATATTTATGTGTTTACTGAGGTTACTCTTTTTCCCAAATGATTTTTGACAAATGTCACACTTGAAGAGTTTAATCCGATTATGTACTGCATTCATGTGTGGTTGTAGGCAATGTTTGTATCCAAATAATTTATGACAAATATCACACTCGAAAGGTTTGTTCCGAATATGTACTGCATTCACATGAATTTTGAAGGAACCTTTTCGTCCAAATGATTTGTGACAAATATCACATTCGAAGGATTTGCTCCGATCATGAACTATATTTATGTGAGTTTTGAGGTTACTTTTTTGTCCAAATGATTTGTGACAAATCTTACATTGAAACGGTTTTCTCTCATCGTGTACTGTTTTGATGTGCCTATTGAGTTTACTTTTTTGTCCAAATGATTTGTGACAAATATCACATTCGAAGGGTTTGCTCCGATTATGTACTGAATTTATGTGAATTTTGAGGGTATTCTTGCGACCAAATGATTTGTGACAAATGTCACACTCGAAGGATTTACTTCGATTATGCTCTTTCATAATGTGCTGTTTAAGTTTACTCGGACATCTAAATGATTTGTAGCAAATTTTACAAGCATATATAATTTTCTTACTTGGTGCATTAACCCGTTAACGCCCAGACGGACAGAATTTTTATTTCTTTTGTAGTGACCAATAAAATCATCTTATCAGGGCGAGAAAATTTCTAGAGTACTCATTTTCGATGTAAAATTGAATGTCCTTTTCGAATATGAGTTTATAATTGACCTACGATGCATATTAAAAAAGTTATAAACAAATTATTGCAAAAAAACACGATTTTGAATCCTGAAAAAAAATTTTGATTTGAATTTTTTTTATGAAAGAGACTTCGATCGTGGCCAATAATACCCAAAATTGTGGAATAACGATCTAAAGTTTAAAGTACCGTAGGTGGGATTGGAAAATTCAAGATGGTGGACACCAAAAAATACACTTTTCCAGAAAAATGTACTGAAAACCTTTGGTATTTTTTACTCGTAAACGATCAACTTTAGGAAAAAATGTTACTTCACAAAAAATGTTTAAAATCATTCAAAGATTAAGTAGGAATTTTTTCAGAATTTTTTGAAAATTTTTGAAAATTTTTGAAAAATGAATGAATTTGAAAAAATCGAAAAATTCTTAAACATTCTGAAAAAATTCCTGCGTTATCTTCAAGTGATTTTAACCACTTTTTGTAGAGTAACATTTTTTTCTAAAGTTGTTCGTTTACGAATTAAAAAAATGTTTTTGTTCATAGTGGAATTCATTCATTTTTCAAAAATTTTCAAAAAATTCTGAAAAATTCCTACGTAATCTTTGAATGATTTTAAACACTTTTTGTGAAGTAACATTTTTTCCTAAAGTTGATCGTTTACGAGTAAAAATACCAAAGGTTTTTAGTACATTTTTCTGGAAAAGTGTATTTTTTGGTGTCCACCATCTTGAATTTTCCAATCCCACCTACGGTACTTTAAACTTTAGATCGTTATTCCACAATTTTGGGTATTATTGGCCACGATCGAAGTCTCTTTCATAAAAAAAATTCGAATCAAAATTTTTTTTCAGGATTCAAAATCGTGTTTTTTTGCAATAATTTGTTTATAACTTTTTTAATATGCATCGTAGGTCAATTATAAACTCATATTCGAAAAGTACATTAAATTTTACATCGAAAATGAGTACTCTAGAATTTTTCTCGCCCTGATAAGATGATTTTATTGGTCACTACAAAAGAAATAAAAATTCTGTCCGTCTGGGCGTTAACGGGTTAATATTTATTTTAAGATTCGGGTCTCCTCCATATGGTTTTTGACTTGAATCACAAAATAATTTGTTTCGAGTACCTTTATCAAATGCTTTCACATCCTTGGATTCTCCACGTTTGAATTGGATATTGAGTGGAAATTGACAGTTATTATCATAATCAAATTCTTTTTTTATCAAAATTATCGGATCTTTATCATCTGAGTAATTAGTCTTAATCTGGTTTTCTACTTTCACAATTGGTGGATAACTTTGATGCTCAGTTTTGCAGATGCTTGCCGATAGACACGTCGGTTGAAGCTTAACATTTTTGCACTCAAAATCAATGAATATATTTTTATTCGAGTGATTAGTTTGCATTTGGTCTTCAATTTTCACAATAGATTGAACTTTTTGATGCTCTGATTTGCAAATGTTCATCGAATGAGACATCAATTTTATATTTAACATTTTTGTATTCGACATCTATGAATATTTTTTCGTTCAACTCTTCCTGTAACGCCATAACCTTATTTGTTTGATTTGCCTAAAATTAAAATTGTATTATCGTTTATGATAGTAGAAAAAAAGAACATGAGTCAAATAAATTAACTCACCGATGATTTATGAAGTGTTAATGGTTCAAATTTTTTGGTTTCATAATATTTTGACTTATCTTAAATGTAAACATCATCTGCATTCGGCCAAGTATTTGGTTCTTCCTTCACCTTGAATAATAGTCATGATTGATAAAACGATTCAAAAAAGATCACGGCATGCACAAAAAAATGTTACATACCTTACAGTGTCCTGTCTGTTTTACATCGCTCGTTTGATTATACGTATTCACTGTAAATTTTCAAAATGTGCACTGAGAAAATATTTGAGGTAATGTGTCTCGAATATATGCCCCTCGTTTTTACCAATTCGTAAACATCCGTAAACATATATTGCTGGCTGCAAGAACTCAACTTTTTGCTAGCGACCGAGTGCACTACTTGTAGTATTAGCGAGGTAATCCCGCGTTTGTGATAGCTCTTTAGCGATACTTTCTCTCTGGACCGTCGACTGGTCATACGCAGTTACGTATGTAGTATAGCTGGTACTACGATACATATAGAAGCATTCGCATGCCATTAAAACTAAGTATAACAAAATTGCAATGCAAGTTTCATCCATTCAGGCACACAATTAGCTTACTACACAAAGGTATGCGGAGGAAGCATTTCCATAAAGGAGAATTATATCTCTGAACCCACACTAATACAGTGCATAACAGTATGTTGCACTTGTAGTATTATAAATGAAGTTCAATTACACATTGGAGCTACAGATGTTGGTAAAATAACTGCGACAGTCGCGTCGATAAGTTTATATAATCTATAATTCTAATTTCTACTCTAAAAAATGATGGCTTAATTGTGTATTTAAAATAAACGTGTTGTGATTGATTGATTGTTGGATTTGGGTAGATCGCGGACAATGCATCTAGTGCAATTTTTCAATTCCTGATAATGTGATCGACTACCCCCAGTACGGTTTGTGCTGAAATGTGCAACGCAAATAAATATATAAAAAGATGTCAGTAAGTACAAAAAAACAAGTGACTTAGATATGAAAAAATCCTACATCACGCTTTCGATGACGAGCCGCGTCAGAACGTTGAACGAAAAATTTTTTAATCTTGATTTTTTGACTTTAAGAAAGCCTTTATGGCTAAATAATTAATGATGATGTATAATAAATTTGTGTAACGTAAAAAGGAAGTAAAAGTGAAACAATAGAAACCCATTAATGCTCTCGTCAGCAGCGAGTTTCGAGTTTTACCGCTAGATGTCATAATTAATTCCGAACGTGAAAAAAATGAAGTTTTGAGATATAAATACATAGGTCAGCTATTATAAATATAGATAATACACTTTCGCTTGATATTTCAAGTCTAAAAGTTATTGATATTAGCCATTGGTTTGTCAAATATGAACGACTTTAGGGAAAAAAGGCAAAGAAAAAAAGAATCTTAAAAATTAGTTGAAGAACATTAGTAAATTTTTTTCAAAATTTTTATGGATTTTTTTTTTTAATAATCATGGTCTTCTGGATTACAGGGTCGGTGAAATATTATAAAGAGTCATAACTGTAGCTTCTTTTTTTGAATCCATATTAAACTTTTAAAAGCACTGCAGCGATGGAAAATAAGGGACATCCCATAGCATACACACTCAAACGGAATAAATCAGCTCCGTCTGTTTGCCTTCTAGTCGCGTCTGGGATTTTTCTTTTATCCATACGTACGTGTTTCAAAAAAAAAAAAAAAACCCCCACTAGCTAGCCGCAAGTCACGTGCATTATTATATTTATTACACATATAAATGAGTTACTTTTTCCACGATGCGCGTAAGCTCATGTTTAATTAAGAAAAATGTCCGCTTGAAAGCTTCCCGATGCACGTCTCGGAAAGAGAGAAAGAAAGACGTCTTCTGGAATTGCTGTTTCAAAAAGAAAAACCAAAGCTTTTCCTTTGTACTATGAGGCGCGCGGTATTGCCTCGTGAGCTTTTTTTTACGGTCGTTTTTGCGCGTGACAAGCTTTTGAAAACTTGGCGCGCAGAACGAACGACGGAGGAAAACGTAAAAGTTCAAACGTCGATGTGCTCATGATATATATATACGTGGCATATTCACAGTTTTAAAAAAGTTATGACCAACTATTTTTCCAAGGGTACGCATGCAAAAATGAAGTTTGAGGAGCTGAAACTTGCGCGCGCCTAGTCGACGACGTATTCCGCACATATATCTTGGAAACTTTCATTTACCCATGAAAGCTGCTTTACCTACAAATAAGTTGGAAAGATTAATCAAGCAACAAAGAGAAGCCCATCTATCATTCGCCATTGACCATATAATAATTGAATTTTCCACGATGTCTCAATTGCCAATATGTTCTAAATCGTCGTATCTCACGTACATGCACACACGCACACAGGTGGCGGCGGCGGATTACTGGACGAGGACACGACGACGTCGTCGAACGCGAGCAATCGAGTGGCTTTCGGCATGGCCCTGACGCGGGGCGGCGTGGGCGGCCTCGGCTGCGGCAACAATCACAAGGGCCACGGAAACGGCGGCTACGGCGGCGGAGGTGGCGGATGTCTGTCGGGCGGCGGTGGCGGCGGTTACAGAGGTAAGTGCGCGCATACAGGCTTGCATAATACATTTGTGTGTATATATATATATACACACACAACGTGCTCGGCATTCGAGTAAACCTACTTTATACGATGCGAATTAATTTACAGCATATATCATATGCAATTTTCGCGCGACGAACGAAGTCGAGCGAAATTTCCCCTCTTGTTAATCCCGGAACCTTATTTACGCACGAGATCGATCGAGAGCCACGCGATCCGTGTAAAAGCGCGCTATATATGTAGAAAAGTAGCGACGAGCGATTGATTCCGATATGCGAGCACATACACACGAGATTGCTATATCACGAGAGAACGACGAGAGGAGGAGGGATCGTTGATATCTATCGCTGAAAACCTCTCGTGCGATATATATGTATATAAAAGCCGATGATTCGTCAAAACTTTTTCACGCTCTCGTGCGCACGTGGACGCGCGTGGAGCTTATTCGTCTCGAATGTATACAGCAGCGGCAGCAGTGGCATCAACAACGTATACACGTTATATCGTTTCCGACAAATTGCCTCTCTCACGAGTATCTCTCTGTATTATATAGACACACACACACACACACACACATACACCTACACACAGAGAGAAGCGGGACGCGCTCGAAAAGCTCCGCGTGCGGTGCTTGCAGCGTATAATGTATATACACAAAGTTTTATCGAGCTCGTTGTTTTTCCATCGACACGCGCGCGCGAGCTGATCCTCAGGTGCACATCCCGCACCGCTGTGTGTATATACCGTATTTATTATATAACACGCGATGCATTGCTCTCTGTACGCACATTTTGTATTTATATACCTTTAACGTATCTATACTCCTTTGGTTTATCGGGAAAATATTTGTCCGACTTTGCTCGCTCCATTTCACGTCGACTTTGACTCTTTGACGTGTGTCATGCGATCATCGAAATATTCGTATATAATATTATCCCGATAAAGACGAAGAATTCTTGTATCGAAAAGTAAATCACATTATTCTACTCATCGAATTCGAAAATGGACGAATGATTTATCCTGCTACCCCGATTATGCCAAAATTAATAAATATTTAAACAAACCATTGAAATTGCTGCACGCAGGCGGTGACACGGGCGCGCTGAGCTCGGGCAACGGCGTGGGCGGCTACTCGTACGCCAGTCCCGAGCTGCTGCACGCCGTGTACGAGGAGAGGTTCAATCCGGGCCCCGGCCGGGCCTACGTGATACCGGCGATAAGCGGCTGCGGCTGCGACTTTCGCTGCGTCGTCGTCGATCAGCATCTCAGCGAGACGCGCTGCCTCTGCCCGTTCGGCTGGCAGTTGGCGAGCGACGGCAAGGCCTGCGTCGGTGCGTACCAGATACTTATATACAGTTATTGTACAACTTAGGCAGTGAAAAGGAATAAATAATGAGGATGAAAACTTTTATTTAGTGATGAGCGAGGCGGACTCGGTGCACACGACCATCTTCATCATTCTGATAGTCGTCAGCATCGGCTCGGTCCTGGCTTGCAGCGGACTGTTTTTCCTACTCTGTAAGTAGCGTTATATATACGCCCCCACCTATATATAGAGCTCTGATAAATGCGCTTCGAGCTCTCTCTCTCTCTCTCTCGAGTTTGACCTAACTTTTCCCATTATACGGACGTGATATATATATATCGTATTACAGACCACCGCTATCAGAATCGGAAAGCGATGCAGCGCCGACGCCAGGGCATGTTCGGCACCGAGCTCACGGCCCTGCGCGTCGTCTCGGACAACATGATGACCGAGTTCAATCCCAACTACGAGTTCGCCGGCAACTTGTACAGCTTCAAGGATCTGCCGCAGATACCGCGTGACAACATCACGCTGGTCAAGTAAGTTCGTCGTATATATATAGAAACTCGAGTGCATTATATAGCCTATCGAATCGACCAACTATATGAAATTGAATCAACGCCTGTCCTTTGTTGTCAATCGCTCAGACCACTCGGCCAAGGCGCCTTCGGCGAGGTGTTCCAGGGCATCTACAAGTACCGCCGGGGCGAGGAGCACCCGGTCGCCGTCAAGACCCTGCCCGTGGCGTCGAGCCCCTCGGCCGAGGCCGACTTCATGATGGAGGCCCTGATCATGAGCAAGTTCGACCACCCGAACGTCGTGCACTTCATCGGTGTCTCGTTCGACAAGCATCCGCGCTTCATCGTGCTCGAGCTCCTGGGCGGCGGCGATCTCAAGTTCTTCCTGCGCGAGGAGCGACCGCGCCAGGACCGGCCCACCAGCCTGACGATGCGCGACCTCATCAATTGCGCCTACGACGTCGCGAAGGGCTGCAAGTACATGGAGGACGCGCGCTTCATACATCGCGACATAGCGGCGCGCAACTGCCTCCTCACCTGCAAGGGGCCGGGCCGCTGCGTCAAGATCGCCGACTTCGGCATGGCGCGCGACATCTATCGCAGCGACTACTATCGCAAGGGCGGCAAGGCCATGCTGCCCATCAAGTGGATGCCGCCCGAGAGCTTCCTCGACGGTATCTTCACCACCAAGACCGACGTCTGGGCGTTCGGCGTCACCTGCTGGGAGATCATGTCGTTCGGCTACATGCCCTACACGGGCTGCTCCAATCTCGAGGTCATGTCCATGGTGACCAACGGCAGTCGGCTGGAGAAGCCCGCCGGCTGTCCGGATCCCGTGTACGCCGTGATGGCCCAGTGCTGGCACTCGGCGCCCGACAAGCGGCCGAGCTTCGCCACGATCGTCGAGAGGATCGATTACTGCCTGCAGGACCCGGACGTGGTCAACATGCCGACGCCGAATTTCGATCTGCTGCCGATCGGCGACAGGGAGATCACGGTGGTCAGGCCCGATCCCGAGACCGAGTGCATCAACGTCCATCCGGGGGTAGCTTGACGAATTTTTTTATTTACTTTTTTTTTTACCATTATAAAAATCACGTAAAAAATATCCTGCCATCAGCTGGACGGCTGCGGCTACATGCAGCCACGCTTCCGGCCCACGACGTATCGCATATCGACGCAGCCCGAGATCGTGTACTCGTCGCTGAAGCACGGCGCGACGAACCCCGACCAGGAGAACTGCAACGACCCGTCGCCACCACAAGAGTCGGATTATCGCGACTCTCAGCTCGACAACCAGGTAAGAGCGATGAGCTCAGATCATATATCGTGATCCCGTTTAAAATGAACAGCTGGATTTCAGCGTGCAAATGCACGACCAAATATTAGCGTTAAAATTAATATAAAAGTGGAGTAAGATTGTTTCTTCGCATATATATTAACAGTGCAATTTAGGAATTATTTTCACCTTACCTGCGTTTAGATTTATAAAATTATTTTCACTTTTTTACTTGCAGATTTAAAGATAAAGATATTTGCCATCTAGTAATGAAGGCTGGCATTAATAATTGTTGAACGAAAAAAAAAAATCTATTGTAACATTTATTTTAGATCAAACTGTTTAAATAATTTTGTTCAATTTTGCATTGAAAGTTATGAATACGATTACATTTTCATGCATTTTCTTTGCAGTTTAAGTAAAAAAAAATTAGTACTTTAGCATTAACTTTCAATGAAGATTTCATAGAATAATATCTTAAATAAAATTCATTATTCAGATTTTTTAAACAGTGATACATAAATCCATACAGTAATACCCCTCAAAATACGCGCCAAAATCTAGAAGTGAACACATGTGAATCATTATGAAAATTCACATGGAACCTGTAGAATCCACACCAAATCCAGCTGTTTATTAAATTAACACAGACTTTTTAACCGAATACGATCGTTAATTTTGTCCTCTTCATTCGAAGGAGCCAAACGCCAACGCACCAGTGGCGCCCGGTGGCCTAGACAGCACCAAATCCGCTGCCAAGAACGGCAACGACAGCTGCACCGAGACAACAACGTCGCCGGGTGACGAGGCCTCTTCGGGACCCGACACCGGGGTGCTGGCGACCCCCGTCGATCGCAATCCACCGTCGCAGCCGGACAACGGCAACGAGATCGCCACCCTGGACAACGTCAACGGCCTGATCAAGCGCAGCACCCTCAAGACCACGATGAGCCTCGATCCGAGCATACTCTGCAAAACCAGCTCGGCGACGGAAGCGACTCGTGCTCCCGACAACAAGTCCGACGGCCAGCCACAGAGAAAGAAAGCGGCGGTCGACACGGAGGAGATCTCCTGCTGAGACCAGCAGTCCGGGGGCTGACAGCGATCATGACTCAGCTCCCGATTATTGTCCGACGATATGCGCTACGTGCCGCCCGCGGCTTACGGCTTCGCCAGCGACGACGACTGCGCCGGCGGCAGCAGCAGCGGCAGCTTTCTGTACGGGCCGGGCAGTTACGAGCCGAGCGGGCCCCGCAGATCAGCCACCATGCCGTCGATACGCTACTCGACGATAGTGACGCAGACAAAAACGTCGCCGTGCTTGAGACGCTCCGAGCAGTCTTCCGAGGAGACGCTCATTTAGGAACGGCGAAAAATTGCGTCTCTTTATATATCGCGTTACTTATATTGGTGTTACGCGCGAGATTAATAAATTACTGTAGGAGCAAAAAAAGTACGAGCTACGAGTGACTGTATAATTGCGATTAAAGGAGTCACTACGATACGCGCGATAATGCGCGACGAGAGCTGCAACGAGAGCCTAGACATACCTGACCCCCGTGCACGCGGGAATGTATGCACGAAAGCTTAGGCGGGGGTTGACACGGCGAAGTGATAATTACGACACGAGTTAAGTGCTCGTGTAAACAAGGTGCGATGCGCGCCACTGTGCGGAACGGGTGTGCACTTATATATATGTCGCACGCGGCATATTAATACCATGATTATAAACGACAAGTGTTGTACTATAAACAACGAAATTAACGTTTTTTACGTGTTTGCAGAATAATTCGTTAGGGTTAAGGATGTATTCATGCAGATTATGCATCGTAGTGTGAACAAAATTACGCGCGTTACGTTTGATTTTATTGAATACGCGTTTCGTTTTTCCATTAAATTTGGCGAATTTTAAATGATTAATTTTGGCGTGTAGTTGGAGAAACCGATATAACAAAGTCGATATTATAAAAAGTTATACGTTCAAGTACAAATGCCATCCGCTGGTTGGAGGCTATATTGAGACATAAGCGAGAAGACTTTTAGGATATGTATTTTCATAAGTTGACTCTCCGTTTTTTAATTCATATACATATATAAGTTTTACGTGTTCATGATACGCTCGAGTTGCGTTTGATTAGGAAAAAACAGGGTTTTGTAATTCGTAAGATTACGTGTCAAAATCTCGTATGTGAAAATTCCTTTTGCAATTGCAAAGAGAATGTTATAGGTGAGAGCCTGAAATAGGAAACGGGTAAAAAAAGCACTTTTTTAGTTCCATTATATGCGTGCATATTATAAGCTTGCGTTACAAACTTTTGGCGAAATGAAAATTAATACATTTGTACATAATAGTAAACCGATTTTAAGTATTTAATTTCCGACTGATATTCTACTAACAATCGACAAAAAAACAATTGACAGACTGTTCCTATATGCGCACTCGATTATAGAAATTTCCCATTGTATTACAATCGAAAACAACATTTCAACGTAGTCGTGTCTTATAAAATATAATACGCGAATCAGAGAAAGTCTTTTAGCATTGTCCGATAATCAATATGAATAACTAAGGAAACATGAAAAAAAAACAAATGAAAATCGACGTAACTTATTCAAACATTATTATGGAAGGTTCTTTATAAGTGTATTGGCAACCAAACCTTGCAAAAAAATATACTCCAGTGCATCTTTAACTGTCAACATACAATGAATGTCTCCCGGTTTTATTTTAATCTGTGTGATAAGCTAATAAGAAATTTTCGAGCCGGCTTAAAAAGTAAACATCCCCGTGAAAACGATTTCAAGCACGTATTCGAATAGCCGTCAGAAATGATCATTCGTACAGCATAATTAGTCAGTAACATATTATTAATAAGTGGATGATTAGTCGTGACAAGGAAGTGTTCTGTTAAAAGAGTATAATATGTGTAACGAATATAGTAAATCAGAATTATTTTGTATATAACATAGAGTGGAAAAAATTTAAGCACGAGGCGATGCTGAATACAAATATGCAAGAAAAAATAGTTTTTTAAATAAGTATTGTGTAACAATACATATGATTTGCAATGAAAATATAAGTAAGTACTTCAATGTCTCGTATATGATTGGTCCACGCGTCTTTTATAAAATAATAAGAGCGACACTTTGAACCTTTCTATCCTCGAGTCAGATCGGAATTGCTTGTCACAAGCCGAAACGAATTAATGATCATTTTTCGCGTAAATTCACTCGTTAGCATCGTTTATATATTACAGTCAATGCCAAACAAAGTCTATAAACATTGATTTTTTTAACAAAATAAAATGCAACCCCTTTCCAGTATTTATATACAGCTTTTTAGGATAGAATAATATTTACGAATAAACAAAAAGTGCAGCGCCGATGAATAAATAATTTTATATGTCTTACGAGGTGTACGTCGCAATGATTTTTCAACGAAGTGATTTTTGAAAACTAAGAATAGACGCACTTTTGTATTGAATTTCAAAAAATTATGAATAATAAAAAAAACCCCACGAGATTATAATTTTTAAACGTTTTCAAAAGTTAAACCGAATAACGAACGTTTTAACAAAAAAGATGCTTATCATAATGACTGTAGATTTATGTCTCGTGATTCATATTTATATTCGATTAAAATGATCCATCATTTACGAGCTAATCAATGAGCTCGTCCAATCCTCACCCAACAACAGTATGATATGAAGAAACCATTCAATAGTAAATAACGAATAATTATTAAAAATACACACAAGATAACTCTATTAAAAAAAATCATTGGATGTTCAAGGTCCAAAATCCACCTCGAAAGATAAAAAATTGATCTAGAAATCCAGAGATTTTTCTAAATAGAGATGTAAACACGTTTCAGCAAGAAATTATAGTCGAAAGCATAATGTCCTAATAATGCGAGACAAATAGAAAGTAAGAACGAAATTTGATATACGCATTTTAATAATTGGTTGTTGACGATAAAGAAAGCTATGCCGCATAAAAAATACAGAGAATGTATATGTGTTACCGATGTTGTGAAAATTCGCTGTTACGTGTATTCAGGCCTAAGATACAAATACGTATGTAAGAACATAGATCATTATTGATTACAAAATACCCGTAAGTGATAAAAATATATATTGAGAGTATTATCATTTTTAATATTTTTTCAGATTTATTTTCATGGTAGACAAACACAATATGAATGAGCGTAAAATGCTATAGTCTGGTTAAATTGATTGAAAGGTATATAAAAAAAAAAAAAATTGGGCTAGTGCAATATAACATGATTTAGTGGATTCATATTAAAAAATTTTAGTGTTGATTCGAAAGGCATTTAATTATATAATGAACCGTTGAACCACAATTTTCATGTAGCTGATAACAATTGTGTGTACAGCATGTGACGTGAGTTTCGCTGTCTTTCAAATTACTTCTTTTTTGCATATAAAGGGATGATTATTTCTTTCTTTTTAGTTTTTTATTATTATTAATTATATGATCAAATTTTACAAATTGCCGATGTGAAAAAATGCGGTGAAAAAAATTTCTGATGGATTCTTCAGCAACGAATTAAATATATAAATTTAATATGAAAAATTACACTCTACAGTTTGAGTATGGAAAAACAGCACCATTTTTCTGTATCGATAATATGTTTAAAAAAGAAAAAAAGTTTTATAATACACTTTGCTTTTTTTATGGTATAGAGTTCACAGTCATTTATGTTTTCTTATTATTTAATAAGCGCATATACATCGACGACTCACGAGAGAATGTAATTTGATTTCATCAATTTTATAAACCAGAGATGAGAAAATACAATATGTGCCATTCGTCTCGAACTGGATGATTTTTTCAATCGAAACGTAAGACACAATGCCTAATATTATAAAAAAAATACACTCATTCGAGGGTGCCAAGCAAACGAAACACCCAAAAAATGGGAGAGTGAGAAAAATTCAAACGACTCTTTTTTATTTTTTATTACGTAAACGTACGTTAATAATAATATACATGGACACATATATTACTAAAATTTTTTGTGGGAGAGACGAAAAAAAATCGCATATTAGGCTGTATGTTTTTTAGCATGATAAACGCTATGTATCGAACGTCTCCGAAAGTGCACACCTCGCGAGACGAGACGCACTAAACGAATGAAGATGCGACTTACATGTATGATGTCAAATCCATTAAAAATAAAGTTATCAGTCAATCGTGACTACGACTTTTCATTATTTACTCACCCGAATATTTGTTTTGCGCGCGCGCGTCATACACGATTTTTCCCATTCTCGTAACCGCGATCGACGACACTTGAACTGCAAGTTTGACCTGCTGCTTATTAGTTGAATCATAATGATTTTAAGCCGAGTCACGGATATTTTCACTATTGATTTAATTCACTGAACCAAATTTTGGTCTATATAGTATGCCCATCAATGCATATACCATAAGTAAATCCAATTTGTACCCGGATTGACAAGGCTTCCAAAATTACGCACCGATGATTAATACATTTATCATTTCGCGTAAAAGCTTGTAAACATTTTCGCATCGACGTTAATCGTATTATTATATTCAGTTGCGAATGTTCACACGTCAAAGAATTTGGATCTTGACCTCGTATGTGTCTTTTTGAAATATTTTATCAATCGAACGAGAATCGATCCGAGAAAAAATTGAGGACTCGAGAAATTTCGAAGGTTTATGGAGAAAGATTAATTTTTCATTCACCAATTATATAAATAGTATTCAGCTGATCAATGAACTTACCGTGCATATTACAAAAAAGGAAATTATTGGTGCTTATAGCTCTACAATTTCATGGAAAACAATACATCCATATTCGAGAATGTAATCTGCATCGGAGACTGACAAATGAATACGAATCATCGTATGTATCATGACTCATAAGTCACTTCGTTCAGAGATCCATTTAAACCTTTCATTTCGATTTAAAGAACACAAAGACATTTTTTCCTGTCTTCATATGTTTTGCCAATCGATTTGGAGCCAATAACCAGCGAAAAAATACAACCTATTCATTACAACGTTAATAATGATTTTTCACATAAAAAAAGATCTTGAATTTTTTAAACTCATTAAATCACGCGAGAGTACACTCACGTATGTGTATTTTTAACATATCTTTACGCTCGTACACAAGCTCTCATTCGGGTAAAAAAACTCGTAAATGCAGGTAGTGTACGAAAATAGCCTTGCCGCGTGAAACTCGCACATACGTAAACAGAATTATTGCGTACAACACGTGAAATTTGGATTTTTTTTGTTGTTTCTCGCGCGCTTCTCTCGCTCTGCGTTGTTTTCCACGCAAAAGTTCACAAAAATAGAGTCTTCATGAATCTTGGAAAAAAAGACTTGCAAAACCCGTACGTCACCGGATACGTATTTACGCGCATTATCATCAGAAATTTATAATATACAGCTCCCACGCCCACGGGATCTGCATTGCGCACGCAGATTCTCTGCAACGAATTCTCCGATACACTGTCAATGCCTTTCTCGATTCTCGATGATGATAAAAAAAAAAAATTTCACGCGCGAAACGATTCGATTCACGTATCGCGCGGACGAGCGATCGTAACTTTTTTGTTTTACTATCTCTCGCGAGCGCGTTCGAGGACGCCCAAATAAGGTCGCGCAAGGTGATCACGACGCAAGGGCCAACGAACGCGACGAATTATTAATTATACACATCGGTGTCATTTTTTCTTCTTTCAAGTTTGACCTTTAACTCGATCGGTTGAATACAAAGTATGAAGAGATCATTAAACTCGTCGTCAGATTCGAACAAAAGACGCTGCACATCCGGAATGTGGACTTATGATATCATTTTTACTCGATGGAGAAATTTTGCGAATGATTATTATAATTGTACTATTTTTTTTAATTCACAGGTATCTTTAGATATTTACTAAAGTGAAATTTCTTTACGCAGGTTGGATATCAAGAAATTAATCCATGAAAAACGAGAGAGCAAAAGCGTAATCGTAGAAATATATAGACTACTCAGTACTCACTATACTCAGAATTTTTGCGCGTGTTAGTTGGCGTTCTTGAGTATAGAAAATCGACTCGCTTCTGCTCACTGCTCATGTTGCCAGTTGCCGCCACTTTTGCTTGGCCGCGTTCAGTGAGACATTGTAACGGTTATGTAGGCAGCATCGCGTTAGTCTATAACTATCTCTCTTGTGCTCGCTTGCTTTGGAACGACAAACATATAAGACTTCGTCCAGTCCAGTCAGTACACGTTACGACGCCGCAGCGTGAACAAAGAGAGATCGCCGTCGCAACCGCCGCAGTAAGTGATTCCCGCGAAAACAGTGAAAAATATCTTGAATTCTGATCGATAGTGTTTTGCGTGTGTGTTCAGAACGATGGACCAAAGTTATCAAGATTGTTTAACAATATTAAAAACTATGCGAGAAGAGTTTGATTGGGAGATCGAAGAAGAACGAGTTAATTTTCTGCGTCGACTTGACCCTCTAATCAGATGTTGGCAGGGACAACTTCCAAATTTCCGGGACATTTTTCGGCCAGAAGAAATTGATTGGCTTCTCTCCGAGTCCACAAAAGACGTAACATGCAGAGATGACGAGACCCCAGGAGAACGTTTCATTAGCTTCGTGGCTCGCAGTGGCTACAAAAACGAGCCCGACGTTGGTGAAGACGGCAAGCCACTTTTACGTCGTTCCACACCAATTCACGATGCGTTTGGTTACAGGCATGTGATTCATGAACTTTTTAAAATATATGACAGATTCGACGCGAATTACATCGACGAGTCCGGCTTTACACACTTTCATGTGGTGTGTATGTCAGGATGTTATGATATCGTTGAAAAATTCCTGGAGTTCGGCCAGGATCCCAACTGCATCTGGCCAATATTTGGTGATTCCCCGCTCCACTGCGCTATAACGTACAAGGACGAGGAGATGGTCGCATTGTTGTTGAGGAATGGCGCAGATCCGAATCTGGCTAACAAGAACGGAATGACTCCACTGCATGCCATTTGCAGATGGTACGACAGTGATAATTCGTACATGCGAATAGCGAAGACGTTCTTTAAGATCTGCAACGACATCAACCAGCCAGTGCAAGTCGATGCCCGAGACCAATCGGATAATACACCGCTGCACATGGCTTTGTATAGAAAATCGAAGTTTATAGCCGAAATTCTGCTCAGAAACGGCGCAAATCCGAATTTGGCCAATGCAGAAGGATTACCTTCTCTGCACATGATTTTTCAGTATTATTTACTTGATGATGATTTGGTGGAGGTATTCTTTGAGATCTGCAACGACGTCCAGCAGACGATTATGGTCGACGTTCGGGATACGTGGGGTCGAACACCACTGCACATGGCCCTGAGCCATGACAGAAAAAAGGCTGCAGAAGCGCTGCTGAGAAGAGGAGCCAATCCCAATTTAACCGATGAGTATGGAAAAACTGCTCTGCACTTTATTTGTGCGAAAGGCGACGATTACGATGACTTAGGAGAAATATTATTCAAGATCAGCGACGGAAAACATCAGCCGGTGCAAGTTGATGCACAAGACAATTTCGGTAATACACCATTACACGTAGCTTTCTCTCGCAAGTGCAAAAACTTGATGAAATTATTGCTAAGACACGACGCTAATCCGAATTCGGCTAACAAAAACGGATGTACACCACTAAACATTATTTGCGACTCAACCCACGATGTTCATGACTTTGTAGAGATATTTTTCAACATCTGTAACGACATCGGTCAGCGAGTACAGGTCGACGTCCAGAACAACTTTGGTCTGACCCCCTTATACTATGCTCTGTCACATGGTCAGAGAAATTTGGCACATTTACTATTGAAGAATGGCGCAAATCTGAATTTAGTCAATGCAGACGGATCGACACTTCTGCACATTATTTGTCAGTGTTACAACGATGTTTTGGTGAAGACGTTATTTGAGATCAGTAACGACAAATATCCAGTGCAAGTCGATGCTCGAAACAAGTCAAGAAACACACCATTGCACTTGGCTCTGAGCGGGAGATTCAAGATCAAAGCCGAAATACTGCTTAGAAACGGCGCAAATCCTAATTTGGCCAATACAGAGGGACTGACTCCTGTGCATATTATTTGTATAAGAGGCAACGTTGACTTAGCGGATCTATTTTTCAAAATTAATGATGAAATACAACAGACGGTATCGGTCGATACCCCCGACCAGTTCGGTAATACACCATTACATCTTACTTTGAAAAACGGACATTATAAGATGATCGAATTGTTGCTGAAAAGAGGCGCCAATTTAAATTTAACCAATGCAGAAGGATCCACAACTCTGCATATTATTTGCCGGAGAGTATACGGCGATAACTTATTGGATTCATTCTTCAAGATAATCGACAAAGTCAATCAGACGGTGCAGCTCGATGCGAAGGACAAATTTAACCGGACACCGCTACAATGGGCCATAGTGAGATTTTTGCCGAATGACATTACTGCACTCTTGGATCGTGGAGCCGAATTCGTTTTTCCAACTGAGGATCACTTTGATGAAGGATTTGAAGTGTTAGGAATCGAAAGGTATGATTTTAAAATAGAACGAGCGATCGGCGTACTGCCCGTCATTGAGATTCTAGAGAAAAAAGGATACGAACTGGATCTAAGTGGCGCTCTGATTATTATGAACTTGTTCGCTAAGAACGGATTGTTGGAGAAGTCGGTGGAACCTGAAGAATTTTTTCGAATCGACTCTTACTCTGCCATACATGCGAAAACGAAAAAGATAATGATACATTCGAATCTGTCGTTTTACGACCTGATCCAATTACGATTCGAAGAGGCAGCGAAATTAATCAAATATAATGATTACTTGAAGTTTGCTAGCTCAGAAGAACAGTGGATGCTCCCCAACGAATCTCGCTGTAGGTGTATTACTTACTTATGCGAGATACTATTACGAGGATTTTTTCAGCGATGGGCACTGAATTCTTTCATGGGACTGACGCGCTATCGATTACCGATTCTTTGCTGTGAAATGATCATAAAAAAGTTGAAGAACGAGGATTTACGGCGTATTTGCTTGGCAGCTGAAGACCAAAGCGCCTAATAACGATAAGCACATTTACAGTTTTTTTATGTCTAGTGTTAATGTTGTATAATTTTCTTATCATTCATATAAACAAATGGAAATAAATTAAACTCTTTCTTATACTCAGATTAAAATTGTTTGTAATATAATTTTTATTTTAGTTTTTTTTTTAATCCATTAAGAATTTTTTTGCAATCTACAGATTACTCGACTCTCTATACAGCGACAATTTTTCGATTTAGCGTGTCAAATTTGACCTACTCAAAGGTTAAGCCAGAGAGATTATGCCAATTAGTATTATACATTTAAATTTTTTATTTGTATCTTCTAATATTTTCACGAACGGTCGGAGATTTCAATTCCTTTGCTATAAAATACATCATAGCGTCTTATAATTGTAATTAAATTTCACATTTTTAACTAATCGATTCCGACATTAACGACAATGTTTAATTAGCGCAATTGTTTTACATGTTAAACGTGCATGCCGCGACGTTTGATCAACTTTAATTCCCGATAAAGATCCGAATAGCTTTGAAACAACGTTTTATGTCAATTAAGGCTAATTAATATTGCGTCTTGGTCAATTACTAAGCATGCACGATTGCGTAACGCGTATCGCATATTAATATATCAGACGCGATGCGGCGATAATCAAAACCGAGGCTCGAATTGTCTCGATGATGATACGAGATTTCCTCGGGGAGAAGCTGTGCTGCACTTTCATCCTCATCCTTTACAGGTAACTGAAATTGAAACGCAAAGTTCCGAGCCGCGCGGCGTAATACAATATACTGTGCGATTGTAGTGTAACCTTTAGCTGAAAGTCCCTCATGCGGCTTGAGTCTTGGCTGACTCTAAAAAGACGCTTGCGCCGGCGCGCGTTTCAGGCCACGTACAATTGCGGTATATAGTATATTCGCGCACACTTTATATAGGTATGCACAGCACATTATATACCCCAATTATCGTGGCTCTGTCTGACTGCCGGCATGTAAGGTATACTGCTGCTGCTGCTGCTGTACTGTGCGTCGCCCGTATAAACGTTCCGCGCGTTCGGGGCACACAACACATGCTGCCGAGTGCTCCAGAAAAAAACTCGGCAAGGCTCTCTCGGTCAACGCAGCCGATGCCTCAGTTGTAAACTTTACGCCGTCCGATTAGTATCGCTGTAAGCGCAAGACGCGCATCATATTGCTGTATATCAAAGTTACTTTGTGCAGTGCCGCTGCGGCATCAAAAGGTTAAACATTACGGCATCGATGTAATGCAAGCGATGCGCGTGCAGATACCTCGTAACATAAAATTTATCTTGCATATTTGATTCAAGCTGACAAGTTTTAGGCAGTGAATTCGACTTGTGTGTGCATGTGTGTGCGCGCGTGTTTTCAATGCAAAAAGTGCATAATGCGTCTGCTGGATATCTCGTGTTATCGAGGTGACGAGGATAGTAGGACAAAAATCAGGACGCGCGCAGGTTCGCGAGTCGAAGGAACTCGCCACCACACATACACAGCTCGCGAGAAAACGAATCAATGATAATGAATGGAAAAAATTAATTCGTTAGAGATAACTGTATTGACAAATATTCTCGAACGCTCGCGGAAGCCGCGATCGTATTTTCTTGTATAACTTTCTACTTACACCGATACTTTCGTAAACAGCTGATTTGTTATTATTATGGAAACGTTTGAGAGCATATGCTCTGTGGGTCAGAATCTTTATCATCGCGATACAGCCCAAGATTCGAAACCGCGCGTAACACGCAAAGTAATTTGTCCGAAATTGCGTCTGTCGTTCGCTCGTGTTTTCATTATTTTTTCTCTCTTTTTTAAATATAACTCACGAACCGAAGTTGAGATTTTCGAAAACACTACATTACTTATAAATAAGTCACTCCGATGGGGATCACATGGAATTTAACTACTTAAAGAATTCGCGGAAGAATAACGCGCCTCTCGGTCTCTTTCCCTAGTTCGCATGAGAGGAATTTTAATATTACCTCTGAAAATGTTTAACTCTGCAGAACGCCGGAGACGCACAATCATCGATCGTCGCAATGCATGTGCCAGTAGTAGTAGTAGTACTATACGCGAGCGAGCACGTCGAGCCCCCCACAAGGTCAATGTTGATAATAATATACAGGCAAAGCCTTCTATGTAAAATGCATTACACGACATTTATGCAACTCTCGGATGATGTTTGCAGTCGTTAAAAAACGGATAATGTTTGTAAAACAAACGCGAAAAAAATAATAGAGTAACGATGAAGTAACGGTTGCTGTGACTCGCCTCGTGTATACAGTACCAATAGACAAAAACAACAAACAGATCGCGAAATCGTACACACAGACGTAATATATATATATGTACAATCGGTTCTATGCATAAAGCTCGCGATAGTTTAAAATTAAACCCATCATAATTCGCACCCACCACCGCTGTCGCAGTCGCAGCAGCAGCGCATCAGCGCGCGAGCTCCAAAGTGTACCGCTGCTGCTGCTGCTGTTTCATACTCGTATATACGCGTTTATAATGGTACACGCGCGCGGGTGATGAGTTATAACTTTAACACGCGACACTTACGGGCCTATGCAGCAGACGCAAATGTATATAATTCGCTCACGCATGCACACGAGTCGCGTCGAACAAAAGACCCGACGTCGAATTCGAGGCGGTCAGACTTTTTTGCTCCGAGTTCGTTCTAATTCTTTTTGATTTTTGTCGTTTTTAGGAATCGTTATAGGAACATATTACAATGAATAAACAGTGATAGCTTATGACAGATACAGATAGGAATTTTCAGAAAATCAAATTATTTATAAGCGATATATAATTTTATAAAACGAAGAGAGAACAGTTGATATTTACGTAGAAGATGTATTACCAAAATTCTGGTCCAGGTATGAATTACGGTTGGAGCCAGCATGTCATCGAAGAGCCAACCTTCGAGCGAAAGCAGGCGAAAAAAGTCGAATATGTAAGTATTCAATTAGCAAGTGTTAGCACATTTTTTTCCATTCGTTTCGGTGCTTATAAGTATCGTAAAAACTTAAATTTCGATACATTTTTTATGGCTCATCTCACGCTTTGTGCAGTATACAAAAAAAGTCAGCTTCCGAGGCAATAAACATTACAAAAAAAGAACAACCTCCGCACTAAAAATTACACATTATTTCGTGCTTAACGAGGCCGAGGGGCAATATTAATGCACCTGCAGCGATTTTATGGAGCATTGTGTCTTTCATCTCGCGAAATTTTATAGTCTCATTTTTCACGCTTCACAAATGGCCTGTCGCAGTTATTATACATTTGCTGCAATTGCATTTGGCACGCGCGATAGCAATATTTTCTTAGAGAGTCATAGAGAGAGAAAGAGAGAAAGAGACAGAGGGGAAAAAGAAGCTGCACTCGTGTTGTTTGAATCGTTTTACAATCTTTCGTATCAACGCACGAGACTCTTCTTTATCGATGTCCGATCCTTCCGCAACAAGCAAAACTGAATAATCATCCGATGATTAAGAAAATAATAGCCTCTGCGGCAGCTATGGATTATAATACGATTCGTTCTCGATACACACACCCCGGATTCGATAAGTCTCGCTACATACACATATGCGAAAAGTGTCGATTCAGCTTTGACACATACGCGCGGGCACACACCCCCGTACACACACACAGCCTCGCGGGCATTTATCAATATTGATTCTCGCGCCGCGATGAATCCGTTGCATTTGTTTTTATTTACCTTTGTGTATCTCGATATAAACAAATCGCGTATCACGCGTTTTTCGTCGATTTAATCTCCCCGTAAAATTCGTCGTTTTAACCGGAGAGTAAATTGCGCTTTAACTGACCGCTTAAATCGGATTTCTCGCGTAGATGCGCAAAATTTCTCCTTTTTTTTGTTTTACATATATTTACTTTTCTTTTTCATTCTTGTCAATGAACAATCTGCGACAAGTGTGCTTCTATAACCTCCAAGCTATATTATATGCTTGGTATCGCTCGCTCCTCGTATGAGTACATGTCTTATACTTTTGCGGCGCCTACCAAACAATTAAAAAGAACAACAACATGACGCCGAATGCCGTCAATACATAAGCAGCCGGTCGATGTCAATTTCGCCTCGAGACATTCGTAACCTTCTCCCGTTCTCTTTCGTCGATCATAATACGATCCTATGCGAAAATACCATATAGTTATACCAGCGTGGCTCTTTGCAACACAATTACATTATGACGGAAGAGGAGAAGCTCGACACGCTCGTGCTCACGGATGAGCTCACCAGGCGCGTATCTAGCAATGCGCGCGATATATATACACCTTATTGCATGCATAATCCTACATATATATACGACGATCTTCGGCCAGTCTATGTGGATCCGCTCTGAACTGCGGATCGTCGTCGCGTCCCGTCGAATAAACTCGCCGCAGATACATACGTGTAACGTGTACAGTTTTTAGCCTGCAGTGCAACAAGTTATTGAGCGCGTACAGTGTAGCAGTACGTGATATACAACGAATAGGTACGAATCGCGATATAGGTGACAGTACAGCTTCAGGCCGTGGTCTCGGTGTCGACGTTTTCTGCGTGCATATATATACCTATTACAGTGCAAACGTTATATTTGGTACACGATGTTGCGGGAGCAGGGCGAGGAAATACATTCGTGGCAGATGTTTCTCGCTCGCGCACACTGTTTGTAAACAAGCGAACGCCCCTCCCTCCCCCGCGAGCTTTCAATCGAATTTCCGACGAAAAAAAAAAAGAATAAATAAGAGTTGAAAACTGCATTCGTCGAGATCCAATACCATTGAGTGCACGGTCGGTTTTCTCGGAAACTCGATCTCAATCTCTCGTGCGTACGATATACGTGATGTTGTCTGTGTAGTTCGACTTGGACTTCGTGTGCGTTGCCTTGAATTGCTCGAGTTTTATACATTAACGAATGAATCACATGCATATATCTCTCTCTCTCTTTCTCTCAAGAAAGAGAGAGAGAGAGCTCGTTACAAGCGGCGAAAATAGAGTTGCAGCTTTTCTTTTTTTTTCTTTTTTTTTCCTTATTTCTTTCAAGGATTTAAACCTCAAAGTGCGCGTCACGTGGCTTTTTCCGATTTTCCATGTAGGGGCGTGTTAAAATTCATTTATCTCTTGGCTCTCGTCGTGTACATATTTACACATACGTTCATGCACTGTATAGGGTATGCAGACATCGTAAACACTCGAGAAGCCGGCCTCGATTTTATCAATAAATTTACTTTCACCCAGGACAAACGATATACATATTATATTTGTATAAACAAAAAAATAAAGAGTGCCCTTTACGAGCGACGATGTACAAATGCGACGACGAGGGTGGCTACGACTCGGCCGAGGGCGAGGGCTACGCGCACGCGAGCGAGCCGGGCCTCGACGTCTTCATTAAGAAGGCCGTCGAGGTCAAGCGCATACTGCCGTCGCTCTTCAACATCAAAGTGGTACGCAACAACGATCGACAATGATACAACCAATTTTTTTTTTTTTTACTTTTCAAACATCGCTTCGAGTCTCCTGCACGCAGCGGCGATGATCGAGCGTCGTGCGTGACGCGCGCGCTCGCGAGATTACCTATAGTGCTGTATGCGCAATCGATTCCACATTATATACCATTATGTAGCGATCGGCGATGAGATCGGCGCACAACGCGATGTGGTCATCGCGTCGATCGATGCTATTTGTGCCGCGGATCGGACTCGCGTATAATATGTATCGCATCATTCTCTCTTTCTCTCTCTCTCTGGCACCTCGATTAGCGCGCGATGTTGTGTTTTGGAGAGAGAGAGAATATTTTAATGCCGCAGCATTGTTTCGTCCCGAGAATTTATGATTATTGAAACCTGTTTAATTGCCGATCCACACACCTTAGTTGTAATTTATATATACTTATTTTTATCTCGCGCAGCATACTGATATTTTCTTATTAATTATTTCATTTATTACTGTTGACTCGGTGCTTTTTTGCTATTGAACGATCAATTCATCACCTTCCGTGCATCGAAACTCTGTAATTAGTTATAACTCTGCTATAAGGTCATCCTCTTGCAGAGTCAATTTATGTACTGCTTGTTGTTCGTTCAAAAATTCAAGCCTTCATTAATTTGAAATTGCTCGCTAATGACTATTTTATCAATAATAATAGTTCCAAATCATTTGACGATGTCACTTGTGAAATGAAAGAATGTTCGGATGACATTAATAAGTTCATTCGCGATACGTTGTTAAGGCCAAATCGTGCGCATCTGTAGAATTAAAGTGGTCACACCCCTTCGAGCCTCGTTTTCCAATTTACCTTAGTGCTTATGGTCGTTAATCAAAGCTGAAGCGGAATAATAATTTTAAGGCTCAAAGGAATACAAGGTCCTTACAATCATATCGCGTTCCATTACTCCGTTAACTCCATTTCGCGCTGCGATGGCAATTTATTTTTATGAAAAACTCGCGTCGCGCTCGTACAGTATTACTTTTTAATTTAACAATCTAACGAATGAAAATGTTGAATTCAGCTCGGCGACAGAAGCTCTCATTCAAAAAGTACCGGCCCGACGCAAGACTTCAATCAGCTGAGACAGGAATGCCTCTCGCAAGGAAGGCTCTTCGAAGACCCAGAATTTCCGGCTATCGATTCTTCCATATTCTACTCGAAGAGGCCGGACAGATACATCGAATGGAGACGTCCAATGGTAAACGAGATTCACAGTTTTGTGATATACGAACGATCGAAGTGAATATTCGTTGTTATTTACCAATTTTTGTTGTTGTAATTGTCGACAGGAAATCGCAGACAATCCTCAATTGTTTGTCGAGGGTTACTCGAGGTTCGACGTGCAGCAGGGCGAACTAGGCGACTGTTGGTTGCTCGCCGCGGTCGCCAATCTGACTCTCCATCCTCACTTGTTCTTCCAGATCGTGCCCGAGGATCAGAGCTTCGATGATAATTACGCCGGCATATTTCATTTCCGGTATACATTCGATCTTTCTGAATTATGAAAAAAAACTTGACGATTTCATAATTATTATTATTTCTCTCTTTTTTTGGTCCTCAGTTTCTGGCAATACGGACGCTGGGTGGACGTCGTGATAGACGATCGCCTGCCCACGTATCACGGCAAGCTGCTGTATCTGCGCTCGGCCGAGGACAACGAGTTCTGGAGCGCCCTGTTGGAGAAGGCCTACGCCAAGCTGCACGGCTCGTACGAGGCGCTGAAGGGCGGCACCACCTGCGAGGCCATGGAGGACTTCACCGGCGGCGTAACCGAGATGTACGACATGGACGAGACGCCGCCGAATCTCTTCGGCATCCTGCTCAAGGCCTACGAGAGAAACTCCCTCATGGGCTGCTCCATCGAGGTAGGAATAACGTGAAATAATGGTTGATTCTTCGGAATGATTCATATATATATGTTGATCACGACTTGTTTCGGATTCAGCCCGATCCCAATGTATTGGAAGCCGAGACGCCTCAAGGTTTGATAAGAGGACACGCCTACAGTATCACGTGCGTCAAGCACGTGGAAATTCAGACGCCCAATCAGTCGGGAAAAATTCCCCTGCTGAGATTGAGAAATCCATGGGGAAACGAGGCCGAATGGAATGGGCCGTGGAGCGACGGGTGAGTCTCGATCGAACGCGAAAAAAAAACCAAATAGTTTGTTCTTTTTTTTTCCTTAAAATAATCGAGGCTTTAATCGTTAACGTTTCAAAAGATCACCGGAGTGGAGATTTATACCCGATCACGAGAAGGAAGCGGTGGGTCTGACGTTCGACGTCGACGGTGAATTCTGGATGTCGTTCCAAGATTTTAAAAAGTACTTCATGCGCCTGGAAATTTGTAACTTGAACCCCGATTCCCTGACCGAGGACGATCTCGCTCACGGCAAGAAGAAATGGGAAATGAATGTGCACGAGGGCGAATGGGTGCGAGGTGTTACCGCCGGAGGATGTAGAAATTATTTGGGTAATTATTTCAACACAGCGAGAAAAAAAGAAAACGAAATTCAACCGATGTTTAATGACGATGAAATTTTTTATTGAACGTAGACACTTTCTGGCACAATCCACAATATCGCGTCACTTTGGAGTACCCTGACGAGGGCGACGATAAATGTACCGTCATCGTGGCGCTCATGCAGAAAAATCGGCGGGCGCAAAGGCGAATGGGCGCCGATTGTCTCACCATCGGTTTTGCCATCTATCACGTACGTATAAAAGTTTCGATGAAAAATCACTTTTCCACCCTCTCGGCTTACGCTAATCTGCATTTTTGATACTTCTGCAGTTGGAAAATCCCGATAGATTACCCAAACCGTTGGATTACAACTTTTTCAAGTACAACGCCTCGGTGGCCCGTTCGCCGTCCTTCATCAACTTGCGCGAAGTGAGCTGTCGATTTAAATTGCGTCCAGGAGTTTATTGCATAGTTCCTAGCACATTCGATCCGAATGAGGAAGGAGAATTTTTACTCAGAATATTCTCTGAAAACAAGAGCAACATGGTGTAGGTTTCTCAATTCAATTTTTTATCTACGATTTATTTAAATATATTTATAAAACCTTAAACTTGCAGAGAAAATGATGATGAAATTGGAATCGGCGAAGTAGATGACAGGGTATGTATAAATAACGCTGAATTCAGTTCTACTTGATACAACACTACCCTAATATAGTTAGACTTTTTAATCGTAATTGAACAGTTTAGTAGCAAAATTCTGTGCTGAATTTTTCTGTGCTCACTGTTGCTTGGCACGTGTAATAAGCACTGGAGAGTAATTTTTTTTTTGCAAGTTGAGTGGTGAAGAGTGTATTATTCTTGACGAATATATTAAAACAAAAACATTAACCGCAGCTGCTTGAGTCAGCTTATTGACACTTTGTACTATATTAACACTGACTTTGCACGATTAATTGCTTGGCTTTCTAGGTGAAAAATCCTACGCAAAATAACGATGGCGATGATGATAAGGTTAGTAGACGTTTGCAAAGCTTCTCTAACAAAAATTCCTTTGTCGTTAACGAGTAACGAAACAAATATTATGTTTATTTAATTTCTCTGAATTATTATAACATGGAACTTTTTGACTTTAGGTACAACCCCAACCAGTTGACCCGAGCGCCGATGATAAAGTGCGCGAGTTCTTTAGAAAGCTCGCCGGTGACGATATGGAAGTCGACTGGAAAGAATTGAAAGAAATTTTGGATTATGCCATGCGCAAAGGTAAACCTACTCTTGTCCCCCTCCCCCGTTACAAATATAGACATTTGTTTAAAAAATTAATAGTAGACATATCATTGAATCATCTACGAAGACTATATAGACAACATTTTGCATTCGAAAAAGTATTGAGATTAATGATTTTATAGAAAAATCATTGCCATCAAGTGATGTACATACAGTAATTTCATGATTCATATTATCGGAATCATTTTATGTTATTTATATCCTGCACACATTTTGTCCTTATTTTTTAAATGAATTAAGTTAATTTTATAGACTTTTTTGTACAGCATTATTATTGGAATGAACTGCAACGAATTAACAACAATAATCATTTGGACGATGTGGAAGTGTAGTTTAATTGATCTAACAAAGAGCTTTAGTAATAACTGGTTACAACCATATTTCCATAAATAACTTTTTCTACACTTTTGCTTGATAGCTCTCATACTTTCTACCAATCCATTGCTTAACTAACAGCTTGTGACACAGAGTTACATAAATACATTTGGGTCTATTATTTTTTTTCTTTCAGTCGAGCGACCTTTTCAATATTGTTATGGAATGTTTGTATTTAACACTTAACACTTTGGTAGTTATTATTTAAAGCTTTTGAGATATGGTTCCACGTGAATGATTTTTAGAAAACATTGTCATCATCTAAGTGTTGTATTTTAGTTTTTGATGAAATTTCTCTCTAAACATTCACATTTTTACAAATAAAGTTTTTTCTTTTTCTCGTGCAACAGTATTTGTATATAATCGCACTCTCTGATAAAACGACTGAACATTGAAATTGAAAGCTTGAACATTTTCTCAAACGAAGCATCTCTTGTATCGCTCGTCAAAATATCTGGGGGAAAAAACAAACCATTTGAATCGAAATTACTATTGTATGAAACAAATGAAATTAAGTAAAACTCCGATGATTCAATTATGTACACGAATTAGAATATTTAAGCAAGACCCAAATGGAATTGTGTAAACGTTGAGTAATGCTAACATGTGGCCATGTGTGTGTTGTTGTTCGGGTAGAATTGCCGCCGGCTCGCCGTAGTGAGGCACGTGCCCCCCAAACCCCGCCTGAGGATGGTAACATCGTCGATACACTTATCTCCCTGCTCTGTGGTATTATTTGTAAAGACGAACAGGCCGTTAAGACCGAGGAAGCAGGTAATGTATCCGAGCTCATCCAACGTAAATTATAATTATTTTTTACAAATGATATCACACCGCGGCGTAGAACGCACACGCACAGTTTTCAACGACAACAAAAATCAGTACCAGTACACGCATTATAATCTCAAATTGCATCTCTCTAATCATCTCGACGTATTATCTGTCTTCTATTGTATTTTATGATAAATCGTTTAAACAGAAAAATAATAATTTAAACAATAATTAACTTTTTAATGTAACGCGTGAATTCTATTTGCTGCGCTGTCACTGTTTAACTTTTCACTAAGCAAAATAATAATCCTTCCACGGAAGAGAAAAACGAATTGCAATCACGGAAGTATAAAACAATGAATGGAATTTGTCTTTGCTTTGTAAAGATGAAACTATTTTTCTCAATTATTCATATATTTTTCTGTAGAAATGCACGGCGAAGGATTCAGTAAAGATATATGCCGAAGCATGGTTGCCATGCTCGATAAAGATCATTCTGGCAAATTAGGCTTCGAAGAGTTCAAAGAGCTTTGGAGCGACATCAGAAGCTGGAGAGTGAGTATATCATCGATTCACATCGCTTGATATAAAAAATATAACAATGAGCTCGTGACATTAATCCGTTCGTTTTTTCGCAGACGGTCTTCCGACTTTACGACAGAGATGGATCTGGATACCTGAGCGCCTTCGAGCTGAGACAGGCACTGAACAGCGCAGGATATAGATTAAACAATCATATTCTTAATATTTTGGTTCACAGATACGGTACAAAAGAAGGAATGATTGCTTTTGACGATTATATTATGTGCGCCGTCAAATTGAAAACCATGATCGGTAAAGAAATTACGGAATATGACTTTTTAGACGAACCCTATGATCCTCATGCTCTGTAGAACAGCTATATGCATGTTCCAAAAACTATATCTGTTTATAATTAAACTTTCAAATGGATGTCGATTGTTTTTTTCGCTAATAATGCACGTTCATATTTATACAGTAAAAAAGTACAACAATTCACTATAATATGTCTCTTTGAAAGTTTAATTCACAATCTATCAATACTTAATTGCCCTTTATGAACAAAGTTATGGCTTATTACGAATTGTAATTTTTTTCTATTTTTTTTTTTGCTTTTTATTGTTTCAACAAACACAGATGCCTTCCGAGAAAGAGATCCGCATCATACTAACAAAGCAACATTTTCAATGGAAGAATGGATCGAAATGACTTTGTACTCGTAAATAAATTGACCCGAATGTTTGATAATGTTGTCGAAGTATGAATAGTTATAAGAACAAAAACGAGACCGATTTAAATCAGAAATATATAGCCAATGCCGAGAGTGATATTAGTAAAAAAGAATCTCCAATTCATCTGGTCGGGGTATGACTCGGATGTACATACTTTAACATTATTAGCATTTTACATTGGACGTTTCACCAAAAAAAAATGTCTGCACCATATAAAAGCATCTATTTTTTGATAATAAAAGTATTGAAGAAATCGCAAACTCATACCTATAATAGAAAATAGTTTCATATGCCTGATGCATACTTTTCATATCATTGAGTTGTTGTAAATGACTGATTTTTATTGTTTATAGAATAAAGATGCTATGCTGGAATAATATGTAATTTTATCTGTCATTGTAATTGTTTAAATCTGAAAAAATTGATATTCAACTGTTGAAAGCTGGTTTATATACTACAAAAAGACAAAATTTTATGTTTCTGTCGAATTATATTTGTACTAATATTTAATTTATATGTTAATTATTTCAAGTAAGATTAAAAAGTATATATTGAAGATATCTTAATTGTTTTTTGACCGAAATAGCCTCGTAAGCTTTTCTCCGATTCCTTCCGCTTAGACAATTAAAACTAAAAAATAAATTATAAACTCTCTCCTACAAAATATTCAATTGGTCAAGGTTGAGTCTTTTAAAAATATTGCATAATTTTAATTATAAAAACTCGTTAGTTACGCAATTTAATTATAGAATATTCAAATATTCGTTATTCATTGAAAATTCTCACACCGCGTATTTATTATTTGAAATCTACCGATTTCACTTTTATCCTTTATTTTTATTTTTACTTCCGGCCTCAAATTTGATCGAATGAACTTAACTGAGCCTGGAAACAAACTCGTTATGCATATTTTAATTGAAATGTGGAATAATCTATGGCGCTTACTGTAAAAGTAAATTTAAAATGATGGTATACAAAGTACCCTTTGTTTACACACTCAGCCGGACGCTTCGAAACAGTAAAATCAGTCTTCTTTCAACTTTTGAATAGATTTCACTGTATACCGAATCGTCTCTCGTTCACAACGATATCTCCACCGAGCGAATGTACTGACTTTGCTCCAAAACTGTCTCAACAAGATATGATTCGGTGTGTCTCGAGCTGCATTAAAGCGGCGAATTCGAGCCTGCGGTCATTGCGGAATTCACACGAGTTGATGCGCACGACGTACGTCCACTCGAGAGCGTTAAAAATGTCGTCGACTAAAGCAGCAGCAGCCGAAAGCAATTGGAAACTTTATTATTTCAACGTGACCGGGGTCGCCGAACCGCTGAGATACCTGCTGCACTACTGTAAAGTTCCCTATCAAGATGTTCGCTTCGAGTACGAAGATTGGATCAACGTTTACAAGAAAGGTACGGAATCAGTTACTTCGCGAGAGGCGTCATCGCGCGAAATATAATAAAAATGTTGTACTTTCAAAGTAATGCCGATGGAGCAGGTGCCGGTACTCGAGATCGACGGAGTTAAATATCATCAACACTTGTCGATCTGCCGATACTTGGCGAAAAAATACAATCTCTATGGCGACGATGACCTCGAGGCGATGAGGATCGACGCCGCGCTCGACGACATCAACGACATTCGTACCGGCAAGTGTTGAATTTGGTCCTACAGACGATATTTTTATATAAAAATTATAATGCGAACTTCGATGAAATGACGTTGAATTTTGATGCGCGTGACTTTTTAGAAATAGGCAAGTACTACAACGAAGTTGACGACAAAGTCAAGCCAGTACTGAGAGATCGAGTTCTCGCTAAAATTCCTTTTTACGTGGATAAGTTTGAGAATCAAGTCGCTCGCAATGGAGGACACTTTGTCAATGGCAAATTAACGTTGGTTGACATTTATTACGCTGGCATCGTTGAGATCATGTCGAACATCGTGGGTGAAAATATCAACGAAGGCAAGCCGTGTTTAACGAAACTTATCTCAAAGATAAGAGCTTTCAAGGATATCAAAGCGTACCTTGAAACTCGACCAACGACGGTTTTATGAATTAAAAATTCTTTTATCAAATAAATGTTGAAATAAAACTTATAGAATTAATGCATTTTTCGTGCGACTTAAAAACTGTGAATAAATTTCTGATAATATTCATTGGCAATCATTTGAATTTCCCCCGATGCATCTTGATACAGATATAATCATAAGTAATTGAAGCATATCACATCCGTTATATACATCCGTTCACAACGGATATATACATCCATTTTATACGATTTCCTGAAAATCATCATTTTCTTTTCAAGATTTAGTGCTGTTCTGCGCATTTCGTAACGACCAAAATTTTTTCAAATGTGACTCAACTGGTTTGCGAAATGATGTGAACTTATAAAGACTCGCATTTAGGTTTCACAAAGTAAAATACAAAATCTAATTCGTTCCTCACGAATACAGTCACAAGAAACAAATTCTTTTGGTTTCCATTATGTTCCCATTAACTACACATTTTTTTTTCATTTAATTCATCAGTATGAACAACATTTTTCTTGCAAAACTCATTTAATTCTTCGGCATGGTTCGAGGTTTATTTGGGGATTTTTTAATTATAAAGTCATAATATTTTCATATAAAGTTTCTTTATTTTCAAATAAAAAATTACATAACTACTAATAAAGTTAGTAAAACTTATTACTATGTGTTAATTTTCAAGGCCACAAACTATTTTAATAACCATATTCTTTATCTGAATAAAGCTATCAGCATATTAGATTATAGAAAAAAGCTTGTTTCTCAATTCATCATTCATTTTATCAAAAATAAACATTGATTGAATTCATAATCTTACCTCATTTCATCGAATCTGCAGTAACAATGGGTCGTAATCCATATCAGTTAAAGCCTGAAAAATTATTTTATTCAGTTAGTTTTATGGTAATTAAGATCATCATATAATAAAATTATTATATTGCGAGCTCAGAAAAGGATTTTCTTCAATACTACTCAGTAGCAGAACTGACATATTAATATCATCATATAATGCATTTTTCTTTACGTTTAAATAAAATTATTAGAATATAATTTTACCTTATTTTAAATTATCGATGAAGCTTGTCAATACTTGATGCAAAAATTATTTAGAACATTTGCAATTTGTTGTGGTCCTCAGAGCCAGACCTTAAAAAATAACCAATTATTAAGATTGTGCCAAATTCTAGCTGCATAGTTATATTTTAATAATTTTACTTCAGAAAAGGATTTTCTTCAATACTACTCAGTAGCAGAACTGACATGTAAATATCATCATGTAATAAATTCTTTTTCGATTCAAAGTAAAATATATTAGATATTGCTTTTACCTTATCTAAAAACATTGCTGGATCAAAAACCTGGTGTCATCAACACCTTTGAAGTAATGCACGTTGAAAAGATGGTTAATATTTTCCATTTGATCATCACTAGTCGCACCTTAAAAAATTATTAATTATTACTATCATGCTATATAACAACTTTATAAAATAAAATTTAGATTATTATCTCAGAAAAGGATTTTCTTCAAAACTACTCAGTAGCAGAACTGACATGTAAATATCATCATAAAAGTAAAATGATTTCGATAAAAGAATTTTACATAATAATAGAGATTTTTACCTTTTGTGGATACAGTATTGATGAAACTGAACCAAGGTAATCTCCGCATAGCAGTTGGTTTGGTTGAACCTTTCCACCTGATATTTCCAAGCCAATTCCCCATCTGTTCAAACAGTGTTTAATGAATTAGATTCAAGAAAATTAAACAGAATATAAATATTTGTTTATAAGGGAATTATTCAGAGTTTAACTATATATTCTCATAAAACAGTGTCAATCTGTTTTCTGAAGGTGTCCTAAGATAAAATACATCATTTAAAAGGTTTTTTAAGATATTTTTGTGATACAAATTAAAGGAAAAGTAGTTGGTGTATGAGTAATTACGTACTGGAAAACATGATAAAATGAAAATAGATTTTTACCTTTTATGGATACAGTATAACTGTAACAACCAAGGGAATCTCTGCATAGCAGTAGGTTTTGTTGAACCTTTCCACCTGATTTTTCCAAGCCAATTCACCATCTTTACAAAAAATATATTATGGATTAGATTCAAGAAATGTAAAAGTATGTAAATTTTTATTTTTAAATTAATTTATTCAGAGTTTAACTATATATTCTCATAAAACAGTGTCAATCTGTTTTCTGAAGGTGTCCTAAGATAAAATACATCATAATAACGGCTCTAGCAACATTTACAAATAAAGTTACAAACAAACAAGTGCAATACAAATTCACAGAAGCAAAATACGTATAGAGGTAGAATTTACCTTGACTAGTGTTTTTACAGGATGTCTGCATTCTCTGCAGCATAATAAACTCTCAATAGTTTTGTTCAGCAACAGACCTTTAAACATACATTTGAATATCAGATATGCTATTTCGTGGCAGTTTTACAAATCTTATTTTTACTATGTAAATAAAAATCAGACAGCCAAGGGAAAAGGTCATCAAAGTCATTATGATAAACCATATTTGGTTAACATCATTGAAAATGTCTAAACTTGTGGTTAATTTTAAATATATTCTTTAACATGTATTAACCTGATTAGCTGCAATTTGAAGTATCCAGTAGACGAAGTAATCAGCTATCAAATATTACATGATTCATTTCATTTGGGTATCTGCAAAATTATAAAATTAATTAATCGACTGAAGGTTAGGATATCAATTAAATGTCAACGCTTCAAAATTAATCAGCATTACATAATCTCCAGTTATCAAGTAAGAGTGGTGCATGTACAGCTCATCATTTTCAAGCATAGAACAATTATACAGAATTTTTGAAAATAAGAAGATTCAATATTTACCTTGTGTTTAAACAGAAACATCATAGAATAAATGCCCAAGCCTTTGAATGGAATAATGTACAACATCTCTTAGTCTTAAGAAAAATGTCCGTTGGGTTTCTGGATTAAAATCTGTAAAGTTGAAAAAAATGTTAATAAAATCTAAATTACTGCATATAAAAATAAGAAAAATGTTTGTGAATAGCATCAGACATCCAAGGAAGAATAAATATCATGGAATTTCACTAAGGGTTATGTAGTGATCATCATACAAAAACGCTCGTGGAGCACGTGTTCATAAAGAGGTTAAGAAAATGCACAAGTTAATATCTTTGAATGGCACGAAAGTGAAAATCAGTCAATATATATATCGTAATTTTTACTAAATATATTACTTTAAAATAGTCTTTCACGCTACTTCTGGAAAAATGAAAGGAAAAAATTATTCGTTGAGTCAAGACCGGCGATTATTTTTGATTGCACGTGGTGTATACCCAAACGCAGTTAGTCTAAGTAATCGGATGAATTTTCAATAAAAACGGTAAATGTGAAAAGAAACGTATAATAGTTAAATGGTTATTTAATATTTAGATTTTAATTGAATGATACTAGTTTTCCGTAATAGCGATAGTCATGGATAATTTAGATGCTTACCTAAACCAAGTTCAACGTCGCTTGCTCTACGTGGACTGTAGAATCTAAACGGTCTAGAATCCGTGTAAAACTTTCCCATTTTTGAGGTGGTTGTCGAGTCCGAGGCTGGGAACAGAATGAGGATGTTGCACAGTCGATTCTCGGCTAGCTGAGGAGGTAAACCGTAAAAGTTCAAAAATGCTATTGCGCAGTAAACCCATTAGCTCGTTGCTTCGTGCTGCCGGAAGACATGGCCGTAGCTGGTACTATTTTTCAAATACCTGCTTTTTTTACTTGTTTCGCCTAGGAATATTTTTGAAGTTATTTAAAATAATTTATAGAAAAATTTGTAGAAAAATAATTATTATTTATTAGCAAGACTTAATGTGTAATTTAAAAATAAATGTACAATACTACTGTTGCTCTGCTTACATCGGTTGCTCGGGATTTGACACCACGATTTGTAAAAATGATTTCATTAAATCTATGTTAGTTGGTTTGACATTAATGCAGGAACATTAATTAAATTGTCAACTAAATTCAAAGCGATTAAGATTAAATCCAGTGCTTTATAATTGTGCTGATAGATCATTTTTATTTTATTAGATTGAAATTACAAAAATTACAAAAAAATGTATTAGAAAAATACTTAATCTTAAAGGCTTATATACATCTTAAACTTAAAATTTTTATATTAAATTATTTAGTATGATTTTTCTCTACCTTTTCATTGCACTTTTCGAAACTTCAAAATTTGAATTTTTGACTGCGAGACAGATGTTTTCATGAGCCTTTTTCATATACTTTACGTGTTCAATTTTCTTCTTTTGCCTTTTCTATCAAGTTACGTTTTTGGTCACTTGGTGCAAGATTCGGATGATGTTAATCAAAATTTGTTAAATGAAAAAAAGTGTACTTAGCAGAGCAATCTACGTAAGTGCAAAGACGTGTGATGCTTAGCTTGAAACGATTGGTATTTAAGAAAAAACTGTCGATTATACGCAAAATAATTTGCAGTTCAATAAAATGCAGTGAAATATAACGAAGATTATAATGCTCAAAACATATTAGAAACTGGGGTCATATGTGAAGTCAGCGAGAAAAATACAAAGAGAAGAAGTACAAAGAAGTTTAACTACATAAAAAAACTCGGGGTAAAATTACGGTAAACTCAAACATCACTAAGAAAAGATGTGTGACGATAGTTTCACTATCGTCCCATATGAAGAAATGAAGTACCATCAATGCAACGAGTTGGAACGAATAATATATACAGTAACGGTGAATAAAATCCGAAGTAAAATCTGATAGTATGCTTTTATATCGCCACCACGAGGTTGGACTTGAAGCCGCCAAGCAAATATTAAATAAATTTTGGTTCGTTAGCCGATTGATGATTATTTTACAGCAACGGATTGGTAATCGGTTGCGTGTCAGCTCCATAGAAAAGTCCAGTGCCCATCGCTGGAAAAATCTTCTCGACATTTTTTCGCACATCTTTGCGGTAAACTTACGAAATTTTTTCGAGCGCGCTATCTCGAAGTAATCCATGTATGTGAGTTATTTCGCCGCCTCTTGGGGTTGTAACCGTATCAGATAATTTATTGATAGTCTCGGCTTTATCATTATCTCTTTTGCTATATTCTTGAAATCCTCGTCGTCATACCAGTTTTTGTCCAACTTCCCATATGGCCATTTACCAGCATTCGTATACTCCACAAACATTTCATTATAAGCAAAAAATGTCATTATCTTCAAGGCGTTGCTTCTTTTCAATTCGTATCCTCTTTTCTCAAGACTATCGACGACGAGCAGCAGACCAGAAGCTTGACTCAATATAAAATCTGGTTTCATATAATCACACAATAATGACATTGCCGAGACCATAAAAATGCTGTGGTACCACTGCATCCATATCCAGAAAAAGTCATTCGCAGTGGGAAAAACGAAGCTAGACCTATCAGCACCATGATCCAAGGAGTACTTCGACCGTATGATGGCAAAATATTTGCCACAGCCCATTGAAGCGGTGTCTCGCACAAGCCTCCTTTTACCTGCACCGGCTGATGAATTCCTTCGTTCATCTCGAAAAATATCGTCATCAAGTCATCGTAACCCTTCCGAAGACAAATACGCAGGGGTGAAAGCCCAATGTAGAGGCGTTCGACCCTCCTTATCCCGGGCTTCGACTTGCACCGTCTGCTGAATATCGTCGTTGATTTTGAAAAATATCTCTAAAACATCAGTATCTTCTTTTCTCCGGGAAATTACATGCAGAGGTGTCAATTCTTCCTTGTTGGCCAAATTCGGATTAGTCCCTTTCAGCAACAGCAACGATATTACCTCCTCGTTTCGTCCCTCTTTTACAGCCAAATGCAGCGGCGAATCGCCTACTTTTGACACGAGGATATTGGGGTCCTGACCAAGCTCGAGAAACTTCTCGACGATGTCGTTACAGCCGAATTTGCAGGCCACATGGAAGTGGTTGATGCCCCAGTGGCTGATGTAATCAAATCTATTGTAAATCTTAAAAAGCTCACGGACCACAGTATGCTCTTGAAAACCTAATAATTTAATCGCATGATGTAGGGCTGTAGTGCGACGCAATACTGGCTTGCCGTTTTCATCAACATCTGGCTCGCCTTTGTAGCCGCTGCGAGCCACAAACTCAATGAATAGTTGTCCTCGATTATCATGGATCTTTTTACCCATGCACTTTATAGATTCCGTCAGAAGAAACTCAATTTCTTTCTTACGAAAAATGTCTCGTAGATTCGGAAGTTGTGCCCTTCCAATCGCTGATTAAGGGATAAAGTTCATCAAGTAAATCACATCGTCCGTCCTTTGTTGTACTTCATAAACTTATTGATCCTATAGATGATCTTATTGATCCAACAGATAAACTTGCCAATTTTTAAATCAAAGTCGTCGATTTTGTATTCGTAATGATTCGTAATGGTTCGTAATGATAACCATATCATTACGAATAACATAACGATATTAATCGAGATATCATATAAAATTATAGAACATAAAAATATCCTGAACATTATAAAAAGAAGTAAAATAATATTTTATCATGGACATAATAATTATAATTCGAGTAAAATAAAAACACAAATCTGAAATTTGATGGAATCAACAACAGTTTCAAATTTGTAATTTAAATAGTAAAAGCTTCATTAATAATTGCTTAGTCTTGAAACAGCAATCACAAGTAAAACTGCCCATAAATTTGAATGATTTGAGTTTAAGTAAAAAAAAGCATCGAAAATGTTTTAAAACAACGTAGATATATATGTGTATATCTGTGGTGGAAAGGGAGAACCGACTAACTCCATTTTTTTCGAAATTGAGTTTATGACGTAAAACATCTATGTTTAGTGTAAACTTTGATGTGCAAATGCCAGAAAGTCCGAAAATTGAGTCTATCGCTTGGTACAGCACAATGCCAAACCGACTAAGTCCATTTCGTGACAAACAGTGACCGGCCAAACCGACCAAGTCCACCTGTGCGAGCTCCAAAATGCGATATCGAGTCTACTTTGGTTTCAAAATGATAAAATATGATGTTCGAACACTGTGTATATCAACTCTCACCTCATTGGAAGCTGCCAGAATAAAATAAGGCTCAAAAAAATGAAAACATTTATTCAGGTAGCTAAACGTCAATCATCTTTTTATTTGACAATCCTGGCATTTTGATACGTTTTATGAGCTATTTTTTCAAGTTAGAAACATAAAAAACCCGAATTACTATAAAACCCACAAGAAAAATTCATTTTCAAAAGCAGAATTGCCGCGAAAGTGGACTTAGTCGCAATCCGTTTCCCGGACAAACCGACTAAGTCCACTTTTTTAACTCCGCACTCACGCTATCAATTTGATAGATATATGGCTTAAAAGATACCTCATTGTATGTTAAAATATCATGTATACAGAGCTCTAGTCGGCCGCGTCTAGCTACGAACTAATACGCAACTTTAAACGCGTTTTTCTCGAAAACACGAAAAATGGAGTTAGTCGGTTCTCCCTTTCCACCACAGATATATATATACATACAAAGAGACGCGCAGCTCACTGCTCCATATGATATACAAAGCTTATTTCAGCTGCAGACTGCAGTTCTGCAGTTTCGACGTCGCAGCGACGCGAGGCGCCACCTCGTGGAAGAATCGTCGCACTGCTCGGGCAGCTTTCTCTCTCTCTCGCTCGCTCGCTCGAAGCGCATAATAGGCGCAGCTGACTCGGAGGTGAATAATCACAACAAAACACACGATCAATGTCATGTACTGTCAGTGGAGCAATAGAGAGATAGTAGTGTGCAGCGAACCAGTCATCGCATAATAATATAAACATTATACGCAGTGACAGCGACAACAAGACTGCCTGTCTTGTCTCCGTCTCTCTCACTCGCGCTGTGACGAGCACTGGGGCCTCTCGACGACGACGACGACGACGACGCCTTTTAAAACTCCGTTACGAAAAATCCAGCGTTCGGGTGCTCGACGTAGATGCGAACATAACGGAAAGTCCGAGAGTGAACCCGAGGTGCGCGCGAGGCAAAGTCGTATACATACACATCGAGAGAATCGCGCGAGTGAGAGAGATATTACAATATATACGTATACATACATACATCGTCGGATCTACTGCGGCCGAGACAAAGAAATTGCCAGCGAGTAGTGCGTGCGTGCTGCGACGAGCTGCTTAGAGGCACAGTGCGTGTTTGTTATTGAAATTCGACGCACCCGCGACAGAGAGGAGAGCGAGATTGAAAAGCAGGAGCGCGAGGAATAAGTAGTGCAACGACGTCGAAGATGCTGGAGCTCGAGGTCGTGCCCGAGCGCTCGCTCGGTTGCGAGCAATGGGAATTCATTTTAGGCAAGTTTCTCCTAATTGCGACGTTGTTTTTGCATTGCGAATGCCTTGTGTCCCCCTCAACGGTATACACGCACGCACCATCTCCGCGCTTAGAATCGAGGAATGCATTTTATCGTTATATCCGCGTAATTTTCCGTGCGTTGCGAATGCAGCTGATCGCGGTGGGAAGGGGACACTTGGTTTATTTTGACTTTGATGCGCTTGTAAACAAATGCTGCTGCGCGCTTTCGTGGCTAATGCCAAGATCTTTTCTTGCATAAAAATGATGTAATTTTTTTCAAGTATGATGACATTGATTTTTTTTTTACTAACAATAATATTGTCTGCTTCTAGGTATGCATTTTTCTCAGTCTGTGTCCATAATACAGTCACAAGTGGGCATTATAAGAGGAGTGCAAGTATTGTATAGTGATATTGTAAGTATGATAATTATGGTTTTTTGAATTTCAATTTTTGTCAAATTTGAATTCAATATTAACTAAAATGTTTCACTTGTTGCAGAATCCGTTAGAAGTAGATCTTGTGATCAATTTACCATATGATGGAGTTAGACTAATATTCGATCCAGTCGTTCAAAGGCTAAAAATTATTGAAATCTATAACATGAAATTAGTTAAACTCAAATACTGTGGATTGCATTTTAATTCTCCTGAAGTTTTACCATCGATCGAACAGATCGAACATTCTTTTGGAGCTACTCATCCTGGAGTCTATGACAGTGACAAACAAGTAATCATTCCTTTATTTTATATCCCTCTAATCTCATCAAGTAATTTACTAACGTACGTTTTGTTGCAGGTTTTTGTTTTAAATTTTAGAGGTTTATCGTTTTACTTTCCCATTGATTCCAAATTCCAACCAGGATATGCTCATGGTTTGGGTTCTTTACAATTTCCTAATGGCACATCTCCACTAGTAGCAAAAACTGCTATATATATGGGAAATATGGCATCTGGTGGTTCTAATAGTGAAGAGCATTGTCTAAGAGCACCTGCTCCACCTTTACCACTGGTATGAATTGAAAAAAATATTATTTTTTTGGCACATGTATATCAACAATTATGTTTATTGCAGGTTTGCTATCACAATAATTTGTATTTAGAAAATGTAGAAATTGTACGGGACAAAGTGCAAACTAAAGGCATCAAGATGAACCTTTTTACCGAGGGAAGCTCATCAAGTAGAGTCCTTTTAGAACCAAAAAAAATCAACCTTACAAAAGAGGTTTATAAAATTTTTAAAGTATTCAATTACCTTGTTATTAATGCATATTATTAACAATGATAAATGTATTTTTCAAGGTCTGGTTTGGAGATACATGTGAAGATGTCTTGAGCGCCCTAGGGGCACCTTCTCGCGTTTTTTTCAAGGCAGAAGATAAAATGCGAATTCACAGTCCTCACGCACACAAACGAGATAAAATAAGACGGTCGGATTTTTTTTATAATTACTTCACATTGGGTTTGGTAAGATTAACTTTAGCTCATTTAAAAATCAAAATTTGATACAAAACCATTAAATATGCTTATACATTTTTAGGACATTCTTTTTGATGCTAAAACGCAGTGTGTTAAAAAATTTGTGCTACACACCAATTATCCTGGACATTATAACTTCAACATGTATCATCGATGTGAATTTTCACTAACAATACCTGCTGAAACCACTAATTCATCAGATCCAGGCCAACTCATTGATGTTGCTGCAACTCCTGTAACTGTAAATATTGTTTCCATAAAAAATTAACTGATATCTCTATCGTTTTTTGAACAAAATCATCACTTTTTTTACAGATTACTGCCTACACTAAATGGGATGGAGTGAGCGAACAATTAAAAGCCAGCCCACGTCCTGTTGTGCTCAATAGAGCATCTTCAACAAATACTACAAATCCATTTGGCTGCACATTCTGCTACGGCATTCGCGATGCTATAGTGGAAGTTATGGCTAATCAGCATATTGCTAGTGTAACTCTCTATACAACAGCAGTGTGACCCTTTTAAATATCATATTGATACCTAGGTAATCAAAAGAATCTTGAATCGTTAAGGTTTTCATGTCCTTAAATGAAAATGTCTTCTATATACATTACTCAATTATAAAGTATATATTGAGGAAGAAGTCACCAAAAAAATTAAAAACAGTTATTAACGTCTTAAATACGAGAATTCAAAAGCGTACCTGTAATCTCGCATTAAAGAAAAATTGTTAAATAATTTATAAAAAAAAAGTATATTAATCTAAAATAATGAATTGAAATGTTTTTGACACAATTCATGACTTTCAGTACAATCAATTTTAATTTTAAAGTTTTAGACTCACAAAAATAACGATAGAATTAACATCGAAAAGATCATGATAATTATCGCCATTTGTTTTCATACAGACTGGTTTTTGTCAAGTTAAATTCAATTCATAGACGTATTTCTTTCTGGAACCATTTGCTCGATGGTTTCAGGTAGTAATGAGAATCTTAGTAGTTATTTACACTTAATCAAATTAAGAATATTATTTTTATACCATAAATTGATGGATAGATTATAAGGTAAAATGCTTAGCTTATTTCTCATCAAATCGATATATTCTATTAGTGTCTAAGGTATTTCACTGTAGTCGTTTATTGTAGCTCAATTTTGTTGTTCACAATGATTAGAGCAATAAGCGTAAAATTAAATTCAAAAAGTCTACACGACGAATGAAAATGATTTCTTATTCAAATGGCCCAAGCAGTCTCAATTAAATTTACTTGGGTCTAAAATACAATTTTTGCAGATTGTTTTGAAAAAATATATATTTGTACTACATCATATTCCTTACGTAATATGCGTAATTTTACCATGGAAAATTTTCGTACGAATGCAAGTTTTTTCGCCTTGCATAGGAATCGGTAAAGTGTGAATTAGGCTTTGTGTCTATATCTTGTATGTTAAAAACGTATTCAAAACTGATATTCAATTTTAAATCGTTGTGATATAAAATGTTATGTTCTTTAATGTAATTAATCTATAAAATTTTATGAAATTATTTCAAAGGAATAAAATTGTATTGTACAGGCGCTCCGGGAAAAAAAAATTAAAATGACATGGAGGCATTAATTGATCTATGTAAAAGTTCATTATAGAGATTTTTATGTTTACATTTATATTAAATTTAATTTATTTCTACATTGTTTTCGTGAAATTCAAATGTTAATTCGTGTAACACAATTATATTTAATTCAATAATTATCTTTTTAACTTGAAAAAAAAAATTATTATAATAAAATTATAAATTGATTATTTGGCATTAATTGAACAATGTTTTGTGATTTCCAATCAACCTCTTGTCATTATGACATAAGTACTACAATTATTTGGAAAATGATACATTTTTCTCATGATGATACATGAGAGCAAATTTTAAATAATTGACACTGCATATAAATTTATAGAATTAAAATTACTGAAAAGTTATGAACGTGTTTCTGAAAAAGATAAATTAAAATTGAAATTCAAATGTGTACTCCCTACACGTGAGGAAATGAATGGATACAGAGTATGGAAGGGGGCGAAGTATTTTTAAATCCCGCCAATCGGCCAATGTCACTTGTACGGCTGTATCCTGCAGTGCCTGCAGCGACGTGTTAAAAACAAAACGTGAGTATCAAATTTCATTGATTATATTTTGTAAGTTACAAATTTAATTGGTAATTTCAAAGATGCACTTTTTACTAATCGTCACTTTTTTATTATTGGAAGATTAGTAGTGAAATACTGTTGATCTTTTGTTATTTTCTATTTATTTACCAACTGATACTTCGCTCATTGTCGGTGTCAACAAGTTCTGATAAGTCTCATATTTTTTCGAGAATTCAGAGAAAATCATTAATTTTAATAAATGTTTCAGGGGATATAGTAGATTTTGATAACCACCAAAAATGGACAAAGACGACTCTTCTTTGTCGTGTGCAACAATATTAGAATGGGTGGACGCACAGGGATCGACTACTAGAAAAATCAATCATCGATTGGCAACTTCTCGTGTAGTTAGAAATAATCTTAGACACTTACTTATTGAAGTGAAGGGAGAAAAAGCTAGTAGCGCAGTGAAGTTACATTTGCAAAAGTTTAAAGTATTCAACAAATTTATGACAGAAGGAAAAGCTTCTATATCCTTTCAACTTGATAATTGCACTATTTATTATTCAAATGCTCCTCCTTCAAAATTAATTAACTTTTTGAAAACCATATATATTAAAACAACTGGTGGTGATGAAAATCAAAAAGTCATTAAAAATCCTCTTAGAGAAAAAATTATTGGCAATCTTGGAACAACTGAAGATATTAGTCCAGCTACAACTGCAGAAATCAATAGAGCAAAAGAAAAAGCAGGTATCAGTCGAGCAACATTGACAACACCTTCACCTTCAACACTAAAAAAAAGGAAGCGCGAAGATGATATCATTAGTCCCAATTCTATTAAAACTCCAAAAGCCAAAGGTAGGCTATTCAATAATCCAACTATTGGAGAAATGACTTCAGAGCAATCTCAAGTTTTAGAATATGTTTTAAATGGTAAAAGTATTTTTTTTACTGGAAGTGCTGGTACAGGAAAGTCATTTCTTTTGAGAAAAATAATTGCTGCATTACCACCTGATGTGACCATGGCTACTGCTAGTACTGGAGTAGCTGCTTGCCACATTGGTGGAATAACATTGCATCAATTTGCAGGTATAGGTTTAGGAACTGGAACGATGGAAAAGTGTAAAAAGATGGTGGCAAAATCAGCAGCTGGTACCATTTGGAGAAAAACCAAACATTTGATTATTGATGAAATTTCTATGGTCGATGGTGACTATTTTGATAAAATTGAAACTATCGCCAGATTTGTAAGAAATAGTGAAAAACCATTTGGTGGTATTCAGTTGATTTTGTGTGGAGATTTTTTCCAATTGCCTCCAGTATCCAAAAGAGATGAACAATCAAAGTTTTGTTTTCAAAGCAAAGCATGGGCAAGCTGTATTCAAATGAATTTTGAACTTAGAAAAGTGCATCGACAAACTGATCCTCAATTTATTAGCATTTTGAATCAACTAAGAATGGGGCAAGTTACAGATGAAACTACTAAAATTCTGCAAGAAACTGCTAGACAAACAATTGAAACAAAAGGTATTTTAGCAACAAGACTATGTTCTCATGTGAATGAGGCAAATGAAATCAATGAAACTCAATTAGAGAAATTATCTGGCATCTCTAAGACATACATGGCAGAAGATTCAGATGAATCCATGACAAGATCACTAGATCAACAATTGACAGTTCCAAATAAACTTGTATTAAAAGTAGGGGCACAAGTAATGTTATTGAAAAATATTAGTCTAAGTGCAGGGCTTGTCAACGGAGCAAGAGGTGTTGTAGTTAAATTTGAAAATGATCTTCCAGTTATTCAATTTCGTACTGCTGGTACATATACAGCCAAAATAGAAAAATGGAGCATCAAAACTGCTGGAGGATCCGTAGTATATAGGAAACAATTCCCTCTAAAACTTGCATGGGCCTTTTCTATTCACAAAAGTCAAGGTTTAACTTTGGATTGTGTAGAAATGAGTCTTACTAGAGTTTTTGATGCAGGCCAAGCTTATGTAGCACTATCAAGAGCCCAAAGTTTAAAAACTTTGAGAGTCTTAGATTTTAATTCCCAACAAGTATGGGCAAATAAAGATGTATTAAATTTCTATAGAAGATTTAGAATGAATTTGCAACAAATGGAAATAGTTCCTTTAGGAAAGAAAAAACGGAAAAGTTAAATCATACTTTAAAAATAGAAAAAATTATCTAATAGTACAGTGAAGTATTATTTCATGTTTATACTTTAATTGTTAGTATTATAAATTCCTCCATATTTATTCACTGTGTATTATTTTAAATCAATCAACAGTGTTTTATTTTAGCTTCTTTTGACATACCTAGTGTTTTTCTATGGCAATTAGATAGTATAAGTTGTTTATTAAATTTAAAAATATCCTAACGTATCAAAATTTTATGTTTCTTGTAATTTGAGTAAAAATATTATTAATGATCTTCTGTCTTGTTAAAAGTAACCCTTTGGAAATATCTTAATCTGAAGCGCTGGTCGCTACTCTATAAATACTAGTATTAATTTTATAGAATTTCAGACTGATTTGTAATGTGTATAAATACTAGTATTAATTTCTTAGAATTTCAGACTGATTTGTAATGTGCCAGCGCTGTAAAAAGATGTCAAAAGAAAATAAGTTAAGGTAAAAGGTTTACATTTTGTATGGAATCTGTTCTATTATCAAATAACAATTCAAGATGCAGTTAATAAAAATCATTTTGAATAAAATATATAATTTTTTTTTATTTCTCTTTATAGAAGTAATAAATGAATATATAAGTATTTATCAGTTACCTAAATAATGGAATAAACAAAAACAACTTAACACTTCAACAATCATCTACAACTTTAATTTCAATGGGCGGCGTGTAGCGCCATGTATGGCCGGCGTTCGACGACAGCTCTGTAAAAGTGACCGACGGATTTAACGATGGCTCACGACTAGTGCATTGTATGTCAAACTTGTATTGGCCAATCGTCAGAAACACGACGCGACACTCGTAGTACGCTCGTCCTGATTCCTGTAGCTGAAATTCACGACATTTCATTGATTAAAAATTGATCAGACACTTGACGTAAATTCATGAGTATCTCGATAAAATAACTCACGGTTGGAAGCATGACTTTATTAGCTCCGGCAATCGATACCCTAGAATCGAGCCTGTAATTATGCACACCATTGTGATGATCTTGATAAAGATTGACGGATAACGTAAGATTTTTCAGCGGGTTTTCCAAGGCATTGGATACTCCCACGCCCACGCTGACGCAGTCTCCCAATGTACATTTAAGCTCGTCTTGAGATTTGAATACTTTTTCGTTGATCGTTATTTCTATTGCAAAAAAATGAAACATTTCAAAATTAATCTCCCGCCACTCGTTTGACGTTCTTGTCGAAATCGAGTTTACTCACCCCATTGAAGCGGACTCATTCTCACGAGATCGAGCATATTTTGGGTCAACGTCAATCCTGCCAAATTCGCTTGACCCTTGGATTCCGTGCCGAGCAATTGCCAATTGAGATTCGTCAACGAAGCTATGTGCTCGGCGCACACTTTCTGCAGGTCGTCCACGTTGCCGGATCCGTTGACCAACGTTTGCTTGTTCAAGGGGCATCGATCTACGGGTATGGGTATCCGGCAGGACTCGCGTCCCTCCATGTAAATACGTTTGTTCGTCGCGTAATTCAACTCCATCTCGTGATTCGTCATGTTCGTCACGTCCAAAACTAAATAAAATTGCGTGGGCCTGGGACGAGCGTAAAAAATACAAAGATTCGATTACTCGCTCATCTCAAGTCAAGTCGTATACAGAATTATAAAAATTCTTACAATTCGGCGGGCAAAACGTCCCAACCGGTTATCTGCACGCTGGGCAGCATCTCGATCGCGATGAAAACCGAGGAAACCCGGCAGTAGCCGGCGCCGAAGCCCGCGGCGCCCGAATACTTGATACGCAGCTGTCCCTCGACGACGTTGGACGCGTGCAGGGGCACCGCCAGCTTGGACAGTCTGCTGCTGCTGCCGGCGCTCGACGAGCCCGTCGACGAGTTCGTGGCCGAACGGAAGGACGAGGTGATCTCCGACTGGCGCTTCGTGTGATGCGACGGCGAGCTCAGGCGCGACGGCAGCGAGCTCGGTCCCGAGTGCGACATCAAACTGTTGGGCTGGCTCGGATAGACGCCCGTGCTGCCTGTGAGTAATAAAGACGAATTTAATGCAATGACGACGACGATCGATCGATCGATCGCTGATGAATATAATCAAGGCCTTACCGTGTCGGGATGTTGGCACAACGAAATCCATGGCCGCGTGCATGTACAGGGTAATACTAGCACTCGTTTGAGGCTGCAGAGGTAGTTGCGACTGAAGATCCTCCTCGCTCCACCTGAAGACTTTTGATTTCGTCAGGCTGTCCAGAGTCGACTGAACGGAGATATCGACCATCTCGACCGGTACTTGTCCCACGTTCGTTATCGTTATTGTACACTCAGCGCTGAAATAAAAAGTACACATCGATTCACGTTCGGATCACGGTTCCGCATCGAACTGCTGCGCAATTTATTCACCTCTCGCCGCCGTAAAGCGAGATGCTCGCGCTGGTGACGATGTTGTCGGCGGAGCTGAAGCTCGCCGTCCTCGGCAGGCTCGTCTCCACGTTGATCTTTGGCAATTGCGGCACCACCTCGACCGTGTACAGCTGGTGTATCATGCTGTCCACGTGCTTCAGCTGGCAGTCCGACTTGACGCCGAGGCAGTGCGTGCTGAAGCCCAGGATCTCGAGCTCGCCGGCCTCGCGGGGCGTGCCGGCCAGGGTGACGGCGATCGGTCCACTCTCGGCCGGTATCGTGATGCTCTCGGGTATGGACTCGAAGACGACGCCGTTCGTGAGCAGCCGCATGTTCGACACGTGCAGCTCGAAGGGCAGCGGATTCATCAGCTGCATGGTGACCTCGCAGATGTCCCCGTCTACCCAGAGATAATCGACCTTGCTCTTGGAGATGGTCTTGCGATCCAGCGAACCGAAATTGATGGGCGTGAAGAGGAACGGCCCGTGGTCCTCCTTGACGCGCTCGATCTTTTGCGGCTGCAGATGCGGCTGAAGATTCTTCAGGACGAAGGATTTCGTGCGTGGTATGTTCGTCAGATTGGCTGGCGGTATGACTATTCCCGAATCGAGTACCTGCGGCGATTGGTGCATCGTTATCGTGTCGGAGGAATTCGAGCGAATGAATGAAACAATGAATTACCAGAGGAACGGGGGCTCCTTCGCATTGCTGAGAGACAGCTTGCAATTGCAGAGCAGCGTCTCTGCGCTGATTGACAGATAGATAATTGTACATCGTTTGCAGAAGGAACGTCAAGTGTCTCGTCGCCAAGGCTGGATTACCCATGCGATTGGCAGCCGTCTCCAGCTCGTTCAACAATTGTATTTGTATCGATGGCCAGCCTCTTCTGTTACCTGTTTTAGTGAGGAAATAATTTTTTTTTTTTTCAATGAACAATATGTCTCGATTATTTGACAATTATCCTACTTACTTGGTGACATTTCAGCTGGATCTAGAGATAATTTAAAACCCGACGTGGTTTGTAATAGTAAATTGTAACATTGCTGCCAATCGGGATTTTGATTTTTTTGAGATACGTAATGCAGAGCCGCGTGTCTTAAGCAAAACGACGCTTTTCTCGTGAAACCAAGTGCAGTGTAAAGCTCCGCCAATGTGGTAAATCTGTCGATCTATCGGGGAAATAAAATAGTTATTGTACATTCGTGGGCAAATGTTAATGTCTTTTACCTTTTCTTTTTCTGGCATGGGTATGCTGTTGAACATATTATTGAGGAATGCTGCAGCTTGTAGAGGACAATTTTGTTCAATGGAAATTCTTGACGCCTTAAAACTAGCTTCATTCTCGATAATCCCTGCATTTTGATATTTGCTGTAGTGCACAATAGCATCGCGATATCTTTTACTGATATCTTCAGGGGCCAAAACTTGAAATTTTGCTGTTCTCACGGTATCAATAGTTGGGGATATTGGAAGGGTTGATGCTTGAGAATCACGTCTACAAATTTAAAGAAAAATCATGTTAAAAAAAGAAAAAATAATGATTATTTTCTATCAATAGTTACCTTTGTTTCCCTGGACTGCTCTCTTGTAGCGATGAGTTCCTCTGTAAAGGAGGACTTCTGAACAAATTAGGATATAACATGATAGCTGATACAGCACATTGGCCTTCATAAGCTGCACCCAGCCATAACCAATCGTTAACTCCTTGTAAAGTAACAACTGCTGAAGTGTAATTGTTGAAGGCATCGCTGTAAAGTCCAGCCTGTAGACTTAAATCACCTAAATGTTTTATGGCACGACCAACACACCTCTTTCGATTATTTCTAGATTCTAAATCTAATCCAATAAAATCTTTTTCTTCAAACGGGGCTTTGAGTAGAGCAACTTTATCAAATTTCTCTCTTGTTCTATCCAATCTCTTGTAATCCAAAACATAAAAAAGACCTTTTAAAAATTCTAAAATTTGAGCTTCCAAATCTGGACATAAGTCATCACCATAAAAAAATCCTGTTGTCTTAAAATTAAAAGGTGTCGTAAAGCCTGGCGGTGGTTCAGAAAGTTTCTCTGATGCATTTGGTCCAATTAAAATAGTTCTAGAGTCATATAATGTTTGTACATATTTAACTTTAAAAGTTTCATGAAGCCTGCAGAGTTCGTTGAGCTCGGTTTGGTTTTCATATTTTCCAAAAGTAATTAATCCTGCAAAATATTTAAATTAAAGATATAATGTTCATCAAAACTATTTTGTTTGAATTATAAAACTATTACAAACCTAATAATCTCCTATGGGTTTGAAAATCACCCCATTCTGTATTTTCTACTGGATAATCTCTAACATATCTGGCAAGAATCTCCCTTTGGTTATTCGTTGAGTCGGTGACAGTGAATCTGCTGCCGCATTTGATTATTCGCTCGCATAAACGATCAACCGTCTTTGGTTTAATTTGAGTGCCAACAGGTTTGAGAAGTACCAGAATTGTGGCATGATCATGAGCTGTTTGCTCGTAATCAGGATGAGACATTTTATTGTCGGGTACAGGACTCGACAATATTACACTAAGGGCCGAACGCATTTAATCTTTACAGTCCACAACATTAGAACTAACTATTTTCTGTTCTGTAAATTTACGATTTTTCATGTTTTGCATTAATTTTTTGATAAAATATGTGAACGTATGTACAGTAATTAATGAATAATTTAATGATGGTCTGGTTAATTGTCAATTTAATTACAAATAATATTAATAAAACAACTTTTTGATAAAATGTTAGCACAAAACACTGATAAAAATAACATTAATTACATTGTTCAACACTTGACTTGGCGTATTTTGATAGCAAAAACTGTAACTATGCATTATCTACTCAGCTGACAAGCGGTAAACAACCGACGAGCGCCATCTTTCAAGACTGCCAAATCACATCGCAGACTGCAGAAATCTCGCAAAGTTTTGCGCGGTTTTTTTCAAAACGTCCAAAAGTTCAAATAAAAAGAATCAACGCTTGTAGGATGGTATAAAATATAAATCGCTCGTTTATTGAAAATAATAATAGATCTTGTGCTTATCTAGGAATAATAATACAAATAATTTTTAATACATTTCTTTTCCCACTTATCTATATCGCAACTAGAAAATATACTTTTTTTTTCAATATAAAAATAGTTTACACTTGTAGATTATTCACTTACATTTCAAGAGATTATTTCACAGAAACTAAATTATCTTAATTGTAAGAGATCGTCTGTATTAAGCAAAATCATCAATCTGATTGATAAAAAAATAAAGCTTTATTGATGGGTATCTATCCATGATGAGGGTTCCATTTTTATCTTTCATACGGATCCTGCCATTAGCGTATCTTGTTTCTTGAACCCCGTCTGGATAAAGGAATTTTACAGTACCATCTGGATACTCTCGTCGCTAAAAAAATATTGAGATCGTCAAATACACTGGTTTAAATTATTTCAATCACTTTATCTAACATAAATATTAACCTTGTGATCTTTAGTATGAATTTCACGCTGACCATTAGGCATCGTAAGGATTTTTTCACCATCTGCTGAAGTTTCTGCGACTGTACCATCTCGTAATAACCATTTCTCAGAACCGTCAACTTGAACAATTCTCGCGGAACCATCCGCGAATGACACTTCAATCGTTCCATCTTTTGATCTCCTTTCAACCTGGCCACTGATATAAAAAAAAATGAGAGTAATTAGTTTGCAAGTGACAAGTATTTCATTGAATCTTAACATCGAATTTTCACTTACTCGGGAAATTCCAAAATTTCCAAACCATCTGGTAGCGTTGTATGCCAAGTCCTCGTAGCAGCGTAAAAGTACTTGACAACGCCATTCCTGTCGGCTTCTCGAACGTCTCCATTGTAATAAATGATTTTCGTTATACCCGTATCGGGAAATACTTTTTTAACATTTCCATTCGGATACCAGTACTCAGCACGGCCATCGGGATGATGAACCTCGCGGACAATCTGTTTCCCGTTCGATTTTGCAGGATGAGTCTTATTCGCATTTTCATCTCTCTCTTCTCCCGTGACGACTCGTGAATTTTGTAAGTTCGTTACAAGAACGGTCGGCTCGAGATCTTCTGCACTTCGATTCTCCTCGGGAATTTGATCCGAATGTTCTGCTTGCTGATTCAATTGATGACTCGATGGCGTCGTCGTCAGACTTTTACGCGCGCTCTGAGTTTCGGACAAGCCGTCGGTGGCTTCTTTCAGCAAATTTTCGTACAGAATACGAGTTCGAGCGATGCTTTCCGCAGTTTTCATAACTTTTTGATGATCCTCCTCTTCCGGCTCTTGAGGTATCTCGAGTTCGACGTGCTCCAATTCGAGATCGCTTTGAGAGTCCACACTTTCGCAGGGCTTTTGCTCCTCTTGGTAAACCGGTTCGCTACTCCTGCCGATCGACGTTCTTTTACGTTCGGCCAGATACTTATTTATTTGGTGGATGGCTTTGGTATTTGACGAAGCCACCGGACGCTTAATTTTATTTGTATTTGCCTTTCTCTGCTGCAATTTTTCGATTTCCTGCTTCAATTTTGAGTTCTCAGTTTGCAACACGCGAATTTGACTGCGCTGACGTGCGCTCGTGGCCGACCACTTGCTCTCCCTCTGAGCAAAGTCTTCCTTAAGATCTTCCATCTCGTCCTTAAGAGCTTGCAGCTCCATCCGATCTTGCTTGCTCTTTTGAGCTTTGTCGTGGGCGTCCTTCATTCTATTCTCCAAAGCTGCTTTCTCGCGAGCCAATCGTTTCTTCTCCTCCAGCAGAATGCCCTCCATCTTCCTTTTCTCGATTTCCAAGGATTCTTCCTTATCTCGAATGCCTCGCTGCATGGCGATTCGCTCCTCTTGCAATTTCGTGCGCTCTTCTCCGAGCTTGAGTCGCTGAGCCGCGAGCGATGCACTTTCTTTTCGAAAAATCTCGATTTCGTGTTCCAATTCTTGCAAGCGTTGCTTTAGCAATTCCGATTTTATTGTCTGAATTTCCTCTTTTTTCTCCGTTTGCAACGTGACGTCGACCAGCCCCGTCCCCGTTTCCGCTTCGCTATCTTCGTTATTTCCAGTTTCTTCGTACTTACCATCAATGGTTTCATCGTCCTCGTCATCATCAGTATAAACGTTTTCAGCGTAACCATTGTGCTGGCTGTTATTGTCGTCATTTTTGGATTTCGATATGACACTCTCAGCGTCGGATGTGTCTGGTGTTGCAGAGCAATCAGACCATGCTCTGTTTTCGTTTTCATGATTTATTACAGTTTGAGAATCACTTGATAAGCTAGATGTGTCGGTCAAAGTTTTGTATTCATTATATTCTGAAAATCTTACATGTAAGCTGATGTTTGTGTCATTCTGAAAAAATTAATACAAAATTAGTAAGGATTTTTTTCCATGTACAAAATTATGAAATAATTAGCATTACCAAATTAGATGTTTCTTGAATTGAATAATTATCATAATGAAGATCTACATCAGTTCCATAAGGCAATATGGTCCCAGCTATAGTTTTATCATTTTTTATTTTTGACAAAGGTATATTGTCCCACTGAGTTGCGGAATCAATTTTAGATTTCTTATTGCTATCAACTTTAATCAATTGTTTATTAACAGGTTTTCGTATTCTTTCTAACCATGGATAGTTCTTCTTAGTTGTTTGTACAATTTCATCCAATGTGTCACTTCCTACATCATCTAAAGAAATTTTATGTTTTGAAGCACTGTGTAAAAGAGCTTTAGCTTTTAAAGGAGTTGATTGCTGTAAAAAGGCTATAACTGTACTTGATGTAGAACAAAAACTGGAATTTTCTGCTTTGTCTTCAAGAAGTTCAAATACCCTTACTTCTTCCAGTTCTCGTTTATTTTTGGTATCGATATCAGAACTGTTTGCATCAGAACTTGTTTGAAGAACTTTCTTTTTATCCAATGGTGAAGGTTGAGTTTGGACAGCATTTGATTTTGTGGCAGTAAATTTACTACGAGCTTTTCTTATTGGTGGTGTTACATTCTTTAAATTTAACTTATTTTGTGCAACAGGTGGTATATTATTAGTAATAGATTTTTTAGGATTTGAAATTTTTGATTTAGGTATAGAATTACATCTTCCTAAGTTACTTGTTTTAGTAATTTTTGAATTAGAAGAAATTGTTCCATCCGTAAAAGAGGCACTCTTGGGTTTCACTGCACACTTTTTCTGTGCTTTTACACCATTGTTAGCATTGGGCATAAACCGAGCGAGGCCTTCACCTTTTTTAAGAAAAGGCCGTTTAACTACTGGTTTATTTTTAACAGGGGTATTTTCCATACTGACAGCTTCGGTATCTTTCAATTTATCTTCTAGCAATTGTTGAAAATTTTTCACAGGTGGAGGCACTGGGGTATCATCGATTGAAATAGATTTTCTTCCAGGATTAGAAAGACTTAAAAATGCAGATTCGTCGAGCGAAAAATCAGAACTGTAATTGTTTTGATTAATTAAGTTATTACAATCTATTTTTGGTTTATCGTCAGTCTTTGCATTTCTTACAGTTAGTTTCATATTAGGCACTTCAAGATTGGCACTGTTTACTTTAGCATTTTCTTTTTTTAAAGAGGAATACAGTGAACAATGATTCCCATTAGCAAGAGGAGATGGAGTCAATGCCTCAGCCGGAGTATCAAAATCAATCAATGATACTTCCTCTTCATTTTTACTGTTATTGCTCTTATGATTCGCTAACAAGTCCTTCAACGCTTCGTCATCCAAGCTCATTTCATCGACTGACAGACTGAGTGCTTGATACCTGCGATTCTGCTCGTCCGAGAGCATTTCACGTTGCTCCTGCTGCTGCTGGAGCAGCTTTTCCTGTTCCTCGATTTGCCATTGACGAAGCCTGTGAAGCTGCTCGACAATGCTCGCTTCGATTGCCATTTCGATTATTCTTAGAACAACAATCCATACACAAAATCAAAACACAAACATTTGAACGTTCGATGCCTGATCGCATCACGCGCGCAACAAAGGTTTTCGATTCCTCGCGTTATTTACGTTGGAGAAAGTCAGGTACGAAAAAATGTGCGACTTCCCCCGTAAATATTGTGATCTTCGCGTTTTACGTTAAAAATTGATCGATGACCATCCAAAGCACTGCGTATTTTAGCCCACTGACATTATGACTGAGATCTAAAACGCAACGAGCAATATTTGCAGTTTACACACAGTGGTCGAAGCAAACTGACAAAAATCAACAAGCCGGTCCACGGGGTGGACTGCTGGCGCCAATTTCTCGCGTATCATGAACAAACCATCGAATGCAGAAAGGAACTAAGATTCATTATTCAGGATTCGGTCGAGGCTCGTACCGCCATGACAGTTGTTTACCAAGCACATTTTTATTTTCTTTAAATTTAAATTTAAGATAATTAAAAATAACAACATTTTTTCTGTTAAATTTTGGAGAAAAATATAATTTACTTGACTTTTTTTTCAAATTTTAAAATAGTTACAGTACTAATGTCAATCGATTTTTTCACATAGTAGCAGAAATTTTTTTTTTTTTCATCAATATATACTAAATGTGATTTTTTTAAATAATTCCAGGATCCCAAAAAATTGGAAGGAAAATAAGGATACCTTTGTTTGAATAATGAATTATTTTAAAAAGTGACTCTAGCAGCATCTAAGGGTTTGCTAGTTTTTTAAAATAAAAGTTTTGTAAAGTAAATAATATGCATTCAATCTACAACAGTTTCTCTCTGAGAAATTTGCTATTTCTTTTTTTTATTCAAATTTGAAATTAAGATGCCGCTCTTACGTGAGCATCGGGGGCGCCGATTACGCTGATTGGGCTGCGCAATGCACGCACCATGTGTGTTTTTTTGTAAGTCAAAAAATAAGTGAAAGTATATAGATGCCTCGAATAGAAGCCTTATAATAGCCGGCGTTAGAGTGTTACGAGCTCGGGGACTCATCAGTTTGTTTTGGACCTTCCTACAGTGATTGTGCCCACGTTGCTGGCTGCTGCATCGTAGCTCCTTACATAACCTCAAAAATTGTTTGATAATAGTGCACGCACACACCCGAGCTTAAAACCGCTTTCGAAGTTCATTTAAAGCATTTGATTTTTTATTAAAAAGAAATTAAAAGCCATGGCTGAGCCAACAAACAGTGAGAGTTTAGAAACAATGAGTGCTAGTGGTGACGTTAGCGATGAAGACAAAAAAATTTTAAGTGATTATGTGAAAGAGGCAGAAGTTAGACTAGCCAACAAAGAAGAAATGCGTGCATCTAACACTAATTTTACAAGACCGCCGGACTCGTATTTTAGTAAGCTTGACTCGAATTTGAAAAAAAATACCACTTTCGTTAAAAAGCTCAAGACTTTTGCAGCGAGTCAGTTAGATACGTGATGAAGGATGTGACCACTTTGAACTTGACAAAATACATCAGCGAAGTTGCTTCAGCGTTGGTAGAGGCAAAACTGAAGATGACAGATATACCAGCAGTTCTCAAAATATGCAGTTATTTACATCAGAAATACGCAGATTTTCCAAATCATTTTTTTGAAAATTGGCAAAAGACTTTAATGTTCAAAAATGGGGATAAAATAGCTAATCCCAGTAAACTCAGAGTGGATTTGAGACTTTATTCAGAGCTCGTAGCTTCAGGTATATTCACGCCAAAACAAGGACTCCCATTACTGGGATCTGTTCTTACTTTTTTGATAAACATGGACAAAGAGGAACACAATAACACTAATATAATTATTAAGCTTTTGTAAACATTGTGGGGAAGATTATGCTGGTTTAGTTTCTAAAAAAATCAGAGAATTATCTGAAAAAATGAATGTTCCATTGCCTACAAGCAATTTTTTACCCACAGAAAAGAAGCAAAATGTCAAAACTTTACTTCGTGATTACTACAATTCTTTATGTAAACATCTTTACAAGGATCATAAAGCACTACAAGCATTTGAAAAGCAGAATCGAAAAATTTTACAAACCAGAGGTGAATTAAGTTCAGAAAGGAAAGAAAAACTTGAAGCTTTTCAAATTTCCTATGATCGTCTTTTAAATAATACTCAACTTTTCTCGGAAATTCTTGATGAACCAATGCCAGAACTTCCAGTTGAACTAGAAGCTAAAACTGAATCAGAAAATGGTGTAAAAAAACTCAGTGAAAGTTCAGATAGTAGCATCTTAGAAGATTTGTGGGGAGATGAAGAAACTTGTCGTTTTTATGAGAGTCTTACAGATCTTACAGTCTTTTTACCTGGCTCTTATAAGAAAGTATCTCCTAAAAAAGAAGTGCAAAACACAGAACAAGAAAAACAGTCATTAGAAATAAATGATGATCAAGAAGAAGATTTGACTGTGTTATCTCCAGAGGAATTGGATAAATTAGAGGCAGAAGCAATGGAGAGAGAAGTAGAAGTGGAAGACACAGAAGAAGCTCAAACTCAAAATGTTAGTAACAAGATTTTACTGGATGCTTTTCTAAATCACTTACCAAATTGTGTCAACAGAGAAATGATTGACAATGCTGCAGTTGACTTTGTAATGACTCTCAATACTAAAAATAACAAGAAGAAACTTATAAAAACCCTTTTTGGAGTTTCCCGAATTCGACTTGATCTTTTGCCATTTTATTCCCGTCTAGCTGCAATTTTGTATCCAGTAATGCCTGAAGTAGGAAATGATTTATGCCAAATGCTCAAGCAAGATTTTAAATATCATGTTCATAAAAAAGATCAGATTAATATAGAATCTAAAATCAAAGTTGTCCGATATATAGGTGAACTCGTTAAATTTAAGCTTTATTCTAAAGCAGAAGCTCTTTATTGCTTAAAAGTTTTGTTGTATGATTTTACACATCATCATGTTGACATGGCTTGCAATCTTCTGGAAACTTGTGGCAAATTTTTATTTTGTTCACCAGATTCTCATCAACGAACCAAAGTGTATTTGGAGCAAATGATGAGAAAGAGACAAGTAACATCACTAGATCCGAGATATGTTACCCTCATTGAAAATGCTTATTACTCTATCAATCCACCTGAATCTGTAACTATAATAAAGAAGGAACGTCCACCTTTACATGAATTCATTCGTAAACTTTTATATCAAGATTTGGGAAGAAATACTATAGATAAAGTGTTACAGTTAATGATTAAACTTGATTGGCATAACAAAGAAGTATCTGATTATGCTATACGATGTTTTATTGCTGCTCACAATGTGAAGTATTTGAATATACGTCAAGTTGCATATGTCTTGCAAGGACTAGCTTCTATCTGTGATTGGATAGCACCTCCTGTTATTGATGGAGTTCTAGAAGATATAAGAATTAATTTAGAAATAAATCAAATAAAGTTCAATCAACGACGTATAGCTATGATAAAATTTTTAGGTGAATTGTTCAACTATCGTTTAATTGATCACGATGATTTATTTCAAGTATTTTATTTGCTAATTACTTTTGCAAGTAGCACGGATCTTTCTGTGATATGCCCTCTTGATCCACCAGATAACTTGTTTCGAATAAGATTAGTCTGTACATTAATGGATACTTGTGCATCATATATTGATAGTGGTTCAGGCAAAAAGAAATTAGATTATTATCTGGTTTTTTTCCAACATTATTATTGGTCTAAGTTTGGAAGCTTTGTATGGACAACAGAAAACCCGTTCCCTTGGAGCATCACATCCATTTATCAGGATGCAATAAGAAAAGTTAGACCAAATCTGACGTTATACCAAAGCTATCAAGAATCTCTTGAAGCTGTCATTGAAGTTCAAAAAGCACTATTTCCAAATTTAGCCGAGATGCAAGAGAAAAAAGAAAATGTTAATGATTTGGAAGCTATACCAGAAGAAGATTCAGATACTTTACCTGAAAACGAAGATGTAAAATCTCAACCATCAGAAGAAAATTCTGAAGAAACAAATGAAGTTACCCAAACTCAAAGTACGCGGGACAATACTGAAAATAATACTCCGAATAACACCCAAGGACAAATTTCACCAGATGATTCTGATCCTAGTGCTCCAATTAATAACTCTGAAAACGAAGTTGCTTTACCAGTAGCACCTAAACTAGTATCTTGCCAAGAAGACGATGATTTTCTCTCAGCTTTGGATAAAATGGTGTCTGATAATATACAAGACAGAATGCGTGAAACTGCCAAGCCTCAACAAGTTGACATATCAGTTCCTTTAAATGTAAAAAACACCAAAAAAACTTATGAACAATTACAAGACACTACTACTGCTGATACTTCAACTGTTGACTTTGTATTGATGGTTCGTAAGGGTAATAAACCACAATATAAAAATGTTGCTGTACCAGTGAATTCAGAATTGGCTAAAAATCTCAAAAATAGAGAACAAGAACTCAAAGAAGAAAAAGAAAAAAGTCAAAAGATTAACTCTTAATATCACTGAAAGGCAAGAAGAAGAAGACTACCAAGAAGCAATTAGTCAAGGAACTAGGCCAGTCACTGCAAATTTAAACAGAGAAAGAAGGCCTAAATATAATCACCCCAAAGGAGCACCAGATGCAGATTTAATTTTTGGACCTAAAAAAATTAGATAGTTTTCATATCTTTGTTGAACCAGAACAGAGTCAAAACCAGTCAAAACTTTTGTTAACGATAATTTAGTACAAAATTATAATTATTTTATAAGCAATCCTGTATAAAATGTAATTATTAGCTCGAAATAGTTGATAACAATCAGTAAGTAATAAAAAAGTAGTAGGCATGTATAAATTTATATGGTAACCGCATTTTAATAAAACAATTTTATTTGTGATAAATATTCATGTAAAACATTTGTAAGATACAAATGAGTATGACATTACCTATTATGTTGATGATCTTTCAAAATTATTAATCAAATTCATGTGATTTTTTAACCTTTTGGTAATAGTCACAGATAGCAATAATCATCTCTGTTAGAGGTGAAAAATGTATGATTTTCATTTAAAAAGAAAAAAGAAAAAAACAATATTTCTTTTTTTGGTTACTTTATCTTATTAAGATAATCATGTACAAAATAAATTATAAATAAATGTTAATGATTCTAAAATAAAAACTTGTTACATCTTTTGTGCCTGTATAATATTGAATTTTGCCACTTCTACATGACTATGCGTGAAACAAGTAACGCAAAATAGGATTAAAAACTAAATGCAATTAAATACAAGCAAATTGGAATTTTGTTCATGTCTTCATGGATCTTCTTCTGCATCTTCAAATTGGCCAGCTTCAACATCCATTGCCTCGCCTCCTTCTGTTCCACCATTATGACTCGCTTCCACTTGTTCTCCTGAATTAAGAGCGTTATATGAATAAAATTGAAATCCAATATTCTTTCTTAATTAAATAAAAAATTTCACCTCCAGGGACAATGTATGGTAGAGCACCGCCATCATAATATTCAAAATCATCTGCTTCAGCATCTTCGTAGATATCATCTTCAGCTGATAACAAGAAAATTGAGTAAATTCCAGATACACAAATTATTAATAGTAAAAATTTAAACATGTTTCTTTACAAACCATCTGAAAAACTATCTTGAGGATCGGGATGCAGTGCTTGACACTGATTCATAGCTTGAAACATGGCATCCAAATTATTTGTGTTATCAGGTGCAAATCTCATTTCGGTAATTGGAGCTTCCGAATCCTCATCGTCGTCGTCGTCGTCATCGTCGTCCTCGTCGTTAGAACCGGTTGTATTGTTGCTTCTATTATTATCATTATTAAAATCTAAACCTAAGGATTCTTTAAAAAAAAATCAGAATAATATGATAAATCATCGGTTTAAGTAGAAAATAAATTTATAAAAATTGTTCGAAGGGAAAAGAAAAAAACACGTACCTGGGAAGTGTACTTTGGCATCGACCATAATGTAAAGACACTGTCTAGGATGAGCTCTTTCGTCTCTCGAGATCGCGTGAATTGATATATGAGGATATTCCAATGAAAAGCCTTGTCTCGTATCAGTATTCACCCATGACAATACACTGTTAAAAATAATTGAATCAATTAAAATGTTTTCGTATTTCAAAAGATCAACTAGAACAAAGGGGATACTTTACTTTTCCGTAATGTATAGCGTTCCTTTGCCGACTTCTTTCTGGTTAACGTAAACAGTCGTGTCTTTTTCTTCGTGAAGAATACCTTCTTCTGGGGTCAAAAATTCTCCCAAAACCACCATTCTGCCTGATGTATCGAACACTGTGGAGAAAATAAAATCGATCCTCGTCAGTTGAAGAAAATTTTTATTTTCGAAAAATTCGGCAGTCACTCGGGAAAAATTCGCAATGGAATACGTAAAAAGGATCGAGGATAAAATGCTGCTCGAAGCGGAATTCAGTTTCAAGAATTATGGTCTGGCAGCGAGCGATCGCATCTTACACCTTTTGCAAAGCCATGAAAATTATACCCCCCTCGAATAGCGAAACTTAAATTAGCCCGCTGTGTGTGTATTCGTCGTATTTGCCCGAAGTACTTACAGCTTCATTAACTATCACGAGAGCATCGATCAATAGGGCTGATAAGCAAGTTTAATAGCACTTCAAGTGGAAGTAGAGAAACAAAACAACAGCGGAGAGCAAAAAAACCAAGTTAATCTCATTAGAGCAATAAACAGCCCGTCATTATTTTAAGTGCCATTGACTCTTGCTTCTTGCAGAATCGCTGCCTGGATCGATTGTTGTCCGAGAATACACTCGCACACACTCACTTCAATGCTGTACACGGATACACACGCCTCTCTGTAAGCCGGGCCAACTCAAGAGTCGAGGGAAAAGAGAGAGAGAGAGACAGAGAGAGAAAAAAGAGCCACAACCCTTATTTGCCAGGGCAGACTCACCTGCGGATATCGATAATTCGAATGAGTACGAAGCTCAACGTTTTTGTCCAAGATTTTTATGCGTCTAAACACACTCAGTTCACTTGCACACTTTTCCCACTACACGTTACGATTAATGACATTAATTGTTTTTATGCGTTAAATGCACTATATATGTGCTGATCAATCGAACGCGTTCGGCGTACTTATGTGCGGCTATGTGTACAGCTATGTGAGAGGCAGGGCCAATGAAACTGGCGGCGTTTTTAACCTCCAAGAGACCGTCCAAAGTACAAACTCCAAATCAGCGATCCCAGTCCAGCGCAGCGAGCGCATGAGCGGTGAGGTAAGGGCTGATTAAATGATAGGCGGCAGTCGACACACCGTCGCGGGCTAAAATGAAAGCTCGATCACGTCACAAGTATTAAATGTATGCATGTATATAGGAGGATCTAGGCGAACTGTGAGGGCTTTGACTTAAACAACAATATCTGATGCAATTGAAAATATTTATTCAATTAGAATAATAAAGTTACTTAAATTAATTTACATATTTACATAGTTGTCGAAATGAAACGACGTGAAGTGAATTTAGCTGATAGAGTGTTGATAACAAATAAACATGATACTTGTTGAAAAAACTTAAATCTAACTTAGATTAATGAACATTTATGTAATTCTTATTACTCATTTTCTTCTGGCCAAGGTTTGCCGATACCTTGCGAAGTACCCATCCTGGAAGGATCTTGACTGGGATAATGGATAGGTGCAGTACCTGGTGGGAAATTCATTGGGACTGTACCCATTGGTGGAAATACTGGAGGCATTAACACTGGTGGCATGGGTGGTGGTGGAACAACCCCTGGTAGATTGAAAAAGTTATTGCCTACACCTGCTGGTGGCAATGGCAAAGCACCAGGTAAACCTGGCACTGGCTCCAACATCTCTCTTGCAGCCTCGATTGAAGGCGCTTGCTTTCCTTGAGATCTGCCCCACTTGATATTCAGACGTCGTCCACCTAATATCAACTTATTGAACGTTTTTTCAGCAGCTAATTCTGCAGCAGATCTTTCAGTGTACTGAACAAAAGCACACTGCTGCCTTGGAACCATTGTGATATTTCGAATTTCTCCATATTGATAAAAATGATCCCTTAGGATCTTCTCAGTGAAAACTTCACCAAGATTGCCCACATAAAGTGTTGTAATTCCTTTGTCTTCCGGCGGCTCCAATTTAGGCATGGCTGCTGCTCTTCTCATGAGCTTATCTGCCACAGGATCGTTAACGCCATAGTATCTGTCTTTGATGTTCTGATCTGCCAATGGATCATCTGGATCATTAGGCTTTTCATGTCTGTACGGGCACTCTTCGCCTCTTTTACACTCTCCTTTAACCCAGAATGAACAAATATGGGGTCTGTTCCTTTTATAAAATGGCGTGGTTCTGGCTAACTTCATCAACAAATCACTGGCTGCAGCTGATTTGCCCACTGAGCCAGCAGGTACAGTAGCATCAGCTGCGCTCAATGAACTGTCCAAATTTTGGACATAGTATTCTTTATTGACCTCGGATCGAGGGATGTCGTCTTTTATTTTTAGAGCGGCATCCCTTACCTGGATTGGTAGCCCATACTCCAAATCTAATAAGCAAGTCTGACACACGTTCTTCAGTCTGCTGCATGTTTGACATACTTCCGTCTTTTTGAAACGCATTTTCGCACCCGGGCACCATCTAAACACTGTGAAGGGTCGAATGCAAATTTTGCATTCTTTTCCATATTTCTCCTTCGTCATTCGTAAATATGGATTATCGCCCAAACATGTCTGGCATAAAATTGGAAACTCCTGAAAAACAAATCAACAAAGATTGAGGTTACAAAATGTATGCTTTTGTAATGACAATTAAAGATTGAAGAAATGGACATTCTACTTACAGCATCTTCCCAGTTCTGTCGATTGTACGTGCTTGTTCCTTTGGACATAGCCATCTTTGCTTATTGATGTTGAACTTTACAACTTGAAACACTATTTATATCAACACTGTACTGAGCTAGTTACGTCCAAAACGCAAATTTTTATGCTCATTACAGTGAACTGAGTGAACAGTCAGTAGTCACTGAGTTTCTGTTATATCTGTGTATTTAGGGCGCTCGTCTTCCACAAGGCGCTGCAGTCGAGTTGTCAAAAAGCATAGGCTTTTTGCCAACTATGAGATAAATCGCGCTATTTTTAAATACCACAATGAAGATGCAATTGAAGTATGAACAATTATAATTGCAAGTAAGAGTAAGAATGAGTAAGTTCATTCTTTATGTTAGTATTTTTTGTCGAATAATTTAGGACTAATAATCTCATTATGAAATTGGAAAATTATTTCACTAATATTATAATATTTATAATGTGCATTTTAAAATTATGCACTCATATTTTCTTGTCTCATAGTTGGCAACAAACTATAATTCTTGTTTTTCGATGACCGCGCCATCTCCTTCTTCGATTTTACACAACTCTGCAGACTAGAAAAAAAGTGAAATTCGGATAAGTGGTTCACTCAATCAAAATAGGAATATGATAATTCATTGCGTGGGAATAATAAGATGACATTTATCCTCGGAACAATCAGGTCATTGACTTGTCGTTTTAATAGTGCTCTTCGAGCGAGTTGTCACAAGAATCAAACGAGGAAAGCGTTAAACACGAGTGCCGGTAAGTCCATGCTTTTTATCAGCAGTTATTAATATTTTTTTTTTTTTTATAATTGTTTTTGATAACCACCACGTGAAAGCAAATGATGAACAAACATTTTTTAGGACTATTTCATGGTGAATATGAATTCCAAGATCCAAAATCTGAAGACGAAGTGTAAGTTTTATTTTGCATTATTGTGTAACTTAAGCATTGTGTAAAAACTTCGAACATAGTCAACTTTTTTTTTAGTGTCAACATAACATATATTGATAAACATGGGAAAAAAACAGCCGTTAGAGGGAAAGTCGGTGATAATGTGCTCTACTTGGCTCATCGGTACAATGTAGAAATGGAAGGAGCTTGCGAAGCATCCTTGGCTTGTACTACCTGTCATGTTTATGTACATCATGATTACTTGGATAAACTGTCAGAAGCTGAAGAGAAAGAAGAAGATCTGCTAGACTTGGCCCCATTTTTGAAGGAAAACTCTCGTCTTGGTAAAATAATCTATTCTCATAGATAGACTAATAAGTAAAATTTAATTTTGATTAATACCTTGTAATACCTTGTGAATAAATTTTTCATTTCAATAGGATGTCAGATAACTTTGACAAAAGATCTAGAGGGAATGGAATTACAACTGCCCAAGATAACAAGAAACTTTTATGTTGATGGTCACACACCTACACCCCATTAAAAAACTTGTTAGAAAAGAAATTGTAAATAGTATGGATGAATCTAACTAAAAGTTTAACAATGAAGAGCCATTGTGATTGTATATTGTTGTTAAAATTGATCAAACTCTGTATATAGATATATGTGTATGGCAATACAATATATTTATTTTGTTTTTCATACATCAGAATATTCTATAATACAATTATTTGTTCATAGCTGGTACTCTTTCCCATAAAATTTATGCAATGAGTTAGTGTTTACTCAGTTTTCCTTTTTTAGACATTTATCAATATCAATTGATATTTACTTTTTTGAAAATTTTTTTGTGAGACAGAAGATATACCTTTTAAATCATGTATAATATTGTTCTTGTATATTTATCTGCCCACTCATTTATTATAATTTTTCTTCAACTTTTTTTAATTTAAGTTTTTTACTTATTTCTTTAGTGTATTTCTTAACATTCGCGTTCATGTTTAAAAATTAAATTTGTACTCTTTTCTAAGACTTTTAATACACAGCGGTTTTATATTGATAAAGGCAAATTATAAAAAAATTTCTTGGCTCGATTGTTACATCAAATTAAAGTTAAATGAAACTTTGTAAAAAAACATAAAAAGCAATTCCCTTCGGAAACTACGCCGTTCATTAGTACGTTTAAAATGAATCTACTGATTTATTGATTTTTTAATTCGTTTCTGTCTGGATTCAGCTTTTAGAAAAATTTTCGAAATTGAAAATCAAGAGTATGTCAAAATTTTAATTAATTACTAAAAATGATTGAAATATACGGACTGTATGCATGTTTATAATATATACGGCAGTTAGACACGTACACAGTATATAATTCGTATATCACACTTGTTTACATGATTAATTTTTTTTATACTATATTAAGGTTTCGCAGCTCGCCCGCGTTAGTCATATATAATTTCTGTAATTTTTTGCTTAAAATCAGTATGTAACATTATTATTTATTGGATAAATACATAGTGTATAACGTGAGAATCCAGTCTCGCGTCGTGAATGTCAAATCTTGCGTTGACATATTTTCGTTTTTTATTTATTTACTTGTTTTTTTATAGAATATCACAAAATCGTTAATCATTTATTATGTACAGACGAGAAAAATATCGCTTTCAATCATCATAATCATGCAATTTTAAGCGTTTCTTATTGTTATCTCTTGTTTTACAACAATGAAAAATCAAGCTTTTAGTTCACATTAAAAAATATACATTTACCTACAGCTTTTGTATGCCATTTAAAAATTATTACATTGCAGCAACACTACAAGCACATATCGGAGTAGCAACTAATTAATTGAATGAAAATATTACATCTGATGTATTTTTTGCATATAATTCCTTGTGTCGATGGTAAATAATTTTTGAAAAAAGGACTTGCGCATATCGGATGGAAATTAATCGGAGCTCAGTTATTCCCATTGTTTTGTTTCGTACGCGTCGTCCACGGATTCGTACGGTGATCGACGGTATTTCGGCAAAACGTCTATATTCTTACTACGAGTATTTATACAATTTCAGTTGTAAAAAAAATATATAAATAAAAACAATCATAAAATAGTCCACGATAAAAAGTGTAGCTAGCGGGATCAAGTTGAAAAAATAAGGTGGAAGTGACTTATTAGGCATAAATCTGCAGCGCGATTAATAAGCTATCAAACAAAAAATTTAATCATTGCATTTTGTCGTTGAAATTTAACAGTATGTATCTCATTTTCGCTATTATTTATCATTTACACCTAATTTGTATTATTACTTAAGAAAAATCAGACTTGGAACATTTAGTCTTGAACTGGTGTTACATCATATTTTGGACAACGAAACATTTGATTTACCATTATATTGTTTGTTTGTTATTTTAGTATGAACTTCAAATTTTTCAATGTTTATGAAAGACCGAATATTTTTTTATTCAGTTTTTAGCTTCAAAGTTTAATTAATTGGTCGATATTCATAATTACTACGTTTGAGACTTAAGGGGCTCCTTTCGTTCTCTTTTATCATAGACACTGAATGTTCTTAAATTTTTTTTTGAGTATCTTTACTGCAATAGGTTCTGTTAAAATGCAGAATTAATTGTGGCGTTTAAACATACCGGAACTTAAATTTAAATTATGAAAAGTTTATGACATTTTTACGTTAATCGTATGATTTTCTCTTGGATCATTATGATATATTTTTTAGAAAGTAGTCACGAGTTTGAAATATCTTTCCGAAGATGACGGTCCGGTATGATAACAAATGAAAATTCATACATCAGTATTGGATGAAATGTCGTTGAACATGGAATACCAAATTATAAAAAATTATTTTTAATAAACTCCAGAATTAGTTAATTCTTTTTTTATACACCAAAACAACCGGTGGTGAAACGATTGTAACTTGACTTATATTTAACATTTATGCGTTGATATAACGAAATTCGTTGTCACTATTATGCACTTATATACTTCTATCTATATTCTTGCTTTGAGTATTATTATAATGTCTCATTCATTTTAGTGATTAGTATTTCGAGTTAAGAATCACACCAACATAATTGCATTCATTTCCAACATGTATTCAAAAGAAAGTGAAATGAAAAAAAAATACTGAATTAAAATTTGTTTACGCTTTAATTATGAAATAAAATATTGTATATTATTTACAAAATGATAAAAGGTAGGTAGTGTGAGAAAAGAAAAAAACTTATAATAAAAGGCCGCAAATGATCGTGATAATAATGAACCTGGGATGAATATAGTGATATGAGATTTGCTAACTGAGTGGCAAGAGCAGCGTTTTGCTTCTGCAGCCTAAATTAGATTTACACACGACTTTGCATTTATGGTGAACGAATACGAGTAGGAATACAGAAGCATCGAGGCATAGTTTAAGTGCTTCGGCGCAAATGTTTACAAAATGATAACATAATACAATATAATACGTTAAATGGTGCGTGGGCGAATACACGTAGATACGCGTGAAGTACATTGAAGATTTAAATCGAATAAGGTTTGAATGTAATTGCTTTAAACGCAGCAAGATTCATTGCAGTTTTCTGAATTTTTAATTTTTACCAAACTAGTTTGAATGCAGTAAAATCAACAATTTAAATCCAAAAATATAATTTTACCAAAAATAGAATTTTCAACAAAAGCGCTGGTCTAATCTTTTCCAAATAATTATAATGTTAATCTTTGTAAAATGATTGTCATTATAATTATTTTCAGATTATTATTATAATTTAAACTATAATAATGAATCGTTACCGAAAAGAATAAATTTATCGCTTATACACATTTTAAAATTAAGTCAACGTACATGCTGCGATATACACGAGTTTTTCGCTATTGATCTAACAAAATTTTGTAATGTTCATAAAAAACAATACTATGTAAAAAGCAATGGTAAATTGATCGAAGTTATACAATATATCTTTATCTCAAAGTCATCAGACTCAATGAAAACGCTTAATTATCGTGAAGTTGTATGAAATGATAAAAATATTAACTAGTGTTTATGAACATGAATTTTATACAATCAACAAATTTATAATTAATTTCTTAACTATGCCTATCTCTAACACTAATATTCGTTACTTCTCTGCATTTTTTACAATTTTCTTCACTTTTTTGGTTCAATTTTCAATAAAACTATAAGAATATTAGAGATACAAATAAAATTTTCTTAAAAAATTTCTAATCCTAAATATAAAATAGTGAAGAATGAGGCGTAACAGAAAAGTATCGAACATCCTTTTCATATCATTTACTTGAAAATCCTAATTTATATCAATTTTGGTTTTAATCGTAAAGTTGTGTTGAATTTTTACATTATCATTTAAAATACTACACTGAAATTTTAATACATTTGTTAATGGATCGCCATGAAAGCTACGTGATCAAAAATTGTTCAGCATAATTATGAAAATCATAAAAATATTTAATATTTCAATCATTTTCATGATATACTGGTAATTGTATCCTTAACAAAATATATAAAATTTTATGAAATGTACAATATTTTCAAAAAAATCTTTCAGTAATCAAATGCAATTTACGTTTTGCGTTTTTTCTTATTTATCGTTACGTAATAGTTATTTTGTATTTGTTAGATAAGTTTTTTGTGCTCGTGATAAGAAATCATTTAAACTTTATTAAAATAAAGTTCACTTGTACTCTTCAATTATTATTCAAAATAATGACGAGTTATAGATGAGGTAAACATTGCAAGTTTTCCGCAGTTTAATTCGCCGTCACAATCATAAGTTATATATGATTTTACTGTTATTACAAAAGAGCTTTTTTCATATAATAATAAATATATTATTTTCAAAGCCCTAAACGTCATTAACTGCACACTCCTGTTAAATAGGCGTCACTCTGACTTCCAAGCATATAATTATAAAAAATTAAAGTAATGATTTTTGAACACATAAATATTCGTAACGTAAAATCATTCACACGGGCACACAACACAATTTAACAAAGGAGCTTCTTTCGCAGAAGATTCAAATCCATCACAATAAAACAAGCTTCTAATAACGAATTTTACACACTCGACATGTTCGCGAGATTTAAGCGCACTTTCCACATTCATTTTTTCGCATATTCACTTGCACGATATAAAAAGCTAGTACAATGAAAAAGTCTTTATTACCATCAATACGCTTAATGATTTTCGCAAAATAAAACGATTATTAAGAAATGCACGTTAAATTTTTTTTAGCTCATTCATAAGTGTCCTTGGTGGAATAGCGAATGTACCGGTAGCTGCCTGCCCCTTTGATATCTCTGACATCGTCCCATCGTCAGTTCGTGGCATTCGTAAACGTTGGCGACTGCCTTAGCCTGGTGATGCTGATGTTGCTGTTGAGGCTGTTGATGCACTGACTTGGACTGTTGCGCTCCTTGTGGCTGCTTCCATTTCGACGAAGCAAGAGCGTTGTACGATGCAGATATATCAAAGGGTTCCTCCCGCTAAGCATACGAGTGCTTGCCACCCCAAAGACCGCAGGATGTACCGCACCAGTGCGTGGCTCGCAGTGGTGGATACAGCCATAGACATGGAACGAATAACGATAGAAAAGCTAAGCCAAACCAACGCCGTCCGCACTTGTCGTCTCTTTCGCAACTGAAAAATGATAAAACATCAATGAAGTGATTTCATTTTCATTCGACGATCTCATGATTAATTGTAAGTAATAATGCTTGCAAAATATAGAAACTCTTGTAAGTATTCACTTCGTTTTTCAAACAATGAAAAGATTGATAGATAAGATTGGAGTGTTGATAGAAAGACCGGAAAAATGTTACAAAAAAAAAAAACTATGAAGATTGAAGAATAAATGTCTCACGGTGTCAACTATGTGAAAGCGTCGACAGTGTGAAAATAAATATAATAATGAATAATATGTTCTTGAACACGTACATTTTCTCACAACTTTACTAGACAAACGAATAATGGATAACATGAAAGCATGATAAAAACTTGTGAGTATGAAAGTATTGGATTCTTACCTACAAACTATTTGCTCGAAACTCTGTTCGAATTCATCTTCGGAATCATCTTCAGAGCCTTTCACACAATGATAAAACATACCCTTGGCGCAGGGTATGCACGATATAATTTCTACTCCTCGTTTAACCGGATCGGGCGCTACGGCGCACGCACCCCTTCGGTTCTCTGCCTCCAAATAATGTTTGCGGCAGTGTTGGCAAAATGTTCTCGGACTAAACTGATCGGATCCTCTCGTGATCGAACCCTTACCAGTGAATGAATCGTTGCCTTTTGTCGATGGCTGATTTCATGAGAAAATAAAATCGTGATCAACCTCTTTCGAAATCTCCAAATCGAAATTTTATAGCAAGTAGCTCTCTAAAGCCGTGGACTGACCTGGTTCACCAATATATCAGGTTTCTTTAGCGAGCCTTGCGAGTTCGAGCGATCGAGTTTTTCGCTCGTGGGCTTGTGATGATGCTGCTGTTGATCGTCGATGACGGGATGCGGATACAGGTACTCGTGATGATTGAGCGTCGTCAGCTGCACGTACGGATAATTGTCGCCGGTCAGATCGGCCGGATTATGACGATGATGATCGGAGGAAAGAGGAGGTGCCGGCGGCAGTGGCTTGCCTAACGATGGACTGCTTATGTAGTGAATCGGTCTCTGGGAATTGTTGTCCGTGGACAAACAATGATCCGTGTGCCGCTGCCCGGCCGGTGGCGCGTTGTGCACCGCCTGTGCTCGATTCGCCACTGCCGAAGCTTCGCTGATCGGTACTCTCGAAGGGTCCGGGGCTTCTGCCGGTAAATTCAGCGTCTAATGAGATGAAAAAAAATCGATTAAAACTGAGAGGTAATTATCAAAACATTCTTAAATTTGACAAAATTGAAACTGTTCACGAACCATAAACACATCGTCTCCACCGTCTGAATCAGTAGTTTCATTGGCCGGATACGTAATTACAAGGCCTAAAAAAAATTCAATAATTGTGTTTACATTTAAAAATTATTTGATCTTTAATTAGATTTTCTATTGTGTTTTTTTGCGATAAATGATTCTTACCAAGGACAGATCATCCAAGAGCAAGAGAAGCAATAAAAATATGAATAAGAGAAATCTTATTAATTTTTCATAATACATTTGAAGGTATAATTGTTCAGTTCACGTTTAATTATGATTGTTTAATATAATAATGAAGAGAAGAGTTTTAAAATTTGATTTAAATGCTTATCAAAAAGAATCAATTATGATAACACGATCTTTTACCTTCTAATAATTCGTCTACCGCAGTACGAACGCCTTTGTCAAAAGCTCGCGCATCTGCAGCGGTTTGAAACGTCAGACCAAACTTCTTTTCGCCAGTCCTCCAGTGATGAAACGTTGGCATTACTTTATTGTATTCAAAATCTCTCTTTATTGTACAACTGAGGACCACCTGTGAGTCAATGAACAAAATGATAATTCAAATTAAAAATAGAAGAGACTGATGAAAAGATTAGAAATATTATGAGCTAATAACTTACCGATTGATCTGTAATTCTTTTGCCATGAATTAGATACTCATGTCTCTTTTTAGGCATGTGTGTTGGTGTTATTGTTGGTGCTGTTGATGTAGGGCCATTGTTTGTATTTTGAATTTTTTCACTTGTATTATTTTCACTACCGTTTAATACATTTATTGCTACTGGTCTCCGTCTTACAGAAACAATGGCTAAGCCTCCCCCGCTTAGAGGTAACCAACCTCCTGTGCTGTCATCGCGTGTCATCACCTGTGCCCTGACCCTTACCAAATAGTCACCACTGTAAAAAAAATTTTTTTTTAAATAATTCATCTTCAAATATATTTGATAAAAGTGAGATTTTATTAAACCAATAGAGAAAATTCCAACTAGTGATTGTGATGAAGAAAATTATATAATTTTAATAATTTTTTTTCTTTCTTAATGAACACAACACTTCATTCATTAGATTTTATCAAGAGTATTTATTTGTTGATAAGAGTTCATGAAACCTGATAAGGCATTTGCATTTATCTTAATGCTTTAATTTTTGATTTTTTTCTTAGTATGTAGATATAGAGAGAAGACGCTCAATTTATTTCTGCATTGAAAATAATTTTCATTCAGGATAAGATAATATATGAGAAAAATTTTGTCACCCAAATTTTTTCAATATATTAAATGACCTTTCAATTGTTCACAATTAAATAAACTGTTAAAAACTACTATTTTTCACAAAAAAACAAACCAAGAAATACATCTTGTACTATGTGAGTTTATATCATTGTGAAAAAAACTTGAAGATAATTGGGGCATGCTTCTGTAAATGAACAGGGCATTCATTCAGCAGTCTTGATTAATAGTAAACATCAGTTTACCCAGAAAAGTTCAAAGATCAAGTTAATAGTAGGGAAGTAAGAAGAGAATAATTTCAGCATAGGTTTTCATTTAATATTTTTGAATTTTATGTATGTGTAAGTGTGCAAAAAAGTGATTCTTCATTCATTTTTTTGTACTCTGTGATAAGGCTGGGTGGTTAGTACTAGCTTTTAGGTAGTAGCAGTGGTAGCAGCACCAGTTTCTGGAAACTAGGACACAGCTCTGCTCAATGAATAGGACAATCCATTCATGGGTGTATATACCAAGCTCAATGGTTTGGATGTCAATGATCAGCTTGAAGTGTATACATTCAATATTTAAAAATTATTATTCAATTTAATTGTAGATTTTCATTGAAATTTACTTTTAATGGCTTCTTAATTGTATGATGCAGAATTTTAGGCAGTCCCATTCAAGTTCAACTGATTTATCAATGAAAATTTGAAGGAAAAATAATTGAATGATAATTTAAAATTTTGGCAAATGTATTAATTAATAAAATCGATCGTAATGAAAAGAGAATCATGTTCCGAGAATTTGAGCAGAAAAGTGTATTTTCGCTCTGGCACACGCGAGAGTACCACCCCACTGACATAACGTCAGCTCGCAAGAATGAAACTAATTCCATTGAGAAAAATTCTTACGACTCTAGGGGGACGAATGACAAAAGGGGAGCCCACGTGCGATCATAATCGCGATCGCAAATTCTCTTGATGAGCAGAAATTCGAAATGACGGGTAACAAAAAGAGAGAAAAAAAAGAAGAGAAAAGGACGGAAAAAAGGGAAGAAGATACAAGTACATAATAATTCGAGAATACTGACTCGTCCGAAGTGTCGGTCATGGCTCGTAGTACGACAATGTACTTGAAGAAATTGGCAGTAATCGCTGCTGAAGCGTTCGCAGAACGAGTAGAGGTTTTTCTTGCTGTTGCGTTTGCTGTTGCTCAAGCCTCGGGCACGAGGACGAGCCGTCGACGACGACGACCACGGCGACGGCGGCGGCGACGACGACGACGACGCTGATGTCAACTTCCGCGCACTGCACCTCACCATTTTCGCAGCATTGACACATACATCCGCACGCAGTACTTGGCCACGGCGGTTGCTGTATCGGGTTGCCCTTTTTTTTTTGCTTCTTCCTTTTTCTTCTTCTTCACTGACGATTGTCCTCGACGGCGGCCACTACTCGTCGCCGTCGACGTCGCTCTGCTGCTGCAGCTACAACTCGTATGTTACGGTATCTCGAGTTCAACTGCATATATACACACAGCACGCATACTCGCATGAAGAGAGACAGAGAGAGAAAGAGAGATCCGACTTTTATCAATCGGCCAATGCTGTTTCTCACTCTCTCGCACTCTCTCTCTATATAATATAAAATAATCGTCGTCCCCTTAGCTTGCACACAACACACCACACTGACACCACTGTATTATGTATATATAAGTATATATACAGCAGTCACATACCACACACAAGTGCCTGCGTGCGTATATAATATATACCGAGTTGAGAGAAAGAGCAAGACAACGAGCGAGAGAGATCGTTGAGAATTACATTTTTTTTTTCAATAATGCTCTTTCTCTCCCTTTCTTGTACTCTCTCTCTCTCTCTCTCTTTCGTCGACGTTTTTCACGATTTTACACACAATATACTATATGTAATGCACTGTTTCTGCAGAGCGATGCATTTGTATTTTTATAAAATATAAAATACAAGCGATATCGCGCACTGCACAGACTTTTCACCAATTTCTCGTGTCCGCCACTGGCTGCCAGCAGCACGACGACGAATACTGCACTGCACACTATATTCCGTGCGTGCACTGCTGCTGCTACTGCCGCGACGACGACGACGACGACGATGATGATGATGCACTTGGCGATCCACGCACTGCACTTTATGGTTGTAGGTATATATGCCTATATACTCGAGCGAGAGTATCTCTATATAGGCGACCTCACAACTGCCACACGCTGTTGCTGTTGCTGCTGGCCTGCGCTCTCGAAGCAGTCGCGAATTTTCTTCTTCCTCTTGCCGAGTTCGTTGCACATATTTCGAAGTTGTATAATTATTTTTCTTTCTCTCTCTCTTTCTTTTTTCTTCCCTCGCGCGCACAGAAAGTCGTGTGCTGCACTGCAGTGTGCGCGCTTGTGGATGCAGTTGGTGGTGTGCGCCGCCTTGTCGTGCTCCGAGGCTGAGAGCTGCTATGTATTATATTATATATCTATATATGTTATATATCGTGAACTGCGTGCACGGAGTGCACACACACGTACACAGTACACACACGCGCGCACGCTTCCTCCTCCTCCTCCTCCGCCTTCTTTTGCCTCTTAACGCAACTTATACTACTACTGTTGTGCTGCTGCTGTACGGCGCGATTTTCGTCTCGCTCGCGATGTGTATGTGTTGTATATCTCTTCTCATACATACGTATGTATATATATATTGTCATCGGATCGTAGCACACCTACCTACGGGTGCTATAATGTAAACGCGAGTATAATTTCGCAGCAGTAGTAGAAGCAGCAGCAGCTTCGTCTGTATCTACTACTACTGGCTCCGCTGCCTGCACAGTGCATATAACACATATATTACGATGCATATCGTCGCACACACGCATACATCTAACGCAACGCTCGCCCGCGAACCTACATATGTATATAATTCAGAGAATACTAGTGGTGTGTCCGTGTGACTGCACTGCACTACACACTAGTGCGAATATGTAACACTAGCAGCACTGGTCTGGCAGCAGCAGCAGCAGCAGCAGCCGCAGCCAGCATGAATGAAACACTTGAAATTTTTGCACGCTCCGCTTGTAACAATGCCCCTCGCGTCGCGCGGGCGCGCGTGTGTACGCGTATTATTATGTCGAGCGATCTCCTTTTCCGCTATATATGTATACTCGATGCGTTTCTCGCGATGACTGATTGGAAATCACTTTGTTTTTTGTTTATCGATTGGTATACATACACAGCACAGCACAGCACAGCACACATAAAATACACTATACACGTTTACGTTTGACTGATCACTGGATCGCACTACTCACTGATTCGCGCGGACTCTACAGTGTGTGTTACACCAGCATACACTCACAGAGAGATGTGTAAAATATATACGTTAGACATTCGCGTATACGCTACAGACAGGAAATTCGGAGCGTACGGTATATGTTTTACGTTATATACGTGGGTAAATACACATTCGCACGTACGCCTATTTCTCTATATAAATATCGAGACGTAAGTGACTGGCGTTGGTATTATAAAGTTATGTGTGTATTATAATAATAATGTGGGTGTGCGTGAGCGAACGAGCGCTCCGAATCTCTCGTCCGGCCCGTGCGCCGCACTCAGCTCGACTCTCGTCTCGCTGTATTATACTCCATAACGTGGATCGTGCATCGGTGCTGCTGCTTCTTCTTCTTCTTCTTCTTTTTCATCCTCTCATTCTTTTTTCTCCTCCTCCTCCTCCTCCTCCTGCTTTTGCTCCTATGTGTGTGAGAGTGTGTGACATATACATCCAGCTCTCTCTTTCTCGCGCTTTTTGTATAAGCATATCCGCTTGCTTGCTGCTGCTACTGCTGCCTCCACTACTTCTCTCTCTTTCTTTTTGTGTGGCATTTGTGTGCGTAAGTGTAAGTGTGTACCATTTTACTCACACGCACACTCATTCAAAGACTACCACGCAATACATACATAGATAGCTGCGGCTTGTAAGAGAGTAAGAGAGAGAAAGCGAGGTATTTGCGCGTGGAGGCAGGAAGCTATTGAAGGAAGCGTCCCAGCCCTGCCTCTCTTTCTCTTACTCGCACACACACACACACACACACCGAGAGAGAGAACCCAGTGCGCGATTCATAACGCGTTTATAAGTACACAATATCGCGTCTGTGTGTGTGCGCGCTCTATGACAGAGAGCTTCGTAATAAAAATGTGTGTGTGTGTGTGCGCGCGTGTACCTACGTACACTCATACACGCGCGATGACACACGAGCCCGAGATCTGTATGAATCGGTGGAGGTGCTATATATATCGCGTACATTGTACCGCGCGCCTCCGTTCATGCACGTTAATTCACAAATATCACAATATTTTCATTGATCACGAACGCATGCGCGCGCGCGCGTGCCTAGCGCTCTTCTCGCATTACGATGATAATGTTGTCAAGTTGTCTGCGCTCGTAAATATGAATGTTATTATGGTTATTCTAGCCTCGCCTGTCTACCCTATCTCCTATAGATTGTCTAATGAGCTCCGAACGAGACAGATCGGGCCAGAGTCAGCGCTTATAGATAATAATAGGAACTGGAAATCCGATATATCTAGACGTATAACGGGCTCGCTGTTATTACGTGCATATCGACGCGACGAATTTCATTCGATCAATTTTGTGTTGATGCGCGGCACGTCGATAGATAATATATCTCACAGCTCGCTAGAATTTTTCACACTTACGAGTCGCGAAGTAACACCTATGATTTATTCGAAAGAAAGAGAGAAAAAAGCGATATAAGTGTTCCATTTCCTGTCGCGATGTTTTTTTTTCTCTTCTTACTTTTGCACACGAAAGGATTCCAAAGGAAAACATAATTGACACGAGGATTATATTTGAGTGCGACCCACGCATCATCCGAAGAACGTGGGCACATCTGCATTGCCGACTCTCGCGAGTCGCGTCGCGCGCGCGGGAGGGCCATACCACGCGCCGTGCGCGGTCCGGATCAATCGCGCGCGCGCTATACTATAAAGCATGCGAGGCCGCGCGCTTCGTATAATATAGCATTTATAAAATATATACTTTGCAAAGAGTCAAGAGTCGCGTTCGTATATATATAAAATTATAAATATCGGGCTGCAATTATACCACCGTCGACGCGAGATTACATAAAACGAAAAATATAGGTCGCGCAATTTCGCAGAAGCTGGGATGTATTTATTATTCAAAGTTACGGTGCACTTGATCGTTTCCGGCTCTCTCGTATAATGCCGAACGGAAGCTGTTGAAATACATATACGCGTACGCATGACATATGTATGCTGGCATACATATATACGCACATATATCGCGTAGCAGACACTTATACATATTTTGTGGCTAGCTCATTTGAATATATGAAAATTCATTGACTTGGTTCTTTTTTCGTATTGTGATAACGACACCGCTACTGCAACGCGTAAGCAATGATAAAAAATTGTAATATTAGTTCAAAATGTCGTGACTTTTTTCACTTTGATCGACGCATTTATCGACCATTTCTCGAGAGCCAATACGGTTTTTTCGCGGAAACAGTCGAAATTTATCCTCGTTGTTTACATTTCAACGTTATGGAACGACTTTGGTTTTTCTTTTTGTCTTTTGAACGACGAGCGCCTCGCGATCGTCGGTCAAGATGGCAGCACAAGTCTGACGTCCAGCCGCGCGCGGGCATGACTCACAAGATAACGTATAAAAATATAATAGCAGCGCCAGTAAGTACGCGAACGTTTATTCTTATGATTATTATTGCTGCTGGTATGGGTTAAAAAAAGCGTCGAAGCTGGTGACGCGACTTTTGCATCGCCTGATTTGCACTGCAACGACGACGACGACGATGTCTTTCTCTCTCTCTTTCTCTCTCCCTTCCAGTTTCCAGTCGAGCACCGCGCATATACATGTACAGACAAGAACGTGCACCTACATACTGACACATACGATCCAAACATACACACATGTACGGATACAGTACGTCATACAACACACAATCACGAGTCGTACTCGTAAACACCATGGACTCGTTCTGAGTGGTTTTTTTCTGCTCCAATGCCATTGCCTTTTATATTATTAGTGAGTCCGTAACTGCGTGGAATCGAGAGCCCCGAAAAAACATCGCGGAGTATATTGTACACAGGGACGGTACGGAGGCATCGTGCTCGGCTGCAAACACAGCACAAACGTCCATCGATTCTGCAAAGTGCGCGCGTGTTCGTATAGCCGTGTATATAGTTACCAAAAATTATGAAAATCGATTTCCACGAAGGCAGCTGCTACTACTACTCGTCGTTTTGTAAAGGACGCAGTTATATTATTTCGCAGGCATACGTTATAACAGCATTATCCAGAGCGGCAGCATTTCGAAAACGAAACAACGCACGACTGTGATGCATTTCTAAGTAAATGGCACATATAGATATAGCGCTTGCACACGTACAGATAATTTCGTCGTCGTCGTCGTCGACACTGTGACCGTGTATTGGAAAATTGTACATAAAATGTATAGATTATTTATGTACGAGTGTATCTTTGTGGCTACTAAATATACAGTGCTCGTGTAAACAGTTCGTAATCTGGATGTTCTCTGCCTCTCGAAGGAAAAATAACGTGATCGTGACGCAGCAATCACATTAGCTTACTACTACCCAGCACTTTATTACCAACACGCATATCTTTGAACAACGTTACATTTTATATGTGAATATTATATGTATATTATTATGACATATAGATATATGTATGTACCACACGCACGTACACATTGACGCGCATTGACGTGTTATTTCAAGCAGTATATAAATTTTTTTATGTATATCATATATGTACACACACACACACACACACACATTAACACTTCGAGAGGTACTGTGTCTCATTCACGATCATATTAAACTGAATATACGTGTAACGACGGAGGAGTGAGGACACGCGACGACGACAAGTACCGAGCACACGGAACACGACCATCGAATCAGCAACGAATTTGCAAAGCTATTATTTATTCTCATTTCATTTTTCAACAAACATTATACGTTTCGAAACTGATCGGCTTAAATACCACACGTGCGAGCTGTGACAGCTTGCCCAAAACGTAAGTACACGCATTATAATGACATTTGTATATTTTACTAGTCTGTATCTTTCTCCCTCTGTGCTTCGTCCATTTATCTCTCGGTATCTCACTTTTTCATTAATTCGTTGTGCTAATGTCTTGAAAAAGAGCATTTTTCATACGTGCAGATGCGATAATTGCTTATCGTTGCGTCAATAATTGTTCGAGTGTCGTATGACTCATTCATTCGATTAATAACGAACAACTGCCGCATTGATACCTTCTTTCAAATGGGCCAGTTAACAAATATCTTTTATGTGAGCTAATGTGACGAAATAATAAAACAGAATTTGAATTCTGAAGGTAATCGCGTAAGAATGTGTCATGAGATGCTTAATTAGACGCCTTATCATAAATAATTAATTGTTGAAGATTAATTTTTGAAGATGTTTTGATAAAATTAAATTGTATTTAATCGAAAACTATTTTTTATTGTGATTCTAGAAACTTAGTATGGCCAATGTTGATGGTGGAAGAGAACAAGTGACAATACCTATATCTGTGAATAATGGAACCGCAGTGGTTGAAAGTGGTAATCAACAAAATGCACCAACAGAACCAGTAAATCAAACTCCAAACGAGCAAACACCCGAACCCAATCCAGCTCCACGTTTAAGCTTGACCTTAGGATTCAATTTCAATCCAATGCAAGATTCTAGGCGAATCATTGCAAACAACCTATCGACGATAGGTGGAGAAATAAGTCCACTTATCAACTTATCCAGATCTAGACCAGCATTATCGTTGCAGGAATGGCTTAATCCAACTCACCAGAGGCTAGTTCCAATACAAGCCCCACCACCAAATAATAATGAGCAAACTAATCATGTGGTCATAAACATTGATCCACCAGTGGATGAACATGAATCTTCACAAAATTCAAATAGTCCCTCTCAAACATTTTCAGATAATTTTGACCCTAACACTCCTAGAGAAAATGATGAAAATAATCAAAATAATATAAACAACAATAACAATAATGAATCCAATGATCCAAATGCACCGGTAACCTTGACAGCCGAAACTAGAATACTTCAAAAGAATATTGAAAGTTGCATCTCATTTTTACTCATTATTCTAACCAAATGTACGTATGAATTTAATAATAGTTTTTACTATCCTTACCATTATATTGATTGATCATTTTTCTTCTTCTAGTTATATATGATAATGGCGCAGAACTTTTGAACTTTGTATTACTAGTTGTTACTTTTATACAAGCAAATAATGATTTGAAAAGAGAAATTTTGAAACAGAAAAATCGAAGCCTGTTATCACTAGTTGGAATTCTATGTTACATTACTGGATGCTTTATTTTCATTGATTTTGTGTTCAAAGAACCAATATTTTATTTATATAAATCACCAGAAACCATCGCACAGCTGTTATGGACTGTGGCTATATCAGATTTTGTATTAAAACTGATTACAGTGGCAATTAAAGTTCTGTTTACCTGTCTACCAGAAAAAATTGTGCCTTTCCAGAAAAGAGTAAGTAAACAAGTACAACATTTATTCAAATATACTTTCAAGTACAGAGTGAATACAATTTTACTTACCATGATTGTATTAATTTTCAGGGAAGGTTTTACTTGGTGATGGAAGCTACATCTCAACTATATCGTAATGGTTCACCTGTATATTTATGGTTACAGTATTTAAGTTTTGTTTACGATGGTCCTCACAAAGTTTTAGCAATTGTTTTGTTTGTTATGTATGGCATTTACAAAACAAGGGACACTATGTATTATTTCAAACATTTCTGCATAGCAGTGGGAAAAATGTTACAAAATGTGGTTAGTATCATTTTGAATTATCTTAGCAGTAATAATGAACAAAAATTCAAAATTGACAATTTATTTTCAGAGTTTGGGAACATGTCCATCAAAAGAACAAATAGTGGCTTCTGGAGGAAGTTGTGCAATCTGCCATGAAGAGTACACATTACCTGTTAGACTAAGTTGCAAGCACATTTTCTGTGAAGGATGTGTTACAACTTGGTTGGATAGAGAAAAATCATGTCCTTTGTGCAGGGCATCTATAACGGATGATCCAATTTATCGAGATGGTCATACAACGCATTTTGTTCAATTATACTGAAGATTTATATTAAATGAAAAGCATTCTCGGTATAAGATATGAATAATTAAACGAAGATATATTGATAATTTTTTACCAAAATATAAACACCAGGTGGTCTGACCTAAAGAAATGATAAATTGGTGTGAAGGAAGCTTTAAATGTAACTGAAAATAATTTTCATTCAAAATCAATCAAGGTATTTCTAATAGTTATTAACATAATTGCTTAGTTAACTAAACTTAAGTGTTCACAATTAATGTGCTTTGTAACTAAGTTTTTTTTAAGATTCGTAGTTTTAAATTTCTTCCATTAAACCTGTTACTATGAGTGCTAATAACTAAATTAGAATAATACTAGCAAATAATAGTTTCATATTTTGTAAAAAGATATAATTTTTTATTCGTAATTCAATTTAATGCTTTTATAAGGGAGAATTTATTTATGAAGCGATAAAGCATTTAGATTTATCGAATAAATTTTTATAAATGTATAAAGTCTTAGCTTTCGTGAATTGTACAGAGATGAGTGAGTGGTGCAGCCGCTTTTGATTTGATAAATAATCTCGGCGTTACTGGTTATTGTTAAAAGTCATCAGTAAAACATCTATTATTTCATTCAATGTAAGGTACTTACTTGACAAGAGGTCTGTAAGTCATATAACTAAGCTGTATCCCATTTTTTAAACTTTTTATGAAGCAGTCCTGTATATTTGTACATAGTTACTTGACAGAATTTGTAGAATCAATAATTTTTTTTTTTCAAAAACAATTTTGTTGAAATCAAGTTTATTTTATTATAAATAAAGTTACATTCGCATTTTGTAAACTTTTTACAAAAGTAGTTGGTTAAAATTAAAATCTACATATTAAGCTTTCTTTCGGTTAGAAAATTGATTTAAAGTCAATTAAAACATCTTCACTGTGTATTGAGGTATGATTTACTAAAACCTTACCTGAATAGCAATATAATTTAAATCTAATTTAATAAATTTAAAAATCGATTGTATGAATTTATGACAATAAACTATAAGAACATATGATTTCAATTACCATAAATTCGAATTAATTTACTTCTTCCTCAATTGTGATTGAAAATATTCTCCATCAGCTCTTGTTGCTTGATTATTTATTTGCTTGTGTCTGTCTCTGGTTACAATTTCTTCAATTACTTCACCATCCCCTTTGATCAATCTGTGATGAGAATTATTTTACATTTTAATATGTGTACTTTTTCATATAATTTTGAATCATCAAAATAAAAATTTTTCATACCTATGTCTTCCAGATTCTTCATCATAAATGCGTCGAATAATGTTTTGTCGTTTTTCCCATTCTTTCTTTGAAATAGGAGCCATAGCCTTAGCTCGCAAGCTTTGCTCTAAAGTAATGTCGCTGAGCAATCTGTCTTGCTCTTTGGATAATTTTACATTGCTCAATTTTTTATCTTCTAAAAGATTAGCTTTTGATTTTTTACTAAGCTTCTTCTTTAGCTTCTTCTTCTTCTTCTTCCTCTTCTTCTTTTCCTTCTTTTTTAATTTTTTGGCTAACTTTTTCTTTCTTTTCCGTTTTTTTTCATCTTCTGAACTGCTACTACTACTGCTATCACTACTTGAATCATCGCTAGAATCATCAGAGTCACTTGAATCACTATCTGAGCTAGATGATGAGTCTGAAGAAGAGGATGAAGAAGACGACGATGACTGCACCTTCTTCTTCTTTTTCTTTTTCTCACTTGCAGGTTTCTCTAGATCTATGTGAGGTATATGAATCCTGTCTTGCATTACAGGCTTTGGCTCTGGAGGTAAATGCTTGACTGGAGCAAGTATAACTTTCTGTGGTACTACAGCTTTTTGTGGTTTCATTTTTTCAACTGCAAGAGTTTTGACTTCTTTTGTAATTTTTATTTCCTTCTTTTTATCTAAAGGTATCATTTTTTTAGGCGATGGTACAGGGCTGGGGCTACGACTATAACTGTGGCTAGGGCTTGGGCTGAAACTCCGGCTCCTACTTCGGCTACGACTGCGGCTACGACTATGACTACGACTGCGCGGTCTGTCCATTGGAGAACTCTGTTTCCAGTACCTTTCTCCTACAGGACGAGGATTTTGGAATCTCTCTTGTGGTCGTCTATTGATATCACCTTGATCGCTTCTGCGATTCCAATTAGTTCCTTGCATACGCTGCATAGGCATTCTATTCCTATTGTCATTAGATTGATTCCAAGTTCTTCCTGTTCTATTTCTGTCACCAAAAGAACGATTGAATTGATTGCTGTCCCTACGCTGGGGAGCATTGCGATTATTTCTGTTATCAAATCTGTTGTTGAACCTTTGGTTATCAAAAGGCCTGTTTTGTTGCTGTGGTTGAAATCTACCTTGATTTCTTGGTTGAAATTGCTGTCTATCATTGCCCCTATTCATACGAAAATTATTACCATTCTGATAATTTCTGCCTCTATTAGGTGATCTTCTTGCCATAGGACTTCTGCTGCGGTTGGAGCTGCTAGACGAGTTGCTGCGTTTTCGAATTTGCTTACTTTTGTCTATAACTCTTCTTTTAAAAGAAGTGTCTGATTCTTTACTACGGCTAGATTGCGAATTGGTCTCCTGAGATGTTTGTTTTCTTTTATGAGCTTTACTCTCTGTAGAGCTATCAGCCCTGGACACATGTCCAACTTTAGAACTCATGTTGATGCAGATACAATAGTATTTTCAAGTTATTCAACTGCCTGTAATGACAAAAAAATTTTATTTAAATCTTCAGTCCACAATTTTAATGGATCAATCATATGTGTAAAGGATTTTATTTCAAAATTTGATTGACAGAGTAGAGCAACTTTTGGAGTAACTTAAAAAAAATTCATGGAGTAGTTCAATTTTCATTAACTGATAGTAAATAAGCAAAACAAATGTAGTATCTCTGGTTCACTAAAATCCTATTAGCACAATATTAAGCAATTCTCAACATTTCAATTTATATTACATTCAAAAATTAGAAAAAGTTCTACTATGAAATCTCTATATGATTATATGAGGCAGATCTAGTTAGATTTAGATTGTTATTAAAATACATAGATGCATTCGGATTTATCGAATTGATTTATTAGATTATATTTTAAAGTGCATTATTTTCAGCAAAGGTAAGTATTTTCTTCATGCATCAGTTAAGCATTTACGTCATTTTTCAATTTCAAAACTCATAAAGTAAGAAATGGCTACTTGCGCGCGTTCGTAGAGTGTCGATTCAAGGCTCCAAAAAATTTAGGAGCATTTCAGAGTGAAATATAATATTTTCACGGTGATACTCGAATCAAAATTGTAGTTCACTCACACGAATTGATACATCAACACCGGGCTCGAAGCTCAATGCTCCGCATTACATTGACAACAATGTCCGCTTCGTTTTCAATAATAAAAACCCGACGAGAACTCATGGGCAGCACTTACTCGACATAACCCCCGTGGCTGTGATGGAAGTGGATCGAAGCGGCGGTCTCTCAGTGATGATCGAATAATCCACGACGTGTGTCCATTCCAACGGGTTGAGTAGTAAACGAAGCGCAGACCGGAAAAGTCGCCGCGATGTTTATCGAACTGCGAAGTCAACTTCGCTCGAGCAGTAGTCTCGGGATGCCGAATCAGCGCGACTTTCATCCACCGAGTGCAAACGAAATCCCAAAAACACGTATATTATATTCACACAGCACACACAATGGATGTCAGTAATATACACATACACATAAAAGAAATGCGAAGTCGAACCGGCGGTGCAATGGTATACTACATTGCAAATAACGCGGAGCTGAATACAAGCTCGCCGAGAGAGGCTTTCGAACTGCCTTACCAACAGTTCATACTAGTAACTTTCCCAGATATTATTTACTCTTAATGCATGATATAAAATATATTTTTGTGTCTGCTATTATGGACGACTTTTTGTTTATATACATTCGAAGTATTGTTTAAATGCCAAAATTTAAAGCCTCGCTCGTCGCGATATCTCCGAGACTAATTGACGAATTTTGACAATTCTAAAGGTCCACAAGTACACTTTGCATTCGTATAAAATGGAGCTAATAGTTTTAAAAGCTATTCTAGTCATTTTTAAAAAATAACACATGCAAATGCGAGGCTTGTAATGAATTTTTTATCGTCGCGTTCTCGTTGAAGCTAAAAATATGAAGTAACACAATGACTTCGAGATCAATAAGCGGTTGGCTCTATATATTAGATACAGATCGAAGCTACGAATGCATCCGTGGACTAGGCGACATTGACCTAGAGCCAATTGCTCGCTAATGCAAAAGCAATAACTCCGGTGGTAAATGCTCTGACTCTTTCGAAAAAAGTATCACATGAAAGTATCGCAAATACGAACGATCTGTTTCCGAATTCGTTGGACCGGTCGATCATGTTGAAAATAAAAATAATCAAACGAGGTATCAACCAAATAAAGCGATGCACGATAAACGATGCGAAGGTGACCTTGGCTGACCTTGGCGATCATCAGTATCGCACTCGTTCGAACGCGCCACGAAAATCTATGCACATTCGTATATATACGCTGCGCCGTGTTGTGCATTGTGCATCTATGCGACCCTAGGACAGTCCCCCTATATAGGTATACAATGCCTGCATTATAAACCGTCGATATAGGGTCTCTATTCGACGCGACTCGCTATTCGTCCGCGATGATTTTGAGCCGAGCCAATCGCGGCGTGCAAATTTTCGTCGTCGTCGCAGCTCTCACGTGATCGTCCGCACGTCGAGCGACCGGTCAGCTCCGTAGCACGGCTAATCGATCGACGATTGGAAATTTTTCCTCGCCAAAAAATCATGACACTCCACGAACGAAAATGAACCTCGGAAAGCTCCGAAATCGTCTCCTAAGTCGTTAATTTCACTGAAAATGACTTGATAAAGTCGTTCGATGCTCGGTCACGAGAACCGAGAGCCAGTCAGGGTGCGCCACGCACACATACAAACACGTACTTACCACACACACACTACGCAAACGACCACCTCCCGCGAGGAGTGTAGTTTTATACATATACGGCGTACAGAGTATAGATTGGCGAGCGAGCTCCGAAAGCGAGAGAGAAGAGAGCATTCAGTCGCTCGCCTGCTTTACAGCTGTAACGACACGCTACTTGTTATTTCTTCGCCGTCACTCGATAATAACTTCAATCAACGTAAGCAGCCTCAACTACATTTCAATATTAAAACATTTTTTACTATAATATCCGCCTCGACGAGTCGTGTTCGATCGCGCGAGCTGTCAGTGTTTCAATAATAATATTACGTAGATTCAACGCGGACGACATGGAGATTTCGTTCGATCTGTACACGGGTCGCGATGGAAAAATATTGCAGTACCTCGCGGAAAAGCTCCGATCTCGAGCTTTTGCATAAAGGTCTGCGCAATTCCAATCCAAACACACACAAGTGCACTAGAGGATGATTTCACGACCGTGACGCGTGTCAGTTGCGTGACCTTGACTGACATTCGCGGGACACGATCGTATAGAAGTGCGCTGCATTCGTCTATATACAACAATAATACGGCGATCGTTGCGATTTAAGGGCATTTAAATCATCTCGACTCCTCATTACGAGCTTGTATGTATGAGTCTATACGTGCGTTCGCTCACGCTGCCTCGCGCGAGCATATATACGTGTGCGGAACGCGTATTTGTACAAAGCAGAAATTCCGTCCCTCGCGCGAGGCAGCGTGAAAATTTTCGTCTGCTTGTGCTCGCGAAACGTTGAAATACGCGCAAACATACACACATTTGTGACGTTACGTAAGGCAATAGTATAACGAGAGAGAGAGAGAGAGCGAGCGAGGCGGACTATAACACAATAATAACGACTCGTGAGAATTTCGGCCTTAATTAGATTATGATCGTCGCAAAATATATGTGTTCTAGTCGCGCTAATGTATTGTCTATATTTGTATTATGAGATAAAAACGAAATCCAAATGATTTTTTTTTGATTCTATAATCTATTATCACGAGTGTCGTTAAACACGTGAATTCGGTAAATACAACTCAGTAGCTAATCAAAAAAAAAGGAAAAAAATCGTACGCGATAAGATCTCCAAAATCTGTTATCATTTGAAACTAATTACTTTTTTTTTTGTATTCCCTACACACGAGAATCCGCGAGTGAAAATATCGAAAATCTCCACGCGCACAGACAACCTTTTTGCTCTTTCGGCATGACGTAATCCGCCTCGCGATCGTGTAAATTTAAAGCGCTAGACGCCAAGTACATATTAGATAAAACTCGTTTCCTAATTTTTCTTCGTCGATGATCGGTATATGTTATAAGTTAAAAGCACGTGTGTCGCTGAGAAATCGATGCAAACATGTTTTCGAGTGAAAGTGAAACTCCCCTATTCATTATACGAATGTTTAAAGCCATCGGTCTTATAATGATGACTTTTCAAAAAAGAGAAAAGTTTACATATCGTTTAGTTAAAGCCGCAACGTCGTCGAAAACAACAACGAATTCTCAATTTTTTGAGCAATACTCGGCAAAAAAGAACACGTTTCACATCGAATCGACGCGAGAAGTAAAACGAGGTATTATATATTCGATTATCAGCAGAAAACGAGCCTCCTCGGAGAAACTCGGATTAATTTGCTCCCGTTATCTGTGCGCGCGGATATGTATATTGTAAAATGTAATATAGTCAAAAGCAGGCACGAAACTCGTCAAAACATACCACTATACACGTTGTTTGCTCGTCTTTATATCTCAGCACTTTCTTAAAATGTAACGATAGCCCCGAGTATAGTGAGTTTATACGTGGACAAGCCTATTTACGCGCGTTGCGAATGTTGCATCATTGCTGCTGCTGTGTGTGTACATATAATCATCATCATGCACGCGCAGCATCTTCTTCCTCGGACGTCGTTGTTGTTGTTACTGCTGCTTTTTTTTCGTATTACGAGCGTTACTATCACCCGAAGCCGTAAACATGTTTATCATTTTTAATGTAAAAAAAAGGCAATGTAAAAACGACTTGCGGGTTCTCGACCTCTCCTCGACGACCCGCCACATGGCACGTAGTACATTTTGTACATTATACATACAGAGAGATCGAGCTTTTTTGCCGCCTGTGGAGCTCTGCTGATAGTACAAAATATCTATACGTTTTAATACGCTATTATCGCTGTAAATTATTATTATTATAAATGTACATTACGAGGCGATTTCGATACATACATCTCCGATATGACCTCGGAGTCACACGATATAATAATAAATGCGCGCCCCTAAACAAAAATATTACAAGACTCGATCGTTGTGCAAGCTCGAGATCGACTTGCCGCGCGCGCTAATAAATGCTACATAATTTGTGAGCGACGTCTGCGTGAAGACGTGCGCTATCGACGCAAGAATTATGAAACGAACCGATAGCTCTTCGAGCGAGAAAAAAATTGAAACATATTTGACGGGCTGCCAGTATTTCGGATCGTCTGCAATTGCGTTTTTTCGTCGATACGTTCGGTGATTTCGTCACGTTTTTATTTTGATATGTATATTTCATGTGTGCGAGGCACAGATCGAAGCGCGGGTATAGCTCTGTTCGTTGCACGTGACTCCTTTCGTTCGTAAAAGCTCGCGCGACGTCGTAGCTTAATGGAATTCACGTCTTTCATAGCTTCATTGTTAAAAAAAATGTCTCTCTCTCTCGCATCGATCGATCAGAATCGAAACTCTCTGGCCACTGTCCAGATTGGCCCCGTGCTCATCTCATCTCTCGCAGCTGCAGCCGCAGCAAAAATCAGACTCACGAGATGTCACACACGCAATCGACAGCGCGCATTGTGTCAAGTTCACTGAAAGAGAGACTCCTATTTTCGTGTCAGCTGCTGTAACCGTTACTTTTCATTTCTCTCGGTTTTTTTCTTCTTCGTTGCTACCTCCAATTTTTATATCTCTCTTTCTTCCGTAATGTAATCGAAAGTACACACGATAATCGGGAAAAGTCGCAGCAGATGGTTATTATTCTATATATAAACGCAAATCGCACAGACTGTTGCGTCACGCTTAACAACCCTCGTCTGGCACTTATATATTGTATATATAGGACCTATACCAGAGCAGCAGCAGCACGACGTGCTGCAGTGCGCAAGCGTCTCATTGATCTCGTTCTCGGCCTTCTCCGAAACACGCTGGTGCCGCATACGCCGTGTGCAGGCTGCCTGACTCGAGGACGAGGAAATATGTATAATGCGACCTTGAGCGATGGGGAAAAATCATTAAATTCATTTTAAAAAATACCAATTTATGATACTTTTATACTGATTTAGAAATAAATAACTAAGGAAAGCTTACAAGTGGATTAAATGCTTGAAAAAGCAACGTTTTAACTTATCAGCGCGTCGAAAGTTATTTTAAACAGTCTCATTTTAATATCAATCGAGTGCAAGACAACACTTGAAAGTAAAATCAACGCACCGATGAATTTAAAATCATTGCATTCGAGCATCGAGGCAGTAACGTAAACGAGATGCGTTAAATTCAACAAAAAAAAACAAAACGAACGCAAATGATTCATGGAAAATCGCAATTGTTCAAGGTCAATCGTAACGAGCCTAACTATATAATGCAATAGTCATCTCGCGCGCGCGCATCGATCATTAAACAATCGCGCTGCACACCCGACATAATCGACAATCATATATTACTCGCGTTTTAAACAGGCAAACTCCATCTACAAAAAAAAAAACAACAACAACAATTCGAAAATGTCTATATATAGCAGCGGCGAACACGGTACCAGCTGATCAGCTCCATCCACGCGCGCTCGTGCGATACATCCGTTGCAAAGGTTAATAACCTCGGATTTTGTCACGTAGGCTCGCGCGAGTCGGGCCCCTCCGTCGATACACCATCGCGCACTTTTACACGGAATTACGTAAGATCGGGCGGGACGAGATGGTTAACTTTTGTCCGATTCACAATCCTCGCGCGACGAGACGCATGGCAGTGGCCGCTCGTCGTTCCCAAGTTATTTTAATTGAAAAATAAAAATTATCATTACCGACGCGTATGAAGCGACGAATTTTCACGAGCGCCCCGCGCCAATTGGCCAATTTGCAGAACATGCCTGCTGACAGCTACTTGAAAGCCGACCCGGAGCTGAAGAAGGAGCTGGCCGAGATCGCCGCTGCGATCGTCGCGCCCGGCAAGGGTATCCTCGCCGCCGACGAGTCGACCGCCACCATCGGAAAGCGCCTCCAGAGCATCAATGTCGAGAACAACGAGGAGAACCGCAAGGCCTACAGGCAGCTGCTCTTCTCCACCTCCAAGGTCAGTTTCTCTATGCATAAACATTTTTCTCCCTCTCTCTCTCTCGATAAAAAAAAGCGCTAAATTAATCATTTTGTTCGTGTACAGGATGTGATAAAGGAGCACATCAGCGGTGTCATCCTCTTCCACGAGACCCTGTACCAAAAGGCCGAGGACGGCACCCCCTTCACCCAGCTGATGAAGGAGCGCAACATCATCCCCGGCATCAAGGTCGACAAGGGCGTCGTGCCCCTCTTCGGCACCGACGACGAGTGCACCACCCAGGGCTTGGACGACCTCCAGGCTCGCTGCATCCAGTACAAGAAGGACGGCTGCCACTTCGCCAAGTGGCGCTGCGTCCTCAAGATCAAGAAGGACTGCCCCAGCAAGCTGGCCATCCTCGAGAACGCCAACGTGCTGGCTCGCTACGCGTCCATCTGCCAGAGCGCCAGGATAGTGCCGATCGTCGAGCCCGAGATCCTTCCCGACGGTGATCACGATCTGGCCCGCTGCCAGCAGGTCACCGAGGAGGTCCTCGCCGCCGTCTACAAGGCTCTCAACGACCATCACGTCTACCTCGAGGGCACCCTGCTCAAGCCCAACATGGTCACGCCCGGCCAGAGCTGCCCGAAGAAGGCCACGCCCCAGGAGATCGCCTCGGCGACGGTGATCGCTCTGCAGCGCACCGTGCCCCCGGCGGTGCCCGGCATCACCTTCCTCAGCGGCGGCCAGTCCGAGGAGGAGGCCTCCGTCAATCTCGACGCCATCAACAAGTACCCCGGCAAGAAGCCATGGGCACTCACCTTCAGCTACGGTCGCGCCCTCCAGGCGTCCGTGCTCCAGGCTTGGGGCGGCAAGAAGGAACAGATCCAGGCTGCTCAGGACGAGCTCATCAAGAGAGCAAAGGTACGAACCTCCTCCTCCTCTGTTCTTTCTTTTCTTTTTACAATTAATGATTTTACTTTGTGTTGTTTGTTTCCAAAGTCATGTAGTTTTTCAATTAGTTTCTTTCGATTATGTAAATATTTTTCTGCTATTGTGTGACAATTTTAAGTCCGTAACAATCTTGCCTTTTATTTTTTTGCATAAATCATCTGTGTGCTATACTTTTTTTAAAAAAATCGACATTTCCAATGGAGAGAGAAAATGAGCCAATGACTCGATCTTTCGTATCAGTACAATAGCTAAAAGCCTCGTAGTTGTAAATTACTTCTAATGTAATATCTACAGTTGCATGCCTATTTTTTTTTTTGTTATTACTCTTTACCTTATCTCTAGGCCAATAGCGCAGCCTGTCAAGGCAAATACGTTCCCGGCAGTGTCAGCAGCTTAGCAGGCAAAACCTCGCTCCACGTCAAAGCTCACGCTTACTAAATACATTCACTCTTTAAAACACACACACACAAATTTATTCACACTCAACCATTGCAAATCTCAATGTTGTCAAAAAAATTGCATGACCCTATATTTCGATCCAGTAAGTATACATGTTGTGTTCTTTTTCTTCTTTCAACATTTTTAACCATTGTTCCTATGTATAGTTATTATTGACTGTACTACGCCAACTTGTAGCTTTGTTTTTTTTTTCTTAACCTTTTTTTTCGCTAAGTAATTTTTTTAGAAAACTTATCGATTAACATAAAAATAAAATATTTTTAACGAATGAATATCGTGATTAACGAGATATTGATGATTTTGCAGGCCAACAGTGAAGCAGCGCTCGGCAAATACGCCGGAGGTGTCAGCGGAGCTGCCGGAGACACGGCACTCTTCGTCGCCAATCATGCTTATTAAATCTTGATGCATCTCAATGTTAACTGCAGTTATTATCTCAAAGTTATATCGACATCGCTGAATTTTGGGGATATGACGTTAAAAAGCAAGAAAAAATAATAACCAAGAAACAAAAAAGGATTGCGACAACCGAGACATTTGATGTTAAAAAAAAAGAATTATTATCATGGAATATCAAATATCAATGTGTCTTTACGAGCAAACCTTAATTTGCTTTGATCAATTTATTTTATTTTTAAATTTTTCGAACGCATGTATAGAAGCGATCCTTTTGTTTCGTGCAACAGACGAATGAATATTTTTTAACCATATATGTTACGGTCTTGTAAAAAAAAAATCAATAATAACAATCCTCCATCGAGTTATCTACGAACACTGCACTCGTTGGCAATGGCAAAGAGTATAGTAACTCAACGATAGCACCCTCGATCTCGTATTTTCTTACGTTCCAAAAAAATTGTATTATTTTGTCAATATCGCGTGATACAATACGAGACCCGACGGAATGCATCGTTTATTATTAATGTATACATAAAAATTATCTATTTATATACGTGTATGACTTTATTTTTAAAAAAAAATTTTTAAGTTTAAATCATTTGATATTTGTATGATGAATTATAGTGAATTTTCTCGATGATTTGATTATTATATATTATTTTATTATTTGTACACTTCAAACGAAAAAAAATCAACTTTTACGTTACCACAAAATTTATTATTGTCTTTCATTCATGTCTGACTGTTTAATGATTGTTTTCACGTTGTTTTAATGTTTAAGACGATGTCGTCAGATATGGGAGTCCTATTAAATGTTGACAATTAATAGCTTTACAAAAGTTGAATAAAATCATGTTAGACAAAAAAAATTATCAAGTTAAAGTGTACAAAAAATGCTACCTAGATTTTTTCGTCATTATTTTTCCTCTCTAATGAGCATATAATTATGCATTGTAAAGTACTTGTGAAAAATATACATTCTAACTAAAAAAAAGGATTAATTTTCAATAAACACGAAAATATTTGAAAAAGTATAAGAAATCTTGTATATTATCTCACTATTAAAATACCACAACATTGCTTTTTACAAAACAAACGAGATTGTCACAATTGCTTCATTTAAAAACGAATACAAAAAAGTATCATCATTAGAATATATTTTACACTCGAGCAATTGTGGCTCCATCCTCGCGCGTAGATCGCCTCGTCACAAGTAATCGCTGTCGTCGGAGCACCAACCCGTCGACTTGCAACAACTGCCCATTTTAAACAAATGCCTCGAGCTGCTCGGACTCGCGCGATTCTTCGAGCTGCTCAGTATCGGCTTGCTATTGCCGGAAGACGATTGATTATTCGTGGCGAGGAGGGATTTGCTCTCGCTGAAGCTGTTGGAGCTCTGACTGCCGAAGCAAGAGTTGCTCTTGGGCTGAGTCGTGACAACGTTGTAAGCTGCTTTCGACGATGCCGCGGTGCTGGCTGCAGCGGCTGACTGGCCGTTCTTGCTCTGACTCCATTGAGACATCGTCCTTGTGACTTGATCGAATCAGGATATGGTTGGGATTAGAAAGGAAAGTACGAGAAAAAAGTTATCTCGAGAAATAAAAGCATAGAAGTCTCACCACCAGCGCCGGTTATTCCGTTACGTATTCCGTTGATGAATTATGATAATTCGATGCCTCGTGATCAAAGCTACGAGCAATTGCTATTCTCCATCTGAAAAGAAAAAAATCTTGTAATTTTTTTTGTTCGTTCTCAATTTCACATACGAAAAACTCCGATAAATATTCTAACTCATTGACCACAATTCGTTCGAGCATAAAAATTTTCGAATTGTCGGGCGTCATGCTTCGTATCAATGCACTTCGCATGGGGCAGTTGAGCGAGATTCGGGTACACGCGCACTCGACGCAATGTGTACTACCACTACGGTACGATAAAGTTATAGATATACGTGACTCATACATAATCGTACCTTGACTCCGTGCACGTTGTCTCGACTCTCCAGCAGCAGCACCAGCAGCCTAATGTTACGAAATTCTTCGTGGTACAGGTGCAAGTTGGTTATTCAATTGTAAATAAATTTAAAGCGTTGTTTGTCACGTATACGATTTTTTTCGTTTTCTAGCTGACGCTCGAAAACGATATTCGCACCTCTGTCCGCTCCAAAGTCGGACGACCTACTGCTCGCGTAAAGCTTCTATAGAGCGAGAGACTCTGTATCGCGAATTTTATGTGTACATAATAGCATCACTGTGTCAAATATATTTACCGTAATAATGAGAATTCGTGCGCGATCACACGCGCGAGAAAGAATAAATTATAATCTTTGCCGAGAGATCGATCGACTCGAAGGAAAGAAAGAAAAGAAAAAAAAAACGTAATAAAGTTATTAAATTTTATTCTTAGCGGTGTAATAATTTCGCAACGCGACAACAACTTTGCACACACTTATTAACGCTCGCTCGCGGTGGCTCTCTTTTAGCTAACTACACATTCTCTATATACGTATAAAGTGCACATGCACGAGCCGAGTAAGAAATAAACACGCTGCTATTGTCCCTATATCGATGGGTTCAGGAGGGAGAGACTTGCGCAGCGCAGCAGCAGCAGCACTGCTTGGTGCTGCCTTCGAGTGCACCCGTACTCGTGTGCACCACAAATAATCATAGAAGCGCGTGGAAGCGAGTGCACGCGCACCCCAAGATGTGATCTCCCCTGCGCTGCGGCGGCGAGTTCGGCTGCACTCGAAAGCAGCAGCGGCGCGACAAAGTTGAAAGGTGATTCGGCTGCTGCTGGTGGGTGCACCTTTTTTCAAAATAAAAAATACCGCTGGCGGCGCTGCCGTCACTTTATAAACAAGCAGACTACGTTAGCGCTCAGACAATTGCAAATTTCGGAGTCGCCGGTTTATACACACACGATGGTGCGTAACAGTCGTGCAGCGTGACAGTTGAGAATTGTTTATATATACATTGGAGTGCTTGAAAAACGGAGCACGGGGGGACTGCAAAACAATGGCTAACGAGCCACAAGTAGTCGAGCACTTTTTCGGCGTCTACCTGCTCTACTGCAAGAATCCCAAGTACAAGGGCAGGACGTACATCGGCTACACGGTCGACCCGAGGCGGCGCATCAACCAGCACAACGCTGGCCAGAAATTCGGCGGCGCCTGGCGAACGAGCAATCGCGGCCCATGGTAAGACGCGCGTACCTAACCTTTTTGTGATTCCATCAAAATGTCAAAATTACTTTTTTCAAAAGTTTTATTAATTATCGTACGTGTGTGTACGTATTCAGGGAAATGGTGCTGATCATTCATGGATTTCCAAATTCCACTTCTGCCTTACGGGTAATCTATCCGAATCGTAACTAGCGAGCTTCGTATTTTTTATACTCTTTGTACTTTTTACTGTCTGTCGTTGAAGTTCGAATGGGCCTGGCAGCATCCTCAGCTGAGTCGTCGGCTCAAGCACGTGGGCAAGAAGCGAGCGCGCCAGAAGACGTTCGACTATCTGCTGGAGGTCTGCTCGGGCGATGCTCAACTGCGGACCCTGGAACAAGCTGCCGCTGACGGTGCGCTGGCTCGACGACGAATTCGGCCAGAAGTACTCGACGCACCTCGCGCCGCCGCTACACATGCCCATCACCTACGGCAAGGTCACCTCGAGGAAGAAGAAGACGACGACGACGACGAGCAACGACAGGGCCAAGGAGGGTAAACAGCGTGCCAGGAAAAACGAGGGACCGAAAATCCAGGAGGATGAGAAGGAGGAGAAAATGGAGCAGTGCTCGCTGTGCTCGGAAGCCGTGGTGCCGGATCATCGCGTGAACTGCATCGAGCCGAACTGCGGCCTGGTCGCGCATCTCGTCTGCTTGGCCAGACTGTTTTGCAGGGAGAGCGGCGACATACTGCCGGTGGAGGGCTCCTGCCCGATCTGCGCCACCGACGTGCTCTGGGGCGATTTGATTCGAAAGAAGATCGGTTGCAATCTGCACATCGACGCCGACGTCGACGAGTCAGGGTCGTCGTCGTCGTCGTCGTCCAGCGAGGAAGACGACGATTATCGGAGCTACGATTGATGTCATTTTGTTTTATTGTACATACGATTAGCATTTAAGTTTGTAAAGAAACGAGAGACTGATTAGTTTATTGATTTTTTATGCCCCGATAATCATGTGTAATATCTTGTATCTCCTCATCAAATGAGAGATAGATAAAAATTTATTTTGGTCGAAAAAAAACCAACCAATTGAATTTTTAGGCGATTAATTACTACGAGCGACATTTACGATTGCCGATCATAATGAATTCCAGCATTCAACGCGTGCTTTGCGCGCGAGAAAACTCTCGACTCGAAGAAAGCGAAGCGCGCATAAACACCATCTAAATGTGCCTATCCGTTCGCGCACACCTCTGTGTGTATGGCTGCTCGCGACAGTCATAATTTGCGATGATATCTCATAAAAGATTAGAAAATGGGTGTCACGCGCATACACACACATATATATAAGTATCATATGGAGTTTGCGATACGTTGAAAGGTCGTGCGCGCATATTTTCGCTGACCTTATATACCGCGCGCCACACACGCATGCCGCAGTTGTCGCGGACACGCGCATTATTATTATCATATTATACAGGTGGTTCGCGCGCTGTCGTCGCGAGCGCGGCTCGTACCGTTATCGGCCGATCGCCGCAGTGGTGTGTATGCCGTGTGCATTAAATACGCATCTTCGCGTGTTTCAATTTAGCATTGATATACGAGCCGAGCTTTTATCATTTGTGTGTACACACACGAGCGCGTATTAAATGCGACGTACCGACCGCGTGGCTAATTTTGTGTGCGTATTTATTATACTTTTATACACGATACATGGGTAATAACGGCATCGTCAAATGCAGCGCGCGCGCTTATATGAATACGTAGAATAGAAATCAGGGGAAAAAATTAAGTAAAATCCATGCTTGCGTTTCTTTGTATATGGTATACGAGTTATTTTATACAACGAGGATGTATGGAAAAACAATAATATTTACAATTATTTTCGGTAACAATTTGCGACGACGACTTCGACGATGTTCAAAACAGCCATCGGCTACTATAAGTATTTAAATACAATAATATTAATTCAATGCTCATAGGCATCATTGCGGATATATACTTTTATAATAATAACGGTTTACTATCTAAACGATTGAAAAGCAGCGTAGCATCGCTGTGTCGCTACTCGGGTGAATCGATGACGATTTTTGATTCCCGCGCGACAAAAAAAGCACTTCTCTATAAATTAACGGTACACCGGGCATCGCAACAGCCGTTATTACGAAGCCCGAAATGAAAAAAAAAAAAATCGAGGATAGAACTCGCATCCTAATTTTTCTCTCTCTCTCTCTTTTTAGCTTTCGTGCGCGAGCACTAATTCAATCGTCAATTTTCGTCGGAGAAATCTAGGCTACTATACGCGTGTGTTTACATTATATATTTCTCTTCAGAAGAAATCCGGCAGGAAGTCGAAATCGTCCTCCTGATCCTCGGCGCCCGGAGGCACCAGTATGCCACCGAAGAATTCCGAGACCTGCTCGCCGTAGCCCATCATCGAGGCGATCCCGTAGATCATCCTCATTATCAGCAGTCGCACGAAGTCGAACGAGTTCGTCTCCTTGGCTTGCACGGCCGTCGAGGATTTTCTGCTGCTGCTGCTGCTGCCCACGGCTGACGTCGTCGTCGCGCACGTCAACTGTAAAATAAATGTCACATTATTTTTTTGGAGAATTTTTAGAAAAATAAGAGAGAGTATGTCGTAACGGACGAATCGATGTACAGAATTCGTATTAATAAGGTGAATACGTAATTCGGAAGTGAAACTCGATTCTAATTCTGTTTTTTTTCTACGCCTCGATGGAGCAAGGAACGCCGCGTATTACTGACGAACGACACTTGCACTCGCGCTAAATTTCCGCCTGCTCTATTGCAGTCGCTCGATCATAGTCATAACGTTCGCGATATCAATAAAAGCATTTATTAGTTCAAATTGTAATAGATGGATCGCAAAGAAAGTCCCCAAGCCAGTCGTGCGTTCAAGAATATAATTAAAGCCAAAAATTCGTATACTCACACCGAGGACAAAAACAATGCAGCCGATGATTCTGACTCTCGAGATCATCTTGCGTTTTCGACGTTGATGATTATCTTTCCCAGGCGATGATCCGTCACTCGCAACTATATACGAGGCTCGCGCGATATTTTCACTTCAGAAATCGGTAACGCCGCGTAATGCGCACGAAGCGCCGAGGAGCATCGTATGTGTTATGTACGTCGTCGTTCGAACGCAACTCAACGACTGCCACGGATGGTATAATATAATGTCTCGGCGTCGTCGTACACTTGCTGATTGCACGTACCAACTACTGCTGTACTCTTTCACGCGTGTCCATTCCAGTTTTTTTTTTTTCACTCCTCTCATTTCCCCATTGACTCGAGCGCGAGGCGCAAACAGGAGGTAGAGAGAGAGAGAGAGAGAGAGAGAAAGAAGGAAAGAAAGAAGAGGAGTGAGAAAGAGAAAGCAATGCTCGTGTATGTATGTGACATTAAACGATGCTCGAAAGGTGAGCAATAACAAGGAAAGAAACGGATAGAGAGAGAGAGAGAAAAAGGTTCGAACGCAAAAGTCACGCGACGACGCCTTTCGGACGTACACGGACTGCACACGATTCACGGGCGTCGCGAGCTCGTCCGCGCGCACACAGCACCGAGCGCGGCTTAACGGTAAATAAGTGCGCCGCTGCGAATTTTCATACAATGTATACGGCACTTTAAAAATAGAATATTTTTTTTACGACCCAAAACCAGTTGCGAACGATCCGGTTGGTTTCGACAAAAACAAAAAAAATAAAACAGGACGATGAGATGATTATTTTCACAAAACAATTCATCGTTTATAATTGCATAAGATTCTTACAATTATCCACTTTGTATTTCGAGCTTGTCATCATAAACAGTTTAATCCATGGACTCGGAGTTCTCAAGTATGAAACCTAAGCTGAAAAAGCTTCAAAAATTACGGTAAGGTATGTTCCACCACTTTCATGTATATCTCTATCGCACAAAGAAGCAGCGATTAATATTGTTGTTGTTGAAAAATTGATAACAAAATGCATCGTGACAAATCCTTTTGTATATAATTCCTGACTCAGCTGCGACGAAGATTAGCTCGAGGAGATCAATTCTCTCCGAAAATAATCGCCTAATACACTTTTGTGTAGAGATAAAGGACGAGCTTATAGCTCTCAACGACGCATTATCGTATATAAAGTCACATTTTTTTCTTCGCATACTTAGTTTCCTGGCCGACACTTAAAATTCCTTTGACCAATGATAAACGAGCATGTAATAAATAAATACATCGTTAGCACCAGCAGCAGCAGCGGCCGGCCTATCGCACACGTGCACGCGTGAAAATGCTTATCCCGTCGCGAGAGAAGGTATTTTTCTACGCGTAATGCACTTTTGTCCATGCAAATACGTAGTAAATAGCGTAATACATGGGCCGAACTCGCTTGAAAAGTGAAGTTGCGCGCTGCACGTGTGCGCGCGTGTAAGTATGCAGATTTTACGCGAACCGGCACTTTTTGCGAAGCACCTTTATCGGGGGATACATCCGAGTTCTTCGGTAAAATAATATTATGTCTCGGTAAACGCAAGGAATCTCGATCGAGTTATCCCGCGGAATAGTTTGGTATAGCGATAATTAAATTTTGGTCTCGCGCGCGTCTCGCTCTTCCAACGTCAGCGGATCGAGCCCGGATAGATTCATCGATATTGTTACCTCAAAAGTACCATTGACGCAAAAAAGTAGCCCCACGGGACAGGATATATATGGTCGTGCGTATATACGCTCGAGGCGCGCGCATATATACCGGACGCGACGATCGAGGAATAGCCAAGCAGTTCCAGAAACGGAGGAGGAAATACGCACGCACGCGGTAAAAGGCCCTCCTCCTAGCGAGTCGCGATCGCGCCACGTGGCTTTTCGCGCGTCCACGACGATGCATCAACGCGCGGCCTCTTACCGATCACCCCTTCCGAGCGCGTCACAAAATTTCAAGTTGCGCGTGGTACGATGTATACTCATGCGGTTGTAAAAGGCGCGGCTCGTCGATGGATGAGACTTTTTATATACCGTATGATGCACCTACCCCACGCACGCTATTCGCTCGTTTGCCGATTTTCAAGGACGCGATCGCGTCTCGCAGGCAACAGTCACGTATACATCCTCGCGCGTAAGTCGGAAGCTCGATCGTCTTCCGTCGCGATCGTGCGATATCTTTTTGCCGCCGCGAGAACAAAAATTTTACACAACGATTATTTGGCGGCGCCTGATTTTTTGCATTATGTTCTAGATTCCAAGAGACTCGCGTACGTGCGGCTGGTGACACAATTTTTTGCCGAAGATATTATGCGGCAACGATGCCCTTGATGTATACATGGGCATGGTAGGATGGAAAAACATACGATCTACGTATACCGATATTTCTATTACAGTGTGCACGTATGGTTATTTGACAGAAGCAGCAAATCGCTCATCGACAAACTTTTTTTCGTGTCGTGGATCATATTCGTTAAAAAAATTAAATCAAACCGATTTATACAGCCGCTGTTCTCACGATCGATCTATATTCCACACCCGGTACTTCCACGTTGCTCTCGCTCCTTTATCGAATATCGATCGATGCCAAATACGCGCGACTTTACAACTAAATATTTTTCATCGATCTCTATTAATGCCGCACACACACACACACACATGTTATCGTGAGGCTAGGCACGTATCGCGCATTTACATCGACAATTGGACTGCAGTCGCACGAGCGAGCGAGTGTGTGCCGCATCTAGTCGCACACACACACATATATCTATTACGCGCGCACTGTACGGTACGGCTGTGTATCGAGATCGGCATTATAAAATAGTTAGATCATTATTGTGACGAAATCGCGCGCGTCCATGAGAGAGATCGAGCGAGTAAACATGTACACAAGGTGCGCGCCTTTCGAACGTACGAGTGTGTATCGTGGTCGATGCGAAGAATTCCTGTGGATGGTTTTGTCGTTTCGTTGAGAAAATTTCAATCGATCGGCAACGATATTTTTGCATAACTTGAAGGAAGTCTCGTTGAGCGACACAAATGGAGATTAGCTGGAAGAAGGATTTTCTAAATTACGTTTATCTACCCATTTCATATAGATTTTCTTCTCTACGCTAAAGGATCTCGCCAATGGATACACATAATGAAATCACGATTGCCGAGAAAAAGAGAGAGAGAGAGACACGCGTTTGCCATACGACGCCGAGAGGACACTCGTAGCATACACATATACTTTTTTCCTTTCCAAGTACCGGTAATGCCGATAGATATATCGGTATATGAGTTTGTGACGTACTGCGCTCGCATCGCAGTACACGGAGTCCTCCAAACAGCAGGACACTCGGTGCGCGCATATATATCATATAAATACGTGCGTTTTAGCTGCTGCGCTCCTCCAATCCAAGAGAAAAAGAGAGAAAGAGAGAGAGAGAGAGAGAAGCGCACGAGGTGCTGCACGCCGAGTCAAAAGTTTTTCCAGACGACTGCTGCAGTCTCGGTTCGGCTTGCATAGGCGCTGCGCGCAATTCTCATAGCTCATCCGGTTAATAACGACGAATTATAATATTACTATTTTTACGCTCGTTTATGAGAACGGAAATAATATCTGCTTGTATGTGTATTTTGATTTTTCACACAATAGCTATACTCGTCAATTTCGTAAATCAAGATTCGTCGGTGTTGTTGCTTCTTTTTGTGCGAGTGTGTGAGTGTGAAAAGACCGAGAAATTTTTCGCGCGCGATTTTTCCCGAAATCGTGTGTGTCGTTGTGTTTGTCGGTGTGTATAACAGCATCGATCTCGGCGAATCAAAAGCGACCGATTTTCGGCTAATACAAGATAAAGAGAGACAGCGAGACGGTTAGTCCAGCCCAGCAGAGTGAAAATTCGACGGGGGCTCGCCAATGTCTCTGCGACTCGATCCCGGCTCTGTGTCGATACTACCTCGGGCCCGAAAGGACCAGTCACGTCAATCATCTGCTCGTCGTGCGCAATACAAATAGGACTGCTGCTGCTGCTCATTTTTTTTTTTTTAATTAATTGACGCGAATAAAATAGTAAAGAAGAAATCGTTCGTTAAAAGAAGAGAGAGAGAGAAAGAAAAGGAACTGCTACCAAGATGGCACCGTCTATAAGGGCCGAGGACATCGCGATCGGCCGATACACGGTCTTCTGCTTCACGATACTGGCGATCAATTTTATCGCCATCGGAATGAGCCACTCGTTCGGCATCTTCGCCAGATACACACCGCCGGTCGAGTGCACGGTAATTCTTTTTAATTACTCAAATGTTATTTTTTTTACCTCCTTAAAGACGCGATACAACGAGTCGCAACAGCGCGACAACAACAGCCAAAATAATAACGACAGTAAACAGAATATTTTATTTTTCGCGAAATCGGTGAAAAATAATTACATCGGATCTGCCGGCGCGCGCGCGCGCTCGTAATCTCGCTTTATTTACGTAATACGCGCACGTTGAGAATCGCGCGAAATAAGTAGCTGTCTCGCTATGTACGCGCGTGTGTACACATAGATATGCGTATGTTAATGAATCGTGTCTCGTCTTCGATTTAACGACTTATAAAATTATAAACATTTTCTCGTCGCTCTGTTTGTAAATCTGAAATTTATATTCGCTCGATGCAGACACGCTCGAGCGCGTGTTTCACACGATACTTACGCGTTTGTATGGGAGCGCGCGCGCGCGTTACCGTGAATTTTCAATCTCGATCGGTATCGTCGCTATTTTTTTCTTTCTCATCTTTTGACGCGATGACGACGATATCGGTATGCGCGCGATGCACGGATTCGAGGGAGGCGCAGGGGGAGTCGTCGCACCGAATTCCAATCGGCCGCGTGTGTGTGACCCGACTCGTCAATCGCTCACCCACTGATATATACACGATGCTCGTTATTCTTTTGCGTGGCACGCGCGACATCGCGTCCACCAAAGTACACGTTCGATCGACATTACGCGCTCGTATATACCGATCTCGCTTAGAAAAATGTCGAAAGATTATGAAAGAAAAAAAGAAAAATCGTGCGCTCGTTAATTGCAGAGAACTAACTTGTCGCCGAATCACTGGCCCGTCGGCGCCTGCTCCAAGAACTGCACGGCCCGCGAGTTCACGCCGAACTCGAGCCAACTGGTGACGGTCGCGACCTCCTTCGAGCTGATCTGCGACAAGAAGGGCATGACCAATTGGATGAGCTGGATCTACCTAGCTGGACTGTTGGTCGGTGGCGTGATCGGCGGTCCGCTCGTCGACAGGATCGGCCGCAAGTTCACCACGTCCATCTGCCTCGTACTGACGATGGTCTGCGGTCTCGCGTTCTCAGTGACATACGTAAGCTAGCTCCGATATTGTAATATACGCATCCTCGAGGCCCTTCGAATCGTCACGATGATATGTTTGTTGTTTTTTTTGTTTTTTCGTTACCACCCCCGCAGTCGGCAGAGTTTTACATGGTCCTGCGCTTCGTGCAGGGCCTGTCCGTGCAAGGCATAGAGATCGGTACGTACGTGCTCGGTTTGGAGCTGGTGCCCAAACGATTGCGCACGAGAGCGTCCACCAGTCTGCTGTGCGCGCGGGCGCTCGGCGTCTGCCTCATGTCACTGATCGACTGGGAAATCGCCCACTGGAAGGGCGACGTGCTCGTGGCGACCGCCATCACCGCCATCGGCGGCGTCTCCTTCATGAAGTTGATGTACGAATCGCCGAGATACCTCTACACCATCGACAACGTCACCAAGGCCGACCTGATCTGCAACATTCACAAGATCAAGAACGGCAGAAGATCGACAGGCGCCGTCGTGGTTGCCGCTGCTGGTGATAATGAAGGCGAGGCGGCCGACGTCGACGTCTCCGCCGAGCAGAGGGAGCAACAGAGGCGAGGAAGGCCGCAACGCCTCGAGCGCGTGCCCAGAGTCTTGACCGCCGAGAACTTGGGCAAGAGAGAGGAGGACATCAAAACGCGACTGGAGCCCTCGCAGCTGTCGACCGTGTCCGAGGTTACGACCCGCGACACGACGTCGGAGCGACCGCCGATGAGCCAAGTCGGTGAAATAGGAGAACCCAGCGGTGTCGCCACGCCCGGCGACGTCTCCAGACAAACATCCAGGGGCAGTACCGTCAGCGGCGTCGCCACCCCCGGCGACGTGTCCAGACAAGGTTCCAAGGGCAGCACCGTCAGCGGCGTCGCCACCCCCGGTGACGTATCCAGACAATCGTCCAAGGGCAGCACCGGCAGCTCGACCTATTGGACGGCCGCGAGCAGAACGAGCCGCTTCAGTCGCGACTCGTCGCACACCGAGAGCGACGACGCGTCGTCGATAAGCCGAGGAGCGAGACCCGCCTCGTTGCTGCGCAGAATGTTCGAGCGTCGCGGCCTGTCGGCCGATTCGGACTCGAGCTTCGAGAGGCTCGGCAAACAGCGCGACATCTCCAACTCACCGTCGACGGAGCAGCTCGGCGGCGCACAGCAGCAGCAGGAAGAGCAGCAACAGGCAGGCCAGATGCCAACGAGCTTGAGCGACCAATCCCTCGAGACGTGCGACTCGATGGTTCACCAGAGCGGCGGTGGCGGCCGAGGACCTCTGCCCGCCGACCTGGAACGACTTCTGCCACCGGACGCCGTGCCGATCGAGCAGCGCCAAGCCAGCACCGCCGAGTTCGCCGCGTACGGCGCGCTCAGCCGCAACGTCGACGTGGAGAATCCCACCGCCGAGATGGAGCGCAACGCCGAGGGCGAGCTCGTGCCCAAGGGCATGGCCAACTTCAACGTCAACCACTATCCCGGCATCAAGCTCAATCTGTTCAGACTCGTCCATCCGGGCGACGCCTTCACGCGCCAAGCGCGCAACAATCTCTTGTGGCTGTGGTTCACCTCGGCCATGGTCTATCACTCGCTCGTGGTGGCGCCCTCGGGCAGACTCACCGACAGCCGACACTGGAACGTCGCGCTCTCCGGTGCCTTCGAGATCGCCGTCTGCGCCCTCATGCACTGCGCCGTCAAGCGAAAGCGCCGAGTTCAGCCGCTGATAATCGCCCAGGTCCTAGCCGGCTGCGCCGTCCTCCTGTTGGGAGGCCTCGCTGCGACGCCCAAGGACACCTACGGTAAGAGAGAGAGAGAGAGAGACAGGCTTGGGCTTTTTTTCATCGTTTCACAGGAAGCTATATCATCGTTTGTTCTGTGTGTGTTTTTATTTTAGCAATACTCAAAGTTGTCTTGGCCCATGCTGGAAAGCTCGCCAACGTAGCGGTCTTCTACCTCTTACGCATGATGACCGTAGAGATCTTCCCCACGGTCATGCGTGGGACCGGACTAGGATTCTGCGTAGCCTTCCAGGTGTTGGGCGGATTCGCCACCACCGCACTCGGGACCAGCGCCAAAATCGAAACCGTGAGTACACTCGACTCTCTTTCCTTATCCTCGCTTGCTTTTTTACTGTGCTCTCTGATACGATTTTCGCAATTGTCGTATGCGCAGCACTTGCCGATGGTCCTCGTGGGAATAATGAGCCTCGGCTCTGTCTACTGCGCGTCTCACATGCCCGAGACCGGCGACATGATCTTGATGGATTTGCTGAAGGACGACGTCACCCCCTTCAACATGAACAAGGACTCCGAGCTGAACGACGAAACGGCGAACGTTGCCGCGAGCGACGAGGTAGTATTCAGCGAAAACGATCAACAGGAAGAGGCACCAGCTGGAGCGGCAGCAGCAGCAGCAGCACCAACCAGCGGGGAAGACAGTCCCGTTTAAATTATCTCACCTGCTTTTTAGAATAAGTATTAAGTAATAATAATGACAGAGACGCGCGCGATGTGTCAAGCCAGGTGTGTGCTCGACGTAACGAATTTTCATCTTGAGATTTATGTTATGATATAATATAATAATAATTGACTCTGAAAAGTATTTCTTTTAAATAACGAACTGTAAATATAATATTATGATATAATAAATATAAACGAATGAACGATGAGCAGTTGAGAAACTGAAGTGTACAAATATACACTATAGACTTTTAACAATATAACTGTGTATTATAATAATAATAATAAGAAGAAGATTAATTATTGAGTCTTGAAATAAATGATCGAACGATTTCAATATAATACTGAGATTTATTAACATACAAAGTTTGTTTTAACAAAAATAAGCTCTTCCATCCTTACACCCCTTCTTTCAACTTTGTATGAAATGTAAGATGTCATTTATTAACATTTTTTAATTTTGCGCTTCTTAAAACGCCGTTTCTAGTATCACTTTGATTTTTATAAGTCAAATAAAATAGGTTCTGAATCATAAGCAGTAATTTGAGATTGATTAGTTTAATTTATCTCAAGTTAAATTAAACAATAATAAGTAATTATAGTTTAAATTAAGTTAAGTTAACAAAAAATAGTTTTTGATTCTTAATGAACATAAAAATGTTAGTATGCATTCAAGTGCATATGAATATGTGAGTGAAAAAATATAAATGAACATTTTCCATAACTAAGATACCTTGAAAACTGTACAATCAGGCAAAAGTTTGAAACAAAATAATGATAATTGTACAAAGAAAATTTCTGTATGAGTGAACTATCACAATATCATTTTATAACGGCAACTAGTCATTTACACTTAGGAACAAAATAATGCCTATCTTAAAAAAATGTGTTTCTTACATCATTAGTTAAGCACTATACAAGATAATGCATATCAGACTTTTTTAACCAATGGTTCACGTTAGAGTACCTTCGGTTGAGCGATTCCATTATTCTGTTGTGGATGTTGCTGAACCGATTCATGAGCTGTTTGCAACAATCTGGTGCGTCTTCTGGTGTAATGCTGCCAAAGAAGTATCTGCTGGTCATCGATAAACTTGGTACACTGAGAATTAGCAAGCTCTCGTCTGAAGTGTTCATGTTGCAACAAGTCAAGGAAGTATAAACACATAGGATACTTTAAATATTTGGCATAATCTGGCTCTTTCCAATAAAGCAAGTACTTCAGATAATTGATAAAAGTGGGATCCTTAAAGTAACCACGCTGAGCTAGAACTATAAAAGTATTTTTTGGTAATTTCATGTGTCTTAAAGAAGCAATAAAATACTATCATTACAATACTTACAGTTTAAATAATTAGGATTAGCTAGACATTGCACAAATTCCAATTCCACCTGGAATCGCATACGCTGTTGATCATCAGTTTCTCCTGAACAGAAAAGGCAAGAATTATGTAATCAGGTTCAGATATTTCAATTTTAGTGCTTAATATAGTAATTATTGGTACAATAACGTAAGGGATTTATATGGAATAAACATAATAAACAGCAATGTTTTGACGGCAGGGTTATGGTTCTGTAACTGATTATATAGTAAAAACAAGTACATTTCGATAATATAACGTTGTTGAAACTTTGGTTATACTAAAGATTGAATTATTCCGTTGAATTCTTACCGTTCATTGTGTTCAAAGTTGCTGATCTTCCTACAGTAGACCTAAAATAAACCCTTACTAATAAAGGTCAACTACAATTTGTAGTTTTAGTTAACCTGCTTTTGTTCAGCGCACTGGCGGTAAACCCACACAGCACACTATACAAACGCGCGGTCCGCGGATCTAGTCTAAAGGTTTAGGTAGTGGTACGGGAAATTCGAGATTGAGACGCCACGCGCGGTGAAAAATGAAACCGACGCCGACGACTGTTACAAAGCCAGCATCAGCTCGATCGGGGGCCTCCGGCGGCCCACCTCTACTTCGCCGGCAGGAGCGAGACAAGTGCACATGAGTGGGCTGCACTGGCATTAGGCATATGTCCAAACTTCGACGCTAAATTCTATTCGTTTTTTTTACAAAAGTGGCTGATAACCGATTAGGGACTGTTGATTACAGATTACTTGAATTGATTAATGATTCTTTTACTAAGGATGGATTTTAAAGTTTTTATCATTTATTTGAAAGAATTGAAAGAATATTGAAACTTTTACGATGCAATTAAAAGTCGCTCCATACCCACGATAAAACGTGCCCAGATTCAGTAGACAATCATTCGTTCGAATTTTAAATTCATAAAATGTAATAGAACGCGAGGCCTCGCGAGTCTGCGCATATAAATGTGTACTGGTGTAAGTGGATTCTTGTAAATCGCGTGAACCCGCCAGAATTTTAAATAGCCAGGCACACCTAATTCACGAACGCACGAGACAGCTCTCGGGTTGCATACACACACGTATTCCTCGATCCCAGGGTCTTCGCGCCGAAAGATATACCTACATTGAAAACAAAACAAGTTATTGTAGATAGCGTCTGTCCCCCTCCCCCGCCTGCCATAGCATTTCTAGATTTCAAAAGTAACTTTTATCTTGCCGCGTAGAATCGGACGACGCGTCACGTCATCCACGCATTGGATGAAACGCCATTACTACGACTCGTGCGGTAAAAGGCTTTTGCCCGCTAATTGCTAAGTGTGTTTTGTGCGCATGTGTTCATGTGTGTAGCTATACACGTAGCGCGCCCGCGCACGAGTCAAGACTCAAGACAGAGCGGGTAACTCACCCGCCGTCTGCACGAGTTTCTCGGTCGTTTTTTCAACGCACACACGTTGGAACTTGGAGCTGAAAACACGAATCATTCAGTTAGTATAATACTTATAAGTACGTCCACACGTGTGTTGCTCTATTCGATATACGACTCGTCCACGTGTTGGAAAATGCAGGCATAGCTAACATAAGCCTTTATTTCGTACAGTTCGTGCAGCAGGAGGTAAGAGCTTCATTTTTTAACAATCAATGCAATTTTTTTACCAATCCAAAATTCATGAGTAAAGTCAATTATGCTTGATTCCGAGCAGAGTCAAACATGGCGTTTCCAAAAACTCCAGAAAAGCAAAGAATTGTCTTTAGAGACCTGGGTAACAATATTCCATTCTCGCCGACTAGTAATCTAAAATGCCTGGCAGAGGCAGCTGCTTCTAGCAATCAGTTGCCAGCAGAAGGATACAAAACACCATCGCCCTTTGATTGTGGTTCAGATGTGAAAAAAACAAGAAAAGAGAAATCACTCACAGAGTTATGCAAAAAGTAATTTGTCATAAAAAATTTTAAGAAAATAATTATTAATCAGAGTTAACTTTAATGTGTTAATATTCAATTTTACAGATTCCTAAATTTATTTCCTTTGAAATTGGAAGAAAACTGCGAAATATGTTTGAATGAAACTACTGATAAACTTAAAACAGAAAAAAGAAGACTCTATGACATTATAAATGTTTTGGAAAGCTTGGACATGGCTTCCAGAGCTTGTAAAAATAAATATTATTGGCATGGGGAAACTCATTTGCACTCAACATTGCTTACTTTAAGAAATTTAGCAATTCGATTAGGTTTAGATAAAAAAATTCAGGAAATCCAAAGAGTTAACAGAGCCTTTATATCAAACGATAGCAAGTTAAATAACTTTTCACCTAACGATTTCATGGTATTTCAAAGTCCAATTGTAAACTTCAAGTTTCCAGAGAGTAGTAACAATGATAAAGAAGATAAGAGCTTAGGGGTAATGTGCAGAAAATTCCTCATGTTATTTTTAGTATCTATGAAAGTAAGAATTTTTTCACTATCATGATTAATGTAAAGTAATTTTTTTTGGAAATCATAATTTTAATGTATTTTTGTAGAATGGAGTCATTAACTTAGATATAGCAGCTAAAGTTCTCATAAATGAATCAGATTTATTGGATTCTTCAAATTCTTCACAAAGTGCTAAATCTAAAGCATCTAAAGCAAGAAGACTTTATGATATTGCTAATGTTCTACTTGCAATTGGATTAATCGAAAAAGTTGACATGTACAGTGCCTGGTCTATAAAAAAGCCAATTTATAGATACTGCGGACCGGATTTAGACTCTTTGCAAACAGGTACCTTGAAAAATTAAATTTATTTATCCAAAGTGTCTGTTCCAGGAGTGAAAAGTGTACGAAATATTTTTTGAACACTTTTATGAGAAAGAATGAAAAAGTTTTGTGCATAAATTTTCTTAGGAATAGCCAAAATTTTATTTTTATGTTAACTTACTTGCAACAATTTGAAAATTCTAATTATTTATTTATTTATTTTTTTTTTTAGGTGAAAATGAGCAAAATAGATTCAATCAATCTCCGTTTTATTCAAGTACTCCAAAAAGGTCCTTCTCATCCTTGCCTTTTAAATTGAATCATCCTAGACCTAACAGAAGTGAGAGCTTTACAGAAACAAAGAAACGAAAACTTTTTACTTCAGGTACATTTCTTATTTAACATTGAAACATTAAAAAAAATCTCCATTGGTTTTCATTACAACTTATATTATAGATGATGATTTGGGAAGTAGGAAGATAATACCATATGACTTATCTCAGAAAAGACTATTTCAAAAATCTCGTTCATTGAATGAGATTTTAAATAAGTCAGCTACTGATTTTGTTGAATCAGAAATCAAATCACTAAAGCATGAAGACACTTCACCACAAAATCGAAGCACAACATGTTCACAATTTATATCATCACCAGTGCAACTGATGAATATGCCTTCAACACCATCGGATACTCCATGTTCATTGCGCTCTATTCACATTCAGAAAGTTACACCTGTTATAAAAAAACCATCTTCTGAAACATCAACTGTATCCAATTATCTAGTCATCACACCTAAATTGCAGCAAACGACTTATCCAAAAAGTATTCAACTGTTTAAAGAAGGATCTATGGATAAACAAATTGAACAATTTTCTAATGCGGTTGTAGAAAAATCTGTTGTTGTTCAGACTGAAGAAGATAAAGAAATACAAGTTTCAAAGGAACCAGTAATCAAGTTGGAAATCAATAATGTATCTTCTGATGAAAGCCTTCAAAGTGTCCAAGTGGGTGTTAGCAAAGAAGTAATATACAAATTAGACACTACTAATGGTATTGCTATATCTGTGGGTGATGTCTTCCAATGTGTGAAAATGGGTGATAGCTTGGGATTACGTCATCTCAAGACCTTAAGTGATACTAAGTAACTTGGTCAAGTGCAAATATAATTTTTTTTTAACTGATAGATTCATAATTTTCAATATTTAAGTTTAATATTGTAGTATATATATACTATATATATAGTTTAAAATAAGGGCTAAATGTCCATTTCTTGAAATCATGAACTAAATATATTGATAGATTCGATATATCAGAATGTCCAGAGTGTATATATAGTTTACGCTGCTAAAAAAGAAAAAGTATGAAAAATTTCATATGAAAGTTAATTACATGAAAAATATATTTATGAATGTTATGCTTTAGGCACATTAAAAGTAAAGAATTAATAAGTAGCATTTGCATAACCAAAGGAAAAATTAGACCTCTTCAACTGAAAAGCAAATGTATGTGATTACACAATTCACTTGGAATTGTAAGGACAAAATTAATTAAGAATATTTTAATTCATGAAAGTATTGTATGAGATGAAGTGATTTTTTTCTATTTGATAGGCAAGTATGACATGAACTCACACAAAGACTTGTAATTATGATTACAAAAATGTAATTGAAATTGTATATAGCAATTAATTGAAAAATGATTTTAAGTTATTGAAACTAAAACGTGTTTTATTTCAATTTGATCAAATGTATTTTCCATTTTCTTTATTTACAAACTGATACTTAATAAATATTTTCAAACAAATATTGTATAATTTTTTTAGCCTTTGCCCTATGGTACAAAAGTTACTTAATGAGTCATTCATATTTAATACACTCTATCTAATCCTTCAACCTCTAATTTCTTATTGACTTCACCATTCAATGTAATGCTGTTGATTCTAACATATGTATGCTGGTACTTGTAAACTGAAAATTATTAAAAAATTGCTTTTATGAATCATCATAGTCTAGGCAAAATAACAAAAAACAGTTAATTAATACTTACAATGTATTCTTCGATATTGTTTCCTCTTTCTGAATCTGAAGTGAGTAATCGTGTTTGATAGTGTTTTTTCAATTACAGTTGCATCAACAGAAATCAATTCTCTGTTAAGAATAGGCCTACCAACAAGTGTGAAATCCTTACTTCCTAACAGAAGAACCTTTTCCAATTTTATTTGATCCCCTATGTTTGGAGGCCAATAACCCTGAATAATAATAATATCACTCTCTGTAACTTTAAATTGTTTTCCAGCTACATGTACAATAGCGAATAAACGTCCTGTTTTGTCTTCAGCAATTTGTTTATTTATTTCTTTTGACACCTCTGAAAAATAAAAAAAAAGTAAAAAGTTTATTATCTGTATAAAAATAAAAATTCATTAAAAAGGGTAAAATTATACCTGTTATAAGTTTTTCATTTTTCTCTGATGGATCAACTACTTCGGATTGATAATCTGGAGTCGCTGGAGGTTTTGGAGGAAACCAAGGTAAATGCCTGGGCACACCCTTCATTTTTCTGTAATATCTAACATTTAAATCCCATAGCTTTGGCACTGAAAAATTCGTCGAATTATGTTCACAAATATTCTAAGTAAATCAACAAAACGTAACAATTGGGACGTTCTACTACCGGCCGGGGATATAGGGTTATAATGGATATGTTTACATGTCAATGCATTTGAGCCAACGCGATGTATGACACCTATTAATAAGATAATTACCTAAAGGGCTTTGCCTAGCTATTGTGTTCGATGCAATCGTGCTCGTGCATGCTCTCGCCCCAAGCTGTAAAAGTCGAGAAAAATTGCTGCATGCCATGATGTATCTGCAAATATCACGTCAATGGGCAAACATATTACATACAACTCGCTATACTGTCGTCTGCTGTTGCTGCTGCTGCTCGCGTTGCATTTGTGCTCGCAGTGCTTGTAATCAACCGGACGGTGTATAAGTGCATGCAGTAGTGCAGTTATGATACAGTAACAACTACGTTTGTAAATTCAACGATATCAGCCCAAATTGTCAAAGTAAGTCACGTTTAACTTTTAATTATGCACCTGCTTATACAAAAACGTTGACTTGTCAATCGTTCTACATATTTCTTGAGGTTATTTTATTTTGAATCAACATTAATGAATATTATTATTATTTTTAGACTATATTTTAAAGATGCTTCGTAATCTAACAAATCGGATTAAATCACTGTCTCTGCAGACTAAACCTGTCAAAGAAAATTTTCTGGGCATTATTAAAGGTACAGATCTCATAAACAACTCTCAAAAAAATATTCACACCACATCTTTAAGTCATGGAAAGAACGGAGATCCACAAAGGTTTCTTAAATACAATGAAACAATTTTTCCCATTCAAAGTCCTGAAGAACCAAGACGACCAGCCGTAAGTTAATAATAGTCAAAATGATAATATTTTTCATTCTCTTATCACATTAATTTTTTTATTACAACATTACAGTATGTTTGTCATCAAAAAACTAATATCAGATATACACCAAAGAAAATGTTATATGTAGCTTGGTTGATTCGAGGATTATCAATTGATGAAGCTATAAAACAATTATCTTTTGTAAGTAAAAAAGGAGCAGCAATTGTCAAAGAAACACTTTTAGAAGCTCAAAAAATGGCAGTTGAGGAGCACAATGTAGAATTCAAAAGTAATTTATGGGTTGGTAAGTAAAAAATTAATTCATAAGGATAAAAAATATAACATAACTAATTTATTAATGAAATATGCTTTATAATTTTTAGCCGAATCCTTCTGTAGTAAGGCTTTTTGCGTAAAGGGTTTAAGGAGACACGCTAAAGGAAGAACAGGTGAAATTAGATATACTTTTTGTCACTATTTTGTACGGCTTGAAGAAGGAAAGCCACCTACAGATTATTACAAATTAAATCCCAGAACTCCTGATCAACTATTGGATGATTGGAAAGAAGGTTTGCGAAAACGAAAGGTCTATGGTTCATTGTAGTTTGCAAATAATTATCATTTTTTAGATATACAGATAGAATGTAATATTTGTTTATTTGTTACAATAAAGCTCAAAAGCTGTACTAATTTTTGGTTCCGTATATGTTGAAAATTTTTTTAAATAAAAAAGTTGAACAAAAAATTAAAGTTTTATGTAAATTTATTATCCATTATTAAGATAAAGTATACAATAGTTGTAACAATTTACAACTTCAACTTGGTTCTTCTCCAGTGACGCCCTCTTGGCGTTGTATCTGTAAAATAAATAAAATGACAAAAATTAGATGTGTTGTAAATCAACATAATTAGTTATTCAAACTGTCTGGATAACTTTAGAACGCATGTCATCTCCACATGTTCCATAACCTCAATGCAATTTACTTATGAATGCCGCGATGTTATTTCAATTTTACTCAAATAAATCCAAAACATAAATTTTCAATTTAAATAATTTAAGTAAATTTACTAATATTTCTAACGTGCGATTGAAAAAAGTATAAATAAATAAAACTTACCGAATGGGTGTTACCCGTTCTCATGCGCACCCATTGTGGGATGGGACGATTTTGTTTTAGCTTTTTGGCAAGCTTTTTCTTGATCCTCAACGTTTTGTGAGCACCCTGAAAAATTGATAATACTCATTAAAGAACGGAAAATCTCAACTTGATTGTTATAAACAATAACTAATCAAGGATCTTTGAGATAAATTCAGATAAAATACGTACCATTTTCGGTCTGTGTTTTCACGAGAAAGAAACGGGATAGTATCTTGAGTGAGCACGTTGTTCTGTGGTAGTTAAACGCGCAGTGGCGCGCGCGCGCAGAGGGCGCAATGTGTAAAAAACGTCGCGACGGTCGCTGAGTTACAAGTTCAAAAAAACGCGTGTGCATAGAAACTTTTAATTTTCATAAATCATAAATTAAATCATAAAGCGGGATTCAAGGATAGAAATGATGGTAAAAGTTGCACATTTTTTTTTAATAATTTTTCTTTATTCTTATTTGTAACTTCTTCATGATAATGATGCAAGACAGTGAAATGTATCATATACACTAGGATTCTTGGTCTCTCGTTTGAGGCGATATGAGTGTCATTTTTATGCGCAATTCATAAGACAATGAAAAATTATTTTCCATTCCACGCACAACGGAACATTTGAGTACGTCACACTTTGCGAAAATATACATATTTACACACGAGTATCCACAAGCTCATAATAATAATACGCACGCACGCTGATCGACTCAAATCCTTTTACATCTCATCTATATTAAGCTTTAGAAAGTGATATTTCAATCGTCCTTTACTCGTTTGATTCAAATAGAAAGAATACAGCCGATTTACATTGAAGTACCAGTGAAAAATGCGTATGATATTTTAGGCGATTCGAATTTTTTAATAATAATACATTTCATCGACGAGCTGCAATGATCGTAACGTGTGTTCAGTGAGAAAATGTTTCTATTTGTTTTGTATCGACTAATCTTTTTGCTCGTGCGTGAAATTGATTTCATCGCAAAAATATATAGATTTGCTTTCTTAAACGTAGTACAAGTTAATTCGTATTGAATACGACGGTTGGGTTTTTTATTTTTATTAAAACTGCCTGTAATTTTTTTTACGCTTTACACGTTTACACATTTTTAATATTATTTTTTTTTCAATAATTATTATCGAATTCGTAAGATTGCTATGAGGTATTAAATTTTCCACAGCAGTTTAATTTTTATCTACAACACGTAAAGCTAGATCAATAAGAACAGTATTGCTTTGTTTTGTAAATTCCCAAAAAACGTCGATCGCCGAACAGATGACATTGGTTATTATCGATTATATTTAATAACATATTTTTAGAAATTCACCGGTTTGTCTTCCGATAAAGGTGTATTGATTTTTTTCTCAAATTACGCGCCCATGTTTCATTTGCTCGTTGATTTTTCGAGAAAGTAGACAGTTAAGTCGTATTATTAGAATGTATTAATTTTTCCAGCGATACTTTTATTATTAGCTCTTTGCAATATTATGCTTGTATACGTGTATTCCAATCATTGCACATACATTCGTCGTAGTTTCAAAAAACTTGATAAAATAAATACTTAGTATATATATTGTGCACATCGAACGATTTCGTGTAAAGAAATTCTTAATTAAAAATTACTCTCTTTTTGAGATCATCTAGTTAAAACAAATATCTATGAAATTCATTTGAAATTTGCACCTCTTGATAATAATTATATACACGTAAACTTTTTTGCCAACAGCTAGAACTATTTATATCAATGATCCATAAATGCGACTAAAAGTGATCTGTTCTATAAACATAACATTCAATCCAATATATATTCACGACAAAACACCATAACTTGGATTAAACAGATAATATAATTCGTCTACTTTTATTTGAACTTCAAACATCACATAAAAAATTCGTTTTTTACAACTTTTTTTCGGTAACTATACAAAATCTGACTATTTACGTTTATAGTAGTCACACAATTTTTTGACTATATAACAACGAGACAATATTCATACGAACACTTTGGAAAACAAAAGTCACACATATGTCTTTAAAATTTTTTATGACAGTAAGTATGCAGCGTGAAAAACGTATATTCATATACCTATATGTATATATATATTTTCATATTCATAAACTACACATTATCATGTTAGGTACATATGAGAGATATGACGGAGATGATTAGTTTGTGGGCGCCGCTTACACGCATTTGATAGCTGCACCCGTTGATACATATTTTTGTCTTTTTTTTTTTTTTTAATTTGTTCACGTTCATTCGTTAATTCATTCTTCGCCATTAGCGAACGATCATCACGCCCAAGGCATACAAGCGTAAGCCTGCACCAGCGGCAAAGAGTACCTGCCTCTTCGTCAGTGGTGTCGGGGATAAGCCTCGGCCTGGGAGCTTCTACGCTGCTGCTGCTGTTGCGGGGACTGATGTTGACTGCCAAGGCCAGCCGACGAGGGCCGAGGACTCGACGTTTGGCTCTGCTTTTTCGTGTACTCCGAGCCCGTGGCCACGTACGAGAACAGACAGAGCACGGAGTAGCAGATCTGATCCGCCTGCGAAACACGATTAATTATTCCATTAAGCTGTAAGATATAATTAAGTACCTTCGCCTCGAAAGGCTGTCATTGTGCATTTTTAGTCAATTTACCTTTACTACCTATTTGTAGAAAAGTCATATTTACATATAAAAAATGTGCAAGAAAAGAAAAAGTAAGTGCGAATTGAAATAAGCAATGCCAAAATATTTTTAGTAAAGCTTCAGCTCAGCAAGAAGGTACATCGGTGCTTCAGGTTCATCAGAATACAAAGGCTGTATATATATCTATACTAAAAACTAATATTATTAAATGCAAGCGTAAAATAATAAACATCGATACAACTTACACTTCCAGACGGAATATTTAAGAAAAGAAAGAGAAAAACATTGAAGTCATGCATTTCTTTTTTTCGACTGCTCGCCGTTACGAGCCTCTGCTGATAGATGCTTGGTAAGCGCAACAGAAAATATTCTGTGCATGCAATGAACAGCCTCGCTCGCCTGTTTCGTTCAGAAAAATTGTAATTCCTTCATTTTTTTACACGTGTATAAAAATGATAATTTCAGAAGAAGAACAACGATTATTTAGAAATAACAACAAAAAAATGAAAAAATCTTTTTCCACATCGATTAAAAAGTTCACATTGAAATTAATTATTAATGAATTTTGCGACACTTACCATTTGGGACTTATATTTACGTTGAATTATTTGTCTAGTTTTAGGATCTGAAAAATAAGATGCATGTGTTAAAATATTTGCTTTCATGGTTATCGTATAGAGTTCGGTACAAAATGCTGCACTCACTGAATTCTTCCAAAACGAAGATTCCACCCTCCTGAGTAAAGCACTTGCGGATATGCTCGAGTCTTACGAAAAACTGAAAAATAGAACATTTCTTAGTACTCGTACGATGAAAAATTTTTAAAATTGAATCTAAGCATAACGTGCACGTGTTTGAATTGTCCACAAATTTGATTTTGAATCTCTACGGGCAATAAAAAGCTATCGTGGTTTTTGTTGTTGTTGTTGGAGGTATAAATAGTTCAAAAAGTTTTATATTGCACTAATATTGTCAGTGTTATCTGAAAAATTAATATTCAAATTTTCACACAAACCATGCTTAACGCCGAGAGTTAATGAAAATTAAAAAAAAACTAAAAAAAACTCAAAGAAGCCGCTAAAACAAAATCATGCATTAAATCATGCAAATTCAATGACTACAGAAAACGTTAGAAAAAACGCGTGCAAAGTACATCATAGTAATCATGAAAAATGTTAACATGCAAAGCCAAATTGAGCATGCAGGCAACTCTAGAGATGGTCTAGAATCATCGTACATTTGTGGTGTTAAACATGAGGATATATAAGTGGAAATTCATGTAGGGCTCATAATTGTGCATCTAAAGGTCTATTCTGAAATGGATTTTTTTTTTCATTTTAACGAGTGCTAAGTATATAAAGTGAATGAGACGTAGTGGTTTTCAATAGTTGCGCTCACAATATGGGTCATGAAATATTTGGTGGTTTTTTTTGGGAAGGATGAATCATGTTAGATAAATTATATTTAATATACATCTTTTACTTGTAACATATGAATTTCATGTTTATAATAATTTTTGATTGTTTAGTATGTATGAATCGGCAAAAAATCCCCGGTTAAGAAGGGTATACATAACTTTTTTTTTTGATACTACTTATCATGAAAGGATTATTTTTGATGGACGAATTCAGCAATTCATTCGGAAACTTCAAGAAATTTCGTGCAAAATAATAATCATTGCTTCTAGGTATAAATTTTGCTTGAAAGTAAGTGCTGGAGGAGTCCATTAGAAATCAATATAGATCCAAGACTCGGCGCTTAATGCAAAACGATCTTATGAAATAGTATCGTGTTAGTTTTTGAATTTGCATGATTGCTATAACAACGACAAAAGCTCATTCAGTGTAGCAATTGGTGGTATTGTTCAGCAATGTTAGCTCTATAAACATAACAACCGATTTTTTTTCAAACTTCATACTTTTTAAAATTCTAAACATGTTCCATTTTTAAGAGTTTGACGTGTTTCAAAATTTTGTATCTAGAATTTATAATTTTGTACGTAGACACGAAAACATCGATTATTTCGAATTATGATGAGAATATTCAGAGACAGAAGATCGTAAACGAGGACAAGTTTAGCCATACATACAGAAAATTTAGTCGTTTCGACCATTCCGATAATAGAACATCATAAATTAGCCGAACGATACATCGTACGGTAACATTTAAAATCACATTACATCAATTTTTCATAGAGAAAAATAATTGTAAAAAAATACTTGTGTAAATATACTCGTATTTTCTACAAAATTCATATGAATTTAGGATGTATTTTTTATAAGACTACAGTGATCGTTCAAGAAAGATTATTCTGTCAGTGTAAATGTTCATGGATGAACGTATTTTTATCGTTAAAAACCGAGTGTATGATGATCAGAAGTAGCTTACTGCTAAGTAATTATAAAAAAAAATTTCTGAAACACGTCTAACAGTAAACATAATCAAAAGACTTTGTTAAAATTAGCAGTCAATTAAAATGCATTAAAAAAAATTGTAAAAAAAATTGTAACTTGTGGTCATGACCAACATTGTACATAGCTAATAAAAACATTGTCATAATAGTCAATACTGATTTATTACTAAGAAACAAACTAAAACATTGGTATGAAAAATGCTTTTCTATTGAAGAAAGTAAAATTTTTTATCAGTACCTCGAAATCCTGATTTGCCCACACACACGCGCACAGCCAGAGGGACAATTGATCCGACGAATGTCGAAGAGAACAGACAAAAAAAACAAACGAACGTTCATGTATTAGATAGAGATTTAGGTCCCGCAATACAATTCATACATTTTCAATTTTTCCATTTCACATTTCGTTACACATTCGGTATTGGGAATAATTTTTTTTCAAGGAAAATCGTGGGGATCGTAAAAAGTATAGGACTTATTTTGACGAATAAAACATTACCATTTTATCCTGCTAAAACTAAGTTCTAAAATATCGCTACCAAGATTTTACTTCGTCAAGTACTCAAATCCAAAGTGCGTTAAAAAGTGGCGCTATCTTAATCACTGATGCATATAATACTGAGAATTTTCTCTATTACTGCACTAAGTCATTACATTAAATGAAAACCGCGACGTCTTTTAGTAAAACCTGATTTTTTTCACACTTTTTTATTCATTGTTGAAGGACCATCTCAAAAGTTTCCCAAGCCAAAATGAGAAAAGCCTATCAACTAACATCTGCAATAAGAAGATATTATTTAGCTCGAGGTAGAGATTGTGTTCATTTTTATGCGAATCACAAATAACAGCCGTTGATAAACTTTTCTCTTTTTCATTCACGTACAATAGAAAAAGTCTTTTTTTCGAAATACATCACTGAGAAACAAATTTTACCGAACGTTTATCATATTCTTTTATTGATGCAACAAGATAAAGTACGTAATAATTGGAAAAAAATAACGACACCAGTATTTTAAACATAAATTAGATAAACCAAAAATTTTGCTTTTTTATATCAAGGAAATATCAATAGCACTGGTTATAAAAAATTGATATTAATCAAAATAATCGTTCAAAGAAAAGCTAAATCAGCTTGGATAATTTTAATTTGTACGCAATACTGCTTGAAAAAATATAAATATTTTTCAAAAAATTCATAAAATTAATATAACGTATAGCAATAAAATATAGTATCATATTATCTCATCTTATAATTAGAATTTATGAAAAAACAGACAGAAGTGACTGTAGCTGCACATCGATTTCCATGCAAAAAAAGACACTGAAGGAATGCTTATCTTAAAAAACGAAAAAAATTTAATAAACATAAAAAAATTAGTATGTTATAATCATTAACTGCTGTATCAATTCAAAAAATTAAACAGAAATAATTGATAATATATATAATAATATATATATATTAGAGACAGTTCGAAGTTTTCTGCCTCAAACATCAGTTGCCTGCCATAAGAAAATTTCATTTTAGAGATTTTTGAATACATTTTACTAATGCAATATCAATGCTGATTGATGGTAACGCGATTGAATGAAACTACAAAGTTATCTTCATGAAAAATATAACTGCTAGCGGAAAAGGACATGAATTGAACTTTTATTATCATGATTATTAACGTACAAACGAGGTCCATATACTGTGCATTCAATACCCTTCAAAAGTTAATGTACTCTAAACGTGATGCGAATGTATTATGGTTCATTAAAATTTTTAATCAAAACTGCGGTATCTTGTTTAATTAAAGACAACCACAAAATGATAAAATTCAATGAAAGGAGATACTTTAAAAAGTCATTATTAAAGCGGAGAGTACGTATACATAATACATAATCAAGCAGATTTCGTAGTAGTTTAGCGATGGGAGATAATTATTGAGTGGTCCTTGCATCAATGGCAATTATAATTAAAATATAGTATAACATAGAAATAATAACTCGATAGCGCAGAAAAAAAGTTTAATTTTCCAACAGAAAATTTTTAATAAATAAAAATAATTAACGTATGATTTATTTAATATTAAAAGTAATTTAAAAAAAATAATGAAAAAAATTATTCCTCAACCACTGAACCCTAATTAAAAATAAAAGGAGCTCGGCATGTAAAAAAATAATGATCATAAAGACTTGTAATAAAAAAAAGCTAACATAGTCTATTGCACGTCGTGTACAACGCTATAATATGATTAGAAAAAAACAGTCCAGTATATATTTGTTTCATACTATTAAACTCACCACAAAGAATTTATGTGACAATTAAAAATGGGAACATGGGGAAGGAATTGAAAGTCTTAAACTGTCGAAAGAAATCGTCTGTTAGTAATAAGATTAGTAACGCATTCGTAAATTCCGAGTAACTTGTCATATCGATATCACGTCATTGTCACGTTCGATCTCTCGGATATAAAGGAGGACGTATTTTCGGCAAGGCCAAGGATGTAATGATCATCGAGAGAGGTCGAAAAAAAAGAGTCAAGTATCATATTTGAGAAAAGATATAAAGGAAGATGGATATATACGAATCGAAAAAGTCTGAGGGGTAGTAAAAAGACATTACCTTGCTGTTGGCGAAGAGCAGGCCGATGCCCTCCATGCAGACCTGCAGGAGGCCACCCTGATTCGTGACCAGGTCCTGAACGGGGAACTCGCCGCCGAGCTCGGCGTCCATGTTGGCACCTCGGCCGCGAGCCGCGGCCTTCTCCATCGCGTCTTTTATACAGTAATACAGATCTTTGCACTGTTTCGTGAGGAAAATAATCGGGAATCAGTGGAAAAACAAATTTACGATCGGATTTTTGCGTGAAAAAAAAAAGAAAAGGAAAGGGACGCGAGTTGGTTGTACCTTCTTCGTGTAGTACTTGTGCAGTTGAGTCTGGCCGCCGTTGCGTCGCCACAGGCAGAGTACCTTGGTCTGCGGACTGTAGGTCATGTTGACCAGCCTCTCGTACCACCAGCGCTCGACGATCACCCCGTTGACGGCACGCAGCACTAGGCCGTCGTGGCGCACCTCGAGGAAGCGCAGATCGCCCTCGGCGTTGGTGCCCGAGTGCACGGTGAACGACTGCCGGTGCATCTGGCGCGACGTGAGCGGCTTCAAGTCGATGTCGTTGCCGTTCTGGATATCAAAAGTGTGTGAAAAAAAAATATAAGATTCGTTGAAATTTTTCAGGATACTCTTTTTAGACTCGAATTCTTACCAAATCCTTGACTTGATCAAGGAGCTGATTAAGCTCCTGGCTGTAGATGAGACCTATGTGGCTCTTGCCCAGCAGCCGGCGCACCTTCTGCCTGATGTCCTTCTTCTCCACGTTCAGCATCACCAGTATCGCCGTGAGATTGTGCAGCAGGGTGCAGAGCAGCCTGTCCTCGTCGTGCTCCAGCCTGCGTCGCTCGCTGTCGCTCAGGCTCTTGTAGCGCTCCATCATCTCGCTCGGGCCCTGATCCATGCCGATCATGTCGCGCTCCTGCGACACGGCGTCGAGGAAGGCGTCCTCCCAGAACTGCATCTGGTCCCAGAGATTGGTGCGCTCCTTGCCCAGCAGTCCCTCGAACAGGTAGGTGCGCGCCGTCTCGGGGCTCGGACTGCTGGCGCTCGGTATGAAGACCTGGCCCGCAGCGCCGCCGAACTTGCTGAGCGAGGAGCGACTGGTCGACCAGACGCTGCCCGAGCGCTGCTTGGCCTGATGCGGAAACTGCTTATTGTCGCGTTTTATCCATGATGGTGAGGAGGAGAATTTTGCGAGTGAGTGATCGTCTATATCTACTTCTATATCGGGTGCATGTGTCGTGCGCGGAGATTTCGATGCGATCGGATGATTGTCGCGTCTATTTTTGTACTTACGTTGCCTTGCTCGACCTCGCTGTCTGATACGGTACTGCGGAAGGAGGCCTGATGTTGTCCACGAAAGGCTGGATTGGTTGTTATGCTGCCGTCGGTCGACAATGCGTCGCTGCTACCTTTCTGCAAATCGCAATGAAATAATAACATTAATAAAAGATAATTCTTGAGCGAAGTTCCACCAGATAAACGTGTCACCTCGTCCGACGACGTAAGTTTAGTCAAGCGAAACTTCTTGTTCTTCATATTGAACATGTCGAGAAACATGTCGGTGGTCGATTGATTCTCGTCGCTGCTCGCCTGCGACTGCGGCCTCTCGAGCCTCAGCTGCGGCGGCTGCTGCTGCTGTTGCTGTTCCGCGCCCTGATGATGATGCTGCTGCTGCTGGTGATGGTGATGACTCCTTTGCGCGGCGTGATTCGGCGACTGGGGCGACGACGACGACATGGCGGCCAGATTCTCGCGACTGCCGTAGGGGCTCGAGGCCTGGGACATGAGCGAGCTGTCGAAGCCGCTCTCCGACAGGTCCTTGCTCCAGTAGTGCGTGTGGGCGATCTCCATCATCTGGAAGACCGAGGCCATGCCGCCGAGGCCGAAGTTGCCGTAGGTCACGGCGAAGCCCTGCGCTATCGCCTGCAGACACTTGAGCATGCCCTTGTACACGGGCTTGCTGATGCACACGTCGTCTATGTGATCGTCCGGACTGATCTTGCGGTTCAGGCCTTTGTTCAGCTTCGTGACCATGAAGTCGCGATAGCTCTCGTCCTCCATCAGCTTTTTCAGCCTGTTGAGCTTGAGCCAGCCGACGCCCTCGCCAGCCATCACCTGATTGATCATGTCGGTCAAGAAGGCCTGATTGTCCGTGTTGGTGTTGGTCCTCTCGGCGTTCTCGCGTCGCCTCAGCTCCTCCTGATTCTTGGCCGACGTGTGCTTGATCAGGGACGAGCGCTCGACGTTGTTGTTGCTGCTGTTGGCGGCGGCTTTGCTGTTCTTGCCGAACAGCTGATTCTTCGTCTCCTTGCCCTTCTGCTGGATCGAGCTCTTGGAGCCGAACAGACCGCTGAACATGCTGCTGGTGGACTCGGCGATGCCGTTCAAGTCGCTACCGATATTGCTGAAGAAGTCGCGGCCGAGCTCGCGACGACCCGCCCGGGCCGGGTCGGTGGTGGCGAGCTGAGAGCCCGAGGACTCGCGCCTCGACACCACGGAGCTCGGCGGCGACTGCGGTGGCGAGTCTTGCGAATCGCCGAGACTCTGTGCGTGAAAAAAGGCAAGAAAAATATATAGTTGAATTTTTCGATGAAAGAATCATTATGAACGCGAGCAGCAACAACAGCTGCGATCCTTACCTTGATCAATCCTTTTTTCGCTGCGGCTTCCTTGGCGCTCTTGGTCAAGTCGCCGAGGGTGCTCTTGCCGACGTACGTGAGATCGTCCAGAGTATTCCTGCTGACTCCGGCGGCCGTCTTGCTGGCCTCGAGGGCTGTTTTGGATGCTTCCTGCATGGACTTGCTCGCCTCGCCCATGGCTTTTTTCGTTTGCTGAGTGAGCTGCGTAAAAAAAATACATACCATCGTTACACGAAATAAGTAGCGTTAACGTAATATCGCGCATTGCATTAATAATAATAAAATAAAATCGAATTAGCGACGATCTTGACACTCTCTCGTCGAATCGATCGACGCAATTGTTTACCTGCTCGAGTGGGGCGAAGAGGCCATCCTCGCCGGCCTCGGTTATTTTTTCCTTGGCTTGGTGCTTGAGCTGCGTGCGAAAATCGAATTATATACATTTGAAATAACATTTGCTTTAGATATATCGAGGCGAAAGGTGACAAGAGTATATATATATAACATCGATCGACATTGTGGTAGAATACAAAAGATGTCACGTGGAAAATTAAGTATATAATAATATTCACAAATTCTATTAGTACGAAGTATAAAAAGGAAAATATATAATGTAATTCAATTCAATGGCCCTTTGATTATTACACACACATAGAAAATAATGGATGGTACTTTTTCGTCGAATCTCCATTGTCAATCCAATTTTGTGCAGTTACGTAAAACCACATTACAATGAAACAGTGAGAGAGAGAGAGAGAGACTCGAGAAAAAAGTCCATTTACACCCACGCACAGATCCGAGACGTAATTCGCACGTACGCATGTGTGAGCGGGTGTTGTATTATCGAGGCAGATTCGTGTTTTATAACACATGCAATTTATATATTTTTCACAACTGGCCCTGTGTTGCGAGCGCAAAGTGAAGATAGTATAAAGAGCGCTACGACCATAGGCAGAGTAGAGACTTTATTAGTTTTTCTTTTTTTGCAAAATTCGATGTGAATGCGAATGACACACACAAAAGAAGATGTACATCGTAATACGCGCGCAATCGTTGCATATACATTACGTGCGTGACCCGCAGCCTCAACTCGTAGATCGTATAAAGTATTTTTGTTGGATTTATCTAGCGTAATAGTCGCGAGAGCTGCTTAGTCTCGAAAGATTATATTATAAGTTTCGATCGAAAGTTCGCTACACTCGAGTTTCGCGCACGTAAATCATATATTAGTTCGGTAGTAGTATTACTTGCGTTGCGAACGTAGTTTGGAACATAGTTTTTCATCCCACACGGTCTTGGAACAAAATTACATAATCCCCGGAATGGTAAAAGTTACAAAAACGCATAATGTGCAAGTTTCCGTAGTAGAAATTACCGGCCGAGTTTCGACTTTTCGTGGTGTAAAAATTTGAAGAAAAAAAAACCCCGAATAGATGAGAAAACATCGGTACTGTGTTGAAAAAAAGAGATATATAAAAAAGTCATGCATCAAAATGTCAATGCTTATATAAATTTATCAATAAAATTTTCAACTATCATTTATCAAAAATCAAACATCAAGTTAACGAGCAAAGAAATGAACGATTTCAACACAACAAAAAAACACCGACCCTCTGCAGGTTTTCAACTCTCAACGATCGTGTGTTTTTTTTTTCTTTTACCAAACAGTAGAATCGTTCACATTCACACCTTGTCCATATGAGCGAGTATGCCGTCTTGGCTGCTCTGCCTCGTAGTCTCTCTAACTAAATCCTTGGCCTGGCTAGCGATCTGCTCGAAGATCGAGCCCTGCGAGCCCTGCCTCAGGACGCCGCCGTTACTGCCGGCGCTACTCTGGCGCGCGACCTGCTGCAGCTGCTGCTTGTGCTGCAGGCTGCCCTGCCTGGGCAGACTGTGCGATCCACCGGCGGAGGCCGTGCCGCCGGACCCGTCGGAGCTGGTGCTCGTCGCCTGGCGCTGCAGCAGAGGATTGCTGACCACGGTCGGCGAGCCCGAGCCCGAGCCGGCGCTGAAGCTGCCCGCGCGCGCCAGCACGTTGCCGACGCTCGGCTGGCGCTGCAGACCCGTCGGACTGATCGGTGGTACCTGTACGATGTTGTCGAGATGACGAGAAAAAAAAGAAAAGAAAAAAGAACCATTGTTACGGTTTAATTTTTCGGAAATTGTTGCGTTGTTTGCTTTGCTGTGTGTATGTGTGTCGTTGTATCGTGAGAGCTGAATTTTTCACGTGTATCGTTTGTCCTGTATACATGATAAAATTTCGTATTGTATATATTTTGTATCTGTAAAAATTTGTTGAATGTGTAAGCGATTGTTGTTTCATCCACGTAGTGTCCAGCGCCTTAGTGCTATTAATTATGTCGTTGTATATTGTAAGCTGTATTAATTGTATATAATTCAAAATGTATAAATTAAAAATTTAATATATTGAACGAATCAATAATATCAGTGGGTTATGCAACTACATCAACTTGAAAAGTTAAGCAAAATAAATAAGTCTGCTAGAGTGTATAATATCTTCATAACTGTATACGCTATAATAATACAGCAACTTTTAACATTATATATCTATCATATATAAATTAACCAATTAATCTTTGTTAGTTTCATTTTGCATATTATCGTGTAATTTTTACTTCTTAACAATCTATAACAATTCATTTTTTATTTCGGGTGCGGGAAATGAGTGGAATATGATATCGCATAATGACTGCGCGCGTCACATTGTTTTACGATTCATGAAGAGATATACAGTTATCAAAAGCTACGATAAAATGTAAAATGTAAGATGCAGAAAACTACATGGCATTTGAAATTTTCGATGCACACGATGCAGTTCATAAGCAATGCAAGTCAATGTACGAGGGTATCGATACTCAGCAATTTTTCGCTCGTACAGTACGTAGAAAATAATCTACCTGAACGAAAAAAAAATAAATTCTAAAGATAATAAAAGATAAATAATCATTCGTACAGAGGGAGAGGCAAAAAAGCGTGACATATGGGCAAGCTTATTACGCATTAATAATCATCATAATTCGCACTTATGGATGCAAATATACTGCTGCTAGATAAATTGAGAAAAAGTAGAAAGTAAAAAGTACGAAGAAGCATTGTTAGAGATGCATAATTTTCCAGAACAGGCTCTCAGATCATCGTCTGCTCCACCCAGTAGAGCTTTGAAGTACAAGTAGTGGGTGAGTTTTGTCTTTTCTCTCTCCCTTTTTTTTTTTAGCTCAAAGTCGAAAGAAGTTTTCTCGAGAATACAATTATAAATACTCTCGTTCTCGAGCGATGCCTCGGCATTGCGATGTGTGTCACGTTTTACATGTTTTATTCTCAATTCTTTTTTTGTTGTCATGTATCGAATGAGGAAAAAAATGTTTAAAAAAATATACGTGAACGAAAGCGACCCAATTTTTAGCAGGTAGAAAAACTCCTTTTTACTTTGATCGCACACAGGCTATATACCAGAGAGAAAGAATATAAAAAAGAATAATATTGCGACGTTCAAAACAATTAATTGGGGTTAGTAGGTAGCGTTCAAATGTATACATAAAAATAAGGAGAAAAAAAAGAAACTAAATAATTCATATCGCAGTGCATTTTTAAACTTCATTCTTCAAAAAAAAAGAACAAAAAAAGAAATAGAGAGTTTGATGTATACAATATACAGGATAGAGTAAGAAAGTATTATAGACAGAGTATAAAAGACTGACGCGAAGAGCTGACATGTATAATAATAATTTGTGTCTTGTTTTGGTATTTTTATTTTATTTAATTTTCTTTTAACGTCACTGGCCCTTTCTCGAGGCGCCGCTCAATGTATGTGGCGAGCGAGAGAGAGAGAGGGGTTTGTCTGCACTCACTGGTGTAATCGTTCTCGAGAATCGTCGCGCGCTCCTACTGATGACGGGCCGCTCGGTCTCGACGTACGTACGTGGATCCAGACCGCTAGTCGAGGACAGTCTACGCTCGCTGAGATAGGTCGTGCGAGCTATCTGCGTGGTCAGCGATGCGGCCGAGTCCGACTCGAAACTACCGCCCTCCGTTTTCTCCTGAATTGGATTTGTCAATTTTGTGGACACACAATACAGAAAAGGCAATTTTGTCAACTCTGTGCGTGACGGTTTTTTGTTTTTTGTTAATTTTATTTTGTATTTTTTTTCTGAGCACCCTCCTGTTTCCTGGCTCATTATCGTTTTTATTTTTTTTGTTGGTTTGTTCGTTTAACAGTCCGTCGTTTTTGCCATATTCAAGAGATCGGTTTACAGTTGCACTTTTTCTGTCGCTTACAGGTATATCTCGCGCCGCAAATTAATCAACGTGTAATAGCAAGTATTATATATTATAAAACGCAGAGAAATTAATCATTATTAGGTATAAGAAAGGAAAAATTATATAAAAGAGAAATGATATAGAAAGAACTAAAGCTGAAAAATTGGTGCATTGACATACAAAATTATCGTGATGAAAGAAGTAAAATTTTCCCGTTAGCTTTTTTTTTCGTTCAATTCGCTTTTTTCCATAATACAAAAACGGCCAAGATGCAAGTAAATAGAAAAAAGAGAGGTCAGTAAGATCAATACTTTTTTTCAATAGTATAAGTATAGAGCTGGTCAACGATAACAATCATCATATGTGTATACAGACACACCAATTTGAAGAAAAAAAAACAACAGCGAGAAAAACGTCAAAATAATCGGGCTTTTTACGATCATTGGTACAATTAAAAAAAAAGGAGCGCTATAAAGAGTCAAAATAATCGCTGCAGTAGATAGATATCACTGATCTCTGTTGTCGCAAGGTTCATTCGCTTTATACAAAAGTTATGATAAACGAAATGAATATATGTTTAAGAAAAGTTAAAAAATTACTCGATTAAAAAAAAAGTAAATGCGAAGCAATATATATATATTATATTTGCGATTTATATAATAAGTATATATAAAATGACATAAGAAAAGGTGCAATGTTTATCGTATACATATATACATAATAATATACATGTATAATAGTAATCATATAAATATATATCTGGCAGTTATTTGACCATGATGAACACGTATGTGAATTATTCATTAATCGGAAGAGCATATGATTTTGCCAATTAGCCAAATGGAGCACGAGCAATTTTTATTTGTAAAATGATATCAATTTGGAGCGTTTGTCATGTTTGATTTGGCATGATTCGATTCTCATGAAATTGCAACATGACTCACTATAATGACAGAATGAGGGGAGTGCGCAGTCTTTTTTGCATTATATCAAGTTTTCTTTATACATCAAAAATTTGTTCGATTAATTTGTATTTTGCACAATATAATATATATTTATGTCCATTGTTACAGTGCATAAATATATAAAATTTAAGCGTATATCGATAAGTAAAAGAATAGTATATAGTTCATAGAAAAGTAGTACATGAAACGGAAAAAAAAGGAAAAATGAGCGACGATGCATGCGGTGACGCTACTCACATTGTCGCTCTTGGGCGGCGTCTTTTCCGACTCCTTCTCCTCCTTGGCTTTGGCCGCGATCTCAACCTCGGAGTCGCGATTGATGCTCGGACTGCTGAGGTCGCTGTGGCTCGACGAGCTGCTAGCCGGGCTCTCGGGTCGCTCGTTCGTCTCCTCCTCGGCGCCCGGATACTGCAGCGAGCTCGGCGGATTGTAGATGCTCTTGGGATCGATGGACAGGTGCATCTGCGGCGGATTTACTTTCGAGCCTGTAAATATTCAGAAGGCGAGCGTTTAGGTATGCATGCGCGTCTGACCGTACATTAAGCTCAGCTACTGACGGAGAGACCTTCTACCACTTCTGGATCACAGATCTTTACCAAATTTTTTTTTAGATTTCCTGGTAATCAATAATGAAGCCCTGTATACAGGCAAACCCTGTTATCCGCGGATTCACTATCCGCGATTCTTCGTAACCGTGGTACTCTCGTTTGTGACCCAACTTCAGTATCCGCGGTTTTTTTCTGGAGGTTAATATTTTGTGCGCGTCAAATTTAAACATTTTTTTATTAATTTTTTTTTAAGTATGACTCGACCAACGTCAAAAAAACCAGTTCAAACGAAAAAAAGCGCGATAGAAAAGTCCTTAATTTGGTCAAAAAGATCAAAATTCTCAATTCATTGGCAGCTGGTGAAAAAGTTGCTACCCTCACTAGAAGATTCGACGTCAACGAGTCTTCGATCAGAATATGGTTCAGATGAATTCAGAAGCTGACGAAATGGTTATAGACGATGAAGAATCAGAACCTGTACTTAAGGCCAAAATTATTAGAAAAATGTTAGCAGATACAAAACAACTCATTGAACGAGCCATAAATCATGGTCCAATAATGACTCGCAGCTTTCAATTCAAGCAAGATATAACAAAATCATTGCGGTGTTATGAAAATTTATGCAAAGATTTGATGCGCAGAGCGCAACAAAAAAGTTTGAATGAGTATTTTACTCGAAAATGAATAAATACTTCGATTTTTCAAAAAAAAAAAGTTGTTTTACTCTTTCGTACATTGACATTTCAGCTCGACGAGGAACCGAACCCCCCTTTTCCCATAAGAACAATGCTTCGGTATCCGCGGTTTCAGTATACGTGGTACTTTTTTGGAACCAAACCCCCCGCGGATAACGGGGTTTGACTATATGTACTTATTTTCATTCAATGGGTCATAGGGACCATTTGAAAAATGATTTTTATTTGGATTCAAAAATCTTTTCAAGTTTTTATCTCAAAAAGGAACGATTTGTCAGATAAAATGCCAAAAAAGGCTTAAAATTAGTTAAAGAACATTCATAAACTTTTTACAGATTTGTTTTTGTCGATTTTTTTTTAAACTTATGTTATGATTATGTTATGATTAATCGAAAAATCTAGACCAGTTTTCAACTGTTTTAAGCTTCCACCACTAGATGGCGATTACCTTCATATAAAAATCTACAAGTAGCAAAGTAAAAAATATTGTATAAGTCCATACTTATTCTTTGACTAACTATACAATTTTTTTCTTAAGTCGTTCGTTTTTAAGATTTAAAATGTTCCCTAAGAGCCATTGTATCAAACTAAGCATAGAGAACTTTACTATCTTGTACCAGGAGACTAAAAAAAAATGCCGATAAGGACCTGTGAACTGGATAAAAGGGAAGGTCTCCTTTTTAACGAGATTCATATACTATATGCACTCACTGTGCGACATGTCGGAACTCGCCATCTCGGAGACGAAGTCGCTCAGCGACGAGTAGGACGAGCTCGTGCTCTCGGCCGCGTCGGAGTCGCTGCCGCTCTCGTCCGTGGGCTGGCTCTCGTGTTCGCGCATCGCCTTGAGGGCGTTGGACAGGCCGTTGCCGCCGTCCCAGATCGGGAACTGTATGGGCTCGAGCTCGCTGGCGAACCACTTGGCCTTGTCGCCGATCTGCGCGGGATCGCAGACGCCCGTCTGCACCCGGAGAAAGGCGACGTTGCTCGGGGTGAGCGACCACTCGGCCAGGAACTCGACGGCCTGGGTGCGCGCGAACCGATCCAGGAACTGGCTGGCGCGCGGCCGCGAGCGCAGAAACGAGTTGATCTGGAAGGCCACCACGGGCCGGGGATACAGTCGCAGGGTGCGCGTGTGCTCGGTGAAGTTGGCCAGGAGATTTTGCGAATTGAAGAAGCGCACCATGGCGACGCGCGTCGCCACGTCCACCGAGTCGACGTCGTTTCCGTAGATGAAGGGATTGGAGGCTCCACCACCGCCAGCCTGACCGGCAGCGCCGCCCTGGCCGCTCATCATCGAGCCGTTGTTGTTCGTCGCGTGGTGATGGGTCGTCGACGGCGACGCCAGCAGACGCTGCGACGAGGCCGTGGAGCTCACGTGCGATATGGCCAACGATGGTCGGCGGGGCGACGTCTGGCCCGACGAGTTCACCGGGCTCATGGCCGAGTGGTCCAGGCTCGGTCGATGCTTGGCCGACGATACGCTGTGCAGAGAGAGAGAGAAGAAAATCATGATTCATTTCATCGTGAATTTCCATCGGAGAATTCGAAATTGCGCGAGAATGAGTAAAATACCTCAGAGTCGAATGGTGCGATGCGCTGCTCTCCCTGCGACTCTGGGGCGAGTGAAGCTGCTGCTGAGCCGCATTCTGGGGCGTCATCAGATGAGGCTGCGGTATTGACATACTTCCCATGGCCTGTGTGCGTGCGTGTGCCGCGTGCGAGGGATATCAATTGCATTTTATCAGTCTGCTCTTATAATACGTGACGCGGCTGCTATCTTTTTTTTTTCGCTCTCTCATTAAGAAAATAAGTCGAGTGCGCATATATATTTTCTACTGGATTGGTATTTTTTTACGTACATAATAAATCTTACCACAAGGTGCTTACTTTAAACAAGGAGCTTTTTTTTTAATTTGCAATTTTCTCCTCGTTTTTCCATTCTCTCTACTATACGTCTACGATACTACACATCTTCTATATGTATATAGGGAACGTACAGTTAAGAAAAAAAAGTAGAAAAAAACATTTCGTTTCTTACGTACTAAACATGTATTACATGCAAAACTGCTAAAAAAAAAAGAATATTCCAACACAACGTTTTATCTATTAGGCCTTCTGCTAGATAAACACGTGTTTTGTAAAAATATTAGAAAAGATAATTACACCAGTGCCGGCTTGATCCATTAGTTGCATTGCCTGTAGAAGCGTAGAAGTGGGGTAGAGTTTTAAAAAGTAAAGACAGATAAAAAAGACACAGTTAGTGACACGTTGGTTTTAAAACATTTTTTTTTTCAATGTGGATCGAAAAAAAAGCGATGGAAAATGAAGGGAGTAATTATAAAACTTGTTTATTGCGCTCTATTATTGAAAAGGAGACATCGATTGAATAAAAGTTGAAAAATTGTAATTTTTTCATTTTCTCTTTTTTTTTAATGAAAAACTTAATATAATTTGAAGCAAGTAAAAAGTTATATCGGATCCGCTGGTATATCGTTTGATTGATATTTAAAAAAAAAAGAAATAAACAAAAAGAGACGTCACGACAAAGCGAAGCATATGGGCTAAGTCATAGTTAGCGTGATGGCCACAAAAAATTTTTTTCTCAAATTATGTACTTTTGAAGAGTACATTGAAAAGTGAAAATCCTGAAATTTTCAGCCCTCTAGATCCAACCCTGTTTGATTTTCAGGGTCTTAAAGTTAAATTTTCTTTTTTTGGTGATATTCTGCTTGCAATTCTGATTTTCTGGGGTTAACATGAAAAAAATTGTTCAATCATGGTTTGTAGTGTAAAATTTGATGTAGAATTCAAATTTGTACTTAAAAATCATATATACAACTTCTAGACCCATAAAAAGGAGCCATTCAGGTATTAATCACATAGGGGTACAAAAATAAATGTGTTTGTCTCCTTCGATTAGGCCCATACTGTAATATGTTCATCGATACATCAAAATACAACTTCTGATAAATTTTAGTTATCGGCAGACAAACAGAATTCATTATTGAGCTTAATATGAATCAAGAAACATGGTTTTTCTCTAATTTTCCTTGTTTTTTGACTCATATTAAGCTCAATAATGAATTCTGTTTGTCTGCCGATAACTAAAATTTATCAGAAGTTGTATTTTGATGTATCGATGAACATATTACAGTATGGGCCTAATCGAAGGAGACAAACACATTTATTTTTGTACCCCTATGTGATTAATACCTGAATGGCTCCTTTTTATGGGTCTAGAAGTTGTATATATGATTTTTAAGTACAAATTTGAATTCTACATCAAATTTTACACTACAAACCATGATTGAACAATTTTTTCATGTTAACCCCAGAAAATCAGAATTGCAAGCAGAATATCACCAAAAAAAGAAAATTTAACTTTAAGACCCTGAAAATCAAACAGGGTTGGATCTAGAGGGCTGAAAATTTCAGGATTTTCACTTTTCAATGTACTCTTCAAAAGTACATAATTTGAGAAAAAAATTTTTTGTGACCATCACGCTAACTATGGCTTAGTCTATATATAAATTCATCTCAAGAATCTTATATTATTATATTCAAAAAAAGAGATGACAATGAGAGCACGTATAAATAAGGCATTTAATATTTAAAAAATCGAAGAACAATAACAACGAGTCCCCACCTGCGCCAAATGGTTCTTCAGTATGGAACCCTCGGGCTCGGGCAGGGGCGGCAGACAGTCGCCCAGGCCGCTCGGCGGTGTGATCCTGTTGCTGTCTAAATCCACCAGCCAGATGTCGTCGGGCATGCGGAAGTTCTTCTTGAACATGAGGAAGGAGGCGGGTATGCCGATGACGAAGGGCGTCGGGGCCAGCAGCAGCTGCTCGGCGCAGCTCATGCACGTGGGCAGCAGCGGTATCGCCGGGAACATGTACTCCAGGGGATAGATCATCGTGACGAAGGCCATCACAGACATGGACAGTGCGTTGTAGTCGCGAGATTGCAGCAGTACCTATATGATGGACGAGAGATCAAGGGGAAAAGAAAGTATAAAAATGTTTATTCTCCGGAGGGCGTCGAGTCGAGCCGTTTAACTGCGCCTCTCGAGATCAGCAGTCTTTATAGTTCGTTTTTTTTCTCTTCTTTTATTACCTCGATCGCAATCATCACACTCGAGAAATGACGCCTCGTATAATCAACAACAATAATAAAAAAGAGCTGCTAATACTGCTGCTGCCTCTCACTCACCTTGTGCTCGAGCAGAATGAGGGTGAGGACCTTGAGGCAGATATCGACGCCGAGCAGCTCGAGCGGCAGATGCAGCGGAAAATCGACGAGGCTGAAGCGCGTGTGATCCGGCAGAGCGAAGCAGAGCGGGGGCTGCAGCTGCGGCGACAGTATCTCGATCTCGACGCGGGTCCTCGTGGGCACGGGCACCGGGGCGCTCAGCAGCCGCAGGATCCAGGTCTCGATCTCGCGCACGTCGTGCAGCACAATGGAGGAGGCGCCCTCGAACGACTGGCCCGAGAGCACCGTCCAGACGTTGGTGTCGCGGTACTGCTGGCGCGAGCCGCCGCAGCGCTGGGGCAGGGCCGACTCGTTGCAGGCGTCGATCAGTCGCTTCAGCACGTACAGGCACTCCCGGAACGTCGAGAAGAACGGATGATGCGAGATGATGCAGAGCGAGGTGAGCGAGTGATTGCGTACTCGCTGTTTGCAAGAGACATACGCGCAGGATTAAATTATATACGCGTGCGTCGGATCGGCTCGCGTGCAAGCGCACAACGCGTAAAATCCATTGAAAAATGAAAAATAAAACAAATAAAAGGTTTGCTCGTTGAAAGACAAACTCATCGTCGCGACGATAAAAGCAAAGAGAGAGAAAAGGAAAGAAGCAAACTTTCGCAACGCTGCGTAGTTATTTACCCCTATACGCTACGATGCCATCATCGGTCTCCCGTGGGCAGAAAATAAGGGGGTGAAAAAAATGACATAACACAATAATAAACATGTATATACGAGCGTGTGCTCGCGTGTGTATACGCACACACGCACACTGCACAGCTCCATATAACTCCAGGATATACGTGTTTTTCCTTCTTTTTTTATCTCCCTTTTTTCTACTCTCTTTACCTTCTTCATATACCTTTTCCGCGCGTCCGCGAAATCGATTTACGTTAAAAGCTACGTATAGGATGAGACCGGTTGATTTTGAAAATTTTTTTTTATATTGGCCGCACCGGCAGAATCCTATGGTTTAACTGAAAATATGAAGTTATGTGGAGTATGTGCCCTGAATAGCTGTCGACAGATTTTTTAAGTTTAGAAACGGTGCGGAACAATTGGACAGCATGACTAAATAAGATTATAGATTATCGATTGTGCTCTGAGGATAAAATCTATATCAACAAGTAGTTTTTTTTACGTTTTAAAGTTTTATTTAAAAAACTCTTCGTATCTTCATTCCCGATTCATTTGGTACACAATCATTCGATCGAGCTACATGTCAAGACGATTATTCTTTTTCATACGAGCGGCCCGAAAGTGACTACTTCCCTGCCGCTACGCAAAGCGGGAAGAGCAATTTTCGGGCCAAGCTGTGTATGAAATAGTATATTACTGCCCTAGGCCGCGAAAAACAGAAAAGTCCCAGACTACACGCACTGAAAAAAAATAACCATACTGCGTCATGAAAACGGCTTTGCTTGGCTCAAGAAATACAAAAAATCTTGAGACAGGCTAAAATTTAGCCTGACACAGTGCAAAAGTGACCGCGAGTGTGTGCGGCAATGACTCGCCACTGGGCCATCGCAACGAATTATAAAGCAAATAAAAACCAACACGCATAATGAACTGATTTGGTTTTCACATCTAACTCACGAGCACTGAACAATGCAAACATTAGCCTGCACTGCAACCGAGTAGACGGCGAGCAGACAGCAGCAATGCGCGTCCTACGATATGATTATACCGTTCAGTGCTCGTGAGTTAGATGTGAAAACCAAATCAGTTCATTATGCGTGTTGGTTTTTATTTGCTTTATAATTCGTGGGCGAGAACTTCGGAGTGCGAACACGAAGTTGCGATGGCCCAGTGGCGAGTCATTGCCGCACACACTCGCGGTCACTTTTGCACTGTGTCTCAAGATTTTTTTGTATTTCTTGAGCCAAGCAAAGCCGTTTTCATGACGCAGTATGGTTATTTCTGTCAGTGTGTAATTAGTGGCCGAGGCGAAGCCGAGGCCGATAAACACGTGCTCTGGGGCTTTCTTTTTTCGCGGCATAGGCCTGTATACTAATTTTCATACACAGTGACCCGAAAATCGCTCTTTCCGCTTTGCGCAGCGGCAGGGAAGTAGTCACTTTCGGGCCGCTCGTATGAAAAATAGTATACAGGCCTATGCCGTGAAAAAAGAAAGCCCCAGAGCACGTGTTTATAGGCCTCGGCCACTAATTACACGTACTCTGGGAATTTTCTGGGTCAGGACAGTAATATACTATTTTTCCCAATCTCAAGTTTTCCAAGAAAATCCAAAAATTAAAAAAAAAATGCAATATATATTGCTCAATTTTTAAATAATTTATAAATGGTTGCATATAGAATAGCTGCAAGACGTTAACCTTTTTTTTGTTATTCGTAAATAAAACTAAAATAAAATTAAAACACAATAAATTAAAAACAAAGCAAATTAATTCAATATTTTTTAAATTTATTCATTTGAAGCGTATGGAAAATTTACGATATTTAATATCATGTATGAAATGTATAAAATGAAAAAAGTCTGAATCAACTGCTCGATGATGGTTTTATAGCGCATTTCTCGCGAAATATCGCCGCCAAGTCCTCGTCGCGGTTTATAATATCCCTCGGAACCACTCCGTCAGCATCGGCCAAGGTCGGATCGGCGCCCTTCCTCAGCAGCAACTCGACCATACTCTTGTTTCCGGTCTTCAGAGCCACGTTCAACGGTGTGTTACCTTCCTTATTCCGAACGTTGACGTGCATTGGCCGATACTTTTTGTCGCAGCCCGTGAACAATATCTCCGCCAAGAAGCAATCGTAGCCTGGACCATAGTCTTTTCGGTCATTGCTAATAATGTGCAGTGGAGTTTGTCCCTCCGCATCGGCTAAATTTGGATTGGCGCCGTTCTTCATCAGTAATATGAACATTTTTCTGCGCCTGTTTAACTTTTCTATCTGCAATGCAAAGTGCAGCGTCGAATAACCCGTGCTCGACACGACGCAATTGGGGTCATTGCCGAAATTTAGGAATTTCTCGACGATGTCGTAGAGGTCGTACTTGCAGGCGGCATGGAGATGGGTTAATCCATCGTCGTCGGTGTAGTTCACATCAAATCTATTGTATATGCAGAAAATAATGTCGATGAGAGTGACGCGACTTGTGTCGATCTTGAAACCGCATCTGACCGCAAGATGCAACGCAGTGGTGCAACGTGTCACTGGCTTGCCGTCTTTATCCACGTCAGGCTTGTCCGTATAGCCGTTACGAGCTACAAGTTGGCATAATGTTCCGTTTAATGGAGAATCCCTTAGAAGATAATCTAGCTCCTTCTTTTGAAACACGAGGTGATCTGGAAGGTAGTACCGCGCTCTGTTCATTTCAAGTAGCGAGATGAATTCACTTTGAAATTTACGTCGCTCTCCTTCGATTTCCCAATTGAGATTTTTTAGTAGCTCCGGCAATCGTTCTAATTTTTGTGGTAATTCTTTCCTTTCTCTCTCTCTCTTGTTCTTTTCAAATTCTTGGCGGTAAATCATATTCATCTTCACTTTATATTGCCCTCTGTTCCTAAAAGTTTCTCGGCCTCTTCTGTAGATTTGTCTTCTATCCATTATCACACAAACACAGTCACTATAACGTTGTAAAACTTACAGTCTTGCTGCGTTGTTCACGCTGCGACGTCTTAACCTGTAATGCGTCTATATACATACAGTAGCATGTATTTAGAAGAAAGTAAAAAACACACGGTCTAGAGCCATATGATACACTATACACGTGTCGCATAGACATGCACACATGTATTAGCAAGAGAGAAAGAGAGACACGATGCCACAGAGACGAAGAGTAGTTAGACGATACTTTCACTTGACTCGTATGAGGTGGTGGCACTTTATTGGGTCCGTTCCGCGTCTGGATCGAATGGTGCGCGCGTCGACCGTATACCACTGCAACTCCGAAAACGGAGCGTAAACTTGAATGATGCACAGGAAAAATTCGATTTGTTCAACGGGTTGATAGAGCGAAAATTTTAAAAGAAATTAACGGCTTAACCCATTAAGTCCCAAGAGGACGTTTTTTTGACACTCATTTCGGTCGCTGTATTTTTGATGAAAATGGGGTCAAAAAAATATACGAGTAGCCTGTTCTTATGTAAAATTTAATGCCCTTTAAGAATCTGAGCTCAGATTTTCAAAAAAATGATCAGGTCAAAAGTTATGGTTGATTTTATAAAAAAAAAACGTGATTTTGAAAAAAAAATTTTTTTTATTTTTCGATTTTCCAAACGGAAACCATTTAAAATCTCATGGTTTTCGTACAAATATCGCGTCCTCGATGTCGAAACTAAAAGTTAGCGGGATTCCGATTGGAAAAATTAATGTTTAAACAAACAAAATGGAGGTCGGAACGCGAAAAAATGAAAAAAAAATTCTAGAATTTTCAACTCGAAAACGAAGGACTTAAGGAAAAAATTTTATAGAACAAAAAGTGTTCAAAATTAATCAAAAAATACGTGTGAATTTTTCCAGAATTTTCGGAGCGATTTTTGGATTTTTGGATATGACCATTTTTCCAAAAATCCAAAAATGGCTCCAAAAATTCTGAAAAAATTCACACATGTTTTTTGGTACATTTTAAACACTTTTTACTCGATACAATTTTTTCTTTCAGTCCTTTGTTTTCGAGTTAAAAACTCTACGTAGAAAAACAACACGTTACGAGTTAAAAACTCTACAAGTTTTTAACTCGAAAACAAAGGACTTAAAGAAAAAATTGTATAGAGTAAAAAGTATTTAAAATGTACCAAAAAACATGTGTGAATTTTTTCAGAATTTTTGGAGCCATTTTTGGATTTTTGGAAAAATGGTCATATCCAAAAATCCAAAAATCGCTCCGAAAATTCTGGAAAAATTCACACGTATTTTTTGATTAATTTTGAACACTTTTTGTTCTATAAAATTTTTTCCTTAAGTCCTTCGTTTTCGAGTTGAAAATTCTAGAATTTTTTTTTCATTTTTTCGCGTTCCGACCTCCATTTTGTTTGTTTAAACATTAATTTTTCCAATCGGAATCCCGCTAACTTTTAGTTTTGACATCGAGGACGCGATATTTGTACGAAAACCATGAGATTTTAAATGGTTTCCGTTTGGAAAATCGAAAAATAAAAAAATTTTTTTTCAAAATCACGTTTTTTTTTATAAAATCAACCATAACTTTTGACCTGATCATTTTTTTGAAAATCTGAGCTCAGATTCTTAAAGGGCATTAAATTTTACATAAGAACAGGCTACTCGTATATTTTTTTGACCCCATTTTCATCAAAAATACAGCGACCGAAATGAGTGTCAAAAAAACGTCCTCTTGGGACTTAATGAGTTAAAACTGCGGCACACATATTGAGCCCAAATTGAAACGAGCTTTCCTGCAGAATTATTGCATTTTAAGCTAAAGAAATGCATCGAACAAAAAGAGCTATATCTCAGCGAAATTTTGGAATTTTTAAAATCTGAAAACCGCATTGAAAAAAGGTGAGACAAAAACCTACTAGATAATTTATCGAATTTTTTTTATGGCTGATTTTGCTCAGCCGTTTCCATGAAGAAACCAATACATTTTTCGATTTTTCACAAAAACTGACCATTGAAAACGTCGTTTTTGGTGTATGAAAGTGATTTGAAATTTAGGATTTTTCAGAAAAAATCCTAAATTTTTGCAGTGTCAAAACATTAGGTCTAGGTCTAGGTCAAAACTGCGGCATTCGACATTCTACAAACAAAATCACGTTAGAAAACGTCTTGTCTCTTTTCAATATAGATTTCAGCCTTAGAGCACAGTAGGCTATCTATAATATTATTTAGCGATGCTGTGCAATTTTCGCGCCGCGTTTTTAAACTTAAAAAATCTGTTGACAGCTATTCAGGGCGCCCAGCGACACCGGGTAAATGGAAAACTTCATGTTTTTAGTTTAACTACGGTATACGGCTGGAGTTTCCAATATTAAAAAAATGGTTCAAAATGAACCGTGCTAATATAATATACGTCGAAACAAGTGCATTTGACGCGGGTACGTACCTGTCGTCGTCGCGAGGCACGGGGCGAGGGTGAATGGCTGCCGCCGCTCTCGCTGTCGGCCGAAGGCGCCGTTACGCCCAGACGCGGCGGGTGTTGAGCCGTGAGCTGTTGTGGTTGTTGCTGCTGCTGCTGTTGTGGATGATGTTGATCCGAATCCGAGGGACGACTTCCGGCGCTGCTGGCTGGTTCCTTCTCCGAGTCGCTCGGGCCCAGGACGCTGCTTCGATAGTCACTGCCAGACGTGGCACGAGAGAGACGAGATCGTAACGCACGACATACAAACATACACCCACACACAAGCAGAGGCAAAATATTTTTATTATAGTTTTGACGAGGAAAAAATGAAGTTTAATTGAAATGGTTTCTGCGCAAAAAAGAAAAAAGCTCACCGAGCTGCGAACGAGAATAGTCGCGTGTACGCGGGTGAATAAATTGATTTTTTCCGCGAAAAAACAATTAAAAAAGAAAAGAAACTGTACGCTCGGAACAGCTCGCGATGAAAAGCCTCGGCGCGCGCCGGCGACGAACAATATATAATTAGCGTCGTGCAGCAGCGAAATGCGCGAACGCGCGCTTGTACGCGCTTGTACGTTTCTACAGTCGAGAATATAAATTCTACGTTGAAAAGCTCGGCTCTCTTTTTCCTCGACATTTTCCTCCCGATTAAATTGAATCTGCCATTCTCGATGATATGTATATTTTCTCCATATCTAAAAGAAAAATCGAGAGAGAGAAAGCACCTCGTTTCTCCCTTCCAAGTACCCGCGTCGGCCGAATTCAATATCGCAGCTAGGAATCTCATTTTTTGCACATCCACATGATATGATATAAAAATCCGCGCGCACATACACCGTATTACGTATGAAAATGCGAGCTCTTATTCTCTGCCTCTCACCTGGAAAATGCCGAGTCCGAGCTCTTCTCCATGCTCTTTCTCCAGCTCTCTCTGCGGAAATTCGTGTTTTGCTTGGCGCGAAAGCCAATCCCGGGCTGCGCCGACGTTCCATTTCCAGCGGTAGCGGCAGCACCACCAGCAGACCCAGCCGCAGCAGCAGCAGCACCACCACCAGCCGAAGCTTGCGACGTTGTCCCGTTGGCTCCGGCTCGCTCGACCGGTCGATAAAAGTTTACGCACACGCCGTAACGAGTTTTACCTGTTGAACAGACAACGCACAATGACGGATGAGTGTATACTTACTACGCGCTATTTTTGCATTATTATTATACGTAGGCGCGTAATTGCGCTTACTATATACACACAATTTACTTGACGTATGCTGCGCGCGCTATTGCGTCTATAATAATTCACGGTATATAAGACGCGTACCTATATATACGTAGTACTTGCAGTAAACAATGAATTTATCGGGCACCACTCGTGTACATGTATACATCGCGTATAACTTTTAATTGCTTCTCTTCGTGTATATGTATATATATATCTGCTACTGCGTACGATACAGGTATAGGGCAAGGAAAACTTGAACGGATTCAACGGTGCTTCGAGAGAGCGAGAGAGCTAGGCTAGTTGCGCGCCGCGCGTTGATTGTTGCACGTATATCGATTGAGATGTATAATACGGTATAGGTATACGCGCGCGTGCACGTTTACAGGTGGATTACTGCGCCCTGAGCTATAGCGCGATTATACCAATATACGCAAAATAAATTAGATTCTCCTCTCGCTCTCTCTCTCTCTCCTCATCTCGTGGAGTGTGCACGCGCGAAAATTGTGCGTCAGAGGCAGCAGCACATCGATGAGAGCTGATTTTGTGATATATACCGTGCTGTATATAGCTGCTATACGATGAAATTACGTTTTACGAGTGTACGCATCGTCATTTATTGTCAAGATTACAATTCAAATTCTGTACGATTGAGTTTTAGCAAAAGTATAAAAAGAGTATAAAAAATTATGCTAGTCGCGGCGAGCCACATCAGGTAAATATAGGATATAACGCAGTTCGCCGAGCGAACGAGCAGGCATAGAAACGAAATTAATTTAAACTTTATTCCCGAAAGCACTGCAAGCTCTTGTGCCGTACCGTGACTCGCTATACGTATTATATAATATCACATATGTATACGAGCTGGCGTAACACAGACTGGTCTAAGGATATGCGACAGGCATGGACTCTGTTCACCCCCTGGAGATGTATATAAAGGTAAGTTTCTGACCGCACTTTGAATATACACATACGCGCAGAGTATCGTACCCGCACGCGTATTATACAGTGGTGAATTTCCAGTTTGCGCGTTGACTTTTGAGTTGAGAGAGACAGAAATTCACGTGCGTACGAGTTTTGGAAAATTTCTAAACCATACGTAGAAGTAGCAATAATAATAATAATAATAATAAAACAACTAGCCGCCTCACCCGAGTCCTTGTCGGTGAGCGTGAAGGTAAACGAATTGGAGTCGCGCAGAGCCGTGCGCTTGGGGCCGACGCTGCTGCAGCCCTCGGGCTGGCAAAAGTACACCATGTCAAGCGGCAGCGGGAAATCCTTGTGATCGTCCACCGGATATCTGCGCAGTAGCTCGGGTACCTGTAACAATGTGACACGGGGCGCATGAGCGTGCATCATTAATCGGAGTCCTCGATACCTGCGCGCGGTAATTCAATATTGTTCAGGCGCAAAGAGATTTTCTGTTTTGTTTTTTTTTTATCGATTGCCGGATTCGAGCGATGACTAAGCAACGCGAGTGAATTACTATGCGTGTGCAATAGTATAAGCTGGTACTCGAAACTCACCCAACGAAGTTAGTTATGATGATTTCCATTTTACACATATTGATCACGGATTTTAGATATACCAATAATTTCGAGAACGTACAATGCAAACGCTATTGAAGAAATTATTTTAAAAAATAGAATGAAGAGTGCAAAAATACCAAAGAATGAAATTTATTTTTCAAGATAATTTAGGAATGTGGTATTATATTGTCTTGAAAACAATATTTTTGTGCATTCTATTAAAATTCTTATTCTAACTTCTGTTTTTAAATATTCACTTACTGAGTTCTACATACATTTTTTTCACGCTAAAATAATCTCTGCCCATTGCCACAACGGACCTTTTTCGTTCCTGCGATCAAAAAGTTAATTTCGGCTGGAGTATTCATGAAAACTAGTATACGAATCTATGAATCGAAAAAAGAAAGCCTCAGAACACATGTTTATCAGCCTCGGCTTCGCCGATACTTACACGTGCTCTGCTCTCGGGTTTCCAATATTTTTCCGTTTCCTACACGGAAAAGGGATTAATTCATGAAACATAAAACAGAAAAATATTGCACTACGAAAGAGCGTGCAGCTTTGTCAACTACGAAGACTGCTTAACGTTTTCGAGTCGAAAATTTGGTGAATACTGAGTAGCACAGTGGAGATTCATCTTTCAAGAACCAATCACTTTTCCGTGTAAACACATAATATACTACTCGATTCAGCTTTTGAATAATTATAGAAAGTGAAAGTCTGGCGAAATAGAGACCTTGCTTATGCCTAGCCATATGTTACTGTTAATATCGATGGCTATGGTGTAGACTGAATGCGCCTACTACGCTGCATTTACGATTTCAAATTAAAGGAATTGGGTATGACTGACTTTACTCAATTCTGGTTCTCTATGGAACGCTCACTTTGAATACTGAAACGAGCTGCGGTATCGTATGAGTTCCCAAAGATACAAACCCGTGTTTTTTTACTCTATGATAAATAGGCTTTATACGATAGTAGTGTATGCACTAGAAAAAAACGTTTCAAAATGTTATTAAGAAAATAAATTTTCATGCTACCCCAGTCGAAACTAACCTTTTTCGTCCCGGCGGCCAAAACGAAAAAGTTAATTTCTGCTGGGGGATTCATGAAAAATAGTATACGCACCTATGAAGCGAAAAAAGAAAGCCTCAGAGCTCGTGTTTATCAACCTCGGCTTCGCCTCGGACGATAATTACACATGCTCTGAGGCTTTCCAGTTTTTCGTTCCCTAGGCACGTAATATACTATATTTAAACAAATGATTTGTTCAATATGCATGAAAAAATTTATAATTAACCTATAAAAGTTCGCTTCACTTGCATTCAACGTGAAAAATTTTATTGGTAATATATAATTATTTTTTGTGCTACTCCAACCTAAAGTAACATTTTACTCGCGCTGAGCGAAATTAAAATGTTACTTTAGGCTAGGGGATTCACAAAAAATTGTATTTATACCTATGTAGCGATAAAAGAAAGTCTCAGAGCACGTTGTCGTGATCTCGGCTACGCTTCGAATGATAAATTACACGTGCTCTGAGACTTTCCAGTTTTTCACTCACTAAGTGCAAAATATACTATAAACAATTACTTTGAGCAAAAATTTATACAGAATAGATAATTACCACTTTTAAATCCTACATTAGCTCGGGTTAAGAGCATTTTACGTAAACATTTTTATCGAAGAAGAAATTTATTTAAACAATTTTTTTTTATAATACTGCATTAAAACTTTACAAATAATACTCGAAAAAACATTCCTAAACCTAATTGCAAAATGTTTTGTATGTAATTTTTATTTATTCAAAATTTGAAATTTTGAAAAAGGCGCCTTTGCGCAAGTCAGAGTCGGGGCTAGAATTCATTTTGATGATCTGTTCAGCTCAAAACTTTTCTAAGCGTGGAAAACTCGTCAATGGTTGCTGCGACGCCGTTGAACGCACATCTATACAGTACACTACTGCCGCTGACCGCCACGCCGTGACATATTTGTAACAGAGCATCTCTCGACCACGTGTTTGATCGAAGCACTTGTGAATCGTTAGTACGAGGTAAGTGATTTTCCTAAAATATATGTTATTTATTTATTTCAGCCTTACTTACTAAAGTTGAACTTGAGCTACTTCTTTATACGTATTATAATTTTGTTTATATTATTTCTAAAAGTATTTACACAGTCAATTACTTATTCCTTGCACATTCATATTATCCTTCATACTCGAAGAACAAAAAATGCTATTAATATTCATACTAATATAAAAACCCTTATTAACATTCATACTCCTTAACATTACTATTTGGGCAAAGCTATGTCAAGCGTAATAGTCAAATAAAATTTTTTTCTTAAATTATGTACTTTTAAAGAGTTCATTAAAAAAAGAAAATCATGAAAATTTCAGCCCTATAGGTCCATCCGTCATGGATCTTTAGGAGCTCAAAGTAGAAGATTCATTTTTCTGCTTTCGAAGGGTGAATATGAAAAAATCACGTTTCAACAATTTTTTCATAGTTCAACCTGCGTTCTCCTCTTTCTTTCTCCATCGCCATGTGTATACACAGAAAAACTGGCGCCGAGCTGTGAGCCGTGCTCGTTGAGAGCATGATTTTTAGGTTCGTTCATGCGCAAGAAAAAGCCGTGCATGAGCAGCAGCGTCCCAACGCGGCAGACGCACGGCACTTATTGACGAAATTGCTTAATTTCTAACTCGCTTGAAAACCTCCTAAACCTACTTAAAAAAAATATGTGACCTATTATTTCGATTGGAAATTTCCTCAGCTTTCTGATGGTGTGCTTAAAATTTCCGCAAAATCTATTTTTCTCCGGAAAATTAAAAAAAAAAACTTTTAACATTAAATATATTTAAAAGCGTAATTTTAAGATTTTTTATAATAGTCTAGATTGAAAGCTAAGGAAATTTCCCATCGATATGCAAGTTTTCATAGTGTGAAAATAATGACGGATGGACCTAACAGCAGGCGATTAACTTATAAACATTATTTTTTATTTCTAGTGACTGTGTGGTGTGCATAAGTGAACATAATGTTGGGCTACCAGTACGAAAAGGAATCCTATTTCAATATGGACGTTACTAGGGACGTTACTAGGGACGAGTGCAGTGATAGCGACAGCTACGCTTACGAACAAGAACAACACGTTGATCAAGGAAAGCAATTAAAGGTTTTAAAAAAGGGATGGCTAGACCGACTGCTTGCATGGCCTAAAGCTATATTTAGATTACGTCTCCAAGACCTAATACCAGACGAAGAAATCGATCATTTTCTGTGGGAGGCTGTGATGAATAGCTTCAAAAGCAACAATTCGTATGCAGGAGAATCTGCAATCAAATTTTTAGTCGAAAATGATTTCAAGAACAGGCCTAAAGTTGGTAAGGACGGCAAGCCTTTGTTGCATTACAAAACGCAAATTCATCATATGGTTGGAAACAGTGATAATAAGTGGCCTAAAATGATTCGTGGGCTTTTTAAAATCTTTGATAGATGTGACGTGAATTACACCGACGAATCCGGTTTTACGCATTTCCATATAGCCTGCCAGTATGGCATTGAACATGTGGTTGAGAAGTTTCTCGAACTCGGTCAAGATCCCAATTGCCCTGGATTCGTGTTAGGTTATTCGCCACTATTTTTGGCTGTAAAGAACGGGCATTTGAAGGTGGCCTCGTTGCTGTTGAGAAACGGCGCGGATCCAAATTTATCTGATTTTCAAGGATGGACACCACTGCACATTATTTGCTTTGAGGAAAAAACGTGGCTACGCTTAAATACTGTGGGAAAAAAATCGTACGATGAAATTTTAGAGGAGTTCATAGAAAAGAGATGGGACGAAGACCTTGAAAGGATGCAAGCCGATGCTTGGACCGAATTGGCCGACATGAATGCCGTTAACGCGGCTCTGATCGACTACAAAAGTGCAGCGATCGAATTGTTGCTGAGACACGGAGCCAATCCGAATTTGACTAATCATCGGGGAGCGACTCCTTTGCACATTATGTGCGAGAAAAGGGGATACAGAGATTGCAGCGCGATCGATTCATTTTTCCGCAGCAACGACGAAAATCGTCAGTTGGAAATTGATGCTCAGGACCAGTTGGGCAACACACCATTAAACTGGGCTGTGATTCGCGGTCACACAAACATGGCCACAATGCTGCTGGCGAGAGGCGCCGATCCAAGGTTGGCTAACAACATAGGATGGACACCTTTGCATTTTATTTGCAGTACACTTTACGATGATGACTTTACGGAGTTGTTTTTTAAGATCTGCGATGAAAAACATCGGCTGGTGCTGGTCAATGCTCAGGATGAGAAGGGTCAAACGCCGCTAAGCATAGCTCTGAACAGTAGAAGCAAGAAAGCGGCTGAATTGCTGCTGAGAAATGGCTCCGATCCGAATTTGGCAAATATATTCGGACAAACGCCTCTCCACGTGATTTGCCAGGGATATCACGATGACGACGACTTGCTCAATCTATTTTTCAACATCAACAACGAAATTCATCAGGTCGTGCAAGTCGATGCCCAGGATCAAGATGGCAACACCAATACACGTAGCTCTGATCCGCAACAACAAGAAAATATTGGAATCGTTGATCAAAAATGGCGCCAATCCGAATTTGGCCAACAATTTAGGATTTACTGCTTTACATATTATTTGTCAGAGTTCCGACGACGAGGATGACACAGCGAAGATCTTCTTCAAAATAACCAAGGACTGTCATAAATCAGTACAGGTCGACGCTCGGGACAATTTGGATCAGACGCCGATGCAGCTGGCTTCGTTACGTAGCCGCAGAAACTTGATCGAACTGCTGTTGAGAAAAGGTGCGCAACCGATTATAGATGACACTTTCGTCTCAATTGACGAAGAAGATTACTTTGAAGATGACTTCGTCGTAACCTATTACAACGAGGCTGCAGTTCGGAAAGAAGCAGAGGTCGAGTTGATATCGCGCGACGATGCGAACGCAGAAACAGTCGAGATGACATCGCGCGATGATGCGAATGCAGAAACAGTTGAGATGATACCGCGTGATGTTGCGAATGTAGAAGCGGTCGAGTTGGTACCGCGTGATGTTACGAATGCAAATACGCTGCGTCAATTATTGGCATATTCAAGTCAAAGCTCCATGAAATGGTCCATGTTGAAAATTTTGTATATTTGTATACTGTTGGACATTTTGTGTATTTTTATACTTTTTTTAATCAATTATTTCTTCTCACTTTTAAAATCTGACGTAACTTTTTTATCAGAAATTTTTAACTGAGTCTTTCGAGTATGTTGCAGTTGATTTTTTTTAGAACTCTTATTTTAAAAGTATAGAGGAATTAATCGTACACGATTCAAATAAAAAAAATGTAAAAAAAGTTTCGTTAATTAAAAATTAAATTAAACAAAAGTTGAAAGAGTTTCGATTTTCTGATTGATGAGATATCTTATTGATGATTTAATTTGAAAAAATACATAAATAAAAATCATTTTAATAAAGTAGAAGTTCAAAAGAGGAACTTTTTGTTGGAACAAAATTCAACCTAAATTACCGATCAAATTTTTGAGAAAACCCAAATTAAATTCTATGCATGTAACATTGCCAGAGATTGTATTAAATTGTAAAATTTCATCCAATAGAATAATAAATAAACTTTTTAAAAAACTTTTAAAACTTTTAAACAGCCTGATCTATCAAAATCAAAAGTTATCAGCCAATAGTTATCAAATCTCGGTGATGAAATATCGATAGAAAAGTCGATACGAAAAAACCAACTCTTTGATTGACTGATACTTGCAATACAAGAAAAATTTTAGATAAAAAAAATAAAGTACACATAAATAATCTTGAAATTAATCGCAGATAGTTTTATTAGATTTTATTGATCACCTTTTGAATTGGCGTTCTTGACCAACGATCGGTTGAATGACTATATTACCAATGGATCATGGTTACGAATTTGATCAATTTTAGGTAAAAAAGTTTGGAAGCGAAGTTCCATGCATTTGGTAAGTAAGTGGCCGCTTAAATACTATATATTATAATCAATGCACACACGCGTACCTGTATGGATTGCCTAGCCGGTGGCTGAGGCGGCGGTCTGGCCCCGACGATGGCCAAGTAGTCGACCAGCCGCGGGCACAGAAACTTCTTTTGCATGTCCATGTTGACGGCGCGAGTCGATGTCTTGCCTTCGTGCAACGACTCTCACGCGCGAGCTTACAAGACAATGCGAATCGAGCTCGGGGAACGACGTCACCGCGTTCCTCTCCTCGACGGCGTGAAAGTCGTGGCTGCCACTGGCCGCAAAATAGCGCAGCAGCTCGTGCGGACGTCTTCGTAGCTCGTTGGCCTCGGCGACTCGCTCATCGTGACTGCACGAGTTGATTCTGATGCATCGCCGCGCGTCGTCGTCGTCGTCGTCGTGCGTGTACCGCGATGCGCCGCTTTTTCACCTGTGTACACACGAAATACAAGATAAATTAGTATAAAGTTGCACCGAGAGGTAGTCCGGCTGTGCGTGTGTCATGCCGACTCAAAACAGCTACATACGCTCGAGTTCATTGCGTCCTCGCTCGATTCTATACACCGTCAAAGTAGAATTCGTAATTCCTCTATTAAATGTTTGACTTGTTTTGAATTCGATAACGCTAAAAGTTTATACCTACATATAATTGCATTATGCTACGTCTACTCTGCTCTCGAAAACTTTGCTTTGTAGAAATTGATCACATTCAATTTTTCCTCGTCTTTAGTTATACTGTTGAAGTAAAACTTAAACTTAATGCAGATTCAATCTAAAATCAGATATTAAATCGAAACTGACTTTTATTCAAGGTAATTTCATATAAAATATTCGTCGAAAAATCAATGTACGAGTTCTGATTTATTTTTTGCATCAATTGTTAAAAAAAATGTATTAAATTCAATCAAAATTAATGTTAGACATTGCCGCTAGATGGCAAGTACCTTTTTCTATAAATCTGCAAGTGGTTAAGTAAAAATAATTATGTATAAATAAACTAATAAATTGTTCGTATTTAATCGAATAGTACTTTTCCAAGGAAAGCTGAATGCATAATCGTTTTTTATTAGATTCGCGATTAAATGCGGGTATGTATTCTCTTGGAAACGCACGAAAAATTGTTTTATCATACCTAACTGAAGAGGAACATCGAAACGATGATTTCCTCGTTCAGTCTTAATTAATTAATTTAATTATTGTACACTGAACGAAAAATATGACCTCGGACCGAGCTCGAGCCGACGAGTTCTGAACCTCAGATGAGCCGATTTTGGCATTCAATAACGTTGTTGCGGTAACAATTCAAATGCGCTGCAGTTAGATTCGTTTCTAAGAGTAATCATTAATGATTCTGTAATTAAATTAAAGTTTAATTTAATGGATGATTTACAATACAAAGACCGCAAATTAACAACTGATGAAATTTGAATTAGATTTAAAGAATTTTACATAAAATTTAGTTTGATACAATTAAAAAAAACTCTCTTGATTCAATTGGAATCTCATTAATTTTTTTCCTGCTTCTACTTGAAATTAAATTCTTCTCTACTGTATGTGTAAAAAAACGTTCTTCCACTGTCACATTTACTTTGATGTAAATAATTTCAACGGTGTGCATAAATATGAAGTAAACGCAAGCGTATAAAGACGCGAGCGATCATAAACTCGCTACGTTCGTAATTGTAATATAATTGCAATACACACAAAGGGCTGCAATTCCGATGTCGGGTGTGCGATATCGAAAATTAAGCGGGTGCAATAATTCGAGTTTATAATGTTCTCGTCAACGCGCAATTAACGCGCTCGCACACCTTCTGCGCGCGTATGTATATAGGTTCATATACACATCCTGTAAGCTGCTCATGGGGTAGCTTGGTAATATGTATATACGAGAGCGCAACAGCTTTTATTAATGAAAGCGACGAAGCGACGATAATTCGATGGCAGCAGCAGCTATATGCAATCACGAAATATAAATCCTTCGATAAACCGCCCGAGCGAGTTCGTATAATAAATATAGTATATACACAGAACCAGAGGTTTGATTAAAAAATTCACGCGTTATAGCTATATACAGCATCTAATACCACACGATACGCGCGCGTATACGCATACAATAATAATAGTAGTAGCAGCAGCAGCAGCAGTCGTTGTTTTATCAAGGCGTACGTCGAGTGCATTAACTCCTGTGTACACTTTGGAAACGTGATCAGGCCGCGCCAAGATATATACGAATATATATGCCTTGTATGCATTAACGCCTGGACACGTATAATAATGTACACAGGTACACGTACGCCGCCAACGACGACGTTATTATAATGTGCATTCGCGAACGCAGTGCACACTCGTGTATAACGTAATCAGCTTTGCTGTATTCCTGCGGTATGTATACGCAGCACACAGATAGCAGCTGCGAGAGTTCGCCCGTTTTCTGCACGAGAAAATATGTATACCCAATTTTTTTTTTTTTTTTTTGTTCCAAACAGCTTTCCCGCTCTCTCCTTGAGCTCCAGTTCAGCCTCAGGGAAATTGCAGAATCCGTATATCACACCGATGTGTGTATAATATGAAAATAACATATATGAATGTAAATTATTCGGAGGGTCACGAGCAGAAAAATATACGTGTGCTGTGCTAAACGCGATTAGTTTTTACGGCGCGTCGTCGCGGGTCGAGCTTCTTGTGCTGCTCTGCTGCTGTCAAGGTCGACGTCGCGCACACACGCACATACATGCACATACATGCAGGGGGGGAGGGAGGAAAGTAACAGAGCATCTCCCTGCACTCGCGTGTGTGTACGCGTTCGATCCTCCTCCACCTCCTCCTCTTCCAGCCGGAAGGCTACATAAGTATATATATAATACGTATATAATTCCGCGGCTGGTTCACTTTTTTTGGATTCAGTCCAATTTCGAGCTCGAGCTGTATCTCCGCGTGGTCGAGGACTCGCGTCTCCGCAATTCGTTTATAAATCCCAACCCTCTCTTTGTCTCCCGAAGAGATTTACGCGCGGAATGAATCGCGATTGCTTTGGACTTGCGCGGCGGCGGTGACGGAGATTCGCCCACCCCTTTTGAAAGTCAACTTTCGCGACTTCTCGCGCGATGTAATTCATGAAGCCTCGTGCGGCAAGTGTCTAGCAGAATTTCAGCTAGCCAACTTTACTCGCATGAATTTGGCTCGTAAATTTTCCTTTCGTTAGAGCTTATCGAAAATCTAGATAGCCCATCGAGTTGATAGCTATAAAATATATTATATTTTCTGAAAATCAAATGTGCTCGCATCGACGTCATTGTCGAGCTGATGCATTAGCGCGATGCAGCCATGCTCTCTCTCTCTTTCTCTCGCAAACGATTGGATTCGACGCGCGACACCTGCGCAAAACCGACCTGAAACCGTATCACATAATGAGCCATTGAGGTTTTCCACTTCCTCCCCTCCTCCCTTCTCGTCATCTATGACGTAATAATTGCATCATTGCTCGCTGATGCAGCGTCGTTAATCTTCATCCTCGATGTATAGATTGCATTTTGCAGATTTATTAATATTAATATGATTATCAAGGGTGGCGCGGTTATTTATTAATATACAATATTATAGAATTTCGATTTCGTTCATTGATTTTTCGAGCCGATGTAAAGATCGCGTTGCACACAGCAACGACGACCACGCTGCTAATGAGATTTCCTCACACGTGTGTGGCACACATTATACATCCAGGTAGTGTACACGCGCGTAAACTATTCATCGATTTACAGCAAACGCACTGCAGCAGCAGCACAATGACAATGTTTCCTGCGTATATAAAAAGCATCGTAAAGCACTCGAGCACTCATAATGGGCGAGTACAGCGAACAATCGACTCTCTCGTATATACAGCAACGACAATTCGCGCAAAACATAATATTTTTCTCTCGCGCGAAAGTTTCGCGCGCGCTCGTTGTATACATATTACGCGAAGGTTAAGCGGCAGCCGCGCACCCCTTCCGCGTGGCAATGTAAAAAAGATCGCTGTAGCGCGTATTATATGCACAGCCCCCGAGGATGCTTGCAACAGCTCTGCTACATAGCAGTGATGCATATATATACGTATCATTGTTATTATATCTATACACATGCAGCGGAGGGAGAGCAGGTTAACCTTCGAGCTTACTCTTCGCGCGCGCACTTTCGTGTGTACATAGACGAAAAGTGCAGGCGAAGGACACGGACGCTCGCTGTGCTGGTGTACGCGTATGAATGTGTTTGTGTGTGTGTGTGTGTGTGTAGCTCGATGGCCAGTCACAATAACACTAGCGTATACGTACAAGTTGAAGATTACTACTATAACTATAACTAATACTACCTACTACTACTATTGCTGCTGCTGCTGCTGCTACTACTACTACTACTACTACAGACGCATATATAGCGGCCCGACAAATCGATCATCCAGAAAACCAGACTCGCGCGCGTCCCAAATTCAGCTGTGTGGCGCTAAGGTCAAGGTACGACTTGCACACACACACACACACATACACATCCGAGCTTTTAGTATTCTCTCTAGGCTAAAAGCTCGACGCCTGCATATGCATAAACGCGTTGTGTATGTTTAAGCGTTTATAATATCAATAATAATAATGTATGTAGGGCAGACGGGCTATCCTGAGTGAACCGGACGCGCGGTGCATTTACCTTGAAGGTACAGATTTTCAATGATTTATTCGTACGTTTTTTTTCTCTTATTTTTTCTAATTTTTTGTAATGTATATAATAAGTATCAAATTCCAGCTCGATTGCGTTGTTCGCTGCGTGGCCACGTACAACATATATATTATAAAATACTCGAGGGCCGATTAAATGTCGCTATTTCTGCTGCAGAGAGATAGGGGGCAAAAGAGCAATTTTCAGCGTATTATACGAAAGCGGGAGAGCTTATACCAAGTACACGGTTTAAATTTTCTTTATATTTTCTCAAGCGAGCTGCCCCCGTCTCCCCCCCCGCGTTTTTGCCATGCGGGTAATCCTTTCTTTATTGCCCGCCCGCGTATATATGTCGATGCGCAAAGAATGAGGTAGCGATTTATCATTTTTTTTTCATTTTTTTTATCCTGGCACAGGAAATGCGTAGAAGATTGCGTGAAAACTATAATAACGCTGGTCTAATTCGCGCTTGAATCGAAGCTTTTTATTTGTCGAATACGAGCACGCGCCTATATTGATATCGTTGTACGTTTATATAGTAAAATTGTTGCAACACTCGAGTTTGTTCGTGTATTATACATAGCAAAATATGTTTAGTTAACGCACGCATACAAAACGCGCGTAGTATGCAACTCACGCACACCACGGCTAAAAGTCAACTTTAGTAGTGCTGTATAATATGTAACACGTTCAATAGCATGTAACGCGCGTATACATATGATATAGCTGCCGCCGCGGTGCGTGCCGTGCCGTGCTCGTATATACATGGTATGGCGCAGCCGAGCTTTTGAACTAATAAAAGCTTTGTTCGAGATCGTGTATTGTACGCGCTCACGTCCTCGCGCGATCTAGAGACTCGAAATAACGTACGCAGCCGACGCTCGAGCTGGTATAAATGAAGTTCGAAACGAATGCGGTTGATAGATGACAAAACAAAAACCAATGATAATCGCATAACGCGCCGTTAAAATACCCAAGTGCGGATATCAAATCGATGGACATGAACGAGTACGCGCTGAATTCGACGCGCGTGACTGTTTTCGTTTGCCTGCAGCTCTTCGTGCGTTACACACCGTTTACACGCGAAAAATCTCGTTACTTTTTATCCTATACGCCAATATAATAGATCGTTGCGTCCTTCGAGTCAGCATCTTACACGAGGCATTACTCATCCGTCTCAGGTGTTTTCTCGTGAGATTTCTTTATACGGCACGGTGCGAGAAAAATTACACGTTCAATTTTTGCGATTTTTTATGCATTATATACGAGCACTACATACAACCCATGAAAATAAACTTAGTTGAAAATATTAGAAAAACAATTCTACAGATAACTTTACTACTTTATATTTTAATTGATATAACAAAACCTTGAGATTTTCACTTGGGGATTTGAAAGTGACATCTAGAGGTAGAAATTAAAAATATTCAGAACGTCGCGTAGACTCGTATTAGCTTATATCAAAACACAAATGAGTATAATAACGTACTATAACAGAAATTGTCTGACTTTGAATCGAAAATAGTCGATCTCGAAATAAGATCAGAAAAAGATCAAATTTAACAAAATCTATTTGCAACGCCCTTCGGGCAACTAAAAACTTCTCGTATACGACTTGAATATCTGATAACAATTTTAATGATTGATTTTTTCATTAATAACAAGTTGTTATAAATTATTAATATGTTATTTGCGGGAGTAATAATATAGCTATATCTACACTTCAAATCCAAAAGTGTAAAATCTGTTATTAAATGTAAGATATCTGCACAAAATTCACTTTTAAAAGGCTATATCCAAGTAGGTATTACTTTTAGAAGAACTGTGAGGAATCAAAATTAACTTCTGTGCAAATGTGACATTTCAAGAGAAAAATCTTATTGAAAAATATTTTTTTTATGATTTTAAAGCTAAAAAAGATACTTTATTGGATAAAATCATCAATCAATCAATTTTTACATGTCAACATAAAATATCAAATTTCGATTATTTCCGCTTACTCTGCAACTAACTAATAATGACTTTAGAAAACCTGCAATTCTGTCGCAACCCTGAAAACTAGCTTACACAACAATAACAATACTCACGACTTTTTTAAAAAGAATAATTAAGAGAAGATATATACACTATCTAACCACTTGTGCGCGCCCCATCGCACCAGAAAAGTGTACGTACAGTTTCATTTATTAAAAAGTCGACGAGAATCGCGAGCTCCATGATCTCTTCGCGCGAGACTAATACAAAAAAGTTCATTACATTAAAAGCGTCGCGTCGTCCGTCACGGCAAAGGCCGGGCCATGATCCAGAGACAGAGAAAAGGGATGAAAATGTTTCGCGCGCGCGCGAGAGCACGCGTAATATATACGCGAGGTCACCGAAAGCGAAAACTCGGTCTCGTTATAAACGACGAGTGTGTATTATATATCTGTCGCCACTGCTGCTGCTGATATGCAAAAACTTTCTCTTTCGAGAAAACGCGCGCGCGCGCCTGGAAGCAACAGCTTACGAGGAATAAAAAAAAGAATGAAATAAAATAAAAAAAGAAGTATAGCGCACTGCGAGTTTGACGAGACTTACATTACACGCCCCATTGACGCGCGTCGCGACTGTATAATGGAAGGGAGAGAGAGCTTTTTTTTAAATAATGCACGAGCATTTGAAATTGTAATGGTCGCGATGGACTACTTCTGTCGCTGATGCTTTCAAATTGCCACTGGCTGCAGAGATAATCGAGAACTTGATTGAACTTTTATGGGGCAAAGGTGCATCGTGCAGTACCGATATACATGTATACGATATACCACGAGCTTTTTGAATTGGGCGCGGTGTATAATATATACGCGAGAGAGCTTGCAAAGTTCTCGCGTTTCATCGTCGCTTACACACACACACACAGACGGACAGACGGACGGACAGACAGACAGCCGCGTAAAGCGATCCAAGATACTTTCGCCTTTGGGCCAAAGGGTGAACGAACAGTATACAATAACGCGGCGCGAGTATAGGATTCGTTCGGTCGATCGATGGTACACGCGCGTGTACACGTACCCGCGAATTTCGTCGTTCTCCATCTACGTGTATATATATACGGAATTACAGCGTTCATATGTGCGACGATCGATCGTCGCTCGACGTTGTTATACATCTACATAATACGAACGCGGCTGAACACGTGCCGTGCTGCTCGCAATTGCGAGTAGTTAATACAAAGGCAGCGCCACGCACACGTGCTAATTATATTTTTAAATGCTTTTATGTGTTGTGTCAACGTATTTGCACGGAAAGCAGCGCGCGAACAACGCCTGGCAAGTACGGCGATGAGTGTTTAAACAAAACAAAAAAAGTCGCTGCACCGCTCCGACTTGGTCGATAAGCGCGTATAATAATAATAACAATAGGTATATGTGTTACAGAGAAGTCAACGGTTTTTGGAGCGTTTGGGTGATAAGCGCGCTCGCACTCGAATGCGAGCTTCATATAGAACCCGCATCGAAGAAGGAAAGAGAGAGAGAGCGAGAGTTTCGCCAAGTATATGCAGTTGCAGTCGTAAAGCAAAAGTTTATGTAACTTATTTGTGGATACGAATTGAATTAATTTACGATCCAATATGGTGTCCACCATACATTTCATCACTATACTGGGTCCTTAAATGTAAATGTTTTGATACTTTGATCGCGCGTTTACATTTTAATCGACTAAGACATCTATCGGTTGCAATTGAATTTATAGTCACGTCTCTCTCGAAGACCCACATCGACCTTTACGACGTAAGTCAGTATTATTATACAAATCGAGATGAACTTTTTTCGCTCAAATGAGGCTGTACGTCATGCTTCGATTGTGGCTTGCATAAATTCCACTTACGGCATAAGATTGACACGACTACATTACAATTTAAAGATGAGAATTCTAGAGTCCGGAATCGAATACTATACGTAATCGAAAAATGACTCAAAATGTCCTGAGCTATCAGAGAACTTTCGAAGAGCGATCGATGAGAAGACGAAAAGAATTAAAAAAGTAAAATTTGCACAAAGGACGCTAATAATAGCCGCGCGTGCATCGAGTCGAGCTCCAAATTGTGTAATCAACGACCTTGGGCCGGGACTGCCGAATGCGCGAACTATATCCCCCCCTGCATCCATCGCTTATATACGCCAAATGGTCAGGCTGCTATATCAATCTCATGCTCCGACGGCGATAAAAGCTGTGCGCGTGTGTGTACATTTCGGAACGTCCGGGCACAATTGCTGCGAGTGGCTAGGCTCTCGTTACACGCGGTGTAGCATATACCTAATTATCGATTTTTCGTAAGCGAGCCGAGCCGCGCGTAATCAAAAAAGTCGAAAAAAATTTTTAAAATTCGGCTTGGTAGCAGGAAACGTAGTTTAGATTCGCAACGGTTCTCTCTCTCTCTCTCTCTCTCTCGTATTTCCGTCGCAATATAAGAGACACGAATTTCGACGAACACGAGACAGTGTTACGAGATAAAAAAAAAAAGCTCTCTCTCTCTCTCGCGTATACAGAATCTGTCGAATATACTATATACGTACCATCTACATGGAAAATCGAATGAATCTCGGCAAAAAAAAAGGAGGCAAGGAGGAAGAAACGTCACGCATCGCTCGTCGCCTCGTACGTCTTTTCGTATAATAAAATACCTACATAGAGTACAGAGCGAGAGAGAGAGAGAGAGAGAGAGGAATGCTCCGATGCGAGGATCGCACGAGGGCTCGTTTCCGATAAAAGTTATTGCAATACGCGGTGTACGACAATCTATATAAAAGCAATACCATAGACGAGATATATATATAAATCGATCCTCCCTCATCGCTATCTCTTATACACGTACACACGTAGGCTCCGATATCTGGCCGTATGAATTGGCCTACATATATACAAAAGCTCGAGATCGCTATACGGCGTGCGCCTTTCGGAGCGAAAAGTTTTTAGCCCTATATCTCGCTCTCTCTCTCTCTCTGACCCCATACACAGCAGTAGCACAGTGACACGGATATTAAGCTCATCTCTCTCTCTCTCTCTCTCTCTCGGTGGTATATTGCGTGTGTATACAGTAGGCCATGGGGTAAGGGGAGAAGGAATGTGCGTTGTGTGTGTGTGGTATACATATAGGCAGCCGCAGCAGTAGTCCTCCCCCGCGCGTTTATCGCATGCCTAGTATATTACTACTACTGCCTATTGCTGCTGCTGCGTAACAATGCGAACAGGATTCTGATATGTATGTGTATGTGTGTGTGTGTGTGTGATACTAGATACGAGTGGAGTGCCACGTACCATCCATATAGGTATATATATAACGAACCCAACGTACGTGTACGTGCTTATGGAGTGCCTTTACTGCGGAGAGACGTAGTAGCCCGAGTCCTCCACATAGATGTATACGTTAATATGTATGTGTACAAGTGTGTGTTTGTGTGTGAGTGAGTGAGTAGTGACGACGACGACTATATAGACGACGACGTTGGAGTGCAACGCAGAGAGAGAGAGAGGCGAGAGCAAAGAGGGGTGCAGGCAGGCGCGCGCCAGCAAACCAACCAGCCTGTAGTCAGCCAGTCAGCAGCAGTAGAAGCAGCAGCGGCAACGGTGGCGGCGGCGGCGTCGAGTGAATCGATATCGGCTCTAGGTGGGCACCCTGCACCGCTGCTGCTGCTTCTGCTATATCACGTATATACCTACTGGCCGTAGTACTGCACTGTATATGCGTGCGTATACACCTCAAAGTTTGTTGCAGCGATTCTTATATATATGTATATATACAGTATAGGTATGCGCGCACTCTCGCACACCTTATTATTCATTATGTAGGTAGCTTTGACCGCACACAGCTCGAGCTGCGATATTACAGTCGACTAAAAATGTACGATGATAAGGCCCTCGTGTGATTTGAAGCAAGTGTTCAGGAGTAAAAAAGTTTGAACGCGAGTCTGCACGAAAACGAACCGTGCCGCGTGCAGCAACTGTCACGGCGACAGTATACTTCGAGTCCCTGTCCCTGCACGAGCAGATATTATATATATACGTCAACGCATCGTGTCAATGTTACAATATATAGAGAGCATTTATAACATACACATGATGATATCCAATTACGAGCGTCCGCGACATTGTCTCGCGTCCGGGGTCGCTCTCGTTCGTTACGATTTTTTTTTCAATCTTTTTTTTTGCAGCCGCGATAAAAAAGACTTGCTTTCTTCTTTCTCGTCTACCCCTTCGTGCACAATAAGTTACACACACACACACACGTTTACAAGCCGGACACAGTATATAATAATAGCGCGCGAACGTGTTTGTGTGCTTATGTACCATCCTACACCGATGCGAAGTTCATCGCAATCGTGTGCCGCGAGAAAGGGCGCAGTTTTTTTTACCGAACGTGTATATAATATACAACACAACAGAGCTACACTTACCGACAAGGAAAAAGAAGTCGAGTCGCGAGGCGCTTCGGATGTGTCGTCCTCGCTTGCTCCAATACAATAATCGGTTCAAGCGCCAATCGCACCTGCAGCAGTAGTAGTACAAGCGGCCGATGACATTTCTCCTGTCTCTCTCTCTCTCTGCACGCGAACTATGGCATTGCGCGCACTGATTACGACGATATTCGCGAGCTTACTCGAGGCCACGATATCTATATATTAGAACTGACTGCGTATTTTTTACAATATAATACAATATCTTTTAACGCGTAATGTCGTATGCAGCACAGTTGTTGCGTCGCGGGTCGCGCGCGCCGGAGCGAGCAGCTATCTCGGGCAGCTTTCAGCAGCGAACTGGGAAGCGGTGGCGGCGGCGACGACGACGGTGGTGGTAGTAGTAGTAGTAGTAGTCGTGGCGCAGCGAAGCTCTCCTGCGGCAGCGCAAAAACTGCCGTACACATACTCCCTAGTCCCTAGTAGTAGAGATACGTAGTGCCAGTAGTAGTAGTAGTAGTAGTAGTAGTAAGAGTTTCGTATATAGTGGCAGAATAGTCGATGACGGCGCGTGCGCCCTTTACACCTTGACCATTGTTGCCGTGTGTATATATATAGAGCTAACAGCAACGTTTTGCACACTGATATCAGAATCGTATCGGACGGTTCGTTCGCGCGGAGCTGCTAGCGCCCCCTCTCATAGTTATTGAGAAATTATATTATTATTTTTGAATTAAATGTGACACTTGATGCATTCGATACTTCCTGTATGAGTAATTCCTCCATCTCTTTACAATTAAAAAGTTTAAAAAAGTTGACACAACAATTTTCACATATCCTACATTGAAATTCGATTTTTTCTTATTATTTATGAAAGGTATAAACCAAAAAAGTGCCGTTACTCCTTTTCATACGCAGTCTTCTTTGGAATTACAATTTTTTAATTTTTAACGCGTTAGAAAAGGAAGTTTTTTCATTGTATATTTTGCATCTAGGGAGTGAAAAACTTTAAAGCTCGGCTTCGTCTCGGCTGATAAATGGCACGTGCTCCAAGAGTATCCTTTTTCGTTACAAGGGTACAAATACAGTTTTTTTTTGTGCCCAGCTCAAAGTAATATTTTCATTCTGCCTCGGTGAGAGCAGAATGTTACTTCAAGTTAAGGGTGGTACAAAAAATCGATTTTCAACTTCACGATATTGCTCGAAAGTCTTAGCTTGAAATGGCTCGATGAAAAAGTAATATGCCTAAAAATGTCAAATAAAGATTCTGGAAATTTTCTCAAAGGTGTCCGAATAAAAACGACGAGCTGTATATGAACTTGTTAGATAGAGCAGTTAGGCCTATTACTTATGCAGAATGATTGGAATAATATACCTTATATAATATTCTGAATTCCATATTAATTATCGAAATAAAGTCAGGAAATCCAAATACCCTCTCGCACATATCGCAAGCGTAATCTTTGCGACCTTCGTGGACTGTTCTTATGTGCAAGAGCCATTTTGATTTTTGTCCAAATTTCTTCTCGCACTTGTCACATGCGTAATCTTTGCAACCCTCATGAACTGTTCTTAAGTGCAAAAGCAAATTCCTTTTTTGTCCAAATTTCTTCTCGCAATTGTCACATGAGTAAACTCTAAGAATTTTGAAGGAGAAATCTTCCCGACCATCATGTACGGTCTTTATGTGCAAGAGCAATCCATGTTTAGTATGAAATCTTTTCGCGCACATTTCACATAAGTAGTCTTTGAAAACTTCGTGGAATATTTTATTGTGCTTGAGTAAAGTTGATTTATTTTCAAATTTCCTCTCGCACTTGTTGCATGTGAAATCTTCACAATCTTTATGTACAAATTTTTGGTGCATGGACAAACTCGATTGTTTCACAAATTTCTTCTCACATCTGTCGCATGCAAAATCTTTGAGACTTTTGTGAACTGATATTTGGTGTTTACTCAAATGACTTCTAAACTCAAATTTCTCTTCGCAATCGTCGCAAGCGAAATCTTTTAGTTCACTGTGAATCGTGTTTCGGTGGGTTATCATGCTCGATTTTAGCGTGAATGCATTCTGATAAATATCACAAACGTATTTTTTTTCGCCTGAAACAACAATGTATTTTTCGTTCAAATTTTTTTTGGAGACAACTTCATCGGGTTTCTTTTCACTTTTATCCATTTTGAAGCTCAAAATAAACGATGGCTAAAATAAACTTATCTTTTGGTATTATTGCTTCCTCATAGAGGAAGCTCTGTGATAGGCTCGAAAACGAGATTTTGAACCAGACCTCGTAGGACAATTTGGTTTACATATTTGTAAACTAGATTGAATTCTCAACAAATGTCCGTATGTATGTATGTGTGTGTGTGTGTGTGTGTGTGTGTGTGTGTGTGTGTGTGTGTGTGTGTGTGTGTGTGTGTGTGTGTGTGTGTGTATGTACGTATGTCCGAAGCAAAATCTCGAAAATGTTATGGTAGATTGTATAAATTTCAATTGCATTCATTGTCGTTTGTAGTAATAATGAGGCCAGAAAAAGGTTTTTGGCGATACACGGAAAAAAAAATTTTTTTTCGATTTTTTGAATTTTTTTTTTGTAAATTTGAAAAAAAAATTTTTTTTCATTTTTTCACGTATAATTGCCGGAATTATCTCAATTTTTGTTGTCATCATGAGAGCAGAGCAGTCAAGTTTTAATTTAAGACCAAATAGATAGAAAACGGGACTTAAAAATTGATCGTCGTTACAAACGTACAAGTATATTTCGCGTGCGTGCGGCTAAAAATAAGATCAAGCGCGCGTACAGCGACAATGTGCCAGGCCATTACTTTTTTTTAAAAATTTTTCATAGATTTTTAAATTTATTAGTATCCACTATTAGGTTAATATTTATTATAATACAATAAAAATTAGAATGAGGAAGCACTTTGCCAATAACTTGGCAGCGGTTTTACTTGTTTCATCGGGAAAGACAACATTCAAATTAATTTGATTTTACTATAAACATGATCAGTATAGGTTGAGAGACTACGTCAAAATCGTTAATATCGTTATTGTTACAATAAAGGCACCTAAAGACGTTAATTGTTTACAATTAAGGCTGGTCCTGATTTATCTTTTTTTAAATTGTTCTTACAATGTTTGAACTTATTTAAAATTTTATCTTAGCGATGTATTCCTTCGAGGAATTTTTGGCCATTTCAAACTATATACTTCTTTCCGCGGGTTCAGCAGTTTCCAAAATCCATGCGCGCGATCTCTCGACTACGATCGCGAAAAGAAAAAACATCTGTTAAAATCACGATTAGATTCCGAGATAAACTCTCCACCGTGTAAATTTACGATTCGCTCGATTTCACCGCAGTGTTACATCGCGATAATAGACATTTTCGGCAGCTCGCTCGAGTAATAGTATCTGATGATAAGCCGTAGTGAGAGACCGCACACGTCAATCGATGAAATATGTGTTCGTTTCATCGATCAACCGGGTTTCCTCATATTATACGTAAATTTGATAAACTACACTTTTAGAACTTTTCTCCTAATGCGCGCGCGAGAGCTCCACGATAAGCGAACTTTTCAATTATAATATTCATTGACGCAGAGCCTTTGCAATTTAATGGAGAGAGAGAGAGAGAGAAAGAGGAGAGAAGAGCTGCTGCCGCTGAAACATATCGGGTGTATTATAATGAGCGAAGCAAAGCAAAGCAAAGCAGAAAAAAAAGCAGAAAAAGGAAACGACCTTGTAACCGAGTGTCGATTTCTTGGATTAAAGCGCACGTTCTGAATTGCCGAGGCATTTTTTTCCACCTTGCTTCCACGTTTATGTTATAGGCACGCGTAACCCTATACGCAAAAGGGGCGCGTTTATTAATAATTTCCCAAGCAAAAGCACTTTTATAACGCGCGTTAACAACTCGATAAGCTCTCGCGATGATGATATAACTGGGCGCTCTTTGAGATATCGCGCGCCGCCAGCAAAGCAGTAGTATACCTAGTCGGCTGCCGCTCTCGGCACTTATTGAATTTCCGAACCCTTGAGAGCTTTTTTCTTTTCCTTCTTCTTCGAGCCTGTCTTTTTTTTTCTTCCTCTTCTTGTTCGTACCCGTCACTCGGGGCGGCGCGAGTGCCTACGCGTACGCGTACGGCAGATGCGCGCTTATTTAACGCGGCGTCGCGTGTCGAGTCACTTTGCAACGTTAATTAATTTTCCCCTCGCTCGACTTTCTTCGTCGGTCCGGAGCTGAAGCGTCGGCAACGTTGCAAAAGGAGCTGCAGCTCTCGAGCTCGAGCTGCTCGCGCATATATTACATTAAATGCCGACCGCTGCGTATATCCGTATTTATTTACGATAGGATAATTTCAAAGTTCCGCAGGTGAGCTCGCGCGGAATATAACAAAAGCTCTCTACCCGTAAGCATCTTTCGCCTTCCATTATAAGCTTCCTTGTGCGTATTTTGCGTTTCTCGCTACAGTTCCAAGTGAAAAAAGCTCAAATTTTCGATAGAAATCTGAAAGGAATTGTCGGTTTCAAAATGAGGAAATATTCGACCGGCGCATTTCCAAATGGAACAAAGAATTATCGGTGTTTCCAATGGCCCAAATTTTCACTACAATACTCAACATCGGTAACGTGTTCTAGACGTATTTCCATTCGCTTCAATTTACTCGATACATTTTCTTATGCATAATATCGTGCGACTCTGCTCGTTTGGATTTTGGGGATTGACCTGGTGTCACAATTTCTGGGTTCGAGGCTTACTGGTCGAGTCAATCGACCCACAGCATAACGACTTTGAAGCATCATTAAAGTATATTGGGATACTGGGTGGAGTCTCAAGTGCCACTATGTAGAGTAGACAATTAACAAAAATATACACGAGCAACAAAGAGAACGAATGCCTCTGTCCGTTAAAGTTTCCTTTAATTTTAAGTCAGTTTTAGGGATATGAATTGGAGCAACGTGTACATCAAAGAATACTCACTTCTCTTGTTTCGACCAAAGCTCTCTAAATCTCATGAACTTTTCAATCCAACTTGCTTGAAAAATCAAGCGGTGAATCATAGTAAGCTGACCCCAACTTTTTTCATGAAATTTAAATTTCAACATTAATGGCATACTTTAAAGTTCACTGGAATAAGGTAAAAACATAGCAGTGCTAACGAGGACACAAAGATATTGTTTTCCTGACTTTTGAGAAAAGTTAAGCGCGCAGCTCGTAGCCAGTGGCGGATTAGAAAAAGATCCGCCCCACACAATTTTAAGAACATTAATATAAGATTTTGGATTAATAAAAATACTAAGAGCATGGACAAACCTTTATTAGAACTTTTCCTTATTGTGAAGAAATTAAGAAAACATTTTTTGGTTCAAATAATATTATCAAATGGTTTCCAAGTTAAGTTTTTCAATTAGAACATGTATTATTATTATCGATCCCTTTTCTCTTGATAGAAATATCATTAGTCTCCACAACTTCATAAAAATCTTTCACAAGGACATGTTTGATTGATTCAGCATCGCGATATTATTACAAGAGGTTTGATAAAAATCCAGTAATCATCTGAAAACTTTCTCCATTCTCAGCTCCAAACAAGACGTGAAAAAATAACTCTCGGCTTCATCATTGCACGAAGAGCTGCCGATAACCAAGTACAAGTAGTAGTAGTTAAAAAATAAAACACCATCAAGGTAGTGAACAAAAGTGTGTTGACAATAAGGAGAGTTTCACGTGAGACACATTAATTATTTATTGAAATTTTAAAAAAGAATCTGTATAAGTACCTATACATATTTATAATTGTCAATCATTATTTTATTCTCGCACTTATCGCACGCGTAATCCTGCGATCCACATGCACTGTCCTAAGGTGCTTCCACAAAACTGATTTATATCCAAATTTGATCTCACAGATATTGCATGCGAAATCTTTTCGACTTTTGTGGACTGTTTTTTTTGTGTTTGAACAGATTTCCTCTTAATCCAAATTTCTTTTCACACTTGTGGACTGTCTTTTGATGCAAAAGTAACGTAGATTGTTGTCTAAATTTCTTCTCGCATTTGTCGCATGCATAATCTTTTCGACCTCGGTGTACTGTCGTTTTATGAAAAAGTAAAGTCGATTTTCGTCCAAATTTTTTCACGCAATTTTCGCTTACGTAATCTTTGCGACCCTCGTGGGCTGTCTTTTGGTGTAAAAGCAAAGTATGTTTGTGTCCGAATTTCTTTTTGCACTTGTCGCATGGGTAATCATTCTGATCCTCGTGGACTGTTGTTAAGTGCAAAATCAAATTCGATTTTTGTCGAAATTTCTTATCGCAATGGTCACAACTAAAATCTTTGCGACCTTCGTGTATTGTCCTTTGGTGTAAAAGCAAGATCCATTTCAGTCCAAATTTTTTTTCGCACTTGTCGCAAGCGAAATCTTTGCAACCTTCGTGGACTATTTTTATATGATCTCTCAAGTTGCTTTCATCAACAAATTTCTTATTGCACATATCGCATGCGTAATCTTTGCGACCCTCGTGAACTTTTCTTAAATGGATGAGCAAAGTCTGTTTTTCTCCAAATTTGTTACCACACTTTTCGCATGCGAAATCTTTGCGACCTTCATGGACTGTCTTTTGGTGTTTGGTCAAATTACATTTATGACCATATTTCTTCTCACACTTATCACAAGCGTAATCTTTCCAACCTTCGTGGACTGTTTTTTGATGATTGAGCAAATGAACTTTTTGTCCAAATTTTTTCTGGCATTTGTCGCATGCGAAATCTTTGCGACCTTCGTGGACTGTCTTTTGATGGCGGAACAAATGTATTTTTTGTCCAAATTTCTTCTCGCATCTGTCACATGCATAATCGTTACGACCATGGTGAACTGTCTTTTGGTGTAAAAGCAAAGCGTTTTTGTGTCCGAATTGCTTCTCGCACTTGTCGCATGCGAAATCTTTGCGACCTTCATGGACTGTCTTTTGGTGTTTGGTCAAATTACATTTATGTCCATATTTCTTCTCACACTTATCACAAGCGTAATCTTTCCAACCTTCGTGGACTGTTTTATGATGATCAAGCAAATGTGATTTTTTTCCAAATTTCTTTTCACATTTGTCACACGCAAAATCTTTGCGACCTTCATGAACTGTCTTTTGGTGTAAAAGCAAAGTATGCTTGTGTCCGAATTTGTTCTTGCACCTGTTGCACTGGTAATCTTTCTGATCCTCATGGACTGTTGTAAGATGCAAAATCAAAGTCGATTTATGTTCAAATTTCTGATCGCACATATCGCAATTAAAATCTTTACGACCTTCGTGTACTGTCCTTTGGTGTAACATCAAGATCCATTTGAGTCCAAATATTTTTTCGCACCTGTTGCATTCGTATTCTATACGATCATCGTGTACTGACTTTTGGTGGGTGAGCAAAGCCGATTTTAGTCCAAATTTCTTATCGCAATGGTCGCAATCAAAATCTTTGCAACCTTTGTGGACTATTTTTTTATGATTTTTAAAGTGGCTATCATCCACAAATTTCTTTTCACACTCGTCGCATGCGTAATCTTTGCGATTTTCGTGGACTGTTTTGTTGTGTTTGAGCAAATGTGATGTTTGTCCAAATTTTTTTTCACAATAGTTGCATGCGTAATCTTTACGACCTTCGTGAACTGTCTCTTGGTGCCTAATCAAATTCTTTTTTAGTCCAAATTTCATCTCACACTTGTCACATACGTAATCTCTGCGACCTTCGTGTACTGTCTTCTGGTGCAAAAGCAAATGTGATTTACGTCCAAATTTCTTTTCGCACTTGTCGCACGGGTAATCTTTGCGACCTTCGTGAACTGTCTCTTGGTGCCTAATCAAATTCTTTTTTAGTCCAAATTTCATCTCACACTTGTCACATACGTAATCTCTGCGACCTTCGTGTACTGTCTTCTGGTGCAAAAGCAAATGTGATTTACGTCCAAATTTCTTTTCGCACTTGTCGCACGGGTAATCTTTGCGACCTTCGTGTACGGTTCTTTGGTGAATGAGCAAATAACTTTTATGTCCGAATTTCTTCTCGCACTTGTCGCATGAGTAATCTCGGCGACCTTCGTGTACTGTCTTTTGATGAATGAGCAGATGCCCTTTTCGTTCAAATTTACTTTCGCACTTATCGCATGCGTAATCTTTGCGACCTTCGTGTATTGTCCTTTGGTGTAAAAGCAAAGTCTGTTTGTGTCCGAATTTCTTTTCGCACTTGTCGCACGGGTAATCTTTGCGATCCTCGTGGACTGTCTTTTGATGGCGGAGCAAATGCATTTTTCGTCCAAATTTCTTCTCGCATTTGTCGCATGAGTAGTCTTTTCGACCTTCATGTATTGTTTTTTGGTGTCTGTACAAATCCGATTTTTGTCCAAATTTCTTCTCGCACTTGTCGTAAGCGAAATCTTTGCAAACTTCGTGGACTATTTGTTTGTGTTCGTTCAAATTGCTTCGATCCCCAAATTTCTTCTCGCTCTGGTCACATGGGTAACCTATTTGTTCATTGTGAATTGTGTCTCTTCATGTTATCATACTTGATTTCAGTGTAAACGCCTTTTGAGAAATATCAGTAACGTGTTTTCTCTTGTCGGAATAACAATATCGAGTTGACGTAAATTTTTTTTTTAATGACTTCCTCGAATTTCTTCTCACTTCTATGCATTCTGGAGTCTAAATTAAACGATGGGTCCTTCTATTTAGCACTACGGAAACTGAATGAGTAAAATTTATGTTTTGGTAGTATGACTCGATTTTCCAACTCATTTGATTTTACCATAAACATGATCAGTATTCGATCGAGGGACTATTACAAAATCGTCTGTGAGTAAATTGTTTACAATTATGTTTTCGATTTGTTAACTTACTTATTGTCCTTACAATATTTGAACCAATTTGAAATTTGACGACGATTTCTTCGGAGAATTTTTGTCATTTTATAACTAATTACTTTATGAAAGGAAAGTCAAGCAAAAGTCAAGGACTTAAGATAGACGTTCGTCTATTGTGAAACAATGACTGATTTTTATTTATGATAAGAAAAAACTTTTAAAGACTTTACAACATTTCAATATTATATCAAGATATAAGTTCGACTAAACGTTACCACCATCATTATGTTATTGAATAAATCAATTTTTTATCTATTCAATAGTGGCGGTCGCTCAAAGCTTATAAATCACAAAATTTTTGAAAAGACCATCTTTTTAAAAATGCAGACAACATTCTTTCGCTTACAAAATTCTAAAAACATTCAAGTACTATGATAAAGGAAAATTTTTCGTTGTTTTATAAAATTCAATCATTTTATTTGAACAATCAATAATCAGACATGCTCAACAAGAACACTCATGATCAATAAATACTTGTATCTCGTTAAAATTCATGCTACAGTATTAACATATTATTTTCTCTCTTGAAAAATATATCTACTTTATTTCAAATAACTCCTTTCAAGTCATTTCGTTTAGATTTCAATGTTCATACGAAAATTCACGAGTAATTTTAACATCAGTAAGTTTTAAGACGCAGCTCTCATGTAAAATTTAGTCTAAATTTAAAGTAAAAATTAGACTTTGAATAAAAGATCGTGACAATTATGAATCTTGCAAACAAAAATTCACGACTAGTCATACAAGTTCATTTGAGATTAGGCACATCTTTACAAGCACCAACGAACGTTTATTATCGAGCTAAAATTATTCAATTCGTGAACTTGATTTCGAATATAAGTCATGAAACTTTTTATTGTGTCTTTCACCAGTCTTTTTCTAGAGTGCAACATTATTTAACTATAGTAGTAACGTATAAAATCTAGAAAATATTTTACTATTTTTTAACATTCACATTCGCAGTTCACATACAAACACGACAAAAGATAGTAAATACTGAATCCTTAAAACACCCACCAATGAATATAATTATTTACAAGTTTTGCGATTACCAAACTTTGAATTTACTTCAAACATTAATTAATTTAATTTGACTTGAGAAATTTTCAACCAAGTAAATCTAAATGATTTCCTCGGGAAAATCTTGTTAAAAACTTATTGATAGTTTAATATTTACTTTTAGCTTTCAATAGAACTTTGCGCTAATGTTTCCAGGATGAAACATAATGTCGCTGACGTCTTTATTCATATACATCTATAACGGTTTAAAGATAAATAAAAAAATGCAGATCTCTTTTTCAACAAAAAAGTTAATAACATCGAAGCTATATTTCTAGTGAAACGCCATCGTCGTCAGATTGGTGCATTTGAATGAGAACGAAATCTTGCCGAGGCTTGTCTGCGTATCAGAGATCAAACGAGCTGTCTAATCCGTGACGGTACTGTTGCTGCTGTTGATGTTGATAATCATGATCCTGCGGCAATTGCAAAGTGTGCTGTCGTTGCTGCAGCTGCTGATTTTCATCGTTTGACGATAGCAGAGGCTCTCGATCCACTGACATTTGGTCTGCAAATAAAAAGAGCTTACTCGTGCACACAAGATAGCAAAGATTATAGGAGGTCTCGTCGTTATCATGCTTGACAGATAATTTCATCAAATTAAAGAGAGTATCTACGAATTTTTTCAGTTGTGCAATGATACAGAATAACTAAACTTTTATGTATAAGTTAAGAAATTAATATTATGGTTAGTCTTTGTGCATTACTTTTGTTACAGTCAAATAAAATAGCAATACAAGCATTAATGCTGGCATTAGAAACTTTGATCAAAGTACAGAGTTATTAGTAGGAAATTACAAAAAAAAAACCTAAATACTTTAAATTTTAGTCAGTCATGCATATTTTACGAGCTCCAAGGATTTCAATTTCAAACTAGTTTACTAACTCTTAAGTAAATCATGCTAACGAATGCGTGCCTTATTACTTACACGACAGAATTTTTTTTTTCTAAGCATTAATTACAATTTACAAGGATATAAGGATGTATTTTTGACAAGTTCATTGTTAATAATAAAAATTTTGCAATTTTCATTTATGGTATAAGATGCTTTATTGGAGCCCGTTACCACATTCGATTGTTCAATTCTTGTCTTGTAATATACAGCTTGTACACTCAATACAATATTTTATAAAATTTCACCTCAGTTCTAAATATAAATTCAGTTTACTAATAAAATTACAGAATCACTTATCGTTTATTTTTTTCATTTTTTCATTTTGATCATGATTTCTTGGTCTACCTAGATTTGCAAGATCCTCCGTAAAAAGTGGAAGTTCTATTGTTAATATTAAAACGGCTTGAGTAACAGTCATAAAAATATAAGATTTATGTCTAATGTCCGGGTGTTTGATTTTTAATTGTCCCGTCTTAACCTCATGTCATCGTAAGAACCGTTTGTACAAGCTGTGAAACAAAATAGTGTGAAAACAAAGTTGCTTAAAGCCAAATGTGCTAAAAGATTCAATTTACTGATTTATCTGATAATTTGTATTAGTACAATCAAAACATTGATAGACATTTCTATGAGTTATTGGAATAAAATTGTTAGACCGTACAGCCATATTAACTAGGTGCCAGTAATGTTGATTACCGTTGTAATAAGTGAAAAATTCAATTATTCAACTTTTGTATAAGTATTTACAATTCGTTTTGTTTAAGAAAATATATTGATGCTTCGCTTGAAGAAAGCACCATTTCTCTTGTTGAAACGAAAAAGCAAAACTATAGCAATATTTATAAAATATTGAATTACGCATAAGTTATCTCTATCATGTAAACTAATGTACATAAATTTCTCTTCAAGACTTAAAAGATGCATAATAAACAGCATTCATCGTACAGTTAGCCAATTAACTAACGAAGTAAGTAAGAGCAAATAACTTAACGTAGCACAAGACGATTCATTCGATCGTCGAAAAAATCTTATTGACAAAAATCTAAAGCTCAAACTTGTAAATTATAAAAAAAAATAAAAATAAAACGTATCAACGACTTTGTTTTAAAAATAAAATGATTCTAGGTCAGCGGAATATTCATTAGTTCTCAATAATATGAGTTCCGGTGACGAAATAATAACAATTGTCTTCTAAGCTACGTTGTAGCGCATAAGCGTTATGTGAAAAGAAACGCCCGTTTAAATTTATTTTAATAAAATAAAAAGACAAGTTCAAAATGATTGATTTCTTCTTTCGAAACATTACCCTCACCAATGATACTCACTTATCTATAGCAAATAACAGTCTTATATAAGAGTATGCAATTCCTCGTTATTCTGGTGGAGTAGTGCGTTTTTAATCGTAAATTAAGTGAGAAAGAGAGAGAGAGAGAGCTAATGAAAAATTGCCATTTGATCGATAAGTGAGCGAATGCGACCACAACAATGAATGTACCGATACTTTCTTTCTATGTGTTTTTTTAAAGATTTTTATGATGCTTATGTACAGTTATCACGATTAATTGACGCCTCTCGCCACCCATTACTTTCTCCGTTAAATTTTCCACCAAAATCCCAGCTTACACAATTCTCGAGTGGCGAGTGGTGCATTCATTATTACAATCGTTTTATTTTTTTTTATCTAGTGCTTTTTCGATAGCCTTCTACTTTGAGACCTGGTAGTAATAGAAGTACCATTTTTGTCGGACGATCCGGCATTGTTGCGCTGATGTTGGGCAGCCTCTATCAGCGGTATCTTGAATAAGTGAATGTTGAGATGATCACAGATTTCCAGGCAAACTTTTGCACTGTACCAAAGCAAATCCACAGTAGCCCAGATCTGTTAAAATAAGAGACGAAGAGATATTTTAGGAAAACAGTAGAGCTGACTTTTTTCAGGTAATATACAAGTTGATAAAAGAAACTTACGAAACACAGCCAAAGAACAATATACTCTTTGATGAAGAAGTTGAAGTACTGATTCAAAAACAGCATCGCCGGTCCTAACAATGCGCTATCTAAATACTGCATCTCGCTCTTGGACATGTGAGCGACCTGTGCAAAAAAAAAAAATAATTTTATGTCTCGAAGTTCGTTAAAAAAGAAAAAAAAATGAAATAAATTGCCCAAAGATACTTACGACAAGGCGATTCGTGACTTTGGCAGCGACCATTCCGAACGCGAGTATGTACAAAATTGGATGATTTTCGTAGACGTGCTCGTTACTCTTCCAGTAAATAATGAAGGCCGGCACGACGACGAAGCTGAAGGGTATGACGGGGGACAGTACCGACGTTCCCTGAAAAAAAGTTTGAAAATCATGGAGGTATCCGTATGACGTTCGACAAAAACCCACAAGCAAATTTTATTGCAAATTCATTTTTTGACAGCAGCACATTGGAGCAAAAGTATAATATCGAGCAAAGTCAATCGCAATGAATTTGCATTAAAAACAATATTATCATTATCATTCGATTGTTAATCACGTGAAGAGGAAAAAGTAATTAAATTGCAGTTAATAAATAGTCCCGCTTCTACAGGACGTCCAACACCACAGAATCTCGGAGAGCGATTAGTACAATAGCAAGCAAATATTGAACATTTTCGTTAGTACAAGATAGATGATTGGATGCCTTAGAGGGGAAAAACAGAGTGCATATTGTTAAGAAGCGAAACACGAAATGGTATGAAAAATTGCATGTATACGACGAAAGAGAGAAATGCAGAGAGGATCAAGCGGGACATGCCTTCGCGAAATATGCAAAACAGTTTTTCGCGGCAAGTACACGCGTCGATGATGCTCTCGCGATATTTATATAGAGAAAAGTCTTGCAATGTTGATGCGGCAGGCCAACTCATTGCAGGATTAGATATGATGGATATAGCAATATTAATCGACGAACAAACGTGAACAGTCTTGCGTTGAGAGATTTTTTTTGAGTATAATAATAGCCAAATACGGTGCTGATTAAGGTGATTTCAGGAAAATACATGAAAAATATTTTAGTAAATTACGGTGGGTATTGCATGATTCGAGCTTTTTTCGTTCATCATACAAAGCTTTTGGTGAGTTTACACGTGTGAGAGTAATAAAAAATGACAATAAAAAAAAAATAGCTGATAAATCTAATGAGTTTGACACATTGTTGTTTTTTTTTCTCTTTCAATGATGGATACGTGTGACGACAAGATGACACGATGACTTACTGCTACAGTGGAGCCATTCTTTCCGACACCACCGGCAAGAATAACGGACATACTGCTGAACGCAAGCAAAAGAGCGATGCCCACTGAACCCCACAACGGATATATCTTCACCTCTGTGCCAGTGTATGGCAACTACATTATGGACAAAGTGAAAGTTTCTTTTTGTTAGTTCGACTATATGATACGATGATTTTTCTTTTTTTTTTTCTTTTTCATAAATACGACTTAATTTTCTTATTATTGTTTTTTCTTTTGTTTAATCGTGTCAAATGAAAACTGAAAAAGTTTATTAGTATGACTCCGAATGTGTACAGTACATATAAAGTTTCATTCGGACGAGTTTGACAAAAAACACAATTAAGTTAATCATCATGTCGAAGTGCTTTTAAAAAATAATGAAACAACTGTATTATTTGACTAGTGAAAACTTCGTGAAAAACAGATAGCGAAGTGAGCGGTTTGATTGCAAACATTTTTCGAAGCTTTAATTACATAAGTTTTACGTGTGTACCGCGAAGCTATGCAATTTATAAGAATGCAATTTCGGGAATAACAATAATATATAAAAACGTATATCAGTAATCAATGATTTTGCTTCTTTGATACACTGAAATTGTGATAAAAGTGCGTGGTACTTTTAAGCTTTCATAGAGGGGGAAAAAAATGTCAACACTCGCTAAAACATTATCAATCGTAGTACAGTAGTAACAATAAAAATCGTTTAAAAAACAATACATCGTGACAATCGTTCGATAGTCAAGACGTTTTCATAAACACACATTATAAGTCATAACTATTAAGTACCTACATATGAAATAACGAAATTGAGTTATGCAGTGAAACACTTTTCTGTTAAAACAATCAATAATATAAAAAGAAACATGTAGACTTTTTGCTGCCTTTTTAGCTGCAGCATTTTTTCTTTAACTTGAAGATTTGGTCAAAATGTGTTCGACGGTGGCTCATATAGTTCCATTTATGGGCATTTTAGAAAAAAACATTAAAAGTTTAGCTTTTTTCCCCAGTTCCGATGACCAATGCCGTTAGTAATTTTAATGCACTTAATTTATCAACCACAAGAGTTAATATTGTAATATTACTGAAAACTAGATTAACACAACACCAATTGAGTAAACCTAAACCTTGATAAAAGCTAAAAATTACCGCCGAATTCGCAATTATGCCCTTATCGTAAATTCACGTGCTTGCCGATGAGTTTTACAGTGCAGATTTGTGCCAATGTGAAGCAAAGTGAAAGTAATAAATTACCATTGATATTTATAATAAAGAAAATAATAACTACTTGACTAAAGTAAATGATCGTTAAGTGAAATATTTCGTGAAAACCTCCATCAATTTTTTTTTTTTATGACTATGGCTATTTACCAGTGACTATTTTTTTTACAAAATAACCGATACGCTGATTGTGCTCAGCCTTTTCAATGAATCGAAACAATTTTTCATTAATCCAATGCAACCTTGATAATTATAAAAATGATTATCTGCCACCTTTTAAAATCGATAGTGATTTTAATCGGCACTTACGGCAACTGTTGAACCATTTTTTCCAACCCCGCCTTCTTCAAAGACTTTAAAGAATTGATTGAACATATTTACATATCCAAAGGAAAATGATACAGCTATAATAGTATTCAGAGTGCTCAAACCAGGTAGATATATCTAAACAGCATGGATAAGTCTTTCGAGTTAGTCTATTGTTTGTCATAATGTCATTTATATCATCATGTTGATAAAGGAGGGAAATCGTAGAAATTTTTGATAAAACCATCTGCACTGTTGCGCACGAAGAATAAAAAACGAACGGAAAAATTAATGAATTCTATCCTAGCTGGTTTTTCAGTTTTACCTTTTTATTGAATTGGTTCTTTCTGTGACCATATTAAAAAAAAGGCCTGCACGAGGGGCTGCTGAATGCAATTAATTTCACTTTTTCTTGACAAAAAATTGACAAGGTTTGAAAAGTATCAATTTCAATTCATTTTCTTTTTTTACAGTAAAACTAAAATTATTTTTTGAATTGATTTAATTTTGAAGGTATTTTTAGGCCACCTTTTTGGATTAGTGTTATAATTCTAATTTTTCAGTAGATTTCTAATAATGCAATATTAAATTTTATGCTTCCTGATTCATTAACTAGTTTTATTAACTGATATCATCAGATAAAAAAGAAAGGAAATGAAAGAAGCCACCCAAAAAACTTTAGATAGATAACAAAGCATGACAATTCACAAGACTACAATGTTCACTTTTGGAGAGTCACAGATTTAATTAATGCTTTCAAATACCTATTAGAGAGAACTCCTCCAATCACCAAGAAAGTAGAAAAGTTTTTATAAAATTATGATCAAGTATAAAATAAAATGCAATAGAAAGCCTTTCAGTAGTTTTAATAGAATGCAATTATTCATGCAAGAATATATTAAACAAATCTAGTATCAAGAAAGCAAAGAGATCTATGATAATGCTTATTTATGATAATTAATCATTTGTTGCAAAGCATTCATGTTATCATGATCAAGTTAATGTTAAAAATTAAATAGTTATTATCTAACTCAAATTTTTACAAAAATAAAACTTATCTATTTAGTAAATTAAAAAAGAACTGAAGAAAGAAATGGGTTTCATAGTAAAGATATTAAGAGCAATATTTAAAAAAACTGTTAAAAATGCAACATGTCAATAAATAATATTTCAGCTCTGCTCCTCATGCCATGCCAGATCAAAATTACTTAGATCTTTTTTAAATGCTAAATTTTCATTCAAACATCGAGCTATTTAACTTACAGCCACAGTTGAACCATTCTTGCCCACACCTCCGGTTAAAATCACCGAAAGAATGGGGTATAAGTTTGTCAATGCACAGATTACTGTCATAACTCCTATCAAATATTTAAACTGAAAACCCTCTACAAATGGTATCTGTAAAAAATTATTTTGTTATCTTTTCAAACACAATACACTTTTTCAATTTCATAATAAAAATGTGTTTCACAACATATAAATACATAAATTAATAGTGAAATTTGAATAAAATCATAACTTTTTGCAGTTACACACCGATGATCAATAATAATCACTAATAATGTTTAGGCAACTTTAGCTTGTCAATTGAACCAAATCACATGAAAATTTATAGTGAATTCAAATGTGTTTGTGCAAGGTGTAGATCTTAAAAAAGATGTTTAGAATCAACTTCATCTATGAATAATTAAAATTCATAGTTCTATTAAACCAGCTTATATAGAGAAATTCCTAAACAATTTAATACCTAATATGAGTTATAAGAATAAATGGACTGTATTCAAAATGTAATAGGTTTTTGAAAAAATGAAAAGTATACAACCTCCATGGTCCAAATTTTAGGTCCAAAAATAGCTGATATCATGTGAATTCCCATTATCGTGAATTGAGCTTCTGTTACGTCAACTTTTCCAAACCTCAGCGAACCTGCAAAATCAAGCATGTTAATAATTTTTTTCAGAGAAGTTAAAATAAATTTTTGTACCTGATACATAGGTTTGCCAATGAGCACAGTAGAAAAGTGTCATAGCACAGAAACATTGGAAAAACATCCATGTTGGATAATATCCTAATTGCACTGCTATACATGCTGACAAGGCAACAAATACTGTAAAAAATTAAGAAAGTATTAAAAATCAACACTAAAAATATAAAAATTGTTTATAGATTGATGTTTATTATTTTAATCTTACCTGTAGAAATAGAATCACACCCATGATCAAACAGTTCCCCAAGTGGTGTAGATGTATTAGTTCTTCTTGCCTGTTTACCATCAATAGCATCTAAACTTTGATATATAAAAAGTCCTAGCGCACATAAAAAACATGCCCATCTTGGTGGCTGAAAGAAATTAAGTAAAATTTAAAAATTATTTTTAAACCTTGAAATTTGATTGTAAAGTATAAAAAGATAATCAGTATGTCCTTGAACTGTGATTAATAAAATGTTGAAAAAAAGCCTAATTAAAATTATTATTATCAAACTCTTCAAATAAAGAATAGAGCAGATTGAAACCTTTGAAGTCATTCAATGGTTATCAAGGTTTTACAACAACAAACAGTAGATATAAACTGATGACTCAATAGTGCATGATAAAAACTAAAAACACTTATTTATGCTTGACAAATAGGTATTCATAGATTAATGGCATCATAGCATGTTTACATCTAGTTTTTAGCTTAATTTATAATTTGAAAGAAAAAGATGAGGAAAATTGTCAATTTTTTAATATAAATAGAAAATAAATCAATAAAAATTCATTCAAAGACTAAGAAAACAAAGAAAAGAAATGATTGGGTAGAAAAAGAATAATAATAATAGTACAGCATTATTAAAGATAATTTTGGCCAATATATAGGGAATATAAATGTATAATGTTAATGAATCAAAAATCATCATATGTTTATAACTGTAGTCAACTGTAGCAGGGGGGTTCAAATTATTTTGTACTACAATAAATTTGCATGAAAATGCATGCATCATGGGAGAATTAAATTGACAATCAACATTGAAATTCAAACATAAGTTGTTGATAATATCAGCACGATACAAATGAAAACTTGTAGCAAAAGTAAATAGATACACATAGAAATATTAGGATAAATTGCTGAGTTCAGCAAATAAAGTATAGCTTGTTATGCCAGTGCTTTCATAACACACAGGTATAGAACAGGCATACATGTATAGATGCGTGTATATCAAAGCGTATTGTGAGTCGAGCGTTCTTGGGGTATATATATCTAACTACGATACACATTGGCGACAAAACTCGTGTGCTGCCTTCGAAGATAAAGAAAAAAAAAAGGAAGGAAAAAACAAAAATCATGCTCGCTAGCGCTATATACCGCCTCGTAGAAGTCACGAACGTAGGAACGAACGAACGAACGCACGAGCGAACGATATGCATTTATAATGTGTCGTATAGAGCGAGGCGCTATCGAACTGACTGTTTTTTTTTCTCTTCATTCCTTTTTGTATATATGTAGCACTGCAATTAAAATAAGCGAAATCTATCGTGTGCTCCGTCTTTGTCTATTGAAATGTTCACTCGTTCTGTCTCTCTCTCTCTCACCTCGGTTTTGGCATCGGGCGCGTACCAGACGAGAATCAACGTAGTGGCTACGTTGACGAGCAGGCCGAGCACGGTGATGAGGTAAGATAATAATAATAATAATAATAATAATAATAATTAATAATAATAATAATAATAATATAATAATAATAATAATAATAATAATAATAATAATAATAATAATAATAATAATAATAATAATAATAATAATAATAATAATAATAATAATAATAATAATAATACTAATAATAATAATAATAATAATAATAATAATAATAATAGTGCCAATAACGGTTCAGCTTTCGAGGTTGCCCTGCACTGATTCCGTGTGTGTGTGTATGTTAGTGCGTGTGCGCGCGTGCTATAGTATATATCTTGGCGATATATAATTTCTCTCTTTTCTCTTCTTGTCACAAATACACACACACACGCGCGCGCGGGTATCGTACACACATTCACGCGCGCTCACGCACCGAGTTCGGGAAACGACACGGGGGCACGTAAACACCGCAGGGAGCGAGCACTCTATGTACAATATATATTTGATTCCTCCTGCAGTGGTGGACACGGGCCGCGAACTAGGCGTCGTATATTATGACTCCTGTATTTGCGCTCCGCTATGCACGTTTGGGGATGGAACACGCCACAACCCACGCACAAGTGTATCTACAGCTGAATTCGGCGCTGGCAGCGTGATACTTGCAAATTTTTTAGCAGACCACGCGGCACATCGCGCGATTTTTGTCGGTGTCTTCTAGTTCACTGAGTAAGCGATGATCGCTGCTGCCTGCTGCGTTACGTTACCCTCTCTACTATGCTTGCTCGTCGCGCGCGCCCGAGAGCACACCGTCGTCGTCGTCGTCGTCGCACGATTTCGCTCGCGCTCTGTCTCTCTTTCTTCGCGGTAATAATGTATCTCGATCTATATAGGTATATATACACGAGATACCTCGATGTGACTCTATCTCCTATGTTATATATCCGCGTGTCTATATATAGGATGCCTTGCGTCGTCGTGGCGCGCTTTACACGCTATAATGTACGTCACACTATCTCTCTTTCTCCGTCGATCTCGCCCTATACGCTTGTTCGACACAAGGATATTACACATAAGCAGACATCATCGAGCACGCGTATATCTACGTTTACTTATAACGTTGGCCGCGTGATATAATAACCATTATAGACGGGAGCAGGCCAATCTTGACGTATGCAGTGGTATTAACCAGTAGCAGGCGGCAGCAGTCCCTTCCCCTCCCCTGTCCCCCGAAGACTCCTTTTTCAGCGCGGCATCGGCCGACTTCGAGTTTCGTCATATTCAATTTTCGCGCAATAATGCTCGTTGCCTTACATATACACGTCCATTACACGATGATCGTGCCCGTACCTATACGGCTCGTTATTTATTCATCGTTACGTTATTTATCGTACGTAAACGTTCGATATCGGCCACATATAGGCGCACGACACAACCGATGCATGCAAAAATCATCGACTCTCGACGAAGATTTTAAATCGTAATAATAACACGCGCACGCTCCCGAGTTGAATTCTTCCGCATTTGATGCAGTTGCTGCAGTTGTCGCTCGTGTGCGCGCGTGCGGCCAAACACAGCTTCTTCCATTGGCTGCAATAATTTACAAAATCTCATCACGCCGTGCTGCTGCCGCTGCTGCTGCTGCACTCATGCTCGCGAAAGTGTCGCGATTATATTTTTCATCGGCTGCGCGACGATGATGCAATTACGCGAGCGCGTTCACAGACGACGGCAGGCAGTCGCGAGATTGTGATTTACGTACGGTCTGATTACACGTAAAAAGGACTGTTCTCCACGCGTATTCGGAGCCTCTCGAATAACTCTTGTCGGCATTAGATAAAATTAGTCGAAACTTCAAAAGCGACGTCATGGAGTATGTTTTCACTAATTTACCGGCATTAGCCGAATGTTTGCTTACTCTTATTTAAATTCGGGCCGAATGATCGAAACTGTGTCGCCCGATGTACACGAGTATCAATATTTGAACGAACTCGATAATTAATTTAATTGACAATTAAACTCTTTGTTTACGCGAAGCGTTCCCCTCGTAATTCCTTTGAATTTGTTTCGCGCGAAAAATTGCACCGTAAACGGACCAACGCCAAAGAGCATTAAGGTTGCACGGAAATGCTGCTGCCTGTACAAGAGTTTCGAGCAATAAAAAAATTTTAGAGAAAGTTGTATACGGTGTGCAACCGTGCCAACTTTTAACGAGAAAGCGCGCGATCGAACCGAAACGTTCCGAGTTCGGACGACGCGGCCGAACGTTTCTCGCTTCCAAAATCGAGGCAGTTGCGCCGCAACGCTCGCGCGGACGCGACTTTCCACCTTATCTGCTGGGAATACACTTGTTTTCGAAATTTATCTTAATGAGCTTACAAAACTTGGAACGATATTTCGTGTAAATTAACCCATCGAGTTATCTGATACTGTTGTTGATATTTCAGCGATGCGCTTGTGCACACACTCCCATCTTCGGATGATGGATCTTCCGATATCGGATTTTTTTTATCTAGTAACCCATCTCTTCCTTCAACTGTACAATTTTTACATAGGGTGAATGCGCCATATTTCGGACACTTAAGAAAAAATGTTTTCTTTACTCATTTACAGAGCTTGTGCACGACGTTTGAACATTTTTCTAAAAATACCTATTGATAGAAAAAAAGTAACCTTTCCAATGTGTACGTAAACTTGGTCAAAAAATGCTGGTTATATTTAAAAAAAATAATTTAAGCCAAAAAAATACGAATCGTCCATTTTTCGACCACCTCACTAAGCCATCAAGGACCTTGAACTTGGAACTCGGTTAAATTTTTATTTTTGATGTCTGAAATCATAATAAATGAACATACGTGTCTAGAAGTGCATAAGGAACCTATTGTCGATTTTCAAATTGAATAAAAAATTTTTGAATAAAAATTATTAAGGATTAATGTAGGTGGTCGAAAACTGGATGGATAATTGTACCGAATAGCCCAATTTTCGACCAGGTCAGAATTATAAATTGAGCAACGAAAAAGATTTAATAATTTTCAAGGGTACTAAGAATTTTCTCTGAAACAATAAAATTTATAGAATTGAAAAAATATTTTATTGCGTCAAAATTTCGCATATACTTCTATTTATTTGAATAATATCTTAGGGTGGCCGATAATTGGATGCTGGCCGGTTATAGGCACAATCACCCTATAGACTCATGCTTCATACAAAAGTTACCAGGATGCATTTCATCTGGATTTCCTGCTGGAAATATAAGCTTAAGATGCAGCTATTCATTTTAAACGGAGCTATGAAATTTTTCGAAATCATAGCACCACTTAACTAATGAATTACACTTGTAATTATCAACGAGCCTTGTGGGATACTTTGTAGTTCAAATAGTGGTTACTCATATTCATCAAAATGTTAAATGGAAATATATTCAAAAGGATATATCTTAGTGGCCTAGTTATTTTTTGTTGTTCATTTATTTACATTTTTAAGAAATCGCTCCGTTATCAATAATTGATCGATGATTATATCGATCGTACTTTTACGGTTTTTGCAGAAAAAAATGAATCATTAAAACAATATACATCATGATTCACACAATTTTTAATGCTATTTTTTTATCTACAACAATCAAGGAAATTTAATCCTTCTTCCTTATCGATGATAATTTTTCAACGTTTTAGTTCGTTTCAGTTTTAGAAAACAGTTGTATTTTTCTCGTCGAGGAGCCAACACCGCCTCTTGAAATTAAGCAAAATGGTGCACTTTGGGTTGAAAGTTTTATTCGCAGCCTCGATACTCTACATCGTTCATCCTGGTAACGCATTTTCACACTTACTCGTTTCTTATTTATTTGCAAGTTCAGTTTCTTATATTTTTTAAACTTACTACTCATTTAAAAACAATTTTAACACATCTATAACATACATGTTTTTAATCAATTTTATCATACTATTCAGCTGAATCTATAACATGTTTCCAATGCAAGGAGGAGGATGATTTGAGATGTGCGACGAACGTTACTACACAGATGAATTTCATAAATCAATGTGGTGCTATAGGATCAGAAGGAGCCCTCATTACAAGTAAACTTTATACGAAACACGATTATAAAAAAAATATATAATTTTTTAAAAATAACAATTAAATATAATTTATAGAGCCTACGGAAGTCACTAGCCCAAATTCCAAGTGTCTAAAAGCAGTTCTAAGTGAGTAGAATTTTATCCTTAATATCATCACGACAGTCAGTGATATTTAACTAATTGTTATTTATGAATATAGGACATCGAGGCGGTGGAAAAACTGTCTTGCGTACGTGTGTTCACGATTCGGCCACCTGCGAGAGTATAATGAGCAATTTTCCCCCGGAAAAGATGCAATTGCAAGAGTGCGCCTTTTGCAAGGACAGAGACCTGTGCAATTCGGGAACATCGATCACCGTGGCTCTCTCTGTTTTGGGAATATCCTCTTTGATACATTATTTACTCAAGTAAAATGTGTATAAACTACCTATTATGAAAGAACTAAAAAAAGTTTTCGCAAATATGAAGATAAACATTATGCAAATTTAGATAAGTAATAGTCTTTAATCACTCGAGGTGTTCGAGTTGTCGGATTTTCGGGTACCCGAGTGCTTTTGGATACCCGAATGTTTTCGAGTATTCAAACTTTTTTTGACAAACAAAGATTAATGAAAAAAAAAAAACGTTCTCACCAATGCTTACTGCATATCGTTAAGAAAGCAACAGTATATTACATGATATTTTATGTACATATAGTACTGTACTCTTATGTAAAAAATTCGATATCCTCTGTATGACTTTTAGCAAGATTTGTATTAAGTTTCAATAAAGTAAGTGCAAACACTCCTCGCTGGGTGCATGCACTATAGTATAAAAAAAGCACTGCACTGCATGTGCATGTGTGTAATTCATTTTTGCCTCCTCATCGAGTCCGAAAAAGTTTTATTTCGATCTGTTTATTTTTTCAAAAGATATTAAGATGTCTCATGTTTTTTTTCCGAAAATTTTTTCTGAAGTTAGCGGCGTTGGTTCATCCAGATTCAAGATGGCAGCTACAAAACAGCTGATTGTAGCCGAAAATGTAAAAAAGAGCTTTGGTATTTTTTTACTCGGTAAGAATGGACTCTACGAAAAAATTTTACGGAATGAAAAGTGCTTAGAATTAATCAAAGAACAAGCGTGAATTTTTTCAGAATTTTTTTGGATGATTTAGGATATTTTTGAATATGGCCACTTAATAAAAAATTCCAAAATCATCCAAAAAATTCACGCTTGTTCTTTGATCAATTCTAAGCACTTTTTATTCCGTAAAATTTTTTCGCCAACGCCGCTAACTTTCAGTAAAGGCCTGTATGCCACCAGACCCAGAGTTTTAACCCGATCCGAAAGCGTAATTTTGGTGAAAATTACAATTATTTTCAAGACAAATGTTCAAAAACCAGGTTTTGTTTATTTAAACAAATGTATTTTTAAAACGGTTGCATATATCGTAAATCTGACGCCAGATTTAAAAAGATCGATAAAAATACCATATTATGGTATTTATACTTTAATTTGACAATGTGTTAATGAAAAAATAACGCGTGAAAAAGTAAGTCAAAGTTAGAGTCTCTTGGTATTGGACGGGTTAAAACAATATGCTCGAAAGTTGAATACTTTAAATTTATTGAGAAAATGAGTATATTTAAGGAACATCAAAATTGTTCTGAACCCCCCCCCCCCCCACTTTTCCTGGACATTGATTTGCACTAGCTGATGTTTTTTGCCCCTCATCTGGAATAACGTCTCCGTCGAGTTTTCACTATTGCCTCTCTCGTTTATCGGCAGCGATTTGATCCATTGTGTGTCGACTGCCCCAAAGTGTTGAGGCGAATTACCTTCAGCGTCTACAGGGCAATTAGGGTTCTGTCCGAGCTCAAGAAATTTCTCGACGATGTCGTCAAAGCCATACCTGCAGGCCACATGGAGGTGTGTAAAGCCAGACTTGTCGATGTAATTTTCATCAAATGTATCGTAAATTTTAAAAAGCTCACGGGTCACGTCACGATTTTTTTTTTAAATTTGGGGTGCCGTCAAAAATTATCACGAATGGCATCGTTTGTTTTTACTTTTATCGTGCCTTTTTCTGATTGTTAATAACAATTTTTAATTGTTATAGTTATTTCGATTATTATTATTCATTATTTAAGAAGCGCGTTATTATATTTTCAGTTGGTAAAAAAGACATTATTGCAAAAACGGAAAAACTTACTATCTTCTATTTTTGATAAATATTAACAACTGAAGCGTAATATCACCCCTGTGAGTTTCATGCTGGATCCTTTGTTTTTTTCATGAAATATTTATTTTTTATCGGTTATTATTAAATGCGTCGATATTCTTGGTCCTTGAAAGTGATAATTCATCACAGAGAAGACACTCACGGAGTGGACTAATCGTACTTTTATCGAATTTAACGACGAAAAATATTGTTTGTAAAGAACAAATGGTTTTATGTCATGAGAGTAAAAAAAGTGTTGGCTCGAGAATTCGTCGAAATAATTCGCGTATTCGTATTTTCCCGATTCGACTGGAATTCCTAATATTCGAGTGATCGAAAACCTTATTCATTGCGGCATCGAAAATGTTCAACCATGTAAAATGAGAACAAAAAGTTACTTTTTAAAAGGCTTTATTTTTTCTTTTGATCTCAATGTGGACCTATTTTAAAATTATTGACAATTTTTTAAAATGTATCAAAGTGTTTTTAATTTTATAATTATGAAAAAAATCAAATAATTATTTACTTCTTTAGCAATAACTGTTAAACAAATAAAATAATATTTCATATAATAAAACCAATTAAATCCTAATAATCCAGGTATCTCATCTTTTTTTTTAAATATAATTGTCGTCTGGTCCCGCCGTGTCAGGTTGCCTTTGTATTCTAAAAAGCTGTGACTTAACCTCTGAGTGGATAGCAGAAGTCGTGCTGCATAAAAACATTGAGTGAACACGTTATTTACAAAGTAACTAAGTTTTATTGAATTTATTCAAAATGGCCCAAAGTAGATTAGAAAAAATTGGAACAATCTATTCCAGGTGCGTTAATAAAATTATCTCTGATGTTATTTGATGACAAATTAATTATGACATTTTAAAACTTTTATAGAGTCACTGCTTTATTAAAGACTGGAGCTATGAAAGAAGAAAATAAGCCTCTTTGGTATGAAATATATAAAGCATTTCCACCAAAATATGAGCCACGGTTTGATAGACCTGCACCAGACACTCCTGTAAGAAAAATATTTTATCCTGAAGATGTAGTCAGAGCGTATGTGTCTTGCCAATAATCAAAAATCTTATAAATTCATAAAACCCAACTTTATTTTTAATTTATTATCAAAATTATGGTTTAGGCGATTCCATAGAGAACATAGAGCATTAGCAGCAGTCAATATGATTGATCCTAACGTTCCATCAAGAATGGAACAGTTTTTAAATATTTACAATCAGCTGAAAGAGGTACATTAATATATACACAAACAATGCTTTTGATTATATTATTTATGTTTTCTATAATTCAATCTATGCATTTCAGAAAGGAGTTCATGAAAATGAATTATTTGAAAAAGCTTTTGAAGAATTTTCAACCAAACTTAATCTTGATAGAGCTTTAGCTACAGAACAGAGAAACAGGATTAGACAAGAAAGAAGTCAAAGGAAATCTGTCAATATGGTAGAATTAATGAAAATCAAGGAGGAAGAAAAGGACCAAAATGCGTCTGAAGATACTTCTAATATTAATTTCAAACCAATTAGATTAAGTTTAGACAAAATTATGAAAGATGAAAGTAGTGGCGAAGAGAAGAAATAAAATAATACCCATGTAAATATAAGGTATCCTAAATTTGTACAAATTCGTATTTATTGTTATAATAAATGTTATTTGCTTTAATTTGATGATTTTCATTTGAAAATATTACAATTATATAACTAAAAAATCTAAACTATTTAATGGAATGAAACTAGAATATATTTGTGGATTTTTCTTCATCGGTAAAACGCCGGTAGTTTACAAACTTACCGAAGTCAGGTCGAGTTGACGTATCTATTTGAGGTTATAAATAGAAGATTTTGTCAGTATATCTGTCAATCGAAAGCACCTTACAAACGTCTCGAAAGTTTGTGAACAAAAATCGAATTTTCAATTGAACTATTAATCACTTCATAAGAATTATTTATAAATACTCCCAAAATATTAAAACACCCTTCACGTTTGTTCACTACGTTATTTTGAAGATGACAATTACGACGGAAGCCGCGAAAGGTATTAATTTTATTTTACAAGCCGAACTAAATTTTTAAAAAAATGATGATAAATTTTTTAAATTATGATGATGGTCTCATAATTATTCATGCAAATTTTTTCTGACAGCTGCCCTCGCCGATGTTTTGACAGCTTTAGAAGAACCCGAAAATATACAAAAAATTACCAGTGCCAAAGACAGTGCTGGTAACGAAATGTTAAAAACAATGCAAATTGTATTTCCAACTGTAATGCAAATTCAGATGGAAGTAATAAAAAAGTATGGTTTCACGGATGGCAGAGATGGTAAAGTTTACATTCATAATGAAATGTGGCTTATTTCATTTATTTTATAAATGATAAAATAAAAATATTTTAATTTAAATATTCTATTTAGGTGCAGTGCAATTTGCACAATTAATAAGAGCATTAGAAAAAGAAGATGAGGAAGTGGCAAGGCTGCATGCTCAAATACAGTCATATTATCTTCCTACCATGTCGTATAATTCATCAAATGATACTTCTTTATAAGACTACTTTTTGACATACATGATTCTATCAGTAAAACGATACGTATAGTAGTTGATATTTGTCAATATGTAATAATTGTTATCTCATTGCATTCATTTTTGTACAAAAAAGTCTCATTCATTAATTTTACTATCATTAAAGACTAAGAGTAATTATTGCATAAAATAATAAGTGCAATAGGATTTTACTTGGGTTATCACTTTGAGTAACTTAACAAAATTAAAAAAAAAATTTCATCTGTAATGATGTAAAATACATGTTTATATATTTTATAGTTGATAATAAATAAATATTCTTATTCAATTTTGTATTTTTAATTTTTATTCTTAAAACTAAGTTCGTACCGTTGTATTTTACATTATTCATGTATTATTTTATTTTTGTACTGTTTGAAAAATCATTATCTTTAATATTACATTATCATAATGTTTTCCACAGCTTAATTGATTCAAGAATTTATGAATTCCACAAAAGTGGGAACTATTTTTCAGTCATTGCTGTTTTAAGAGTTTTAGATTAAAATTGTTAGTCCTGCAGCATACATATTTTGTATAATTAAATTTTTTATAATCATAAATGTTGAAACACATAATTGCAATCATAAAATAAATTAGGGATGATAATGGTAAGTTGGATGAAACAGTAACAAATACAAATTGTTGATATAAAATTACATTTTCATATTATATAGTATGTGCAACATATAATTACATATTAATCATGATAAATAATGATAAATTATAATGACTACAATAATAATGAGTTATAATAATTTAATAGTATTAATATTAGATTTAATTTCCAATTTTTATAATTGTAATTAGTATCTTTTATGCTCGTTTTTGTTTAATAATTATTTTATCCAAGTATGAAATATAATGTCAGTTATCGTTTTTTAAAATTGAACAAAAAAAAAATAGATTTGTCGTAGAAAAAACATAAAAGAATACAATTTTAAATAAAACATAAAAATCATGAAAGTTATCTTCTTAAAAAAATGTATGAATTTTGTGGACAAAAACAAAAATCTTATCTTGTACCTTTCTGTGCAACTTTCAATGCACACTTCTTTATAAGGAAGTATTCTTCGTTTGTAAATAATAGTTTTATAAAATAAATTTGTAAAGGGTACTATAATGACGCCAAAAATGTAAATTGACTGATCTATAATAGAATGTACTAAAATAATATTCTGTAGGAAAATTTTTCTATATAATGCTTAATTGAATTGTTTTATCATCAAAAATCAGGATAAAAAGTTTTATTCACAATTTACTAAACAACCCTATGTATATTTCAAAATTTACAATTATAAATTGAGTTATTGGTTGATAATTTAATTATTTATTGCAAATCAAAGGTGCTACATCTACTTTCATAAGACGAGATTTTGTTTTAGACTTTTTATTTTAAAAAATCGTCATAGAGCGATAATGATACCTCTTCTAAGAATAAATTACGTAATATAATAAAATAGTATTACCATAATGATCTATATAAATTAATGTAAATCAAAAGGGCGATGAAGTTTTTTTATGTACAAATATTCGTTAATAGCTTGACCTGACAAATTGATTAAAATTATTAAACAGGTCAAAAATTCATTATAAAGTGCATGTTTGTAACGCACATGCCGTTACCATTTCTGTATACATTTAAAATAAAAATATAATTCATCTTTTCTTTCATCATTTCCTCATTCAAAACAAGTACTATACTGCGTTATAGTCTTTTTCAATATTTCGCTTTTTTCTCAGTAACACTTATTTAAAATTATATCCATCACCGACTCTTGAAAACCATACTTATTTATTTTATAAATCAAAAAGAATTCAATCGGACATACGTGGATGATCTAAGTGGTTTTTAGCACAACATGAACAGCAATATCTAACAGGCATAAAAATTGTCATTTAGTATGTAGAACATACGTGCGCTACAGTAAATACAAAAAATTGGCGCTCCTCTGGGCTTAAATTACACGTTAATTTTTTCATTATTCTTTAGGGCTCGTTAATCAAAATCTCCATTTTAAATCAAAATACATAAAAAAACAAACCCTGTATGACGTAACAGTACATGGTGGACAAAGATGCGCTGGCAGGCGAACCTTTGAATAGGTTTTTTTTCATAAAATGCGAGCAGTCCTAGTAATTCTCAAGTTCAATGCCTGATGTAACTGAAAATTTCATCAAACAACCGTATTTTGCAGCTTATATTTCACTTTATATGAATTCTGATAATTTTAAATTCATCTGCTTGGTTTCGTACCATACCAATTATAGTAGTAATCATAAAGATAATATTATAGATACTTGAAAAATACATTTTCATGTTTATCATACATGAAAAAAGAGTATAAGTGTAAAAAACGCGTACTCTTCAGACGAATAGAGCTGATTATTTCGTCTGAGTTTTCTCTAACAATAATGATGATAATTTTTTCAAGATTTTCAGAAGCAGATTGCAGTGAATTTAAATGTAATAATTATGTTCGTGTGGGCGGCTACGAAAGGAACGGATTGGCAGTAGCCGCGGGTGTTGTCGAGCTTGCGCCTCCAATGGTCCAAGGATCTTGCCGTATCTGGTTGATCGAAGGACGCGGCGGAGATGCCACAGGAGCAAATGGATTTGCCGAGAAAGCCGGTGCTGTGAACAATTTTTTTCAAAGATTAATTTTCATGTTTTTTTCGAAGGAAAAAAACGGAAACATTTTAAATGCTTTAAACAAATATAGTTTCAGTGTTCATCGCAATGGGGAGGAAATATCTCAACGAATAAAGTAGTAACTCTCGACGAATTAATTATGCAATTTCGTTTTCCTCAAAATAGACAAAGTATATAAAGGTTTCTTTCACGCTCGAAAATATAACAAAATTATGTCCTATTCTGTTTAATGCTTATATTTGAAAATGTTATAATTTTTCTGTAAAAACGATAATCGTACAAAATGTGCTAAAACTGTGTATCCTACTATCTATTGAATACAGTGTCAAATAAAAATAAGTTGACGCAAAAATCATAGAATTTAAATCAACAAACATTGTAAATAAACACATTTAAAAACACCTATAAAAGAAATATTTTTATAAAAGTTGAGAAATGCGTAAAATTAATTATTTAAGCAGAGAAGAAATAATAAAATATTTTAATTTGAAATAAAAATTCATGCTTCCATGCACATTTTTTGTAATTTCTCTTTTGTTTTTTTATACTCACAAAAATTACTTCCAATGAAATGCTGCTCGCGGACATAAAACGAAGGTTTTTCGATTTAAAAAGATTATTCATACATCGTTAATTGATGCTCAAACATTGTGATGTTAGAAATACACCTGTATTATTATATTATTAATATAAACCATATTAAAAAAATGTATATTAACCTGGTGCAGGAGTTGGATTCTTTAGCGTAGTCGCGCTCACAAGATTGTCCAAATTTACCAGAGCCGAGTTTTCACCCAAAAACGATTGTGGAGTCTTTTTTACAGCACCAGTGCTGGCTGGTATAGTTTCAGTAAGATCTCTCAAATCAAATGGATCTGGTGACGTTGTATTTGTATTACCTGGAAAAATAAAACACAAAGTGAGATCTTCATATTCAATCACTAAAAAAACTCTTGCATATTATTATATAGCACTTACCATTATTCAAAGGTAGTGGACTCGTACCAACTTTATTTCTATTACTTATAATATCAAATTCATCAAGATCATCCAATGGACTACTCTTTTGATTTGTTGAATTGCTAAAAACAGACCCCAAACCATTGAATCCATTACTGTTGTTTGAATTGAAGCTTGCAGTAGTTACAGAAGATGTTGTAGTGGGCAAAATAAATCCAATTGGTGTTGGAGACTGATAAATTGTCAAATAATTAGATAAATCTGTTATATACACAAAATTCAAAAAAAAAATCTTTATACCTTATTTTCAGAGTTAGTTGCAGATACAGGAGCCCAAGGATCAACTCGAGGGGCTGCTGCTCCAGCAACAGTAAGAGGTGAAGCAGCTGGTACTTTCCATGGATCAACGGTAGCAGCTAAAAAATTGAATTGTTAGTAAAACGTTCATTTAAGTGCTTTACATTTGAGTTTATTATTTTGCACTGTACTTATTAATTTGTGTTGGTAATTATATTTGTAATGATAAAACTAATAAGTGAAAATTAATGAAACATTATTTAAACTAAACAGTCATACTAAACAAAAATTTCAAAAAATATGAGCTTATTATTAATTTTCAAGCCACTCAAAAAATCAAGTGCCTAAGGATTATATTTATCAATATAGATTAGATAATTCGTAACAAAGAAAAAAGTACAAAGCAAATAAAACCTTATTTGATGACTATTACCTGGTGATGCTGTTAGCCAAAACAAAGAGAAACATCAACCATACAACATGCAAAAAATACAATTATTTCAATTCTAATGATGATAAAAATCAATCAAGCGATTTGTTAAAAATACTATTAGAACCAATGATCTATATTAATGCAAAGGTAAATATCATTTAACTCACTCGGCCTTTGAGGTAAAACTGGTGCCCACGGATCGACAGAAGTTGATACTCCAGCAGCAGCAGCAGCACTGCTGGCTGAAGGTGGAGCTGATGGAACTGACCATGGATCATTTTGACTCTGCTAAAGAAAGATACATCTTATTTGAGATATGATATCCTTATGAATAAAAATGCGATGAATTTATTACTTTATATTTATTATATGATTATAATTATTACTTTCAAACGCATGATATTAATTGCATCAATACCTTTTGATATTATAATAAGTTAGAGTTTGTGATTCACTCAATAAAAGACAAAATTCAAAAAAAACGTATGCGATGTCTTGATTTAGTGTATGAAATAAAATGATGGCCAACCTAAATATTTATGGCTCAAGTGAAATTCTACGGCACTCGTCATATATTTAATCTAGCTGTTATAAGTAAAAACTATGAAATCGAAAACATCATCAATCCGCACACGATTCAACACCTCTTTTACTCACGTACCTTCGAAAATAACGAAAAGTCACTAAACAGAAAGTCCAACGACTGTTATCACCCAGAAAACAATTGGTAAATTATAAATCTCGCATGTACTCGGTAAAATATTAAATAATAATCCATAATCAGATTATTATTAATTTTGTCTCTCGTTACCTGTGGTCTTGGCACTGCCGCGGCAGCAGCAGCAGCACCACCAGCAGCACCAGCAGCAGCAGCACCAGCAGCAGCAGCACCGCCAGCAGCAACGCTAAGCGGCATTCCCCATGGATCGGTGCTCGACGAGGAAGAGGAAGCGTTCGCCGTCGCGGCCGCTGCTTCTCCCAAATCTACGTCGATCAAGTCGAGCAAGTGACTCTGCTGCTTATCTTGAGGCACCCTGCGTAAAAAAGAAAAACAATCGTTTGTGAAATCTAAATATACACTTGTCGTGCGCATACATAATCGAGATGACGTTTCTCGAGCAACAGCGCGAGTATTAATAATCCGATTGATCACGTGTGTAATAGTCGCAAAACTTTCAGAGAAAAATTTTCATCAAAGCACTGTCGAGTTAACGAGAAATCGAATGAATTAGTCTCACGAGTGAAACGACATTATCGATTGCTCGACAATTTAACGCGTAAATCACGTTTGATAATGCTCTGGTGGATCAAAAACATACGCAGCTCTCAAGTTGAAGGCAATTGCATTTTTTGGAAATTCCATTCGCGACATAAGCCTATATGATATCGTAAAATACTCACTTGAAATCTTGCTGGCTCTGGCTGAGGGCCAGCTGCAGCCTGACATCGTCGCTGCGCCTCCGCTGCTCTTCCTGCTCGGCCTCTTCCCTTGACATTGCCAGCGCGAGCTGTAACTGTAACTCCTCTTCGCCGACCGTTTGCGGACGAGCTGCCTCTAACTCGGCTGCGGAAACAATGACACCCGAGGATGAGCTTCTTCGCGACTTTTCATCTACGCAACGACAGCGACAAGCGAGAGAGACAGAGACAGATCCCCAGAAGCCGAGCCAAGAAAGGTAAATTTAGCATTACTGTCTTTTCAATATACCTTTACTTTTGTGAGTATGTTTACTACAGTGTGATATGTGTATAATGAATGTTTGTGTACAATAATGTGCGTGCGAACGTGTGACTATGATGCAAATATATAGTATACAGTGTCTCGATGCATATTTTATACTTGGGGGGTTAGTAAAGTTAGTACAATGGTGTCTACGTGAGGCAATTTGTAGTAAAAAAGTGTCGATTAACATTAGGCTGATTATACTTACGTCTCGACGAGGATTCCGACAGATTGCAAGGCTCCCATTCCTGAAACTGTCGAGGTAGAAAAAAAATGGAAAATTGAGCTCGAAAAAAAATTAATAACTATTTAAGTTTGGAACGAACTTACGTCGCTGCTGGGCGAGACGGTGTCGACGCCGTCGCTGCCGAAGCCGCTCATCGACTGAGCGAAGCGCTCTTTGGCTTTGAGGGCGCGGGCCCGCTCGTTTCTCAATCGCTCGTCGTCCCGCAGTAAGGCCACTAGTTGCTTAGCTTTTTCGCGCACGTTGATGCCCTGGTCCTTGTGACCTTCCATGTATTGAAAATCTATCGGAAAGAAAAAGAGCGAGATGATATAGAGACACGGTGCGATCATTTTTTTATTTTTGTTCTAAAAAGAGAGACTGATTTCTATACCTTTGAGGGTCTGTATGGCGAAAATGTTTTCTTTGCATTGCTGGGCGACCTTCTCGGTGCCGGTCTTGATCAGGTACTCGAGCAGCACGAGGGCCTTGTAGACGTGGCGCCAGTTCTTGCCGTGATCGTTCAGCCGCTTCCACAGCATCTGCATGATCTCCGTGAAGGCGACGACGTTGTAGGTGAGATCGGCGATTTCCGCCATCAAGGTGCTGCTCGGACCCCAGGGATCGTTGCTCGTCGCTTTGCGCACGGCTTTCTATGATGCATAAAAAAAGAGGAGAACAATGAAAATCGAATAAATTCGATCCAATGAGTTTAGCTTTTGTGAGCGAACTTTGACTCGTACCTGCGCATTGCTGTAATTGTGGGCAAGATTGACGATGTCTCGCCTGATGCCCGCCAGGTTAACCTGCATCACGTCCTGTCCTTGTCGACGCATCTGTAACAACAAAACGAAAGAGCCCCGATTAATGATCAAAATTTTTCTCGATTATTTATACCATACATAATACGTAAATGGTTGAATAGAAAAACGAGCGAGTCCTGCCTTCCGATGAATAATAATATTTCGACGATCGTAATTCATTCATCGAGCGCAATGTGTGCCTTATATATATATATATATTATAAATGTGCATGCGATTAGTCATCGACGCGCTATCACCGCGACGTACATACACGTACGAATAATACCAACACGAGCGGCATTACATCACGAGTTCTCGAAAGATTTTTCCTCCTCGATCGGCGGTGCGCGCCACACACCAACGACGAGAGCGCGACATTTTTCTATTACGATCTCTCGTGTTTATATTATCCAATGCGCCACGAGAAAGAGCGAGAGACAAACTGCAATGCAATCGATTAACCCCTAATTCTTCGATCGTCACGCGAAAGGAGCTGGGGTGTAGCCGTGTGCGTTGACTTACGCGCCGTGATAATATTCGAGAAACATGACGATGGAGCCCACGGCTCCAAGTGCAGACAACGATTTGTCTCTCCGCGCATCCGCGACGATATCTATATAAGCTCTGCGACACGCGCACATTCAACGAAATTTTTAGACGAATCGACCGATCGCTGTATTCTTGTACATGCATACAGGTGCGATCGTTAACCTGCGTTAAGCAGCGCTCAATGCATCGTGCGCCACCGTGAAAATAAACTCTTTTGTACTCTGTGCAGAGCTATAGTTAACAGTACGATAGAAAATGAGCCTATTGCCCGACCACTAATTAACAGCATTCGCGAGATGCGCGTACCGGCAAAACAAATCTCAAGGAGCTTTCTCGGAGCTGTAAAGTTATGCTTTTTTTTCCTCCGATTTCACTTTTATCGGTTTTACGGATTTTTATTTTTTCATCTCTGGCTTTTGAAAGGTTTCTGTGTTGTTGTTGCTTTTGTCGACGCTGTTGTAAGTGTGTATGTGTGTATAGGATCTACGCATGATTCGCAGTGCAAAAATTGGCATTCGCGGAACTGAGGCGCGTAAAAGCACTCATTATTATTTGTATATTACGATTCGAGCGGCGAGCGAGTCATCTCTTCGACCCGAGCTTTCTCGATGTTAAGAAAAAAAAATTGAGTTTCACAAATATTATGCGTACTCGAGTTAGCGGTGAGCAGCGCCGCAGCCCCTAATTTGAGCTCGGGTTTCAATAAATTGTTCGCTCGCGCACTCCTTACACGAACACATCGATCGAGTATATTTGAGAAAAACAATGAGTAAAGAACGAAAGAGTAGAAGTAATAATCACGAGAGACACGGCATGTTTTTTTCTGAAACGAGCTCATCTTGCTACGATTGCGGTATAGAATTTCGTTCGACTGGTTAAACTTTTATCAACCGTCTCAAGGAGAAAATCGACAACCTCGAGCCCACTCGAATACAATGCAAAATTACCAAATCCATTGTAAGATTTCCGTTTCGATCCCAAATTTACAAGCGAAAAACAATTCGAAACCTTTCAAAAAAAAAGTAGTGTACGATTCGTCATTCAAGCGTAGAGCAGCGGAGCAGCAACGCGCGCGCGCACACTTGTTGATTTTCGTTCCACACATTGCCGAGGCCGATACAGACATTTTTTTGTTCAATACGCGAAATGAAGCAATAAAGCAGCTTTATATATAGCAGTCTTTGCTCAGATGTTTTGCTAAAAAACTCTCTGGTGCGTATATTATGAATCCGCGTGATTGAAATGTTCTGACGTAAATACAGGCGGCTTATGTGATACAATTTTTTCATTTTATTATTATTTTTTTTTTTCATTTACCTTGAAGCCCAAAAAGATTATTTAAATAAACAAACGCGCGCACACACACACACATACGCGCGCACGAAACGTTTTCCAGACACACGATATCAACGCGATCAGCACGAGCTTCTCGCGAGAACGCAAGCTCTCATTGTAATAAACGGCACGAACTCGAACAAATAACCAATTGCGATTAGTGCGTAAAATCTGTTAAGGAATTATTGTTCGTTTGAGAAAAGGAAAGAATACACACACACAAACACACACGGTGAACTCGCGCCACGGCGCTGAAAACGCGGAAACGATTTCGCGTTCGGGTATACCAACGCACAGCGAGCAGCGGGTGCTAAGACTGACAGATCGCGAATTGTACTGTGTTTGCGTCCGCAGAAGAGCTTCGCAGAGACAGAGAGAGAGAGAGAGAGAGAGAGAGAGAGAGAGAGAGAGAGAGAGAGAGAGAGATAAGCTCGGCACACATTATTACAAACGCGCGCCTATATTATACACAGACATACGCACATAGGCATCCGGAACGAGAGTTCAGCGATATTACATAGATACACGCGAAAAGGGGGAGAGAAGGCGCTACACAGTCCGGAAATCGGAACTTTCACTTTCGTGCATTTTCCAATATGTAGGCATTGTAGATTATGTCAATAATATGTAGGTGAGCATTACGCGCGCGTCGAAAGCTCGCTCGAAGCGATTGCCCGAGCAAAAAACATTGTAACAACCTCGCGCGTTGTTGTTGCAGCCGCTGCTGCTGCTACACAGGCCGCGATACACAACTGACGCATAACGTGTATACAATATAGGAATTCACGTTTCTTTATCGCACCTTTTAAACGTCGTTAATTAATCAAGCCTCGCGCACACATACCGAGAAAGAGATAAGTAAAATTTGCCATACGAGAAGAGATTCGACTTACGTTTGCGTTTTGCTAAAAACAAAAACTCGCGTTTGCGTGGATATCTTTTGCGATTATAGTTTCCAACCCTGCCGTCGCGACGATGGAACGAAAGATACGTCGTGATATTGGCCGGTGAAAAAATTCGACCCTGCAGCTCCCGTTGCGTACTTTATTATTTTTATAATTAAAATGTTCAGCGTCTTCGATATCGCCTATACGACGAGAATAAAATATACATCTTTTTTTTTGTACGATTCTCGAGAGCGACGACGATCGTCGCGAAAAAACAAGAAGGCGCGCGAGATGAAGCGAAAGATCGAAAGAGATATATCGTGGAAGCGCGCACGGACATTTATAATATTGGCGATCGATAATAGATAAAAACTACGTGTTCGTACAGTCGTATATTTTCTCGACACAAAAAAAAATTGGCCATATAAGCTCTATATATTTCGATTTCTATCTTATCTCGCGAGCGCTCCTATATATGTATGTGTGCGTGTAAACGTTCGATGCGCAACAGATACATATTATTATTGCACCTATAAAGGCACTTTTCGTATTAGCCTGTATATATAGGTGCTCGCGTTCGAGTTTCAACAATAATAAAGCAGTTATAATACAGCGCTTAGTCATAGTCGCGATACGTCGATGAATAAAATTCAACTGCGCCCGGCTGATTCGATCCTTTGAAAAGAATAAAAATAAAAAAAAATAAAAGGGAAGAAACAGGCGACGTCCTCTCGATCCGAGAGCTCAAGAACCTGTATTACATGTATCGCGCGTATACCGATCGATCGGTATTATAAGCCTAAGCAGCTCGCGCGTCGATCGTCTCACGCGCGCGGGGGCATTGTAAACTGAGTCAGATGCGCCGCGCTGCATCCGCGCGACCGTACGCAAGATTGTATTCGCGCTTCGTGTAGTCCAGGGTCATTGCACAGACACGCCGAGCGTATATTATACATTTTCCATGTGCACACTTTCCAGGCCATTATATTCCAATATGCGTGCATTTTATTTATGAGGCTCTGTTTCTGCTGCTGCTGTTTGTGCGTGTGTAACTTTTCAAAGTCAAATATTTTTAGGTCATTGCTATCTCGCCGCCGTCCGAGAGAGAGAGAGAGAGAGTTCGCGTTCCATACGCGTATATAGCTGCCCAAAGTCGTGACGAACGCGGGTGTGTGTAAGGCAGAAAAAAAAAATAAATATGGAAAATGACGTTACGACTGAATTTCCGAGAGAGATAAAATCCCCGAAACAAAGAAGACCGTTTTCTCCGCGAACGAGGAAAAAATAGAACTGACCCATGTGTGTGATACTTTAGTGGCGTTTCGAGCGTTAAAAGGTTCGAGGAGTGGGTATGTGTGTATAGTTTCTATACCAGGTGAGAATGAAGAGAGGATGCGAAGAGATTATAGACCAAAATGTCGCGACTCCAAAATGAATATACACGAATAGGGAACGAGAGCCGGATCGATACACGGAATTTGAATTCTCTCTCTCTCTCTCTCGACCGGCACTTCTGAAAAGAACGTCGCTCCATAATGTAAGATAGTTTTAAATAGCGATATGACGCACTCTCGCTATACGTATGTATGTAGCATTAATACACACATGTGCACGATGTGTAAACAAAAAACCGCTCGCACGGATATAAACGACGAGAGCTGCTGCTGCTATTCTGTTAAACGCGCGCTCGGTCTAAAACATCGTGCGCCTCTGCCGTATAGCATAAGCATAATAAGTCGCCGCGCGTTTGACGTTTCGTCGACTTTAATTATTACTTAGCCGAGGTTAAAATGTTTGCGACTCGACACGCGTTCGTCATTATATACGTGTGTACGATTTGTAGGCAAAACTTTCTTCTTTTTTTTTTTATTTCAACCGTACACATCTTTCTATCGCTCAAAGAGATGTTTTAAAAAGTTTAGTAGACGCTCGCATGTGAGGCGTGTTGGATTTCGTATGCATATACAATCGCGAGGCTTATTACAAAAATGTGCTGGAGAGAGATAGAGATAGAGAGAGAGCGTCGATCTCGCTTGAATAAAAAAAGTTCTGCGAACGTTTATCGGCCGATACTCATACACGCGTATGACTTTAACAATCCGCGAGCACGCGAGCTGCGCGCGGCGAGAAAGAAGGAACGAAACGAAAAAAAAAAAAAGAAAGGAAAAATATTAAAGTAAGGATTCCTCTGGCGCGGCAGCGGCGTCGCGGCGCGATGCTAATGTCATTAGAATACCAAACCGACCGTGAGCTTATTGATTGATAAAAAAAATGACACCAAGTCCAATGTTTTGTACGACGTATACACGCATCACGTGCCATGCGTGTATACGAGTGTGTTAATGTCGCACGTTGACGAATGTATTTTTCCTTTGGTTTGTTTTTTCTTTCTTCTTCGTTTTGTTTTATCGTCTCTTTAGCTCGGAGAGCTAATTTGTCATTGTTGCACAATATCAATTACAAGTATTCGATAGGTGTGCACCGCGATGTCGGAGCACGGCCAAAATTCCGAGTTGCATGTATTATATCTAAGCCCCGCTATGTACGAATGCATTCGAAGGGATCATCCTGCGAGACAATGAAATTTTCGGCATTACACAACGTTACATAACGTGCGAAAGTGCCCTATCGGGTTTGCTATTTATCTATATCATTAAATCACGACGATTTGAAAGTGTGCAGAGCAGCACCAGCAGAGCTCCGAAGCACGAGCCGAGCTCACTCAATGGAAAGTACATGCACGGAATTATTTTTCATTCATATTAAACTAGTGCAGAAATAAGCAATAAGTCGCAGGGTGTAGTGCGATCCGGGTTGGAGAGTTATTTAACTTTCGACCCGAAGAGCTTAATCGAATTTTGGCTCGAGACAATAAAAAAAGCATTACAAGGCATTTGCGCGCGCGCACACACACGTACACACAATAGCAGGCGTTATAAAGAACTATACAATTTTCATTATCCGAGCAGGAAACGCTACTTTTAACCTGCCATTTTTTTCTCTCTGTTTAATATAATTTCCTGCTCTATGTATCCCGATGAATCGTACCTCGAAATGAAGTAATAAATCGGCTGGAGTGAGAGAGAGAAAGAGTACTTTTTATGAAAAAAGCATAATATAAAATGGTTATTGAGTAGAAATTTTTTTTCCAACGATAATATTTGTCGTAAAAAAAATCCGGCTCGCTCATAGAGGTGGAAATTCAATGCTCGTTCGAGTTTTTTTTTCTCCTTCAAAACACGCGTCAATCGCGATCCTTGTGCTTTTTACTTAACGTCAAATCGAGAACAAAAAGTGCATATACTTTGGTAAACAATCGACAGTATCTTTTTTTTTTCTTTGTACAGAGAGATAAGATGCTGAGAGATATTACAGCTGTTGTTAACAATGACTTTAAAAGGCATATCATATTCTAGAAATATTTTTGGAGTTGACTTTTGGTCTTGCTCCTACTTTTCTTCAACGATAGTGAAGTAAATTGAAATAATCAGCCTAATCAGCCAAATCTTTTAATTAATACATACAGCTTTAAAGCTAGATACACAGATTTTGGTAATTTTATGGTTTTATCATTGTAATGATATCAAAGTAGGTGATGTTTTAGTGAGTATGTAAAGAACAAGTAGTAGTAGAACAAAAAAAGATGTGCATTTAAAACATAACCTGCATTCTTAAGAATCCATGTGCCATAATCAAGTTGCATTTTACTTTAGATTTATCATTATAAAAATTCATGAAATTTAGATAATGAATATATGACGCAAACTCTACACAAAGATCAATCTAAGAACAAAGTTCCAGGATGTAATCAAGAAGATATTATCATTATGATTATTCACTTCAGAAATGCTCTAGTTGTTAATTTATTGTATAAATTATGATGATTTTATTGTGAAAAGTATTTAACTCAAGCAATATAATCAACCAGTATTTGTACAAATTTTTTGATTTTTAATGCGTACTGAGAAAATGAATAATGAATTGGATTGCAGACAAAAAGAACTTTGTTCAAAAGTTAAAACAATCATTCCTAATGATTCTGAAGATAACAGTTAATAATTCTTTGACATAGTTGTTGAGCTCATTTATAATTGTTACTCACTTGACACTTATTGACTATATGTATTGCAAAATCAAAGTTACTGATAATTCACAGGTTTGAGACAATGCAATTCTCACATGTCAGACACTTGTCATGAACAGCAAGACAGAACTGCTATACGCATAGGAGACATTTTATTATTCAACCATCACTAATAGACTGTAAATATTTTCTTTACTTTTTTTTATTCCCTGCAAATAAACAAGAGGTGTGTGTATCACGAAAGCGTATGCACGGTGGATACGTATGCCGCAAGTGTGCATTAATAAGTAGATAAGCGCATCCGAGAGCAATAAGGCAATAATAAAATAATTTGCGGGCTGCTGCTCGTTACTGCTCCAAAATCAGTGCAGGCGTCGTTGGACCGAAGCACATCGTACTTATTACATTTGCTTGTGTATAGCAGCAGCTACAGCAACAGCAGCACAGCAGAGCATTAATTTATTCGAGCAGCAGCAGCAGCAGTAGTAACAACAGCTCGAGAACATACGATGAAAAAGCAACGTAAACAGACTCGTGAGCGTGACTGGCGAGACGAAGACACACAACGAGCCGAGAGATTATATACTCGCGGAATGGGATACATCTTATTACAAGCGTGTGCCGTGCATAAATGCTAAATATACAAAAAAAAGGAGCAGAAAACATGCACACACGCGCTTATAATGCACGCACACCGATATAATATCAACGAGAAGCCTCGCCCTGGGCTCTCTTTATATATGTGTATAAATTGTGAGAGTAGTAGAGAGAGTGTAGGAGGAACACAGTGCTAACCTTTTTTTTTCGTTGTCGTCGTCGTCGTCCGCGACTTGTTCAGTGACAGGCCAGTCTTGGAATTATATACACTTATTATTATTATTATGTATCTAACTTGACGTTAGACTTGAGACATGTATACGCGGAGCAGTCTCGACGTCGTTGCTCCGCCGCACGATAAAATATATTATACTTGCTATATGTAGGCACACAGCAGCAGTTTTTTTTGTACAACACACACACGCACTCACACACCGACGAGTATATATACACTCAAATCTCTGAGTTGTAGGTAAATGCCACTTGAACGAAAAAAAAAAAAAAAATCAACAACAACAACAATAACACAACAACAACAACAACAACAAATGGATGAACACCGATGCACTATGCTGGTATACTGCAGCTCACACGCAGGCCACTCTATGCAACGCACAGCCCAGCAGCGAGTATACTAGCAGCAGCAGCAGCAGCAGTAGTTGTAGAATATAGTACCGACTGGTACGTACGGACGATGCACCACTATAATATCGGAGTTCACAGACACCACATTGGAGAGAGAGAGAAAGAGAGAGAGAGTCTCTATACGGAGTCACAGTTGTGCTGCACTGCACACACACACACACATAAACGCGCACGCACTATATATATATATAGTATAATATCCGTACCGAGCTGCGATCGCTGTTTGTGTATTATATATTATTATTATATATATATATATAGGTGCGTTATATATACAAAAACGGGATGACACACAGTGAGTAACTGGCGAGACTCGGGCTGTCGCGAGCGAGGCGAGCTCCTCTGCGCGCTGCGCGTTGATCGTCGGTATATACAATACACAATACTCGCGAGGAATTATAATGTGCTATCTATATAGCTCTGTCTCTCTCTCTCGCTCTCTCACTGACACACACGTACCGAAACGTACAGTATAATGTATCGCGAGAGAAAGAGGGATAGAGAGAGAGGCGATCAACGGGAGAATTACGGAGCAACCGCGCACACCGACGTAAATATCAACGTATCTGTGTATCTGATTGCGAGTGTGTATATAGGTACACACTTTGATATTATAAACCAGACAACAACAGCAGCAGCAGTAGCAGTAGCAGCGGCAGCGGCAGCTCCGCAGACTGCAGTCTTGTACGGACTAGGAGCGAGAAACGCCGAGGCGGCGGCAGCAGCTCACTTTACTTAGCTCTCGTTTCGGAGCATCTATGCGTGCACATTGCAGATGTACAGTACATATAGGAGATAGAATAGTACCGTATACGCTCTCGTGCGCGTACGCCGATGGTATACGTTGCGAGGCAGTATAACCAGTCGAGTGTGTCTGTACTCTGTATATGTAAGAGAGAGAGAGAGAGAGCGCGCACGCACAACGAAAGTGTCTATAACGCTCACACATGGGTATTTTCTCTCTCCTACGCCTAACACGCGCGTTCCGTACTTATTATTGTATTATTACTCGTGCGTACAGCTCGGTACTTGAAAAGCGCTGATGCCGCTTTACATATATATATATATATATGCTCCATCGCTCCCTTTAAATGTATATATACCTATACTCCGCGTCTAATAATCGTCGCCCGCTCCGAAGTATGTATACCCAACGGATGATGTTGCTTTTTTTGTTGTTGGAACACGATACGTTTCATACTCATCTAAACCTAAAACTCGAGGAGCCGTGACGTTAATGAGTTCGCGCATAACTGGCTTATAGTACGGACCGTTATACACCGTATTACTTATTTTGTGTTATATGTATATGTATTATCGGGGGCGGCGGCGCCAGAGTTCCGTGACCGCTGCCGCACCACCCGCCGAAACATGACCAATTTCGGATGTATACGCGCGCGACGCGTCTCCTCTTATCTATTTCGGCGTTAGAGCATCCAAACGCGTACGTAAGTCTTATGGTCTCCGAGGCTGCGGTCTCTCGTCGAGACTCGAGAGAGCGAGCTGCCGATAACTCGCCGCGTTGAATCGTGACGCGAAGAGAACGATTCGCGAGACCGTAAACGCGACCGAGCATTGTGTGTGTAGTTGATTCGGAGTCGGCAGTGAAACGTGAAAAATTCAAAAATCTTCATTGATGACTCGATGATTGCACGATACGAAAATTATTTTAAATTTTCTGCACGGACCTCGATGATCTGGAAAGGAGTGACCACCGTTTGCTCCGTTTTGGAATCTTCTCTTTGACACTCGTCGCTGTCTCTTTGCGGCACAGCACGCGTTTTCTAATTTTGCGCGCACATGCGGCCGATCGTCGTGTTTGAAAAGTTGTCTGCTAGACCGAGTCTGCAAGTGCACTCTGATTTTCGCGAATTTCCCAGTGAAAATTCGTAAGAACACGCGCGTGATCGCTCGTCATTGAAATGTTTTAATAAATTGAGCTGCGAAAAAGCTACGAATTGAATCGATCGGTGCGGACTATCTTCGTTTATATCGTAAGCTAAAATCGTTGACTGTAACCTAAGTGGATCAAAAACAAAAAGTCAATTTTTCGTTGTAAAACATGACGTTTTCTCCATTTCAGAAATTCGATAATCAGACGATGAAAAATGGTCGTGCAGCGATTGTTGGCGCAAACTTTTCGTCACTTAAAATGTCACAATTACGACTCGCTCGTTCAAAGATCTTCGGCACCTCGGCTGTTGAGTTGCCAGTCGAAGCTGAGCTGGAGCAGAAAACGCTTCTATTGTCAAGCCATCGACACGGTATGCAATGTCGGCACGATTGGCCATGTTGATCATGGCAAAACCACCTTGACGGCCGCCGTCACCAAGTACCTGGCCGAGAAGAACAAAAGTTGTAAATATGTGTCGTACAACGAGATCGACAAAGCTCCCGAGGAGAAAGCTCGCGGAATCACCATCAACATAGCCCACGTCGGCTACAAGACGGACAAACGTCGCTATGCCCACACAGACTGTCCAGGACATTTGGATTTTATCAAAAATATGATCAGCGGTGCTTCACAAATGGATGGCGCCATTCTGATTGTTGCTGCCACCGATGGACCCATGCCACAAACTACAGAACATTTGTTACTTGCCAAGCAAGTCGGTGTTAAACAGATTATAGTTTTTATTAACAAAGTAGGTATTCAAGGTATTGTGAAAATGAATGTGTCATAGCTGTACGTTTACTAATTTCTTCAATTGTACAGGCTGATCTGGCTGATGAGGAGATGCTCGATCTTGTCGAATTGGAAGTCAGAGAACTTTTAGATCACTTTGGTTTCGATAGTGAAAATACCCCAGTAGTCAGAGGGTCGGCTTTGCTTGCTCTGAAAGGGGATACATCCAAATTTGGAGCACCCAGCGTACAAGAATTACTCGATGCTATGGATAAACACTTTACTCCTCCTCAACGAGATTTTAAATCACCTTTTATTTTGCCTATTGATAACTTTTTCAATGTACCTGGACGAGGTACAGTTGTTGTTGGAACTGTCAAACAAGGCATCATCAAGAAAGGAACAGAAGCTGAACTTATAGGTTTTGGAGAGCGTATAAAAACCAATGTTACAGATGTTCAGGTATTGCAGGATTTCAACTGATTTAGGCATGTTTTTTAAAATATGAATAATTTATCTAATTATTCTATCTCAGATATTTCAAAAAAGTGTGCCAGAAGCTCCAGCAGGTGAAAATGTGGGAGCTCTCTTGAGAGGCGTCAAGATCAGCGCAGTACGCCGAGGAATGTGGGTTACTCCTCGAAACAGTCAAAAATTTAGTAATCATTATGAGGCACAAATGTACTTGCTAAGTACTTCCGAAGGCGGTAGACACAGACCCTTGCCGGTAATTTTTCAATAATAATTTGATTATTATATGTGAATCGAAAGTGACGAATAAATAAGAAATTATTCCCGTTATAATTTGTTTTCAGAAAAATGGGTATTGTTCAATGCTTTACTGTTTGACGTGGAATATTTACACCAGAGTTGACTTGGTATTAGAGGGCGAAACTGAAATGTTAATGCCCGGAGAACAAGCCACTGTTAGGCTCACTTTACTGGAGCGCATGCCATTGTTAAAAGGTCAAACTTTCACGATAAGAGAGCAGAAGAGTACTATTGCAACGGGCATAATTACTGCGGTTCACGATCATTTGGACTTTGATAAAAAGAAAATGAACGAAATAAAAATACCAGGAATTGTAATGTAAAACTGTTGATATGTATATACTTAATATTATATAACTGTATTTAATAATGATGTTTTTTTTATTAAAAAAATCAAATAAATTGATCGTCTACTTTCAATGCGTATTCCTCTAAGTTGTTTTACACAAGAGCCAATTAAATAATTTTTAATTTTGATTTAATATAAAGTATAATGCCAATGACAATAGGTGATTACATCAATTGTGACGAATACATTTAATGGTTTATTACAACTTGAGCACGGGCTGTATACTTGCTAATTAAATTTCAAATATACAACTTGTGCACAGGTGTCAGCGCCTGCGCAGCAACTGTTACAACTAATTAATCGAGCTTTTGTCGGAATCTTAGGATCTCGATGTTTACGCGTTGAAAGAGGCCAAGAAGTCTGTGACAACCTGTTTCAATTTAGCGTCGGAGGATTCGCTGATGATGTTTTCCTTGGCAATGGTGGCCAACAAGTCCTTCTGGGTGGATCTGCAAAACAAGACGAAACGTTAATATTAAGCCGATGCAATTCGATCAAGATTGAACTTTAATGCTTGTCAACTTACTTGATGTGGGCTGTGAACTCCGTCTCGAAGGTGGTGATTTTAGCGGGGTCCATTTTGTCGAGGTATCCACGGACACCACAGTAGATGACGGCTACTTGTTCTTCAATGGCCATGGGTACTGTTGCAAAGATAAATGATTCATAAGTCATTGTTAAACAGTCATTGAAAAAAAAATATTCAATTCAAAGTTTCAACGTGTACATACCATACTGTCCCTGTTTCAAGAGCTCAGTAAGACGAACACCACGGTTCAAGAGCTGTTGGGTGGCAGCGTCCAAATCGGAACCGAACTGGGCGAAGGCGGCGACCTCACGGTACTGGGCCAACTCCAATTTCATGGAACCGGCGACCTGTTTCATGGCCTTGGTCTGGGCAGCTGAACCTACACGAGATACAGACAGACCGACGTTGATGGCTGGTCGGATACCTTTGTAGAACAACTCGGTTTCCAAGAAGATTTGTCCGTCAGTGATGGAGATGACATTGGTTGGGATGTATGCGGATACATCACCAGCCTGGGTCTCAATGACGGGGAGGGCAGTAAGGGAACCACCACCCAAGCTTTCGTTCATCTTGGCGGCACGCTCAAGGAGACGAGAGTGGAGGTAGAAGACATCACCGGGGTAGGCCTCACGACCTGGGGGTCTTCGCAGCAACAGGGACATTTGACGGTAGGCTACGGCCTGTTTCGACAAATCGTCGTAGATGATGAGGGCGTGTTTGCCGTTATCTCTGTAAAATAAGTATCAAATTTGAGTAAAAAATTCTATTGTTGATCTTTTAATGAATTGGATCTAAGGCAAAGGGTTACTATAATTAGCGTCATGACATTACCTGAAGAATTCACCCATGGCGCAACCAGAGTATGGGGCAAGGTACTGCAGAGGGGCGGCATCAGAGGCGGTAGCCGACACAATGATGGTGTAGTTAATGGCACCGCTGTCTGTAAGACGCTTGACGATTTGGGCGACTGTTGATCTCTTCTGACCGATAGCGACGTATATACAGTAGAGCTTCTTCTTCTCATCACCGGCCTCATTGAAACGCCTCTGGTTGATGATGGTGTCGATAGCCAGAGCAGTTTTACCAGTCTGTCTGTCACCAATGATCAACTCACGCTGACCACGACCAATTGGTACAAGGGAGTCGACGGCTTTGATACCAGTCTGCATAGGCTCTCGTACAGAAGCCCTAAAAAGAAAAATCAATCATGAGAACAAATTCGTTGAAATTTATGTAAATGACTATGTATGAAAGAGGTTAAATTTACCTAGGCATGATACCAGGGGCTTTAGTACCAATACGGAACCTAAGCTTGCTGCCAAGTGGGCCTTTGCCATCAATGGGGTTACCCAAAGCATCAACAACACGTCCCAAAAGTTCTTCACCGACTGGGACATCAACGATGGCACCGGTACGTTTGACAATGTCTCCTTCCTTGATATGTCTGTCATTACCAAAGACGACAATACCTACATTGTCAGGTTCCAAATTCAAGGCCATACCCTTCAGACCAGAGCTGAATTCCACCATCTCATCGGCCTGAATGTTCTTAAGACCATAGACACGGGCAATACCATCACCAATGCTGAGTACTCTGCCAGTTTCTTCGAGGTTAGCCTGAATAGAAAAATATTTATAATTAATTTAAAATTTAATAAATTGTTGAAAAATTACTTTTACTTTATAAGCTGATTTGAACAATATGAAATAGTTTCATATATTATTGAATTTGCTTTGGAATTTGATCAATTTTTGTGTGTTATGTAACTCAAATTTATATATTGATTTGAAAACAATTCAATACTATAAATAACTTAAAATTGAATAATTAAATGATTTGCATCTAATTATGAATATTAATGTAATTATGTTCATTATTGTATTTCATTAAGAACTTGTATTCTTTTGAAATGCTGTATTGTGCAATCATAATTTTCTAAAAAATTTTTTAAAAAGGATTGCCACTAAATATATAAAACAACTGGAAATCATAATTTATAGTGAGTGAATCAAATTCTTTACGATAAGCATGAAAAACTTGTGGACATGTTTATCTTTATCATCAGATATGACAATATTGTAAAAACAATCCATGGTACTATTAGACAACATGATTTTCTTAATAGCATTAATTTATAATTTAGAAAATAATAATACTTGCTGAGACCCACCTTTGTGCTGGCACCAAGAATGCGTTCTTCCAGAATGGAAGAGATCTCAGCAGATCTGCGACTGCAAGATACATGGTATTTCCTGGATACTAAGGCAGCAGCTGGATAGCTCACCTACAATAAAAGAAGACAAGCCATTATTACTCTGCCTTCCATTCAAGTGAAAAAGTCAGTAGTCTGTGTGTCCCTTAATAGATATTTATACATGTTCTATAGCAAAAAGTCATTACATAACGTCTGTTCGTTAACTAGTACGTCCCCGAAGTTGCACGATTTACATAACCCGCAATGGGTAGGCGCATCGCCGCATTCTCATCGAGATCATGAGGCCAGAGGTCGGCCCAGAGGATGAGGATCATCGTGCACGGACATAAACATTATTTTTAAGTGAAAAATTAAAGTGAAAAATTGCGGCATAACCATGCAAACATGTCGGGTTTCTCCCCACCCCGCGTTCTTTATCCGCAATATATGGAGTATATAGGCTCTGTGTGCGATCACGAGAGCTGATATGTGCAAGGCGACGACGTGATTATTCAATGCGCGAAGTCGACGTGGATGAGTTGGAGCCCTTACCTGAGTGCCGGGCAATTGTCTCGCCAACGAAGCGGCCAGCCTCACGGAAAGTAAAGCCATTTTCTTTTTTCGGTTTTTTCTTTTATAACAACAATTCGAGGGTCGTCTGACTTCGTTGCTTCGTCAGTTCGGACAGAGTCGGAGAGACGATGAAGAGAAGCAGAAGAACAGCTTAGCAGCAGCACTGCGGCGGCGCCGTTCACTATATAGAGTGGACGAGCGAGCGAAACGGGACGAACAGCAGCGCCGCCGCGCGGCTCGCTCGCCAATAAAATCCATTTCGTGCGCGAGATCGTTCCGTCCTTGTCTAAAAGCATATACACGTAGCACAGCAGCATAACGCAGGCGTATGAAGCGAGTTTAATAGTACTTGGTAAGCGGGCTCATCACTCCCAAATAGATATCGGACGGTGGATTCTCGCTTTCGTCGATGCTGCTGCTGCTGCTGCTGCTCTCGTGTACGCTCCTAAGGTACGATTAAAAAAAGACTCGTCGCATACGCTCGTGACGCTTCGTACAGGAAATCGTGCCGAGGTTACTCGGGTCATTCGCATTCGCCACTATAGGCAATTGGAGGTAGCTGCCGCTGTGCCCACGATGACGATGGGTTTTATAGATATACAACATTGTCGAAAAGGGCCGATTTCATAAGGTCTAATTAGTAGCCCATGATCGTCGTGTTGGGTTAACCTGCGAATACCCGAGAGTAACAACCTTTTACACGGGTTGAATTCGCCAACTTATATGACCAACGCGGTGTGCCATAGACCAGTTGAGCGCGAATATTTCAATTTACGCTAAGAAGGACGATGAAAATAGCAAAAAAATGGCATATTTCGTTGATGTTTTGGAAAAATGTCTTGATTAGGAAAATGCCACGTAATAAAATTTCTTATCTATGAATGCCATGAGAAAATTTGAATTATTATTGTTTGTCGATTAAAACGGGCACAAATGAAAATTTGTTCAATGAAAATTAAAAATTTGTGATTATTGGTTACATTATAATTATTTTCGTTGGCAATATTTTAGTGGTGATTATAGTCTTTGCGGAAATAAAAAGAAAAATAATAGTTTTCGATGAAAATGTTGGAACTAATTGTTTCACTAACATTTTGGAAGGGATTATTTTTTGTTACCGGTGTTGATTTATGGACACAAAAAAGCTCAACAGTATGAACGATTCGCACCTTTTCTAATACTGAATCATTCGAATATGGTTTTTCACTTTCCAATCGATTTGCTTTTCAAAGGCTTCTTGGAAAATTCAAGGTCCTTCTTGGTAATTCAAGGATCAGTCAAGTGTTTTGTTAAATACTTTGAGATTATGCATGCTTCAAAATTAATTAGAGTTTTAGAAGCATAGGAATTTTTGAGCAAAGAGTTTTTCATTCATCAATAACTCATTGTTTGCGGTTTTATGGAGCCTAAAAAGTTTCTTTATCTAAAGAAACGACACTCATACCTGCTCTTTAGGTTTAGACTCTTTTTATTAGATATCAGAGAGCTTTTTTGCAATTTCATATTTAATGTTAGCAAAACTTTTGAGTCAATGTGCAATACTAGAATAAAAGTTGCTCTAATTTAATCATACGGATACTAACGACCACTTACATTTTGAGAAAACATTTCAAATGATTTCGTCGAAAAGTCCAAGAAAAGCTCCTTGTCCGCGCGCCGCAAGCTCCCGCGGCAAAACCGAATTGGCGCCTGATTTTCGCGCGCGCGTGGCACAAAATGCGCCCGTCGTACAGCGCGCAGGGTGTTTTCTTTTGCCCCGTTGCGATACAAGGGCGAGCTTGAAAGTTCACTCGATATTGTAGGGAAAAAAACCATTATTGCCGCAGCAGCGGCAGCTTTAACAGTCTGACTTTATACTGTATTAACAGAGCGATGTATCTCGCAAGCTCGCGCGCGCACGTACGCTTGCAATACAAAGCTGCCACTTGCTGCTGCGGACAGGACATTATATACTTTATGCTATATCTATACGTAGTTTGTGGCAGAGAGCTGCTGCTGCTGCTGGCACGGGGTACCTACATATGCAGCATCCCCCAGTAGTATAACGCACGCGCGCGACCCAACCCAAAAACTCTCTCGTACGGTACCTATACGCTTATATTATATGTATACAGGGCCAACGTATCGTATAAAATAATCGCGCGCGCGCGGCACAGTCGCAAGCTCGCCTCGCAAGAAATCTTCGCGAGAGCTTTTCCGCAAGCTGGTAGTAGTAGGTATAGTAGTAATAGTAGTGTGGTGGTGACCGCCGCTACCGCCGCCGAGCAGCCGAACCCGCGAAGCGCAGCAGCAGCAGAGAGATATGTCAGTGAGTAGTGGTACGCGGCTACGTTAAGCTCGCGTGTGCTCTACCACTCTATCTACCTATTTCTACCTCTACCCCCGTCGGAGTATTGTACCCGTACACATCAATCTGCCCTACACACACACAATCGCATACAGCACGAGCGTGCGTTATAATAAAAGCTCTACTATACTTATGCAGTTCGCAGCGCGCAGCGTGTGTGTGTGCATCATGCTCTCGAGTACAGTGCAGTTTTAGAAATGAGCTGCTTTACTACTACTACTACAGCAGTGGCACCACCACCACCGCCGCTACCAGCACGAGTTGCTGCTGCTGCTACGCGAGGAGTATATTATCGTCGATCGGCTGTGCACCGGCTGCATATAATTGATTAACAACAAGCGTGGGGTTTGTTGTTGCTCGTTTCGAGAACGAGGGAGAGAGAGAGAGAGAGAGAGCTGCGAGCGTGAGACGACGCTTATCGATTGCTCAACTGCCTTTTCCACCGTCGTCGTACCGTTGGTTCGTCGTGCTGCTATGCTCCTCTAAGCTTACTCTCTCTCTATATTTGCTCTCTCTCTCGGCTGTGCCTGCTGCTGCTGCTGCTTGACACATACACACGGATATATACTATAACATAGACATCCTCGCGCGTGCTTTTGCTTCTGCTGCTGCTGCTACTCTGCTGCTGCTGCTGTGCACTTCTGGCGCGCACACACACACACGGACACATAATATACACACAGAGACGAGAAAGCTCCCTTTTCATCTCTCACTCTCTCTCTCTCGCGGGTTGCATTCTTCTGACCTCCATTTAGCAGTAGCAGAAGCAGCAGCAGCAGCAGAGTAGCAGTAGGCAGCTAATTCTCGGAGAGAGAGCGAGCGAGCAAGTGAGTGAGTAAAAGAGAGAGAGAGAGAGAGAGGAGAGAAAAGAGAAGAGGAGGGGAAAGTGCATACATGGAACGCCCAAAGATCCGAGTGATTTTTCGGTAACGCTGGATTCGCTACTGGTGAGTGTACCTTTTTCCTATGTTATATACTTTAAATTTATGTCGAACGATTATCGTAAGATCTTCATAATTCTTGTTTTTATCTCACCCATAAGTAAGAGACACGGTTAATTCGGTGCAACTTGATCCTCGACTGCACGCGATAATTCGCAGGACGAGGTTAAAAAGCAGCGATGTGTGTTTATATTATGTGCATCGTCGCGTGCGTATATTGTACATGTGTACACCCGTCTAGATGCGTGGCCGTGTGTGCGCCCAATTAGACGCGGAAATCTGACGACTCGTCTCTGAAAGTTCAATCGACGATTGACAATTGAAACAAAGTGAGAAACACGAATACTCTACGAAAGCTCTATGATAATTATTAACGGCAGGATCGTGTCGAAGCGCCTTCCTGAAAGAAAACGGCGCGATCATCTCTCGTTTTCTCTCTGCCTTAAACTCGGGGCGTATACTTAATCATGATAATGATGATTATGATCATGATAAAGATGTGCTTTTCGCGCGCGTCGACGCGTTGCTTCGAGCGTGAATAATAATCCTGCTCATTGTCGCACATTTTTTCGGCAATTCAATTCTTTTCCTGTTTTAATATGTCATTCGTGTAAACGTAATGGATTCTCGTTCCTAATGAAAATCCATCCGAATCTCGTTTACACGTGTGTTCTCCGATTACTCGCTCGGATCGCAAGAAAGGTCACTCCATAAAAAAAAATAAAATAAAAGAAAAGAGAAAAAAAACTAAACGGAAAAAGGAAAAAGATCTGGTATCGAATATCATCTCTCTCCTAACAGGCAGCACCGTAAAAGCTCCCGCGCGCGAATCTCATGTGAGCTTAATCGATATTTTTCTCGGGCACGAGAGCGAAAGACGAACCTGTTTTCTGGCACTTTTTTTTTTAGCTGTACAAATAATAACGAGAGAAACAGAGCGACTGTGCGACACATTATACGCGTAGCGTGATGTATACGCGCGTGCGACGAGGGTATATAATAACGAGCGCCTGATGAGTTTCGAGCCATGTGTGTGTGTGTGTGTGCTTGTGCAGAGTTGCATGTGTACATATCGTTGTGTACATACATACACGCGCGTAGTAAGTAGCGCGTTGACTCTCGTTTGCGGGCGATGAGCGCCTGAAGAGAGAGAGAAAAAAAATGAAAATAAAACACGCGGTGCATCGCGGGCGCGTAGGTATTACATTTTTTACGAGGCGCGTTATTACTTTCACGGTAAATGAAACATCCGAGTTGAAATTAAAAACGAAAAAAAGAAGAGTATCCATGGTATTAATTTATTTTTCGGAGTAGAAACTATAATGCGATGATTGAACTTGCAACAACGACAACAATAACAAAAAAAGAAGTAAATTCCGAAACTTTGCAGACAATCGTTGATCCGAAGCAATGGACGGGGCGGTCAGCGAGACCGAGCACATCGAGCGACTGGCCAGAGAGGCGGAGTCCTTGAAGATTCGCCTCGACGACGAGCGGCAAAAGCTCAACGATGTCACGCGTGAGTATATTATTATAGTATAAATTTTACGACTGCGTATTTTAATTTTCTCCTAAAAAATGTCATCGACTCAACTCATTCGGGTGGTGGTGTTTTTTTTTGCGTGTGCAGTATCCGTCGTTGCCGACCGGCTCGAGCCAATAAGCTGCATCAATGTGAAGCCGCGCAGAGTCCTCAAGGGTCACCAAGCCAAAGTCTTGTGCTCGGATTGGTCGCCCGACAAAAGACACATCGTCTCGTCCTCCCAGGTATACAGTATAGACTTATACTTTCATTCGCGTATCGATTTCGGGTAATCCTCGATAATCGTTTATTTTTTTTTGTTCTGTTTCTCGTTCGACCGCGCGCAGGATGGCAAAATGATCATCTGGGACGCTTTCACGACGAACAAGGAGCACGCGGTGACCATGCCCACGACCTGGGTCATCGCCTGCGCTTACGCGCCGAGCGGCCAGCTCGTGGCCTGCGGGTAAGTAGTAGCCTATTATTATTATTACGCTCAACGTCCCCGCACGGCTCTGACCCTGTCGTTGCTGCTCGCAGTGGCCTCGACAACAAAGTGACGGTCTACCCGCTGAGCCTCGAGGACGACGTCTCGGCGAAAAAGAAGACGGTGGGCACGCACACGTCGTACACGTCCTGCTGCGCCTTTCCCAACAGCGACCAGCAGGTGCTGACGGGCAGCGGCGACTCGACCTGCGCCTTGTGGGACGTCGAGAGCGGCCAGCTGCTGCAGAACTTCCACGGCCACTCGGACTCGGTGATGTCGATCGATCTCGCGCCCAGCGAGACCGGCAACACCTTCGTGTCGGGCAGCTGCGACAAGCTCGTCTTTATCTGGGACATGCGCAGCGGCCAGTGCGTGCAGAGCTTCGAGGGCCACGAGTCCGACGTGAACTCGGTGCGCTTCCATCCGAGCGGCGACGCCGTGGCCACGGGCTCGGACGACGCCACCTGTCGCCTGTTCGATCTTAGGGCCGACAAGGAGGTGGCCTCCTACACCAAGGAGTCCATCATCTTCGGGGCCAACGCCGTCGACCTGTCCATCAGCGGCCGACTGCTGTTCGCCGGCTACAACGATTACACGGTCAACGTCTGGGACACGCTCAAGTGCCAGCGGGTGGCGCTGCTCTACGGCCACGAGAATCGGGTCTCGTGTCTGCGCGTCTCGCCGGACGGCACCGCCCTCTCCACGGGCAGCTGGGACACGACGCTGCGCGTCTGGGCTTAGATCCTTTTTCAACTTTACTTTCTTTTTGTTATTTTTTTTTCTTTTTTTTTCAATTATATATAGAGCGGGCGAGATTCGCTTATTTTCCCGAGCGCACAAAAAATGATGCCCGTGTGACTGGTACTATATACCGAGAGCCGTGTGTAAATGTATGAGTATGTGCGTGCGTGCGTGCGTGTGTGTGTATAACGACGATGAGCTTGCAGCAGCAGCGAAAAAAGCTCGCGCGAAGCTGTTTATCAAGCGTACGCGTAAATATACGCGTGCGTCGAAAGCTTCGATATCGTTCGATGAAATCCGATTAAAGGCGTATCGTTTTTAGCCCCCCACTCTCTGTATACGAATTCGGGAGAGAAAAAAAAACTTTTTTTTGTCGTTTTCGCCTTTTTTTTGTCCAACTCGAATATCTTCGATCGCAGTATAAACACGCCGTTGTACTTATCCGCTGTATATCGGTGTCGTCGGATTACATTATATACACGTGTACTGCCAGCTATACTATGTATAACTTAACAAATATGATAACGTACTAAAATAACCATATTTCACATAATAATTATATAACGAAAAAAAAAATCATCAAAATAATACAACGCTTGCATGGGGGGAGAAAAAAATTCGTGACGCTCCATTGAAAATAATAACATTATTATACTCGCGCGCTGCTGTTATATGAATATAATCGACGAGATTTTCGACGAAAGTTTATGATCACTTTTTTTTAAGTTTGTTCAAAATTTATTCATTGAAAAGAGAGAGACAGAGAGAGAGAGAGAGAGAGAGAGAGAGAGAGAGAGTTGAGCAAGCACCGAACAAATCGTAGAAACGTTTTGATTTCATTCCAGTGTGCACGATTAAAACAAAACATTTTCTACATTTTGAAAGGTTTTAGCACTTCAACGTGAAATCATTCCGAAGCATGAATACATTTAACAAAACAAACACCATAATATTACGATAATTGTAAGAAAAAGAAAAAAAATTCAAATCTATTAGAGGACAAAAAAAATGCAAGTACGAAACTGCACAAAATATTCAAATTCAAAACGCATCAAGTGAGATTAAGTATAACTAAAATATTAATTGTATAAGATTTAATTATAAGGAAAATATAATGAATGTATACAGTGGATGTGTATACCTCTGAAACAGAGGATCAAAAATAATCGATGACAATTGAATCTTTTATGGGAATACCTTTAATTGAAATTTGTCATTGTCATAAATAGATGCAGAGCGATTCCGAGTTTTAGAAATGAATCGCGAAGAATTTTTTCGAAAAATCAGCTGCCGAAAAGAGAACATAGTGCTCATTTATTGCCGCAATTCATCATTATTAAATGCCAACGATTCCATTTAAAGATATTCTCATGAGAATAAAAAAGACTCAAGACTGCCATATATGAAGGTCATTTGTCATAGATTAGAAGGAAAATTCACAAATTTTAGTCGATACGTGAAGACGTTTAGAGTATCACGAGCTAATAGCAATTGAGTATATCAGAGATTTATTCTAAGGAAAAAATTCTCAATCGAAAATAATATGTGATGTTCTAGTCAGGAAAAAAAATATTATTAGGCTGGTCCTAATTTATAGGTCTTCTGGACAATAGGCGCATTTTTGAAATGCGCAATAGATTGAAAAAAATAAATCAGAATGATATATATTGTAATTATCATCGTAATTGCGATTCAATGGAACACAAATTGAATACGAACTTTGGTTATTAGCGATTTTCAGTTGATAACACAACATATGACTTTTAACGAATGAAAAGTTGCAGTATTTTATGATTTCCTCGAGTCATATTTTTTCATTTTAAATACTTAATTTCAAAAAATATTTAAAAAAAAAATGGTGTGTGCATGCTCAAAGGATAGTACAGTTTACTGACTGCAACAATTCATAAAAACTTGAATTGTACTATCGATGCGAATAAAAAAACAAAGAGTCATTTCATGTCTTAGCTTACACACTGAGATTTGTATTGAGAATATGGATTTTACCACGACCTTTTCCCATTATAATTACAAAAACTGCCACATAATTTATGATAAAATAGTTTTAAGTAGCGTAGAACATACGTCACTTATTGAATAATAAACTCAAAAATAAAAAAATGGCTTGATTTTATTACATTTCCTTTTTTTCCAGTGTTCCTAAAAACGGTAGATGAATCCCTTGTAGATCTAGAATTTTTTATCAGAGACCCCGTAAAATTATTTTTGAAATTTTCTTGTCTTTATAAAACAACCATAATTAGTATTTTGATTTAAAATAATAAAACATTTATTTTTTTCGAAATTGTAAACTGAAATTCATAAGAGTATTAAAATAACAATTTGATAAGGTATTTCAGGCAATTATTTTTTGAAGAAATGAATAAACAAGTTGATTTAATAAACAGTAGTTTATGTTACAGTCGATAATAAAAAAAATTACAACGCACAAGATAATTACATTGGAAAATTGACATTTCATCTTGCTGTTCAATTTTTAACACTCGTTACGGGATGGTCCCGATCAACCCTTAAATGTCACTTTCGTCGTCACTTTTCATATTTTTCGAGACGATTCTTTCAGAAGTAACAAGGCGAAAAGTACAAAATTATCTAATTTACATCATTGTAAAACATTAGATTAATTTAGTGTACGGCTATAATTTTCACAATCATTCATCGAATTAGAATAGAAATCTCTCGTAGTTGTTTAATATGAAATGATATTTACTACAAACGAATTAGAATTTACAATATCTTATGATTAAAAGTATGCAAATCAACTGTATGAAAAGAGCCAGCAACTCCTTTACAAGCAGTAATTTAACAGTAACAAAAAAAAATGAAGTTTTACGTGAGAAAAGTAATTTATAACTTTGCGTAGCTTACGAAATACAATTAACATAAAAAAATAAAATACATTGGAATCATATTCGCTCAGTAAAAGCTTAACAATTAATTACACTTTTCTTACAATTATACAAACACTTTCCAGACATTCATCATCATGATTCTTGATTAAAATGGAGGCTTTTAATGATTTTTTTATCTTTATCACTACCATTAGTATTATTGTTAATGACTATTTTTCTTAAAATAACTTAATATTTAGATATTCGACACATGTAAACACAGTACTAAAATTTCATTATTAAGGGTTGGCAATCAACGCTAAATGTTATAATAAAAAATTTTAATATTGCGATATTTGTATAAATTTACGTTATTTCCTGTACATTGGTAAAATATTCGGAAATACCAATGCCAAGTTTAGAATCAATGTTATTATATACGCAATAGACAATCTTATTTTGATAAAGATAATTTATCTTTGTTAATAAATATTTTTTTACTTCGTTAGTAAATATATATTTTAATTTTTACAAATCTCACTTGAACGCATGTTAAATATTTACAAAGCTATGTCTGGCATGAAAGAAAGCTGAGAAATCATAACTGCTTCATCATGCTCGATACCCTGCATGAAACATTCTAGCAAACTTTTCTCTAAAAAATATTATTCCATTTAGGCCATACCCTTGAATAATGACAAATAGGAAAGCACATATTAGTCGAGCAATTCAATAGAGACCAGCTTTAATAATTTTACATAATCAAAGGCGAGTTTTTTAAACACGAATATTTATGCCAAAATAAAGTTGGCAATTACTTTATTTTTCATTAGCTTAAGAGTTTCAGTGTACCAAAATAGTAAAATCATTGTTAAAGTATTGGTAAAAAAAACAATTGATAAGACAAATTTTTTACCATACTTATGAAGAATATTGTACTTATGCAACTATTTTCAACTAAATCTAACTGCAGTTTACTAAGAATCGGGTATAAATAATTGCTTTAATGTACACTGAATTTAAAATCATAGATACTACTAAGATGAATTTTACGAAGAATTTTTTATCATGAGTAACAATATCTAAAATGTATTTTGTGTCAAAGTATTTTAATAATTGTAATAAACTTTGAGTACCAATGTTAACGTAGTGAAACCGTATGATAGTTCTATCTTCATTTTTTTCATATGGCAGCCAGAATATGATAATGAACAAATAAAATTATATAATGATGTAACCATAAATTAATAATAAAAAATAACATTAAAAGTATTACCTCAATAAAAATAAAAAAATATTTCAAAATAAAATACATGGTACCACACTTCACTAAACGTCATAATAATCACTAGGTCTGCAACTTAGTGTCACCTTAGTACTTTTTTCATTGTGTAAAATATCACAAACTTTGTTCTACATAGATTCAAAACGTATTGAAAAGCTCTACTTTATTTGAGCACACGCATTACAACTTTGCACGCAAAAAATCATGCACATTGTCAGTCCGATCGCAAGAAAAGCGTTCATTGTATGTTTAGCACGGTACAGCTGTTGTACTAGTTGATGTGACATAAAAAATCTAGCAAATCATAGATTCATTATTGAATTGTTATTCTCATTCATACAAGTTATACCCCAAAGAGTAAAATTGATAAAGAATAAATTTGCGATTATTTTTTTTAGAGTACAATACACAGTTTTCTTTTCTTCGGTCATAAGTTGGCTCTAAATTATAAACGATGTACGTAACGTTATTAAATAAAAACATCAATGACCATTTATTTTGATAGCACTTCCATTCACAAATAAGCTTACCAATAATAAATACTATGGCTTTATTTCGATTTCAATAATATCAATGATGATGATCGAGATTCATGATCAATCTATTTTTGCTATGAATAATCAATATTGATAGCAAAAAAGAGAGGTGATTCAATTAATTTTCTTCATTCAATTTAACATTTTACTCATTATAAAATAACTAAATTGAATGTTCCCTTAGGAGTTCGCTTACATTTAACTACATTATTAAAATTTTTAATTATAGTATAATATATAATAATTCCTTCGCCTGAGTTATTGTTAACAAAAATTTTAATTATTTACAATGCACTAGGTACATAAGAGAAGTTAATTAGTTACTAGGGAATTTTTAATTAGAACACACATCAGATCACTCCACTATTTTTATGGTCGATTCTTAAAAATTAAGAAATAGTATATATTTTTAATTCAAAATCAAAATTTGTACTGGATTGCTTTGTCCGATTTGTACGCGTGTACGTGTGTTAGTGTGATTGTGCGTGTCTCGTATTTATTATTTATAAATTCATAATCAATATTGGTATTTATTGAAATCGAAAATGGCCGAGGTATAGAAAAAGGCTAACTAATATAATGAGAGTAAGTAGTAACTGTTATTCAGCTAAATTTTAATTTTCGTTTTCTTAAAAACGTCATCTCCAGGCTTCATTAGATAACATCAATAACTGCATAACTTACGTGAAATTCAAAAGCGACTAGTACGTAAAAATGTCGTCAAATTTAAATTCATCATTCTTGCGGTCATTAAAGTTAATATTTAACGTAACGCAATCCATAAATGCACAATCACGGTGATATTCCGTTAAAACTGGTAGCTCAGTTTTTCGGGCGAGCACCGCGATCACTAAAAAGAAAACTGCGCAGCTCACTCTTTAGAGCAAACTCGCAGCGGCTATTACTCAGTAAGCCGATGCCTCTTTATACTCGGAGCCCTCCATAGTAAAGAAGTCCTCGAGCTTCCATTGCAGGGTCTCGAAGGTCGGTCTCTTCATCGGGTCTTTGTTCCAGCACTCTATCATGATGTCGTAAAGATTCGAGGGGCAACCAGGCGGACATGGCATACGATAGCCATGCTCGACTTGATGAAGAACCTCGGCATTTGTCATTCCTAGAAACACGGGTAAATTAATTTCGAATTCTACCATTGTAATGTCACTGATCAGCTGAAGTCGTTGCACTCACCAGGATAAGGTATTCTTCCGTAAGTAACGAGTTCCGTCAGCAGAATACCGAAAGACCAGACGTCGGACTTGATGCTGAATTTGCTGTAGTTGGCGGCCTCCGGAGCAGTCCACTTGATGGGGAAACGCGCGCCGATTCGCGCCTCGTATTCGTCTTCTTTAATTAGCCTTGCTAAGCCGAAGTCGGCAATTTTCACGACATTACCATCGGCTACAAGAACGTTTCGAGCAGCCAAATCTCGATGAATGTAATTCTGCGACTCGAGATAAGCCATACCAGCGGCTATCTGTGCTGACATATCGATCAGCTGTTGAAGCTTCAATCCTCGTCCCTTGCCTGGCAAAAACGATTTCAATAAATTCAGCAAACTTCTTTACGACTTTCGTTATGAATTATAACTCAGATATTTACCTTGAAGATACTCCAATAAACTACCATTTCTCATAAGTTCGGTTATGATGTAAATGGGCTCTTCCATGGTACAAACGGCATACAGTTGTATGAGTTTGCCGTGTCGTAATTTTTTCATAATTTGAGCTTCAGCGAGGAAATCTTTGGGATCCATCGTACCGGGCTTGAGGGTCTTGATGGCTACGGCCGTTGTGTTGTTCCAGAGACCTTCCCATACTTCACCGAACTGTCCCTGTCCGAGTTTTCGAACGAATTTCAGGCTCGTTCTGTCGATTTCCCATTGATCCCGCGTTCTGTGACTCAAACCTTCGGTCACGGGTTTCTCCACCTTAAATAACACAAGTAATGTTTAGTACATTATAAGCCAGAGAATATTTATGTTCATTGATTTTTGATAAATATGAGCAGTGAGTTATTTACATTACATGGTTCTAAAACGTTTTATGTTAGACGAACTAAGTATCGACTGATTTTCAATAATATCTGTGAGAATGAATTTGATAATTTTGATTATGTAAACATCGAGTGCGGCAATATTTTTGTTCATGAAAATACTCCATCGAATTTTATTGAAAATTATTATCTTTGCAATTTTAATGTTAGTAGGATCTAAATAAAATTTACTGGGTTTTCCTGTAGTATGCTTTTTATGTAGTCCTAATTCAACTTTATGAACTAGCATTATTATTATTTTGATTTTAGTAGGTGCATTTAACCAAGAAAGTTTTACCATGTTTTTCGTTATCTTAATGATACCGTCATAAAATGTTATTGCTACTTCAATAGTTAATCTATTTGTCTTTTAGTTAGAAAAAATTTAGGATATGCATTATATTATTACAAAACAAAAAAAAATTTATGACTACGTGGATCATCTTTTAATATATTTGTTAGTACAATCCATTTAATATTTGGTATTTCGTCGATAAAATGGGTGAAACGAAAAATAAAATGAAATATTCGAAACAACGGATCAAGATCTTGTGATATCAAATACAATGATTTCATGAAAAACACTTTGATACTGATTACAAGCTAGGAGCGACATGGTTGTGCGAATGTTTGTCATGAGTTTTCACAAGAATCATTAGATTTACCAAGAATATCCAGTATAAAGAAAGTTAGCCAAAAACAGATAAAAGAATAATTCGTTAAAATAAATATTAATACTATTTAGACTTATGCTAATATGCAGTATCTTTTGCACCTGAATCCTCATCGAATAAACTAACTAATATCCTGCTAAATATTTAATGGAAAAATTAGTTATTTCGTATGAAAAATTCTTCATACTATTTGCGTCATTCTTTCAAATATGCAACTATTCTTTAATTGGTCCATAAAAAACGTGTAAATCTTGATGAGAACGATATAATTTCGTTATTACCTTATAACTTCACGCATTTTTAGAACTATCCAAAGCTGTACTACACTCATTTATGTAATAACGGACGCAATCAATTGAATATTTTCCCGACATTATAAATACAGCATTAAATACATTTTATTCAGAAAATTTCGCAATAACATAGAATAATCAAGTACACGAATGAGCCATTTTACCTGTACACAGGGCTTGCACAAATTGACGCACAAACCGTCGGCATCCTTGCTGTAATAAGCCACGAGATCCTGCAGATTTCTGAAAGTAGTCCTTCTCGCAATGAAGAAGCCCCCCTCGTCGAGCTGTCGAATTCGGTAGTGCTTGACCGTGTCGCCGTCGCGAACTGAAAAGATGGAAAACAATTATTCATCGTAGGCCACGATCACTCGAGGCGCAAACACACATACGCGTGATCCCAAGAGAGAAAAACTTTTCCCGATACTATGAGCCTTTTGCAATAAAAAAATAAAATAATAATAAATCAAAAACGCCATACGGCAAATGGCAATGAGATATACGTATAGTATCTATGTGTACGTCGAGGTTTTACAAGACTTTATCGTCGCGGTACATAATTATATGCGGCAAATCGTGCGTCATGTTACAGATACTCGACGTTTTACTGCCTCTTAAACATGTGTATAATGCATCATCGTAGACGCGGCAACGAGGAAAACACGTATTATTGCACACACACATATTAATACACGAACAACAACGTGAAAAGCTACAACGCGATCCATCAATTTTATCAATCAATGGCTCTTTGTATTTTCTTCATACGCAACTTGTGTACTCAAGACGGAAGAGCAATTACAATCTTCGACTTTAAAACGGCACATTTTCTTTTCTACTGCGCGGACGCATCTGATGATGAAGAAAAAAAAAATGAAAAATAAAAATGAAAATGTTACGTTCGTTACGAACACGTACCTGAAAGAGAAAAGTCTTTCATACCTGAAAGGGAATAATCATTGTGTCTGCTTTCAGAATCTCGGATCAAGAAAGCACCGTGATCATTTTCAGGAAGTAAGAGTTTTTTTTCTGCTTCGATTCTCTTAATTTTTCGAAAATACCACCTGAAAAACAACAAATAATGCAAATTATTATCGTTTCATTACTGCTTAAAAATATTGAAGAAAAAAATCAAGAAAAATTCGACATTTTACAACGAGCGAAGTAGAGAAGCTACGTCTTTTTCGCGAGGATCGAACGATCGAATGAATCGGCGCGTTGCGAGTCGTTTTTTCCGAAGCTGCGGAACTTTTCTCCCGCGAGAATGGCATGCTGTCTCGCGACACAACGATCAATACGCCCTTTTTCCAGAAAAGTCACAGCTTCATTGTCTGCATAAAAGTGTGTGGATACGTAAATGCGTGCGTGCATAAGTAGCTGCTGGTGCATAAATTGACGTTACAGCGAGCTGCTGCTGCTGCCTCGCGTTATAACTCGCGGATTAGTCAATGGTGTGCACGGTTGCAGTGCACGGCACGCGGCATAGATATATATACGAGTGCATAGTGCAGAAAAGAGAGAAAGACAGAGAGAGAATAGGTGAAAGCAAGGTCGCGACTCACCGCCGCGCACGATTTTACACCGCAGCGAGAGAGAGAGAGATTGAAATCGCTATGTGTTGCTCGTTTCTCAACCGCTATACGAGCGAGAGCTCTATGCGACTCTCTTCAACAACGTTACATTGAAGTTTACGACGGGATGGAATTAACGTAATAACGAGTGCAACGACGTCGACGACGACAAAAAATAGAGTTTAAAGCTTTGATATAATGTAATTTTTACATTAGACGTTCGTCGGCGCGCCAGTTGTCGATTTCGCGCATATCCTTTATTTTTTATTCTACCTACTTTATACGCGAAGTTGTTAATTAACCGTGCGCGCCGATCGGACGATTGATAGAAAATAAGAGTTATATAAGCAGCGGCAAAAGCGTGCGGCGCCGCGCGAGTCGACTGCGCGATAGAAGTTTCGCGCGTATACGCGAGCGTCGACTGTAATCCTATTTTCCCGGTAATCGAATAAAAGAAGAATCGGCGATTAATTTTATACGCGAGAAAGAGCTCTCGCGAGCAAGTACTCGTTCTGCATTCGAACTAGGTATACCGAACAAAAAGAAAGAAAAAATAAATTAGGTCCCGCGCGTGCTCGCAATAACGATCAAGTGCGCTGCAAAAAAAAAAGGCCGAAAAAAGAAGAAGAAGAAGAAATAGACGAAAGAACTTACGGCTCGGCCTCGATGGACTTGAGCTTGGCGACGTAATTGCTGGGTATGTAGCCCTCCTGGCGGGTGCGCTTGCTGCGCGCCAGCCACCAGTCGCCCTGCGTGTCGTTCAGTATCTCGAGGTGCTCGCCCTTGCGGAAGCTCAGGTCCTCGTCCGTCCTCGCGTCGTAGTCGTAGAGAGCGACGAAGATCTTGGCCGTGGGCACGTCGCCGCCGTCCGGTATCTGCGGCATCGGTCTGATCGGGTCCGGTGGCGGCGTGGGCACTGGCGAGACCTGCGACGTGACCGCCTCGATGCTCGGATTGCAAATCCGATCGGGCTTCTCCTTCTCCACGTCGCTCTGGCAGCTCAGGCAGTTACCCATTTTTCCTTTCTTTCTTTCTCTCTGTTCTTTTTTCTATTCCGATTCTCTTTCTGCCCTAGTTTTTATTGACTAGCGGCTAATGCCACTGCCGCTGTTGTTGCTTTGCTCGGGGGTGTATTCCGGTCGCGAGTATTATTTACGCTAAGGCTGATTAGCGAGTGTGCGTGACGACACAAGGCCCTAGCCCTCGTTCGTGTGTGTGTGTGTGTGTGTGAGCGATCGATACAGATTGAGAGCTTTCGCCGTCTAGCACTTTTACTGACGACAAAGCCGCTGCTGCTGCATCGGACGCGGCTCGAGGAACCTCGGCTTGGATCTGGTCGTCGTCGTCGTTGTCGTCCTTATTGAGAACGATGAGTCCTGCATTCGGAACGTATTCATTCGACTATCGACCCAAGGACCTGTAACGAACAAACATTTATTTAAGAATTAATCCATGATGTGAGTAATTATCAAAGAGCTAATTAAGTGTCGCTATCTTGCCTGTATAATCGTAAACATTAGCAAATGAATTTTTTTTTCAATCGCGTGAGAGCTTCGATCATTTTCTTTTGCAATGCTAATAAAGAATAGGATGACAGGCTTGGGAAAATAATTTTGCTTTTCTAGATTCAGCCCAAGTAATTATAGCGTAAAATATATAGACTCGTTAAAAATAATTCATTAATGGCATTTACTGTAGATACATTTCTCTATCGTGTGAATTTTGCGAATTTTTCAATTCGACTTCAAGTTTTACTGCTGAAGGAGTAAAGTTGGGCTAATTTTTGTGCAAATATTGTTTTTGCATCTACAATACACGAATTTCGTATCTCAAAATTCGACACTAAGAAATTAATCTTCGCTTATGTTCGACACAAATCGGGTACAAAAACATGACTCACGAAAGCTCCGAAAAGTTCGTCCACGCAAAGTAGGAAGTAAATCTTTACTGATACAGTTTTGCGTACGAGTCACAACGAGATAAGGTATATTATACGAACGCGAGATAAATCGATGCTTACTCGCAGTCGTAGATCCTGAGCGTATAGAGGACAAGGGAAATCTTATCAATTATAGGCGAAATATAAAAAACGATATTACAGCTTGTCATATATTTTTCCCTCCCTCCGTTGTGTCAACAATCGATGGAATTCGAACTCAAAAATTAAACTCGTTTACAGCTATTATTTCGTCGCGTTGCGAACTTCGTACAGGCTGGCTCTCGATCTCGCTCTCAATTAATTGCTGCATATTATAATTCTCTTCCATACAATGAAATCGGCTTACAAGCTTATAAAAGAGCGATCTCTGCTATTCAACGAGTTATCGAGTGACAAATTTTCAAAAGAAATCGAGCGCATATAGTAAGTCCAATTTCAATTGGAAGCATCGCGTGGCTTTTACCGAACCCACTTATACGCGTATACGATGATGATCGCGTTGAGCAATTAAAACTTATGCAACGAGCGCGTGATTATCGCCGATCTTCGCCTTCGAATTATTCTCACGATGATGAAACGTATATATAATACAGCTCCATGCGTCTAGATCTGTAAATAAATTCGAATCGGATATTTTTTTATTAACAACGCGTCTCGAGTTATTATAATCGATAACTTCTCGACAATCGATAAAAAATATCGAGCAATATTTTTTCGTCGCTATGGACAATCGCCCTTAGCTTCGAAAGCAGTCGCATCTGTGTAGCATTGCGTTATGTATAACAAAAATCGTAGGCGCACAGCACAATAGTGCGAATATCCGATAACAGCTCGAGAAATACATTATATATATATTATAATATAGCTACGAGCCAAATGTAACTCGCGTAGATACGTACAGTAATTTTTGGATGTGTAGACTTTCTCTTCGCGCGAGTTTTTAGTTCTGCGTACATGTATATCCACGCAGGTATATTATATGCAGGTAACGTCGGCATTATGAATATCTCGTAATAATTTTTTTCTTTTTCATCGCCAACACCGATTATATATATATATAATATATATATATATATATATATATATAATAATATAATATGTATACGCACACACGATCGTCGAGTTATGAAACTCGCGCGGCGCGTGTCTGTCTGCTGCTGCTGCTGCAACGGGGGCTGCCTTTGCGCACTACCAAAGCGTATCGCGGCAAAAGCAAGTGCACACGATGTTTATATATATATTGCAAGCTTCGCGAATGCTAATACGATATATCTATATGGTCGATTCGTGCGTGCGTATCTCGCTCGTACCTATAAGTACAATACCGTCCGCTCAGCCGTACATGTACAAGTTTCTATTGTGGGTCGAGTAAAATTTTCACTTCACTTTGGTTTAAACGTACCGCCAGCGTATCGCTGCAGATATATAAATTTTATTCTTGCGATTAAACGAATAAATCGTTATGAGTATGCATTAATCGTTTCGAAAGAGGTAGATAGAGAACATTTACTAATAGCTTCGAGTCAAATCGGATCGTGGGAAATTGAACACGTTCGTTTAAAGAGGGGGCGAGACTTTGAATGGCTAATTGCGCTTCCGCAAGTGCATTTAGCAAAGTAATCGTTATGCGCGAATTCGAGTATCGGAAGTGACGTTCTATGTCAAAAGAAAATTATCGACTGTAAAAAAAGCCCCGCTGTATAATGATGAATTATATAGACTGAAAAATGTTATGAATTGATACACCAGTGAAGTATCGAGAGTTAATTTACCAAATGTTTTTCTTTTCTCATAAAAACTGCTCTAGAAAATTCCATTCATAATTTTAATACTGTCATTTCGTTCGCTAAAGACCGAGAAAAAACGTGTTTCACTTCAACAATCGTGCCGATAATATTTACGCGTATCATAAACGTGCGTTTATAAATAAAAATTGAAATAGTATGAAGATAATTCAAGGCAACAATTTTTCTGATAAAAATGGCCAAAATATTAAGCAGCTGCCACTGCTGCTGCTGATCTTGCTACTCGTCGAGCAAAGAATTCAAGGTGAACATGGCAATCCGCAGCAGCAGCTTTACTTGGGAGGAGCAAAAAGTCACTAACTCTCTTTTCTCTCTTTCTCTCACTCGTGCGGTCTTATATATGTGTGCGAGTAAGGTGCGCTCGCTCGCACGTCGACCAAGAACCCTCTTGCCTGCAAAATGAAAAACCCCTCGAAACAACAACGAGAGGGCCGCCGCCTCCTCCTCCTTCTTTCTTTCTCTCTCTCTCTCTCTCTCTCTCTCTCTCTCTGTCTTTTGTGCTGCGGATACCGCGCATAAACGCGATGAAGGGCACATAATAATACAAGAGGAGAGAAAGAAAGAACGAAGGAGCAGCAGCAGCCGAGCTCGCACACAACCTATACCTGTAAGCGTCCGAAGCGGAAAAAGTCAAAAGGCCAATATAATAAAATCTCGTTCGCGTGTACACGCGGGTAAGCCGCGGTTTAATGCTATAGCCATCGTTCATAGGCTTCGAGAGAGAAACAGAACCAGTTTGAGTCTCGAGAAAAGTATATAATAATGTATATAACATAACGTGTGTTCACCTCTATTATAGGTGTGTGTATGTGTGTGTGTGTGTGTTTGTATATAGGCAAACACGTTTCACCCATTTTTCACGTTGCACCGCGAGCAGCAGTGCAGTATACGTGCGCTGCCAGCGTAGGTGTCTGCCGCGAGGACTGTTGTTGCATATAAACACGTCGACGACGACAGGCAGAAGAAATTTTTTTGCCCGTTTTAAAATCGACTCGTAACAAACGACGACGCGACGTATAGACGACTCTATCGAATTAGTTAGTGCAGTACATAATACATCCGTATATTATTCGCTATTTATCTATATGTATCGGTTAGACGTCTCGCGCGCACGTGACGATCTTTTGTCGTCTTTTCGTTCAACGCTGTATCATCGACTACATAAAGACAGAGATATATCGTGTATATCAAGGCTGCGCTGCGCGTCGTCTCGGAGTCGGGGGTCCGTCGTGCGGTTCTCCTGCAATATATCCTGTCACGTACATAGACGCGACGCGCGTATAATCATTGGATGCACACACACACGTATAACTAGCAATTGTGTGCTTCTTGCAGCACACGGCAAATTGAGAGTCACGCTAGATAAAGGCCGTAGACACGAGCGCGGAGGGATAATTTTTTCTGCGTATCGCACAATGGAGATCTGATCGGGAGACACGCGTCGATCGAACGCGACGATAAGCGCATCGATTTGCCCACTACATTCTATATTTATACAAGAGGGATAGTACATGTAGCGGAAAAAAACACATTAACATCGTCAAGAACAACAACAACAACGCGTACGTGTACAAACAGGCCGGCGCAGCTCGATAAAAAATTGCTCGTACCCAAGTGCCATAATTAAAGAAACGAATGTGTATAATATGCGCGCGCGATCCTTGACGTCTCTCTGCACACCTGTTCCCTCGCTCTTCTTTATCTACTCTTCTCTCTCTCTCTCTCTCTGCCCCTCTTTTTCTCTCTCGAAGCAGCAGCAGCAACGCCGCGCGAGCTGCATGAAAAAACAAAAACAAAACAAATCACGCATGCACACAAAGATCGCTGCACCTGCTGCTGCTGCTGCAGTTACAGAACAGCAGCCGACGAGCTCATCGTATCTTTTTTTTTTTCATTGTTGCAGACGTGCCCATCTGTATAGTTGCGCGCACACACCTTTCCATATAATCACACACGAACACAGAGACGACGTGAAATGTTTAAAAAAATGCCCGGACGTGTATAAAGCATCGAAACATCGACCTTTGCGTCTGGTTAATCGGTGACACACACACACACACACACACACACACATAAGGCACGCGAACATTAATTCCGATTCATTATGACCCGAAAAAAATTCGGGTACTCGTACACCCTTGTAAGAGTAACAACACAAATCTGTAATTTGTCTAAAACGCGCGCATGCCGGAATATATTGCCTCTCTCTCATTCTCGGAGGTAGGACATGCAGCGAATCGTGTCGCATAGTATAGTTATTAAAACTCGTCGTCGCTGAGCTTGTACCGTTAAATATATGCGTTGCTGCTGCTGCTGCTGCTGCATGCAGTATGCCCGTAAAGGTTAACGCACGCATATTCCACGACGACGAATGCGCTAAGAATTCTTTCTCAAGTGCACACGGGTCAGTCAAGACCTCTGCCGCTGCTGTAGTCATAGAAACGGAATATTACACGCGAACTGTACGTAGGCTCGAAAAATATCGAGTCTCTCGACTTCAGATTTGTACCAGTAAAAAAGGATCGGGTTTTGACGCGTATAGATTAGAAAATTTACATGTATTTCACCTTATAGCTATAGTTTTACTACGCACGACCGCGTTTGACGACACATCGATTTTATAGAAAAGAAAAAAGAAACACGGCTCGTTATGAAATGCGCGTCGTCGCGGGTGCCGTTATTACGAAAATGTGCCCCCGTAGGTCGTACCGTAGAAGTATATATTTTGCTAACACTCTTATGTTGTGTGTGCGTGTGTGTGTGTGTGGTTGTGCGCATACACATCGCGATAAAAAGTGAAAGCTTCAATTTATTTTGTAAGAAAAAACACACACACATATAAGAGAGACTTGCACATTAGATAGCCGCGTCGATACGAATTGTTCTTTAACGTTAGAGTACTTTTTAATTTTTTTATTCATCGCATTATACAGGGAGATCGCGGTTAAATGATTGTATTGAAATATAATTGTGATAAAAAAAATCATCGTCGTTGTCGCTGTTGCAGCGGCGCTCGGCAGCGAGTTAAATTACACGATGTCATTATATTGGCTAATACGTAATATAGACCCACAAAAAAAGGCTCGATACATTAACACTGTATAGAGCTTTGATATACATCATCGTGTACAAAAAAAAAAAAAATAACAGGCAAACAAGTCGAGTCTCTATACAATATGTTATTTCCCTTAAAATAATATTCATGGAGCGCGTTTCTCTAATGCTTAATGGATCCTCGAACAATTGAATCTGGTGTCGAAAATACATTATTCGGTTCGGTTCAAGTTTTCTCCCGTAAGAAAAATTGTTATTTTTCTTTTTCTCTTTCTTTTGCAACATCGAGAGATCGCACCTATATTAATTGACTCTCGAACACCGATAGTGATTTCGCCCCATCATAACGAAGTATTTGTAACGATCATGCGCGGCGTTTTTTTTTCTGTTGGTAATTCGTGATGCACAAGGCGTCGAACTGTCGCGAAAGAAAACAAAATTGAAATTAATTTATACGCACACGCTGCAGCGAGTAAACGGGTCGCATTTTTTGTATGTACAACAAACGAACACACGCATACGCTGCATAATATATACAATGCATTATGAAGAATCGCATGAAAGTAGAAAGTTTTGATGAAAACGATGTGCAGCCTGCCGAGCTTCGTTACGTACGTTATATACATATACAGCGAAGGATTAGCTCGCGATTGTTTTCCAGTCCGAAAACTTTGAAAAATGTGAAAAGTCGATGCGGTCCGGCTTATATCGCGTCGAGCGTGCATTTGCTTTTTCGCGATGCAATTCGATTGGCACGCGCAGCAGCAGCAGCAACAACAAATGCAGCGAATGCCGCGCGGCACGTTTATTGTTTTCGAATTCTCAAAGTGTTTTATATACACACGCACGGACACACGCATATAGCAAGTGGACTCTCAGTCCACGCACGGATTTATTTTTAATCTTTGTATCGCTTGACTCGCGCAGTTCGCGCGCAACGCAGAGCGTATACAATTGTAATAAATGTCACGGTATACAAATAAGAAAAATGAAAAACTATGAGGCCATAGAAATCGGAACCATCTTTGTTGGCATCTTTTTTTTTGTTGAAATTCAAATTGGTCATAGATATAACTGTCATTATCGTGTCTAAATAGGCGTGGCAGCTGCTGTCAAACCTATATACACAAACTGGTGTATGTGTGTAGGTATAAATACAACACAGTTGCGTGCATCGACTGAATAAGCCAATGAAAAGCAATTAAAATGCAGCAGCTGCGCGCGTACACACTTTTCTGAACACATCACGCATATGTACGCAAGGACCTATGCATTTGGATATATATAGGAAGCGAGTGAAACGAGACATTTTCGTCGGTACACACAACAAACACGTATACAGGATCTAGGTATTAATGAGTGGCAGTGCATGCAGCCGACGACAACGACGCGCCTATGAGTGCACCTCTCTCTCTCTCTTTCTCTCGCTATACACAAGTGTAACGGAAAAGTGTCGTCCTGCGAGCGAGACAGAGAGAGAGAGAGAAAGAGAACAACGCGCAGAGAGCGTAGCGCATTTTCTTTCGCGTATACATTAAGTTCACACACAGAGAAGACTTTCCTTCCAGTGCTGTCTAACATTTCTCTCTTTCTCTCCGTAACGAAAGAGCAAAGAACTGCTGAAACAATTTCTCACATTTTGGCGCGTTGAGAGTTGGAAAAAGGAGCAACGCAGACACGTGTATTTCGGGCTATCGTTTTCCGATATCCTGCCCGTCCTCGAGTTCAAAAATGTTATCAACGACATAGACAAGATATGTGCTACAACGCGGAGCCATGAAAAAGAACTCCTCTCGGCAATGTTTTTTTCTATTTTTATCCTCTCTCGCAAATTCTTCCTCGCGCTCGCGATCGAACTATCTCTATACTTACGTACGGCAGCAGGCGAGAACGTATGGCATTATAAAGACGACTAATAATAGGTAGGATACCTATTATGCGTACAGCGAACAGTCGTACAAGTCACATCTTCGATATTATTATATACCGTATAGCAGCAGAGGAAACGTTCATTATATTACAAGTTAAATAAGAGAGTCTCTTTGCGAAGGAAGCGAGGAATGCCGACCGAGTATGTGTCGTTTTCATATATATTATATACGTATATATAGCGCGCGCACACACACACACGCACACTTGAACTTGCGTGTGTGTGTGTGCGTATATGCCTCTGCTTAGCACAGCTTTCGCATGTATCGCACAACACATTCATTTATATATACCTATACGGTCTTTTTCATTCACTCGGCTCACTCTCTCTTTTACTCGGGAGCAGCAGCAGCAGCGGCTGTGGCAGAGGCAGTAGAAGCAGTAGAGCTGCTATATTGTGTGTGTATGTGTTCAATTTCCACACACATAATATTTTGCGTATGTGTATATATAAACCTATTTTTATATATATATATATACAACAGTAGGGCGATATGTGTGTGTGTATATGCCTGGATCGCAGAGACTACTCCCATCCGCGTGCGGCACTCATCCGAATCCGGAGAGGCTGTATACATGTGTATATCGAGTTTTAAGCGATACCCGTGCTCTGCGATATTTGCATCTATCGGATAATAATTGTGCACTCGAAAAATCCATGCATGTCTCGCGGTGCAAAAACACAACGCCGCGAGAGTGGAGAATTGATAAAATGAAAGATGCATGTTACGGTGCAACTATCGAGCCGATAAAAATCAATACACGTATGTAGTTTTTTTTTGACACAAAAGAGATGAAGAGAGAATCAAAGATTTGTTTTTCACCTGCTCTTTTTGTCTATGGTTGATTAGATACATCTACTTGTGATAATTCGAGGAAACAGAGATGCAGAGTAATAATTTATATACACTGTCAAATGTTTCTATAATACACAACAGTAGACAACTCGAGGTTTTGATAATAATCGATGTTTGTTGCAACAATCGTTACGAGGGCGACGTGCCAAGATAATAAGTTGGGAATCGCTGTTCTATCTCTCTTACTCTAGGAGATACACAAAGAGAGTCGCGGCAACGGCACCTTCTACTTGGCCAAATTGGCACGACAACGACGATAGGAGCGCAACAACAACAAAAAGAAAAGAAAAAAGACAAGCAGGATAACACGTTCGTAACATGTAGAAAAAAATACTAACCTTGAAGGATTATAATATATTATTACGGATCGGCTCTACGTCGTGAAGTCGATAATAATAATAAAATCCTCGGCAGTAAAAAAGCGATTCGACGTATCGGTCATTCTAACCTCTCTTTTTCCTCTCTCTCTCTCTCTCTCTCTATCTCTTATATACCCAAAGCTGTGATTGTACCATATATAGCTTCCTGCGAGCCGCATATAATATACACACACACACACACAAATACACACAGCACTAGGCGTTCGCGCAGCGGTGGCCTGGTGTTTATATTATTTCTTCAATGCATTCAAGAAATTCGTCGATCTAACGACGCGCACATTATTAAATGACACAACACACACAACGCGCAGTACCGCGAGCTCATCTGACAAGTACAGATAAGGGTATTTTACCATTCGATTATCATCGAAGACGACTCCGAGTTGTGCGATGCGTCGAAGAGAGTCAGCTTGATGGTGTATGTGCGTCCGTGTTTGTGTGTTGTATACACACTCCGGTAGTGTTGCCAGCCTTGCGCGTGCACTTTACAACCATAATACGAGTCGTCGACTGACGCAGACAGCATGCGCGCACCGGGCGAGCGCGGCGCTCGTAGCAGCAGCAGCAGCGAGCGGCACACATATAGCACATACTCTCGGTAAAATATACATCAAACAGAGGCAAGAGCAGACGCCGGAGGAGCGAGTGAAAGAAAGAAACTCGACGGAGATTACTGATGATGATTTAAAGCTGTGTACGTAAGAATGACTCCGATCTGTCACGCGTCACTCCGTTGTGTATACTCCTGTTGTTGGATACGTGAAAATTTTCATAACGAAATTCTACGACGCCAGGGTGTTTGGCTACAGGATCGAACTTCACAAATATTAGATTCAAGTCTGCACATATTTTCGATCACGAAACTTCGAGTGGTTTTACGTCGAATCGGAGCGTAGGCCAGATGGTATACGTTCTTTTTAGAAACAGCATCTACACGATGGCACTCGCCAACGTTCCAGTGTAAAACTCGAATGCAGACGATACATCGTAACTTCATTCTGTGCTTCCCAAAATCTGTATACGGGGCTGTGCGTGAAATTCGTGAGTGCCAACACCCGGCTCCATATCATCTATCAATGAAGTTACGTAGAAGTTGAGAAATTGTCACGCACTCCTCGCGTACGAGTTTACGCACCGGTCTTGATTTTGATCTATCGTCCTTGTTCAGAGAAACCGAATCATTTTACAATCATGGCCGTTGCAGGGAGAGAGTCGCGCGAGATGAAGCAATTTGGATCGATTTTGCAGCTGTCCTCTTTTGTATCACAGACGTGGGGAGGCTGCTGCTAGAATTTAAATGTCTCATCGTTCGAGATTGTGTTTACATTACGTGTTAACTTCGCAATTAAGCGCAGTGGCTACGGGTTCGAATACTTCAGTGGGCCTACATTTTGGAGTTATGCCCGCGAGCGAGCTACGCAATGTCTAATTTTTTCGATCAACGTCAACGACTACCATTACCGAGAACAAACAATAAACATGTGGTGTTTGGTCCATTTGAAAGCAGGAATCTGATAAGAGAATCATCTTTATAATAATGATACCGATAATCGCCTAATTACCGAATTTAACAAAATATTATAACAACATTTTATGCGATCGGGGGAGTGCTAAATCGTGTTTCTTTTAGCTAAACAATATATTTATTTCCCGCAAAAATACGAGGAGCGTAAAATATCGACAGTATCAACGCTTCGAGTATTTCGTAAAAGATAGCCAAAAAATTTGAATTGCGAAATTAACTACTTAATACGCGAGATAATTTTTATAAGCGCGAGAGTATATTATACAGTAGTCCCCGTAGACGATCGGCCGCTAGATGGCACGCGTCGCCACCGTAACATGTTCAAAATAAAAATTTAAATCTCCGACGTCATATTCATGATGAATCTGTTGCGTTCGCTCTCTCAGGCAGGATAGGTAAAAATTTGGACTGATCCAAAAACGACATTGCTCGCACGATATTCCTCAAAAATAAAAAGATCGAAAGAAGAAAAAAAACAAGTTTACCTTATTGCCCCGTACGAGCCTCCTCCAAAAATACAACTCAACTCATTATTCTCTTGTCCACGTGATATCAGTATGCGGTATCATTGGTATGCCGGTATTTCGAATCATCGAGTGCGGTCCGACGAAAAATTAAATTTGATTTTTGACACGATAGCAATGTGAAGTGTAACGAACTGCTCGTGTCTGGTTTTTGCTCTCAGCGACGATATGCGGGTATTCGTTAAATAAAAACTACAAAGGACGAAATGCCTACTTTTGATACTTAGATGTCACAGCGCATAACGTGTGATTTGTTACTCGAGACGATAAGTAAAGTTACACGAAAAAGTCAAAGAGACAAACAAACAATTCATCATTCTTGAAAATTATCATTCTGTTTCCGGGTAATTAAATAAAAAATGTCGCCAAAATCCATCAACGACAAACTGGAGGTTCAGGGACAAAAGCTTACAACTATAAAGACCGAAATGGTTTTTCATTGCTTCTGTCTTAAAACTCGATAATTGTTTTTCAAGTCCCCGTTGTACCGCGTGTGCGTCCACTCGTATAACGCATCAAGTATAGTAGCAGTACCTACGTTAAAAAAATCAAAGTCACAAGCGAGAGAAAGAGAGCGAAAGATATTATGAGCCCGTGGATCGTTGGAAGACGTTGTATATGCTATGAATAATTCATTTAAAATCAGTTTGAAATCATCGTGTTTATGTGTGAAGCACATAATATATATAGAGTTGCACGATAAAAAAAGAAAAAAAGAGCAAAATATACCGAACAATTTTTTTTTTTCATGAACTCGCGGCGCACACGCACGATACGCTCGAGCCAGCCTATTCGCGGTAGTACGTATGAATCTTTCTCTCTCTTTCTCTCTCTCTCTCTCGCGAAATACGCGAAATTCTTCGAGCAATGAGTCGTACGCGAGTGTGAGTACTTCTCAATCTCGCACACAGGAAAATGTATGTATTCGCTCATATACTCGTGATCGTCATCGTCATTTTCGTTAAGTTCTCGGAAATTGCATCGTACCCAAGGCATTTTTGATGAAAAATATTTTAAAAAATTGAGCATGAATTACCTACGCGTGTTCGTGTGCGTGTGATCTCAGGAACAGTTCCCAACTAGTCGCATATGTACCTCGATAGTATATCTACGTCGAGGAACTGTGTGCTGCTGGTGACTTTTTGATGTATACAAGTATATAGTCTCTCTACAGTTCCCTTCACTCCTTCGCTATTCAGGATATATCACTCGGCTCTGCGCGAAATTTCGTCGCAAGGAGCACAGAGATAAGCGCGCTGTGCACTTGCGGCTAGTTTTTTGTTTTCTTCTTTTATCAATAGCACACGGACCTGCAGCATACAATCTATGATAGATCGCATGCCCAGCCGGGACAGCAGCAGCAGTAGCGCAGCGCACACACACCTGTAGTCTCACCAACGAAATGCACTACTACACGGCACACATGCACACACATCGATGTGATAAACGCACTTGCACAAACGCACACACGATTGCACTCTTTGTAATATACGCGTAGCGTAGTGGTCGTGCACAGCTCGCACACACAACAACAACGCAACGCAACGCGCGACTGACACACGTAGCGACTCTAAATGCACTTGTAACTATAACAGATGAATGAAGAAGCGAATACGACGAAAAAAATGCGAGGAAAAATGCACGTATCAGTGGCAGCAGCAGCTCACTCGGACGATAATAACGAGTAGAGCAGCGTACAGCCGCCACCAGCCATCGCCCCTTTTGAAACACAACTGCTACTTGCTGTATATGTATCGTGTATTATACACTGCACACAGAATCCGCAGACTGTGTAACTATATACCAGCAGGCAGAACCGTATATTTATATATCCGATGCTGCAGTGCACTTGTGTGTATCATATATACGTTATGAAGCAGCAGCAGCAGCAGGACGAGCAGCAACGCAAATACACGCACACATATACGCGAGCGCGCGCACACGCACACAAGAGAGCACACAGGGATGTGCTGCTCCGTACGTATGTGTATTTATACTAAAAACTTTCTGCCCAAAGCTTGAAAAATCTCTTTCAGTGAAAGGCGTGTGTGTGTGTGCATATATACGTGTATAGACTATATACATATATGTGTCGTAAATATATAGATATAAATGCGGAGGAGCGACGGACAGCGCGAATTGCGGCTGTGCAGCGGCGTGCGCAGCGGCAGCAATACTGAGCGCTGATCTGCCGTCGTGTATGTGAGCCTCTCTAGAGTATAACCAGGAGAGTCGTCCGCGCGAACCTACCGTATGGGCATTGGGCATGTCTCAACTCTGTGTGTGTGTGTATATATTCATGCCGCCGCCGTTGCCGCGCGATTATATTCTGCACACACACATATAAATAAAGCCCGCAAAAGAGAGGGAAAGGAATGCGCGCGGTTATTATACGCTCGACGCGGCAGTGGCAGCACTCGCCACACCACACTGCACACGAATACACAACACACACATACTGCTTCTTCGTGCAGATATATATATATATATATATATAGGTATGCGACTCCGATGTTGAAAATGTATATATCATTGACCCTATGGAAGTGCAGCATCCACGCCCATGGATAAACCATGCATAAATAAATATACTCGTGTATCAAACGTCGGACGAGTTTGACAGGGCGTGTTGCAATTTTTGTTTCATTGGGTTTCATCGGTTGTATCGTTAAATAATGTACAAAAGAATTCCAATAGCTTTTAAACTACTCGTTATATATTAGAAACGGTTTTTTTTCTTTTTTGAATTTACAGATCAGTTAAAATTAATTAAATGCAATCTTAAATTAAATTTCATTGTGTTTCGCGCACTTTCGTATGGGCAATATAAATTGACGCAACGATGCGCGGTTTTATTTAATTCAACGCAACGTAATGGGTATTTTTTGATTTCAAAGTATTTAATACAAGATGTGCATTGATTTCAAAAAAAATGTTTAAAATTACTCTTTAGACAAGAAAAGAAAAGAGAAGATAAGAATCTTTCTTATCCAACAGAGAAGATGCATAAGATTTAGACATTTCGGGTCGACGCCAATTAGTTTTTATAAAAACTATCATTCATAAGTGTAGTATATTAGAAAACACAACGTTAAAATTTTTCTTAAACCTATAAAATTCAAATAATTAGCAATAGCTTCATGTAAGTTTTCGCGATTTATCAAGTATATAACAAAGTAAGAAATTTGTTGATTCCTGTATCAGTGTCAAATTTTTCACATTATCTCTTCATCACTGATGTGCAAAAATACAATTAATCCCGAATTGTTTCTGATACAACTTCTTCTGTAATCATGGGTGTTTCTTCTGTGGTGAGTGGTAATTCGAGTACTCGTGGTCCATAAAGTAGGACATAAGCACAGTGCCAGTCACCACCACCGCTCAGCTTGAGCACATCTTCACTTGTGACAACGCTGATATTTTCATCGTCACATTTCAGCCAAGCATCTTCATTCTGACGAACCCAAGCAACATAATGACCACTGCTGCTTGTCCTTCCTTGATGTGTCAATACAGCTTGTAGTTCATAGTAACCACTGTTGTTAGAGCCCAAGTCTAAGAAAAGAATTTAAAAAATTAATTGAGATTTTTATTAAAAAGATATATTTTATCTAATAATATATTTCAAAGAGCATGTCTTACCCTCAGGAAATGAAAAAGGTTCTTTTTTGGTTTCTTTTTTTTTCTCATCTTTCATCTTCTTTTTGCCCTTCAATTGCACTTCTTGTAATTGAGCTTCTTCCATTTTCCTAAAGCGTTCTCTCATGGGTGTCAGTTTATTCTGTAGTTCTTTTGAACACAGTTCAAAAGCATCAAAACTTAATGTGAACTTAACATCCTTCAAAATTTTTGCATTTATTGCTTCTTTTTCTTTGTAACAGAATCTCACAAATTGAACAGTCAGATATGCTGGTAATCTACTAATTTTGGACTGAAATAAAATAAATTAAAATTTATGATATAGGTGATCATAATAATCAATTAAAAAAATAAAAAGTTCATTACAGTTTTGGTGTATTGAGAATCTTTTCCTAAAGTTGGGGACAATTTTGTAATTTTTTCAACCATTTTGTTCTTTAAACCTGCAGTCATATGCTTGCATTCTGTAGTAATGAAACAACTCAGTTGTAAAAATTCTTCTTTCCTACATGTAGGAGGTTCTTCATCCGATTCATCACATTTCAATTCAGTATCAAAAGTACCACCAAAATATTGTTCAATTATAGACCTAGGTTTATAACTGGCAGTATCATTAGGAGCTGATGGATTTTCCTAAAGATATAAGTAATATATTATTAATCTTTATTTTTACTTAAAAATGTGTGAAATATTTTTACTAATTACCTTTGCTGGCAATTTTTGTTGTAGCATCCTTATTAATTCAGTCCAGCATTCATTGGCATCTTGTTGTTGCCAAAATCCTGTTCCTGTTTTTTCAGCAAATCTAGGAAAAGCTTTATGCAATTCTTGGATAAGAACAACAGGAGCTCTAGATTCTCCTGCATCCATACTTTCGCATAAATATTTCAAAGCATTTGTAATACTTTCGGCTGGATTGTAAGGTGATGCTGAATTGTAGGGTGTAGACTCTTGTCCATTGTTATATCTTTTAAGAGCTTCTGTTAATTCAGGTACTGTTCTCAAACATTGAACAGTTGCATTTAAATAACATGTGTTACCAACATTCCGTAAACCAGGTGGTAAATCTAATGCGGTAGATAGTTCTGATTCATTCATGTCTTCTATAAATATTGGTTTTACTGCAGGTTCAGTTGGTACATCTTCTTCCTTTGATCCCATCATAAGAACTGCTATACCCTGTGATTAATTCAAATATAATATGTCAAAGTGTTGTTTAATTTAAATTCAGATTAATATACTGAGTAGAGGATAAATTTTAAATGAAATCTTTACTTACATCTCTGAACGGTAAGCTGGTCCAATTCTCATCTTTCAAAGTAATGCCTTTCAGCATTACTTTTTGTCTTTCAGGTTGAACTCCGGTTAACGCAAACAGTTGTGCTTTAAAAAGCATCAATTCCTCGTCCGTGTTGACATCGACGTCAGAGAAGACCGTCTTGCCCCATTTGACTTTGACTAAAATTTTCAACAGCGAAAAAAATCATAAATAAGACATTTTTAAAAAGTACTCACAGAGGTTAGAAACGGCCGACAAGCCCTTAAAACACCGCAAAATTAACTTACCCTTAAACTGAGGCATTTTCGTAATCGATAGCTTCGACGAATAACGAGCTTTCAAAAATTTTCGATGACAAAAGTCAAAGTGACAATCCGTTAACGACCAAAATAACTTATAGTAGCAAACTTGCACAGTCACAGTGCAACTGCCACAGCAAGCGAGGATACAAAACGTCGGCACGTCGTCGTAAACGGCATGTAAGCTCGCAGCGCCGGATCATATATTATTATATATCATTTAACAAACATCATCGACCGTAGGTAATATTATATAGTTGCGCTGTAACAACCATAAATTGTTTATGATAATTTAAATTTACATTTTTTTTATTAAAAAATTATTATGTGCATTTTTGCAAAATTTATTAGTAGAAAGCACGATTAAAAGTTAAAACCATTCACGTTTACGAGTTCACGTTTGTCTTGGTATTCGAGGCAAATTTCAAGTCTATCATCTATCTATCTAAATTAAAAAATACTGAGAAGTATATTTTACTCAATTAATAATCAATGATGATTTTGTTAATTTTTCAATAATTGAATTTTATACTTCTTGAAAAGAAATACGATGGTCCGATCTTGAAATTGGAAGAGGGCGCGGCGATTTACGCGCAAAAAACTAATTGATTCTATGTAAAATTATTAATAAGCTTTTTTTTTACTTCAAGTTCTTACTCGAAAATTTTAAATAATAATTTTCTCATAAGTAGATATTAAATAACAATAAATATGCAATTTAATCCACTAGAAACTTGTTACAACGATAACCGGCTCCGCGTTCGTACCGCGACCGTCAAAGGCATGCGCCGAAATTTCTATGTCTCTATGTGTTCTGCGCAATTGTGCTCTTTTCTCTGCTTTAGCCGACCCGCACGGCCAGAAAATAACCTCTCTTTTTCTGTATCTGTATGGCTGAACACGTGAACGTGTAGTGTTCCTACAAGTGTTATAAAATAATTATTAGTTACTAAAAATCATTAACAATGAAGTTGAACGTGTCGTACCCCGCTACGGGATGCCAAAAGTTGATCGAAGTCGACGATGAGCATAAACTTCGCGTTTTCTACGAAAAACGCATGGGCATGGAGGTACCAGCTGACTCCCTTGGAGACGAGTGGAAAGGATACGTCGTGAAAATCGCTGGAGGTAACGACAAGCAAGGTTTCCCCATGAAACAAGGTATCCTCACGAACGGTCGTGTTCGTCTGCTGCTGTCCAAGGGTCACTCTTGCTACAGACCCCGTCGTGACGGAGAGAGGAAGAGGAAGTCCGTCAGAGGTTGCATCGTCGACTCCAACTTGAGCGTCTTGGCTCTCGTCATCGTCAAGAAAGGTGAGAAGGAACTTCCTGGACTTACAGACAACAACATCCCCCGTCGTCTGGGACCCAAGAGAGCATCCAAGATCCGCAAGCTCTTCAACCTTACCAAGCAGGATGATGTGAGGCGTTTTGTTGTCAAGCGCCCAGTCCAGAAGGAAGGCAAGAAGGAGAAGTTGAAGGCGCCCAAGATCCAGCGTCTCATTACACCAGTCACCCTGCAAAGGAAAAGACATAGGGTTGCCCTTAAGAAGAGGCGTTGTCTGGCCCGCAAAGAACAAGCGGCCGAATACGCCAAACTTTTGGCCCAGAGACATAAGGAAGCTAAGGCTAAACGCCAAGAAGAACAGAGAAGAAAGCGCAGCGCTTCTATGAGGGACTCAAAATCCTCCGCTCAATCTCACCCAGTCAGCAAGTGAGAGCACTGCTAAAAATGTAATAAACAGAAGTATATTTTGTAACATCAAAGTTATTAAATAAAAAAAAAAAAATTACAAAATTCCATGTGTTATTTCTTATTTATTTCTTATTTCTAATAAAAAATGACATGTAATTGATCAAGCTTATGAACATTCAAGTAATCATGCTAAAAAAACTTCATTTATAGTAATTGTAGTACAATATATTCAAAACAATAGATCTAGATACAGTGACTGGCCATGTTCTATACAGTATTTTATTTAATTGGTAAACATATGACAATCGTAAAGTTGTTTTTTTATAGATCTTGAACATTTTTGATACTGCTGATAAAAATTATTCTTTTAGATTCATCAATAACTAGACAATCAAAGTTTACATTTTCATTCTATTTTTCTTTTCTAATAAATAGTTATTCTTTTAAGCATTCACCTACAGTGCTCAAATGCATGTATCAAACTCTTCATAAAGTGAATGTATTTATAAAGTAATCCAAAAGAATCCTATCAATATAACTGGCTAAGTTGAAAATAATGAATTAAAACTTGAAAAATTAATTGTTGAAGTATGCATAATATATTCTGTTATAATCCATCTAATAGATTTCCTTGAATAAAAAAACTTATTCTCAACAAAATTTGATGAATTACAATTGATAATTCGAGCATGATTTTTCATAAAAATCAAATTTTTTACTATTCCAGTGAGTAACAAGTGTATACGCAACGAATTTCGAAGTTCCGCCATCAGTGCGATCCTTGTGATTCGCGCGAGTTTTGAGAAGCTTCTGCTACCTACGTATGTGTGCGTTGCATATTTGCACGCATACGTTATCGGCAGCAGCTCCCCAGTTTCCAGGCTATACAGTTGTATACTCCAAATGCGCGTGTACTGACTCGAGTTGGAACGCCGAAGCTGATAACCGGTGCCGTGCTTGGCGTGCTGCAATCTTCTATGTCATGGAGTAACAGACCGACCGGCGAAACTTGTGTTATGGTTCCGTTAAAGCCCTCGTTAATGGAATTCATATCATGTACATTTTTGATACCTTATTGTACTTCGTTGTTTAGCAATAATCACAAAAGATTGAAATTTCTGCTGCTGCAATTGTGAATACTCGCAACAACTCAATTAGTCATATTATTGTAATAGAATTGTAAGTCTATGAAAAAAAAATGTATAATATCATGTTGAATATTTTTAATAGAATTCATAATAAATATTAATGTTTTTTGCAGTCAAACCAGAAAAGGGTCTGTTGATTTGGATGTGAAGAATGAAGAACTATTTTTTTATTTTAGTTACTATTTTATTTAGTTTAGTAAAGTTGAATCATGCGATTATTTTAGAAAGTGCTCTTATAGGTGGTTTAGTTTCTTTCGGGGCATACTATGGTCTGTGTAAATTTTATGAATGCTGTGATGATGAATACATACCTCGCCAAACATTCAGTGAGTTAAATTACATTGAGAATTAATCTTTTTAACTAATATTGAAATAATTGATTTTATTTCTAGAACTGAAACAAGACCTGAATGAAAAATTATATGGTCAACAAATTGCTGTAGATCTTGTCTTTAGTGCAATCCACAGCCATGTTCATCATGAAAATCCAAGGAAACCGCTAGTGCTTAGTTTTCATGGTTTACCAGGCAGTGGAAAAAATTATGTTGTTACGATGATTGTTAATGCTTTGTTCAAACTTGGAGAAAAAAGTAATTATTACCATTTTTTCAACGGCAGAAGTGATTTTCCATCGGATGAAAATGTATCTTACTACAAGGTATTTGAATTTCTTATCAACCATTCAAATCATTTTATTACTAAAATTTCAAAATAATATTACCAAGATAAAAATCATTTTATTTGAAAAAATCAATTTTTAGGTCTACCTTCAAAATGTTATTCAAGCGGCACTCTCCAAATGTGAGAGATCAGTTTTCGTCTTTGATGAGGTTGATAAAATGCCACCAGGGCTATTAGATATTTTGGTGCCTTTCATAGATTATACAAGTTATGGTAGTAGGAAGAAAAGTAAATCTATTTTCATATTCTTATCAAACACAGGGAGTCACCAAATTCTAGATAGAATGATTAACATTTGGGAGAGTGGTAGAGATAGAAATAATGCTACTATATTAGATTTCGAATCACTCATTGCAATTGGTGCTTTTAATGAAGACGGAGGCTTGTTCAGAAGTTCTACTATTGAATCAAGATTAATTGACCATTACGTACCTTTTCTACCTTTGGAGAGAAAGCATGTAATTATGTGTATAAAAGATGCATTTGCACATTTTAGTCTTTATGATCCTTCTGAACAACAAATTCAATCAGTGCTAACACATGTAACTTTTGGACCAAATCCACATAATTTATATTCTACTTCTGGTTGCAAAAGACTAGATTACAAAGTTGCATCAGTGGTTCATGCAAGTAGAGGAGATTTTGTTTAATATGTTTTACTAATTGCAAGTATCTGTCTTTGAAAGTAGAAATGTGGAGGAGAAAATCTCTTGTTTAAATTTTCTTGCTTTTAAGCCATTGTTTTTCCAAATTATTTTTTCACTATCATGAATTAATTTAAAGAATAGGATGTTTTCAAAAAATTATCAGATCTATTCATGTAATTAAGAAAAATGCCTAAAGTACATTTAAAATTATTACAGATAGTTAAACACTTTCTGAAATTGGAGTCCGTATTTTTATAAATTATGCTAAGAATAAAACATCATTTGATAACAATTTTTTAATAAAAAAAAATCAAGAACGACTCATTAGTGCACATTTTATTTGAATCAAAATCTATGAGTGCCATAAAAAATACACCCCATAAAAAAACGATATCAAGGATATTTCTTCTCCAATTATTCTGTGTCAAAGACCATGACAGCTGAATCATTCGAATATTCTTAATGATTACGTACTAGTTTCAAGGTGACAACAAAGGTTCATCTATTTTTTTTTTTCAACTTTCTGTGTAGTTCTTTTCATATTTACTATTTTACTTAAAATTTACGTGGAATAATTTGCGTCAAGTTAAGTCAAATAAAGGTCAGTTGCTTTTCAAACACATCCGAGCCATTTTTCATTCCGGGGACGATCGCTCCCTCGATAATTGCATAATTTCACGCCATCGAGATCTGAATTACCATAATTAAAGTCGTGAACCGAAGGTAACGAAACTTTGACAAAATCTGAACTATTTATGTAAATCGACGAGAAATCGAAGACAGTAAAACGCATCTTCTTCTTCTTAGTTAAAAAGCGACACATCATTTAACGCGATGCACATATTATACGTTAGTCATATGAACACAAGATGCGCATTATATATTTTAATCATAAATGGCATATTCACAGCTGCCTATTAATGTACAAACGAAAGGAGTGCGTCGCCCTGCAACGTTACGAGGTGCGCACGACGTCTGTTGCAGTACCTATGCGAGCGATGTTGTACATATATTTATAATATGTAAGTGCATACGTATATGGCTGTGCAGTAGCAGGTTACAGGTACTACACACGCATATAGCAGAATAGGGCGTGCGGAGAGGGCAGCTCCAACATACATAAGGTAGGGGCGTATGGAGCGTAATACACGGCCGCGGCGGTGCACAGGTGTTTTCGCTTGAGCGACGGTGGTATGGGTGCACTGCACTCGCGCTCGCTACATGGGCAGCCGCCGAGCCGCCACGGTATGCAGCCAGAGCCAGCAGCAGCAGCAGCAGTCGTCGGCAGTTCGCCGCCAACAGTCGCGAGTCGCGGCTAGCTCGGTGTATCCTCGCGTATTTTTAGTCAGTCGCTGCTCCGCACTATACTGGGCCCCAACCGCCTTCGAGGCTCGCGCGCGCGTTCGATCGTTATCCTTGTCACAGCGGACCTTTTTACGGCGTGCGCGAGTGTGCGCGAGTGAGTGAGTGCGTGCGTGCGTGCGTGGTTCTCGCGACGATTCAAGTTCTTTCGGCCCCGAGAACCTATGATACAACGATACACCGGCGGAATTTCGCAAATTCTGCTCCGATTGGAAGCGTATATAGGTACATGAATTTTTGCACGGTTCGCCGAGTCCTGTAACGGCCTTGAGGCATCCGTAAGAGTGTCCGCGCGGTTGTTACGTAGTTTTTGTTGTTGTTGTTGGGTCGACTACTGTTACACCGCTGTTGTTTGTTTCTATAGTGCGCGAATAAATGAAATCGACGTTGAACGTCGTCTTAAAAAGATACGTAATGCATACATAAAAAAATATATTGCGCATTGCCAATGACACAACGTCGTCGTCGTCGTCGTCGTCGTAAGTGTTGTTAGTGTCCTGATCCATAGATCAGTGTGTATCGCGTGTAGAAGGTACGCCATCGAAGATCGACGCTCCAAAGCACACAAATCAGATTATTGTACTTTGTACGTATACGCAGAAAGGCCAAGACACAGAAGGAGTCAGCAACGAAGGAATACATCGGGTGCGCGTATACATTATAAAATAAAGTATAATATATATACAGACCGAAGGCGAGGAGGTGAGGAGGAGCTGCGAGCCGAGCCAAGGAGGAGACGCGCGCGCCGGAAATCGCAGGCCGGGGGTATTATGCTAATCAGGAACTGGCGCTCAGAATGCGGGAGGAAGAGCTCGAGATATCACTCAAGGTAAGGCTCTCGTGGGATGCTCCTGTAGCATCTATACAATATACTTGCATTACATGAATTAAGGTGCTCCGAAAATTCGCTCGATTCCAAAAGCCGAACGCGGCTCGTCATTAATTCGTTCGCAGTCGACTCCGTTATACCTTATACCTACATGCAACGCGCAAATCGCTTAGATATTACATTTCATCCTTTTTTTTCTCCCCCTCTATCTACCTCTCTCTCCACTTTATCATATATATATGCGCTATATATTCCTCGTGCACACACATAGAAGGTGAAATTCATACCGCGCGCGCACATGCAAAGGCACGTATAGTATGGAGGCGTGCGAAAAAAAAAGGGAAAATCATCCTCGGCGATGTGCGAGCTGCTCGTGCTCCTATTATATGCGCGGCTCGTCTTCGTCGTCGTTTTCGACAGTGGCAGCGGGCATCTCGCTCGCTCGCTCGCTCGGCGCGATGATTTATTTTTCTGCATACCGAACGTGAAAAGAATCGCGCATTTAGAAAGCAGCGTTGCTGCCGCCGCGAGAGGAGAGGAGTTTCTTTAATTGCGATCGGCCCGTGCATGGCTCGCCGTATTTGTCTATTATATTATTATACACTTGCATTGTTTATACATATATAGAAAGAGAGAGAGAGAGAGAAAGAGAAGAGCTCATAATTATTTCTACCGAAACAATCGTGGATGCATGGATGCACACGCACGAACGTACGCAAACACTCGTATACACGCACTCGTGCGTTGCGTTGATAGGTACATGCAGCTGTGTATTTAAATCTATATGTCGATTTCGAGCGAAAAGATCGACGAGCCGCGTAAATAACTTTCGAGTGGTATCGAACACGATTATCGACGGACGACTATCAGTCATTCGGAAAATTTTCACGATCGTTCCTCCTTGTGGAAGGTTTATAATATATTAATTAAAAAAGACTATCGCGAGTTGAATGCGTAAGGAATGTAATATTGCACTGCTGCTGCTACTGTGCTGTGTGCACATAATTCACGTACGTATATAGTAGGTACATATATCGTGGCTCGTGATTGAAAGAAGTGCATCAATTCCTACAGGCCGGTCGAGTCAGCAAGAAACAAGATATATGCATTATACAAAACTAACATACACATACACGCGCACACACATAAACGCGCTATCTCGTTGCTAGAGGAATTTTATACATATTGTATTATATACGAGATGTTGGTGTACCTTATATATATACGTACACAATCTATACGAGCAAGTGTATGTGTGTGTAGATATATTAAGAAAGCGACGTCATCGTCGCCCTCCGTCTTCGTCGTCTTATTTGCCCATCCCCATCCCCCCTGATAAAAGATGGGAAGCTCGCTTTAACTCTGCGCTCGTGCGGAGGCATGAGGCTCGCCTATACACATACTCGTATACGTATAACACACGTAACTGTGTGTGTGTGTGTGTGTGTGTAAGGAAAAGGTTGAGGCCCTTTTGGAGCGGCGCGTCCTTGCGCCGCGTGCACTGCTGCAGCAGTGAGAAAGAGAGACGTCGAGAAGTCTTTGCGCGCTCTACTCCTTTTTCCATCCATCTATACTTTACGCGCGCGTACACATGTCTCGCGGCATTTTATATACATAACAACGCGAAACGTCGCGTCTCGGCGTACTTTTATATACTGTTTGCGGAATGCGCGCGAGCTTATACGCGACGCTTTACGAGCTACTTTTTTTGTTTTGGCAGTTGTATGAGTATCGGTAGTGATTGGTTTGCGATGCGATTGGCAACGATTTGGCCAAATTTTAACGTATCGCAAAGGCTTTTAATAAATAATCACCGATTCGCGTTGTTCACGCGTGGGTTCAGTTCGTTCGTCCGTTCCTATGCATCAATTAAACATTCGTACTTGCGTGATTGCAGGCAGGATAAATCCAAAAATAATCCCAACTCTGCTTTCCGCGCTCGTCAATACTCATCCTTTCAACTTATTTTTATCGGAGTAGCAAAATCTTCTCCCAAAATCAATGCGTGCGGCTGCCTTTCGTGTTCCTCGACTCGAATAATATTATACATGTAAATACACACGCGTTGTATGCCATATTTACTACGATGAGGCTATATTCGTCTGCATGATATGTATTTTTGACATCGTCCAAGCGGTATACAGTGCATTATTATACGTATAAGACACGCGTGTATTGTACTATACACGCATATGTACTTGCGACCACCACGCAAACGGCGTATACCTACGTTATGAATTCGAGTTTTATCGATTAATTGGCCGCACGTTGTGTGCTGCGCGCGATTCGGTCTATATAGGTAAGCATCGCGGCGTGAGCGGTTGTTTCGTTTTTCAACTTGATTTATGCGGGCCATGAGATATTGTATAATCTAGCGATGTAAATAACTTATAAATTATAATCTTTATTATTCGACTAAAGTAGAAGGCTAGAAAAATGTAACGAGACACGCGAAGATTCGCTCTTGAATGCTGCTCGATCGATTAATTCGACATACGTATTATATGACGATGTAATACACGAATTCTTCCAAGATTTATACTACATTTACAATACACATTACCACCTAATTATTTCGCAGTTCCAAGTCGTAATTCTATAAAAGTTTCGACTCGAGTATCATCTTTTTTTCGCGCGCGCGAAATTACTGTGACTTTTTGCTATCAGCAGCGGCAGCGGAGACGTCGTTACCGCGTTTCCGGCACCTCGAGCGACGCACGACGATCCTCAGTACGAGCAGTAGAAATCTTAGCGCCGCAACGAGAAGCGCGAGAGCCGCCAGAGCCGCGACCACCAGGAAGCCGTAGACGTCGAGTAGCTGCGCCTGCCACCAGTGCAGCTTCACCGCAGGCGACTGTAGCGCGTGCCTGCCGTGACGGAGCACGTACTCGACCCAGTAGACCACGAGCTTTTGCGGCGACGACGCCTCGTCGGGACGGTCCCAAAATTGGTCGGAAAACGCGCGCATCGACGTTCTGCAAATTAATTTTTGGTTTTTTTTGCGTGTAAAAACAAAGAGAACGCGCAGCTGTTCGGGGAAATGGCATACTTGTATCGGCGATGATTGCTCAATATCTCGTGGAAGGCTCGATGATAATCTTGGCGCTGGGCCTGCAGCACGTCCAGCTTCACGGCGACACCTTTGGCCACGAGTATGTCGCAGTTGATGCGCTGCTCGGCGAAGAACGGCACGCACAGCATCGGCGCGTGATGATAGATCGCCTCCTGGCTGCCCAGTCCGCCGCCGTGGGTGACGAAAGCTCGAAGATTTTTGTGCTCTGTATATGATGTTCAAGCGTGTATATATGAGCAATTCAAAAAAGAAATCCTTAAAATTCGAAGCCAAAGTCATGAATGAAAAATTCTTGTCCGATTCCGTCGCTTGCGATGATAATTGTACGTTGATAATTGTTCGTTGAGGTCTCAAAAACGTGGAAAATGTGAGAACTATGAAAATGTTGTCTACAGATATTTTTGCTTTGGAGAGAACGAAAATTCGCTTTTTCTCTGACTCCCTCTTTGGCTTAAGGGAACAGAATTTTATTATTTCTTATTTTTTCGTAATAATGCATGGTTGATAGTATAATGTGTACTATTCAATCGGCTTTAAATACGTTACGTCATTTATTCAATGATATAATTATTAACGACCCAGTTTTGTTTCGTATACATGAATAACTTCAACATTTCATAGAATGACTCGTAAATATAATGCAAACTAAATTTGAGCTACACGGAAAAACTGCCGAACTGCACATAGAGCTGTACTTATTTCGCTGTTTACGTTGTGCGTCGCATGCATGACCGCTCCGTGTGAATTGCCCGGCGCTTGGTATTTTGCCACGATGTCTAACAAAATTTTTCACAGTTCCTGCATTTACCACGTTTTTGGGACCTCAATAATTATCAACGTTCATTTCACCGAAAAAAGTTTTTATTTTCGCTATTTTAGCCTCGGATTTCAGGGCTTTTTTTATAGAATTTCTCATGTATACACCGATCATTAAGTATAATAAGTGATTATACGAAAATTGAAGCATACGACGAAAATTCGTGCACTCACGTAAAATCTGCTGCTGCGGCAGCCACGTCGCGGTGAGGACGTTCTTGGGCACGTTACTCGGCAAGAGCTCGCGGTCGGCAACCTTCATGATGACTCTGACCGGTGCGACGGCCTCGAAGGCCTCGTAAAAGTTGTCGAGAACGTCGCGGGGCAGCGACTCCAGGGCCATGAGCGAGCCGAAGGAAAAGTACAGAAATCCGTCGTGGCTCTCGTCCATGAAGCGCTTCAATCCCTGCACGCACGCAAAAACATTCGGATACATCAGCTCGCGCACGCCGTGTACTCATCGTGATGGACATACCGGATCGACGATCGGCGCCGTCGCGTTCTTCTGCTCCTCCTCCCTGGTCCGCTGCACGTGTATGCCACCGATCTCGACGACGGCCGGCACCTTGGGCTGCGCGCCGTAATACGAGAAGTGCGAGTTGCTCAACACCAGGGCGACATTGCGGCGCATCTCGTCGAAGCTCGGCAGGCCGGGGCCCAGGTACTCGTCGACGAGCTCGCGCTGCAGCGCCATGCGCTGTGGATAATCGCGGCTCAGGTCGCGATACGCCAGCCAGACGTTCTCCAGTCGCTCCCAGAAGCTCAGCTCGGCCCGATGGAAGCGACAGTGGCCCGGCGCTATGGCCAGATTCGGCGGATCAGCCACCACGAGCTTGTCCTCGAGGTACAGCCGGGTGGTCGACACGGCGACGATGGGCACGTCCCAGAGGTGACCGATCGCGCTGAAGCATTGAAAGCCTACGATGACCTGTGGACCAAAATCGAAGCTTATAAAGAGCCATAAACTTGGTCGATATTTTTGTAACGAAATAACGTACGTGCAAGAGTATGAGATCGTAGGGTGGATCCTTTGGCGGATTCTTGATCAATCTCGCGAGTCGCGGATCGCCGAGCTGACGACAGATGTCCCTGGTGGTCCTCATGATCCAGTCAAGCTCCTGCTTCGGGCCGAGATCCTGCCAGGCGAAGTTCCTGCCGCCGCGCAGCGGCAGCTCGATCAGATCCGTGTAATTCGGGAATCGCTCGCGCAGCGGATAGTGGCTGACCACGTCGACCCGGTGACCCGCGGCGGCCAGTGCCTTGGCCACCGGCTGCAGCACGTTGGCGTGGCTCCTGCCGTCGAAGTGCCATATCGCCAGTATTCGGGCGGCGTCGCAATCGCGACGGCTCAACAGGACGAGGTACAGAGCGAGCGAAAGCAACGAGACCAGCTGCCGCTCGTTCTTGGCCATGATTTTATAATATGCGATCGAGAGGCGCGACGACAATACAATATGCGATGCGCGTCAAACTCGTCGGGCTCGCGCGACTGTTTTGTTTGGCTATCTGCGACTGTTTTTATTTATATATAATAACGCCAGCTTCTAAATTATTTTATCTTCTATAAATCCGCTGCGAGTTAATCTCGGATCAATAATCTCTCGCTCGCTCTCTCTCCTTCGTTGCACCAGCTGTGGCGTATGTAATACGCGTCGCGAGAGACGCGTTTGGAAAATTTCTTATCGTACAGGTTGCATCAACTGGAGAAATTAACTGCGAAAAAGATGACTTTTCAATTGGGACTTCGTTGCTCGTTAACCAGAAAATAATAAATCAGAGCCAAATGTCCAAATATACATCCTCTAGTAGAAGTGAGTACGTATACATCGTTGAGCTACCAAAAACTCGTACTTTACGAGCCCGTTTAAAAGTAGCTCGAAATCGGTGACAAATCGCCAAGACACACAATACGTAATATAAACGAAATCCAACTAATTCCAGTGCCGAAGAGTAATGACACGCTCGCGTTGCGAACGAGGCGATTCACCGAGTAGAGAAAGATAAATAGCTTATATGTAGGTAGGCGCATCGGGGTCAGTGCACCGGCATGTGCATGTGTGTGTGTGTGCGCGAGCTCCGGCGCGCAATTATCTTAATCGTCGCTGCGGGGATATCAATGCTACTGTACACGTGGCCTGCCACGATACATCTTATACAATATAAATATACCATTCGAAATTTGGAGGAGTTGTTAAGGGTTTATCCCCGAATCGAGTACGGAATACTTTCGACGACTCGGCTTGGATTATAAATGTGGTGTGTAAATCGCCGAGGCTATAAGTACGTAGGAAACCTCGATATTTTCCACGAAACAAGATCAGGTCAAGTATCGCGATATATAAGTACTTTAATTCGTACGGATATACAATGTACATATTAAAAAAAGCTTTAAACCGATGTATAAAGCTTCGTGCATACGCGTACCCGCAGATGCGCGACAAAGTTGAAATCGTTAAATTTTCATTTTCAGGATAATTGCGCATATCCTAGAGCTCAATATTTAACGTGATGAAATTTCAAAAAGGATAATCATACGCAGACGGGGTATATTTCGTGCGCCAGGCGTCGATATACCTTGTCAAAGTGAATTGGTTAATTTAAAGGAGAACGAAAAAAGTCGCCTGTAATATATTTATGAGAGTCGCGTCGCGATTTCGCGCGCTCGCACGACACACGGTTAAAGCTGTATGTAGGATAGCTTCGAACGTTCGTGACAATTGGAAATTAGAGACGCGCTCGTCTCACACAAACACCCACACACTCGAGGGACTTTATTTAACGTTGTGCTGAGTAGCAGCAGCAGTAACATCAGCACACCTTCGACGAGTCATCGTGTCGATAATATATTCTTTGCGCTTGTGTGTATGTGTGTATGTATGCCGCTCGCACGATATAATACATACAACAGCATTCCGTGTGCAAATGCTATTTAGCTTCCTTCGGCTTTTAGGCTTCCGCGCGTGCGGCTCTACTGAAGTAAACGCGCATTATACGTAGGCGCAATTTTTGCGTCAGACGCACCGCATCGTTTCATTAGAGCTCATTTTACGCAGAACATCCATGTGCGGAAGCCGAATTGCTGTTGTTTATTATTTCGAAGTGAAAATTCTTTTTCGTATCGGTGATCCGAATGTGAATGCTTTTCTGACGCTACGCAAACCAGGAAAAATAGTAGCAACGTAAAAAACAGAATGTGTCATTTATGAATTCGCTTGACGATCTTGCCGTGCAAAAGAAAAAAAGAAGAAGCGTCGATTTACCCTCGTAGTCGTTGCAGTGACTTGGCCGATCCCCCGTGCCGCACACTTCAATGCGCGAACCTTTTCATTATTATAATTCTCATATGAATGGCAAATATGTTTGCAAGTGTGTATGTGTGTATGTGCAGTTAAACTCATATTTTCCTTTTCTTCTTCTGCATCGAACTCACAATGTAAGACGGAGTCATCTCTTTCACACGATTAAGAGCGCGCGGTGGCGGCGGCGGCAGCGAATATAAGCCTCCATGGGTGTGCGCATAATTAAACTTAGCTTACTGCACATACACACACATACATACATACACAAACAGAGTCGTTTTCGATAATCTGAACCGGTACATCTTCTCCTGTTTCTCGCTCGGCGCTATATGTATAAAAGCTGCGCGCCTTGTGTATACGTAATTAGCCTCGCTCCGCCAGCACAGCACCGCACCTCGTGGCGCAATTAGAATTGAATCGCATTTTCGTACAAAGGAGGAGAGATACGAAAAAAAAGTGCGAGACCGAGCAGTGAAAGACTAGACGCGCGCTGGGTCCCAAAAACAATCGAGCTTTTTGCGCCTCGGAGACTCTCCGTGCCGCAGTGCCTGCCTGTCACTCGTTGCTGCTGCTGCTGCTACATGCACTGCTGCTTCTTCTTCTTCTTCTTATTCTTCCGTTTTTTTCCCCTCCGCTCGTGGCTTGGCTTTGGCTTTCTATGCAACATGGGAAACACGCGAAAGTTGATGCGCGGCACAAGCCGCGGCGCCGGCCCCGTACAAGGCTCGTCGCGATTTTCGTCACATTATGATCGAGGCAGCGAGATAAGACCGCGATTCGCGCCATGGGCCTCTCTTATAGCTGCCGTGCGAATAAAAGTCGTACGCGTACAATGAGCGCGCGTCTATTATGCGACATACTATACTCGAGCTTTCGCGCGAAACGAAAACGACGATCGTCGGCACGCAGTGTCGCTTTCATTCAACACGTTTGACATTAATTATATTAGAGCCTGCAGCAGCAGCAGCTGGTTGAAATTAAAATCGAATTAGCGTGTGTCATGAAAAATGTGAGCGATGGATATATAGGTATATTGTACGTATATAGGCGCGCGCAAGGTTGTGCTAATCGAGATACGTTGTGTGTATATATATGTATAATGTAAGGCAGTCGCAAAGGTTCGGTAATGGTATAGGTATACGATATTTTTCTGCACAAGCGAAGCTCGCTCGACTATCGATCAGAAGCGGCGCGACGTGCCTTTAAAAGCGAACTATATATAGTACCTGTACGTACGAGAAGGTGTATAACAAGGCAGGCGATTCACCGGTGGTATATTAGCTATATAGGCGTATAGAACGAGGAACGATGAAAAATCAATTTATTTGAGCTCGCAGTTCCGGCGCCGTGCGCGAAACTTTGCATAATATACGCGAGCGGAAAAATAACCCCGCGCGACGGATGCCAAGCAACGCCGCCGCGGCTCGGTTCGATTGTGTGCGTGCATTCGCTTCGATGTACTACACGATCAATCTCTAAACATAACGATTCGTTATACGTTTTTGCAGGCACGCGTGCAGCAGCTGCGTATGGAATATTTGACGCTGAGGTCAAAAAGCCGATCGCGATAATCGCACGCGCGCGTTGCGTTGTAATCGTTAATCGCGCGGCTAGAGCGGTATACGTGCGCGCGATCGATCGCGGCGATTGTTACGAGCCACAATATGTTTCTTGGCGAACGTTTATAATTATTATGGTTGTATATAGTGGTTGAGACATTCCATCCAGCGGCAGCACTTATCTTGCGTTTAATTATAAAGAATCTCCTGCGCCGAGACATAGTATAAAGATGCGCTCTCTAATAAGAAGTCGCGCTAGCTTATTATCCGACAAATGTGATATTCCTATATAAACTGACTAGTTCGTAGGGGTTTTGATTCGGAGGGATTCTCATTGCCATTTTCAATCGTCACTCGTTTGCGGGGAAAATGTTCTAATTTTTAGACGTAGGCGATTCGAGAAAAGAGTGCGAATGATCGCACATGCGCGCGTAAAAGAGATCGCAACCGGTTTTTTGGGACGCGTATGCGCTAATCGAGCGCGGCCTACTTAGGAGTTCCGATGGAACTGCTGCAACGCCTGGCGCGCATCTCGCTCGAGACTCCGTTATGTTTATGCACCTCGTTTAATGACTTTTTTTTGTTTGTTTTTTACTCGACTCCTTTTTTTTGTGGCTTTATTTGCATACGATGAAGTCGTCGACGAACTTAAGGAGGCGATTTGGAGAAGAGTATACGACCTTGTGCTGATTTTTGAATTCGTAATTTAATTGAAGATCATGCAGCTGGCAGAAATAGTCGTGTCGTGTCCATATCTCCAAGTCAGTCGAGGTATTTTAAACTCGCTCGTTATAAGCGCAACGCGCACACGTTTTCTCGACCCAAAAGAAAAATGAACATTATTATAGAAAAGGTAATAAAACGCCAAGCTCGATATATGGGTGCAAGTTTGTCGCGGTGTGTGCTTATATACACTGTGTCCGGTTCCGCGCGCGTTAACCGTTCATTTTCAAATTAGCTCGACTGTATTATATGGTAAATTTTATCGATCCATGCAGCAGCCCACGTCGATGTAATGCACAGACCGCATGCAGTTCGATAAGTTCCATACGCGGACGACGTTTAGGAAAATAAGTGTCATTTCATATTACGGTTGATACACTTTTTTTTCAAGGATATTCCTTGGAACGTTTCTCGCGCGCATTAAAAAAACTCACGCAAGAAAATTAATCGATTAACGCCGCGCGCTTTACGTGCGCTCGCGCGAGCGTGGCGCAGTCAAGAGCAGCGTGCGCGCACGGTTCAACGGTGAAAAAAAGAGCGTTTAAAAATTAATCCCCGGCAAAATGGCTCGAATTATAGGTTCAGCATCGCCAGTTCTACACTTTCTATCGAATGAAAATATAGAGCAGCGCCTGGACACGCGTATGATTTATGACGATCAGCTATGCTTGGCATTTGCGTGCGTGCGCGCGCGCGCGCAAAAAAAAGAATAAAAAAAAAATGTATACAACGATAATATTAATGAAGTTGCCGTGTATATATATGCGCTCCATCGAATGATGATCGATTTTTCCCGCAGGTGGTGATAGTCGGCAATGGTGCGGTGGGCAAATCCTCCATGATCCAGAGGTTCTGCAAGGGTACCTACACACGCGATTACAAAAAGACCATTGGCGTGGACTTTCTGGAAAGAGAAATCGAGTGAGTACATATACATATATTATAACGTACACTATGCAGTACTGCGCGCGTCTCCTCTCGAGCTTATCGCATTTCGATAACTCACTCTATATACTGCCGCTGTGCAGCGAGTTCGTTTAACGCGTGCTTTTACGTAATTACCGATTAATTGGCCGTTTTAGTTTCTCTCTTTTTCTCCGAGCGACGCATCACGCGAGTATTTTCTCTTCATTAAAGAAGCATCGCATTGTGATATAGTGACCAAGAGTTTTTGCTGAGCAAAAAAAAAAAAAAAAGAATCTTATATACCACCCGGGGGTTGCGTATTTTAATGTATAAACATCCGAAACGCGTGAAAAATTGTTAATGCATGCACGACGCGCACGAGGGCAATAAATGTCCTATACGATGTAATTCTGCTTAGCCGCGCGGGAAAGAGATGAGATTTATTAAGAAGCCAACGACGATACGATGGCTTATACGAGTTAAAAGCCAATTATTCCTCGGTGCGTAACGACGACGAAAATGTATACTCCCCGCAAGTAAGTGCGCGATAATATAGAGGCGCATGATCGTGCGTTTCATGTCCGCCGTATGTTAATATTAACGATTTATAGCTTCCGCACGGCAGTAATAGCAGCAGCGCATTGTTAGCTACCGCGCATCGCCTCTCGCGGTTCAAAATCTATAATATTTTAATTTTTTTCTTCAAAATTGAATGAAAAAAAAAAAGGAAGAAATTGTCTCGATCTCGCCATCATATTAGCGAACGCAAGCTAACTTGCATGTTCCATTGCAAACGCGCAATTAAAGCGTGTCGCGGAGCTCCGCGAGATTTCATTGTGCCGCGGCGTGCGAATACGAATTACCTTGACAACTTCTTCGTATATAGCCGAGACAAAAGCGAAAAAACGGGAACAAAGGTCGCTCTATATACTACAAGTATAAAGCTGGTCGAATATAGCGATAAGGTAGACGATGATCCATAGCGCAAGCTCGTTAAAACTCGTATACATAACTCTTTATGCTCCAGAGTGTATTTACCGATAAATTAAAGGGAGCTTTTTTTTGTACCCGCCGTGCTTGTATCGGGGATCGGAATTTCACTCTTTATCGAGGACGGCAGACAGCACGCGTCGAGTCGTATATTTCACGCGCTTGCAGCGTCGTTAAATTAGATGTTTATGCATAACTAATGTGAACATATAAAATGCATAGAAAATCACGATGATTCGTATAATATTCACTTTAAGCTTGCGAGTGCATCCATATATAATATACGGTTGCGATCTTTATCCGCGTGGCGACGATTTGTGCTGCGCATTAAATCGAGCGTAATCGCAACTTTTATAGTATAGTATATCTGCACGATCGCCAATGGCACTGCGTTAAGTCCGTCACCGCAGCTATTATTGTAATAAACTCCCTTAATACCTCTCGCGCGTTTCGTTGCTCTTATCGTAATATTACAATAGCTTTTCGCGGATAGCCACTGTACAGCTTTACGTATATGTACTTACACACGCGACGCAGGTGTTCGCACCGATGTTCGCCCGCGCGCACAATGCCGGACTCGCGTGCGCCTCTCGTGCGCAGTGTCCCTGCGAGCAGTCGACAATTTTGTCGTTCTCTCGAGCTCTGCGTTGTCGCTTCGCGGACATATGTATAACGCATATGTATACACATTCGCGCGCGCGCGCGTAAATATACGTGTGCATACCCTCGTTCTCGGAACGTGATTTTCTGCTCGGCGGAAAAGTCCACACGATCGCGAGCAAGTAAACGCGTGTGCGAGTAAATTTTTGTAATTAGTTGTGGCGGTACGATTCAATGTAGTGGGTGTTACCCTCGGTTTTGTGAATTTTTATCGCGTATTTTGTACCTGAAATTATATCGTATCGATGAGGTAGAATCAATGGGGGGATGGGGAAGAAAAAATGACGGATCGATTTTTGGACAGAAAAAAAACAAACAATATCCGCCAATTTAACATCGAATCAGTCGTAACGTTGCTCGACGTCGGCCTACATCGATCCGCAAAACCCTTTCAGGGCCTCGCGAGCGCACGCATCGCTCATCCTCTATATATACAATATAGTCAGCCGGTGAATTGGTGCGTAACCCAACGTGCAGCGGCTACCCTGCAACGCGAACAAGGATATATCTTATATAGGTGTACGAAGTATATAATGTAGACTGCGGCTGCAGGTATAGACGAGGCAGGAGAGTCGACGAGGCATATGTATAGCTGACTCGTCGTTGCTGCTGCTGCTGCCGTTGCTGATGCACTGCACAATCTCACACGAGCGGGCGCGCATATAGTCGCTCATTTCCTCCGCCGCGCTGCACTGTGTGCTCTGCGTGCATGGCCACGGCTAAGCGCGTGTACGTACATATATTGTATAAGCGTAAACTGCTGCTGTGTTGCTGCTCTATGGGAAAAAAGTTTGCGTATATACTTTATTCGCGCGTACGTATACGAGAAAGAGAGAGAGAGAGAGCCGACGTGTACTGTATATATGTGCACTTTTGCACACCTATACATACACAGTCTTCGCACTAGACACATAGAGATGCACCTTTTGCTATATATATTATGTACTGGCGTATACGCAACTCTGTAGCAAGTACATACATACATAGGCTGTATAGTAGGCCTATATATACAAGGTATGCAGCAGGCGCGAGACCGTCTATATCTCAGGGCATCTCACGCGCGGGGTATGAATAAGCTCGAGCTGCTACTGCTTTAGCTGCTTCTGCTCCTCTTTCGCATCTACTTACATACATAGATATATAGAGATGTATACGCATATTACGCATTGCGCAAGTATATATAGTAAGGTGTTCGTGCGGCGTACATGTACGTCAATGCACTTGTTATACGTAGCAACGCGGGTCATCCGCCGTTGTGCGCGAATATAATATATTCTATTTTGCACTACTTATATTTTATACGCGGCTCCCGAGCGAGCTTAACACGCGCACCGCACGCACGCGTGTGCATATTATATTACGCAGCGTAGCCGTTGTTATCTGCGTATCCCTTGTGTATACGTGTATGTGTGTGCACTGCACGCGCTCTCTACTCGCACAAGGCGACGAAGGAATGCGCTTAATTTCGCGCGTACGCGCGAGAGATCGTACTTTTATTGCGTTCTTTGCAAGCGCGGTAAGGAAGAAGAAAATGAGACGCGGACCCCGAAGGAGAAGAGAGAAGTTTACACGTGTGCACGAGTATCGTACGAGGCGTGACGAACCGAATATTGTCGTCGCGATCCTGTCTAAAGGGTGTAAGTAAATCGCGCCGATTTCCGTACGAACGATGCGCTTTCGAAAAGCCGTCGCTTTCCGTGCATAAAAGAGACATTTTCACTCTCTAATCATATCGACAATGTCCCACATAAAGCTTAGCTTGCGAGATATACGAGAAAATCAGTAGTTTTCAGCAAACGCATTTCACCCGGCCGGCTATATCGCGCGTGCTTATTATAATGCGACGCACATCCGCTTAGCGATACTTCGGTAATACAATACGTTTATAATGTGCCAGTGGATCATGTTAGATATCATCGAAAGCAATTTCAATAATATTTTCCCCTCGTAATTGTGCGGAAGCTTATCGGACCTTCTTTTTTCTTGCTGTATATACCCAATATCAAATTTCAATATACAAAATTATCGTCTCGCACATAGGGTCGAAGGAGAGGACGTGAGATTGATGCTCTGGGACACGGCCGGCCAGGAGGAGTTCGACGCCATCACCGCGGCTTACTATCGGGGCGCCCACGCCTGCGTCCTGGCTTTCTCCGCCACGGATCGGGACTCCTTCGAAGCCATCCCGTCGTGGAAGATCAAGGTTCGTTTTCTTTCTCTGTCATTGTCATTTTTATTTATTTATTTTTGCCATTAGATTTACTTACAAAGATTTGAAAAGAAAGAAACAAAACGAGGCATTTATCTTGTCCTTTCAACGTTGCGTCGAATCTTTACACAAAATCTCTTCGCGCGCGGTCGCGTCTGCATGAGACGTGGTGGAAAAAAGGGAGAAAAAAGAACACTTCTTCTTTCTTTTTTTTTTCATACCGTTGCACACCTCGCACACAAAATGATTTTCTCCGCCATTGATATACATATATACATTAAACGTGAGAACCGTCGACGACTATACGAGTGTTTACACATTACAGATGCTCTTGGTATACGCATACAAGCACACATACTCGACAAAGTGGAAGTTCTACTTGACGATCGGAGCAAACTGGTATAAATTCACGCGCGCGCGAGCGCGGTGGAATGCAATTGGCGCGCACGCGGATGAATTTTAATTTATGCACTCGAACGACAAGATCGAGAAACGTCGTCAGGCTTATAATGCGTATCGATGAGCTTTTCGATATAATATGAATGTCACTTAGTTATACGGGTGTATGAAAATTGAGAGATGAATTTTTCAAACGGCTCGATAAACCACTTCATTATGTATTTATAATGATCGCGTTGATGATTTAAAAAAAAAAACGGAAAAAAATACGCGTCAAAGCTGCGCCTTGAACTTGGCCATGTTACAAACGTAACTTTACGCGAACGCGTGTAAAGAGCAGAGGCGCGTCGCATGCGCGCGTGTAAAGGGAGCAATGTACTCCGGGCGTTCTGAAGTTCGCGGAGCGGCGCGCGCGCGCGCGCGCGACAATACCTGTGTGTAGTCTGGTGCCTGCGCGCGAGAGGACATTTACAAGAGAGCCTGCGAGCGAGCGAATCTAACTGTGCGTCTATCACCGCTGCGGAGTAAAATGCAGCGCGCGCGCGAGAGAGTAAAATGAAACGACGTCGACGTACGAAGGCGACAAAAAAAAAACGTCGCATTATATACGCGCAGTGGCAAATTCGCACGCTATTATAATCGACCTTACGCGCGCCGCCGCGGCCCATACGACGATGCGGTTCGCGTGTAAGCGATGAAAAAAAAAAAAAAAGAAGAAGAGGAAGAAAAAAGCACAGCTGCGTGCGTACATACGCCGCGGCACATCCTATACACACGCACGTATATAAAACAGCTGCGCGCCGCGACAATCGGCATTGCTTCGAGCTACGTATTATATACATTTTCATATAATATATAGAACTCAGCTTGGGATAGAACTTGTGTGCGTGATATACTAACCCAAGAGAGCTCGTGCGCTGCGCGACGACTCCTTATTTGGATCGATTCGTCGTCTAATAAGTATATAATACACGAGTACTCGCAGTAGTTGGCAGCGGCGGGCTCGAGATTTTATTATTTTTCCCCTTTTATAAAGTGAAAACGATGATCGGTATGCGCGCTCGTGTACCTTACATACTTTGTCTCGCTACTCGGATTATTACTATATCGTAAGTGTGCTGCGTAGCGTTGCGCGTTGATGCATTTTTGACATTTTTCCACTACGAGCTCTCTTGTCGTTTTAACGCAGATATATTTCGTTCGCTTTTCGAACTCGACCACACACGGGAGAGGCCGCCGCGCCATATCGAGAGACGAACGTTATAACGATTCGATCTTCGATTTCTAGTCAGTCAAACAAGATCGTTCATTAAAGAACGCGAGCTCGAACGAATCCCCGGTGGAGCTGATTACTTTCTTATATGTCCAAGATAACGCGCCCGATGTAGTGGACGCGAACATTGCTTTGAAACCACGTGAAATTAGCTTTTGGATATATCAAATGCTCTTTGCGCATATTGCCGAGCTTTTGGACGGGCGCAACGTCGTAACTGCGCGTGATTTACGCGTGAAAACATAATTTCATTCAATATCGGCGTCGTTGCGCAGCGTCCTCTTCGATTGATAAATAATTTCATTTTCCACTTTGAATTTGCTCAACATCTGTACCGAAGACCTTAATTAATATCGAAAATTCAATTTCTCGCTTCTCGTTTTCGCGAAACCAAAAAAAAGGAAAAAAAGATTCTCAGCGCGCTCTCGAGCCAACGGGTAAACATTTTTTATACAAGTAGCAAACGTGGCTCGTACGCGTGTAATACTGGTTCTTATCCGTGAGTGCGGCGGCGCGCTCTCATATGCCGAGACCGTGCCGAGTTGTAACGGTTGATACGCGAGCGAGACATTAATTTTGATTTTTACGAGGTTCTCTCTCTCTCTTTCTATAACGATCACTGTAAATAATCATAAAAAGTGACTCAAATGTGTTATTATTAATAATATGTATTCTTTGGGGGCACAGGTGGAGAACGAGTGCGGCGAAATACCGACCGTCCTGGTCCAGAACAAGATGGACCTGATCGAGCAGTGCGTGATCGATCCGTAAGTAATCTAGTCTAACGCACGCATCGACGTTTATCCCTTCGACAATATGATAAATGATGACGTATATGTCTCTCTTTCTTTTCCTGCGATCGACGACTACTGCACTGCGCAGTGACGAAGCGGAACGGCTGAGCCGAGCTCTGGGCTGCAAGCTGCTGCGCACCTCGGTCAAGGAGGACGTCGGCGTGATGGGCGTGTTTCGCCACCTGGCCTCGCGCTGCCTCTACGAGATGCGCCGCTACGAGGAGGAGGACGACTTCAGGATCTACTCGTCCGGGCCGCGATCCGGCTCCGTCATAAGTAAGGACTCCCCCCCCAATAAAAAAAGAAATTTTTTTTCAACAATTTTGCGATTAGATATACCTCTCGACGGAGTTCTCGCGCGCGCGCGCCCACCGCAACGCCACAATCGTCATTGGCTCACGTACTACACTGCAAATGCCCGCGCTTCCTTATAGTTATTATTATATGCGTATGTATAAATCTGAAATATAGATTACGCCTCTCACAGAGAGAGAGAAAGAGAGAGAGCCAGAGAAGAGCAGCAGGTTTTGCTCGAAATGATATTGTACGGGCCGTCGTATCTCGATTACTTCATCGATGTGGTGCATATTATATAGCATATACGAGTGCAGCGCAATGCAGCTCTAACGCGTCGTGTACCGCTTATCCTATATCGGAGCCGGCCGCGAATTACCGCCTGCTTTTTAATATCATTCTCATGCAGATGAGATTTATAAGCCTTTTTCGCTCTGGTATGCGCGAATTTTCTTCTTATTTTTTCCTCTTTTTTTTTCTCCACTTCGTTCAACCTCGTTTTATACTCGCTTCGACTTTCCATGATGTGCATTCGCATATTATCATACATACATGTACGAGGTATCGTTATGCGCTGCCTGTATCTATATACCTATATAGGCTTACATATGCGCACTTGGTGCGTTGACATTTTGCGAGACCCGCGAAACGAATGAATATAAATCGATGAAGCAATATATATTTATGGCTCCTTTTTCGCGCGAATTTGATATGTGTGTACGTATGTACGTGCACACACGGTCAGAGAAGCGGTCACGCGATGCCTCTTGGAAATTGTAAAAGTAAAGCGATGCTCGATAAGTGTACTTTTGTGCTTTACCTACTACGTATTTTACGGCACGTATTATAGGGGAAAGGAAGGATTGTTCGCGGCGACGACGACGGCGACGAGTGAATGGGCATTTTTTCCGAGTACCGGCTGCGCAGCAACCCGATCGATTTTTGCCAATAATTTCTTTCTTCGCGACGTCGTTTGAATTATCTTAGGACAATTTCTCATACTTTTTTGTGCCGTTCGCTTGTTTGTTCGCAGGCGCCTTCAGTCCAAACGGCACGATAGGCAATCATCGCAATCCCAGCAACGGTACGATTGTCTTGAGGGCCACCAGCAAGATACGCCACCACAAGAAGAAGAATTTCATGAAGAATGCCTGCCGACTATTGTGAGAGTCTCTATCTCTCGCTGCTGCTGCACTTGCATATAGCCATGGGCGCAAAGATCATTAAATACTATACGGACAATACTAATCAAGATTTATTATTCTAAAAAAAGAAGACAAACTCGAATGGGAGAACGATGGAAGTGTTATTTTTGAAGAGAATAAGATATTATTGTAAATATGTATATAAGTACGTGCGTAGATAATTTTATCGACTCGAAACGGAAAGGAGTTTGAAACAAAGTCGAGAGATTAATTTAATGGTTTTTTTTTTCAACTTATAAATCCAAGATGAAATGTTTGTTATAATTTTCAAAGATAAACCTTGTGTGCCGATCGAGGTGCTAAACTTACTTTTTATTAGTCTTAATCTAACTAAAGTCAAACGCTTTGCATAGCACTCGATGCAACCCGTTGTTACTGATATTAAATAGTTTCTCATAAAACGTAAACCAATGGACAGAAATATTATCGTATTTTTTACTATACATAAGGAATGTGAACTGTTGCTATATTTTCGTGTATACGGTTTTTTGAAATTTTTTATTTTACTACATAAAAAAACAACAACTGAAAATTGTATTGCAAGCGAAGCGAGTGTAAGTGAAAATAAACGATTTTGGTAGGAATATGAATAACAAAAAAGTTGTCATCGTGTGTATTTATTTACGCTTCCGTATAATGAGCAACCACTTAAAAAAAAAGCATTGCGACGTTTCGTATGGGCTTAAGAGATTTCAATAAGTTGGCGTACGATCGGTATAGGCGAGAATGTCAAGCGTACCTGTAGTCTGTATGGATTTATTGAGCCGTAAGTTTTATTTTTGGATCAGTGTCTACCTATAGATGCCGAATCCGACACGAGCCATAAGTTTAAATATTAACGTCGAAGAGTATATTAAGATATTTAATGATAATCAAAATAGCGTGAATAGAAAGCAAATCGATAGAGTACTTTTTAAAACGTGGCGTTTTCTCTAATTTTCAATTCAAAAAGAGGCTTACGGTCGATTAAAAAACACTGTATTTATATAACAGTTTTTGAATTTCCGACTCGACGTCAAAAGTAATATTTCTAATTGAAGAATTGTGGGTTTAAAAACACAGCAGAAATTAGGATTATTCTCTTTTCATTTCAACTCGAATGGCGTAGGCAATTAACAATAAAAGTTATCTAAATTGCATTCATCATTGGCCTATAAAACGTAGCATTAAACGAGTAGCCGACGCGTAGGTGCATGCATGCATATATACGTATGCTCAGCATTGTTTCTCCGCGCAAGACTTATAGGGTCGGTGGACAGGTGTTTCGAAAAGTGGTCACGCGATTCGTAGGTCGGGGAGAAATGAGGCAGCCCTCTTATTATCAAAATCAGTCTTATACGTATGTGTATGTACGCATGCGAGAGAGCCTTTATACGGTCGAATTTCCGAGCTCCGTTGCCGTTCCCGCCACCAACACACTGCAACCCTCGCTGCTATACAACCACTTGGAATTTAGGCCATCGAGATTATCTGCACTGCCATAATTTATACTGGCCATGGTATACATATGCAGGACTTTGACTGTCTTATGATCTGTATTAAGGAGACTATGCGGCGAGGTTCGATTAAATTCGAAATCATGGAGATTGTTTAGTTTTTGTTTACTGGTATTCTTGAAATCAATGATTGATAATCAATTTTTGTTTAAGTTTTTTTCTTTATTCATCATTGAAGACGCTTTTTTTATCGACAACGATATAAAATTTCGAGTACAAAGTTAAATCCATGCACTTTATGCTCTATTACGATAAAATGCATTATAAGCTAATGCGAAGGCTCTGGACTTAGTAATAAGTTGACACATAATAAACTGACCAGCAGCAGTAAATCGCATTTCTTTTCAAAGAGTTGTAATGAATTAATATTAATTGTCTAAATCTTTAGTTATTCAGGGAATCTTTATGCGTCTCGTTATTTTGTTTTCATTCTTATAAGATTGCTGCTTATTAATTTATTTAATTAATAGAATAATTTTTTCAATGTGTGACCAAAAGTTACAATCAAAAGATGGTCACGTGTATTAAGTGAAATTTGAACAAATTCTAACTGATGTTTCTCAGATAGAGTGCAAATATGACTGATTTATAAAAACTGCCTAATCTAAAGTGGATTGGTACAAATGAAAACAAGAATGTCTCACATATTTTGTAATTAAGCAATACTTAAGTTGATCAAATTACCTGCTGTTCAAATCTGCATTGCTCTATTTTACTACAAATTATAATGTATATTTGAGAATAATCATAATTCAACAGATGAATTCTTTTCTAACCAATAGTTTCAGTCAAATCAACATTTTTAATTCAGGAATGTATTTAATACAAATGTGTCGATAACTTTATGAACTCTGAATTAATCCATCAGACTAGCACTTGTTTTCTATCATGATGATACAAACATAATTACGAAGATTATAAAAAATTTTGCTATTCAATTAACTCTGAACTGAGTATTGTTCACAAATTACAAGTGCTTCAAAACAATTATAAATTAATCAATATTATCTAACAATTTTTCGTTCCACCTTACTTTACATCATCACATCTTAAAACATCAATGAACTCTCATAACACTGATGCTAAATATGGGCTTAATTAAATACACATTTGATAGTTCATTAAGCATATGGTATCAAAGTCTTAATCTCCAAATTTTTCTTATTCTGAAGTTATGGTGTGTTTTTTGTCAATATAATCTAATAATCCTTGCAACCTTTTCTTTATTCGCTTTTGATCATCTAACGTACATCCTAATATAGCAGTCTCAAATATTTTATCCGATAGGCCATCAGCATGCGATGAACATGCATTCATAAAAGAAGCACAGCGAGATCTGGTACCACTAGGATCATTCTGCAATCCAATGACTAAACTATCTATAAGTCCATTAACCTGCAATTAAAACATTATTGTTAATATGACTTCTTCAAAATTGTTTAAAAAGTTAGATAATGATATAAAAATAAAAACCTGATGCAAAGCATCCTGTTGTACGTTATCACGTTGAACTCTAACAAGAACATCAACTGTCAAGCATCTCATGGATAGTCTTTCGGCATATCTCATAACATCATCCTTGTCAGCTGAAACAATTAAAAATTAATTAGGGATCATAGGCGTGACTCCAAAGATTTATTATGAATTTTATCTTCAGATGAAGAATCAAAAATTTAATAAATAAACACAATGAAAACTTTTATTTGTTTTGTAATTAGTAGTTTGTTTTAACAATTGCAAGATAAAATTGACAAAAATTTTAAGGTCTAGAATACAGAATATGATTAACACATAACATAAAAAAATTATTTTCATCGAGTTTTTAAAAATCGTCAAATAAACGATGTTTACATATTAGTCAGATAATAAACAAATTGTATTTTTGATGTTTTGACGCATGCTTTAATCTTAGTGCCTCGAAATTTCAGGGTAAATACTCTTTAAAATTCGTTTAAAACTCAAATTAAACAACGATTGAGGTCGATTCACACCTAAGCTCTCGAATTTTTATGGCAAGAGCAATATTGACATCATAGCTAGTTTGGCATTTCGAGACCTTTCTCGACGTACAGGTTATACACTGCATCGAACGTTCGCGAAAATGCCAGAGACATATATTATGATTAGCTAAGTTTTTTATTTAAAAATTACATAGGTCAACGATTCGACTAGATTGTAATTACGTGGCCTTTAAAACGTAAATGATACGTTGAGTTTTTACAACACAAATGTACGAGCAAAAGTAAAACAAAAACAACTGCTCTTGGAGAGCATGTTTACAGCATAGTGCAGCGGCTGCACACATTGAAGACAATTCATTCTCAAATGATGAAGCATGAAATGAATTCACAACGATATTCAATTGAGAATTGTTAAATAAATAACATCGGAGCCCCATAAACATTAAGATTGGAGCAAAACTGTTGGTTAACCTTTACAGAGCTCTGTGCACAGCGACTTCATGATTACAATTGAAGTTTTGAAAGAAAGCTGCAGAGCACGTAAATCATTTGGAAAGTGCGTAAAAATGCAAGTCGAATGTTACATTAGCATCGAAAAGGCGAAAGCTCATCTAATAACGTCACAGCAGTAGCCCTCTGTTTTTCAATTGGTATACGAGATATTTACCTACTAATGGAGGAAAAAATGAAAGTAGCAGCACAACAACAACAACAACAACAACAAACAGAGAAAAAAAGAAAAACAAATAAGGTCAACTCACTGTCCTCGAGGCCGACGAAGAGATCGTGATTGAGCAGGGTGTCGAGGGTCGTCAGCAGACTGTCCTTTTCCTCCTCTATCCTCATGGCATCCTTGCGCAGCTGCCTCGACGTGCATCTCCATGCGGTCGAGTATGGTGATGAGATGGTCCTTGGGCTTGCCACCGAAATCGTCCATGCTCTCGATTATGTGCGGCAGCGGTTCGCTCATCACTCTTAACCTCGGCTCCCGTGCTAGCACTGCTGGTCGGGATTTAGTAATGATGACTGCTACTGCTGCCACTGACTGCACTTCAACTGTCGAAACTGTCACGATGATTTCTCGATCGTGACGCCAATAACAAAAAGATAGCGAGCAGCCGTTGAGAGAGATGTATACCGCGTCGTTGCTGTCGCTTCGTAATAAACTGTTTGTGTACTCTCGAATTTCGGTCAACGATGTTGATGTATACACGGAGGGAAAAAAGTTACGGAGTCGCGCGCGCCAGCAGTACTACCAGAAGACTAAAAGGTATACTCGTTCGCGTGCGAATTTCGTGTTTGCTGCGTGCGAATTGTGTGTGCTGTGGTGTTCGTTGCACTCGCACCGCGCGCGGCGTCAGTTGTAGTTCAGATTACGACCGTTAACAATTCGAGAGATGGCGCAGAATCTCATGATTATGCTGCACCGTATCGTATAATTCTCTTAAAAAAATTGATCCTCTTTTTAAAAAATAGATTTGATAAATAACGTAAACAGTTTTGAAACGATTTCTTAAGTCTTCAAATAAAACTCGCAAAACATAGGGCGCGCGAAGCGTGCGGAAAAGTGGCTGAAGTAATGAAATTAACACTACAACTCTAGAAATGTAACATTTTATTAGCTTTATTATAATTAATTGCGTACTTCACTTTCCTCAACAAATTTCGTGATTTAAAAAAAATTTTAACATAGTTTATTTAATTTTATACTTCCATTCAAGTTATAACGTTAATTTTTGGAGCACAATTATGCATCGCATTAATGTGAGTTTTAAGATGACTCTTTGTGGAGCATTTCTTTTCGCATAAGTCACATTTACATATGACCCCGTTATGCATTGCATCGATGTGTAACTTGAGATAACTCTTTTTTGAATATTTCTTACCGCAAATATCGCAAGAATATGTTACACCATTATGCTTCCTATCAATGTGAGTTTTGAGATTACTCTTAGTTGAACATTTTTTCGCACAAATATCACAAGCATGTGCGACATCATGGTGTGCTGAATCAATGTGAACTTTGAGACTACCCTTTTGTGAAAATGTCTTGCCGCATATATTACACGCATGCTTGACACCCTTGTGGAACGTAGAAATGTGATTTTTGAGATTGCTTTTATTTGAGAATTTTTTTTCGCATACATCGCATGCATGCCTGACACCCTTATGCACTGCATCAATGTGAACTTTGAGTTGACTCTTTTGTGCAAATTTCTTTCCGCATTTATCGCATGCATGTTTGACACCCTTGTGCAACGTAGAAATGTGCATTTTGAGATTACTCTTAGTTGAGAATTTCTTTCCGCATACTTCACATTGATGGGTTGTTTCATTATGGTCTGAACCGGTGTGTGTTTTGAGTCCGTTTTTATGGTTTAAATTCTATTGAACTCTTCTTTTTTTATTTTTTTCGACAAGTTGATCATTGACATTCAAATTCGATTCTTCTGCAGCGTCATTAAAGTATTCTTGTTTCACTTTGCCCACAGGTTCTATAATAATTAAGCTTTGAGTTTGATAGTCATCGGTATCTGTTCGCAAATGATTTTGAGAATCATCGTCAGTTTTCTTAACTGCTAATGAACTATTATTAGGCTTCATGTCTTCACACTCAAAAACTATTTTTGCTTCGTCAGCAAGTTCATTTTCACTATATCCTTCACACTTTCGAGGGATATGGGTCTGTCAAAAAATTACATACGAGTTACGTACGTATGATTACAATATGAGTTGCATATACAATTATTAACACTTACTGAATTTTTTCGAAAAAATGGTAATAGTTGAAAGTTTTTCAGATCAGCTTTTTCGTTAATCATTCCACAATCATTTCCAATAAGCGGCGCATCACTAGGCTCCTCTTTCACTCTAAGTTAATGAGACAAATAAGATTTAGTATTAGGTTATGATATTTTTATGATTTCATTCTTATAAAATGAAAATTACCTGATAGCACAATCGATTATATCATTGGATTCCATCTCGCTTATTTGGAATTTTTGTTAACAATTATTAATCTTTTTGTGACGATCAAGCTAACTACGCATAAAAACTTACGAAGGGTACTGAGAGCTGCGCTCGTTTTATTGTTTATGTGATGAGGGGCTGGGTAGTGGAGTATGGAGCACGTCGATCACGCTATGGCCTGGGAGCCATAGGGGGGACGAATCTTGGAATGTCTAATGAACTAAATGGATAGATCGGTACCATAATTGTAAACAATATGTTTCTCGAACACTGATCGAGTTGATAGTCAGAACAAATTAACTTGAATGTTGTCTTTCTCAATGAAACAAGTAATAATACGAAAAGATAAATTTTACTCATTCAATTTCTGTGATACTAAATAGAAGAATCCATCGTTTATTTTGAGCTCCAAAATGGATAAAAGTGAAAGGAAATCCGACGAAGTTGTTTCAAGAGATAATTTGAATGAACATGATCTTGTTGATTCGGACGACAAAAAATGTGTTTGTGATATTTGTCAGGAGACATTTACACTAGAATCGAGCATGATAACCCACCGAAACACAATTCACAGTGAACTAAAAGATTTCGCTTGCGACGAGTGCGAAGAGAAATTTGAGTTTAGAAGTCATTTGAGTAGACACCAAATATCAGTACACAAAGGCCGTAAAGATTTCGCATGCGACAAGTGCGAGAAAAAATTTGTGAAACAGTCGAGTTTGCTTATGCATCAAAAATCGATACACAAAGATCGAAAAGATTTCACATGTAAAAAGTGCGAGAGGAAATTTGAAAATAAATCAGCTTTACTCAAGCACAATAAAATATTCCACGAAGTTCTCAAAGATTATTTATGTGAAAAGTGCGCCAAGAGATTTGGAAATAAACAGAGTTTGCTCATGCACATAAAGACAGTACACGATGGTCGGAAAAATTTCTCCTTCAAAATTCTTAGAGATTACTCATGTGACAATTGCGAGAAGAAATTTGGACAAAAAAGGCTTTTGCTCTTCCACCAAAGGACAGTCCATGAAGGTCGGAAAAATTACGAATGCAATAAATGCGAGAAGAAATTTGGACAAAAAAGGAATTTGCTTTTGCACTTAAGAACAGTTCATGAGGGTTGCAAAGATTACGCATGTGACAAGTGTGAGAAGAAATTCGGATATAAATGTAATTTGCTCATGCACATAACAACAGTCCACGCGGGTAGCAGAAATTTTGCATGTGACAAATGCGAAAAGAAATTTGGACACAAACAAACTTTGCTTTTACACCAAAAGACAGTTCACGATGGTCGTAAAGATTACGAATGCGACAGATGTGAGAAGAAATTTGTACGAAAAATGCATTTGCTCAACCATCAAAAGACAGTCCACGAAGGTCGCAAAGATTACGCATGCGACAAGTGCGAAAAGAAATTCGGACATAAAAGTTATTTGACCAAACACCAAAGAACCGTACACGAAGGTCGTAAAGATTACACATGCGACAAGTGCGAGAAAAAATTTACGCAAAAAAGGAATTTGCTCTACCATCAAAAGACGGTGCATGAATGTCGCAAAGATTACGCAAGCGATAAATGCGAGAAAAAATATGGATGCAAATCAAATTTGTTAAAACATCAAAAGACAGTACACGAAGGTCGTAAAGATTTCGCATGCGACAAATGCGAAAGTAAATTTGAACGAAAAGGGCATCTGCTCATTCACCAAAAGACAGTACACGAACGTCGCCGAGATTACGCATGCGACAAATGCGAGAAAAAATTTTCTTATAAACACTCTTTGCTCATACACCAAAAGACAGTCCATGAAGGTCGGAAAAATTACGAATGCGACAATTGCGAGAAGAAATTTGGACACAAAAGGCATCTGCTACTTCACCAAAGAACAGTACACGAGGGTCGGAAAGATTATTCATGCGACAAGTGCGAAAAGAAATTCGGATATAAATGTAATTTGCTCATACACATAACAACAGTCCACGCGGGTAGCAGAAATTTTGCATGTGACAAATGCGAAAAGAAATTTGGACACAAAAAAACTTTGTTTTTACACCAAAAGACAGTTCACGATGGTCGTAAAGATTACGTATGTGACAGATGTGGGAAGAAATTCGGACATAACCATCATTTGCTCGTACACCAAAAAACAGTTCATGATGATCTTAAAGATTATGCATGCGACAAATGCAAAAAGAAATTTAGTTTAAAATGCAATTTAACAATGCACCAAAAAATAGTTCATGAAGGTCGTAAAGATTACGTATGTGACAGATGTGGGAAGAAATTCGGACATAACCATCATTTGCTCGTACACCAAAAAACAGTTCATGATGATCTTAAAGATTATGCATGCGACAAATGCAAAAAGAAATTTAGTTTAAAATGCAATTTAACAATGCACCAAAAAATAGCTCATGAAGGTCGGAAAGATTACGCGTGCGACAAGTGCGAGAAGCAATTCGGACACAAAAACGCTTTGCTTTTACACCAAAAGACAGTTCACGATGGTCGTAACGATTATGCATGTGACAGATGCGAGAAGAAATTTGGACAAAAAATACATTTGCTCCGCCATCAAAAGACAGTCCACGAAGGTCGCAAAGATTTCGCATGCGACAAATGCCAGAAAAAATTTGGACAAAAAGTTCATTTGCTCAATCATCAAAAAACAGTCCACGAAGGTTGGAAAGATTAACCATGCGACAAGTGCGAACAGAAATTCGGAAAAAAATCAAATTTGCTTACTCACCAAAGTACAGCCCTCAGTGAGGAGAAATTCGGACGAAAATCAGATTTTTTGCAATATTAAAGGACAGTATACGGAGATGATAGCTAAGATGACGAACACAACTAGTGTGAAAATAAATATGAGACTCTATCGAATTTGAGTTGGCATCGAAAAGCAGTTCATAAAATTCACTGAAACTATCTATTAACATGAGCAATTTTCGAAATTTTTCAAAATTACGTATATGATAATTAATATAAAATTTTAGAATTCAAGTACAATTTAACTCTCCACGTATAATAATTTGCTCATAAGAACAAAATTTTTACAGAGCAACTTTGCGGAAAGATGTATAAAATTAGAATCAATTTGTGAAGACAAATGTGAAGATTTTGAATTACGACAATACGTGCTTTATAACAAATTGTATTTATTCCCCAAATTTGAGATCTTACTAAAAGTATGATGTTTCTTCAACGATGACTACTAGGTGAATATTCTAGAATGTGTTGATTGTCAAAATATTTTGGATCAAGATCAGACAAGTTTTATGTAGCTAATTTTATTTTACATAATTAGACGACCTAACTGTACAATAATCATGCTTATTATGACAATTCCTTTTTCATTTTCTTAAAAATCTTTCAAGCGTTTTTTTCTAGTAATCGAAAATGGCATCCAATCTTATGTCTGATCAGATGATAATAAAGTTTTTATCAATAACGTCGTGTCTTACCTGAACTTTGTGCTATCAACTATCATTAAATATTCGTTCACTAATTACTATTCTTCGTGCATTTTTGGTTATTTGGTTCCTGAAGCTCTATAATTATTAGAAGTTCTTCTTATTGATACATCGTTTTCCTTAGTACTTATATCAATCCATAATCTTATTTGAATGTTTCGATATTAATTTTCCAAGTTTTCAAAAATAAACTACCTCAAATAAACGTAGTACGTAAGCGAATAAAAATTTGAGTTTAATCATATGCCTTAACTACGAGCAGCAAATAAAAGTTTGCACAGTGTTGGTTCTTTTTCAAATTCGTTACTGGCAGTGCATGCATGACCTCTCAGTTTTTTATGGTGTTTTCTCATGCATGCCATAACGTCGGACACAACAAAGGGCTATGTGGAGCTGGTCTTTCCATGTAGCTTTAATTTAATGCAACAACTTAAACTTAAACGTAACTCTGAACATCTCTATGTAAACATGAGACTTTGCCTTTGAGTTATTTTTTCAAAATTAGGCCCAAATGTTTGGAATGATTCCCATGAACTTGCTCGTATTAGTGTCGCTTATTGAATTATACTTATAATGATTCATAGAAGACATATTTAAATCTTACTAAAATATACTTGAAATTTAATTATTTTAAAATTTCACATATAACTCAAAAAATACATTTGTCCATATCGATAATGTATTCAAGTTTTAAACGTAAATATTAAATGATCAACTTCAAAATGTTCTACGTATCCACAATAAACTAATCAATTTACGGCAAAAACCAATAAAAATTCAGGAAAGATGTCTACGCACTATAGTGCGTATAATAGTATACTATTCATCTCTTTTTTAACAAAAATAAAAAATACATAGTAATACTTATAAATCATGTTAATATGATAAATAAATAATATTCATATTAATATTTATCCTTCATAATCAAATAAAGTTATTCCTGTAAACGAATCAAAACTAAGTCGTTGTAATTATATCATTGAAAAAATTACATTAAGTATCTCATGTTTAATTAATAACAAACATTTTTCTATCAACAGTTTATAATTACAGCAAAGTTATAAATTAAAAATTATTGGCGTGTATAGTGCATTGAGTAAAAGCTAGTATGTGATAAATATAACGCAAGAATTTTCCAACATATTTGTATGCCTTTTGGGTAATTGCAATTGTTAATTATATGCTCCTTCGGACATGTGTAACGAAGCATCGATTCTGTTAAATAAACGAATGCACACGAAATTAACACACGGTTTTTTTTATACCTTCTCATATTTTTTATATGTATGTATGAATGTGTATGCTTTAAAAATATAATCACGAGACGTTTTCAAATTCGTTAATTAAATTAAGATTAAATAATGTAACGAGTAAGAAGAGACTATTAAACAATAGCTGTTAAAAAAAATTTGAAACGATGTACTTCTCAAAATTATTTATCAGTCAGAATTCAGTTTTCGCCCACGCATTTTAAAGGTAATCAACAAACTTTCTGCAATATTTAAAGTCTCCAAGTCAAAAATTCAACTAAAGGCGAATTTGCTCATGAAATTAATTATTCGAGGATTTTTCCGGATTTTCTCAGCGAAAAACCATTCAATCGTTCTTAAGCTCGTTTTGAAGGGGTTGCAAAATCTCTGCAACTTTCCCATCAAACACAGTAAGATTTAACTGGTGCAGATAATGAGTTGTTTAATAAACAAACTCAGGAATAGCTACGGCGTTTCTGACTTCAGCACCCTAAAGAATTCCATATAATGCACGTAGTTAAATTTGAGATGTAGCTCAAATGCTGAGTCATGTTTGTCTGCGTGTACATTTCATACATAGCATCTCTTTACGATAGCTTGCCTACATGTTATTTACTTTCTCTCCGATTCTAATGCGCTCCGAGCGTTAGGGCGGAGCCTAGAGTTACGCCGCAGTCTCCATTTATATGTAATCTTATGGAAAAAACAGAACTTTCTGTCAAAAACACCAGCGTCGGCCGCTCGAACTAAATTTTTTTTATGAGAATTAACATATGAGAAAGCAGCTTCACGCTGCTCTGAGGCTCGGGGCCAATAGATCATATAGCACATGCATTACGTAGTCAGTACGCGTTAAGAAGTTGCCACGCGAATAGACGTAGATCGCATCGACGACTGCTAGTGATTTTTGAGAAGCAAATCTTTTATAATAAATATATATTCATATACATAAACAAAAAGTGATTTTGGGCTGTGTATAAGTGTATAAGTGACCAGAATGATCTCTACATCCAATAACGTACTTAATAAAAGTAGTGGTGAAAGTATCGTCGGTGAAATCGACGACTGTGAGTTAAAACACGTGCATGATTTTAACCAAAAACAATTACAAAATTTGAAAAACGTACGAGTAAAGACCGGTTGGACCAATTGGTTAAAAAAAGGACATCATCATCTCGATCAAATTTATCCCTTAATCAGCGATTGGAGGGGACAACTTCCGAATCTGCGGGACATTTTTCCCAAGAAAAAAATTGAATTTCTTCTCATGGAATCTATAAATTGTATGGGTAAAAAGGTGCACGATAATCGAGGACAACTGCTCATTGAGTTCGTGGCTCGCAGCGGCTATAAGGATATGGGATCCGACGTTGATATAGTCGGCAAGCTATCGCTGCGTCGCAGCACACCTCTACATCGCGTGGCTGAATTATTGGGCGATCGAGGACGTGACGTGGCCCGTGAGCTTTTCATAATTTACGATAGATTTTATGTAAATTACATCGACAAGTCTGGCTTTACACACCTCCATGTGGCCTGCAGGTATGGCTTTGACGACATCGTCGAGAAATTCCTCGAACACGGGCAAGACCCCAATTGTGTCGATAAGGTTGAAGGTAATTCGCCGCTACATTTGGCTCTGAAGTACGGCCATGTACGCATGGCTGAAATGCTGCTGAGAAATTGCGCCGACCCGAATTTGGCCAATTTTAATAAATTTACTCCGCTGCATTTCGCTTGCCAGGTAGTCAACGACAACGATGACTTCATAAAAAAATTTTTCTTGATCAACGACGTCCAACGTCAAACGGTGCACGTTGACGCTCAGGAAAAGTTTGGCTGGACACCACTGCATATAGCTGTGTCTCGTAACTCCGTGAAATTGGTCGAATTTCTGCTGAGAAGACGGTCCAATCCGAATTTATCTGACGTAGACGGATTGACACCCTTGCATATCATTTGCCAGACGAAATGCAGTGATGATTTGGCGAAGATGTTCTTCGAAATTATCGACGAAATTCATCAAACGGTACTGGTTGACGCTCGGGACCGATCGGATTGTACACCGTTATACCATGCTGTGTCATTTGGGCACAAGACGATGGTCGAGTTACTACTGAGAAGAGGGGCCGATCCACATTTGACCGATGATATCGGATTGACACCTGTGAGCGTTTGCCTTGAAGAGGGAAATGAAGACTTAGTGAAGCTATTCTTCCAGATCAATGATGAACTGAACCGTCACTTGGATATCACCAACACGTGGAACCAGATGTTAATGAGCTCACCACTGCAATCGGCCGTGGAGAATCTGAGGCCGATTGTGTTCGATGTACTCTTGGTTCATGGTGCTGATCTATCTAGCTTTGTTTTTCCCCCAGCATCATACCTTGTCCTTTGTCTGAATGAATTATTGAGAAGAAGGGAAGAGTGGCCTTATAGTATTAATTTTAAATTGGAACTAGCATCTGGTCTGTTGTCCTTTGTCGATAGTCTTGAGAAGAGAGAATACAAATTGAAAAGAAAAGACGCCTTGACGATAATGAGATTGTTTTCTTATTACGGATTGTTCAAGAAGTCGGCCGATGTTGAAAAATGTTGGTACTATGATGAGGGGTTCAAAAGTAGAGCAAAAGAATTGATGATAAAACCGAGCCTATCGCTCTACGATCTGATCCGGTTAAAACCCGAAGAGGCGGCAAAACAACTCACAAATATGGATTACTTCGAGTTCGCAAGCTCAAAAAAATTATGTAAACTTCCCGAAAAGTATCAAGAGGCTTGTGCAGTGCATCTGTGCGAAAAACTATCGAGAAGATTTTTTTATTGCTGGGCCCTAGAATCTGTCATGAAGTTGAAGAGGAACCGATTGCCGATTTTCTGCTATGACGTGATCATCACGGAATTGAAGAACGAGGATTTATATAAAATTTGCTTGGCGGCTTTGATGCAACGCTCATGGTGGCGGTACATGTTCATGAAGCATTTTGATTTAGCTGAAATCTAGCAAAATTAAATGTTGCAAACTTTTTATGTTATTACAATAAATACATTTTGAAAAATGACTTTCAATTTTCTTTTTAATAAATACACTATTCAACGATAATTTAAACAGAGTTTACCTTCTCTCATTTTTCATATGTGCGTGTGTGTGCGCGCGCTTTAAAAATATATAATCACCCGACGATGTTGTAGCGCGATGTTTGCTTTTGGATTAAGACTGTTTATCGAATTTTTATCGCTGCGATTGAAAATGTGATTTCATATTATACAAAAAGTCGTGCGTGCAGTCGATCGGAGTCATATATAGTCTATGAGTTATTCCTTTGTTTCTCATGATACAAAAAAACTGGGTCGAAATTATTTTTTTGCAGAATTCCTTCGTTTTTTTTATCATCGCGTTCATCATCGCGAACTCGAGTGCGTGATTAAAGGACGGAAACATACTCGCCCGCGCTCAACGCGAAAGCCGTGCGACAGACCTTTGAATTTTTTATAAGAACAATTACTCGATCCGACTGCACTGTTCATGGACGATGAAAAAAAAAAATCACATCGCTACAATCTACTCGTTGCACTTGACATTCGTTTTTAGCACAGTGCAGGTGTATACGTATTATTATATTTAGCCGACAAAAATTGAATCGATCGTAAACAAGAATATATAAGCGAATATACACAAAAAAAATGCCGGAAGCAGCAAGGTCAAACGGTCCACCGACACAGACGACGGCCGGCAGTCCGCGAGAGCGAAAGAAAAAAAATCTCGCGAACATCATCAAAACGCAAGCGATCGAGTTCTGTTTATCGACGAGCCTGCACGGCTACAAGTACATCGTGCAGAAGAAGCGCTCGAAAGTCGAAAGGTACACGATGATGCATATTATTATTCTCGGATATATTCGCGAGTGCAAATCCATGAAAATTCTGCAACTTTGTTTCGCGAAGGTGCGTGTGGGCCGCGATCGTCGTTTCGTCGCTGATTTTCTCACTCGTGCTGATGCACGTCGCCTGGAGCTACAACGCGGCTCACTCGACGCTGACCGTCATCGAGACGACTCATCACGGCATCTGGAATTATCCGTTTCCCGCCGTGACCATCTGCAACAACAATCAGATCTCTCGCGACAAGGCTCGCAACTTCGTCCAAAAATTGTAATTTGTATCGTTTACCGATAATCCCGTGAATATTATAACGAATCGTTACAATTAAAAATCATTTTTTATTATTAAAAATAGGAAAAAACTCGGCAAAGTGCCGCGCGACTTCGTGCTGCGTAATCTGCGTCTGCTCGTGGAGCTGCTCGATCCCGGCGTGTCGGGTCGCAACGTCCAGGCGAATCTTTCGATTCTGCAGAACGTCTTCGACGCGAACAATTACACGGTCGTGCAAGTGGCGAGGGAGGCAAGTACACCGTTATACTGACACCGACGAAGCCCGTTTCGAAATGAGTAATTTATACGACTTTAGCTGAAGCAAGACTGCTCGGAGCTTCTCAAGAGCTGCAAGTGGAAAGGCAACGCCACTCCGTGTCGAGAACTGTTCGAGGAGACTCTATCGCGCGACGGTCACTGCTGCAGCTTCAATTACTTCGGGCCCAACGCCCAGCCAAAAATGTGCGTACAGTACAATAATTACGTATAAATAATCATCCGATTGTCGCCGTCGACGTATTTGATTTTGCTGCAGCAGCAGCGGCGGCCCGACGGAGCCCAGACGCCTGACCGCGTGCGGCTACCAGACGGGCCTGGAGGTGCTCGTGGACGCCCGGCCCCGCGACTACTGGGCCAGTCTGCAGGCCTCGTACGGCGTCAAGGTGATGCTGCACGACCCGCACGACTACCCGGTGCGCAGCTCGCCCTTCAAGCTGGTTGGCCTTGGCGTGCAGGAGTTCCTCGACGTGTCGCCCGAGCGCACCTACTCGACGCCCCAGGTCAGGGCGCTGCCGGTGCGCGTGCGCGACTGCATCTTCAACGACGAGCTGGTGCGCTCGGCGGCGCTGCGCCGGCTCGAGCTCGAGCACGCCTGGAACAGGTACTCGTACGTCAACTGCCTGAACTCGTGTCGGGCCAAGATCGTGCTCGACAATTGCGGCTGCGTGCCGCATTACTTGCCCAAGAACGGTGAGTTGCGTATATGCTTTGGAGAGAAGAAAGGAAAAGCGATCGCTCGGTAATCGTCGTGTTATCTTTCAGCCTCCCGCGACTGCGATCTGAGGGATATAAAGTGTTTGACGAAAATCCGATGTAATTACGCTCTAATTTACACGAACTCGGCCATCTTAACGAATAGTAATACCTAGAGGGGACTGTATCGTGTTTCAGCGCTTTACGACTCGTCGTGGCCGGGCAAGATCGTCGATCCGGCCGGCATAGAGCAGTTCGATTTCAACATCGAGGAGAGGCCCTGCGGCTGCATGCTCGACTGCTCGAATTACCGATATCCCGTCGACAGTACCGAGGGCATTTTGGACCAGAGTCAAGTGTTCAGCGGCTCGTTATCGACGCGGTAAGCTGCTCGGCCTGAAAATTCAGCATTTTTATGTATATACTTTCCATCGACTCTCTTTGTCGTTGTTGTTTTTTTTTTTTTTTTTTCAAGAAAAAACGTGGACGAGCACACCAAGCTGAGCCTGATCAACGTGTTTTTCACCGACCTGGTCTCGATACAGTATCGCCGCTACGTTTACTACGACTGGAAGGCCTTGTTCGGTAAAATTTCGTGTGATGCTTCTCAGTCGCTCGATTCCTGGCCTTGCTCTTTGTTTCAGCGTCTTTCGGAGGTTTGCTCGGCCTCTTCGTGGGCTTCAGCCTGATAACCGGCTTCGAGCTCGTCTACTTTTTCGTCATACGCGTGCTGGCGGACAAGTGCAAAAAGTCGCGAGCCAAGAAGAGGAGATCCAGCGAGTCGATCGCTGCAGCCGCAGTCGGCGATCGATAAAATTGAAAAGGCCCGCCGCCGCCGCCGCCGTGCCGTTCTCGCGTTACTACTACATATGCGTTTGGACGATCGTCCGCATGGAAATAATTCCAGTCGAGCGACTACAGGTGGCTTTTAGAGATGCCTGCAGTACGCGCAAGTGGCGGGATTTTTATCATCGTTCGTATATAAGACTGCAGCTTGTGTGTGTGAGGCATCAGTTCTCTCGAGTTCCACCACGGAGCCACACACGGAGTCCCCGTGACTCGAACCCATGCTCTGAGCGAAGGTCCTTGGATCTCTGGCAGCAAGTGCCGCGGCTCTAACGGCCGTTAGCCTCCGCTATCTTTGCCCCTCGCGTCGGAGAGGACGTCCAAGGGTGTGCAATAAGTAATTGCCAGACCTGCTACGGACTGATCCGCGGGCAATGAGCGGAGCGTATTGATCAAAGTAAAGCAATGTGATGAACGCGTGATTGGCATGCGAACATAACAGGGCCTACTCCGAGAAAACTGTACCCCCTTCTTTTGTTTCTTTTTTTTTCACGCCTGAAATAATCTTACAGCTGGCTTAAGATTTGATGAATAATTGAAGGAGATAAGTCTCTCACAAATGTTTTTTTTTTCCATAAGTACTGACTATAAAATGTTTTTTTGACTACTTTCAGATCTGGTCTTGTAATGAATAATATGCCATCACTTTGGCAATTTTTGTAAACGGTTTAAGAGGAGTCATACACCAATTCACTCCTATTTGTCATTTTTGTGATAAAAACCACAGTTTAATGCCAATCTACATTTTCAACATAAAATTGACACCTTTGAGCCCTAAAAAATGTGGAAAAAGTTGCAGAATAGTCCTTTGCATCTTAAAATAGCTTATTTTTGCTAATTTAGCCTTTCGGCACTGTGCGCAAGGTTCAGATTAGAGTTATTTAGGTGGCAATGCCTAACAGGAATCAAAATCTTCAGAAAAGTATCCTTTATGGGCTGAATTTTGTGGAATTTTGATTTAGACTTTCATATCAGTTCTATTATTCAATATGTGCTCAAAAACATTAATACATTTTTTTTATTTCTTGATTTTTTCACACCTGTTGACATACAAACTTTATTTATAACTCTAATCAAAATTCCACAAAATTCAGCCCATAAAGGATACTTTTCTGAAGATTTTGATTCTTATTGGCATGTCCACCTAAATAGCTCTGATCTGTACCTTGCTCAAAAGCCAAAAGGCTAAATTAGCAAAAATAAGCTATTTTTTTATGCAAAGGCCTATTTTACAACTTTTTTCTCATTTTTAGAGCTCAAAGATGTCAATTTTATGTTGAAAATGTAGATTGACATTAAACTGTGGTTTATATTGGTGTATGACTCCCCTTAAATACAGAAGCCTCTTAGTTAAAATGAAATTGTATTGAAGAGTTTTTTTGCTATATGTACTGACTATAAAATGTTTTTCTGACTACTTTTTGATCTGGTATTGTAATGAATAATGTGCCATCACTGTGGCAATTTTTATGAATGGTTTAAATGCAGAAGCTTTTTAGTTAAAATAAAATTGTATTGTAATTTTAAGAGTACGAGATGAGAAAAAGTATGTATTACAATCAATAGCTCAAATTTGTCACATGTGTAATAAGCTTTTCAAAAAAATTTAAAAGTGAATCTGAGCCAGAATAAAATTTTAAAATTTGCCTTTAAAAGATTTTTTGTTCTTCCTTTAGCATTGTAATTTTCAAATAAAAAAAAATTACACTATGTAAAATCAAAATGAAAGCATTCATACAACTTGTGAGATTAACATTTAATATTAGTGTTAGACAATGCTAAGAATAATCACTTGTAACATATAATTGAGATTCTTATAACAACATTCAATAATTATATGATAAATCTTTAGCTTTCTTTAATTCACATTCTATTCACGACTTAAACTTGAGCGATAAAATAAATAAAATAAAGTTTATGAGTTTCTTTTAAAGATAATGAAAAATAGATACATACTATATAAATGGTTATTATGCACATAAAATTGAAACTCAATGATCATTGGATGTCAAAATGTTATATTTATTGTTTTCAGTAAAAAGATTGATAGATCGTAAACAATCTTTAACTTATTTACAAAAGCTCTTTAATTAAAACAACATTTTTGTTGCTCTACTTCAATGGAATGAAACGTGAAGAGTGGGTAGCACCGATACCAGGTCTACCGTGCTTCACAGGCTTGTATGTGATGGAGAACTCGCCAAGGTAGTGGCCGATCATCTCTGGTTTGATTTCAACAGAGTTGAAGGCCTTACCGTTGTAAACACCGACGATAGAGCCGACCATCTCGGGGACGATGACCATGTTACGCAGATGGGTCTTGACGATCTCTGGTTTCTCATTTGGTGGAGCATCCTTCTTGGCTTTGCGCAACTTCTTGACAAGGGCCAAATGTTTGCGCTTGAGTCCGTGGCTGAAACGCCTGCGAGCTCTAGCGTGCATCAACTCCATGACCTGCTCGCTGAAATAAGGAATGATATTTGATTATTGAACAATCCGGAGCAATATTTTTTTGTACAAGATGCAAATAATGGCTACTACCCGATTCTATATTACTTGTTTTTGTAAATAAATGAAATATGTTCGGTTTCATATGGCAAACATAATTATTTATAGCAATTTTTGATAAATTATCATGTCGTACGTTTTTGCAAAAAAATATGCCTACTGATAACATCTTGAGCATTGTAAAAAGAACATCAAGCATACACAGCAAGTATTTTTTCTTCGAGCTCGTGACGAAACAAAATCATGCGAAAATTTAGACTTACGTGGGCATGTCCAGTAACTGGTCCAAATCCACACCTCGGAAGGTAAACTTCCTGAAGGTCCTCTTCTTCTTCAAAGTTTCATCGACCTGGAAATTATAAATAAAAGTTTTAATCTAACCGCTAGTAAACGTATTGCTCATAACCTAATAAATGTTAGAACTTTCATGATGTCTTATACGATTGTCAATGTACGTATTTTACGATTATGCACTTGTAAAACGTGAGATTAAAAACAAAAATTTTGCCATCTTCTATTATTTAGTTATAAATAAATGGAAATTTATTAACCTCAGCCATGATGAATGCGTTAATAATAACGTCTTAACACACGTGTAGAATAGACGTGAAAAGAGTTTGTCCCGGGACGAAAGCCACCAAGCAGAAAAATCGTCACCGCTCATTAATTACTCATATGTCCGACAGACAGCGCTGAAAGCTGAACGGCGCCGAATACAAATTTAGAAATTTCGACGAAGTAAGTGCTCGAATCGATGAGAAAACTTACAATAATGCATTAAAAAAAATACTTAAAATAAATTGACTGTTCTTTTTTTTCTGTGCCCTTTGAGGAATTATTTTATGAAAATAGATATCAAACTTTATCAAATTTTGCAGAAAGTTGTTTAGTAGTTAACACATACGATAACGATGTAAATTTTCATTGTTATCGCGCCAAAGTTGCATTAAGCATTCAATATTATCTATCGAACGCGGTACCTTTTAGAGAGTTGAATAAATAAAAAAATGCGATATCAATTTTCCTGCGCATTAAATTTTCTATTTGACGCCATCAGTTTCATATCATTAACTATTCGCGAAGGGATCGTTGCGTATTTTTGCTTCTTTAAAAACAATTTATTGATAATTAGCTTACGCTATCGATTTTAAATTTATATTATTCAACAGAAATAAATAATTATGATGCTGATGAAATTAGAATTATTATTGATTTATCTTAATTTTTTGTTACAATTTTTTCTTATGTGTAATTGTGAATTATTTGGTAAGTCAATTTCTACGAGTGCCATTATTGTTAAAAACTATTAACGATATTTATTTATTGATTTATTTCCATCCGACCAGATAACGAGACGATAGAAATATTTTTCGACGATCAAAATTCCAATTCAAGCGAGCTCGAATTCGACGAGGGATCGCTCGACGGTAAACAATTTTTTCACTGCTCTTTTTTCTTCTCTCTACTACGAGAAAAAATGTTTTCTTTACCAGGCATTGCGACAAAAATCACAGACCTGAAAGCGGAAAGCAGTCCCGACTCGCTGATCGTGTCTTGGCGCGTCTCCGGCAAGAACGCGAGCTTCTACCGGATCGACTGGTACAAAAAACTGTCCGGCAGCCAGCAGCAAGACGTCCCCGTCGGCTCGGCGAATCGGAGCTTCGTCGCCGAGGACCCGACCCCGACGAGCTACACCATCGAGAATCTGGAGTCGTGCACGACGTACAACGTGACCGTGACGCCCGACGATTCGCTCGTGGCTCGCAGAGACGTCCTCGCGACCACTCTCAAATCTCGTAAGTTACATACGTCAAAATGTACAAAAAAAAGTTAATCACCTAACAAAATGACGCGTATAGAAGCCGGAGCGCCGCTGATCCTGACCGCCGAGCCGATCCTGTACGGCGGCCACTCGGCGCTCAACGTCTCGTGGCAGCGTCCCCGGGGCTCGGGCAGCGCCTGCATAGATCGCTACGAGGTCGCCATCGAGACGCGCCTGGCCGAGGGCGAGTCGCACAGCGACGTGAAGAGCACGTCCGACACCTCGGCCCTGCTGCTGCGCCTCTACGCCTGCGCCTCGTACCTGGTGAGCGTCAGGGCGATCGACCGCGACGGCGCCGAGGGACTCGTCTCGACCATACAGTCCAAGCCAACCCTGCCCAGAGGTAGTTATTATTATATTTTTCCCGATTTATAAATATATATATATGGAACGGATGAAAAATAAATAAGAATTTTGCGCACAGTCAGCTCGGCGCCGAAGCTGATAAACCAGCAGAACCTGCCCCCGTTCACCTCGACCAAGTCCTCCATCACGCTGCAGTGGCACGTGCAGAACGAGGCGAGCAACTGCAGCGTCCAGTCGGTCACGACCGAGTGCAACTTCTCCTACACCGAGGGCTACGGCTACGAGCCGATCGAGCGGGGCCGCGCGGAACGCGGCTGCAACGCCCGCCTCGTGCCCCGGCTGCAGCTCGTCGTCGCGGGCCTCAGCCCGTACACGCGCTACCTCTGCTGGGGCTGGGCCCACAACGAGGCCGGGCCCAGCGCCGCGGGCATGCCCGTGCCCATCTTCACCAAGGACGACGTCTCCTCGGCCCCGGCCAAGTTCCGTCTCGCCGATCTCGCCGGGGGCCTGCTCCGCTTTGGCTGGGACGCGCCCGAGATCATGCCCGGCCGACTGCTGCAGTATCGCTTGAGGCTGCTGGGCGAGCCGCTGTACCCGGTGCCGGATCACTGCCACGTCGATCGATCCCACCTGGTGGACGACCTGGCCGCGGACCGGACGAGCTACGAGTGGCTCGGCGCCGACGGCTTCACCAACTACACGGCCTGGATCGAGGCCAAGACCCGCAGCGGCTGGAGTGGCCGCAGCCGACCGATCTACTTTCGCAGCCAGTTCCGGGGCGTGCCCGACAGAGTCACGAGTCTCAAGTACGCGACGAGAGCTCGGGCCAACGACAGCAACGCCCTGGACACGACGCTCACCTGGCATCTGCCCTGCTCGCTGCGCGGACCCCTCGAACGCTTCGAGGTGCTCGTGCTCGGGCATCGGGCCAACTGGCGCAATCACTCGTTCGCCAATTTCGTGCCGGTCGACGACAAAGATCGCGCCTTCCAGAAGAACGAGCGATTCTCCGTGAGTCTGGGCGAGCTCAAGCCCCAGTTCACCTACAGCTTCCGGGTGAGCGCCGTGATCGAGGGCGATCTCAAGGGCGAGCCGGCCGAGTACACCACCGAGTATCCCTCGGGAATACCGCCCCAGCCGAGCGAGGACTACATGAAGTCGATCGCTCTGGACCGGGCGAACGTGCGCTGCACCACGAGCTCGTTCGAGATCCTGCTGCCGCTGTTCCCCGACACCAACGGCTACGTGCAGTTCTACGCGATTATCGTGTCGCGTCTCGGCTACCCGTACGAGCGCGTGAGTCGACGCTTCGTCGCCACGAGTCAGGAGCCCGACGGCGTCTGGCCCAACGTCTCGTCGTGGCGCGAGGCCATGGAGCGCGACTTCCGGATACCCTATCAGGTCACCGAGCCCTACTGGACTCCCTATCGTGAGTATAAAAAAAAATGTGTACACGATCCTCTTGCCGCGAGCTTCTTCTTTTGTGTACACAGCGAACTTTATCCTGGATTACGGAGGAATAAAGGCGGTCAAGTATACGATTGGCGACGACAGTACCTGCAAAGACTTTTCGCTGACCAACAAGCGCAAGCTCTTCTGCAACGGGCCGCTCAAGCCCGACACGACCTACGAGGTGCGCATGATGGCCTTCACCAACGGCGGCTACGCCGATTCACGGGCTTTCGTCGTAAAGACCGGTAATAAGGGTATTCCTGCATGTTTTCGTTAAGATGATATTGGAAATATATAACGTCTGTTTCAGCTGCGGAAATGAACCTGGTGCTCATCATTTGCATTGTGATTGGAGTGCTGTTTTTTGGAATCTTCGTTGCTCTGTGGGTGGCTTACAAGGCTCGGGACAGCAGGTGATTCAGAAAAATACATACTCGTTATTCTTCATGAATAGATTAAAATTGAAATTTTAATGTTTATATTGTATAACTTTTGAAGGAAGCACAAGGATTCAGCGAGGGATGACTGTACGAATAGAGACAAAGCGATGGATCATTCTAATGTTTATGAAACTTGAAGCGTTGCAGCAAGACAAGCAGTGCAACAGAGTTCAAAATTAATAACAATCATAATACTTTTAAATTAATGTCAAATATTTTCTGATACAAAATATGACTGTTTTTGTAGAAGCTATATGCATGAGTAAATATAATTATTACTTATTATGAATACTTAGGTGAAATAATTAAATTTCATCATTTATCATAATTTTTTTTATTAATTTATTCTATTAGGGAGAGTTGATACTCTTTATACAAAAGATTAATACAAAGTTTAAGAACACTGCGTATTAACAATAGTAAAATAATATATTACATTACTTAAATACTGTTATTATTATTGTTGTTGACAATAAGAATAAGAACATTATATTTTCACAGTAAAGTTTAACAAAATTTCAAAAATATAAACAATACCTTCTGTTTATCATTTAATATATAAATGCAATCCTCGTTATAAATTATTATTTAAATAGAGCTACTAAAGGGAATTCTGCGGAAGTTAATCAATGAATCAATTGATCCTCAGCGAGTTCATCATGAGCTCGGGTGCCTTGATATCCCAAACAACAAGTAATCCATCAAGACTGCTCGTACTAAATCTTGAATTTGACAGTTTCCTAATACAAGTGATTGTGTTTTGGTGTATGCTATCAAGAGCGCTATCATGAATTTCTGTCCTAGCTTGTCTATCAAGAGATTGGAACTTTCTCATCGCTGTGAGACCAGCAGCTTCTTTCTTTTGAGTATTGTCTAATTTGGTGGCAAAACTTAATTTTCCTGCATTATCAAGTTTGTAGACCATTGGCATGCAGTCATGACCAGCAGCAATAATATGACTGTTATCTAGCCAAATGCATCTCAAGAAAGGTAAATATTCAGTTAAAACTCTTACAATATTATTTTTCTTAAGAGAGTCAGCAACACAAATTGATGAACTATGTCCAACCCAACATACTTTTGTGCCACAAGGACTGAAAGCCACATCATGTACCCATCCGCCTCCATTTTGAGAATTGGGAAATTCGCCAAACAAGTTTCCCAAAGTAGTACTGCTTCCCCATGAATTTTCACTATTGCTACGATCAACGTCTCTAATATATGCACTAAAAACTCGCACCTTATAATCTGCTGAACCAGCAGCAAGGATTTTGTTGTCTGGATGCCAATCAACAGCAGTTACTGTCGATCTCAGTGGTTTTTTAATATGTTTAGACACCCACCAATTATTTTCTGATGCAAAATAACAAATAGAGATAATTCCAGCTCCTGAGCCAACAGCTAGTTTATCTTCTTTTGGAGACCATTTGACACAAGTAGCAGCTCTATTAGTTCTAAGTAAAACCCATGAAGGAGTCCACTTGCCTTCCTCGTTCTGTGTCCAAACATAGGCATTTTTATCAGCAGCACAAGTAACTATACGATTAGTTTTTGGTGCCCAATCAATGCCCATTATTCGTTGATCATGAATTTGAAGTATTTCAGAAAGTTTCCAGTTTGATGCTTCTTGTTTATAAACATGAAGCTCATTATTATTAGGACAAAGTGCAATTCCAGTTCTGTCTTCATTCCAGACATGACATGTAGTAGCATCCAGACCCAAATTGTAAACTTCAGTCATTTTCTTTGAATTTTTATAAAAATAGTCACGACAAAAACACAGTTAGTCCAAAGCAATGCACCGTTCGAAGCCAAAATTCGTGAACTTATTGAAAAAAAATGTTGATTATTGATAAGTTTCGCACACTCGGTACTTCTGCATAATGAGGGGAGGTTAAACAATTCGCGAACGTCTACTATGACTTGTTATCATGATTCATCGGCTTCGGGCTTTTATGAATAAAGTCAGCTCTGTAGGTGTCCTTGTTCAATCTAATTATATCCATGTAAAGCTATCTTCGTCGTCACAAGTGCATCAAGAATCGAACGTCGTACGGTATTCCACGCCCACAATCTCTACTTTCGCAATGAGTCAGAGAAGGATAAAAGATTGACAACTCAACATGAAACGGAACAAACCTACATTTTGTACATATCACTTGCTAATTTTCCATGTGTAAATATTTATATTATCCAATCGAGTTACGCTCATTACTATTAAAAATTTTTTATGACATTATCGAACATTTATGAATGTTAAAAACAATTAATTTAATTCTTAAATTAATTCCTCAACGATCCCACACACTCATTAAGAATTTACAGTTTTCTTAGTTCCCGCAAATTACCCGCGTTTTTATGGCACCGGAGTGTAGAAGAAGCTTAGATCTCATCAAACTGGTTCCGAGTTCGTGGGTTTAAAAAAAAAGAATCTTTTTTTAGTTCTAGAGTTGAGTTTGCGTCGATTAGATTGTGTTTTCTTTTAAATTTCTTTTATTATTCAAATAATTCTTGACATTTAATTTCAATTGATCGTCATAAATACTACGTTTGTTTACTCGTACAACTATCAATTTATTTTTCAATGGACAATCTCATACTATATAATTTAATATTTTTAATATATTTACTCACATTAATATGGATTTATATTTACTCCAAAAAGTGATGGCTTAATCGGTTTTTAAAATAAACTTGTTTTATAGGTCATTGGATTTGGGTAAGTGCCGTGTGAATCATTAAGCGCGATTTTTATATCTCAATCTGGTCTATGATGATAACTGAAAATTATTTATAATTACAAATTAAAGTAATTATTAAAATTATTTTTCTCTAGCAGTCAAAATAAGATAGAATTTTACGATGTCAAATTCAAGATCCGTTGTTCACCGTTTCTGTACTCTCTTGTCATCACAAATAATGAAAAGGCAGAAAAAATAAAAAAAGCTCTTTCACTTGGTAAATTCAAGCAAACTAATACAATATTAAAATTAAAAAAGTATTAAGTTATTGAATAAAAAAAAATCTTTTCTTTTATAGGTCTTTGATTTAAAGAAGTCAAGAGGAGCATGAAAAGTAAATTATAAAAAAATTTTTTAGAATGAATAAAATGTTCTAATTCGAATAAATCTTTTATTTTTATTACTACCTTAATATATTATTTTGAATGTTTATCTATTACACAGTAAAAAAAAAACAAAAGAATTATCGAACTAAAGTAATTTAATCATATTTTCAAATCTTCACTTCTATTTTTGACAATGAATTATTGTTAGGCATTGTGTAGAATGATTAAAGGAATTTTGGTAATAAACAATAATAATTAACATTTTTGAAGTAAAATTAAATTATAGATAGAGATAAAGATCATTCTTTAATATACTTTTTACCGATTATCAATAGTAAATGTTCGTTTATTCAAAGAATCCACATTTTCATCAAAAATTTGAAATTTTCGTGGTTCCCGCCTATACAAGCATGCGCGTAACGGACGCCTTGCTTGAATCGATAACCTGAAACAGAATAGCTCAGCAGCGAAGCAACTCGTGTTCTCTTCTTTTCTAAGTTGAACGAGGCAACTCGAGGTTTCTTTTCGTCGTAGGTAAGTCGAGTTGACACTGAAAATATTTTGTTATACTCTTTTATTATTTAAATAATCCTTAAAATTGCTCTTTCTCAATCGATCATCATAAGTAATACTATCTTATAAGCTTGCGACTATTAAATTATTTATAAAAGAACAAATATGTTAACAATTTATTTTTTGGTGTGTTCTAGATATTCTTGCGAAAATTCATCGACATGGTATGTTTCAATTTACACTAACAATGAGTATTTCAATTTATAAGTTTAATTTAACCTTTGTTTTATTTTTGTTGAGTAATTTTTGACATTAATTTATAAAAAGTATTTTACTAGTCTTCGTAAAACGTATAATGCAAAACTAACCTTAAACGCAATTATATGAATAACGTGAGCGTCCTAACCTTGAAGTTTGTTAAAATATTTAATTTTTATTTACAGCCTAAAGAGATTAAGGAGATCAAGGACTTCCTTCTGAAGGCTCGCAGGAAGGATGCCAAATGTAAGTTATACCATTTGTAAATTATAATTTAATATCATGTTGTAACAGCTACCCAACTCGGTGTTAGGGTATTTATGCTCATTGTTTTTTCTGTGATGAAATCAACGGTTGGCTTGACTTTTTTTGCATGTACTTATAAAACACCCTAATTATTTTCTTGTTCTATTAAATATTATCTTACACATTTGAAACGGTCTAGTCTATATTCAAAACATATTTAAGCTTCCTTAAGCTTCTACGAGTTATTTCTATTTTTGATAATTTTTTAAATCTTCTATATAACTAATAATTGAACATTTTTTCCTCTAGCTGTTAAAATAAAGAAGAACCTTGACAATGTCAAATTCAAGGTCCGCTGTTCACGATTCTTGTACACTCTTGTCATCACAGACAAAGAGAAGGCAGAAAAACTAAAACAGTCCCTCCCACCAGGTAAATTGAACTAAACTTGAATACCACTATCTTTTTATTTAAAAAATTTAATTATTTAATTAAATAACAATTTTTTATTTTTTAGGTCTTCAAGTTAAAGAAGTCAAGAGGAGCGAAAAGTAAAGAATTTGAAAAGTTTTAGAATAAATAAAATTTTTTAATTCAAATAAATCTTTCATTTTTATTATTTCATTAACCCATTCAATTAAATTAAAATTTTATTAATACTTAACTTCTCAATTGTTAAAGAGATTATTTATTGTTTAATTACTGGTTTTCTAGGTATTATTTTAATTGTTTGAAATTTTATACTTTATTATAATTGTAAGCTAACAGATTTATCGAATCAAAGTAGTTAGTTCATATTTTGAAATCTTCACTGATTCTTGGTCAACGAAGCTGTTGATATGCACTTGAGAATGATGATAAATATATTCAAAAAGAAATTGAAGTACCACTTGAGATAAAAATCATAAAAGTTTATTTAATATAATTCTGTAAAGATTTTCATGAAAGTGTTCTCTAGTTATAGTATGCCTTAACATACTTTTTATCGATTGTAATCCAACAGAGAGAAAGAGAGAAGGAAGCAATGAACATGAATCTTAATGTTTTTGAATCACAAAGCACTGAATTGCTGCTTTTATTATAAACATTTATAATATATAAGTCTCGTCGATAATTAAGTTTTTTAAACAGTAGATAAATGTACATGGAATTAAAAGATATCTAGTTAATATTCTAATTAGTGTCTACACTCATGAACACTGAACCATTAAAACATGCATGACATTTGTTTAGAGCATTTTCAAATATTTTACATTATAGATATGAAAAAACAGTCTGACGTCGTAATGTCATATGTCAGGACACACTAAACATATTTACAGTTCATACGATTATTTTTCATACATTGTGTGTTGTTTGCAGCTATAATTTCGTACAGTAATTCGAAAAACGATTTCTAACTCTCATAATATTCTGCGATTAATTAATTTTCTTCAATCATAGATTTTATAGTAAAATACAGGCTTAGGGAGGTGAAAAAAGAATGTCTCAGATCACATGTAAATAAGGCATTCTTGTTTATTTCCCATGGTGTGTATGCTTTTATTCTAGTCCTTCAACGAGAAATAAAATGTTTGTTTTGTCAGCAGAGCCAAAAATGTTGCCTCCGATTGGGGTATCAAGAAAACATATTTTGACTGGTTAGTTTTTTAGAAGTCTTATAAGTTTGAAGAGGATATGTTATTTCGGAAAATTGTTTTCAAAAGCAATGGAGATTTTCAGTATTTTTGTGCAAATATGAATCAATTCGTACATTTTGTGCTCTGAAAGTTAAATTTTAGTCTTAATTTTGTTACTATTATCCCGTATTGATTTTGCTTGAATTTTACTCACTTATTCTGTAACTGTACATATACTTATAAATACTTTTATCATTCAAAATTTACATTTTCTATACGATTTTATAGAATTATTATATTATTTATACACGACCTTAAACGATACTGTTTACAAATCGAGCGGTTACAATGTTTAAAACTTACACTACTGACTTTTTTAAAAACATGAAAATCAAGTATAATCAGTTGAACATTTGAGAAGACGGGTAAACACTCGGTCAAACTCATCTTTTAAAACAAATAAAATAAAAAATTCGACAACAGATAATAACGATTTCGAGTATATGTGTATATGCACAGTCAAAGACGAAATATCGTCCATGTCACAATCGTTATTAACCGAAACACTCATATTTATGGATACAAATTAGCTATAAATAGGGGAAAATTCATACTTTTCATAAGTCTTGCACACGTAAGATATGTTCTACTCATACAAGCATCGACTCATGAACAAGCAGGTACAATTTTCAACGTACAATCGAACAACATTGCGAAACAATAAATCCTGCATCGTTCACGATCAGTCTATATCACAGAAACAGGGCTCGGGGGCGCAGTCTTCTTTGAATCCTGCTGCTCGATGGTCGGCTCGCGACCGATCGGCGCCGCGGCTTCGACCAAATTTTCCGCCGACGCCACGTTGAGCGACTCTCGCTGCGTCATCGCGCTCGAGTCCGCCTCGTTCGCCGCTATGGACACGTTCGGAGGAGCGTTGCCACGAGCAGGAGGAGGAGAAGTCTGATGATTTTGCTGCAGTCGCCTCCCATGACTGTGACGCACGCTGCTTCTTAGCAGATTCGCCACCTCGCTCGCGGTCAGCGTCGACGCGGCTGAACTTTCCGCCGATTGTTGTTGCTGCTGCTGCTGCAGCGTCATTGGTACGCGTCGGTCCATCGAGTAGTGTCCTCGACCGAGCGAACGATCCACGGGGCGAGACGGATTGCGCTCCATAGTGCTGCAGTTGCGTTGATTCGGAACCCGTCTCGGTTGACGAATCGAGCGTCTGACGTTAGCCACGTCCGGTCGATCCTGCGGAATAAGATAATCGATTCGATACATTGTCGTGACATCAATTAATTACAGCGAAAAAACTCCCCCATGCCTTACCTCGCTGATGTGTATGGCAACGTCGCGAGACGACACGCTCTGATTCATCTCCACGAGTACGGCCGCGTAATCGGGCGGCGGTGGCTGGTGTTGCTGCTGAAGTGCCGGTCTCTGTCTGGTCACTGCACCTCCGGCGACCTGGCCGTCGCCTAAAATACTAGTGATACGTCGGACGCTGCGCCGATAGCTCTGGCGAAGCATCTTGGCGATTCGGGCGCCCGTGGCCGTCGTGTAGCTGGGCGGCGGTGTGTACTTCGGCGGCGGGTCTTCGAAGGGCAGATCCGTGCTCGACGCGACCAGCCCGTTGCCGTGTCCATTGCCCATCCCATTGGCAGCGCCCAGCTGAATGGGATCGGCGTTCGGATCGTCGACGTCCATCGGTGGTCGATAGAGCAGCTGGATTCTCTGCAAATTCGTCAAATTCCATTATAAACTTTGTTTCAAGAATATTTTGCTTTTCTAACACTTAATAATTGAATAATTGAATTGAAATTTTTTGTCAATGAACGTGTTTTCCATGCATATTTTATGACCATGAAAAATAAATTAAATGAACGTAAATTATTATACATTGAACAAAAAAAGCGTTGCCTGAAATCGTGCATTCGCAATGTGCGTATTCAGCAACGCCCAAGAACTACACAAAGTGATCATTCATAAAAGAAAGAAAAATGAATCTACGAAATGCCATTCGCAATGATATATGTCACGACTATAAAAGTTAATCATTCGAGAGAGAAAAACTTACGCCGTTGCATTGATTACAGTGACTTAAATTCACTTCCACTTGATCATCGTCCTGATCATTGTTTAGGGTAAACAGACATAACAACAATCTACCGTTAGTTTACAGCGCAATTTTCACATTTATAAAGCTCAGTTAGATTTTATAAATAAATCATGTATCAATCGATCGCGATTCCGATCAACACTTGACAATTATTTCATCGAATACTTCGCGTACGATCGTTAATGCATTTCTCACAGTTGAGGCCCACGTACTCAATCAGCGAGTCGATGCAAATCGACCGTACTCGATATTTGATAACATCCGCACAAGCGTTAATCAACGTCCGAGCGTTAAACACGTCGAAGCAAGGATCTTTCGAAGTTAGAGATTAAAAGCTCGAATCGCGCGAGCTTTTGTAAACAATTGTCTTTGAAATACTCACGTCGAACACATCGGGTGGTCCGCTGTTGAGGTAACGACATGTCTGTATTATGGCCACCGCCGGTATCAGCAAGATCGGCACGAGCTGTATCGAAGCGCCGAGTTGCCTTGCCCAGACGTACCAGTAGTCTTTGCTCATGCGACGATAGCTGTAGAGCTCTCGGTAACCGGTGTTTTTGAATATGGTTATGCTCATAATCTGCGGATATAGGAAAATAATATAATATCAATATTGGGTTCACTAGATAATAATAGTAAAAGAAAAATTATTGAACAACTGTATTACCATCATCGCGATGGGGAGGATCACATTCCAGGTGAACGATAGGAGAGGACCAGCCCAGTACTTCAGACAGCCGTAATTCGGGACTAGCTCAGTAACCACCATATCACCGGTGTGCGGTCGACCTCTCACGGCAAAAACGGCGATCACCTGAACCAGATACAGGACTATGATCCACCAGGCACCACCGATCGTGTAATCCAAATAATAAACAACGTAGATGCCCAACTGAAATTGTTGAATAATTGCGAATTTTTTCCATGTTAATTGAAAAATGCGATACCATCGTCCAGCGAAGTTTTTGAAAAGAATGTTTTCTGTGCTTAAAATATAATCTAAGATCTCGAGGCCATGATCGTTTTTGTATACACTTATTAGATTGTCATCGAATTTTTTTTAAACTAAAGATACGGTCGACCCGCTCAACTTGCTATTATCTTTACTGATCCTAATATCGAGATACATGACGTCGTTTTTCGTGTAGCCGGGATGGCGAGCCAACTGAGTGTGAGCTATGAACATTCGCTGATTCGTCGGATTTTCGCTGTCGGCCACCGCGGCGTCCTTCAGTCTCATCGACTTCGTGATCTTGACGATCTTGTTGACGTCGTTGAGCGAGTTGTCCTGGTCCTTGAGCACGACGGTGGCCTTCATCGAGCAGGGCCACTCGAGCAGCGGATCCCACTTGCCCTCGACGAACTGCAGACAGCCGATCACGTGGCGATTCTTCCACTGGCCGAGCCCGTTGAGGTAGAGCTCCAGTCTGAGCGTGTAGCCGAACTCGCGATCGTGAAAGATCGGACTGTAGAGCACGGCGTTGGCGTCGCGCGCCTCCTGAAACTTCTCCTCGAAGTCCTCGATGCGCCACATGAGCCGCCCGATGAATTGACTCTCCGACTGGCAGCTGCACTCGTAGTACTTGGTCGGCTGACTCTTGATGGCCTCTCGGATGATATCATGAATGAAGTCGACGTTCTGCTTCATCTGCAGCCTGAGCGTCTTGCACTCGGTGTTGAGCAAATTCGTCGTCGCCTCGGATTCGTTCTGACTTTGCTGCTCCAAGGCCGTGACTCGCTCGTTCAGCTGCTCGAGCTTGGCCACCAGCTCGTTGGTGCTCTTGCAGCGCATCTCGAGCTCGAGCCGCAGATCGTGCACTCGCTCGGACTGCTCGCGCCACAGCTTACAAATCTCGGCGCGCTCCTGGCTGAAGTGAGCCTTGCAGTCGTCGAGCAGGTCGCGCCAGTAGTCTCGCTCCGTGGCCAGCTGGCGTCTCTCCTCGGCCGACTCGAGTCGCAGTGCGTCGAGCTGGGCGGCCAGCTGCTGCATGCCCGAGACCGACCTGTTCTGCAGGTCGAGGTAGCATCGCTCGAGACCGCCCAGCCGAGCGTTGAGCGCCGCCGAGCTCTTGCGCGACTCGAACAGCTCCTGCAGTATGTCCTTGCGCAGCGCCTCGTTGGTGGCCTGCAAGCTCGACGCCAGGGTGTTCCTCAGATCCTTGACCTCCTGCTCGCCCTCGTTGATGGCCGTGCGCAGCAAGCCGAGTATCGAGACGACCTTGTCCTGCCAGGACGATTGCTTGAGCGAGCGCAGCCGAGCCTCGATGGCTTCGATGCCGCCCGTTCGCTCGCTGCTGCAGGACACGCCGTTGTTGTTGCTGCTGTTGCAGGCGGCGCCGTTTTGTCGATTCTGCTGGCGATTGGCGTTGCCGAGGCAACGCACCAAGTGCTCCTCGAGGTCGACGCGAGTCGCGTAAGCTCCGCACTTGGCTGGGCACTCCTCGAGCACGGCGCCGCAGTGGCGCACGTGCTCGTTGGCGTAACGCTTGTCCAAAATCTCTCCGCAAAAGTAGCAGGTGGTGGTCTTGGTCGGCGTCCCAGGCAGCGGAGGCGTCGCCGGATTTTCTCTGGCTGCAGGACTATTCTGGCAGTTCATGACGTACGAGCGCCACGCCAATGGCGATATTGCTCACGATATGCACACACACACGATATCTAGAGTAACGGTACACACAGTCAGTCAGTCACTCGCACCCGTCGAGTTATTGCGGAGCGTATGATTGACGATTCATGGCTCCGAACGAAGAAGGCTCGTAACTAGCGACCGCGGCAATGCGCGTACGTACGCCTACACACGCGCGCAACAACAACTACGACGACGGCGACAACGACGATACACAATTGCTCTATTTACTCGCTTGAATTTTATCGTAGATTGTTGTACACATGCACACACTTACAATATGTGCTCTTTTTTTTACACGAGCACCTGTTTTGTTCGATGGGTTTGCAAAGTCGCTCGCACATACCGAAATACATGATACGCCGCTAGCCGATTCTCACTCGATTTTGATACGCATGTAAATCATGTCACCAACACCTCGCGGCGGGATGGCGCCGATAGCGATCTGATTCCTGGAGATTGGCGAACTATCGCCTCGCAACTACACATATACGTATCTGTGGACTCGCTCGCGTGAAAAGTACACTACGACGTCGAAAGATTTTCACCTGCTCTTTGCGTATACTGTGCTTGGGCGCGCGAGAGGGAGAGAGAGAGAAAGAGTGAGATAAGGTTTGTAATTGCGCGACGTATTATAGGTTCCACGGCACCGAGCTCTCTGATAAGTATGACTGATAAGCTCGCTCGAGTACCACGACCCCGCGCGCAAGTCCGTATTTTGTACTGTATATCGTGTATAAAAAGCACCGCAAGTTTTTAAATTTAATATACGCGTAGAGCGACGATCGATTTTATGGAGACGCAGGCGTGATCTCGACTGCGTGTACGCGAGTGACGAGATGAGGCAATTTTTCATTCGGCCTCTCCGCAACGAGCGGCGAGCATCATCGATGCTTTGCTGCTGCTGCTGCTGCACGCCAGTCTCGATGGATGCAGCGAGTGCAGCAGTAGTTTGCAGCTTGCGTAATCGCGCGCGCGCGGTATATTCATCGTTAGGCTCGCGTCAGGCCTTGATAGTATCATTTTTTTTATACGTGTGGCCGATATAAATACACGTATAACATAGATGCGACTCGTTTGTATTGATAACTTATGTAATGTTTATTATGCATTGATATACTAATTGCAAGCTGCGTGTCACCGATTGGTTTTAAAAATACACTGTACCACAATACCGATAGAGACAAAATCAGTTCGATGACAAGATAACTAACTCGAGTATACAAATACTTTCTGACCCTACATATTTCCCTAATAATTTGTGAATTTCTTGAATTGAATAAAAAAACAATGAAATCTCACCTCAGTAGCCATTGGAAGACCCAGTATATATGCACAAGCGCAGCTGAAGAACGTAATCGTCGTCTCCCACAGCTTCATCATCTTCGTATTTATGGCCATGATACCAGTTATAACGCAATGCCAGATCGCTAACTATTAATTGAAACAAAAAAGAAAAACAAAGAATGTATCATTATAGTCGTCGTGCAAATGATTGCTTCGCCTGCCGTCGCTATACATAAAATCAATCGATGTATATATAGCGAACAAAGATGATTCGCGAGCTGCGTGTGTTTCTTTACCTGTTGAGCAATGCCGAACAGTATAAGGATGAAGTAGAATAGCACAGCCCAGAAAGGCGAGACCTGCTCGGCGCCGAGAGCGGCGAGGGTCGCCGGCACCAGTTCGGTCGCCAGCCTCAAAACCTGATATCCGGACTCGTAGTTGAGATCGGCGTTGGGCTTCGTCACGCGCTCACCGACCAGAAACGAGGCGTGGGGCATCAGACGCTCCGGCGTGTTGTAGTCCGATGTGAATATCTGATTGTACGGCTTCATGAACGAGTACACCGATATCCGTTCTGCGAAAGTACGGAATAACAAATAAGAGGGAAATCATGATGTTGCTTTGATGCGCATGAAAAAATATTCGAGTAATGCAAATGTACCACGATTGCAGAATATTTGAAAACTTAATGATAATTATGATGATAAAAATGGGAAAAACTTGCGTTAGATCGTGACACAACCTGAGTCATGCAGGTATAAAACTCACCAAACGAGCTGGACGTGTAGACGTAGCCGTGATACTTGAGAATGTTCGAGCAGGTGTTGGCGAGGAAACTCGACAGAAGCAGCACGAGGAAGGTCATGATGATCACGAGGCTCGTGTCGCGGTAGAGGGTCTTGTGCTTGTGGTGCGCGGCGATCTGCATCGCGGCGGAGCCCAGCAGGCCCCAGGTGAGAAAGACCTCGGACATGGCGGCGACCCAACTGCGGCCGTTGGTAAAAAACTCCTGCCAGACGGTGCTCGGGAAGAACAGACTGACGGACGCGTTGGTCGGCAGCAATCCCAGCATCTTCGTGCACAGTACCAGCGTGCCGAAGACCGGTACCAGCGTGAACACGTACACGACCTTGCCGTACGATCTCAGTCCTATATTATGCGGAAAAAAGAGACGTGTTAGAGAGAAAGCTCGAGCTTTGAACACGGTCGATCGAGGAGATTTCATTACCTTTACTCAGTGAAACGAATACGATCATCCAGACGACCGCCAGGTTGAAAGCCACCTGGAACTTCAACGTGACGACACCGGGATCGGGCTCGTTCAGGTGATGCCTCTGCAGCACGACGCCGTTAAAGTAATCCGGCACGGTCTCCAGCAGATTGTAACTGACCGCCGGATCGGTGAAACGGATGTTGAAACTGCTCGTGTTGGGATGGCTGATGCTGCCGCTCGTCGTGGGGCCTGATGTCGTCGCGATACAGCGGATAGGGCTCGGCCCAGCGATATCTGTCCTGCTTCGTTATGAACGAGTCCCTGCGAGTGCGCAATTCAGGCGTTAAATCATGTTATTATTTTCAAAAATCAATTGTGCGATGACTTACCTGAAATAAACGAACATCCAGGAGACTCCGACTATGCTATAGATGCCGATGAAGGCTTGGGCGAGTAGAAGAGCGATGCCGACGCCCTGAAAGAGCGGCGATATCTTCCACATGTCGACGGCGCCGGCGGCGAGCCTCTGGCCCAGACATACTCTTGCAGTGTGAACAACGGAATACCTATGACGAAGGAGAGTAGCAGGAACTGTAGGAGAAAATTCACTGCGAAGGAAGAGACGCATCAATCATGAATATCGATCGCAACATAGTTATATGTAGCATAAATTGTAACGAAGTTTTGTGATGATATACTCACATCCAAACTGCGTGCTGAGTATGGCGAAACGACTAATATTAAAGAGCCCGAGCGTACAGCCGAGGTAAGCGAATACTGGACTGAGCGCGTGCGGCCATTTGCCCAGTGGATTTTCTTCCTCGTCCTCGTTCTCGCCTCGTTCGTCATCTCGCTCGGCGTCTCTTCCGGGCCTGTCGCACGTTCTGTAAATTTGATGAAAAAATATTAATGCATCGTAATAGCGATTATTGTAGAGCGTTTATATAATGATACAATTTTTCTACAATCGGCGTTTTTGTATAAACATCGATACAATGCTAGAAATAAATGAACCAATGCGCCAAGATAAGATTAGTTGCAAGATCGACGAGATAAGGGTGGAAAAATATTATTTTATTAAATATACTCATTTGAGCGATAAATGTTAGTAATAAACGTTGAAATAACAAGGTTTATGAGTTAATCCTTTTTTTCATGATTTTTTAGAATTGCATTTTTGAACTAACCTAAAATAATTGCATTTTATTCGTCGCAAAAAGAGACTTGAAAATCAATTAAACCGAGTCGCGTCGAAACTCAAACGGATCAAAAAATTAGCGAAAAGCAAAATTTGTTTCTTTGATAAAACAGATTAGATTTTCGTGAAAACGAAACCGAGGCAAGCTAGCTGAAGCCTTATTGGTTTAATCATTCTCGCGTATATACTGTATCCTTCTAAAAGTGCACGCAAATATTTTATACAAATGCAATTGTTGCTGCTTGCGCGCATCCGGTTAGCTCGCGTCGAGTTGTTGCTGCGCGCCGTTGTTATTATTGCTATTTTTTCGAGCATATGGGAAAGAGAGCACACACAGACTTTAGCCAGAAAGATGAACAAGAGATAGCGGCCGCAATTTCTCTGCTGCACCGTGCGCAGATTTATGGAATTTTCAAGAGAGGCCAGAGTAGCTCTGGCCTCTTTCGCTTCATATTATACGTATGCACACACACACACAGATGCGCGCGCGTATGCATGCGCTCGACGCGCTCGAATTACTTTTGACAGCCGGCATCGCGCGAGCTTGCGCCGCGTTCCCAAAATTATCGTTTAGCAGTTTATACTTTTCGTGCTCTTTTTTTAATTAAGCTCGGTCAAATGCGAGCAACTTTCCTAATGCAAGAGCTCGCGCGCGGACTAAATTTAAAACGATGCATACGTGTTCTCGAAGGAGCTGGTATTCTGCAATGGAAAATATCGAAAATTTAAAGCCGCACATTGCCGACACTTGGCTCAAGGATCGATATTCCTCGGACTTGGCTCGCTGCTCCACACGTTATACCTATATAGGTAAACCAATTCCGTATGAGTAATGTTGTACATCACGGGTAAGTAAGCACAGTCACGCGAGTATATAGGATTTTACAGGCGCATGCACACATACGCGCGCGAGCTATACGGTGAGTGCCTCTCACGAGTCGAGTCCGAGTAAACTCATATACGCGCGTGTGTGTGTGTGGGTGCTCGTGTACTAGTGTCCAGATAACAAAAAGTAGCGGTGAGCTCAGGATTTACTATTTGAATTCACAGCTCGAAGGTCGCAGGAGAAAATAAATAGAGGCGTATTTATTCTTGGACGTCTGATTTTTCGTACACGAAATAATTGCGATCTCAGACCTGCTGCGTCGATGATCAAATTCTATTTATTTAAATAATCTCTCATTTTCTGCCACATCGAATCCAAGAGTTATGAATAAATAATCGATCGAGGTGCTTTCGAAATATGATAAAACTAGAAGTACCCGAACTCGTCGTGAATTCGTTTTCGTTACGAACGAAGAATATAATGTAAGTCAATAGACAAGTTTTATTGGGCTCTTTCGTACGGCGATTATTTTTTTTCAATGCGCGGTGCAAAACTATTACGTATCCGCAGCAGACACGTTTTGTATTTGATACTCACGCTCTAGCGTAATTCCCGGTACATCGTCGCGTATATAATTACACGTTTCTCATATATAATGATACTCCTAACTCGACGACATTGTCTCGTGGAACGAATAAAAAAAAACTAACGATTTCTCTGCGATATACAGAATCACGAGAGAGAGATAGAGAGAGAGAGAAAATAATTAGGTAAACGCGCATTCACTGGTCAACCCAGTCACGTAATTTTGCTTGTTTCGTTGTTTGGTTTTTTAGGGTGCAAGGAAGAAAAAAATTGTCAATACGTAGTCGATGAATAATGGAAAACGGTAAACTGCGAGAAACGGTATAATTGCTCGTCGCGCGCGCGCATTGATTTCACAAAAATCATATGTAACAAATCGGTAAGTGTATACGATTCATGTATTGCAGGGTGAGTCATTTTGAATCGTTACCTAAGCGAGCTCGCGGCATCCCTCTCCTCTCTCGATTGCACAGATAGAGAGGAAAAGAGCAGGAAAGAACACACATAGCGAAAGGTTCAATTGAAAATTTCACTTTCTTCGCGGGCAGAGCTCTTCTATAATATGCTATACGTTGTCGAAGCATCGGTGCACGATCCCGTTATACCCGTACACGACGTGTGCCATTGAGAATTTCGCCCGGCGCAATCAAACCTACATTCGTATGCACGGCGTTCTGTGCTGTGTATAGGGTCCCGCCATTTGTCGATCTCCACGCCGGTGATCTCCGCACGACACATGTATAACACACATACACATACACACACACACGACGTATGGCGCGATAAGTATAAGACATATTATCTTGTATGTGTGTATACATGTACGAATGGTTATGGCATTCTCACGACTTGGTGCATTTCATACACACACACATACTTACTCGGTTGCGCGGCGCGTACAACACATCCACCCTCGAGGTTAGAGATCTAATTCGGATCGTGGGAAAGCGCATGCCAACGACGTGAAAATAATGTGAAACACAAGCTGCCGCTATGCGCTCGCGCGATTCTTAAGGTACTTTGATAGCTGCGATGCGCCACGGCGTCGATCTTTTTCTCCGTTGTATTTTTTTTTCTACCCTACGCCACGTAGAGAGAATCGACAGAGCCGAGCAGGGGGTTGAGCGCAGGGGGTGTCGCCGCGGCAGCGCATCGTTTCTAGGCTAAAACCGATCGATCGCTCGAGAGACTCGTTAGCTCGTCGAGGGTCTGCGCGCGAATACCTGTTGTATTACTACTTGGACTTTGCTCTTTTTACCGGCAAACACACGCGCACGAATGATACATATAATAATAATAATACGCCATAGAACGTATATATATATCTATACGCTGTAACGGAAAGCCGTGTGCGCGAAGACCGAAATCGACCCGTATAATACGTGTGCACGTCACATTTGTGCACGAGGGCTGCCTCGCATCGTCGTCGTGTCTCTCTCTCTCTATTCTCTCTCTCTTGCGTGTGTCACATCGCTGGGCGATGCGTCGTGTGCCGCGGCGTAGTATACGTTTCACGTCAATGCTATCGAATCGATCTGGTGCATCGCGTAGCCGGAAAGTATAATACGTGAATGAAAAAAAAAAAAAAAAAAGAAGAAAACAATTACTCGCGTTTCCGTTGTAAAAATTTCAAACGGATCGTTCTTTTTTTTCGTAACAAACGAGCGCGTGCGCGCGAATACAATTACGAGAATACGGAGATGTGCTCGATGCTCTTTTTGAGAAAAAGCGTAAAAAAATTATTCAAATGTATTCTCTCGGACGAGCTTTATCGCGCGGCGGTCGAAATAATTTAATTTATACGCGCGCGAGGATAGATAAAATTAAATTGAATTGCTGTACCACGAATTAAACCGAGTGATAAGAGAGAACGTAGCGAAGAAGCTCGGGAGGCATGACTCCTATATCGAGCATGGCTATGCTGCAATGAATATTTTAATTAAAAATGAAAAAATTTTTAGTTCGATTAGAGAACGAGCAGTGCTCCGGAGTACGACGAAAAATTTGAGTGGAATTTTTCAATTCTTTTCATGATTGTTTTTGGGACACGTGCATATAAGCTCGAAGTTTGGGTCAAGCGATTTTACAACGGAAATCCCAGCGCAAAATTGTATCATCTTTTTTAATTCATCCGATCGAGCAAAAATTTCCCCGCGTTACGTATTATTGCGGTCTGCAGCAAGTGGGCGCGCGAGTCCAATCGCGATAAAAGTCTAGCGCGCGAGCATTATTCGTTACTCTTGTTACTATTGTTTTTCTCGTTGATACAAAAAAAAAATACGTATATATGCCGCTCGTATTATTGCTGTCGATAACTCGGTAGCGCGTGATTTGCGCGCTCGCAGCCTATGTAAGCGCGAAAATTAACGACTAATTATTTCGAATGATTGCGAGAGTGGTATCGGATATTGTACGAATAGAGTCACGCGCCCGCCGCCGCTGCCGCCCCGCTCTCATTAACATCAATCTCGAGCGAAGCGCATTAACAATGGATTTTTTTGGCATTCGTAGTTAGGCTATACTTCGTCGTTGAGCAATGAATTAACACGATGCGTTTGATAGCGAAAGAAAGTCTATGGATATTTTTTTTTAAGTCGAGCGACGTTCATCGAATCAAGAATAAAAATGAAGTATAAAAAGCTGCGTCGAACGATCGAAAGCCGAACAATTCAGATTTTTTTTTCTTCAAAACTTTCGAAAGTGCACGCCCGTACTTCCGATGATTGTTTTCCGCGAATAGGTGTGAAAACGGCAGTAAAAAAAGGAACGATTTGAACAAAAAAATAGACCAACATTGTTAGTGTTGACAGGAAATAAGTCACTATGCGCCAGCTTTGCGATGCTATTCACAGATTGGATTGCGATTAGAGCGAAAATCAAGAAAAGCGGATTTATTTACGAAAGATGAATATTTGTTGTCGTGCGTTCGTGCAATGCTGTATACCCACACAAAAAGTGCTCGTTGCGGCGTCATCGTGTTTTCGAAACTCACCTGTAACAGAAAGAGCAAAGCCCAATGTTAGTTATACAATTACAAGATATACTTTTCTTATATAGATCAAAAAAATTATCGTTTTGAAATTTGCTCGAGTACAACTCCTGTTTTTTTTTTAAAACGAGCAAAGACGTTTCTTCTTTATTATTATTGTTTTTTTTGTTTTGCAGCGCGAAGCCGCACAAGGTTCGCCTATGTGCACTGTGCATCATCATCATCATCACAGTGATCACCTACGGGCGTGTTTGCGCATTATGGGTACTCATTAACCGAAGATCGCAGATATTACCGCGAGCCATACGCGTGTGCGACGGCGGTAGAGGCTGTTGCGCGATACCAACGGTTTATTTCACGGTCGTGACTTTGGCATTTTTTTCTCTCTCTCTCACTCACTCGGATCAAAAAAAAAATCACCGTTGACCCGATTAAAAAGGCTCTCGAGAATCGGCCGATTATTAAATATACAACAATTGTCCACGTGCGATTATGTCATCTATAATTCAAACACTCGCGAGCGCGAGTCAACGACATAAACGCGCGAGCGCACGCGACGAAGGGAGTTGGGAGGCTGCTGCTGCTGCCCACGTGGGTCGAAAGATCGCGCGCATCACGGAAACGAAATACTCTCGCGAGCATCCGATAAATTTGCGGGCGAGAGAACGGTTGTTTGGATTTTTCGATGAATCACACACCACGCACCGCTTAACCTCGAAACCGCGAACATACGAGTACATATATGTGTGTTTACGACAATAATCATTGCTACACGACATGCAACGTGTGCGTATATAATCATAAAATGTATCAATCGTCGTTGAATAACGAGCTCGCACTCCGTAGCATTTACATAAAATTTTTTTGCTCTCTCTCTCTCTCAACTGTATATTGTATACGGAGCGCGGGCGACGACAACGAGTTTAACGCGTAACTGTAGTTTAATACCGAGACAATGAAACAAAGATCATTTATCGCGTTAGCGCGCGTGTAGATTAATCTTTTGACGCGAGCCGCGCGAGCTAGACGTATGTGGAACAGCTGATCGTCAAAGCTCGCATGCTCGGCCCTTTAATCCATCACCGACGATCACGTGACGATTTCATGACTTTTGATGGATACCGTATATATTTTGTAATAGTGGCCGCGCTCAAAGATTGGAGTGTCTCGTTGACCCTTGCGCGCGCGCGAATACTCATATGTTGCGTTAGCGCAATAATAATTTTGACTGACTCGAGCATCGTTTGGTCCATTTACAAAGATGTGTTTGTGAAATCCTTTGTTGACCGAGACAAAGGTTGAATATATTATATGAAGCGCGTTCCTCGTTCAACGATTACGCAAAATAAGCGCATTGATCCTCGAAGTCGCATACATGTATTTATGAAACGAGCAACATTCCTCTCGCGGCTATGTATAACTATAGTAAAGAAACAAAAAATCAAGCTTGTCTCATTCGCAGCGATTACGTTGTATACCTATCGCGCGTGCGCGAAAGAAGAAATTGTACGAATCAAAAGGAACGTCGAGACGAACAATCGAGGAGCTTAGAGGAGGCGGAAGGAGGCATATAATAGCTCGATGCCAGCTGAGCGTGACAGCTGCCTCTGTATATGTGTGTGTCTGTGTGTATGCGTTTGTCTGTATAAAATTCCTAAATATATATACGCAGACAAATGCTCTACAAAGGAGATTCGCTTATCGTCCGTAAATACGACTGTATAAGACGAAGAAATTTAAATACGAAATATATACTCAAGTCGACTTTTGCATTTGTATGGGCGAAAGTTATATTATTATGTCGGCTCCGCGCAGAGATGCTGTGTGTCGGAGGCTCAGCTCTCGCGTATAAAGTATTATTCCGGGGCTTCGAGCGCGCTGTCGATCAGCACTCGTGTTCTGCATATAATATTCTTTTAGCTTTTTTATAGGTAAATTTGAATAATATGCAAATGAACCGAAAGCGACCGCAGATTTCGTGGGCGAACGCATTTGAAAATTTCGTTGTAATCGGAAACGAGACTCACAATGGCTCCTGGGCACGCGCACAGATCGGTAATAAACGTAAACAATTATTTTCGCGTTACGTATACGAAACGGGCGATTTTACTCGGTAAATGAATTCACTGTTATAGTGTCGAAGACGCAAAAGATTCACTTCTTCCTTTTTTTTCGAGTCAGCACGAGGTATTGTAAAAAAAAAGAAGAGAGAGAGAGAGAGAGAGAAAAAACAAAACTTTAATGTCCATCCTCTGTAATAATTTTTCGCGGAATGAAGAAATAACTTCTCGAGTGGCTCGTTATTCTTCTGAGCTCCGTTTATGCGCTTGGAAATTGCCTCTCAATGATTTTTGGATCCGATCGGCTCTGCGCGGATCCAGTGCACAATACGTATTTCGCATTAATTGTATAATCCGCATCGACGAAATTAACAGTACATTGTCTACATAGGGGATAGCCCTCGAGCACGCGTTATTCGCGAGCAGCAATCGTGCGCAGCTGCCGGCTTTATGGCAAAAATTACCTAATTCGCTGTCTTCTCTGGCTGAAGTAGAAGTACTGGCGGCACAGGGCTGGATCGTGATTCGTCATCATCGTTGCCGCATTTTCGAGCGTCGTCGTCGGCGGCGGCGCATTTACCATTTGACAAAGCGTGACTCTCGTGCATGCGCATGCAACACAACTTCAGCGGCGGCGACGGCGGCGGCTCTCGATTATAAGTCCGATATATAAAGTTTCTTCTGCCTTCGCTCGAGATCGCGATCGAGCCGCGCGAGGCACACAAACTATAGGCGCACAGCTGCAATCGATCTTACGCTCCCATGCAAAATGTCTCCGTCGAATTAACTTCCACTACATAAATACTTCCGCGTGGCATCGAGGCTAGGGCATCTAATGAAAGGAAAGTTGATGAAAAATCGATTTAGCCGCAGGGCTCTCTCGTACACGTACACATGCACACCAATAGAGAATCGCACATGTTTGATGTCGTATTTTTGCGCGATAAGAAAATATCGTTTCTATTTTGATAGATCCGTAAACGGCAATAATGTTTTTGTTATAATTAGTTTCGACGCGCGCCATAACGTTATTAATATCCTCTCTCGTTCATGGATTTTCAAGTGTTTACCGATAGGAATAAACCTTGCCTCATCCAATAAAAAGGTGCATAATTGAACCGATTCGATTTCATTGCGAGCACCGATCGCGGAAACGTCGCGTTAATTCTAATGAAGCACCATGAAAATGCCCACGCACTGGCGTAGACGAACGCGGCTACCGCTCGCAACCTCCTTCAAGTTCAAGCAAAGTACAAAGAGAGCATAAACATACGCCTACGCGTGAATAAATCGTACGCGCGCACGCATGTAGGTAAACAGATCGCTTGATCATCGATTGAAAGGTGTTCCATAGAAAAATCGTCATTGAAGATTTTTAAAGGCCGCGCCGTGTGTGAATTATTGCGCGTGAGTAAATCTTTGGTTTTCTATAAATTCAACGGATATAACATAGAGCCGAAACTTCTGCTGGGATTTTTCCCAAATATAGTAAAAGGATGACTAACGAGTTTGTTCCAGTTATTACTCCTTATACGTTTTTCGCGTTCAACACCTTCGCCGCACACCTTCGTTTGTATTATGCGTGGCATTTTTTTGCGTACGGTTCATTATTATTATTTTTTTTTTACTTTCAAAACGTGAATTCGTCGATAAATAAAACTAACGAAAAAAGAATACAATAACTAAATTACTGTCTATTGCGTAATTTTAATTTCTCACTATGAACACGCGAAGGATATCTTTACATTAAAAACCTTATGCACCGTGCATCAAAGAGAAAAATCTGCAGTGACTGATTACAGCGCGAGACCAAAATAACACGCTTGATTTCGAGCACGAAGCTGAAAACGTATACAGCGACCCATCCCTCTACAAAACGTTGATTACACATTCTCTATACCTGCTGCTGCTGTACAAGGTGGATATCGATTCGATGCGGTCTTAATTTTTCATCGTATGTAAAGAAAGTTAGATAACAAAGGTGCGGGCGGCAACCTACTGTCTTTCCGGAAATTCCACGTAATACGGCGAGCGCGCGCGGAGGCTTCGAATCGATCGGTGTGTGGATTACATATTTACACGGGGCGAGGAGTTGTGTGTAGCGCGGCGGTCCGACATTAAATCAAGAAACGAGTATCTATATCCACGATTCGAGCTCGCAGTTCGTAATTGCTCTTCCGTGTAATAGAATGGTATTACGCTTTCGACCGGTTGGCGCGATCGCGTCTCCGCGCGCGAGGCAGACTCGAAAGAAAAGGTGAACGCGAGAGGACGCGGACCGTTTTATTTTTGTACAAAAATCAATCGATGGCACACGTATACGCGAATTCTCTAGAGTGTGCGTCGTAAAATGGTAATTGTTAAACGACGACGAAGACGATGACGGTAAGAAAGTGCGCACTGCAGCTAGCTAGCACGAGATCTCGCTCGGCATTGACCGTGAAACTCCATAAACACTTGACGTATATTCAACACTCACTCACTTACAATACACACACCTACACACACACACACACACACACGTGCACGCGCGGACGTGTCGCTGCGTCAGTATAGTGCGCGCGCGGGATCGGATCGATATAAATGACCAAACGAAGAAAATAGTGCAATTTCTTTAACGCCGATTCTTCGCGTGCCGTCGTATCGTACATATACAATAAACGCGGAGCAATAAAAATTTAATTACACTGGCCAAAGTTTATCGTGCAACGGTTTAAAACACAATACACTCGGCCCCGGCGCGGTTCTATTATATTACTAAAATGCAGAGGGAGAGAGAGAGAGAGAGAGAGAGAGAGAGAAGAGAAAAAAAGAATAATTTATATATAGAATATAATTTCACTGATCCAACACTCACGAGTACAGTTGCGGTCTTTTGATTTTTTTTTATGCAAAAATGTTTGCGTCTCTCACATATCGTCGATTGAATTTTTGCGTGCGTGATAGATCGGTATATTATATATGTATACGTAGTATAGACCCGTTAAGCTGGCGGCGTGCGCGATCGACGCCGCTTTTCGAAGCGGACTGACAGTGACAATGAATCTCGCGCGCGCGCGAGGCACCAACATCGTCTACGTAGTATGTACACGCCGCATCCGCAGCACCAGGAGCGCGCGCCACAAAAGTATAAGCAACACATAATACGTCTCTAGCCTATAAGCAAGTAGTAGAGTAGTAGTAGTAATAGTAGTAGTAGTAGTGGCAGCTGCGTGTGGGTACACGTTATACGTATACGTATGTAGCATAGATATTGTGTTATATAGCATATTATAAGCGGCGACGGCGGTGGCGGCACAGACCGTCGTCAGACCTTGACAGCCGGCGCGCGATCGCCAACACTATCGCGCGCCGGGCTCCGTCGTGCGGCAGGAGTTTATTATAACAGTACTGTGACGCGCGAGCGCTCATACATAGCTCTGCCTCTGGGAGTTTACGTGACCTCTCATGTGTATGTCTGTGTGTGTGTGTGTGTGTGTGCAACTCGCGAGTTGGCAGAGAAAAGCTCGCGCGGACAAGTAGGCAGCAGCAGCAACTGACTCGCAATCGTCGCACTGCTTTTTTTCAAACCTTATTTCTCGTTTATACCTTCCCCTTTCCTCGAACGAAAGGATTGCGGGAGTTTATGTTTATTGAAAGAAAAAATTAAAGTTTAATGTGCACCGATCGAGTATTATGGCAGTCTAGAGTGACTTTTGAGCCAAACGATTGTACTGGTCTAAATTTCTTCATTTTTTATTTGGTTATTGGTATTTGTAAAAAGCTGGCAGGCGATAATTCGTCGAAGAAAGAATCAAAGAGAAATAATGTATTTTCATACGATAATAAACTCTCGACTGACAAATTAATCAGCGAAGCCTCGATGGCTTTCACTTCCTGATGCGTTTCCATCTGCGTATAAGTACGTCTCATTCCAATCGGGCACTTTATTACAATCAAACAATGTCGGATCGAAGCTTCGAAAGCTTTGATTGGCTAGTTAAATATTTCAGTCTTCGCGCAACTTCTAACACACAATGCGCCCGCGCGATCAAACATTCGAAAGCTCTCGTAAATATTGTGCTTCGATTTTGTCGACGGAACAATGGGAAGTATTTCACACAAAAGAATCGAACGAACGAACAAAAAAAAAGAAAAAAGGATTCACACAACCACCCGTGATCTTTGCACACGCGTATACAAAGGCCAAAAAATCTATAAATGCACTCGAACGCGGTAAGATGATGCAGCACACTGTGTGCGCGCACTGTGTGTCTTCCTCTTCCTGTGCACGAGCACGAAAAAAGACGCTACATATACGTATATTATGCGGAATATTTCATGTACTACGTATAAGCCGCGCGCATATGTATATAAAGTACAAGGAAAGCTCGCGGTCGAACGCGCGCTGCAGCTTCTTTGCAACTTACACTGCGCGCACTCGAGATTGAAATGTCGTGTGTATGTGTGTGTGTGTATTATATATAAACTCGCTGCACTGCGCCGGTTCCTTTGAAAACTCCCATCGAGTGGACTACTCGCGCGAGTATATGCACGGGCACGCAGAGAATCGCAACGATTTCAATGTATATTTTACGACGCTCTCGAGAGGATTTAGCCGATGAAGACATATGCATCTGTGTGTAGCTCGTGTATGTAGCATTGAAACTCGACGTAAATGTATATACCGACGATTCATTCGAAAACACGTATCTCTCTGCGTTTTGTGTGTACTGCACATGGATTTGCGCCGAGAGTTCACGTGATTCGACGCTCAACAGCAATGCAAACAAGTCGAGAAAAACGCGCGCGCCAACACACTCGATATATATCACACGCAGCGCGCGCGCACACACGCCTATTTCGCGCGGCGCGATTCGAGGCGTACACAAAGTTTTTTTATTCTGCCAATTTTGTTAAATCCAAAGCAAGGCCGAGAAAGACTTTACTTCCGATTTGACGTGACATTAATAATCGAGTACCTTGGAGAATATTCTTTATGGTAATCGACGATTATTGAGAATCAACCCATAATAACTAAATGAATGTCTCGTGCGTATACGTCCAATGACGCAAGTTTTAACGTACTTCGGAGCGCATAATAGACGGCGTGACCTTACGGCCCATATCGTCGATGCTTCGCGTTGATATCCATATTTATACTCTAGTAATTATACTTGGGGAATTTTCGCACCTTTTCCGTTCAATGTCTCCGTACGCGACTTGTATCATATTATATGTCAAATTGATTAATGCGATCGGCGCTATTTATTTTTATGTTTTTTTTGCCAACCGTAGTTTATTCGAGCCATCGAGCGTGCGAGCGCAAGTGTAAGTCAATGAAGCAAAAATTCGCATCTCGACACCTCTTAGGTACACACGTAAATACGAGTCACTTTCGCGCGGCGCATGGCTCGACTTTCTCCCCGCGCGGCTTAAGTGGCCAGCGTACGTGTACCACGACACGCGAGTGCGCGGCTAATAATAATCTAACTACATCGAATTAGAAACTCCTCCCAGACGATCGTCGTTTTCCGAGTGTCAGGATAAAACTTTTCGCCAACGCGTTTAATTGAATTACTTTATCGGAGTTTTATTCGCGCGGATACATACGATATGTTCTCTTCAAACGGTAAAGATTATAAACCAACGGGGTAAGTGTGTTAGTCTGTTTAAGCGCTCAAATTAATGTGTTTATGTGTACCACCATGTCAAGTATAAAGGTATATAGAGGCTTCGAGCTCGCATGCGCGCGTGGATTTTCATCGATCCGCGACGCAGAAGCGAAGATATGTAATTATTTCAATGAATATGATTTCGAGATAGAGCGAAGATACATCTGTACGAGTATAGTAGTCTAGTGCTTGAATAATTGCAAGCAAAAAAATATAGAAGAAAATCCTCAAGCGGCAAATAATGACTGGATATGGGATAACGATCCCTGGCCTCCTCGAGGAAAGCCGTTACGCGCTTACGCCAACGGTGTTGGCGTGTTGTCAGATGAATGTAACGACACGCCGCGGTATTATACGTGCGCAGTGCTTTCTCCAGCCCGAGCGCATCTGAATTTTAAGGCTTTTATATTCCTCGACAATTCGCAGGCTCGTTTTCCCGGTGTCCGATTTTTCGGGCTTAAAATATCCGCCAATAATGACTTCTCGCGCGCGAGCGCCCATTTCATTGTAATGCAGTTTTCTTATCTATATTTTAACTACGCCGAGCGCGAATCGATCGGCGCGTTACTCGCGAATTACGAGCTAGTCGTGAACATTTGACGACCAAGGGCGAGTGGATATTTTTTTTTTTTTTTTTTTTTTTTTTTTTTAACTCCTATTTATTAACACAATCTATCATACATGATATTTAGTGTAATTTTTACTTATAATATACTTATCAGAATAAGACAAAGAGATACTCTATGTGCGATTACTCCATTGAGTAGCTCACAAAGTTTTAAAATAGTTTAGTTACAGTTATTACTATGCAGTGATTAGGGTGTGTGTAGGTTTAAAGATCAAATTTATATTTTTTTAACCTAGAGTTGCGGATATTGAATTTTGCGAGTAGTTCTTTGGCAAGTTGGTTCGGATGTTTTTCCAACCTCGCTTTATATCTGGTGTGAAAGCGACGAATTTCAGACTTGACGGTGTCAATTTTCAGCTCACGACTTATTTGCTCGTTGGGTATGTACCAGGGGGCTTGAACAATACTACGCAGTGTCTTTGACTGAAATCTTTCTAAGATTTCGATGTTCGAGGTCGAGGCGGATCCCCATAGCTGGATCTCGAACGACCAAATAGGCTTGAGTATCGTTAGATACAGGAGAATTTTACTTTCTTGTGAGAGTTGGGATCTTGGTCCCATCAGCCAGTACATTTTCCTGAGCTGCAATCCGAGCTGCTTACGTTTGGCCCAAATATGGGGCCGCCAGGTGAGTCTTCGATCCAGATGAATCCCCAGGTACTTGACCTGATCCACTTGAGGTATACTGGTGCCTTTAAGGTAGACTAGTGGGCAAGTAGATTTCCTGAGAGTAAAGGTGATGTGGTTTGATTTAGTCTCGTTAATTTTGATTCTCCAGTTATCGCACCACTCAGAGACTCTGTCAAGGTGGTTTTGAAGAGATCTGGAGGCTTCGTTGTGACATCTACTCGAAGTGAGCACCGCAGTATCGTCCGCGTAGGTAGCGATGAAGACGTTACGTGCGACAGGGAAGTCGGCCGTGAAAAGCAGGTATAACGTGGGCCCTAATACGCTGCCTTGTGGCACTCCAGCTTCGCACGGATGAAGGCCAGTGATGCTGTCGCCTACTTTAACCTGAAAGGTTCTACCACACAGGTACGATTCCAGCAGACTGCTCAGCTTTATAGGTAGGAGAGCCTTTAGCTTGAAAATCAGGCCTGAGTGGATATATAGAGAAAACTATTTCCTCGCGGTAGAAATAGAGGACGCGATAAATCGAACTTTAAATCTGTATAATGGTAATTAATGCGCGATAGGTATGCGGTAATGGAACGTTTGAGATGTACCGGGAGTGCAGTGACGCGCACAAAGTTCCTGGTCGTCATTCGCAAGTGCGATGAAAACCCGGTTAAAATGGTATAAACCACGTACACGCTGTAATAAAGCATGTGAATCAGGGCGACGCTGCTTGTAATAATATAAATTAATCTCCTCTTTCTGATATACATATTGTACACCAACAGCAGCGATTCAACTATCATGTAACTCATTGTACGATATGCCTTGGTATGATGCCGCACGTTACATGTGGTTGCGGGCTCGTGCGAAAAATAGTCTCTGATCTATATATCGGAAAAAAAAATGAGAATCGACCGAGCAGGCGAGTAAACGAAATTCGCACGTACGTATCAAACCATAGTGGACAAATAAAAATGATAAACAGCTCAAACACGACAGATTGTAGCTAGAAACTTATTCCAGCTCTCGGCACCGCAAACCAACATCAACGTATGAAAAATCAGCTACGTATATTATGAATTTGTGCGCGTAGCAAAATGAGGAAATTTCACTCTTAGGCTAACATCGTTATGCTCAGATTCGTTTTGGTTGTGAATTATCAGCTGATACTTAGAAGATGGAATTATGTTCGTATGTATTACGTATTACGGTGTGCGGTACGACCAAAGGACACGTAATTGACAATGGCTTATTCGTTATGCCGTGCTGCACATACACACACACACGCACGCATAAATATTGAAAAATAATGCACCGTGACAATCTTTAAACTCGTTTGTATCGCAAGGTTGAATAAAAGCTCAGCGCTTGCCAGATGTTGGCTACTTTCATTGCATTGCCGCTTCTTCCTTTTTCTTTTCTTTTTATTTAACGGCGTTACATAGTCGCTCTCAACGCAGCTGCTCTCTGCCCGTTCAATCTTAGCCCGTTGATGCGCGAGCTCACACTGATTGTCCTTTGTCTTCTGCGTCGAGGATAATTTATTTAACATTTACTTTGAAATTTAAGATCGCTACGGAGTAAACCATCTTAACTTGGTTTCACAGTTAATAGCGACGATAAGTATGATTTTATTTTAGCCAAATCAAGTCCATGCCTACGGGCTGTGCTCGAGATTACTCGTGCAATTTGTAATTAGGTGGGTAAACGTATGAAAAAGCTTCTAAGCACGAGATTGATAACAACCTGCTCGCCCGGTTCTGGATGCAAGGTACGTATACATAGCGGATCAGCCGCAGTATAAAATCTTCTTTGCTTTTCCCAGGACTCTCTTTCTATCTCTCTCCCTCTCCGTGAACTTGTTTCTCTGTGTGTACGTGCTTTTGCAGAAAATAATACAAAAGGACACGAATTATGAAAAGAACTTCTTATTTTACAAGAAAATATGTTAACTTGGCTCGGTCTCAAGCTGTACAGAAACTCGAGTGTCCGATATTAAACAAAGTTTAACGAGCACGAATTTACATCTGCGTAGCACGCTACGTTGTGTCACTCTTGTCCTCTTGGTCCTTTTTTCTACTGGCTGCGGTGGTGGCAGTATTATTTTTACTACCCTCTTATGAACGTATACGGGGAGTTTTTCGCCCTTGTGCTCCGTCTTCATGTGCGTCGTGGCTTCTTCGCTCGTCAAGTATTCGGCATTGCAGTAGGCGCATTTGTAACGCTCCTATTGGTCCCGCTCGATTTCTTCTGCCGCTACTGGCTGCGGCAGATTGACGCTCAAGACTTTGGACTCGGAGTATTTGCCGACCTCGTGATCACCGATCCGACCAGGTCATCAGCGCCATTTTGGTGAATTGTGGTCGCAGCAGTTGCACTAGTAGTTCAGTTCAGTTCAGTACCGTGCTATGAAGACACGCGAGACTATCATTTCATAGCGATGAGAAAGACAATCGAAAATTATTAAATCAATCAAACGGCTAAAATTTGATATATTACACTTTTGGAGTTAACGAAGTACATACCCACGCTACTTTCTTGTGAACCCTAAAAAACTGAGAATATCAGCTGTACTGTGTTTACTTTTTTATGATAGCTCAATTTGTAAACACCAAATATCATACAAAAATCTATCAAATCTCCAAATTAATTCATCTTCATTTAATTGAATTGCATACATTAAATTCTTTATAAACTTCAGTGCTTTTTGCTATCCTGCCGAATTCATATCGATGCAGATAAGCAAACTCAAGACACCTTCTTTCTATTACATATAATCGCTCCCCGCATTGTGTCGTCGTCGGCATCTCGCGATAGATATTCAAACGCCTCGCGTGTCGATTCGAAGATCAGTCCCGATTCTATGTATTTCAATGTGAATTATCGAGCAATAGCAGCAAGTGCACACAGCTCACGATCCGCATCGCGAGCATTATAGCTGTTATCGGCACGTTTACAGCAGCAGCAGCAGCAGCAGCACCAACAGCGGTAGTGCGTGGCTGTATAACTCGGCCAACATGCGTCAGGCGCGGCAATTAAGACTCTCCTGCTGCCGCTGCTGCATCAGGCAGGCAGGCAAGCAGGCGGGATTAGCTCGCGCGCTTTATATCGCGCGATGATCGTATCTTGCACCGCGCGCGAGCGTAAATGCGCACGATTGGGTGCGATTTATAATTGAAAAGCGGTACTGCCACGAGGGGCCATTCAACGTGTACGCGCGCCGCGCGCATTTACGGACGTGCTGTGCCTTGCTGCAGTAGTCGTCGATGGGAGCTCTCGATGCGAAATGCGCGCGTATCATTGCGATCCCAAACGGATCGTTTAGCCCGTTAATACATTTATATATACGTATCTTATGAATTCAATTTCTGCTTAAAGGTCTATCGTACGATATGCGCTCGATAGTTTTGTATTATTCTCGAGTGATAAAGCCTTCTCAACGACACCGTTCAAGATTTAATATCACAATCCTTCTAATGGTATACGAACGCCCGAAGTTCCACTTGGAAACTAATTTAGCTTTATAATCTTATACGTGCACTTGAGGAATCGGGCGTCATGATTTACAGCTCTGCGCCTGGGTCATATCGCTCCAAGAATGCCGAGATATACTCTCCTGCTCCTCGTTTACCTCATTGACGAGCTCTGCATGCAACGTGCATTCTTTGGTGCCTCGAAAGAGCTCTGCAGCTATACGTTTGCGTGTATAACTATCACACCCAGATATATCCATTAAATTTATGAGCTTCTCTGCCTCTTGGAGCCGTGCATCAAACTAATCCCCGCGCATACATCGTATAGGCCAAATGGTGTTGGAAAATTAGATCAAGAACTCGAGAGACTCCTCGCGCGCCCCGGTCGCTGTTGTTCGTTGATGGCAGCTGTGAAATATGAAGAGTGAAAATCTCGCAGCCACTGCTGCTACTGCCGCGTCGAACGGAAGATTCATCCGATTGTCCTAACCGTATATATATGGGAATTATTACTGTATAGGTATAATACGAAGAAACGAGTCCTCGCGCGTGATAAATCGTTATGATAACTAGGCGCGAAATAAATTGAATTGCCGCGCGATGCTTCCTTTACAACACCCCAGCGATCGTCGCAGGATCGAGTATTATACATATGGGTAGAACCGGTTCTGACAATACTAAGCAATTTAAAACCAAAACTTTTGCCGAACAATCGATCTTTCGCGCGCGGGTATCGTGTATTATACACGCATGACACGCACGAGTCCGATGAGCCATCACGCGATATCGGCACGCGTCATCTTTTTCCTCGTAAGCTCTATTTTCTTTCTTTATCTCGGAGTTATAAGCTTTAAGGCGAGTTCACGTAGCAGCCAAAAAAGGACATTACGGATGACGAGCGAGGATGCACCGCGCCTTTACATAAGGAGTATACCTGCTTAGAGCATAAAATGAATTGAATCAATTAGGTGCAAAAATAGTGATCCATTCAATAGAACTGCCTTCGAGCATCCACGAAAGGCAAGTTCGTCGAGGCCATCTCCTTCGGCGCACGCAGCTCAAAAGGCACACATAATAATACACACAAATATTTCTTGCGTCCAGCTTTGGGAAAATCTCGTCCTGCGCGCGAGCGAGCTGTATAGTACGGCCGTCGAGCGAGGGATGAATGCATAATACGCGCGTCAGATTTCCATCAAACGACGAGTGCGCGCGCGCGCGGTACAACGCTTAATTAAACCCGAGAAGAGCCTCATAGAGCCTCGGAGAGCGCAGGCAACTCCGAGGCAGAGAGGCAGCAGCAGACCAATTAGACCATGCGAAGAACGAGGAACAGAGAGTGAGTCGTGCGCAGTAGTTGCAGCAGCGAGCTGCGACTGCACCGTAAGATCATTCTCACGCGCGCGCGTCTTTTTCTTTGCTCCGCTCGTTTTTTTATTCACGTGGCCCCTGCTGGCGTATACCTATACATATAAGTACGATAGTAAAACTCGCAGACAATATCTGCCCGAGGTACGTATGTGCGGTGTAACGACTCCTCGCAACAACTCGGTCTCGGTACTGCTGCTATGTGTGTCTGTACCGTGTGTGTGTGTAACAATAATCAGAGTCACACGTACCTACTATTCGTTTGGATGAAATGAAGCCATTCGAATCGTACATATGCTTATGAAAATATGTGCTCCACGATGTATGCACGCGTGTAGACATGCTCGCGTTGTGTCAGAAGAGCAGCGAGTCTGCTACGCTTAAGCTCGTATCGCGCATACTTTCACCGCGGGCATACATAGAGGAGCTCTGCATAGACGTTCGTGATAAAAAAAAGAAAGAGAGAGAGAGAGAAAGAGAAAAAAATACGAGGAAGTTGTGCACCGGAGCCACGCAGCTCTGACCACGGAAAATGCTGCTGCTGCATCGCGGCAGAGAGTGGAGTAGGATATGCGCAAAGCTGTAATACGTATGCGCGTACAGGCGCACTACGTGTTTACAGTCGGCACAGAGCTCAAAATGGAGTAAATATTTTCGCCGTCGTCGCCGCCATAGAGAGTAAAAGGTGGCTTGTAAAACTTTGGCTCTCTTTTGTTATCTTACAACCATATAACACACGTGCAACAGGCAAGTACCGCGCACAATGGACAGAACGAGTAGAAACGCGACCGTCGAACATTTTCGGCGCTTTCTTTCTTGCGTTTGAAAAATATATACATCATAACGTGTATCCATATCTCGCACGAAGATCGAGAGAATCTCTTATCTGCCGATACGGAAATCCCGTCACTCGCTCGAGACCAAAGGAGCGAGAATCGACGAGCTTCCGCGAGGAGACACGTATGGACACGTTTGTTTTGTGTACACAATATTATGCTAACAACGTTTGTGTGTGTGTTTTACCGTTCCAACTCGACGGGCGACACGGCATACAAGCTTAAAGTTATATTTGAGAAGAAGAAAAAAACGGAGCAATGATCGTTCATTGCGCAATACGTATTTTCGACTATTACGCGCCGCGATAGATTATTATCGTCAAACAATGTCTGCCGGTATACACGTTCTTTTCACTCGCTCTCGGATAGGGAGCTTAATTTTACTTTTAAAACAGCAACGATAACAGCTTGGCATTTAATTTTTACGTGACTCTCTCAGTCAGGTATATAATACATACCTCCGAATGCGCGTTTCAAATGATTCTTGTCGATGTGTGTAATGTGCACAAACGTTCTCATGCAGCGGCTCTCGTTCCCGCGGTAACAGGACACAAAATTGCTAAAAATAATTTAAATTCTAATATTGCGACGCGTAACTATCTCGTATATATATAGAAAGTAACGAACGAAGAGAAAAAGTTACATCTTGCGTTTAGGCGATATGTAAATATGTGTACAAACAAGCCGGGTGCAGGCGCGCGGGACATTCGCGCGATTATTCTACAATATGACTAAGAGCGAATGCCACGAAGCGAACGAAAGCCTCGAAAAAAATGCTCGTGCGTTTAAAATGAAACAAAAAAGAGCACGTAAGAACCACGAGACTATATGTTATGTAGCGTCGGGGCGAGAACACGATGATAATAAAGGCAGACGGTGTCGTCTCTTCTTTCGCTCGATCCCTCGACCGGACGGAGAATCGACTTATACGACACGGATAAGCTAATTCTTTGTCGCGCGAATAGAGCGTGTAATACGCATGAAACACGCGAACCTTTGCCATCTGTCTTCGAATCTGCATGACTATTTTGACCGCATCACGGGTGGTCCACCCACGCATAATTACTTGGACGATCACCTATGCATCGATGATTTTTCTCGTTAGTTACAACGAGCAACGTTCGAAAACCGTGTACGAGAACGAGCGATCGTCGCGCAATCGTTCCCGCGCGCGATTACCTCAAACGAGCCATAGGTGCGCGAGCGCTATTAGCGCGCGGGAGTCGCTTACCTAGCTTATACAGAATTTTTGCGCGCGCGAAATCGTTTTCCGATGCACGCGCGTTGCGCGAGACTCGAAGCCTGTAATTATTCAATTGAAAATTGTGCACGCTACACACGCGGTGTTGAAACTTGGAATGGCATATCCCAGCGAGCCCAAGGATAGTTATTATTACAAACCGAACAAACGAATTCCATGCGTGCAACAAACTCAACAAAATATGAAAATTAGATATAAACATTGAAGAAAAGAAAGACAAAAAAAATTAAGCGTCAGTCTGCAATTTACACAAAAACAAAGCACGTGCATTGCGGATATCGCGCATTTATACCTGTATACAGTCTAGTCGTAATAGCTGCAGCAGCAGCAGCAGCATTGCCAATGTAAAAGTCCTGAGACTTTGAGCCTTTCTCGCGCGGAACTCCCACGTGTGCCTGCCGCGCACGAACTCTAATGCCGCCCGATAGCTCTGAATCATCGAGACCCGTTTTAATGCCGAGCGCGTGTGTAATATGTGCTACACATTTACACATATATATAAAATTTTTCGCGGCCGCGTGCACAGCGCACGCTTGAAAACTTTTCTTTGTCGCGACCTGCTGATTCATATACGCAATTTTTTTTCTCTCTCTCGCTTTTTTCTTTGTACAGCATCCACGGCAAAAGCTCTCTGAGAGGAGAAATTCTCGAGGAGCTAAAAAAAAAAATACGACTCGAGGTCTCTCGAGCTCGTGAATATCGACGTCGATCTCTGACCTAGAAGGATCAGCGCGGGATTCTTGCTTTGGTGAAAATCTCCTCGGCTATAAGGACAGAGCTAGATGGCATGAGTTTCGCTTGATTTTTTCTTCTCCCTTGGCGCTCTCGGATAAGTATAAAGTATATGCATGCTCGAGCGTGGAGCGAAAAAGAGAAGGCGCATTTCTCCGTTCCAAAAGGGCGGAAATCGTGTCGCGCAGCTCTCTCGCGTGTCGTGAGATGGCTTTATTTAATTTTTTTTCTTCCATCGAGTATACGCGCCTACACATCCATTCGAACGTCTTGAGCATTTTTTTAGCTAGCTTATGAATTTGAAATATTCGATGACTCGAGAGTGCACATAGCCATGGCTTTGACGCGCGCGCGTTTCGCAGCCAACGCAGTCAGCACGAGCGAGTTTGGATTCGATGTAAATGAGCGAGAGCCAAAGGAAAGCATAATATATGTACATCCTTCTTGCGAGTTTGGGCGAATCATTTTATGTCTTATGTATAGCGTGTGTGTTAGCGAGTGTATGAAAGATTTCTCCGAATCGACGCACGATCTGAATTCTTTGTTTTAATGTGACTTTTTCAAAGAAGGACTCGATGTTTTCATGTCCGTGAGTGAAGCGCAAGAAAAAAGACAGTGGATGTCAGTTGAAAATTTATATTAGCGATGATGGTTACGTTCCACGGTACATCGAAATGTAGTGGTCACTTTGTCTAGAACATCGTACAGTACACAGGAGGATAATTAAATAAATAGTGACATTCTGGGACGACGAGGCGACTCAACAACGCCAATGTCGTAGTAGCTGTTGTTGCTATTGTCGATGACGGTGGTAAACCCGACTTTGCGTGTCTGCGTACACGAAGCTTCGGGGCGAGAACAAAATCGCGCGGCCTCATGATATTCGTGGAGTCTCTGCCCCACATATGCGTTATAATGTACACACAGACGACGACCGCAGTGCATATGGCCGCAGCACCTGTTATATAAACACGTAGGTGTTTCGAGGCCGCGACGAAGAAAACGTATCGCTCACTTTATCAAGAAAGAAAGAAAGAAAAAATTAGCGCGAAAAATCGACGGTCGACCATATGTGTATACGTATGCGATATAATGCACGCAGCGTCGCGTCGTCTATCGTTATGCGAAAAGGCTCAGGCAACGGTTTTAATAATACAATATATATGTATATGCACGTGCGTCACGCGCGTACACTTTTTGTCGAAGCGGAAAAAGGATGAGACGCGACGAGTCCGCTTCGAGTATGTATATACACAAAGATACACGAACATATGCGAGCTCACCCGTACCGTGCTTTACAAAGAAAAGGCGCGAGACTTTTTTTCTGCGCGTGAACCAAGTCCGACGAAATTCGAATTTTACCGTTTCTCGCGACTGTGCGCGCGCGTCACACATTTTCATACACATTCATCCAGCTTCACGAGGTCGAGGTTTGCGACGTAAATAAATAATAATTACACGCGTGTCGAGCGATTTTCATACACGTCTTAATTAGAGATACATTAACACCGGTGCGTGTAGGCAGTATATAGCTCGCAATTTTTACAATCACGATCACGAATTCGAGCAAAAGCTGACCGCTCAGCACCACTAGCAACAACGCAGCAACAACGATTGAAACAAAAAACGACAACGGATCTGTGCAATTGGAACTTTTTCTTGTTATCCATTAAAACGAGTCTCATAGTTTTGCTCCCTCATGGAGAAAGCTTTGTGAAGGGGCTAAAAAAGTTTTACTCAAAAAACTCTCAACAAGCCATTCAGCGATGCATAATTAAATAATATGCAGTTGCATATGTAATTTGTAAAAAAAATTTCGTGTAGTGGTTTTTGGAATGAATGAGTAGGGATTTTAAAAAAAGAGCATCAAAAATTAGTTTTTTATTAGAATTTATAAATAAAAGTAAGAACGATAATTCTTTTATGAGGAATCTCTTTGCCGATATATTGGCAGTGGTTTTTTTCTATATCGATACGGGAGACGGTTTCAAAGTCAATGAAATAAATTTATCAACATTTTTCATGAACCTATTCAACAGTTTCATATATCGCGGTTAGTAATGTGAAAAGCATCATTGGACATATTTCGCGAGTGACTCTCGACGTAGGATCTAATTCCGCGCGGCACATCATTTGTAGATCGAATCAGTGATCAGTAATTGCAATAAATATCATAATAATATAAGCCGCGAGTATCGCGAATGAAGACATTAGTGATTCACGAGCGCGCCAAACGTCTCGATCTCTTTCAAGGTACCCCCCCGTATGAAAGTCTCGTTCGAGGCGCACGATATTCTCTACGGAGCCAAAGCTCGAGGGATCCACGTAGCGGGCGGCAGCTGCCAGCGCACGGAACGGCTCCGTGCAGCATTCTCAATTATACGTATCGTGTGTACAAAACAATTGGAAATGATAATTGCAGTTCTCTCGAGGTAGCTGATTCTCTTTGAGACGTAAATCACGTGGACGGATCGGGAATCGGAAGTTGACTAAACTCGAGAATACATCAAAACTTTAATATGAAAATCGGACGTAGACGCGGTGATATATTAAGAAAAAGTAATCAAGAAAAAACAACAAGCTCGACTAATGATTTCGGCTAATGATCGCAACGCGAGCTTGTGCACATCAAAACAAGCAAAACAAACGATGCATCGCTCGTGTGTCGAGTCTCTCTCTTTTTCTCTCTCTCTTTCACTCTATCTGTGTGCCATATTTACCTGGGCGCACGGTAGTCGACGGCATTACACACTCTCTCATACATACACACACACGCGCATACCTGGCGACGAGATGGTAGCGCAGATCAGGTCAATGATCTGTATTATGTGCCTACTACACATCCACCCATCTATGTATGCGTTGTAATGTGTACATATACTTTGGCGAGCCGAGCTTACGAACGTTGCAGGCTCACCGCATGTTGTGAGTGTACAGCGAGGTGCGCCTGGCAGAGTCGCGAAAGTACACAACACACGTGTATACATATAAATATATTATATATACACACGAACAAAGAAATGCAACAGTGTGCATGTATATAATAACATCCGAGTGTGAGTATACCATAAAATGCGTGGGCTTACTTTTCGTATCGAGCGACACGAATACCTCGGATGATTGGCTTAGGCTCCGCCAGCAATACACTAGCGTGCGTGCGGACACGAGGTAGTGGGTAATTTTTTTTATGGCTGACTCTGTGCATCGTAAATATCGAGATTATAGAAATTTAAAGTGTACATAGAGCGTTTATTACCGATGCGAATTTTGGTGAGATTCGAATCATGCGACGACACGATGAAGAGTTATCGATCACTGATTCTTAAAAATCGCCTATAACTTTCGATTAACCTGTGTCGTGCGCAAGCCACGAAAAAAAAATAAAAATCAGATTATTAGTTGGCTTGCGAGTCAACTTTTTCTTGAAACCTTGGAGTTTGCGAAAAAAATGATTTCAAATTTCCGAGCGCGTAGCTTGAAGCGTCATAGGCTCGTAAAAATACCCCCCTAGAAAAAAGCTTGCTCTAGTTTTAAGCGAGATTACTGACTAGTTACTGAGGCGATCGATTAACTTGGTAAGTTATTCGGAGAATACGTTGCTGCTTCACTTCAAAGGTTTGACATATAGTCGATGCTCGAAGAAACTTTGGCGAGCATTTTCAATTTCCTCCGATTTGTGTGTTTTTTTGACTTATTCGTAAAGGCTTTGCGCAGCGCGAGCAAATAGCAAACTATCGCTACGATATTTAATTAACTGTAACGTAATGAAAGTTATTCGATAATCTTAAAATATCACAAAATTAAATATTATAGAGCACTATTAATTGATAATTATAGTTGTTTTGCTTACCCTTAATAGATAAGACATACAGAAATTTTACGCCATAGAGTTTCCTTACCTAAAAAAAAACACAAATCAAAATTAATAATAATTTTATACATAATCTAGAACAGATAAATTCTATAAAGTCTATTAAATTAATTGTGGATTTGTGATAAATATTGTTACTCATGATTTTATATATTTTTTATAATAGATAGAAAACCCTTTCTAAAAATTGAATAAAGCCCCCTTTAAAAAGCCCCCAGGTGAAAGGTTCTGAAGCAGATAAATCGAGTTCTGCCTAGCCTTTCGCTCAACTCGTGTACTTTGTCACAAGAACAAAACTTTTTCCTGAAATGTCCTCGTGCATAACGGCGAATTCAGAAGGACCGGCTAATCGCAGGTTACGTTTCGCTTCATCAGGAAGCACGAGACAACTAATATCACGCGAACCATCGCCACGCGACTGCAAACGTCTTTCTATGTAGCTGTTTAAATTCCGTACAATAAATAATTTTCCATTTGCTTTCAATATGAATTATTTACATATATTGATCTGCATGACACTTGCATCAAATCGAAACGATCCTTGTAAAAAAAAGAAATATAATTTAGATTAGATCCAATCAAATGCAGATTAGAGTCTTCGAATAAATTCAAGGACTTTGGGGTCAAGTACGGAAGGTTATATTGTTCAAACGCATTACTATTCAAGGAAATCAGATATGCCTCATTGCCCTGCACGTTAGTACTATGAGAATATTTCTCCCTTTATTTGTATTCATTTTGAAACTTCAAATTTCGCAAAGTTTTGTTAGTAAAATTCGGAGTCAGTCAAGGGTTGAGAATATTGTCACTTTAATCGGTACTGCTCTGTTCGAAAAGTTATAATCAAAACTCTTTCTAATTCATTTGCTCTCACAACAATAAAATAGTCAGTTTTTATACAAGAGCTTTTAGTTTCTGTCGGTTGTCGTACGAGCCTACATATACCAAATTTCTTCGGCGATCGGAAGAGGAAGGAAATATGCAGCTCATGATATTTCTTCGTAAAATGAAAGAAAGCATCAGCTCGTGTCGCCGTGGTGATACGAAACATAACGGTTTGGACGACGCGGACACACCTCTGCTCGATAACGCGTGGCGGCATGAACAGACACGAGAGCGCTCGAGAACCATTGCTGAAGGAATTATCGTATACGTACTTACTATTACAGTTTAACAAACAATGAAAATTGTGTAATCTCTTTCGAGAGAGATTTTTTTCTCGTTTTACCTCGTACCGTTTATAAGCCTCGGCAAATGTGCAGATAGATTAATGCGACACACACAGGCTTATCGAGCTTTTGTTGTTTGTTCGCCTATACGAATATGTGTACGTTATGCTTACGTGTATCTCGTGCGCACGTGTTTGCAAGTATTTGAAATGTTTTTACAAACGAAATTATATTACATGGGATAAATTCAATTATATGCGGGGTGCACTCAAAATTACTTCCGCGTTCGAACGTTGAGTTGAAAAGACAATAAACGGCAAATCGGAGAAATGCCGCAGCTTTCGGTTGTACCGTGGAGTGACGAGCAATACAATTTACGTATAGAAAAAACGTACTTTTCGACGAAACAAGATGTTATTACAGCAGTTTTACATTTCAAACGTCCCATCTCGAAAGAGGCAATATTGAAACACTGGCATACCAGCATGTCAGAAAAGTTCGCGACTTATTGAACTTTTGCGATAAATTTTTTGATATAATATTTTCAATCGATCGATCTATGATTGAGAAAGAGAAAAGGAATTCTTTACTAAGAAAATCGTCGGTCGGGACAGTGAAAAAGGATATGGAAGGCGGCAGACTGTATAATCTTCCGTCCTGAGTGCAGTTATTACGAGCATTTTAGAACAATACTGCTTGCAATGCCACATAATTTAACGATTTTCGCGAGAAATTTGCGTCTTAAAAATGTTTTCAAACACATAAAGTATAAAAAGTAAATTTTCTCACTTTTGTTTGTTTTACCTTATAATTATCACACTAGACCGCAATTTTTTTCGCGCCTGTAAGCTGGGAGTTCACTTTTTTCATGTAACGTGTCCAAGTAACGAAGTCTTGTAATTATTGCCGCTGTCCTTTCGAAAACGAAAAAGGATTGAAGCATTTTTTCTATAATGCATCAGTTCGATCATCAACGCAGATTCGCGCGCAAAATATTTTTCCTACGATCTTATTATAACTTTGTCCTTACAGCACAAAAGCTCGTTTTTCCTCGTCAAGAGCGTGCAACAACAGTTGAAGAGAGCACGAGAGGGAGCGAGAGAGATATATTCCGAAGGATCTTTGCACGGTGATTCGGCAATAAAAGCGAGGCGCATTTAAAAAAAAAACATTTCACGGTTTATCTTTTTCCCAAGCTCTCCTCTTTCTCGCTGCGGCGGCGGCGGCGGCGGCGCGCGTGCGCGCAAAAAGCATAAGGTGGTCAGACGAGAGAGACCTGTGCGAAGGAAAAAGCGTAGATATATACACGATCCCGGGCAATTTTTCAACGGAGACAATACGCTTCGATGGAATGAGGAATTTTTCGATTTTCCCGTGGACGATCGTGTTCACGCCGTTGAGCTCTCACTAGTTTCATCGCGCGTTTGGATGAAATTATAATCGCGGCATATACACGGAGTTCGTATACGCGAGAGGATATTTTATCCTCGCGTTAAACGTCAAATGATCGAGATACAGTCGCGTCGTCGTCGAGTCGCGCGTCGTCGTTGTTGGCGTATGTATATACGTACGTTGCTCCGCCAAGGTATAGGCACTAAAAGCGCCAAGGCTATTATATAAAGTCTACCACCGTGGCATTAATAATGGGAGATGAGATGTGTGTATATATATATATATACACCACACCACGTAAAGTGCAGACAGCGAACGAGAGACAGAGAGAAAGAAGATTCGCGCAAGTCGACTCGACCTGCAGCAAAAAAAAACAGAGTTGCGACGCGCTTGATTCGCCTTGCCACACGAGTATGACACAAAGTATCTTTCTCGCGCAAAGTAGTGTAGTAGTAGTAGTGGTGGTGGTATACTGTTTCAACGCGCACTAGACGCGAATTTCCGGTCGATCAATGTAATCGCAAGATAAAAGAGATGCGCTAGCAGTTGAGTTTTTTTTTCGTTCTTTCATTATGAAGTGCACATAACACGCGCCACTTGATTTTCACGATGACAGTGAGGTTTTTTTGTAGGTTTCTACGAAGCGATAGAGGATTACAAAAAAAAAATTGTACGACCAGCCAAGCACAATCGAAATTAACAGTCCACCGGTAGACACACGTTAGATCGGATCAGAAGTATTAGCTAGAAAAAAAGTTCGTATCCGCAGCTCTACCGCAAAAGTATCTATAGAATTGGATTCGTCGATCGTGTCCCGTATATGCGGTATCGTCTTGTCCGATCGCGAATGTGAAATGGAAAAATCCTGGGCCTCCGTCGACGCGCGTCAATCTGCGGATAATCGAGCGTTTTTCGAAGCCGTGCATTCGTCGATGCCACAGCGAGAGAGAATTACCCCGATTTAAAAAAATTCAGGTCACCGTTTTCACCGAAAGATATTCCTTTATTTTTTACCCGGATTTTATTTTCTATATATAAGCGCGTAAGTTTCTATTGTCACGCGGTACGTTGGAAATGCAAATATTTCAAAGTCGAAAAAAACTAGAACGCGAAAACTGAGACGCAGAGAAAATAAAAAAGAAAGTAATTTCCTACCGGGCTTACGCAGAGTCTCGAGAAGATAAAAGCTACTCGCTTGTATTTAAGCCCTTATAAGAGCGTAGACGCGAAAAAAGCTCTTTTAGCGCATCGTTTATCTAATTTCTTTATTCGTTTTTTAATTCTTGTATGTGAGGATGTGCGGGAAAAAACTTGAAACGATGAGCATAATAATAATTCACATCTTTGCAATTGCAGAGCAGCAAGAAGATTTTTTATTACTGGCCTCTCAAGACCTTCCCACTAACTTTCGTTTTTTCGCTTATATACTGCAATATGTACGAGAAGGAACCATAAAGACTGAAGAATTAAAACGAACGAAATCATGATAAATGCGAGAAAAAAAACGTAATTCTCTTGGCTGTTCTCGCGTGCATGCATCACGCGCGTACGATGTATCGGTGTTGTGCATGTTTAAATTCGTTTATTGCTATCAACTCGACTTGACTCGACACAAGGCTAATACGCGAGTCGAACATCAAACGTATTTTTTTCCCCGTTTCCTTCGTAATTACGTTTTAAACGCGCGTGTATATATATGTAGGATCTGCGCGCGCTGGCCCAATGACCCGAAAATATATAATGACAAAATACAATTACGCGGTTGATGTGCTCCTTACGATTTCGATCTGCGTCATAATCTACGCTCACGCTTCGCTTGGAGATATATAGGTAGGGGGAGAGAAAAGAAAGAGAGAACCGAAAAACGATTTTGCATCGGTTAATACACACACACACAACGCGTATAGGTATATATAGCGTATGGGTGCGCTCCGTTGAAGCGGAAAAAGATCGAGGCGTTTTGTTTACAATTTGCAATTATATACGATTATAGGAATACACACAAATTTCGACTCCGAGCGCGTAAAAATGATTTTCTCGCCGAACAAGTTGAAACAAGTCTGCGCAGCGAGTTAATTTCCCTATACTTCTACACACACGCACGCACTCCGAGGGCAATCCTGCATAAAATCAGCTCGCTCCAATGTATCTCGTATTTCCGGTCAAAAACGTACTTTATAAATATTGCGTAATATCCTGCTCAGGGTGTGAGCAGCACTGCACGATGTGCACATTGTGTTTCATTATATATTTCACGCGGCTTGGAAAAAGTATGACTTATTTTCCGTACACACGTACGCATGGGAATCGAGTACACGTGCACCGGTGTACGTATATATACAGGTAAGCAACGCGTATGTGTAATGGATACAATGTTAATTTCGCCAAAAGGACAATGAAGCGAACAAAGAGAGGAAGCTTAGGAGGCCCCCGCGCGCGCGCTACACTGTAACGTGTGCACGTACATACACTCGCACAAGCTGCAATATAAACTTCGCGTCCTACATTCTTCGGCGTTATGGGGAACTCGCGCGGAGCAGTGAATGCGCACCGCCGCTGCCGCCACCGCTGAAGCCGCGATCGTGAACGTTTGTGTGCAGCAGCAGCAGCAGCAGCAGCGAGGCAAAAGATGACCGCGAAGCAAGAGCGGCGGCGGCGGGTATACGAGCCGCGACTTTCTGCGCGATACCGTTAAGCCGTGCCTCTCTTTCTGCTGCTGCTTCTTCGTCTTCGTCTTCTTCTTTCTGGCCAAGTGTGCTTGTGTGCCTGCTGCAGCGCTGCCTTTATAATGCAAGAGGAGCGCGCGCGCGGGTATACCTATATTAACCAGACTCTGCTGCTGGAAGCGTATCGTGCTCAAAGCAAGCAGTGCTCTTGCGTGCAGCGCGAGCTACATCGTGTCTGTGCATCGGCTTATATCGTGCACGTTTACTTTTCGATACTTGTCGCACTGATGTTTCTGTTTTAGATCATTGACAGCTGTATGGTCGTGTTTTGTTGTCCAAGAGACAATTGCAGTCGTTAGGACAAAGTCCCGATGCTATTTTTTTCCTTTTTGCTTCCGTTTTCAATTATAAGCGCATACATTTAAATGGAAAGATATCGTAGATTCTACTTTAATGACGTGGAATGAGATTTTTACATTATAATAATATTTATACGTGTATTTTTTAATGACAATTTATGAGCCAAGTCTTACGTTCCCCTGTACTACGTGCACATTTAACTGGATCTCGAAGCTTTCTAATAAAGCCTTCAACCTTGTCAGATCGAATCAATTAAACAAATGAATTGGTCCAAATTTACCGATACTCAAACGCTCCATGCACGCGCGCAGATGCACGGAAAATTCAGCGCACCTGTCTAACGGCATTAAAATCATTGAATGCTGCGTGGCAGTATACACAAACCAGCATGATGTAGGCTAAATTAGCGATACAGGAATAGAACATCATTGAAATACGATCGCAGCACTTCGCGTCCCACCCCGTGCGGATCGTATAGGTTCAATCGTCGCTATGAGGATACATCTTTTTTTATTATATTCGCCAACTATTACGAGAAACTTTGCAATTTTGCGAGCTGCCATTATATACATACGCGTCTCGGCAGAGAGAGAAAAATAAACTATGTACTATTCAGGTCGCGATGAGCGATTGACGCTCCGCGCGCGACGCGTTATATATTGAACGCGTCGTCGTCGTAGTGATCTTTCTAGGCCGCTAACGTTTGTTTCGAATATTTATGGAATTGCGTAGAATAGAGTCGAGTCTAATGCAAGGATTAGCCCGGAGAGCTCCGAATAACGAGTCTCTCTCTCTCTCTCTCTCGCTGTCTTACCCTACTCGCACACACTCGATCGTGCAGTGTGTATAAAAAAATATAATGCACATAAACGTTGCATACTCATCCAATGATGCATGTTTCGGTATATATATTGATGTATTGCGGATCTTCGTGCCGCGATAAGAGCGCTCGCTTATTTTTAGCCGCTATATTATACCGGTCGTTTTATGATATATATACTCGAGAGCTTTGGATTTTTGTAAAACAAAATGTCGATGTATAAAATATGAAAATAATGCTCCGCGCGGTGGTATACACTAATTCCGATAAGCACGTTCCGCTTCTAGCTAAAGCGCACTCGGCTCGAAACGAAAAAATGCGCAAAATCTAAAATGCAATACAGCCATTTCGTTTCGAGAGTTTTCTGCTCTATATTAACGAGCAATCGATGAAAATAACAATCTTCGATAAACAAAAGACGTTTGCATTGTGCTATAGGCCATATTATTTATCGCGTGAAAAAAATGTCAACATTTATAATATCTGTAAAGAACTTGTTATATAGGTACGTACATATAAAGAAACATCGCGAATGTCATTGCATCGTACGGAACGAAGCTTTGAAATAGCTCGCCCCTCCCTCCATCGAGAAGCACGCGGGTGAATGCGCGAAACTCGCAAACTTTTTGCACTACAATGAAATTTGGCTCGCTGGTATATAACGTATATAATGATAATGGTAATAATAATACAAAGTTCAGGAAGAGACACCGCCAAGGATAGGTAGGTAGGTATGTGGCAAGTCGAAAACTGCATGCTATACATACGGAAAAGGCGTTGTCAAATTAATTAGTATATACCTACAAATGGCGTTTTATTATATGGAAAGCTGCAGAAGCCGTTGTGTGCGCAGGCCCCGAGTCAACGTAAAAAAGTTGCAACATCGCGGTACTACAGCACACACATCGTATACATTTTCACACCGTTCGCGTTCGCGCTCGATTGTATAATTCCGCGAGCTATATATAATAAAAAAAACGCGATACAAACCGCATTTACGCGGACGCGCGTGTGATATTATTCGCGTTTAATGTATGGAAATGCAGCAGCAGCAGAGAGCCGAAATTCCAGAAAATGTGGCACATACATAATTCTAAACCGCTACGCGATACCGTCGTTCATATTAGCTACTTATTAGGATACGCGCGCAGCAGGTCCCGCATTACGTGACAGCGGCACGAGTAGTAAACTTCATTACGAGTTATATTAATGAAAATCCCATGGTTTTCGTGGATGTATATGTGTGTGTGCACGATTTTACGCACGACTGCGGTGCATGCGTTACGGAGAAATAATTGAGCAGAAACGGAATTAAAACGTATATTCCAAGGCTAATGCGCGATGACAGCTCGATACGTCGTTGTTATTGTTGTTATGGCTCTCTATGAGGTACATTAGAGTACATTAAAGTTCCTTAAACCCAACCCGTTTATAGAATGAGCTTCACGAGGAAGCTCAATTACCATGAGTTTACGAGAGAACTCGAAAATATCTGCACGCATATCGAGAGATAGCAGTAGAATCCCCATTTAACTGTGCCTGTCTGCACTGCACTCGATATTCTATACTAAATTGAAACTTTTATATTATGCGTACACACACTCGGCTCGCTTTTACGTATATACATATAATATAAATAGTGCGAAACGTGCGTGTTTTCCGCGTGTATACGCCCGTGCGCGCGCGCGATATTTAAATATGTATAATCTGTCGCAGGCGCGACTACTCGTTTCGCATTGCTTATTATCATTATTACACGTATGTATGCACCGGGCTCGCGCGCGCGTGTACGCACGTGCTTGACCGAATGCAAAAATCGGCAGCTACTATAATACTATAATGCCAGTACAAAAGCTCTTTGTGCGCTTGCTTCGATCAGCGCGCGTCTTAATTGGATTGTAATGTATGCGTGTTTATTTAAGTATAAAAACCGGTAAGGAATTATAGTCGCGTATACTGCAGATCCGCGTGCGAAGCAGCATCGACGAGTTTAGCGATCATGCAAGCGCCGCATCATGGATACGCAATATTAGTCTCGAATGATTTTTCGAAATGTTCCACAGCGAAAGTTGACCGAATTTTCGCTTTTAATTTAACCTTTATAATGTACTCTAAATGCTCCATTGTATCCTTAATTACAGCTCGGTTAGACTATTTTTAGTACTCGAGTAATGGCAACGAGATTCTAAAGTAAAAAAAAAGAGAAGAAAAAAACAAATACACGCGTACGCGCATGTGTCACCACGTATCTGGCCCTGATCGATAATGATCGATGTTTTATACTCAGTGAATCGTTGGGATACATTAAACGTTATGCTGCAAGTACGCCCGCGTCGGTCTTTATTGATTTTTCGTAAGCCAACTCGTAGGTATATGGCATATGTATAAGCCGGAGCGCGCCGCGATGAAAGCCTTCGTCTATATATCGGCGACCCATGGAATAGCTGACATTACATTAATCGTAATTTCATAAATGCCGCCGCCGCGATTATTATCGAATAATTTTTAATGCTCACTGCGCGCCGCGGCTCGATGAAATCTAGCCGCGCGCGGCCGATTATCACAACCGCTATATTTGTACGTTTATACATCCACTCCAATTTACGGAGCCTTTTTATATCTCGTAAAACAAATTGTGCATATGCCTGTGTGTATGTATAATACACATATATGCGAGTATACCGTGCGCGGGGTGGACGGTAATTTAGCGCACATAATGGGTATGTGTACTCGCTGCCATACACAATGTGTATGTTGCGCGATATCAAAAGCGGCCAATCGATACTCGTCGATCGGCTTATATAGTTATTCAGTCGTGCTGCTGCTCGCAAGCCTTATTCCTGTTTATTTTATATATAGACGCGATGAAAACGAAGAAAAAGAGAAGAGCTCGGACGTCTCTTTGGATTCTCCTTCTGCCCCTTTCTTCGCGTATATCCGGCGCGAGGAGCTAACTCGCCGCAGCACCGACTTCCGCTGCCGCTGTTGCTGCTGTCGGCCAGCTACCATAAGCGAGGGCTCATTTTTCCTACCTGCGCGACGACGTCGATGCACGAGGCGCGCGGACTCTAATGATAGGCGCACGGTTGCGAGACGCAGGAGCGAGAACAGAACAACGAGCCAAATGTGCGCACGTTGCGATAGATATTTTATGAGAAATACACGTTATAATTTTTACATTGCCGCATTATATAGAAAGAGAGATGTATCAACGGAGTTGGAATATAGATGCACGATCGGCAAATGTGCGCAGCAGCAGCCGTTGAATGAAACGAAGAAAGAAAAAATAGAGAGGCACTTTGAGGCCTCGTTCGTATATCGAAAACGAATGCAACGTATATCGTACGCGAACAACGGCGCGCTCGATGTGCATAGAAGTGCGAGCTAGCTGCAGATCTCCGCGAAAAATACGATGAAAATTCATAAATAAATCTCCGGCGCGAGCGCGATAAAAAGCCTCGCGGGCGCGGAAGGCAAGAGAGCGAGAGAGAAAGAGAGATGCAACAAACACACACACACACATGCTATATACAGATACAATACAGCAACGCGTCTCGAATCAAATCTTAATGGCCTTTAACACCAACGCGCGCGCGATGCAGCACGCTGTACATTATACATACCCGAGCCACGAAGATTGTGTGCGCGCGCGAGGAAGTGCAGCACAGATCTATAGGTATATACTGCAGTAACGAAGGTTGGGCGCGTGCACACGTGCGGCCCACGTACGTGTATTCCGCGGATGAATCCTTTCATTGTTGTGTGTGCCTCGACTCGACTCGCTCGTTGTGGCAACTTTTGCGCGCGCGCGCGATGAGTGAAAAATTTATTGGGAAAACGGCTCTTTCGATGCAGACGCGCGCGCTGTCTCGTGGTACACTACAGCTCGTGTATTCAATGTTATTATTGTTTTCGTATAGTAGATGAGCGCGAGAGCTGCTGCTCTCGATAATCCGAGTTGCGAAAAGCGCGCTATACGCAATTGACTAAATGTAAAATTAATACCGCATCCGCAGCAGCCCCCCCCCCCCTCTAAAAGAGATTTCGAATAGATCGAATCGGCTATTGTACCTGCGTCGATAGAATCGTCGTTAAATTGCCGCGCGCTCAATACGATACAATCTCGGGTACTTGTGTATACGCGCGGGCAGTCGAAGCCAATAAAAAAAAGGGTAAAAAGTTATAATAAAAGGCACAGCGAGATATTGACTTATCCGACTATTATCGATCGCTCGATTTTCAACCATACAGAGTTGGCCTCTACATACAAGCCTGTGTACGTAATAGCTCTTGGCAATTATTATTTCATTCGGCTGCCGTATATACTCGCAGATAGAGCTCTAGCTCATTGTTTGGCAAATATTATGACACAAAAAGATAAAACAAAAATCTATCGAGCAGCGTTATTATCGCACACAGTATACAAAGCGGCGCGCAACTCCGAGCGCGAAAATTAATTCTCGTAGTAGCTGCGCTCGACGCACGCATTACGCGCGGTATAATATGTGTAAGAATCTTTGTTTATTATTTCGGCTTGCGCCTCGCTCTGTGAGACAATTCCTAGCGTGAGCTGCACTCACGCAGCGGGCGGGGAGGCATGCAGAGGCTAAAAAATCAAGATGCTACTTGGTATATTATAAGTCGTTCTCAGGCACGTACGCGCATTTCGTTGTTTAGATTGTATAATAATGCGTGCGTACGTGCGCACAGCCATATATGTGTGTGTATGTGTGCGTATAGCAAACGAACAACGAAACTTTGCTCATTCGAATGTACACACTGCAGAGCGTATAGAGAGTATGAACCGCGTGCCAAGTTTTAAAACCAGTTGCACACATCTATATATGAGCTCGTTAGTATATCGCTGCGATGCATCGATTAAATGATTCTACGCGCGCGCTCGTCTATACATAAACGATCTTTGCGCTGCTGCGGATGCGCTGATAAAATCAGCTGCTGCTTGTGTGTGTGTGTGTGTGTGTACATTGACTCAGGAGAATCTGGCATTTTCGATATTGCTTTAAATGCGCTACTAATGAATGAAAAATGATCGTTATAGGCAAGCGTTGTGCAGAACATACAGCGCAAAGTTCGGAGTCGTCGAATTGGATTAAAAAAAAAATCCTCGCGGTTATAATAATCTTAACGGGAAGTCTTGTCGCGCACGAACTTCGAAAGATTTTACAGAGCTAACCGCAACGCCCAGTCTGCATATTATTATAATACGTGTATGAAACAGTTACGGCTGAGTCATTAAAAAAATGTGACCAACGCCGCGCGTACAAGAACTATAAGGGTAATTTACCGGAGCGAAAAAAACCCCGCGCATGCGGATAAGATGTACAACGTTAAGAAAAAGAAGTTATTGAAACGGATGTTGTGTACCAACCTTCTCGTGGAGCCCATCCTGTGAGGCGAGCCGGTCTGCTGTTGCTGCTGATTTTGCTGCTGATTTTGCTGCTGTTGACTCTGGTGCTGCGGACTAACTTGAGCACTAGACACTGAACTACGACTGCCACTGCTTATGGTCGTCGTGCCAGCCGAGCTGGCACAAGTGCTCGTCGACTCGGCCAGACTCACTCTCGTTTGCGTACCATTATTATTACTACTACTACTAGCACTAGCACCAGTACTCGCTTGACACCTTCCGGAAGCTGCAACCGCCGCCGCCGCCGCGGCAACGGCATTACTTCTTCGACCTCTTCGGGGACTACTGGCCGCGATAACTGCGGAGGCGGCATTGATCGCCTGTGACGTTGCTGCCAGCGTCGTCGTCGACGAGGTATCGATCGTCGGGGTCGACAGTACGCTCTCCATGCTGCGATTCGGAGCGGGGGCGCTCGACGGTCTCAGCAGTCCACCGGTCGTGTCGTTGGTCTGCGCGGCCAGGATTTCCGGAGCTATCAGAGCTATGTCGGGCAGCGAATTCGGCCCGTTGCCGTCGATGGCGTTGGTGGCTGCGTTGCCGTTGTTGCTGCTGTTGTTGTTGGCTGCCGAGCCCGTTCCGGGTATTCGCAGCTGACGAAGACGCCGCATCGAGGCCCGCAACCATGGCAGTGTACCGCCGCTGCTGTAAAACGAAAGAGATAGTACAGCGTTGCGGACTCGTTGACGTTGCAGAAGATAATAATGAATAAAATCGGCGTAAAACATTCTCTCTCTCTCTTTCTGTATGTGTGTGTTTATAACGCGAACGTATAATGCGACGAGAGGCGAACTGCAAAAGCTATATTATGAGCTAATAGAGCAATGACGAACAAAAAAGTACTGGCGTTTGCGTAAAACAAATTATGCAGGTAAAAAATACTCATACGTGTGTGAGTGTGTGTTCTTACGTATTGCATACGAAAACTAGGTCGAATGGACCTGCATTCGACTTAATTGTTTTCTGTGCGCGGTGTACATGCACTCGCGTACACGGAATTGCTGTTGATAGTAATTTTACTAAATAACGAGCTATTGTATAGATAATTCGAACGGTATTTATGGTCATTTATTGTCTTTTCTTCGTCGTGCAGTGACGGAAGATAACGGAATACCGATGCTAGCCGAGCAATGACAGTTTTTTAAATAAAATATATATAAATTTTAATAAATTTATTTTTTGGTAGAACAAAGCGACATTGTTCCAACTTATCGGAAATATTTGGAATCTTTCCCTACGAGTCGATGTCTTGGAACAATTAAAGCGACTTTTTCATTTCTTTATCAATAATTTATATTTTGTATGCAATTCGATAACTACGGTTTGCAGATCATGAAATACTTGTATTTAGAATATTACTAAACACAAGTGCAGAACACATGCTTTTCTAATCCGCGGAATTATGCCATTTATATTTTGATACACAGGAATATCTCAATAACAAACGAAAATCACTCCTCGCTTTGAATTGAAAAAAAAACAAAACAAACTGATTGAATAAAAATTTCAATTCTAAAAAAAGATCAGAGCCGCGTCAGTCGTCGACAGTAAAGTGCACATCGTTCGTTGCATCGAGCGTGGCGAGGTTAACAAACTCCCGGCATATTGAGCATGCACTTTACACTCGCGCGAGCAGCAGCAACAACACCAGTAGCAGCAGGCAGCAGCACAATTTCGTAGAAAAATCGGCGTTTATTCGTCGCGAGTGCAATAAGATAATCGCCGCGGAGAGCTGATTCCGAGAGCCACTGCGGGCATCGCGCACGTCTATACGGCACAGTTGCATCCTTAGAATTTTGCCGATTTTACCCCGGAGGTCAACGCACGCTTGCTCCGAGTGCAATTGTTGGTTGCTGCTTTTTTCTGCTCTCCAAATTTGCTCGACGCACGAGTGGAATTTAACGAAAAGCACTAGTAACCCCGGAATTTCGTGCGCTCGTTTTTTCATATTTTTTTCTTATTCCACAATCTTCGTTCGCGTTTGCCGTGCATACACACTCACACACGCAGACATTGTGTATATGTGTGCACTATATTATTATTATATTATATATATTCGCGCGCACGCGTTGCTCGTTATCGATTTTGCGCGGCCGCGATCGTTGTTGCGTGTGCGTCAATACCGTTATTTATCCATCGGGCACACAAAACCAACACTCGCGTATCGCTGCACCAGTAGCAATGTGCGCGCGGGAGCAGCGGCGTTTGCGAGAGATTGAACATTTTATAATAGCAGAGCACCCGCGCGCGATATTACAAATGCAGTGTACCGTTCTCACGGGGGCCTCGCGCGCGATCGCTGCTATACAGCAGTAGTGTGCACTGCAGCGCGCCGGTTCGTTCACCTCTCGCCGCCGCTCTAACTCTTTAAATATATCATTCACGTATATATATAGTATAAACACACACAGAGACAGAGACACGAGCTCGCAGCACAAATTGTAGAACGAATGCACAAGTGCACACAATTTTCGTTGTGTGGTAGTAGTAGCAGAGCAGAGGCACGGACCTTTCATTGCGACTGTGCAGCCTAATGGCCTCGGGATCCTGGCTCGAGGTAAAATCTAGCACAGCACTACTGTTGTTGTCGTCGTGGGCATTATTGTTGCTGCTGCTGCGACGACGCTGATGACGATTGTGATGATGATTGTTGTTGTGAACGAGGGTACCGGCACTGGCAACGAGACGGCTGCGATTCGTCGTCGCCGTCGTCACACGGCTCGGATCCGCCGACTTGGCCTGCACCGACGACGCGGCGATGGACATCGCGACACTGCCGCCACTATTACTGCTGCTATTGCTGCTGTCGGAGGAGCGACCGGTCGGCGGCGGCGGTGGCGGCGTTATTCCACCGCTACTACTACTGCTGCAGCTGCTTTCGCGCATGCGCTTCGAGGTGGGGGTTCGCAGCGAGGCGCGATGCAGCCCGTACGACGACGAGTCCTCCTCCTGCCGCGTCGTCACTCCTGATCCTTCGAGCGCTTCCTCCTTTGCGCCTTTTACTTGCACCAGTTTTTCTTCCTCCGCGTCGACTCGTTGCCGGTGGTGCTGCCGCTCCTCGTCGTCTTGGCTCCGTTGGTGGATACCGATATTACCGATATTACCGATGTCGTTGCCGGCGTTGCACTCGCAGTCGACCTCCTCGACCCAGGACCAGTCGACTTCCGAGCACGAGGAGTACGACGAGTCCGAGCTGCCCGTGCAAGCAGCGCTCGACGACGATCCGCTCGGATTAGATCTGCAAAAATACAACGGACAGTTTCGCTTGTTATAATTCCATTCATTGTCCAGTAACGAAAATATAATAACGCGTGTCATAATTTTTTTATATAGGAAAGGCGAAGAAAAAATGTAAACAATCGAATTTCATTTACGCAATCGACGGATTGTGCTGATTAAGGATTCGTGTGCACCGCGCAGGAAGTGCTTTTTACGCGTTTCTCGCGTAACCTTCCATTCCCCCCCGCATGGATAATGGCAAAAAATGATAATTCGAAACGTGTATTACGCTCGCATACGGTTTTTATTTCATTTACAAAATATCCAGATCTTGCGCCTCGATATCGGTATTGTAATAATGCCACAACAATAGTCGCGAGCGCGGCATCATTTTTCGCTCGTCGCGTGCTAAAAATGCCCCGAAGAATAGAATCGTCCGGATAATGTTAACGTCATTGTGTCGTAATCGACGACGACGAGGACTATTTGTTTCATAAATTATGAAATTCACCTCGACGCACGCGAAGACAATACGGCCGTCGGATAAAATTGTTATTTTTGCATTATTACAAATAACGCAGATATAGCTCGCTCGCATGTAACGCAAAGGTCGTCGACACCGATTCGACTTGTGTATATCTTTTTTCCTACTACCTTCTTGTAGAACTATGTAAAAAAAAGTAGGAAAAATTATAATAATCACTCAAAGGGTGTAGGACGTGAAAATCATGCTAGCAAGACCTAACCGTACATACGGCAGATAGGATTAGCAACGCGCGCGTACATTTTTACCGGTGCAATGTAAAAATTTAGATAGTCATCGCACTCGCGCGTGCAACGGAGCTCTTCGGTGTGCAGTCCGCGATGCGTTTCGTAAAAAAAAAAAAAAGGAACTCAGGCGGGCGTAATCCGTGGCGAGTGTGTGTGTGTGTGTGTGTACTTTACCGAATAGTAACTTTTTCTCCTCGTTTTCCCGCATTATACGCTGCGTATACGGTCGAGAGTTACGCGCGCTTGGATGTATGTATATCTGTTTTCAGTGAGAGTTTTCCGACTAGCAAAAGTCTGCGCTATTTGGAGGCGCTTATAGTCAACTCCAAGACACACGCGTAGCATGTAATACTCATCCGGATGTATCATAATTTATAATATATAAATATTGCGGTATAGAGTACATACATGCGTATTACTCGGAAAAGGTGCACTGCATAATTACTCGCGCTTCGGCGTAGGAAGTGAAAAATGTACATACGCGAGTTTGTGTGTTTGTATAGCGGATATACAAGCTCGTTTCTCTTTGTTTCACACCGTCGGTGGTGCCATCGGTGAAAGTGCGACGCATCGTTATTTATTTACTTTTTTTATTATTGCACTCGATATAATTAAATGACAATTCATGCTGGAAAATTAAGTAATTCTATTTTTCCGGAAAATTACTTGTAGTAATACATATCCGTTATCGGCCATTTTTTTTTAATATGTGCGTGGGTGTTTCGTTAATAAATATTGTCTCGAGAGATACGCATGCATCGCGATAAATATAAATACAACGCGGCACCCACGCGAGACGCGCGATAATTTTAATTTCATTACCATCGCGCGTTGCAATTTTAGTCCGTTTGCAAAATTGAGAGAATTTTCGGGGGGTCAAAGCTATCGAGACGATCCGCTCGCTGCATATTTTTAGTCTCGCACACGCACGCACACGTTTTTGATTCCGGTATTTTGGATAAAAACAAATAAATCATATCAACGATCGCGCGATATTCTTGCGAGTATATCTGAGTGTGCATTATACGAATGAAATGTGTTATGATTTATGAATCTTTGTCAGTTTCATCTGGTCCCGCCAAGAAAAGCGTAACGCCGCACACAGAGAGCGTGAAAATTTCGCGTTAACCTCGAACCGATTTATATATACGAATCCGAAATCGTATCCGTACGTCTGTTTATTTACGTTGAATCGCATCTAAACTGCTATATCACGAACATTTTTTTCTTCTTTTTCATAACTTTCGATTCAGCCGTGCGTGTGCATCCTTGCGCTCTTTTATTACAAAAATAATGATACACATTTCCGAATACGGATGCGCGCGCGAGTATGCGAATATCTCGAGCAAGACGATCGCTGAAAAGGAAAGACACATTTTTATCGGTATAGAGATATGAACACGCATATAGAGAAGCTAAGTGATATTTTTTTTCTTCTTCTCTCCTAGCTATTTGTACGCAGCTTGAGTGGACTCGAAGGTCTATACCATGAGCTTGCAACGCGCTCCGACCGCCTGCGCGCAGGCCTCTCGACACGCTCCTATGAACGCACGGCGACCCCCGCGTCCGATGCTCGTGTAGCAACAACTAGTTTCCGGTCAATTTCCGCGGATGCGGACGCGCGCGCGCGCGCGCACACACACACGTATTTGTAATGTGCACACGCCTTAGAGACTCCCGCATTACTTTTTTTTTCATACATCATACACGGCATGTATGTTTAACCTGCGTAACACTTTGAGTGCCCTTTTTTTCCTTCACAGGGTTGCACACTAGTTTTGCTCTCGAGTTCAGTCGATTAGCCGACGCATTGCGCTATAACCAAAGTTTTAACGACCTTTTGTAGACGTAGATATGCCGAGGAGAGGGAGAGTCCAGGTGAATCGTCTTAATTTATTCAAGAGGAAGGCGATTCGCGTGCCACGCTCGTGTCGTTTCGTGCGGGACAGGAATACGGGAGTTTCCGCGAGTCGATAAAATATTTATCGCGTGTATCCATCTATATTTGCCCTTCTCGACGATGGTAAGCGGTCTCGCGCGCGTCAAGATAATCGAACGAAGTCATCGCGCTCGCCGCACATATTCGGAAGTATAACGAATTTTCCTATCGACCGAGCACACGAAGTATAGTGCGCCGGCGAGCGAAGTGCCATGAATAGATTTGTAATTGTTGTACTACTTTTTAACGCAGACGCACGCGCGAAAATCACGCTTTTTATTTCTTCGAGAGCCAATTATTATAATTTTTTTTTTTAACAAAGTACTCGCTCGTAAAAATTACAAGTTTGCGCAATGAAAATAATGAAATGACTGTTTCGAACCTACGCATGAGCTGTGTTCGCTCGAAGGCGCTACGATCACAATTTCAACACACGAAAGCGAGAGTGCCATATGTTGTTGTTAACGTTATAATTAAAAGCAGAGCACGCAGCCAATGTCACACGCTCTATCAATGAAGTGCGCCGAATTTTCCACATCTCCTAATTAATATCGCGAAGAAAGCGTCAATAAATCTCCTCGATTATTATTTTTTTCCCCCCTACATGGAATGCGATTGTCGACGTTCATACGCGTGTGAATTATGTGACATCGAGCCGATATATAGTAGCCTTGTACCGCCGCGAATTGAATGTGTGATATACGCAGTGATTGCATCCGCGTCTCCAAGATAATGTAAATGTCGCATAAAGTCGTCAAACGCGAGCCGAGGCGCGAGGGAACTCGATGACCTATTTTTCGCGCAGCTTTTATCCGCGTTACGCGCTTTTGTTATTGTTGTTGTTTTTCGCGCGTATATTATCGACGCTGTAAATGTCAAAGTGTATGAGCAGAAAAATGCGCGACAGGATATATGCGAGACGCATGCTTTATCACCGTGTTAATTTTCATGAATTTCTTTCAAAAGAATCAACGATAAAATGTCGAAACGTCGTCGTGGTTTTTTTTTATGACATTGCAATCGATTATCGCCTCCTTTCATCCGCATAAACTCACCCACTTAATCCAGATAATTTTCCTACGCTCCTGCGCTTCAGATGTTTTCTCGACGATTTGGTGACGCCGTTCTTCTTTTTTCGCTTGCTCACGAGATCTCGGCTCGCTCCATGAGACGAGCCACTACCTCCACCACCGCTGCCGTTCCAGCTATTTCTGTACATCATGCCTTTGAATTTTTTGCGACGTCTCTCGTCCGCTATATCACCGCCTATGGCCGAGTAAGTGAGCGATCTCAGCCGCTTGACGGACTGCCCGCCCATGGCTAACAATCTGTCCGACAGATCGAACGCGCTGGAGTTTCGCCGCATCGTAGGCTGCTGCTGCTGCTGCTCTTGTTGCTGCTGTTGCTTGCGGCTCGTCGGCGATATCTCGAAGGCTTCGTTATCCAAGCCTGGACTCCAGTACTTTTCGCGATCCTCTATGATGTAGCAGGTCGGCTCGAGAGGATAAGAGAACGCGGAGGCGCTGGCCTGCTGTGGTGGTGAGCTGCTGCTGCTGCGGGCTGCTGCTGCTATCTCAGCGCTGTCGTCGTGCTCGGATAGAAACTCGAAGGCGTCGTTGATCTCGCGCGCCTCGAACGATTCCTCGATCGAGCCGGCCCTCGATTTGATCGGTGACTTTGACGATGATGATTTTTCCGCTGCGCTGGAGTAGTCGACGCGATCCAACGACGGGGAGCCGATCCCGATGACCGGCGCCAGATTCCTCGTGATGTCGCGCACTCGCTTGATCGTGTCGTTCGACACGACGTCGATGCGTTTGCGCTGCGGCACGACCTGATCGTGACCCAGGGTAACGAGGACATCCTGATGATGATCGTTGCCGATGCTCTCGGCGATTTTCCGACGCGCCTCCTCGTTCTGACGTCGCGTGAGGGACAGCTTCTGCTCGAGCTTGGGTGGGCAGACGTCGAGCAGATGTTCCTGCTCCTCGGGGGTGGCGTCCGGCACGCTGGCTCGATTCAAGCCGCATACGCCGCTCTCGAGGTCGATCAGGTCCACGTCGTCCACCGGACCCGAGGCCATCTTCCGATTTTTCTCCTGATTCCTTCCACTTTCTATAATACAGAAGAACATCGATTAGACGACAGCATTATTAACATTTTTAAATTATTTTTCATTTTTGCAGTGGCTGCAAAATCAATTTTGAGTATACGTCAAGCCTAATATCGTAGGTCATGACTCTAGCTCGCGTGCAATATCGCTGAGAAAAACGATCGAGTACACAGAGGTCGTATTCCTCGAAGAAAATCATGTCTCCCTCTCTCTCTCTCTCTCGGCGTTTCGATCATACACAATATAATTTCGTGCAAAAAGTAGCCCTCGCAGTCTTATTATGCGCCAAACCGCGGCCCGGATAATATACCTATGCCATACACTCCGGTCTGAATTCGATTTATTATTGGGTCGATCGCGGAGCTATAGTAGAGTTCGCAGCCGAGCCGGCATGGCAGAATTATATACACACCGAGTGAAAGTTCAATCGAGTTTATTGCGCGATGACTGCCCAGAGATACACTTTGCGCTATCCGAAGTGTCTTTGTTATTCGACTTATTCTCTCTCTCTCTCTCACTGTCCTCCTTTATTTTCGCTATCTTAATTGCGAGAGGACATTATTCGTAACGCGGCCTGCAGCTTGAATCGCGGGGAAAATATTATGGATTTGAAAGAGAAAGAAAAAGGAGAAGAAAATATATAATAATATAAAATAATGTTTCGGGTACACGCGTAACCAATTTTTTTTTTATGTGTATACACAGGCAGCACAACATCGCGTGGTGCAAAGCATTCGAAAATTTCGTAACCGACGAGGGGAACAACGCTAAATCTATTGATTAGCGCAACACAGACTTCGATTTACGGTATTACAATATACCTATATACATACACAGCAGCGCGTGATTTATGCCGTAGTGTTGCTGCTGCAAGTTAATGACGGGCTATCGGCTGGCTGCGCGCTCATTCGAGTCTCGTTGAGTTTTTACACAATTACCGACTTTCGCTACATTAATTTAATGGCTTTTTGTTCTTATGCTTTGGGATATATGTGTATGCGCGGAAAATAGCTTTTTAGGCTGAAAAACACACTCGATCGGACTTCAAAATAAATAAAATCCAATGAATCTCGTTTTCAAGGAAAAAGGGTCGAGTTGCAACTACGATTATATTATAAGGACAATTGCTTACGTTCGGTCCGACGACGTAACTTTCTCGCTAATTCATGAAAAATCGACATCGCAGTTGTTATGAACAAAATCATAATTCTCACGAAACAGGACACACACGCGCACAGACACGGCACCGATCCTTGAACTAAATCATTGTTCTAGTCGCGAGTCAAGTATTTGACTTGTACCCATTTTTTTAAAACTTCAAAAAAAAAGAGAAAAAACTCGGCACGCGACACGTGCTTGTGTAGACGCGTACGCATATGCAGTCGTGCTGACAACGCATACAGTAACGCTCAGTTGTCGTTATTGTTTTTTTTTTTGCTCTCATATGCGGCCCACACGGAGCTAGCGAGACTTGGCACTATACTGCGAACTTGTCAAGTGTTAGTTTAAAATCGATTAGCGTGACAGCGACAGAAGCCAATCTGTCTGCGCGTGTATGTACACTCGGGCTTCTTTGTTTACTGGGTAAATAAAGTGCGCGCGAGATGATGCTGAGCGAGAGCATTATGACTTTTCTCAAGGAAGCGTCTATGCTGCGCTCGATGGAAGCCTTAATATACGGTATAAATTGTTAAGCATTTTAATGACCGCAGGTTATTTTTTGCCTCAAACATCGTAATAAGGAGTCTTTTTTTTCTTAACGTTTCACTCGATTGGTTAAGGATCACGCGTTTAAATTGAAGCTAATGAAAAGCACTTCAGTTAATTTTCTTCGATTTAATTGCCAATAATAAATAAAAATTGTTTACATAAACGTGTATAGGAAGCAATAACATTTATTTTTCGAGTGTGAATCGTAGCTCGTGAAAAGGTCGCGCAAGGATAGCTATAAATTTTCTCAGGATTCTTCGGCGAAAATCTCAAAGATTTTTAAATAAAATAGAAACCCCCTTTTAAAATGGGTCCTAAGGCCCATTCAATAAAACTAAGCATCGGGAGCTTTATTATTAGGTTCCTGGAGACCCCAAAAAAATTTTGGTGAAGATTCGTGACCCAAAGGTGAGAAGGTCTCCTTGTCAGTAAAACTTTCCGAGCAAATGATTCACGATGCACGTCGAGTCGATTTATTTACAAAATAAGCAATTGTCAATCGCAAAAAAACAAAACGATAAAGCTGAATATCATGTATGACAGAAAATAATGCAAAGTTACTCGATACTTCGAAAGAAATTTACGGGGAGAGTTAAGGACTTTGTATTACTAAAAGAAAAATTGAGTCAAATTGACACGCAGGACACAAATGGCATCGGAGGACTCTCAACGCTTTGAGAACCTTATACACGGCAAAATAGGAGCGTCGCATTACCAAAGCGATGCGAGACAACAAAAAAGGCGAAAGAAAGAGAGAAAACTCGCATCTCCTTTTAATTAAAAAGCGAGAAAAAACAACATCACGAGGATCTTTACTTATACAAACGAGAAGGCAGCGAAGTTCTTGTACATCCCAGCCGCAGCAGAGCGCATGCACAAAATAAAGAAACAGAAAATGGAAATACTCGGGCGAGAGGTTGGTATTGTACTTAAACACATATCCGCCGAGCTCAGCGATTCAAAAGGAAGAATACGGGTGTATCCGCGCGCGACCTTGGCTTTGTTTTGTTCGATCGCTGAATTTATTTTCCATCCATCCACAAGAAGTATTAATTGGTTAGCATAGAAAAGTAAAAGATCGAGTTAAATGGGAGGTACTACATTGAACTATTGTGTCAAAGTATGGTAGTCTTTGTGAGTATAATTGCAAGAGAGGGGAAAAATGGTACAAGCCGAGTGGATAGTAGGGGTAATTTTAAAATTTCTAATGGATGCTACTTGTATTTTTTCATTTTGATCACTCGCAGCACTGCTTTATTATTTTTGGAAATACCCTGGCCAGGATATTGCTTCTTCGGATTCACAAAGCGTGAAATACCCATCCGACGTCGGTATTCCATTGATATCCTTTTTATAAAGGAAGACAAATTATCGATACATTGATTTGCTTTTAGTGTGGAGTAGTTAGAGTCGTTCCGGTTCATACAATTTTTCACGTCTTTCATAACGAGCTCAAGTTTATTCTACATAAAGGAAGTGTAATATGTAAAATACAAAGGAATAGCGTTGCTCAAAAGTATACCATAATACTTTTTTATAATTAGAGAAAGACGGAGGAGGAGGAGGAGGAGAAGAAGCAGGTCATATTTTTCTACTTTCTAAACGACGATGATCCTACCGAGTTACGCATGGTACGCGCTTACAGAACGTAAATGCTCTTCTGATACGATGTTTTTAAACGATGCAATCCGCAATCCTCGCGCTGCAATTATCAACTATATAAATACAATAAATAACGTTGTACCGCTAATCTCTCAAATAATCGTGACGATGAAATATTTTCGTCAAAAAAAGCGACGCGTCGAATACATTCCCTCATTGAAACGGAAAGCAAATACGCTCTTCGGCTTGAAAATATGCGCGCGTGCGCCCGCCGCGAGAAAATGATATAAGATCTGCGGAGCGACCTTCGCTTCGGAAAACCGGCTGAGTCGGCTTCGTTCATTTTTTTTTAAACAAATACAAAATAAAAACTCGAGTTTATTGAACCGCCGTTTTATGCATACATACCCGCGCGTCGTTTGTGCAATTATTCCAGGCGCGCGCGCGTGCGTAAGACGTCGATGGCTCGCGGCAATTATATTAAATTTAAAAATTTCCTCGACGCGCATTATATACTTGTATTATCGGAGGAGGGATATCGCGCCGCGCGCGTGTAAATAAATGAATAAATACCCTCTTTGAAGCATAAAATGTTCAACAAAGAAACTATTGGCTATTCATCGTGCGCGCGCGAACAGAAGTCGCTGCTGTAGTATAATATGAAATCTGAACTTGAACGCGAGTAGCGCGCAGTTATGGTGTGTGCGTAGCGTTATAGACAGACGAATGCCATTAGTCATTATTATACGATCGTAACGCGCGCGTAACTTTGCGTGTTTGGACTTTTAAAAACGATAAATAATGCCGGTCTTTGTGCTGCGGTCAGATATATTAATTTACTAAAATAAATGTGAATCGAGTCCCGCGACGTTGGGGGGGGGGGGATACACCCGATGTGTAATGATAATGGCTAATGATGCGTACACCTTTGAAATCATGCACGCGTCCTTACTTTCGCAAAGAGAAATAGATAGACAGATGGTAATAGAAAGAGACACTCTCGATTGAAACTGGATACTCGCGCGCTCTCGGTATATCATTTTGTACCTTGAAACATAACATTTTTTTTATTTCATTTCTAATAGCCAATCGTGTTATTTTCTATAATCGCTCGCTATTAGCATATTAATTGCGTAAATTTGTTATAACGCCTCTGTCACTGCATATGAAAGGGGTCTCGTTTCTAACCACCGCAACGCGGTCTAACGCGTGAAACGAAAAGATCAGGAAGGGTCAATTTACGCGCCTCCTTTTTACAGAATGTAATCTCAATACTTGCGCGTGTTACATTTTACAATGCACACGCGTATTATATTATACGAGCTGTTACGCGAAAACTACTTGTCTTGTCGACGAGTAACGCAGCTGCGTGTGCGCGAGTTCGACGACCCCCCGCGTGTACGGACACTGTAACGTTTGTTGCACTGTAAAACTTTGTTGCTCAGTGCCTACCAGGTACAAAGAATATCCGAAAAATAATTTTCAGACTTATTGAACGATTTTTCGAGTATTTTTTAGTAATACAGCTCATTTCATGCAGTACGAACATCAATAAACGAATTAGGATCTACGCACCACGTAGTAATTTTTCTTAAAGAATATCTCTAATAATCTTTACTCGCTATTCGGACTAGCGACGCATTATTTCATATCAATCTGCACTGCAGCCTGAACTCTATCGTGTCTCTCGTTTCACGGCGCAGAGTCTCTCACACGTTGTATTTATATACAGTGCTCGATGTCGCTCGACTAAGACACGAATACCACACGCTGCACGTGCTGCTGCAACGAATGTACTGCAACAGACACAAACCTATCTCGTGCGCAAAATCATCGCAACGTCTTGCGTTATACGCGCGCATATACCGTTATGGAGAGCAAAGAGAATTAAAAAAAGGAAAAAAGCGTGTGATTTTCTCGGGCACACATGCTCGCCAACAATACAACTCCGTGTGCCGCCGCGCATGGGTATACTATGTAAACAGGACGATCGTTAAGAAATGTGCTCTACGCCGGCGCCGTGCGATTCGTCCTCGTCATCGTTCGAGCCCGTGTACGTGCTCGCATCGTGTATCATACGTATTGATACGTCAGCGACTTTTAGAAAATTAAATAAGAACGCGCGGGGGTATAAAAAATGAGCGTATCGCATTTCTATCGGCTGTCTGTCTATTGGCTCGAGTTTGACGATGATTGTGATTTACTAAAATATCACTTTTACTGAATGGATGTCTATGAGTATAACGCTGACAAATATGTTTCATTTTACCAAGGTCGAATAATGCTCGAGTTTTTTGCAAAATCAATGTTAGACAGTCCTGTAATAATCCATAGAAAAAATTTTATTATACTGCTAGTCAATTCTAGCCACGCATATTGCCTAATTACTCATGTTCGAAACCTCGTTCTGACAAAGAAGCAATTAATTCACCCGGCGAAAATCACTCGGCATTACTGACAAGCGTCATTTAATTTCTCGTTTACATAAAAGAGAGAAAAATTATCCACGCGAGCATAATAATATCGCGTGGAAAATATTCGCGTTCGATATTTAAAACGGAGCCAGGCGCATTATATACGCGTACACGCAAATATATACGCGAAAGTTTAAATATCGGCGCGCGCGCGAAGCAACAATATTTGGATTATGTCACACACTTTATCCGACGCCTGCAGTCGTGTGCATGCGCGCGAATTATAAAGAGTCGCGGGGCCGCACACGAGCCTCAAAATACATACTACTTAATCCGTATTAGTTTTATAAATTGCGCAAAGCTGACGCGCGCGAATTCAAGTTATATACGCGCGTCTTAGATTCGCGTTGATATATCTATGCACGATTGCGGCATCTCGCAAAAAGATATTATGTGTGATGTGCGATGTCGCATATATTAAAAAGGCGTAGAGCGATATAAGTCGGGGATAAAAATAACTTGACAACTTCTAGTGTAAGCCACCAGCTGTAAAGTCTTTCTTATTAACCCGCTCGTGACCTCATCGTCATTAAAGTTGAGTTACGACAGAATTAAGTTAGTATTTAATGGATTAAAGGGCAGATCTTTACTAAATAGAGAAAAAAATGTTTATTAGAAGAAATAAATATTTCAAGGTACATCCCTATTTCTCGATGAGTAAGAGGAAACAAAGAGTACGCAATAAAGAAATCTATGAATGTTTCCGGCTATAGCCGGAAATAATGTATACATTATTTTAGTTGTGAGTCAAAAAAGTACACACGAACTTTTTCTTGAAAGACAAGTGACTTTTGGCAGTTATATAGTTGTACAATGCAAAGTTTATAGTAATACTCGTTTGCCAAGCAGAGTTTAGACCGCTAATCTTGAACTTTAATTATAATCCAAGGAAAACGACTCTGAAACGAAATTACGCACGCTTCGATTTTCGAAAATTAGGAACGTTCTAGCTTCTGTCAAAGTAAATGTAGGCACATCAATAACGTCCATACATCTTTTGTGTTCTCTCAACATTATGCTCTCGGCCGATTTTTCGGATTCTCCGCGTGCGAGTACAGATATATATTATACGCTCGCGCACAATAGAGAGTTTATACGCGGCGCCCGATACATTGCTTAGGAACTTTCTCCGCGTTGCACGCGGAGTCCCGCATGATTCATGCCCCAAGAAATTTTACAGATACGCAAGAGCAACACCTATATATGCTGTGTAATACGTGTATCTCGATACACGAAATTGCCTTACACGAGCGAGCGAACTTTTTACGACGTGAAAATCTCTGGCTCTCGTGTACGCGCGAGATAACTGAAAATTTTCGGCACAGCTAGGCTCGTGCATACTGCGCAGAAAAAGTTGCGGAATTTCAATGAAAGTGTGCAAAATCAAAGACGTAAGAGGTTTGAAATATCCAAAGATTTGTATTGCTAATGAAAAATGCAGTGAACTATCATAGTAATGAAATACGATCATTATTTAATTGGTCTTTGTGTACTTTTAAACTACTTTTGAAAAAAGTATTTTCATTTGAATAAATTTGCACCCGTTACATTTCGATTCATTGGTGTAATCTTCGTCTCGACTTGCGCTCTTCGTGGCCTGAGCTATACTAAGAATACATGACAAAAACAGCGAATGTGCACGCGGTGCACATTCCAGGGTATCAATTGTGTTTCGGCGTATCGAAACGACTATAGTAAAAATTATCAGATCAGAGTTGTTGAATCTAATTAAGTGTCGCCCATGGCACGTATTGCAGTTACAACGATATTTGTTACTTTTCAAAACTTATACGGGATTGTGGGAATATTCTTACTTTTTGCGCTTTTGTTTTGTTTTTTTCGTGCGCTAATCGATATTTTTGTAAATAGTACACGTACGAGTAGAGTGCAAGTAAATTGCACTTATTCTTGCACGCGAGCCAGCAAAAAAAACAACGAGAATGTAATAAAACAAAAGTTGTTCCCAAAGCAGCGTAAACATCGTGTATGATACTGCAACGGTCTCGACCGAAAAATTATCGCTACTTGTTCGGTTTAAACAACCATTTTTTCTTTCGAGAAAAAAATCCAAGACATCAAGTATATAGGAAGTGCAACGCAATATGAAAGCAGTGCAGCGTCGTAAAATTGGGCGCGCGATACGGATATCTCTCCGATACGAGCTTTTAGGTAAATACACGACATTACATGCGCGGACGTGCGTGCTATGTTTACATTTGCAGAGTCGAGCGTTTTAAACGTCTCTTCTCAGAGAGATGGCCTATTTTCTAAGCCGAGCTTTCCGAGTTCGCTCATTCGACAATTCTGCGAGCTTCGCTTTTATAGTTACCTTATAAAATACAGCAATCACGCCAAATTAAAAACTTGAATTGAAAAAGTTTTTTTTCGCATTGGCTTTCGTGCATGTATATCAAAAGAACGAACAAGTCGTTGAACGAAAAATTAATCGCGCGTGTGGGTCGCGTATCAAAAAAAAATCACACGTTTGCCTTTGACTCATTAGAGAAAGTGTGCGGGAGTCGAGTGCCTCTCCTTGTATAATACGGATTCGAATATTGCGTGCATGAATCACACGAGGCACACATGCCCTGTGCGCTATATTATGTTATAGTATAGCACTACTAACGGGGAGCAGCGTTGCCGCGACAACAACACAACACAGCACATATACGCGACCGCGACGAGACTCGTATAATATATATTGTTGTGTATTAAAAGTCACATATATACTACGTTTAATACGTCGCGCGCGCGGAGTCTTCGACTCTTGGGTCTTTCGTAATAAATCGCGCGAGAAGCAGAAAAAAGGAGAGAAGAAAATCCACGTGTGCGGCATTTAGTTTCGCTCGTATTATATAGAGGCATTTGTGATAGAGGAAAAGAAAGAAAGAGAGAGAGAGACTGAAAATGTGGGTTAAAGTTAAGAGTTATTATATACACGGAGCTGTATCGAGCTTATCGACGCACTATTTATAATTTACGACAGAGAACTGCGAGAGAGCTGAAAGAGAGCAGCAACAACTGTTCCGCGCCAGCTCGACGCTCGCGTGCAAATCAATGCGTTATAGATATTAATTAAAAAAAAAAAAAAATACGATACGAAAATCGCCAAGAAAGAGAGCGCGAAAACATGGAATACTTGTCGTACATCTATTACGTGCGGAGCTGCACCGATTACGTCGAGCTGGCGCGATGGTTTTTATTATATTCACTTGCGCACATTTCGTGATCGCGCTCGCTATCATTGGAAGGTCATCGCGCGCGAGCTTTCCTCGTATCGATACGCACGCCCGCGCAACGCACACGCATATTCGCGGTAGTTGCAGTATGTATGTATATAGTTTAACACGGAGTTACGATTAGCAAACGCATTCCAAGTCTCGGATCTTCGTTAACGAAGACGATGCGGTGCGTATGTAACAACGATTTTTCGACGGAACCTCGCGCACGATCGTTCCCATACAGTTCGGATGTATGAAAAATTCCAACGCGTCGCAATTCGATCGCGCGAGCTCGTGTATCGACGACAAAAAAAATTGCGCTTGGTGTTGTGCTTTAAAAGGTATACCAGACCTGCCCTGCGTACACGCGTACACACGCACAGGGCTGCGTGCGACCTTTAAGTTTACCTATGCTACACCACCTGTCGTCGGTCGCGAAGCAAGTATATATATAGACGCCGTCGAGTGCCGACGAGCGGCTTTACTTGCTCGAGCCAAATGTGTAAATACTTGCAGTATATTGTGACGGCTGTCGCCGTCGAGCGCACCCCGTGTAGTACACAGCTGTGCATCCACACGTGATGCACTTGTGTGCGTGTGCGTGTGTACGTGACAAACCCGCAGACCAGCTAACAGTGCACAACATCTCGGCCCTTCGGCACGCACCGCCACGCAACACACGAACCGCATGCATATAATCCTCGCGCGAGCTCCCCCTTTGCCTTTAGCTCTCCCTCTCTCGCTCTCCTTGCAGCTCGATCCTTATAGACGTACACGCGTGCACACACACACGTATGCGGACGGGACTTTTAAACTCGCTGCGCCGTCGAGCTGAAAGCGAGTTTTTGTCGGCTCGAGTCTATAAGAGCAGAGAGAGAGAGAGAGAGAGAGAGAGAACGAGAGACAGTGCGAGAGAGAAAAAGGGGAGTATAGTATCTGCAAAGACGAGGTTGTCTGCTGCTGTTGCTGCTGCTGCTCGCATTTCTGTATGCGAATGGAATAAAACTTTGTCTCGAAGTCATCGTTGAATTAGCGGGAATCATTCGAGCGATATGTTGCGAACAAATTGCGGATAATATTTAGTCCGCACGGGAACCAATATCACTCCATACATGCATTAAACGTCTATCACGTGCAATTATTCCAATGCTATAGGTGTGAGTGGGCTTTCTTTTTTTCTCTCTCTCTCTCTCACCTATAAAACTTATGATCTTAGCGTGTGTGCGTGGTTATTATCATATAGGTCGCCGCCGCCAATTGCTATTCGTATCCTGCGCGCCTCGATGCGCTCGATGCGCTGATTTCACACTATTACACATACATATGTTCATGGCCTAGGCTATAACACAGAGCCTGGCATATATCGCGGGTGTCTCGCGAGCGAATAGTCGGTCATAAGGTCGATCGTTATCCTTTCGCACGATACTGCTACTGCCTCTAACGTGTATTATATACTGTATATATAACGCTTCGTCTCGTTTCAGCGCGGAAAATCGGTTCGCGCGAGCTGCTTTATATATTAAGGTACAAGTAGAGAATCCGTGCACCGCGAGGAAAAAGACGACCGTGAGTGAAAGAGATTTTCCTATCTCGCTAAATTCATTATGCTCTCTCTCTCCCCCTTTCCCTCGCCCCCGCGGAGACGTCGTATACTTTTATTTTCCTATCTGTTACTACTAAGACGAGCCGCATCGGCGAATCGTGAGAATCGAGCCGTGTACGCATTGTTGAACTTCGCCGAGGTATAATAATGTTCTTTATATATTGTGCGTATAGGCGTAGGTGGCGACGAATCGCGAGAGCTCCCTTGAGAAAGTATAGCGACGCGTCCGCGCGATCGATTTTGCGACGCTCGCCCAAGAGGGAGAATCGATTCGATCGCGCGAACTTCATTATTACCTTTTTCCCTGCATACACCTAGTAATGTATACCGAATAATATTGATGATATTAACGCCCCGAGGCCATACGGTGCGCGTGTCTCTCCGTGCGTGCGTTTGTAACACGGAGGACGACGCACACCGCGCGCGAGCTTGCACACAGGGGGGCCAATATAGCACGCGAGTATCATCATCGTCATCGTAATGGTAGCGAGTCCACTGTACGAGCCACACGTGCGACAACAATCGAATTTCAAAAGCACAACACAGCATAGGTTTGACACATATTGGGAGTGTTTACATCGAGCGTTGACGTCGAATTCCATCGAGACGCGTGTGCATCGAGTTCGCGTGAACTCGCGACGACGATGCCTATACAGCGTACGATTATAATCCCGGTTAAAGATATGCGAATACACGGCTCTATATATGCACTTGTGCTTCTGCCGGTGTGTATCTGTGTGTGTATGTGCGCTGCATTATATATAAATACGATCGGTTTTTCGACCCTAAAAATAGCGCGAAGACGCGTGGCTCGCCACTTTTCGCCACTGCCTCACTTTGCCTCTCTCTCGCTCTCTTGTGCGCTTCACCTACATTACTTTTATAACGCACTACGACGCGCGCGCGCGCGCGAGTGCAGCGGACTTTGTCGTCTTTTCCTAAATCCGAGCTATTTTTCGAGACAAAAATTATAAGACGTCAGGCGCGCGATGCACGCACGCACTCGGCCTCGAACGCTCGAACTGAATTAATGGATTGTATACGGGTCCCTCGCGAGAGGTTGTTCATCCTTCGTCGATGGAATATTTTTTGTTATTTTTTTTTAGAAAAAAATCAGTGGGTGTATGTTTATACGAGTATCGTTATAAAGATGTTGACAAACCTGTAGTTTAGCGATAGCGAGGAGCGAGCAATGAGTCTGGGGTGCGAAACGATCCTTGGAGCATATCGCACTCGGCGTGTTCGTCTCTCTCTCTCTCTCTCTCTCTCTCTCTCCTCTCTTTTGGAGTGATCCTTTAATATATTATAATGTGTAATATATTGTACTGCTCTGATTCGTGGGTATCAATGTAATACACACTGACGTACGGAATATATGCACACGCGCTGCGACTCGTCGAACCTATACACACTCGCTGTACACAAACACACTGAAACACGAGATATTTGCGAACCCACGGACGATATTTTATGTATAGACCGAGCACTGGGATGCAAACACTATACTCGATACTCGACGCGACGACGACTACGATATTCAAACGCACTGATAACAAAGGAAGAAGCTGCGATCGGACGACGGGCACTCACTTATTATTATATTATGTACAAATACGCACAAACACACACGCATGCACGCGCAGCGGAGAGTTGAAATTGCACAAAAAAATTTCTTCTTCGCTCCGTAGAGCCGCTTCTGCTCCGACTGTGTTGGCTGGCTGCAGGAGAGCCTTTGTGGTATAGTGAGTTGCTGCTGCGACTGACTCCGTACTCACGAGCTCTGCTGCTGCTGCTGCTTGAGCGGCTATATGCTGCTGCTGGCTGGCTGCGGCTGCTGTGTGTGTGTATGTGTGTATATATACTCCGGTCGTGCGGCGTGTTTAATACACCGCCGTTCACTTTGGCGCTGTTGCGTGCTTATATGTGTGTGTGTTTTGACTATATGGTGGTGACTATACGCACGCGAGCACTGTTGCTATACATGTAGGATTCGATATATATATATAGCTACAAGTAATGCTGAAACGTGCTGCTGCGGCTGGGGCTGCGCCAACGCTATATACTTATAACGATCGTCGTGGCGTATCGAAGAAAAGCCGAGAAAAACCGGCGAACAAAACACATAGCTATGCGCCGTGACTTTTGGCGGTGTCGATCGCTGTATTATAACGTATGTATATAGAAGGATGTTTCTGCAGCACCGCGAAGATTAGCAAACAGGTTTATGCACAGCAGTAGTAGTGGTATAGCTGTAGTGGTGCGAGGCAACAGCAGCAGCAACAGCGCGTGTTTTATCGATATAGGCACAATGCGCCGCCGCTGCAATAAGCTGATCCACCAGGACGCGGACACTGCCTGCTCGCGGCGCGCGGCACATTGCAATATCGCGGATATTGCACTCTTATACCTACTCTCTGTGCGCCGTGATACCTATATAACAGTCGGCGCTGCGAATCCACCTGTTATAGGCCAGCTACTGTAGGCATGAACGCGATCTAGCGACCGATGAATTGGGCCGCGCGCGCGCGATGTCTGTGTGTATTATGCACCACCGCGCGGATGTTATAAACAATGAGGAACACTTGGTGTAGCGCAGCAGAAAAAAAGCAACAACCTGCGCGCGCGGGCGAGCACACACACACGCGTGTAACACGCACCGAGAGAAAGAGGAGAATACTCGCGCTGTATAAATGTGTTCGCGCTATAATACCACTGTGACGTACGTATGGTAGGATCGATGAACTTGGAGCAGGCGTATATATTTTACGATCGAATTGTCATCGTCGCTCCTCTCTCGCTGCAGCGTTCGCGTGTCGTATCGTACGCAAACGTAGGAATTTCATTTCTCTATATCCGTCGTCCGCAAAACACCTATGCACAAACTCGATGCTCGCTAATTGCTATGTCGACGTTGCAATAAATTGAATCGATCGCGCGATCGGTTTCGCGCCGAATTCTCTATACACAGCTCACTTGAATAGATACTTACGACATCACTAAAACTAGTTCGCCGTAGCCGCAGCGTGTATTTTATGGATGGATCGCGAACTAGGCGCACAGAACTATTTATAATTTTTCGTTGCACTATGTATATAATATGTAAAAACTGTAAAAATGTCGCACGGGCAAACGTCCGACGTCTGACGTCCGGCGTCGCGCGTTTCAATGTATATCGAAAAAATAACTGGCGAAAGAGGGTAGTTAACCCAAGTTAATTTACCGTATACGCTCTTGCGATTGTGTTGCGGTGTTATATATTTCTAATAACGCGTTATATATCGTTCTTATTGTGTAGAACTGCCCGACTGCGTCGGCTCTTGGACAAGCACTGTCGAACTGACTGCTGTAGTATATAACGTGCACATATCAAGCAAGGCACAGGCGCACACGCATATATACACAGACACACTCGCTGCAGACCACGTTCGTACTCGTACTGGAGTGTATAATTCGCACTCGCCGAGCGTGCGCCAGTGTTGCATATATATATACACACGACGCACATGCGAAGTTGGCCTGCTGCAGTTCTCTTGTATATATATACTCTTTCTCGCGAGATAGTGTACTATATATACGAAGGAAAAAGCGATACATATAGTGTATGTAAGCAGTCCTCTCTTTACATTATATGTATATCGCGTGCGTTCTTGCGGCGGCGCCACCACCAAGCTAATAGTTGCAGTCTATAATAGAATATATATAGGCACCGTCGTCGTCCAACTGCCCACGAGCAAATTTTCTTTCACCGATGATCGTATCTGAATAAATATCACGAGCGTGCTCTAGGTAATACTTGCGCTGTCCTTTATTGGCGACGCTCATGCAGCTTGGTCCTTTTTTCAATGTATAAGCTTTTTTGTCAATCGAAGTCGTGTAAATATTATTACTTACATGAAAAACCGTTACGACGATACTAGATGGCGGGATCGTTAACGTAGCGCCCCTGTAATTTCGAACGAACGAATCGAATCGAGTAACGTTTTTTCGATTATAAAACTTCTGAGGATTTTACAGCAATCATTTAATTATAATAAAAACAACGTCAGTGTGAATTAATTTTTAGAAAATCAAATTTTTTTTAATGAAAGTAGTCGAACAAAATGAAAAACCATGTTCTACTGAAAATTATACTATTGTTAATACTCAAGAGAAGATTGGACTTGTATCTCTTAAACATATTGGTCAAAAATATAGCATAAGTGGGCTCTACTCTGAGTACAGACGCTGAATAGTGGTTAGATGTCTGCCTAGTATTTAGATCTCTGCGCCTATATCACGCGCATTATATGAATGTTTCTATTCTATTACCTAGCTTTTTTTTGGCAGCATCCAACCAGCGATGTACTTCAGATAGAGCCAATAAGTTATCATAGAAAATCTTATAAATCCTGATAGAGCACTTTTCCAGCCATTTGCGGGTTTTGGAATATAGCTAGACAGACATCTAGCATCAGGAAAAGTAAAAATTCGATAATTCGAAATCCTAAATGCAGGCTGTACACTGGGTTAACATCGATTCTGTCCGATGGAACGCCGGAATTTCCTATGCATCACTCTGTTGGACCAGACAGAATCGATGTTAACCCAGTGTGATTTCGAATTATCGAAGTTTTACTGTATGTATTACGCCTATGTAAAGTTCGCTACATACTTTCATTGATTTTTGAGATTTCAACTTGTCGTTCAGTCGATCGATGGGGTGGCTCAGTAACTAAATCATCACCGGAGCAAGAAGAATTCCTCAGATCACCGCTGGCTACGAGCTCTTGACTCTTGAGACGATCCAACAACTATTGCGATTACTAGAGATACTTTTTTTCCTTTTAGAGAATTTTTGGCATCGTCAAGCCGACCGTGCGAGTTACTACGCGGCTTGATCATCGCCGAGGCCAAACATCTTCACATCAACAGTGGCGATGAGATCTCGAGTTTTTACATTAATCCACAGCCTTAGCAATTTCTTTGCTGTGCTTTGTTATTATCATGACAAACAACGCGAAGGACGCAGACAGGACTTTTGATTCATAAAAATAATGACTTTACTACGTCGATTTTTTCGAACGTCATTGGTTTTTGAGAAAAGCTCTGAAAAGGTTTTCGATTCCTAATTTTCCGTAGAATATGGCTTTTCATGTTGTTTAACTACTTTAGAACTCGAAAATTCACTAACTCCGTTTTCCAAAAGAGTTATATTATTTTATACACGGGTACGAAAATGTCGATTATATTTACCTGATTTCTTCGTTAAATATTCTTCGTAGCTTGCCATGCTATCATTATGAAAAGCACTTCAACGAACAATGAATTACCCATATGGATTTTTACAGATTCGATCTAATTCCTTCAGCTTTGCACCTGACTCTCCCCCTAATACTGGCTCGTGTCGCTGAGCTTACATCGTTGGCAGTCAATGCTGCTACAGCTGCGGACTCAACAACGGCGAAATTTAAAAATTTTCGAACGAAATCGAACGTCGATAATCGAAAACTCGATCAGAATCTATACTCGCGGTGGTTTCAATCGAATATTAAACAAAATGCACCAATCGCACAAGAGAATTAGAGCTGAAACAGATACTTTGCATGGAGATCTCTTCAAGACCCTTGGTAAGGAATTTTTCGCAGAAAAATTAGGTTAATATCTGTTCTGCCTCTTCGAATAATGAATGTACTAACTTAGTTTTATTTTTAAATATTTATCGTCAATCTTCATTTTTCTAATGAAGATTCTTTTATTAAAAAATGTTTCTTAACGCCACTAGTTTATATAATAATTTTCGTTTTTTTTTTTTTTACAGATAAATTATCAGACACAATCAATTCCATTGGTAAAACCCAACAGAGTATATTAAAAAGCAACGATCACCTTGTGAAGTATATGCTGACTTCAGAAGAAGCTAAAAAAACGGAAAAGTATCACTTGGAAAAAGTTGCTAATCCATCACTTACTAAAAATTCAACAAAATAAACATATTTCATTGTAACGGACTTCTTTTAAATACACATAGGTTATTTAAAATTATTAAAATATGGAATTTTTATTTTTATTACCATACATGGACTTTTCTTTTATTATTATTTAAAAAACATATCTATTAATTTATTTATACTCTAGTAATCTCCTACTTAATAATTCTGCATCCAATCTATGCTTACACAAGTATCTGCCTTCCAAAAATAATACTGGTATTTCATACTTGTATAAATTAAATAGATGCTCATTTCCAGAAGCTTTTATATCAACTGTTTCTAATTGATAGCAACCATCAAATTTCGATTTCAGTTCTTCTTTCATAACATCACATAGAGGGCATACATCTTTAGTATAAAGTGTCAATTTTGGTGGAGTTGAATGCGAATGTGACCTATGGTAATCAAGGTTGCAGGTAGATAGAAAATATTTTAATTTCATTGCTACATTTCTTTGATATTTAAATATTTTATTTTTTACAACATTCATTTATAAAAATATTCTATATTATCAAAAACAGCACAGATAAAAAATAGAGTATCAAATATAAATACAGGATTTTATCACTTTTTGAAGACCAATTAAAGCCCTTGGCTTTGCCTATGATATCACATAATATTAGACAAAAAAAAAAAAAACTTACAATTTTTCAATCAAAATTGATGATGCACCACCACCACCATTACAGATAGAAGCGACTCCTTTTTCTCCCTTTTTCAAAGCGTGTACCAAGTGGACAACAATTCTAGCTCCAGACATTCTGAAAGTTTTTAATTTTATAAATAAAAATCAGGTTATTGGATGAAAATATAAAATAGATATTATAAAATTAATTTATTTCAAGTCAGACTTACCCAATAGGATGACCTAGTGATACAGCTCCACCATGCATGTTTACTTTGGCAGGATCTATGTCCAATAATTTTTGATTGGCAACAGCAACAACACTGAAAGCTTCATTCACTTCCCACATAGCAATATCATTTTTATTGACTCCTGACTTTTCTAAAAGCTGAAATTCATCAATATTACTTCAAGTTTTTACTATTGATATTATATTTCAAATAAAATAAATGCCTACAGTAGGAATCGCTAAAGCAGGAGCAATAGGAAAATCAATAGGGTCGGTTGCTGCATCTTGGAATCCAACTATCCTTGCTAACGGTGTAAGATTCATTTTTTGTGCATTTTCTGCTGTAGTTAAAATTAAAGCTGCTGCTCCATCATTAAGAGTTGAAGCATTACCAGCTGTTACAGTTCCATATTCTTTCTATAATTTTTATAACATTTTTATTTTAAAATAGTTTAATTTTTCTTTTCTATTTGTGATTCTTGTAATTGAACATACCTGAAAAACAGTGGCTAGTTTATCAAACTTTTCAAAGTTGACCTTTTTATATTCTTCATCAGCTGTAAAAATTAAATCTGGTTTGCCTTTTTTCTGTGGGACATTGACAGGTACTAGCTCATCTTTGAAAACATTGTTTTCATATGCTGCTGCACTTCTTTTATAACTACTAATGGCATATTCATCTTGTTGTTGTCTGGAAATTCCCAATTTCTTGGCTGTATTTTCAGCACAGTTACCCATGTGACATTTATTATAAACATCTGTCAAACCATCAAACACAATTCCATCCTTAAAAAGATTAATTTATTGTAAGTATATTATAAGTACACTTAAATTTTTTTGAAAAACAAAACAATAATGTTACTATTTCTCACCTCCAATTTCATACCACCATATGTTGTTTGTCCTCGTTTCAAATAAAATGGTACATTAGACATAGATTCCATTCCACCAGCAAGAACAACATCTTGATGACCACACTGTAAAGCTTGAGCACCCAGCATTACACTTTTCATTCCACTTGCACAGACTTTGTTTACTGTTGTGCAAATAGTTGATTTGGGTAACCCTGAAAAATATTAATTTAAAATATCAGTTTCAGATATTAAAACAAAATAAAGAAAATAATTGAAATCATACAAACCAGCAAACAATGTGGCCTGTCGAGCTGGTGCTTGTCCCAAACTTCCTTGACAAACATTACCCATATACACTTCTTTAACTTGTTCTTTAGCGATTCCAGCTCTCTCAATAGCAGCCTGTATGAAAAGTTTATTAATTTAAATCCAAAAGTGAAGTGGTAATTTTTATAAAATCTAATTTTTTAAATAGACAGAATATCTTACTTGTATAGCTACTGCACCGAGTTTAGTTGCTGAAATTGAAGATAAAGATCCTAAAAAATGACCCCATAGGGGTCCTTGCTGCACTGACGATGACGACATCATTCAGCTTGAATTTGGAGCTGTAAAATCTCTTTTGCAGAGAAACAACCTGTAAAGCAACATTCGATTTTTTGGAATACGATTCTTTGCAATATTACTATCAGTTATGAAATAAAGCCGGTAGTAATTGCTAGATTAACCAATAAACATTTCACATACCCTATTAAAATTATTCATTTTCGTTGCGTTGCAGTCGTTCGTCGATCACAGAATCAATGTGAGTTACATAAAAAAATACACTAGCCGGGCTGATAAGGAGTTCTTGTTTTTCAGATAATCATGCAGACTCGAGTGCTTTCACAGAAGACGCGTCACATATGTGCGATCGCGCAACGAACGTCGAAAATTCGCATCACACGACTCCCCACAAGCCTTATCGAATAAAATTATATGTATTTGTGGTATAAGCTTTATGCGTCGATGACCTTTTACTTCGCGACACACCGCGAGTGGAGAGCATCGAAATAAAAACAACACGCGCGGGAGGCATGCGGTACGAGATAATTTTGACGTGTGCAGATGAGATATCATCTTGCTCTTGAGATAGTTTTTCTTGGCTCGTGAAAGCGTGGGTGACGATTTTTGAATTCATCAACGATTTTATGATTTATTGGAACTTATAACTTTGGCATTAGGCACGATGAATGTAAATTTGAATTTTAAGAAATGGCGTTTGAAATCGAGCACGCCAATTTATAATCATTTAATCGGTTTAGGCTTGATGTAAATTTTTTATACTAATCGGGAATTATTTTGCCACTTGCAGATTTACAATACTCCATCTGTTGATAGAATCAACAAGCTCATATTATTTGCACAATTTCAATTCAAAACTGCCTTACTTTTTTTGTCGGATTGGTGTCTTAAAAAATGAATTTTGAAAAATGTAAAAGGTTTTAAATCCCTTCAATATTAAGCCATACACGAAACTTCGCAAAGAGATGTAAATGAATTTCTCGGGACATTCATTATGCAATTAATTATTGTATAAAAGCAAAGTATTTCATGATAAAAGGGATTATTGCTTCTCCAGTAGCAGGACACGTTATTTCGAGTCGTGTGAATGCTAAGATTTGTTATCAAAATTTTTTTTTTGAAGGAAAGATAATTCAGTTTTATTCAATCAAGTCAATGACAGATTTATCTTACTCTAAACTCTTATTTAATTAGATAATTTATAATGATTCCAGAGAATTGCTTGTAAGCTTCATATAGACCCTTAGTACCAGGTTTAGAATTCTAAAACCGGAAAAAAACAATACGTGTTTAAGCGAGAGGATACGACAACACTGACACCTGACAGCTCACCTGTATAAGGGCTTGTAAGTCCTGTAAGAAAATTTTGGCGCCACTTCACGACAGAACTTACAACCTCGCGCCAATTTATAAGAATAGTTCTATTTTGCTACGCGCCAAAATAAGCCTCGAGACTCGCGAATTTCAGTTCTGCAAAGGTCGGTACTTCGTACAGTTCGCCCTTCCTCATCGTACCTGTACCTATATGCGTATGGCAGTTGCCGCATAAGAATACCTCAACGGCATTTTTCAGCTAAACTCAGCCAAGTTCATTTTAACGCCTTCGCACACTCATTGCGATAGATAAGTCACATCGCTAAGATACTATTTCGTATAGATAGATAACAAGCATGGTTCGCACAAAAGCCGATGGTGCTTGTCGAGGTAAACATTGACACATACTCACGCCAACTCATTTCAATAACCTATATCGAGTGCTCCTATTCTTTCATTAGCTACTTGCTAAAGTGTCATACTCGTTATTTTTGTTATTTACGGTGTACAGTGACATGTGCTAAAATTACATTCCGCCACAAAGTTTGAGCTTTGAGCTCTTGGAATACGAAATTTTTTTATTCAATATGTATAGAGTCTTGTATACAATTGGACATGTATATAGAGTACTTATTGATGTCTATTACATGAAAGCTTATTAATTTTTATTTACAGTTGCTGCTGGCGGAAAGGCACCCAAAAAGATGATGGCAAGTAGAAGTGTCTATGCCTGCACCCCTGAGAAATGTAAGAACTTGAGATTTTATTCATGTATTAGTAGCGTTATGTACTTATATCAAGTTATTTGTTTCCAGTGGGTAAAGATAATCTCCCTAGAAATGGTTATTGTCCCAGAGAAACACCATCCTGGCAAAAAAAGATAACATTTTTCATTGATAAAAAGAGTTCATATACAAACAATAACAATGGCTTACATGCTGACATGAATAACAAATCGAGTTTAGCTAAAAGGAAGACTCTTGAATCTGATGAAGAGAGCGAATCACCCAAAAAAGTCAGGCAAAATGTAAGATTCTCAAATTAAAATTGATTTTTTATTTCTTGTATATAATAATCATATTAATTTTCAAAGGATGAAGAGGACTGTGAATCCATGGATATCGATTAAAAAATATCTACCTTGCTCGTTACTTGACATAGTTTTAGTTTTTCATGACTTTTTCAATTTGTTGTTTACTCGATAAGATTGTTTGATTTACTTTTAAGTATTATATTATTAATTAAATGTGAACGGTGTAATGTTTTTAAAGCATCAAGTGTTCTTGACATTTTATAAACTAGAGTTGTTCTTATATGTCATTGTGAGATTTATAATCTACATTAATTATTTTTTTATCCATTTAATGGACTTAAAGTGATTTTCATTGTATAAATTTCGAAATAAAATAAAATGTTAATTGTAAAATTTGATAAAAATCGATTTTTGCCATGTTTCAATTGAAATTTATTTTGTTTTTTTTGTAAAATCTTATTCATAGCTGAGAAGTGAACTAGCTGAAAACATAGGAAAGTATTTTCTAGAAATTTGAAAAGCTTTTTAATAATATTAAATATTAAATAGCAAAAACAAAATACATTAATGATACAACAAGTAAAGTTACTGCTATTTGATCATTTTGAGCCTGGAAATTTTGCAAATATTTAGTGATGACAATTATGTTAACTATTTAATTATTTTCAAATAATTTGTTTATTTATTACAATTGTTTTATTATAAATTTATCATTATAATAGTGTATAATACAAAATGGACTTTTTAGTCACTAAGTTAAATTATACTAAACATTTAATTTTCCATTAAAACTTAAACTTTTGAAAGTTGTTATTGTTCACATAAAGATATATACACACACAAGATTAAGAGCATATATTCAAATATCTGCAATAAGTCCTGAATTATTGAACATAATTCAAATAAATATTCTTATAAGATTGTTAATATTTAAGAAAACATTGACATTTACTTCAGCATTAATTTTATGGAATTTTTTCAATTAAAAATATTATATTTACAGGATTTGCTTGTCAAATTATTATTAAATTAAAATCATCTTGTACAATTCATTCATTCTCGTAAATTCATTAGAGTATCATATGTATTATTTGCAATATTATAATGAATGCTTGGTTATATTACAAATCATAAATCAATCATATTCGTTGATCAAAGTTAAACTGTTAACAAACTTTTATCAAGGTTTTGATCATGCTAAAATTAAAGTTATATATATTGTTATGAAATTACTTTAAAATATGATATAAAAATTAGTTAGTGAAAAAATCTTAAGTTTGGAGATTTCAAATAACAAACTATAAAAATTTCAACAAAAGTTAAGAGAACTTCAAGTGTTTTCTTTTGATTTTTCTTTTAATAACGATATGATTATTAATTATTACTTTTTTACAACAAACAATAAGCTGTCGTGGGTACTGCTTATAATAGAAAAAAAAACATTTACTTTGACTAGCCCCTTATTGTTTTATCTATTTATCTACGTAACTGATATTCGATATAAATTTCAAACAAAATTTAACGTGTAAATTAAAATCTAATAATTTTCAGTGATTAAATAACATAGTTTCATTTTAAATTTTATAAAACGCAATAACCGCAATTAAAGAATCAAGTACCCAATCAAAGATTTAAAAACAAAAATACCACTCTCTTATAATTAGAGACAAAAAAAATCGAGGTAAAGCAAATCGTCAGCTCGACATTCCTTCAATTTTTGCAAGACAATGTAACAGTGTTATATGGCGTGAAAAATCAAGCCTATCGCTCCAATATATAAAATGTATAATATATATCGATTCCACGCGTATCGTGAATTCACAATTCAAGTACAAGTCCACGGTCGAGTACAAGAGAATATAAAATAAAAAAAAAACAACGCGAGTTTTTTTGTTGCTGCTACCGCTGCTGTTATATACAAAAGTAGGTATATAATAATAATAATAATAAATCGCGCATCGGCATATAGTCCCCAGCGAAGCGTGCGGCGCTCGGCTGCAGTTGCATGGAAGCAATTGTGGCGCACGTTCGGTATCGATGTATGCAGTTGCGCCGCAGCAGCCACTGCAGGTTTGAAAATTCATCATAATCACTGGCTATGTGAGCGCGCGCGAACGAGCGACCCAGATATGTGTGTAAAAAGTAATTGTTCACCGTTCGGTATTTTTATACATAAATATTCGTGGCGTTGCAGCGTAGTTATAAGCGAGAAAGAGAGAGAATGAGAGAGATCGGCAAGTGCATGCACTCGCTCTATACCGATCGATCTCGCTGCACGCGTCTCTGAGGCATTTGCATCGTGGCGTAGTCGTCGTCGTCGCTCGTAGCAAAAATTCCTCGCGGTCTTCTTCTTCTTCTTCGTCTTCGTGCGGTTCATCGGCGCGTTCACGAGGTAGCCGCAGTAGTCGCTGCTTTTCTAGCCGCCTCGATGTCGCTGCCGTGATGACTCGAGGCTCGATTGCTCTTGCGCTCCGGGTCCATGGCGATCGAGATGAACTCCTCGCTTATGCGCTTGTCCAGGCCCGTGTAGGTGTCGGTCATGTCGAGCTGCTGCGGCGGCGGTGACTCTTTACTGGGACTCGTCGACTTGGAGCTCGATCGCTGATGATGATGATGATTCTTGGGGGTGTCGGGCGAGCTGGCGCTGCTCGGCGTGCCTCGGCGATAATGATGCGGATGAGCGTGAGGATGATGATGATGCCTGCCGCCGCTGCTCAGCTCGCCGTCCGACTGGTCCGACGAGTGGCGACGCTTCTTCTGTCCGGCCACCATCGCGGCTTGATACTTGCTGCGGGCCTGTTGAAATTAATAAATACAATCAACGAGGAATTGAAGATGTATTGTAAAATACACGATTTTCACGTGTTCACAAGCTTCCGGACGCTCGCGACTTCCGTGGGAATCTGCAGCGAATGCGGAAAAGCTCGTGTGTGTGTGTGTGCGCGCACACTCGTGATTTTACACCGAGCGCCTAGTCGAGCGCATGTAAAACACGATCGCGATATATATAATATACCTCATACAAAGAGAGAGAGAGAACCTCTCGCTATATAAATTTCTCCGGTATTCACGAGAAAATGATGAAAAATGTCGGCTCTTTATATACTATCTAGTCGCGCGCGGTGCGCACACGACGACGGCGGCGGCATTCTGTGTACGATATTACATACACAGACGGGCAAAAAAGAGCCGCGTGCGCGCTTAATTAAGCTGCTCGACGGCGAGCGAGCGAGCGAGCGAACATCGTGACTTACGATTTGCGAGGGTGGCCGATGCTGGCCGGCGACCGAGCTCGGCGGGCCCGGCGGCGCTGGACCAGCCTGCAGATGATGATAGGCCGGCAGCATAGCAGGCAGATGACCGTAGGCGCCCGCCGCCACGAAGCCCCCGTGGTACTTGCCGGCTGCTATTCCGTAAGGAGCCTGTGGACAAATACCAAATGGAATTATGTTATTATTGTCGTTGTTGTTGTTGTTGTTGTTGTTGTTGTTGTTGTGCAGCTCGTCGTTACTTTTTCTATGGTACAATATTCTACTTTTAAAATCTCAAACAATCGTTGCATATATATTATAGTCGGCGACGAGAAAATGACTGATTCGTATCGTATGTGCGTTTTACGCGTGTCATCGAGTTCGACACTTTCGCTCTCGATTCCTCTGCCGGTCTCGAGCTGTCAATCTCATGCGCGCACGTTATACTTATAAATGTATTTATGCGACGCACGATTGGAATGGCTGCGACAATTTCAAACGTATTATACAGTCGCGTCGGGCATATAATATATATCGTTGCGAAAATCTATGATCGCTATGTACATATCTAATACGTGCGTTTTATGTAATACGCACGACACATGCGTACAGAGAGTTTTGAAAACTGTCTCGACAGTTTGACGAACCCCGGGGTTGCAATTTACGCGTGAAACAGTCGGGTAGTGGAAAAAAAAATCTTCGATGACTCACAAGGATACGTGATTTTTTCTAATTTTCACGCGTGCACGCTTTGATGCATCTTGCAAGAAAGCCGTACAAGCAGCAGCCGCAGCGCACACCGATCGACCGTCAAACTGAGGCGGCAAGCGCGAATCCATTCGTCGGGAATACAATGACATTACATTTGAAAATAGGCACAGGTGTAGAGGAAAAAAAAAGCGAGCCTCGCCGCGCACCGAGTCGAGTTAAGGAGTGCTTTGGAAAACGAGTGAGAGGAAAGTCTCGACCGCGAAGACGACGATGATGACGATGCTTTACGATTACACACGTGTGTGTGTGCGCGCGAAACGCTTGCAAGTGTGGTGTACAGCAGCAGCATATACACAGCGTAGTGGCAGAGGAGGAGAGCGGCCGTCCTCGAAATACCTCGAAATGTAGGTACTCGCTCGCCTCGGGGCTATTATCGATTTACCACGCACACACGTGCACACATTATAACGTGCGCGCGGCAGTGCACTTCACCGCGATCATTGCAACACATTTCGTTTCTGTATTCATTTCTTTCTTTTTTTTTTCTTTCTTTTAACTCTGCGTAGATCGGTACTCGGAGGCAAAAAAGGAAATAAGAAAATCGTTAATATCGATATCGGTGGTTATAAAAAAAAAAGCTTTCGAGCAAACTACCGAATTTACACGATCTAATTACGGTCGCAACGAATTCCCTTTGGCCTAAAAGTATATGCATCTTCGATCTTCGCTGCTACACATTCATCCATCGTCGCGTCGATGTCGTCGTCGCGAGAGCAAAAGGATCGCGTACGGTTGCACCGATCTGCCGCGTTTATCGAACGACTCGCGATCCGGAACTGCATTACGTTTTGTGTGGTGTGCGTTTGTAAGCGCGTCGACGCGACGCATCGCGGTACAACGTCGTGTGCAACAGTTATATACAACTTGTACATATATTTATCACCGGTACAACAACAACTACTACTACTAGTACTACTACAACCACATCGCTACTAGTACTTCGTTTCAGTCAGCCAAGGGGACACTATATAAAGTACGTTTCGCATTTCCGTTACGTTGACGACGATGGCGACGACGGCGCGCGGGTTTCTCTATGTATCTCCTCTCTTTCTCTCTCTCTCTCTCTATCTATCTATCTCTGGTTCGGAGACATCGAAAAATTAGCGCGAATGAGTCAAAGTCACACAGTGGACGCCACACGAGAACAGTATATATAATACAATGCTATCGATCAATTTCTAAAATGCTAATATATATACGCACGCGGGGCCAGGCTACAACGGGAATTGACCGCGTCGTCGTCCTCGTCGTTGCCAGATGGAGTCGCGCCGCAGCACTACTCTGTGCAGTGCGCGTGCTTCTGAACTTTCTATAATACATACGCGTATGTGTGTATGTGCGCGCATCGGTAATTTAGCGACGCGGCCATCGAGACTCGCGAGCTTTTAGTGTGTCATCCTCGCGACTCGGGTATAAGTATACAAAATGTGGGCAGAGGTCAAGAGAACGTGTCACCGCGAAATTTTTTTTCCCTCTCTCTCGTAAAAGTATAAATGATATTTTTATATTAATGGCCCGCATGAATCGCCCAAAGAGGCGTCGAGAGAGCGACATCGATTAACTCTCTCGATTAATTAAAACAATCGCAACGCGTCGTATTAGTCAAGTTGTATCACGAGGAATCGGGATGCTTGATAAAACCATATTATTAAAGTGTGCGCCTGGCGCGAGAGACACAAACGATTATTACTCCGAGTGCTCGTGCAAAATAGATAAACGACACGAAGCTGTAATATAAAGCTCGGTTCCGACTCTCGTTTCTCGCGCGGTACTTGCAATTATCTATAAAACGAATCTTCTTCTCTTTCTGCTTCTACTTCTTGCGAGCTCATGACACCAATATTATTCGAGCGTTGAATATTTTTATTTATCACAAAACACCCTGTAAAAAATATTTACTCGAACTTACTTGAACTTAAAATGTGCTTTGACTTATACAATTATTTTGACTTTGCTACGTTCAGATTTAAAAATAAAGATACTCGCCATCTAGTGGTATAGGCTGGTTTGAATTATTGAAATTACATACATTTTTTTCAATTAACTCAAAAAATAAATCAGGATTAAAGCGTTAATTTTCAATGAAAATGCTTAAATATGAGTAGGGAATTAAGTTTTTGAATGAAAATTATGTATGAAATAGAAAATTTGAAATTAATTTAATTAATTTTAATGTTTGATTTTAAATTAAATCGCCGTTCAATTGAAGGTTGAGTTGTTAAACCGTGTGCTAGCCTGTCTTTGTGCCGTCGTGGTCATCGTCGCGCCGCCGCCGAGATGGCGCACGAGACAAATCCCTTTAGATCTGCGCCCACGTTTTCATTAATAGTAGCTCTTTGTCTGCTGCGCACGAAAAAAATGGCTCGTAACGGATGCAAAGCGAATCGATACACCGAGTCATATATATATACACCGATCATCTTTGCCGGTCCGCGCGCGGCACGTTTATATGCGCGCCTGACTGCAAAAAATCCGCACGTACATCTGCCGCGGATATAATGACAGCCGCGACTACTCACAGCAGACTGTATAGCCGCGCGCCGAGGTGCATTACTTCTCTCTGCTGCAGATCGGTATACGTAATTCTTATTACGAGTCGCGTTATAAGTGGGTACCAATATATATAAAACGGCCAAGAACGACGACCACTAGGATCGAGAAGCTCGAGAAAGAGAGAAGAAGCGCAAAGGGATCGAAGCTATAGCCACAAGGGCACACGAGCTGCTCGTTCTCTCGTTGCGCAAAGTCATTCGTTCGCGGCATTTGGCACGGAGCGTAAAGCAATTAACGATTCGCTATTTCGCTGCTCCACGCGTCGCGTAACGCTGTCGCACAATCGCACATTCCACGAGCTGCTAATTACATCTATCGTACTTGTGTGCGTCGCGAATCGGGTGTCGAAAGAGAGAGAAAAAAAAGCCACGACAACGACAAGAAGAGCAACAGAACTGGCGACGGAACTGGTCGCATTGAGTTTTCACTCGACGCGTCGTCACTACTACTATAAGGTGCTCGCGCGAGCGAGTCATAAAATCCGCGAATTTAGAGAGTTACGCGCGCGCGCGCGAGAGTGATGAAAGGCGAAGAGGAAAAAATTGACGCGTTATATTTTTCGATACTATATACAGTACGATACACCATGTCTAAGCTCTTTGGCACCGATCATAGAAGCAATTCGTGTATGGTATATGATGCACGAGCGCGCAGATAAGCCACTAGCGCAACTACGGAGACGCGAGAAGCTGCGCGAGTGAGCGTCCAGTAGGTATATAGGTAGATACATATAAAAAGGCACCGCGAATCCAGTAGAAAGTGGTGGATATTACGGGATTTATTAACGCGAGTGTGGGAAAAGAAAAACGATCGCCGCCGCGTGCGGAGAAATGTGCGTGCGCTGCACGTGCAGACGCGACGTGCGAGGGCGACGCGCGGACCTTTATACACATAACGTGCTATGACGATGATGACGCGCGCGCAGAAAGCCGATCGTGAGATTAATAACGATTTTATATAGAGTCGATGGATCGCGCGAGAGATGATGCGTAGCGCGCGCGGACGAGTGAAATTTTCGCGATCCAGTGAAAACTTTAGCGAGAAAAAAAAAGAAGTTTTAAACGAGCAAATATGTATATAGAAGCACTCGAAAGATAACACCTGTACGCGCGCGCGCGCGTCAATGTAAATATTTATTAGCCTCGCTTTTTCCGCCGAATCTTTATATAAACTGGGTCAAATTGTCAAATCGACTAGATCGAGCCGGCCAAATCGAAGTAGGCTTCCACATAAATGTACATGTAAATTATAAAGATCGCGCGTTTCGCGGGCCGCGGAAAAAGAGCGATCGCGAGATAAATCGCCCGGACCACGCGGGTTAGTAATATATTGAAAGTGTTTTACGCAGTTTTACGCGCAGCTTATCGATCCGAATGCTGTATACGTATTTTATATATTATAAATTGATTTTACGAGATTCCAAAACTCGGCTTGAATTACATTCGTATAAATACGCGATGTGTACGGAAGGAAAGTGCTGTGTGCCGTGTATTGGCACGCGAATGATGGATATTACCAATATATATAAATGTACAGCGAGCGCAGGTGTATATATACCTATACCGCGCGCACGCACGCGATCGCGATCTCGAGAAATATACGGTTTTTTTTTCGTGATCGCCAAGCCGGCTCGGCGTTTCTCTGTCAATATTCGGCTTTTCTCCGATTCGTATCTTATATACCATTCTTCCTTTATATATTAATGTGCGTATGCGTTATCCGAAGAATCCACGCGAGCAGCTCTCTCGATTAATCGATGCGCGCGCGGCTGCTATACGTATACACACGCACACAATGCACGCGTATGTACGTTGAACGTCGATCGTTTACTCAATATAAATCGCTTATACCGCGACTGCAACCAATGATACTAACAGAAAGAAAAACGAAAGTACTTCGCGCGCGCCTGCCATACAAAACCGCAAAAAAATTCCGCGAAATTCCCGGTAAAGCACTGTCCGTTCCACGAAATCGTATTTCGGAGAATAACAATGATTTTGTCGAAAGAAAAAAAAAGTAATAAGAGAAGCTCGTTACCTGGATCATCGGATGCATGGGCATCGGCACGGGCTGCACCACGTAGAACGGCTGATTCTTGCTCGGCGACTGGGCGATCACCCACTGGTGCACCATGTTGCGGGTCTTCAGGTTCTTGCCCTGGCCGTCCACGGCCACCACGCAGGCCTCAAGATCGTCCTGGCAGTCGTCGGAGGCGGGCCTGAGGCAGCTGCAGAGCTTGGGGGCCAGGGTCAGGCTCGTGTAGCCCGACAGGAAGAGCTCGGCGCAGGAGGCCACGAGCAGGCCGCAGCTCGCCAGCAGGCCCGACCAGCCGGCCTCGACCTCGACGCCCTCGTCGTCCTGAATGAAGAAAAGAAAAACGAGATGAATAAAATATAAAAAACGATTATACTGAGACAAAGTTTAGACTGTGGATAATGTATAAACGAGTTTCATTTGCATTGTTTTGCGTGAAATTACGAAAGGCGCGACTGCTTTTCTTTCTCTATCTCTTGGCCATGCCTATATGTGTATTATACTATCAGTATAGAGATTCTAACAATCGATGGGAAAGTTTCGTCGAATTCTTATAACGTATACGAAAGACTCGCACACACGGCACTCCAATTCTCGGAGACAAAGCTCCTCGAGATTGCAGCAGCAGCAGCAGCAGCCTCTCGTACGTGGTATGATTTCTCATCTCTTTATGCACTTGTTCGCGCGCTTGGCCTTCAAGGTCTATTGTACTCCCGAGTGACTTAGGCATGCCAATGTATTCTCTCGGCTAAATAATCCCGAGCTACTGCACCTATTGGCCAGGACTCGGATCTTCGTTGAACGAGCTTTTTTTTTAATGATCCTCTTTTTTTTATTTTTTTTTTAATGAAATTTCTTTACATTTTTTTGTAACATAGTTACTCTATATTACTATTGGGTAAGTATGAGTTAACCCGTGAAAAACGATAAGCGATACGTTTTTTGATTCAGAAGCGTCTAGATACAAGAGTCTGTTCTCTCGCTCTTGCCGCAATGATTTGACTACTCGCTCTCTTGCATTTTTAACGTGTAGTGTTATTAAGAGTTTTGCACATTTTTCATGCCATTTTAATAAATAAAAAAATCAATTCATCAAATTCGATATTTTTATTTGTTTCCTTCTGTCTTTCTCGGCCTTAGAAAATGATACACCATCGAAATGTGCAGCGCTATGCTTTCCCACGAATTGCGCGTGGTACAGAGCTCTGCGCACACGTGTAAAGATCAAGTCCAAGCTTTTATTTCGCACGTGAATCGTGTGCACTTTTTTTCATAGTCCCGGGGCGTGCACACCTATATTTACTTTTTTCGTTCGTACATTACGATTGAAAATTTCTTTCACGAATCTCTCGTGCTGCAGGATCGCGTGCAAAATCGCAAGCGGCGATCGAGACTTTCTTTCGGTCGCACTCGTAATTTAATAATAAACACGCCTCGGCTGATACAGCTTTTATTGTCTCGACTCTCGTCGTCGTCGCCGCACACAGGCATATAAATATTATACATATATATTTACTTTCTTTCGAGCTCGGTTCCTATATAAATGTAATAATTCGCACACACGGAGTTTTACGGCGCCCGCAACTCTCGCTCGTGTACCATAAATAGATATTTAATAACAAAAGTTCATCGAATCGAACGTTATACATTTGATTCAGCCAATTATCGTCGCTGTCGTCGTCGCGGCGCTGTCGAGCGCATGTACATACATCGGACTTTGAGCTGAAAAGCTACGTGTTCGTAAAAGATCGAAGGAGAATTTCTAGCTCTTTCTCTGCAAGCACGTATAAGTATATACCGTCGTCGAGTAATAATCCCACATATATACCATGTATCGCACATCCCTCTAGGTATATACGTATACACAACACGTCGGCACGACTTTTCTCTCTCTTTCTCGCGGCGGTCGCGATCACACGTAGAGATGCAGCTCTTTCTATCCTTCTTTCAGGCATCTCCGAGGCAACAGCAGCAGCAGCTGAGCCCGAGCCGAGAGATTCGCTCGGCGAAGCTTTGTGTGTACGAGCCATGCACGAATGTGTCTATGAGCCAAGTCTCTCTCTCTATGTATAATGACCGAGCTGCAACAGCAATATCGTCTCTCTCTCGAGGCGAACTTTCTCTCAACCGCCCCGATATCAGCTGCGAGCCTATACGAAGGCTGCAGCTTGGCTTTTGTGTCTATGCACATGCTATACAACGTTTTATAGGTATACATTGACACTATATATATTACAGCGCATCGCGGACTTGCGCTTGTATGTGGAAGTCACAGCGAGGCGAGTATTACATTGTTTGACTTCGAGCTTTCGGGCACGAATTTATAAGAGGAGACAATTACACGTTGTACACCATGTTCACGCGTTATACGCTCATGCATACGCGGGCACGGGTGGGGAATTAGATTTTCAATATATATAACGAAGGAAAGAATAACAACGAGCCTCGTGGAACAATCTACGGATTCGATCTTAATGGCAAATTGTGTGTGTGTGCTTGGTTTCGTTTGCCTGCACACCGATGCGCGAGCGAGCGCACAGCTATGCACAAAGCGCCGATATCTCTCCTTTATTCTTTCTCTTAATGCGTTATACATTATAATGTTTTAGAAAGCCCTCCCCGCCGCCGCCGCCGCCGAATGAACTATTTTAATGGACTGCCGACTCTTGGTGCATGTCTTACATTTATATTATAGAGATATATTATAGAGATTTCAATTTCACGCTGCAGCGTGATTAACTAAATACACACACACACACGGACACACACGTATCTAATGTACACTCGTCTACGTGCACTTTTGTGTTTCTCTTATAAAAAGGACTACTGCTGCTGCTGCTGACGCACACACGTCATAAATAAATATATCGAACGGCGGCGGTGGCGGCAGCAACTCTCGCGATTCCTCCGCGAAAGCATGTGCGATATGCGCGCAGTGCTATTATTATATTTACGTGCGAGTGCGCCGCGCGTCGAAAGCTGCGAGCACACAAGAGATATTTATGTATGATTTCTGTCTATGCTTGCATGCATGTCATGTAGCAGCAGCAGCAATGGAAAAGTTATGTACTCATATGCACGAAAATATAATCAGCTTTTTTGCGCCTCGAGGCGTAGGTAGGTATATATATACCCGCGGGTCAATCGCATCGGCAAACATTACAGTGTTTATATCGTATTTTATCCATATATAAAACGTGGGTCATTTTCGTCCTCGATTATATACCAATTCGAGTCGGCGCGGCGCGTTAATATAAATATAAGTGAAAATACATGTACGCGCGTAGGCGCGCAAAATAAATTAAACACAATTAAGCGCTTATCCAGATTTTCAGCCGTGGCAAACATCCTTATCGCGTACTGTCGATCTTTGCGCGGAGTGTGTATTTATACATATAATACCCAACAGCTGTAAGATCGCTGCCTCTCGGCACCTTATACATATATATATATACAGCGCTCGAAAGCGCACGGCTAAGCGCCAACAACAACGGCCTATCTCACTTCTGAATCTCGACGCGATTTCGGATACCGATGCCAATGATGATGATGATGATGTTTGACTCTTTCTTTTGCGGGAAAATCTACCGCGCCATCGCTTTTCACGATTTTCGAGGGTGTGTAAATCAGTGCCACGTGGATTATTTCGAGATAAAATCAAGCGCGAGGATGAGCAGCGCGCGGAAATTTCCCTTCGCGCGCTCTGTCTCTCGAATTCCGATCGGGAGGTGACATCAACGACTTTCAGGGCTGACTCGATGCAGCTGACGATTGTCTATACACTAACGAGCGCCCAAAAGCACCTTTTTAATGCCTTTCTTTCTAACTCGCTGTCAAGTTCAAATGCGATTCCAATGAAACGACTCGTGTTTGTATACTCTTGTAAAAAAGGAACTTTCCAATTTTTGCCCATATAAAGGCAACGATCGAGCCGCGATAAATCGTCCTTTTTTCACCAGCGCGAGCACATAATACAGTATAGGCAGGTACAAACTTTTTTCGACAATTCTTTTCTTTAATTAGACTCCAAGCTGTACCTCGTGTTATCTGTATCAGGCATCGAAGTCCGTTGCACAATTTTCGAATAAAGTGGCGATTTTTTTGGTTGTTTCTTTCGCTGACTCGATTCACATATTTACAAGTGAAAATCAAGAACACGGCGCGGTGCAGCCGCCGCCTGCACCATTTCTAACGCTTATAGCCGTTTTAGATACACAACGACCTGCACATGCTATGCATGTTGTTGCAGCTTTATGTCGTATACATTATATGTATACGTTTACAGAGCGACATGTAAAAGTTTATGCGCGCGCGCGCGCGGGCAAAACATTTCTTATCTCGGGCAATGTTAAGCCTATGCTACATGCACTCCTAAGTATATTATAATATAAGTAGTAGCGTATAGAGATATCGGATTTAGAATTCGGCACACATATACACCGCACATAAGCTAGGCGGGATAAATGCCGATTAGATTCGCTTTTCCCAGGAGGCATTTATTGATATTTTTGCACGAATTCATGCCCCACGTCGGCACATTTTGGTACCGCCATAGCATATTTGTTGCGTAAAATGTGCACACACACGTCTCGAGAATATCAATTGGACTTTGGAGAAAAATCGGCGGAATTCATGGCGGACCGTCGATCGATCGATTCCACCCATAATCACTCGTGACTCATGCATTTTTCGACGATGTATACGTGCGCGTCTATAGCTGCAGCGCAGAATATACTCGCAACGCGCAACGAGACTTGGATTATTTATACGATATACAATGATAAATTCAATTAAAAGTAACAATTGAATTTCACCGCCTGTAGCAGGTTGTTGCGAGCCTCGCACACAGCATCAATGGGCCAACGAGGCACGACGCAGCACTACAACAACAACAACATCGCAAAGCAATTATGATTAATCGAAACGATACGTTACGTACTACGTAGCAGGTACTATATCGTACATATATATACGCGCGTCTATCGTATACGATACATGCGAGTGCAAAAGTAGAAACGATCGTGTGCGATGCCGATCGTTGTAGTACACATTATGCGATTGGGATCTTGCACGCGGTGCACGCGCCGAGTTAAAAAAAAATAAATAAAGAAGGAAGGAAAGAAACGAGAGTGAAAAATCAATAATAGAACGAGAAAGTGGAAAAATTTCATGTGCCTTTCGGTTTCGGTCGAAAGAAGAAAAATTGCGGAATTGATAAGAACGTGAGCGCGCGCGCGCGCCGCGTGCGAGCCTAATATTCGTAACTTTCAAATGTTCGTGTACAGATCCGTTAAAATGGAGTATAAAGTAACTTTCCGTTTCTTCGGAAGGAAGGAAAGAAGAAGAAAACGAATTAAAAGTAAAAAGATAACTATTCACCGTTTAAAAAATTCCTAATTTTAATGCAGATTCAATGTACACAAAGTCAGAAATTACCACTGAGGTAAGCGGTGTTGAAAATTAATGCAACACATTGATTTATTTTTTTACATTGGCCGTACAAATAGTGCATGGAAATGCAATTACATAAATTGTTTATAATCCAAAAATAAACCAATAAATGTAATTCTGTACTCGAATTCGAACATCTTTATTGACATTGTCAAAAAATTCAATCATAATTAGTGCCAGTGTTTACCCACTAGATGGCAAGTATCTTTATTTGTAAATCTGCAAGTGGCAAAGTCAAAATTATTATATAAGTGTCACAACGCGGTTTCATTATCAAAACTAGCACCCGTTCTATAACTATTGCTATAACTCTAATGCTTATCCATGATATTATGAATTCTCCCATGTGAATGAAAAAAACTTATTCAACTGTTACACTAATTTCGATTTGGATATTTTTGACCGATGAGTCGTTCACGATCGAAAAAAAAATAATAATAATAAGCCCAGAGCACAGCGTGCAAGTGCTTTGCGTATGTTGTAGGCGCGTGTAATCTGCGCGAGATCGTCGGAATGAAAAGTCGTGCACCGCGTTGAACGGAGATTGCGAGCTTTACACACGCTAATGACCAGCAGCAGCAGCAGCAGCAGCAGCAACGGAGAGCCTGCACATTTTTTCGTCTGTTTAAATATGCATCACGCTCGAGCGAGAAAGTAAGAGTTTTTAGCGCAGTGTGTGCACGCGTGCTTTTCGGTACGCTATATATCTTTCCCACGAATAATATCGGGTATAACAACGTCGTGTACACATTTTGTTACGCGCTTTTTATGGACATTGTAATAACGCGAGCCTAGAAAAAAAACACGAGCTATTTTCGTCAATAATACATTTGCATACATACATCGAAATCGCTCGATGTATAAAGTGTACGTTTTACTCGCTCTACGACGTTTTATCACTTACTACACGGGGAAAACTCGCGTAAAAGAGCCAAATATAACTGTTTCGCCGCGTGTACATTACATCTCGACTCGTGCACACACACACACGATCGGCAGTTGAGACGCGTCGTAATAATACGGAAACTCTTTCTTTCTCGGAAGATTCGCGCGCGTGGCAAAAAAGAAGTCGCCGCCGCCACCGTCGCTGCGCATCTTCGCGAGTCCGTATACGAGCTTTGAGGAAGTACACACGCAGGTGAGCTGCTGCCGATTCGCGCTGCGGAGAGAGAGTATTATATGTAGCAAAAGAGAGAGAGAGAGAGAGAGTCGATCACGTCGTCGACGGCTTGCTTATAGCATACAGGAACGTGAGGTCGCAACGACTCGGAAATCGGTATATATAACAGTACTTTGCCCATCGGCAGTTTTGCTGCCTCGTGCATGCTATGCAGCTTCGAAATGGTCCACACACACACATACAGCACAATATCCGATCCCTTCGGCCATGCAGTCGGCCGCGGCCAATCGGTAGTGTGGCGCGCGGCACACACAGCCTTGGCATTGAACTTTCTCTCTCGGGCGTTCGCTCGATTTCTTCTTTGCTCTGGCATGTTCACGCTGTGTCTGCAGCAGCAACAGCAGCAGCAGCAGTATGTGCGTTTATACCGGTGGCAGGTCCAGTGCCGCTGCGCCCGTGGCTGTATATGTGCAGCGGCCGTGGCTCACCTGTTTTACGAACGCCCACACGCGCGCGTGTCTCTCTCAGCTCTGTCGCGATCGAGCCGAGAAAGAAATCCGGGCATGTGTTGGTGCGCGCAAACGAGGTCATCGTCTGACTGCATGCTGCACTGTACCATACGCCAGCAGCAGCCCAATTTCAGCCATCAGGCGGCTAATTATATCAGCATATAAAAGAAAAGGCTGCAGCAGTAGCCGTCGATCGGTACGAGAAAATGCCGATTTATATGCGCCGTGGCTCGGATCGTTCTTCGCAGAGAAAACGCGCGATCGGTGCCTGTGCAGCAGGGCATTTTTCACTTCGATCGTGCGCACACATGAAACTGCGCGCGATGCACTTTCGGACACTCGATCGATCGGCCAAGGAACGCAGCTTTTGTATATATATGGTTGCGCGTGTATATTTGTGTGTCTGTCGAGCGGGGCAATTCGATCGCCGCACGCTGTTAGATATTTTATCGGGCGAAATCCCTCGACTGTGACTATACTATATACTATATCGCGCATTATTATATACGTATACAGACGCCGGATTTATATGTCCGCGAGTTTGTCTGGCGCTCGAGATCGCGAATCTGGGCCAATCTATATATACACAGAGCCACACATTGGACATTGTGTATAATACTGCTCGGCGATTTTTTGCCGCTCATTAATAAACGTGCTAGATGCATAAATTTATTCTCCATATACACGTGCGTACATTATAGGTATCGACACCGGCGAGTATAGTAGAGATTATTCGATCGACAGGTAGAGATTTCTTTCTCTCTTCCTACTTTTTTTTTCTTAATTTTCGGAAAAAAAACATCTCATCAATCTTTATGTACATACGATCATCGTCCGCTATCGATCGGACGCGCGCATAAGTAGCCACACAGTACACACATATAGTATATTTAACTGTTTATCCGCAATTTTCACGTTTTATAAATTACGCATAGCGATGCGTAAACATTATCTATCATATACGTCACAATTATTCGAGCTATGTAAACCAGCGCGAGCAGCGGCGAGGAATCTCGCGACGTTATATCGCGTCCTTTTTTTGCGCGGATCCGTAAAGCAGAATCTTATTATAACGCCGACGGCTTAACGGGTCTCTCTCGCGCTCTCTCTCTCTCTCTCTCTCTCTCTCTCTCTTTCGCTATCCCTCGCGGTTGATTTCGAAATATCAATTGGACGTTTTATCATGCCTGACTCTTTTTACGTAATCTAATGCCGCGCGCGCGCGAGCTGCAGCTCGAGCAAGAGAATTCCTAAACGTCGCTTCGCGCGAACGTCGCGCAACTACGAACGTATCGTATGGCTGATAGCCTGGCTGGCTGGATTTCATCCCGAATCGCGCGACGGGGGGAAAAGAATTTTGCGCGCCTCAATTGCGCGAGGCAGCAGCATATATACATACCTGCAGTACGCGTTACATAGAGTAAATATATATACCGGTCGCGCGAGTCGACTTTGGCGCAAAAATTCGTAATTAAATGATATTAAAGCCGGTGCTACATCGAGCGCAAATAATTACACCGAACGACGGAATCCCACCTTACCCCGTTTCGACGTGTGTAGGATGAATTATCTCGTGAAAAAGAAGAAGAAGAAAAAAGGAACTTTCACTTGACTGTATACGCGCGTATAGGTGTATTTTTTGTCTCTTTTTTTTTCATTTTTGCCACAGGAGTCGAGGAATTCGAGAACAGAAATGTTATTTTGTACAGTGACCTGCGCGTGCACGCGACGTTAATGACGCGATAAGGTTGTACGTTTTTTTTTAAATTTATTTTACAAATCGATACGTATTGAACGTTACGTACATATATTTACTGAAGATGATCTTTCATCTGTATATTTCCAAGCGATGATTACTATATGATGACAATTGGAATGCATTAACAAATGAACCTATTTAAGTTTCAACTCAATTACCTATTTAGCACCGCTTGATTTCGTCACCGACCAGAGCTTGTAAGGAAAACAACAAAATTTCTAAACTACAATAAAGTGTTCAGCAATCTTGGTTGATTTAATGAGTAAAATACACATAAAATTCTTCCATAAACTCTAGTCCATCAATACAACCTGTTTTATTTCATAAACATTGCACCACCCTGACATAAAAATCATTGTCAAAAGTGAGGGAGTTTTTCCTTCTGCATATAAGAATTTAATTCCATGTACAAGCAATAAAATGAAAGCAGATTTCAGAGCTGTTATAATTTACCTCAAACCTCGCTTTGACTCATACAATTATTTCGACTTTATCACTTGCAGATTTACGGGTAAACGTAATTGTCATCTAGAGGTGGAGGCTTAAATTTCAAGGAAGATTTCATGAAAAAGTCTCCTAAACACAATTCGGTATAAGTTACCTGAATTTAATTATTTGATCCTACATCAAATCTGCCTTAAATTTGAGGTCTTAATATTTAGGGAAAAATTTGTACGAAATAGGACTTCTGGCAACGATGTACTTGCAAAGTCCCCGAGTATAGAACAGATAAAAAGGTGGCCCCGTATTGCCGCATCAGCTGCTCTCGCGCGATGTTAAGATACATCGTAGGATGAACTATCACGCGGATGATTTAAGGTAGAATTATGATGCAGCGCATAGCTCGCATACGGAAAATTGTAGGCTATGGTATCATGTACCGTCTGCATGCAGAAGTTAGATTACGAAACGATTGGGTCGCTCCGTACGTATCGACGTGTTGCGTAGAGCGGATATTTGACTCCTAATTACACACAGCACGAGTACGCAGCGAGATTACGCGAGTAGACGCGTGCGGCGGACTCGAGGAGGAGAGGACAAATATCCCCGAGCGGTGAGCTTGAGAGATATACGCTTGTAATACGTAACGTTAACGATAAAAGTTAACCGAGAGAGACAGACAGAGAAGAGATTGTCACTGCAGTCCAGGTCAGAATTAAGAGTGAGTGAGAGAGAGACAGAGAGAAAGAAAAGTCACGAGAGGAACGCCAAATGATCATTGGAATTCGTTGGCAGGGGGCTATGCGGCTGCCGCTTGGTCATATATTGACCGATCGTTCGCCCAGGCGACGACCTCATTCCGTCGAGCCGCATTGCAGTTTTCTCTTTATCATTATTATCATTATTATTGTTATATGTATAAAACATCGCGACTAATTGTTCGACACTTGACGTCCGAACGCCGATCGCTCGAGGAAACGATTATGATATTTTAAAACAAGCGCTGCGATCGCGGATCGGTATAACCGCGTACCTATACACCGAGTATATAATATATTTTTGCCAAACGCGCGCGCGCCTTACGATCTTTTTTGCTCTTTGGTCTTTGACGCGGGCGCGCTCGCGAGAAGAGGATCGCGGCCGCGCAACAAAAGAGAAAAGGAAACGCGCAGCTATATGGAAAAGACGAGGAAGGAGAAGAAGAAGAAGAAGACGATGAAAAAGAAGGACAAGAAGTGCAGGTGAAAAAAAAAGTCTTAAATAGAGCGCGAGGCGCGGTGTGTACGTATACGCCGCTGCGCCGCGTGTATTATATATTATGAAAAGTTGCGCGCAAGAAACCAAGGTAAATAACGGTCCCAGCCGACAGAGAGAGAGAGAGACAGAGATTATTATACTACACTTTGGCGCGCGAGGCATCGATGCGCTTGTTATGATGAAAAAAAATCGCACACCAACACTATAAACGAGAGACGTAATCGTCGATGTCTCTCGGATCGGCCCATAAATAAATGTATAATACAAGCGATAACGTCGTCGTCGAGCGATGGTTAAAGTGTACATAATGTATATATTTATAATATGCATACTATATATACAGACGATGTCTGCCGTCGTGTAATCACGCGCATTAATGGCCCGGGTTAATTGATATTTATGTATTATACCAGAGATTTCGGAGAGGGGGCCGCAGCGATAGTTATGTATTTCGTTGCGGCGACTTTTTTTGCACTAGACACAACCAGAAGTACATCTGACTTTTCGTTACAATCCAGGACCCTAGGATACGAGTTCCGCGCTTTATAATACACAACATATAATACATTTTGTATATACGTGACACGCGTACAGCAGCAGCAGCACTACATACATTAGAATGGAAAATTCAGATAATCATCTACGAGAAGTCGGGCGCGTGAGATTAATTCAACGGTGCAGAACTAGGCGTGTGCGCGCACAGGCTGCCGATTTTTAGCTCTCAAGGCGGCGGCGGCGGCTCCTATATACACGTCATCTAGGCTACATTATAAAGTGCATGGCTCTCTGCTTTGATATTGGCGATAACGAGAGATAGAGATAGAGAGAGAGAGAGAGCCAGACCCCCAGATACGATAGGTACGCGGCTAATGCAAACCGGTGGAGCTGCTGCAGCGCAGTCTCGCGCGGTACCGATTTTCATTCGTTTTTCTCGATCTTTCTCTCTCGAGCTGCGCGTCTATATATTTTATAATAATAAAATACACTTCAGATGTACCTTTTATTACGAGACTTGCAGCAGCGGCAGTCAATAGTCATTGTTCCGCAACAATGACAATACGCGGCGCCCGCGAGAGTATATATATATATTTTAGCGCGAATCTCGGCAGTCAACAGCCACGACGACGACGACGACGACGTCGATTCGTCGAAGTGAAAGTTATATACTTGGTGGCGCCGCCGCCGCCGGACGCAGAAGCCAGCCGCCTCGTTGCATATAATATTTTTTGAATAACATTTCGCGAACGGTGACACGCTAATTGAATACGTATCGTAAAAAATCGACCGCAGAGCAGCGCAATTGGCTGCAGCCGCTGCCGCCGCCGTCGTCGCCGCGGTGGCACGAGGATTCCAGCTGCGACGTCGCGGAATTGCAACGCGCGCCGATTCGCTTTCGTTTTCCTTGCCATTGTGTGAGTTATTGTAATGCGTGCGTACGGAGAGAGAGATAGAGAAAGAGGATTTTTCAATTACGAATGACTTGCGAGATCGTATCGATCCATCGAATTCTATGTGTATATAATGTAAAGATCGATGTAGGCTAAACGTCTCGACAGATCGCTACGAGCGATTTCCAATGGCAATCCAGTTATAACTTCCTCTCGCATAGACGCAAAAACAAATCGTAAATAATATATATATATATAAACTTACCGGAAGCTGCAGTAGAGCTACGTCGGGCACGTTTCTCTGGGAGTCTCGTACGACGGCCGTCAGTGCCGTGATGGCGGCCAAGTTCGACAGGGCCAGCGCCACGAGGCTCGAGGCCAGATGTGCCGAGGCGAAGCCCGAGCTCGACTTGCCCGTCAGCGAGCTGGTCGACAGAGCGGCGACGACGCCGAGGCCGCCCGCGCACAGGGCCCCGACACCGGCCCACAGGCCGGCGCCCGTTTGGCCGAGCGAGGCGCCGTGCACCAGCACGAGCACGCCGAACACCACCAGTATGACGCCTGTGTGTGACAACAAAAAAGCGCAACATTATAGATTTGTATAAATATTTAGTTGTTGTTGTTGTTGTTGAGTGCATCGGAGATGCTTATTTGGACGACATTTAATGCGATATCGTGGGTTGTCCGTCTGTTTACTGTTTTCAAGCGATCGATAAAATCAAGCCAATTAAACGAACGAGAAAGAATGAAAAAAGGCGACTGGCTACTACACTTTTGGCTTTGATGAATATTTATTGAAAACAACATTTTCTCATTTATGTCCATAAGGAATGCTAAAAAGGCAAGCGAGATCTCCTTCGTTGTTTTCGAATAGGTGATTCGCGTGGCTAATTTTAAAGCGTTACCCAATGAATCTCGAACGAAAGTTTTCTAATATTTTCAGAGGATGACGATTACTCTAAGAAATTTTTAATCTAGAAGTCGTAAAATCCGCAAGTTTTTACGTTAAAAAATACGAAAAAATTTCTAAAACAAAAGAAATCCGAGTATCGGTTGCTGCTACGCGAGTGTTTTTTTTTCATATTGCCAACAGCATCAACCCCCTCCGGCGGCGGTGGCGACGACGACGACGCAGGTATCTCGTTTCCCGAAACCACCTCGTCACGCTCGAGATGAATCTAACAAGAGAAGTCGTTGCAAAAAAAAAAATCTCGCTTGCGCCTCGAGTAGATATATATAATATACATAGCTTCCTTTGCAGTTGCAATTTCAGACATCGCGCACGCGTCCGCAGGGTTGTGATGTATAAAAGTAATGCTCGTCGATACGCGCGCCACAGCAGTGTGCAGAAGCAAAGAAACGAGTAAGTACGAGTCCTCCAACGTTGGAACAAAAGCAACAGCATTGCACCCGTGGCCATTCAACGGGAGGATCGATGCGATACCGACCGCAGAACTCGTATTATATAAAATGGAATTTCGGCGATGCCGTAGCGCCCAATTACACGTTCTAATACGCTATCGTCTTCGGGTTTTAATGGATATTTTATAATAATAATAAAAAAAAGAAGAATCGGTTATTCGCATGTCTCACGGATGCATTTATATATATTTGCCAACCCGAAGGATCGCGCGCATACATATTCAAAGCTCGCGACGAGGTTTATACACATCGGAGGATGAAAAACCGCAGAACTGGCAGAAATCCGCATTCTTGACGACGGGCAAAAAACTCGTATTTCTCGGGCATTTCGCGTTTGTGGGAGCTGTTGTCGTCGTTGATTGGAGTTTGATGCTGCACTGCAGCCATACAATAATACAACAAAAGCGACAAAAATGACTTATATCCACACACGACTAAAACTTACCGAGCAAGAGTTGTCCGCACGAGGTGAACATGAGCAAGTTCGAGTCATTTTTTGGCGCGCCGCTATTTTTACTGCTGCTGCTCTGTTGCTGCTGCTGTTGCTGCTGTTGTTTCGTGTCGATTTGTGGCTGCTGCTGCTGCTGCTGCTGTCCTGTCGCCGACGACGGCGGTGGCGGTTGCTGTAGCTGCTGCTGCAGTTGCGGCTGCAGCTGTCGAGCTTCCGCGGATGATCGATGAGCCTTTTGGCTGCTGCTCCTAGCTGGTTGCTGCTGCTGATCGGACTCGACGATGAGGGCGTCTTTCGAGTGCTTGGACTCGACGCAGCTCTCGGCGACCTTGGAGGCTTCGCTGCTGTTGCTGCTGCTGCTCGTCGTGGAAACTTTGGACATCTTCGTCTCCTTGGAGTCGCTGCTGTTGCTCGAGTCCTGGCTGCGGACCGTCGAGTCGGCGGCCATCGTCGACGATTCCAGTGCCATCGTCTCCTATATTGCGATACGGATATTGGCCCTTGCACGCCGCGCACTGCACACTCTGCGAACTCTCCCGCTTTATACACCGAACTTTCGCATCGCCCGCACACCGAGCGCACTTTTATACGATAGACAGAGACGACGATTTTTCCGCACGTTCACACGGTCACACTGCTTCGATCGATCAAAAGCTTCGCGGATCGTGCTTTTATTTCAATACTTTTGAGAGATAAATATATATGTATATATATATATATATAAACACCCGAGCACTGTTGTTGTTGCTGCTGCTGCTGTTATATTTCTTCCCTGCGATTCCTTTTTTCCTTTTCCACTCTAGCCGCTTGCGCTGCTGCTGCTGCTGCACGGCTGATGTACCGTTGCCCCAGCCAGCCCCGCCAGAGGTGAAACTAATCGATCGATGTGCTTTTATATATATATATAAGACGTTGGCTACAGCTGAGATAATACGTTTATGTGCGCGGATAGCACACGTTGTATTGCTGCAGCCGTGGAAGATGGACTCGCGGAAGTGTAATCTGCCGCCGTCGAGTCGCTCACCTGGAACAATCATCGATTCATCGTTTGGTCAAGAGCTGCATCATATAGTTATACGTGTATAATTATCATCGCTAGATCGAACAATAAAAAAAAATCTGTTGACATATTGTCGTCGCGTCGATGATGATGATGTTATTTCGCGCCTCTATGTACGTATATATAGGTACGATATATTATTACGCTATATATTCATTAGCGAGGGTACTCATGTATAATATAGCGGTATCATTATTACTGCAGGCGGTGCGCACGCGTTTATAAGCACGCGACGACGACGCGATATACTCCGCGAGAGAGAGAGAGAGAGATCGGTAGTAGAATTGCATCGCGCCTCGGTAAATGGATGCGCGTTTAACGTTCCATATATGTAGCGATTATGTATGAGATTTATATGTTTCAAGAAATTGACAGGTCCTTTGCGCTTGTCGGTGGTGGTGGTGGTGAGCCGCGCGAGCGCATCGATTTGTAGATAATATTATGTACCTCGAGATAAATAGACCTGCGGCTTCGAGGAAGTTATTCGAACGGAGTCGTTAAACGGTTGCATCTACATAAGTACACACGTACACACACGCACGCAACGTATTAGTATTTTCTTTTCTTTTCTTTTCTTTTTTTTTTTCAAAATTGTGAAACGCGCGCCAATAATGATCTCGGCTCTCTCGCGGTTGCGAATGGCAATCGACTTAAATTAACATTGTAATACGATAATTTCGAGATGATTGTTCTTTCGCCGAATGGCTATATAGACATGCGCGCTATGTAAGAGCTATAAAATTACGCGAGCTTCGTATATCCATAGATTGCGTAAAATTTCCCGAGCAGCTCATCGTCGTTGAATGCATTCCTCGCGTGCGTGTGTATACATTTTTTTCTCTCCTCTTTTGTATGGAGCTGTATAAATTCCAGCTGTCGCGTAGGTGTTAAATGATCGATCGTCGATGGAGGTAATATAAAAGGGAAGAAAGAAAAAAAACTATGGATTTTTACAATCTCGACGAATTGTATCGAGCCGTCCTTCGGAGTCGCGCGCGCGCGCCTAAAAACGTGACTCCTTTAACGAAACGCTAAAATTCATCGCGAAAAACAGATGTCGTGACACAACGAGAGCACGTATTGTGCATATTAAAACGTCGTCGATCAATTCGTGTCGGGGGTCTCTTGGCGAAATGTATACAGTTTGTACGCGATGCCTCTCATTATCCTCAAAATCGACAGGCAGTCAGTACACAGGCTCTCTCGCGGCTCTAATTGAACGACTTGCGCATAACAGCACACACAAGCTCTGAAAATCTATTTGGCACGTGTGCGCGTTTAATAATGAAACTCGATGGCTCGGGCCTGTACAACATTGAATGCGTTTAACTATGCAACGTATGTGTATACGAATCGTAAAACACATGGTGCAGTGTGTCTGTGTGTGTGCGAGTGTATGTGTGTGTGTGCCTAAGTCGCCGCGCCGCGAGGCCCCGAAGTAGGACAGTCATATTCCAAAGGCACACTCTCATGGCTTCATGCTCGCGCGCGGCGGGCAAAATGTAGGATACTTTAAAATGTAACCAAACCACCTAGAAAAGAACGTACGTATACGCTTGCATTTCTATCCGAGTCCGTATGTGTGTGTGTGTACGTTATTTTTTTCCTATAGCACAAACGCACTTTACAGTTATATTTTTCTTTTATATATATATATATATATATATATATATACACACACACACGTACACGTTTTACGAGCGACTATGAGATATAGTTACATATATTTATGTGCGAGCGAGCGAGCCTTCGCGCGCGGTGGTTGCGTATAAAGCATAAGCGCCAAAAGTTTGCATTGCCGAGAGATTTACGACGTAAATACTTTGTATTTTATATACGAGAAAACGACAATTAACGTCTCTCTGCCCGTGGCAGGGAAGAGAGAGAGAGAGAGAGATTTTTTACTCCCTCCAAGGGGCCCGATGCAAGTGCAGAACGGTTGCTGCCGCTGCTTGCGGTGCGCGGAGTACGTAAATATCAATGATTAACGCTCTTAATACGACTACTTTGATATTACACGTATATCGCTTCGGGAATTAGGACGGAATTTCGCGATCTCTCTATCTCTTTCGAAAAAAAAAACCAGAAACAAATTTACGCTCCGTTGGAAAATAAGTACGCGAGCTAAAAGGCTGCAAAAATTCAACCACGACGAGCACGCGACAATCGTTGTGTTGTTGTTGTTGTACGATGATTTTTCAATGGAATGACAATGTGGATCGGACGTTTTTTCGGAACGTTTCGAACGAGGAGAAGAAAGTTTTTCTTTGGATTCTCGGTTCGCTTTTTTTTTGCTTCTAATTTCCGGTAGGATAAGAGACCTTTATTATCTGTTTTCGTAGAAATTTCACGAAAAGGTGTCAACCAAATGAAAAAAAAAATTAGTTAAATAAAAATTTTTTTTCTGCTCGTGTCAAAAGCGCCAAAAAAGGAATCCATGTCGTACAGTACGCGTCGAGGATAAAAGCTCGAGACGAGCTTCGATTCAAATGAAAACACACACCCACACTCTTGATCGAATCACTCTGACAATTATCACACACTCGATAAAACACTGAGAAAATTAATAAGCACCTTTTGCATAAAAGATTCGCACCTTGCGCGTGTGAAACGCTTCGACGCACAATTTGTCACTCAAAGTATATGTCTCGCTCTTCGAACCGATCGCGAATCGCCGGCTACTCGCGAAAATGAGAATCTCGCGCGCGCTCGAGAGAGAAAGGCACTACTATGTATACTTGCGGCACACTCGCGTGCACAAACTCGCTGCTGTGCGGTTCGGTCAGTAACTGACTGGCAAGTTTCACCGGCAGGTTGCTCGAAGCTCTCGGAGTCGTATAGCAGCGGCGGCAGGAGATCCCTTTCTCTCGACACGCTGCGCTCCACCGAGACTATATAGGTAGATACGTGCTATATAGCGTATAGCAGGTATATAGCCGATGTTTTGAGCAGCAGCCACCGCCACCGTCGTCGCAGCTGAGAGCTCCTTTTCCTCCTTTCTTGGCGCGCGCGGCCTTTTCTCGCTCTTTCTATATACGCGATTTCGCGCAGACAAGTGTCGCGCGCCAATGATATGCTTCAACGGAATGCCGAGTTTTAGTTCATTTTATTCAGAAAAAAAGGTTATGTCGACTAGCCGGTGCATAAGTTGTTTACGTTAGATTCGTCCAAACATATTTTGTGAGCTCGCGCCAGTCGTTACTTATCTTAATTCAAATGATTTTTTTTTCGCATATTCGATTAGGGGATTGAAGCGTTCCCGACTGTATCAAGTCAAAAATGTAATTGTGTAACTGTCATGAAATAACGTTACGCTTGGAAGACAGCATTTTCAACGATGGCTTTTTATTTTGATCAGAAGAACGATGATAACATATTTTCAAATTAACGTGGATGACACATAATTATATTATTAATAACAAATAAAACTTGATAATGTATGTGAAAAATCTTTTAAGTCATTTCGAAAAAGATGTTTCCCTACCGAAAATTATATTTTTTACATCAGAATCTGACGAGGCGCAAACATGCAGTTTTACAAAATCGACTGCTTTTTTTTCCAAATATTTCGCACCATACTTATCAGCCACTTTCAAAATATCCACAACATTTGCAGAGGATAGCTTTGAACTTAAAATTTTTTCGCATCTATTTTTCAAGTCTCCAAGTTGATATTTGTCAGCTGCTACTAATAGTTCAGTAATGATGGCAATTTCATCATTTTCGATATTACCAGTGTAAATGTATCGTAGCATCTCGACTACGGCTTCAAAATTGATATCGATCATATTAACTGTTTGGCTTTCCTTTTCCAACATATCGTGGCTGAACATGGCATTGAATACCGGACTGGCAGCAGCGAGCATCAGTCTGTGCGCTGGGACTTCCTTTCCACATGCAGCTCGTAGCATGACATCACTGAATTTTTTGTCAAGAAGCACCCCACCGAACTTCAGTTGCGGTACTTCGTTTGCATCGACGAATTCATAGTTCAGCAGATTCTTTTGTTCTCCCACGAAAATTGATAATTCACAACGAAAAGTGACGGTATCGTTGGACGAAATGAATTCATTCATATCTTCACAGGGAATTTCGAATATTGCACATGAAAAAGTCGTATTTAAAGAAGTAGAATTTTCTAGACTATGAACAATTACATCATCCTTAATAACTGTTAGCTTGTATTTGAGGGGTAAAAGATCGATGCTTTTTTCGCAATAAAGATCTAACCTTGTAAAGTTGACATGTTTATTTTGAACCATCTTTTGAATTTCGTTCAATTCTAACGTAAACTGTTTTTGACCATCTTTGCCGACATTGAATTCTGGCGATATTAATTGCATTCCATCTTCGCAGAGCGTTGAATAATCACTTATTATCCACGTAAAATCGCAGTACTCTCTATCGAAGTACGTATAGCCTGTAAATTTATTGGCACTTGACATTTTTTACGCTCTGGAAAGATCTTGAAAGGATTAGTTGCGTCTCAATTCGTTGGAATCTTTTATCACGAGCTCTTAAACTGCTGCGTCGGTCTACTGCGATCGTTAGTCGAACGAGTCAACTTGATTAACTTTACGTATGCGCTTTACAAGACTAATCGAAAGGACCCTTTGTTCAAAGTTCAACAAATTATCTGTGTTGTGACTGAAGTCACGAGCCTCGAGTGGCGCCAGGAGAATCGCTCAGCGGTGATCTTTGAAACTATCCCCTCGATTAAAATAGATCATTTGTTTCATCGTGTTTATTGAGATGTGTCGATAATGTGTAATTTAAAAATTAATTCTAGGCTCTGCATTTTCGGTCATCGGCAATTTCGTTAAGCAAATAATGTACTGTCAGTCACATCTTGGATCGCATAAACATGAATATTGAATATATTTCAAAGGAGTGCTTTTAAAAGAAGATAATCCATGCTTTGACCAGAAAAACAATGAAAAGAGACTGGAATTTTTTCCACGCAGCATTCCGAGAGGATGGTATGCGGTCAATGTATGCTTTATGTCGTTCTGTTTTTGCTGAGGAGTTGTGTTTACATTATAGATGTTCGAAATACATGGGAAAATGGAGTAGAAGTAGGGCATGTGTATGTATTGTAAATACGAGTCTCTATAGTAGGTGCGATTCATTGGACGATCTGCAGCATCTCGAGAAAGTTCCCTGAATTTTAAAAGTACATCCTCGTGTTTACGTACTTACTTATTATACGCGAGATCGAGTGCCGAATTGTAGTCTAATCAACACAGCGTACTCGGCAAATCACTGCGCGGAAATTCCGCTTCGTGGCTCATTTTCTATCTTACTCTTTCCAACATCGTCGTGACTGCTTATTCGTTCATCTGTTTTTCTAGACGCACAAATCAGCCCAACAGTTCGAAGTCATAACATCGACGACGAGTCAGCTCGATACCTATACGATAATTTAACTTGTGACGCATACTATTGAATATTGAAATGAATGGGTATTATAAATTACAACTATGAGATTTTATTTTGATCAGAAGTATATAATAGCATTTTTTTGGATTAAAGTAGGTAACAAATAATTGAAGTAAGTGTAATTCGAGCTTGAAAAAGTGCACAAAGCATGTTTCAGATAATTTTGAAAAAGATTTTCCTTTAGCAAAGAAATAAATTTGTTATATCTGAATCTGGAGATGCACTTATGTACGATTTTATAAAATCAACTGCTTTTTTCTCTAAATATTTCGTGCCATACTTACTAGCCACTTTTAAAATGTCCACAACATTTTCACGGCATATTTTAGAGCTTAATATTATCGCACACTTATTTTTTAAATCTTCAAGCTGATACTTGTCAGCGACTGCCAAAAGGTCGATGGTCAGGGAAACTTCGTTGCTTCCAACACCACCTGTGTAAATGTAACGTAACATTTCAACTGCTGCTTCATGACTAACGTCCGTCATTTCCACCAATTTGTTTTGATTTTCCATCATATCATGAGTAAACATAGCTTTAAATACTGGACTGGCAGTAGCGAGCACGACCCTATGTGCTGGAATTTCCTTTCCACAAGCTGTTTTTAGCTTAACATCGCTCAAACCTTCATCAAGATACACCCAATCAAAGTTTAGTTTTGGTACCTCGTTTGTTATGGCAGAATCGTAAAATAATTCACAGCGAATATGTATATCATCTTTGGATGAAATCAATCCCTCGATCTCCGTTTGGGTCTTGCTTAGAACCAGTGTTTCGCTACGATTCGTAGAAAAAGTACAACAATCTGTTCGAGCATCAATAACGTCGCCACGCTTGATTATTGATATGTTATATTTACACATTAATGGCGAGTTTTGATTCGGACAGCGAAGAATTAAACGCCAAACTCGTTTACAAGACACAACAGCACTGTCCCAAATTTTGCCTCTGTGGAATTCCAATTCAAACTTTTGTCCAACATTACCAAATTCAGTTGATCGTACCACATTATTATGCAGCATCAATGGTAATTCACTCGAAAATACCCACGTAAAAAGGTTGCCTTCTTCACTCGTTTTTAAGGAGCCGATAACTGACATGTTATACTTCGATAAATATCTTGAAAGATTTAATTATAACTGAAATCGTTTGGGATTTATATCACACTTGCACAACAAGTTAAGCAGTAGATATAAGCGACAATCCGCTCACATATGACGATTGACGTAGCAAAACTGCACAAGTCAAGACTCGTATTGCTTGGATCAAAACGAGACCCCTTCGTTTCGTTCATACACGATACGACTGACTGCAACTACGACACTCGACGTCCCCACTCCCCAAGTAGTGTCGTCAGCATCACTTAGTGGATAACTCGAGAACTACCTTGACGATTCAATGAGATCATTCATTTTGTCGACATTATTTAGAAAAACATATCGCCTATATCATTATTGTAATTAAAAAATTAAAATTAATATTTTTTTTCTTCTCGGGCATCGGTGTTTTTATTAGCACATCTTCAGCTGTGTAAGGCCTCCGAATATCTACAGTAACATTTATTTGTAAGGTCTGACTTTGAAGCATGATAAGTAAAGTCACACGGCAGCAGAGACAGAGAGAAAAACTCAAATTCTGTATGAGAGCCAGTCTGGCTGCGCAGCAGTGGTGGCTGTATTGATTATGCTGTTATAACTATTACATAATAGTAATAATAGTTGCAATTTTGACGGATTGTTGAATATTACATTGAACATTGAAAGGAATTGGTAAAATAAATAGTAACAAGATTTTATTTTCATTATAAATTTAATAATACCATGTTTTCATACAAGTGTATAAAAAATAATTAAAGTACAATGAGAGTTAAAAAATTCATATTAAATATTTTTAGACTAATTGAAAAGTCGTTCCATGCTGAGAATCATACTACCCACATCATTGGTTTCTGAAGACTGGATCAAATGAATTTTGACGAAATCAACTGCCTTTTTTTTCAACTTTTTGATATTATACTTGTCGGCAGCTTTTAAAATATCAATAGCATTTTCAGAGGATATCTTGGAACTTAATAATACATCGCACTCGTCTTTTAATTCATCGAGTTGATACTTGTCGGCAGCCCCCAAAAGTTCAATAATTAAGGGGATTTCATGATTTTCAATACTACCTAGGTAGATGTATCGTAGCATCTCAACTACTGCTTCATAACTGATATCGATCAAATTCACTGATTTACTTTTCTTTTCCATCATATCATGGGTGAACATAGCTTTGAATACAGGACTAGCAGCAGCGAGAATGACCTTATGCGCTGGGATTTCCTTTCCACATGCAGCTTGTAGCAAGACATCGCTCAAGTCTTTATTAAAAAATGTCGAGTCGAAATTCAACTTTGGCACCAACACTTTATTCGTATTGACGGATTCGTCGCTTAAAAAATCCTTCTGGTCTCCTATAAGCGTTGATTCACAACGAATAGTTATTGTATCAGTAGATGAAATAAATTTCATAAAATTGTACGAAATATCTCCGATAAATGTTACTTTATCAAAATATGAAGTATATGGGCTTGGTTCGTAAGTCCTAACAATTGTGCCATCCTTGATTATTGATATCTTAAACTTGTAACACTGCCATAGTAAATCGGGATTATTCACGCACAATATATATAAATTTATATACTCGTTATAGTCAGGAGGAATACCATAATCTTTTTTAAGTTGCAGTTCAAACTTTTTTTCTTTATCACTACCAACTGTGAATGTGGGCGATTTTATTCCATCAATACTATCGAGACTTCTCTTTGCTGAAAGTAATGTGAAATTGTTTATCACCCATGTAAAATCGCAGTACTCGTTAAAAATGTCCGTAATGCATGTAATTTTATTGGCACTCGACATTTTGTTCACTGAAAAAATCTTAAAAATTGTCTCATGAAACTTTTAAACTTTTATTATACGTTTATACGTTGGATTTTATAATGTTGCCACGACAAACTGATGACTACGACTGAGCAGTTATCGTTGCACAAGTCAAGATTATTACTGCGACACACTCGTGTTCTAAAACTGACCGAAAGGGTATTTTGATTCAAACAAATGCCTGCGTTGCGAGTCGCGACTCGCAAGACTCGAGTTACTCGAGTAGCGCCGCAACCGTCGCTTAGCGGGAACTACTTAGTATTGATCCATTTAAAGATATCCGTGTTTTTTGTTACTTTAAATTAATCACATGTTATTACAATTGAACGAAAAAAAAAATTAATTTCTATTAAAACATTACTCAAAAAAATGGTCGTAGTAAATAAAAAAATTATCCCTTGAAGCCATTGTATTTTAAAATCGCCAATGAAAATGAGAAATAATGTAAAGAATTGAATATTGAATTATAGATAGGTAAAATAAATAACAAAAACCCAATTTTATTTCTATTTGAAGTCTAATAATAACATCATGTTTTCAAATGCAAGTGTATAAAAAAATTATAGTAAGATTAAAAGTTGCAAATATATAAAGCCACAATCAAATAATTTTGAAAAAAATATTTCCATACTAAGAATTATAGTAATGATACAAGATAATATTCCTTTTTATAAATTTAACTGCATTTTTGTTCACACTTCTCAATCTGTATTTTTCGTCAATTTTTAAAATCACTGCAGCATTTGCGGAGAATAACTTGAAACTCGATATTTTCTCGCGAACATTTTTCAGTTCTTCAAGCTAATATTCATTCTAAAGTTTGTTAATATGTATTTTTATAAAATCAGCTGCTTTCTGTTTCAAACAATCCATGTTATATTTAACAGCTACCGTAAGAGTTCCAATGGCATTTTCAGTCGACATGTTGGAGGTTAATATTTCGCCGCACTCGTTTTTTAATTCTTCAAGTTGGTACTTATCAGCAGCCGCTAAAAGGTCAATAGTTAGCGGAAATTCGCGAGTTTCAACGCTACCAGTGTAGATATATCGTAGCATCTCGACCGCAGCTTCATAGCTAATATCAATCATATCAACCGATTGACTTTTATTTTCCAACATATCGTGGTTGAACATGGCTTTGAATACTGAACTAGCAGCAGCAAGTACTACTTTATGCGCTGGGATTTCCTTTCCGCATGCTGCACGTAACACAAAATCACTTAATTCTCTTTCGAGAAATATCCAATCGAATTTCAGTTTTGGTGGTAATACTCGATCAACCTTATTTGGTTCGTTAATCAATAAACTTGTTGCGCTCCCCGTAGAAACTTTCAATTCGCAGTGAAAAGTTACGGTATCCGATGAAATAAATTCATTCATATTAGTCCGGACGCTGGCAGGGTTTTCGTACAAATTTTGGACTCCGCGGTATTTCTACACGTTTCTATGTGTATTTTGATGCGCTGAATCGATTTTTCCAGGTTGATTTTCTCGAAACAGGTGCGTTTAAAAGTTATAAACAAATTAATTGTTTAAACGGCCATATCTTGTAAAATATGAAGATAGATTAAAACAATTGTTTTTATTTTATTTGTCTTTAAAAACAAAGAAATTGACTTAAATTAATTGAAAATCCGTCCACTAGAAAAAAAGTTATGCAATAATTAGTGCTAAAACCCTAGAAATACGTCCTTTTTTATCTTTCAACCTCTATAACTTGGCTCGTATTAGTGTGATCGAGCTCATCGACGTCTCATTTTGAAGGTAATAACCTACACAATGATGTAGCATAATCTTTATGTTAGTAAATTGTTTATAATGTAGTTTGTAGACGTTTATATACGTAATTTTATGGCTCTGACGTACTTTCCATTTGTTTATACGCGTTTTTCGCTGAGATAAATTATTAAAACAACGTGGCAACTCAGTTCAAATGAAAGTACATAAAAAACGAAAATTTTAAGAGGTTTCGAAAGGTAATCGGTCAAGTAGACGCCAAGTTACAGCCTTCTGAGCTTGGTTCATGAGTTCATGTTGCCTCAGTGTGCGCACCCTGTGCGCTCGATCGTTTCTACGCCCAAGCTCAGAAGGCTGTAACTTGGCGTCTACTTGACCGATTACCTTTCGAAACCTCTTAAAATTTTCGTTTTTTAATGTACTTTCATTTGAACTGAGTTGCCACGTTGTTTTAATAATTTATCTCAGCGAAAAACGCGTATAAACAAATGGAAAGTACGTCAGAGCCATAAAATTACGTATATAAACGTCTACAAACTACATTATAAACAATTTTACTAACATAAAGATTATGCTACATCATTGTGTAGGTTATTACCTTCAAAATGAGACGTCGATGAGCTCGATCACACTAATACGAGCCAAGTTATAGAGGTTGAAAGATAAAAAAGGACGTATTTCTAGGGATTTTGCACTAATTATTGCATAACTTTTTTTCTAGTGGACGGATTTTCAATTAATTTAAGTCAATTTCTTTGTTTTTAAAGACAAATAAAATAAAAACAAATTGTTTTAATCTATCTTCAATATTTTACAAGATATGGCCGTTTAAACAATTAATTTGTTTATAACTTTTAAACGCACCTGTTTCGAGAAAATCAACCTGGAAAAATCGATTCAGCGCATCAAAATACACATAGAAACGTGTAGAAATACCGCAGAGTCCAAAATTTTTACGAAAACCCTGCCAGCGTCCGGACTATATCGTCTGTAGAAATGTTGAAAATCTCTATAAAATAAGGTGCATGACCACAATCCATTTTGGTGTAAACAATTTCGTCATCCTTGATAACCGATATCTTGTATGTATATAGCAAATTTTCGATCTTTTCATAGCAGCGTAAATATAACTTTGAATAATTGATGCTTTCTCCCGAACTACTATATTTTGACAACAATGACATTTGAAACTTGAATTGATTGGAACCGACGCTGAATATCGGCGACCTTATGAAAGAGCGTACCTTTTCACGAACCATCATGAAATTATTGATTATCCACGTAAAATCGCAATCTTCGGCTATATCAATATCCGTACGGCCAATGATTTTTCTTGGCGCTCGACATTTCGCACTGTGAAAATAACTCGAAAATCGATTTGGATCGCACTCACGAAATGTTAGGCAATATACAGATGTAACGTGTCTACCGCCTATGTACGACGATGACTGACCGCTGTACGAAGCAAGACTTGTACAGGTACTGCTAGAATTGCGTTCTAGAAAAAATCAACAGTGTCCTTTGTTGCCTTCGTTTCAAACTTCCAACCAAATGCCTGCGTCATAACGAGAACGCGAGCGGAGAGTCTCGAGTCGCACTATATGTGAGCATCGTTCAGCAGACAACTCGAGAACTACTCCATCGATTCCAGAAATCATTTGTTTTTTTCTAGGTTTTATAGATCGAAAAAAATACATCTCGGTCAATCGTAGCCTTAAAAATGAATCTGAATCTTTTTGCGGGCATCGGCATTTTTAATAAATATATGCTGTACTGTCAGGCACGCAATGCCTATCCATATATTTTATGCATAATATAATGAGCATTTACACGAATGAGAAGGTTTGATTTTTAAGTCACGATACAGCCGAAAGGCTTCAAATTTCTTGCAAGAGTCAGCGTGGCCGCGTCGCTTTATAGAGAAGGTCGTATAGTCGGCGTTGTTATGGTATACCTACACAAGGCATTGGTTCGGATTACAGCACGAAAATTCCGTTCAGCATCTGAGTTTCTTTTTCTTTTGCGCAGCAGATCGCCGTGATTGATCGCGGTGTGTCATTCAAACGGCAAGTTTTATACATCAATTTTAGTTTATGTGTACGATTGTGATATGTCGGGTAGGGTGAAGTAAATTTTAACGATATCGATCGAGATTTTTATTTTGATCAAAAGTACATAATAAGCAGACACTTTTAGAATTCAATTATGAACAAAAATATGAGTAAAATTAAAAATTAAAAGAGCCAATTCCGCAAGTTTTGACATTATTTTGAAACTATTTGCGCTATACTAAGAATTTTATTACTTATTTCTTCATAGTCCAATGGTCCATTTAAAATACTCCTGATAAAATCGACTGATTTTTTTTTCAAATATTTCGCCCTGTATGTATCACTAATTTTAAGCATCTCAACGGCATTTACGTAAGAAGATAACTGAAAGCTCAATATTTTCTCGCACCTATATTTTAAGTCATCAAGTTGATACTTGTCAGAAACTGCCAATAGCTCAGTGGTCAGGGAATTTTCATCATTTCCAACATCACCTGTGTAGATGTATCGTAGCATCTCGACTGCAGCTTCATAACTAACATCGATCATGTCAATTACTTCACTTTGTTTTTCCAGCATATCATGGTTAAACATGGCTTTAAATACTGGACTGGCACTAGCAAGCATGACTTTATGCGCAGAGATTTCCTTTTCAGATGCAGTTCGTAGCGTCACGTCGCTAAAATCTTTATTAAGAAATATGCAGTCGAAATTGTATTTGGGTACCGTTCGTGCCAAATCATATTTGAGAAATGGCTCTATATTTTCCATAGTAAATGTTAATTTGCAGCGAATATGCACATAATAACTGTATATAATCTCTTTATCATTTATCATTATCATAGGCATATTGAAAATCAATGCTTCACTGCAATTCGTAGAAAATGTACAATAATCTGTGCGAGCATCAATAATTTCGCCATCCATGATTACTGATATGCTGTATTTACACATCAATGATGAGTTTTCTTTAAGGTAGTATAGAAATAAACGCATGCTTTCTCTTATTGTAGGTTGTAAACAACGATCTAGAGATTGACATTTGTGGAGTTCCAATCGAAATTTTTTATCATCGTCATTACTTATATTAATCATGGGCGATACTACTATTCCTTTTGTCAACTACAATAAGAAATCCCTCGATATTACCCACGTAAAAATTTCATTTTCATTGCGTTTCAAGCAGCCACAGTAGTGTAGTGGTTCAGTTGTCATGTTACACTTTGTCTTAAAAAAAATTCAGTCAAGTTCACCAGCTGTACGGGATTTTTATGACACTAGCAGACACTTTTAGGCCGTACCTATATGCATACACACACCAACACTGTATATATACTGCACGTAACAATTCACTGACTGACTGTGCGGCTAAACGCTGTACACCCGACACCCATAATATCTGTCCGGACCTTACTTCACACTACACATGAAAATTCCTCATAAACGAATAGATAGACTTCGAATCATCGAAACAAGTGAAGTCAGGCCGGACAGATATTATGGGTGTCGGGTGTACATAACTCATAAGTCAAGACTGATGCGCTCTAAAACAGAGGAGTGTTTGGCGCTCTTTAGACGACTGTTGTTGATCGCGACACGAGCCTCCGAATGATGTCAGAAGTATCGCTTATCGGAGAACTCGAGTGGCTTGGTCAATTCAAAGAAATCAGAAATGATTCGTATTATTACGGTTTCATTTACAGCATAGCTATAGTCTCGGTCGTCGTCTGTAACGATCATAATGGGCTATGTGGATAAGCACGCGTTGTATCGTATGTCGTGCATAGAACTGGCCCCGTCTTGGTCGACAAATATACCGAAAAATAAATAAAAATACTTGAAGATTTAAAATAATAAGAGAAATAGGTAAAAAAATTTAGATCTTATTAAATGTTTATTTTTATTAAAATTGCATAGAAATTTTGTGCTTTCTTGTTGAAGTAGATAAACAGAAATAGTAAAATAAAAATACTGAAAATTACTAAACTGTTCAAACCACAATTCGAAATTACTCATGAGAAACATATAGACTGAGGAGCATATTACTTATTTCGTCAAAATCCAGTGATCTTTTTTCACTTCGTTTAACAAATTCAACTGCTTCTTTTTTCAAAAGGTTCAAACTGTATTTATCAGCTATCGCAAGAGTCTGAATAAGACTTTCAGAGGATAGTTTGGACCTCAATACTTCTCCGCACTTATTTTTCAATTCTTTAAGTTGACATTTGTCAGCAGCCGCCAAAACGCCAAGGAAATGTCGTTATTTTTAATATTAACGGTGTAAATGTATCGCCAAATCTCAAATGCTACATCATAAGTAACTTCAGTCAGATTTATCGATTGGTTTTTGTTTTTTAACGGATCATTACTTAGCATGGTTTTGAACACTGGACTTGCTGCCGCGAGCACAATCCTATGCGCTGGTATTTTTTCCCCGCAATCAGTACTAAACACAACGTCACTGCACTCACTAAGAAATATCCAATCGAATTTTAGTATGAGTGGCAAATTTTCATTGCTATTGTTGGTCAAGTCAGAGTCTCGAGATGACTTTTCGATTCCCCTTGATAATTCTAGTTCACATCGAATTGTAGTAGTTTTAATGAACCCGAAGTAGTAAGGAATTCCAAGTAAAAAACTCGTGTCTGTTCCTTTATTTACTTTAAACGTATTACAAATATTATTCGGGAGAACATCTTCTCCATCCACGTCAATTGATATGGTGCATCGACAAACGAACTCGTTCACAATATTTTGACTACATCAATATAATTTTCTATTAAATCCCTTAGTTCCACTTGGGCCTATCAATCGTAAATAAAATTTTTCATTAGATTCAATACTGAATATTTGTGAATCTAAATACTTATCTCCTTCACATTTTTCTAATTCAATGTTATCAATTATCTGCATGAAATAACAGTCTTCACTAGCAAGGAGCGAATGGCCTGGCGGCTTCATTGGCGATTGCCATTTCACAAACAAACTGGAAAAATGTTAAAGAAGTTTAGAATTATCACTCAATTTAAGACACTTGAAACTTTTATCCTGCACGCACAAAATGTTTGACAGTAGGTGTGACTAATCGATAATCTCAACGTTCCCGAGGCAAAAATTAACGGCGTTCTGAAATCAAAATAAAAACGAACGTTGGTACCGAAACATCAAGTGTTTGCACTGCAGTCTGCAACAGTCACGAGCCTCGAGTGGTGTTGCAAGCGTCGCTTAGCGGGAAGCTCGGAAAATAGCAGCATCGATGATCGATTCAAAAAAACATTCGTTTCTTCGGCTTACATTAGAAAAATTACTTAATATTACAAGAAAAATTACATGAAAGGTTCTTTTACGAATTCGTTCCTTAAAAAAATAAATAGACAGATTTTGTTGTTTGTGGGCGCCGAAAATATCGAACGATGTCAGCTGTTGAATGCTGAGCAGACTGCACGCAGCTCAGTATGCTTTTACCCACGACAGTCCTAAAAAGTATCAATACCATAGACGTTCATCATAAACATTAGTTTTTTATGTAAATACGTTGAATGTAGAGCAATTTTTTTTTTTGAAAAATGATGATGAAATTTTGAAAGAATGAATTGATGCCGTTACGCGTGGTGTATCAATTAATATTTATATTTTTAACATCGTGTCTTACATTTTTTTTGTACTATTGAATTACCAATTCAATTAATTTTATGCCGCAGAAAAACAGATTGAGCTACTAGACGTCGAATTTTTCTCGTTCGATTATCAGAGTCAATGTACATAAGCTCATCACGTCGAAATAGCATATTATACTTTGTATGCATAATTTCTACATATCTGAATAGTGATAAATGGGTACAGTGAATTTCGACAATTCTATTTGAAATTTTTATTATAATCAAAAGTACAATAGTCGTTTTTACGTCCAAGTTATGAACAACAAAATATGAGTAAAACTTAAACATGAAAGAGGTTATATCTGTCAGTTTTCACATTATTCTTCAACTAATGGCGCTTTACCAAGAATCATATTGCTTATTTCATGAAAGTCCGATAGTCCGTTTATATGACCTTTGATAAAATCAACTGTTTCTTTTTTCAGATTGTCTGCTTTATATGTATCCGAAATTTTAAGCATTTCTAGAGCATTTTCATTAGATAAATTAGAACTCAATATTTGTCCGCACTTATTTTTCAAATCTTCAAGTTGATACTTTTCAGCGGCTGCTAGAAGCTCAATAGTTAAGGAAATTTCGTTGTTTTCAACACCACCAGTGTAGATGTATCGTAGCATCTCAACTGCAGCTTCATGACTAACATCCGTCATATTGACTATTTGGTTTTGATTTTCCATCATATCATGAGTAAACATAGCTTTAAATACTGGACTGGCAGTAGCGAGCACGACCCTATGTGCTGGAATTTCCTTTCCACAAGCTGTTTTTAGCTTAACATCGCTCAAACCTTCATTAAGAAATACCCAGTTAAAGTTTAGTTTTAGTACCTCATTTGTTTTAGCAGAATCGTAATTTAGTAAATTCTTTTGCCCTTCTATAGAAACTGATAATTCGCAGAGAACATGTATATCATTCTTGGAATTAATCAGTCTCTCAATCTCTTTTTTGGTCTTGTGTAGAATCAGTGTTTCACTTGCATTCGTAGAAAAAGTACAATAATCTATTCTATTATCAATAATTTTGCCATTTTCGATGATTGATATTTTATACTTGCATATTAGTGGTGTTTTTTGACCTACGCACCAAAGCATTAAACGCCAAGTAGATGTGTTATTCCAATAATCCTCAGCTAATATACCTCTGTAGAATCCTAAACCGAATTTAAATTTAACATCCGCATAAAAATAATTTGATCTCACTATATCCATCTGCAACAACAATGGTAAATCCCTCGATAATACCCACGTAAAAATGTTGCCCTTTTCACTTGTTTTTAAGCAGCCGATAACTGACATGTTAAACTTTGAGAAATATCTTATTGGAAATATTTAATTATTACTCAAATATTTTGGGACTTTTATCACACTTGCACAAAATGTTAAACAGTATGGGAATAATATATGTGGTACTGGTAGCGACAATCCGCTCACTGATATCGACTGATCGTCGTAGCACTGCTGCACAAGTCAAGGACTCAAGACTCGAAACGCTTGAGAGTATAACGTTTTTAAAACTGATTCAAAGGAGACAATTTCGACGTGTTATTGAATATTGAATGGAAGATTGAAATGAACGGGTAAAATAAATTGCCACAAGATTTCATCTTGATCATTGGTCGTGTTTTCAAAAGTCAGTTTATATAGTAATATAAATAATTAAAGTACGTTTATGCTGAGCAGACTGCATGTGTTTGACATTGTATATTACATTTTTTTGGTACTATTGAATTACCAATTTAAGTAATTTTATGTCACAGAAAAACAGATTATGTTACTTGTCACTGAATTTTTCTCATTCGCTTATCAGAGTCAGTGCTCATGAGCTCATCACGTTTATATTCTGCACATCTGAATGATGATGAAAGCGTACAGTGAATTGCGACGATTTTCATCGACATTTTTATTCTAATCCAAAGTAGAGTAGCACCGTACAATTTTAAAGTTTAATTTATCAATAAAAAAAATTTGAATTAAATGGAAAAATGTATGGACTATTTTCGCTAGTTTTCACATTATTTTAAAACTGATTGCCCTTTACCAAGGATCATATTACTTATTTCATGAAAGTCCGATTGTTCGTTTATACAACGTTTGATAAAATTAACTGCATTTTCTTTCAAATAGTCTGCGCTATATGTATCAGAAATTTTAAGCATTTCTAAAACATTTTCGATAGATAATTTTGAGCTCAGTATTTGTTCGCACTCATTTTTTAACTCATCAAATTGATACTTGTCAGCGGCCGTCAATAGCTCAATAATTGATGTACTTTCAATATTTTCAACACCACCAGTGTAGATGAATCGCATCATCTCAACTGCAGCTTCATAACTAACATCGATCATGTCAATTATTTCACTTTGTTTTTCCAGCATATCATGGTTGAACATGGCTTTGAATACTGGACTGGCAGTAGCGAGCATGATTCTATGCGCAGGGATTTCCTTTCCACTTGCAGTCCGTAGCGCAACATCGCTGAAATCTTTATTAAGAAACATCCAGTCGAAATTTAGTTTTGTTACTTGCTTCGTCTTGGTGGATTCGGAGTTTTGTAAATTATTTTGTCCTCCTATGGAAACTGACAGTTCACAGCGAACGTGTATATCGTTCCTGGCTAACATCAAATCCTCGATCTCCGATTGGTTCTTGGTTAGAACCAGTGTTTCGCTATGATTCGTAGAAAAAGTACAACAATCTGTTCGAGCATCAATAACGTCGCCACACTTGATTATTGATATGTTATATTTACACATTAATGGCGAGTTTGGATTTAAACAACGAAGAATTAAGCGCCAAACACTGTTCCCAACTAAATTAACGAAAATTGTGCCTCTGTGGAAAGACAATTCAAACTTTTGTTGAACAGTACCAAACTCACTTAATGTTACTACATTTCGATTCATCAGGAGTGTTATCGATAATGTCCACGTAAAAATGTTGCGTACTTCACTTGTTTTTAAGGAGCCGATAACTGACATGTTACACTTTGAGAAATATCTTGGAAAGATTTAATTATCACTAAAATCGTTTGGGATTTACATTACACTTGCACAACAAGTTAAGCAGTAGATAAAATATATATTGTGGCAGCGACAATCGATCGATCGTTGCTCAAGTCAATACTTGTATTGTTTATTTGTTATTGCTCTATATTGTTATGGGTCGAAAAATTGATTGTCTGCGCGACTACAGTTGCGATTCTTGAACTTCGTCGTCAGCGTCGCTTACAACTAGTGGGTAACTCGAGAACTACCTAGTCGATTTAATGAGATCATTCATTTTGTCGAATTTATTTAGAAAAACATATCGTCTATATCATTATTGTGATTAAAAAATTAAAATTAATATTTTTTTTTTCCCGGGCATCGGTGTTTTTATTAGCACATCTTCAGCTGTGTAAGGCCTCCGAATATCTACAGTAACATTTATTTATAAGGTCTGACTTTGTAGCATGATAAGTAAAGTCACACGGCAGCAGAGACAGAGAGAAAAACTCAAATTATATGTAAGTGTCAGTCTGACTGTGGACGCGTGCTGTATATTACTTATGCAGTTTAAGTATTATATAACAGTAGTAATAATTACAATTTTGACGTATTATTGAATATTGAATTGGACATTGAAATGAACATTTAATGGGTTAATTTATTGGGTAAAATAAATAGTAAAAAGATTTTATTTCGATCATAAGTCGTGTTTTCAAAAGTAAGTTTGTAACGTAGAAAATAATTACAGTAAAATCGAAATTTGAAAATTCATGGAAAGCATCTATCAGGTTAATTCGAAAAAAGTTGTTCCAAACTGAGAATCATGCCAGCCACGTCGTCAGTGTCTGAAGGCTGGTTCACATGCATTTTTACGAAATTAACTGCCGTTTTTTTCAACTTGTTCATGCTGCATTTATCGGCAACTTTTAAAATATCTATAGCATTTGCCGAAGATAAATTCGAGCTTAATATCATCTCGCACTTATTCTTTAAATCATCAATTCCATATTTGTCAGCAACCATCAAAAGTTCAATAATGAAGGAAATTTGGTTATTTTCGATTATACCAGTGTAGACGTATCGTAACATCTCCAGTGTAATTTCATAACTGATATCAATTATGTCAACGCATTGGTTTTTGTTTTCCAACGTATCATGACCGAACATGGCTTTGAATACTGGACTTGCAGCAGAGAGTAGTAGTCTGTGTGCTGGGATTTCTTTGCCAGATGCAGTTCGTAGCTTAACATCACTCAATTTATAATCAAGAAATGCCCAATCGAATTCTAATTTTGGCACTTGATTCGTATCGACGGATTCATCGCTTGAAAAATCCTTTCGAACGCCTGTTGAAAGTGTTAATTCGCAGCGAAAAATGGCTGTATCGGTAGATGAAATAAATTTTTTCATATATTCCCGGGGAGATATAAAAACTTGCCAACGATTACTTGTAAATCCATCTGAATATTGTCGATTGTAAACGATCGTATCATCCTTAATAGCTGTTACCTTGTATTTGAGCGATAAAACATCAACGGCCTTTTTGCAAACTAGAAATAACACTATATAATGTTTATTATTCATCTCTGATGTGACATCATGCAATTCTAATTGAAACTGCCTTCGATCGTCTTGGCCGACTTTGAAAATGGGCGATGCTACTGGATCAGGTTGATTATTATATACCAATCCGTAATCCCGTATTATCCAGGTAAAATCGCAGTGTGCTTTATCAACGTACGTACAGCCCGTCACTTTATTTTCGCCTGACATTTTGCACTCGAGGAAGATCTGAAAAAGGTTTGATTGTTTCTAAATTTGCTTAGATCTTCTTACTACGCGCACTGACTTTTGGACGACCTACGATTTTGTTGGTGTACCGACTACGACTGTTAGTTGCACGAGTCAAGATTCATTGCGAGCAATTAATTTGTACGAATCGTGTTTCTCTATGAGTGCGATAAGCCACTCATTAGCCCGAGATAGAGAAAAATACCAAGATTTGTATTTCAAATGTGAATCGAAGTATCCGCGTGAAAGGGAAATCAAGCTCTACAATGGTCAAAGTCACATAACGAGCCAGGAATATACTATTTTTCTACTCTGCTCTCTCTTCTTCTTATTGCACCTTTGCGGCGTCGGCGGCCCATCCATCCATCCGTATCTACTTTTTCACTATAGTCGCGTGTCTGAATGCACAGATCCGCCGTGTATAGCAACGATCGATAACGAGTCGGCTACGGGTGTGTATATATAATAATTACACTCGCGGCGCGATACGCCACGGCGTCAGTGCGCGGCAGTAATAATCATCGAATAATATACGAAACGCGTCGAGCGCAGCTACGCGTGAAGTGTATAATACCTCATGTGCAGATGCACACGCTTCGTATCACGTAATACTCGTGTGCTGTACACTGCGCGTGCGCGTGCGTGTGCTCGCGCCCCGAGAGCATAATATTCAAGTCGATTAGAATAATTTTTATCGAAGCTGCTGCAGCGCGAGGCCTTTTATTACATTGTGTGTGCTGATTTATATATATACATCACGCGCGTACACGATAATGCCATGAGGTATGTGTATGCACGTGGCTAACGATAAATTATTGTTAGATCGACTACTACAGCGTCGGCGGCGGCAATGGCTGTAATCTTCGAAAGGGACTAATTAGCCAAGCGATGTACATGCGCATACGTACGATATACGTGCATAGTTCGTTCAGGTGGAGTCGAGGTGCGCAAAATATGCTAATGCCACACGCACGACGCAGACTCGTTGTAAGCGTGTATATATTTGATCCGTGCATGCATAGGCGAGTCGTCGAACGCGACGAGAGCTCGATTCGCTAATGACGATCGAGAAGTAAAAGTTTACGTACATATACCGATAAGCTATACCTATATACATGCGTATACACTACTCAAGAGTGCCACAGTAATTTTGCAGCTCGACGACGGTATTTTCTTCTTTCTCCGTTTGTACATTTCGCCTCTCTTGCGGTCTCTCTCACTCAGCTAATGGCTTGACTATTATTGTCATTCATCTTTGTCGCTGGCACAGAGAGGAAATAAAGATTTTTTTCTCCTCTCTGGTTAATTATCGGTGCCCCCGCTCCTGCCCCTTTCAAATCGGGAAGAAAAACCGAGAAAGTATACCATCGTGCGATGCTCGCTCGAAAATGAAGATATTATACTGTCATTTGACTCCTCGTCCTCTCTCTGCGTTTGTTTTTTTTTTCACATATAGACTCTAGTCTCACTGCGTTTCGCGCACCGCAGAATCGTTTTTTACACCCATATCTTTCTTAATTAATTACTAGTTATAAAAAACAAATTACGATTAATTGGAATAAAAAACAATATGTGGTTTCTTTGATACTGTATTGCTTCGTTATGTTATGAATCTCATCGTAGGCCAGTATTGGGCCAGGACTGACGCCAACCCTATCAGTTTTTGTAAAATTTATAATTAAGTAATTTGTAAATATTATTAAAATTAGCCAGTTTGAATTTAAGAGAGATTGATCATTCAAATGAAAATATGAATTCTAGTGGTATAAAGAACTGCATTGTCAGATAATATCATTTTTCTATTATATATAAATTATATATAAAATATTTTGATTATTTACCAAATGCGCTCAGCATCAGTATCGACTGTTCGTTCGGTCGTTGATTGCAAAGGTGATTTCAGTGGGTTCGAGTCCGAACCCCAGTTACCAACACCAACTCCGTCTAACTCAGATCGCAGCAATTCGAGAGCTAGCACTCGATCAAAAGAGACACGATGATCACTCGTGTCTCCTCGTCAAGCGAGTTGGAACGAGAGAAGGAAGAAGAGCCTAAGCCTGCGAGAAAAACGGAGCGTACCCTTCATAAGAAGAAATAGAAACTTAGGGCACCAAGTCCGGACTCAAGTGATTATTATAGTTCAGATCGGCATCGCGAGCTAAAAAACATTCACGAAGAAGAGAGAAGACAAAGACCTACAAGGCTCTGTTAACATGATTAGGAAAATCGTACTATGTGTAACAAAAAATATATTTTTAGATCCGCGCTTTGATTTATACAAACATTTCCACTTTGCCACTTTCAGATTTACAGATAAAGGTACTCGCCATCTAGCGGTAAATGCGTTAGATATTTTCAACATAATCGAAACATTTATGAATCGACAAAAACAAGCCAATAATTGGTATTATATGGCAAAACATTTTAAATGATCAGTTTTTGGGCATTGCTGCTATTATTGATGTTGAGCACTTCTAGTAGAGTAATCGAGTAGAGGTGCCACATATCTTCGCGTGTACGCAGAAATTTACATACAAATATTATTTCTTTTCCGCGAAAGATTTATGCGGTGCCAGATCTTGGCGTGTAGATCTTGGTTTTCGAGCCTCGTATCATATAATTCCAGCATATATCAAGAAGATTATCTGACGAGAATCTCATTTCCGCAAAATTCGTACTTCGCGAAAATTCGCGCGTGCGCGCGTACCTGCCACTTTTCCGATGAAACCCACGCTCCTCTAGTTACGTCAAAATATCTTTGCAACTGTAACTGTTCCGAGTCTACTGCATTTAAGCGGCAATTAAACAGAAAGAGAAAAAGAGTAAGCATACACGCGCTTACAAAGTCAGAAAAAACAAAGGGCCCACTCTGCAGCCCAATGAGGCTCACCGCCTAATCGGAATGCCCTTATCTCTTGAGCTTTCGCGAAATGCGCGGATATTTTTCTATGCGCTCCGGTGTACACGACGTACCGTATATATATATAATATATATGGAGGCGCGTGTCTGTGTTTGCGAGCGCAAAGATCCGCTACTTTACGTGCAGTACTGCGCTATAGACGCGCGAATATAAGCTACCGCGTGCCAAAGCCAACTTCCTACACATTATGTGTACATGGGCTGAATCGCGTTAAACGTAACGAATGCCATATTTCAAATTGGACTGGTTACTATAAAATTAATAAGTTTGAGGATTTTTAAATTGATAGAATATACTTTTTTAATTTAAAGCATTTTAACGTGTGTCAATTCTTTGTAATTGAAAGCTATAATAAAAATACACCTACCGTAAATTGAATGATTTTAGAAACCAAAGTTTTATACCCATACATTTTTTGGAGGAATGAAACGTCACAGCATTTGTCAATTCCAAACATTTGTTATAAAATGTTATCCTTCAAACTATCGCATATATTTCACACGATAAAACCCATATAGGCAATACGTATGCGCTTCATGCGCTTGCTAATTTTACCTTCCTCGACTCTCTTGGTTTTAAAGGTAAGATATGCCCACGCGGTGAATCCTTCAATCTGTTACGCACACGCGATGCTTCTTCAGCTCTTTTTTTTTCATTTGGCCGTTATAGTTCTCGGACTCATCCGGCTGCTGCCCAACAAGAGCTTTTATTTTAAACGAGAAATGAAAGCTATTGCTAAAACGATCGTGAGTTTTCGAAATATATTAGAAGATTTGGAAGAAAAACTAGCTTAATTCTTACACTTTTTGAAATATAAGTTTAATTTTATTATTTCAAGAACTTGACAAGCTTCATGAAATTCCCATTACCATGAGTATTTATTTGGTACATTTTTATTTGTCATACGCGTTACAGATATAAGCTACAACATTACAGATTTGATTTGGATAAATTTATTTTTTCCAAGGTGAAAAGACTGAATGACAACTTGCAATACTGGTAAAAAAATTTAATTCCAATTAGAGCAAATTAAAGGCTTAAAAATAACAAAATTAGCATGCATATAAAGCAAATAAAGCAAATAGACTTAAACCTAAGCATAAAATAAATTGAGGGCTGCTTATACAGTGCAGAGAAAAAAAATTACGATACAAAAGTTAAACAAAGACAAAAAATGAAGGAACGTCATCAAGTTAATTTAGGGCTTGAAAGTAATGAGGGAGCCAGCTCGACGTACTTCAGCAGTGAGAGAATTCCATGCAATGGCTGCCCTTAGGGAAAAGCCGGACTTGAGCGTCGAGGAGTCGATACAAGGGACCTCAACGGTCGGCGAATCACCGACAATCTTCGCACTGTATCGTCTGTCCACTGGTACAGATCAGAGATATAGGCAGGAATCCTGTAGGACTATCTGTAGGAATTTCGCGGGATCTTGTGGGGCATTTTTTCAAGGGCAAAGTTGGGGTAAACCGAGCTATTCAAACTGGATGCTGGATGCAGAATTAGCCTATGCAAAAGTCTTAGAAAATCATGCATCGAGTTACAACTTGGACTTGAAATTATTTTATCCAGAAATCACATCGACAAAAAACCATACAAATCAATATTTGCACCCTAGATTTCGGCTCAGGCTTACGCCGTCCTGTAAAGCGGCAGTTTCATCATCGCCGAAAGAAGTAATATTTGTTCCTATGTAGCAAAATAAGAGTAATCCAGCTACAACAGTCCGAAAAAAGTGTCTGAAGAACACCAAAATTTAGATCACCATAAAACCTTGAAAATGAATATTGAATAGAAGTTTGAAAGAACTGTATTGAAAATTTGATTTTTGGGGTTTACTGTATAATAGGGAGGTTTTGAAACTTAAAAGCTCTTTTTATACATTCTTGGAAATTTAAAAAGTAGGATAACTTAAACAAAAGCGTTCATTAATAAAATTCCTGATAATTTTACAAGAAATACAAAAATCAAAAAATGGTGCGATACTCCCCTGAACAATTGAAAAAAAAACAATAATCAACGTATGATTATGTTATTGTTGATCTCTCTCAACTTATTAAAGGTCATGTCTCTTATGTCTTTGCTAGTGAAAAAAGTATTGGCCCGTCGCTCCAAGATATTTCCAACTTCAGTCACCATGATAGAATCGATACCCAAGCTCAAGAACGTCGCGTCTGGATCTATCTTATCCAAATTCTTGAAATCTGGAGAAAAACAAATAATTATCCATCAGTGTATATTATACAATCGTTCGACGGTTCGCACGAATACGCACTCATGACATTGCAAATTTCCTCGAATACGTCGACCTTCTTCTCGTTGTCGGCATCGTTCGTTTTTCCCAGCAATACCAAGCTCGAGACTACAGGGTTGCTTTGCAGTAAAAATCTTTCGAGGGCATCCAGACACGAGTTAATGTTCTGCAGGTCGAACCCGAGATTTTTTAGTTGCGACTGCGCGACGTCGTCCATATCGGCCACCACACCGACATCTCTGATGGGACCCCATTGTACGGCTAAGCCCGGTAGACCATCTTGTTGGCGTCTCTCGCATATACGTTCCATGATCTGGATCGAACGAATATAATTTTTATAAATCACTTCGCTGTACAGCGTAAAAAATACCACTGCTCACCGAATTGGCCATGGCGTAATTCGTTTGACCGACGTTACCCTTGCCACTCGTCACCGATGAAAAGACGACGAAGTGCCTCATCTTCGGACAAACTGATCTACTCTGGCGATCGAAGTGCTCGGTAGCCCGGGCTTTGCACTGGAGCACATCCTCGAACGACTCCGGACTCTGATGCTCGAACAACGCGTCCTTCAGGACAACGGCCGAGTTGAATATGGCGTCGACGGGGCCCATTAGATTTGCGGTGCTCAAGATCTTCGCGCAATCCTCCTGCTTGCTCAAGTCTTTGCCGCGAATCACGAGGACGTCGACGCCGTTGTCCTTCCACAATTTGATCCTCGTTTGCTGGTAGCCCGTTTTAATGCCGCTCCTCGAGACGAGCACGATGTTTCGAGCTCCTCGCAAAACGAGCCAGTGAGCTGGAAATAATCGACGTCGTCAATTGCGTCGAGTTGGATCGACGTGCAACAGCGAGACTCACCTAGTTCCAGGCCAAATCCACCAAGACCGCCGATGATCACGTAACTGCGCTCGGGATAGCAATGGTATCTCGGCATGGCCAGCAACTTTTCGTTCATTCCGCTCTCCTCGTCGCGAATTCTGATCAAGAGCTTGCCGATGTGTCCGCCGTGAGCCATCAAGCGCGAGGCTTTCTCCATCTCGTTTTTCTCGAAGATCTTGTAGTTGATGGGTTTCACCACGGAATTCTTAATGCCGTCCTCCAGGTAAGCGCGCATCGTCCGATGCAGCTCGTCGTCGACGAAGATCTTGGTCGCGTCGAAGGCTTGAAAGCTGACGCCGCGAGCGAAGTTGCTCATACCGATCTGATAATCCGACTGTATGTCGGACATGCCGATCTCGATGAATCGGCCGTTGGGCGCCATGCACTCGAGCGAGGCCGCGAACTTGTCGCCGGCCAGGCAGTTCACGAGCAGATCGACTCCGCGTCCCTTGGTCGCCTGCGCGATCATCGACTTGAAGCCGGTCGAGCGCGACGGCCCGATGTGGTCCTCGCCGATCGTCGGGAAGAGATGGCGCACGAAGCGTCGCTTCTCCTCCGAGCCCACGGTGGTGAAGACCTCGCAGCCCTCGTGCAGCGCCAGACGGATGGCCGCCTGACCGACCGCCCCGGCTCCGGCGTGGATCAGCACCTTGTCCGCGGCTTTGACTCGGCCTGAGTGTAAATATGCCAGCTACAATTTGTCTCGTGGTGGGCCTATTGCAGCGCGCGATATTTACCCAAGTGGTGCAGGGCCCAGTAGGCGGTGATGTAGGCCCAGGGTACGGTGGCCGCCTCCGCCAGTGACCAGGCCTCGGGGACGTCGAAAGTCCGGCCGTTGTTCTCGCAGATATTCGAGAAGCCGTTGCCGTACACCACGCCCATGACTCGCTTTCCTTCGTGATTGACGCCGCTGATCTCTATGCCGAAGGGCAAGTCGCGGTGCAGGCAATCTTTTCCCACCTCGGTTTTCTGAAGCCTGCCGCTGCTGGTCATTACGTCCCTGCGAGTGTAATTAAGCGGCGATTTAATCATCTCGACTGACAATTTTGTGTGTGTTTTTTACTTGAAATTGATCGCTGCGTAGCAGACGCTGATGACATTTTTTTTGTCTTCCTTGATTCTTCCCTCGGTCCATTGGAACGAGCTGAGATTCTTCTCGCTCGATGGTTTGATAATTGCATGATGGCAAAGTTTCGGCTCCAAATCCGGCAAAGTCCTGTGACTGTAGAAACCCCAAACGCCGTCCTTCCGCAAAACGTTGTCGACCAAATCATTGCGAATCTGCTCCGAGTACGTGGGATCGTCGAGGGAAAATGGACGAGCATCGGCGTCTTGTATCAGAACTCCTCTGATGTACGAAGTACCGTATTCTTGTATCAAGCAATTAATTAAACCTTGCAGTCCTGAAAACAGTTATCTGTGCGTGAACATTTCCTCGTGGAGATAGAGTTAATTTTTTTTTTAAATCCTTACCATTGTCCAGATCGTTTTGACCAACCAATAAAATTCTGCGATCATTGAATTGTGGTTCGTTCAAATACGAGCTTAATATTGTCTTGAGTTGAACGATCCATTTGAATTTATTATTATCCACATATACAACGTCAAAATGTTTTTTAACTGGATCGATTTTTCTTAATAGAACAAGTCGAAGTATACCGAATGTTTTTTCAGCAATGACCCTCAGATTTTCCATTTTCTTTGCGGGAGCTTTCACATCGATATTATTGTCCCTTTTTTCATACGTCAAGATGAATCCACGTTCAGTAACGTTGAGCAGTAAATTTTCCAAAGTTTTATGCTGATTTGGTTCCAACAATTGATAACCAACGACCAAATCGCATTGTGGATGATTGATCGCATTTGGTTCCAAGACTTCAACATTTCTTGGAAGATTAAAAGTAGACACCAAATCCGATCGATCGTTATAAAAGAATAATTTACTGTCGACGTTGTTATTCCTCAAAATAGTTTCCATCCGCGGAGTCATGATAATATCGGTATGCGGCAACAATTCCATGGAATCTATATTCCATAATATAAATTTTACTTGGCTGGTTATTTTTCAACGTCAAATCAATCGCGAGTCTGGCCACTTCATTGAAATCCGCTCGATCGACGTCACCATAAGGTAAGAAGCAATATTTCTCCAGGAGTGGAGGCGTCGAGTTATCTTTCAAGTACATCGACTGAAGTTCTATGTTCGAAATGCTTACCCCGCCACAGTAGACACTATTCTCAAATTCGCTCAAGTAAGCTGGTAATTCAATTAAACCTAAAATATCAAATTTTTTTAAGTAAGAATTCTTTAATAGTGATAGTAATAGTTCAATAGCTACACTTTTTTATAAAGTTGGACATTAATCTTCATAATGATCTTTTTATTAAAAATTTCCATTTTTTTAAGTTAAGTTTCTATAGGCAAATTGAGTACGGGTAGTGATAGAAATCAAAGTTATCGTATTTGATTATGATGAGCTTTTTGATTTCATCAATAGATGGAGTATTGTAAATTCCCATGTGGCAAAAAATGTCTGATCAGTATTTTTGATAACGTATGATACAAACAGTGATTTTGAATGAAGAGTATACTTAAAAGAAAAGAGCGATACAAATAAACGCCACTTCATGCACATTTTGTACGCTTTATGTAAAATAAATTATTTTTTATGAATGTTTTCGAAGTTATCATTGTTTTTTCGTGAAAGCTCAAGTTATTTTTCATTGAAATGGTGTTAGCTTTTAACGAAATCTCTTTTTTACCTTTAGAATCAGAAAGCCGTCTGACTGCTTTTCCTTGAGCTTTTGGATCAATAATAAAAGTTTTTATTCTAGTGGGTATTAAAAATTCTCTGTTCACTTTCATCAAGATCAGTTGCATGACACAGTCCATGAATGCAATCCAATTGCCATCCCAAAGAATTTTGGCCCAGCCATCAGTCGCGTTGCAGCTTTTCACACAGCGGAATGGATCCTTGTACTCGTAACCTCGAATCGATACTTCTTTGTAAAATTCTTGACCGCTCAAAATTATGGACGATTCGTTTTGTGTTATGGCCTTATTCAAGGGATTTTCTTCGTTGTTCGGAGACGACAGAATTTCTACAAAGCCATTTGCTACTAGGGCATTGCTTTCCACAATTTCAAATGCTCCAGAACCTTAAGGTAGAATAACTATTGAATAGAAAATTTATCAAATAATTGAACTGCCTTACCTTGTGTCAAATTTACGAAAAATGTGATATTTCCCTCATCTGGTATTTTTGTCGCACGTTTCAATGTAACATTTTTCAAAGAAATCGGTAACTCATGCTGGTTCTTGCCATACTTCCTACCCATGGCGTACCACACTAAGCCAATATAAAAAGTAGCCGGGAATAATTCACTTCCTCGCAATGTGTGACCTCTCAAAAACTGATAATATTCACTTTTCATGTCGAAAGGAATTTCAAAGGACGTTTCAGCTCTATCGACATCTTCGCAGGATGGAGTCACCCATGTTTCGGAGTGATCCCACTTTATGAGTGGAGCAATCATTTTAGTTGAACGACTCACAGGGAAATTGACATTTGGATATATGTTGGCTGCACGAATTTTAAATTATTATATAAAGTACTTTACACAGTTTAATGCTATTTTGGAAGATTTTGATAAAATAAGTAAGTTACCTATCGAAGGCCGAAATCCTTCATTGAAAAGTTTACCCACGAGACTCAAAAATGATTCCAAAGTACTTTCTGAATCTGAACCACGTTGCAAACCTAAAATAGTAACATTTGGCTTCATTGCTTGTTTAAAGATGCTGCTCATGAAGGCTCTGGGTGCCATTTCTATCACATAAGTATTATCTGGAATCAAACTTGCAGTTTGCTTGAATAGTACGGGACTCAAACAATTTTGAGTAAAATACTCCGCTGAAGCTGTTCGAGCGAGTCTCGTGTCCCATTTTTCTTTCGGAATCGCTGAGCTCAACCATTTCTCACTTCGTACCCTCGGTTCAGTTATAAAATTGCGCATAAATTCGAGCAATTTATCCTCGATTGGATAGACATATCTGCTGTGGTAAGCGATATTGTTGACGCAATTCAATTCTGAAACTGTGATACCACGAGACACTAATTCTTTACAAAATACCATTACTGATTCAGATGGTCCAGATATGGTGGTATTTTCAGGTGAATTATAGCAAGCTACGTCGATATCCGAGGGTAACATAATCGCCAATTTTTCGAATTCAAGATGTACTACAGCCATAGCTCCTTTAGTTGGAAATTTTGTATCTAAGGACGCCTTTCCACGAGCGTAAGCAGACAGAATAGCTTGTTCGAGACTGAGGGAACCATCAGCGTATGCGCATCCTATTTCTCCCATTGAGAGACCAATTATGTAATCAGGTTCTAATCCAATTGCCTCGAATAAGTCAACCAAGCCGATCTGCAGTTTTTAAGAATATTTTGATTTTATAATTTTATAAAATAAAGTTGAGCTCTTATCTAATGATATATTACCTGAATAGATGTAATGCCCAGAAAAGAATTCATTACGTCATTGAAATGGTCTTTAGTGAGAATTTCGAAAATGTCAACATTTTTTGTTTTTAAAACTTCATGAATTTTTGCCATGGAATCTCTAAAAGTTGGTATGCGCAATAGTTGTGATCCTGTGAAAAGTTATTTATGTAATACTTTTATAACCATATTACGGTCTATTATTACCCATTCCACGAAACTGAGATCCCATTCCAGAAAATACAAAGCATATTTTTTTTTTGGAATCCACGTATTTTTGAGTCGTGATCTTGGAATTATGGCCAATTCCAGTTGCTGGTAAGATTGTAAAACCTCTGAAATAATGGTTATGAATATTTCGAGAATAAATCTCGTGAAGCAAACGAATTTGCTCGTGATCGATTGGTTGACTTTCCAACTGTCAAAAACAATGTTTTTTTAAAATCTTATGATTTTACTCTCTATACAATATTTACCTGTTTTAAGAAAAATTGCACAGAATCTTCAGTTACCCCAGAAGCGAATACTAGCCGGGGTAAATTGTCAATATGTGATTCATCGAGTTTCTTCTTAGGATTAGCAAGTAATATTGCATGAGCGCAAGCACCACCCAAGCCAAAAGAGCTGATGCTTACGTAACCGTCTGGTAATTGTTGCGTTTCCGTGGCGAGTTTCATACGGTTCTCAATGAAACCTCGATGCTCCTTCGAATGAGTTTTAAAATTCCAATTGGGGATCATTAAACCTGTCTCCATCATCATGATTATTTTTACCAAACCGACAAGACCACTCGCAATTTCGCAGTGTCCAACGATGGATTTGATCGAACCAACGAGTACGGGTTTACTGTATGGAAGTTTTTGACGAGAAGTACCAAAAAATATATATCTATAGCAGCTGCCTCGACGTCGTCACCGACACGAGTCCCAGTTCCATGAGCCTCGACGAAAGTTGTCATTCCGGGATCGGCATTAACTTCCTCGTAACACTTGCGCATGAGATCAAACTGTCCCTTTACGGACGGATGAACTATGCCCTCAGTTTTATAACCATCGTGGCTTATTTTGGCATTGACGATCGTGGCGTAGCAACGACGAGCGACACTTGCTTTTTGCAGAATCATAGCGACTACGGCCTCGCTGCGCACGTATCCGTCGGCTGATTCGTCAAACGTTTTGCATCGGCAATCTCTCGACAGAGCTCCTAAAATTTAACTCGTGAATTAATTTTATGAATTGTAAAAAATATCAATATTTTTATTGAAAAATTATTCACCCAATTCCATGTAATGTTTTGAGGAAATCCAATGTCGACAAAGATTACAAGCCCCAATAATTGCAGTGTCGCATGTCCCATCCCTGATAGAACGAAAAGCTCTCTCCAAGGCAGTTATACTTGAACTGCAGCCAGTATCGAGAGTAAAGCTGGGCCCCTTGATGTCCAACCAATAAGATATGCGATTGGCCAGCATGCAAGAAGAATCTTGCATTTTCTTCTAATTATGCAATAAATACATAACTGTTAAGTATGATATTAGCTTATGAGCGCGCTGTACGTTTTTTTCGAAAAATGTTAAATTTCTTTACGCAAAAATATCATTCATTGAGAAATGATTGTTATCCATGGGGCAGATCGATTATATTATTTTTACAATTGTAAATAATGACTTGATCTTACTCTGTTTACATCGCTTCAATTTTTCATTCCATGATTTGTAAATATTATTATTCAGGATAGTTTGATATTTACATTACTATTGAAAGATTAATCGTTCGTGAAATTTCAAGTGATAAACATGGAATCTAACGGTAAAATAGACTGTCCTGTTCGGTAATTTTTATTTTATTGCGATTATTAAAGAATAAAAATATTTTAACACAATACTTGATCTCATTGAATCTGTTTCAGCGTGAAAGAAGAGCCCTTAGATGAATTATCAACAGAACCTAATGATAATACAGTGTACAAAAATCATACAATAATTAACAAGACATCTGATTCTAATAAAGTTCAATACTTCAGCCTTCTGCGAGAAAATCCAGTAAGTACTGTTAATTCTAGTATTTTACTATCATTGTAGTTGCTTTTAAAGAACACTTTTACGTAAATTCAATTTTTCTCAGGCTTATACGCTTCAAAAGTGCGACGAAAATCATGAAAATAAACTTGACGATATTCAAATTGAGTTGGAATGTAAGGACATGAAGCTCAGCGTGGATTTATGGAATATACAAGATTATCCTCAAAACTATTTACAACATATAAAATGTAGTGATGATCATAAAACTCGAAATACAATCAAAGTAGAAAGTGCAGGAGTAATAAAAAAAGAATCTTTCGACGACGAATCCAAACATTGGATCGACTGTGACATTAGCGAGCAAAACAGAGAAAAAAGTTTTACAAAAGAATCAGTATTCAACAGTAACACCCACGTTTGTGACCCGCATGAAAAGGCATTTAGACAAAAGAATACTCTCAAAAATCACATCGATTCATTACGTAATGGTATCTCTCATACCTGCGATATATGCAAAAAGAAATTCTCAACTAAGAGTAATCTCAAAACTCACATTAATGTGATACACGAAGGTGTTAAACATGCATGCCATATATGCAGAAAGAAATGCTCCACAAAGAGTTATCTCAAGTTACACATCGATTCGGTGCATAAGGGTATCAAATATCCATGCGATATATGCGAAAAAAAATTCACACTAAAGAGTCAACTCAAGATCCACATAGATGCAGCGCACAACGATATCAGACACAAATGTGGCATATGCGAAAAGAACTTCAGCAGAAAGAATCGTCTCAAAAACCACATCGATTCGAGTCATAATGGTGTTGTATATTCATGCGATATTTGCGGTAAGAAATATTCAACAAAGAGTATTCTCAAAAACCACATCAATTCGGTGCATCATAAAATAACGTATGCATGTGATTTATGTGAAAAACAATACATGAATCGATCCGGTCTCTATAGACATATCAAAATATCACACAATGGTGTCACACATACATGTGGTACATGTGGTAAATCCTTCGGAAAAAAAATAAGCCTCAAAGCTCACATCGACATGGCGCATCGCTAACGCATCATGATTTTTGATAAATGTATGAAAAGTATGTTCAATTGTGTCAAAGACCCCGACGAATGATCCAATGATCCAGTTGATCCAGCGATCCAGTTTTTTATATAATGAATTCCTCCTGTGCTGTGCTATCTCACTATGTATACGTAAACATAAAAGTATTGTTCAAAATGACAACATTGAAAATAAAATTAAAAATAAAAATGAATGTTCAATAGCAAAAAAAGCATACTATATTTTGTGATGATCTACACTGCGCAACAAAATTATCGCAATAAAAATTGATATCGAAATTTTGTGAATTTTCAAATGCTTCTATCTCCTATTATTTTGATCATATTGAGGTTAATTTTTTTCGATTTCTTGGAAATTTATTATTTTTTAAATCTTCATATAATATATATTATGAATAGGTTCGAGTCAATATCGAGTTACCAGTAGCATTTGAGAATAACACTAAAAATCACTGAAAAAAATCGTTTGTTTCAACGTGTATCTGGACTTAAGTAATTTGTTTATCCAAATTTTACATACACCACTTCTGTTCACTATTGTCATAAATAATGAAACAATGTATACATACGTCTAAGAGTTCATTTTCTATGTAGATCGAGCCCATAAACACACCGGTGTTCGTTCCTTTCAATTCACTTGGATTGATACCAGCATCCATTAGAGCTTCAAAAGTGTGTTCTAACATCATCCTGCTCTTAGGGTCCATAGAGTTCGCCTGTTTAGGTAGGATGCCAAAAAATGTAGCATCGAACTTGGTGATATTGTTAATTTTTCCAACTCCAAAAGGCACATCTGGATAGTCTATTTACCAATTGTATAAAAAAGCAGAAAATATTCTTACGTGAACATAATAGTATAACATATTCAATGGTAACGGGCAAATCTTTAAAAAGAAACAAATTAGATCAGGTCGAGTTGAATTGAAAATCTATATCAAGTTATTAAGCATAATGGCAATTATATGAACTATTTTTTTCTAAACTGTCTGAATTCTGATGTTACGTTGTGTTATTTCATAATATCATAAAAAGTACAACATTATAAATATATTAACTTACCATCTCTCCAACGACGTTCATCTTTTGTGATGAAGTTGATATTTTCATTGATGTTACGTTGCAATTCAAGCACATTGTCGGATTCTGGAAATCTTCCAGCAATTCCACTAATTACAATTTTTTCTTCACAGCTCATTTTTATAACAATAAGAGGTAGAGTAATAAGAATAAAATTTATTTTAGCCTCTGTGTAATCTTATACCGAATCAAAATTATACGTTTTGTAGCACCACAAAAAAATTTTTAATTTGATAGCATGGTTCAAACAATTATTAATAAAGAAGAAATCGTCCGTAGATAAACGCATTCGAATGTAAAAATACAAACTGTCGCCAGTGAGTTTGAGATTGTACTCAAAGCTATCCAATTATCTGTCACCTTTATATAGTCGCATGCAAGTGAAAAAGAGACTAATTTGATGCATAATCTATTTCCGATTGACTGGAAGTTTCGAACTTCGCAACCTCTTCTTTTCCTATCTTTATCATAGATCAAAGCTCAATAATCGCCGCTGCCGCATCTTTCTGACAATGAATATTCAAATCCCGCGAAGCTATTGTAATAGGGCCGGAATCTCTTCTGATTTGCATTATCAAGCGTAGTTTTATATCGCCGTAGAAGAAAAACAAAATTTACATTTTGTTGTTCTGATTTCTAAAGATCTCTATTTTCAAAATATTATAGTATTTTTTCATGCACCTTTATTAAGAAGCTATCTCGAAATGGAAGAGGTAAGTGTAAGCTAGAGGAATGTTTTCCCTTGATATTATGAAGTTTCTGAGATGGCCTCGAAAAATATAAATAGATCACTAGTTACTTTTGACCTCAACAGCATGTCTCCGGATAAGTTTTGAGTTTGAAAACATTTTGAAATAATGTTTGATAATTTCGGATATGACACACTAATATGGTCACCGTGTAAGTTGTAAAAAAATGCTATTGGTGCGGTATGAGGGTTTTCCAATCCATTATGAGACCATTACACACGAGTGTTTCCAAAAATCGGTCGCGACATCGATTGACGCAGCGCGCAAGGATCAAAGCTGCATCATCTTACATTATTACTGCATTCGAGCGTAACGGACGCACTCGCGGCTTAATTCTCTGTATACATGCGCGCGCGCGATTACGCGTTATATATACATATTACACGTACATGCACACACGCGTGTGCGTGCGCACATAATATATATGGTGTATTATGAAGTAGAAAAAAAAACATACACCGAGGTGAACGAACCTCGGCTTGTGGCTTTTCTTCGTGTACATATGCACACATGTAGCGGCCGGTCAAGCGTTATATTATAGGCTCTTGTCGTGATTAGCCATACAATACAAGTATATGTACTCGCTCGATTTTTTCATGCTAAATCTCCTTGATCCTGACACGCGTCCCCGAGCTAAAATAACTCAAGCACATGTTGCGATCGGCAACAACAGCAGCAGCAGCTAATTCCGCGGTACAATTAAGATCGAATCGATCATAATTCACGGTTAAGATTACGCTTTATATAAGTCCAGAGCTTTCGTACATGCATATAATAAGCAACAAAAATTTTCGCTTTCTTTGCCATTATTATATAGACGCAGGTATCAATTTTTTGACTCGATTCATACATCGAGATTTTTTTCCACCTCGAGTATATAACATAATATACCAGGCAGGCCTCTCGCATGCAAATGTACCATATCGCTCGCACGGCGAGCCCGAGAGGTGACACAACGCGCTCGCCAATGCGTATATAATGTAAAACTCCCCTCGCGGCCTCGATGATTCGATTTTAATTGCCTACGGTGGAATTGACTTTCACCTGCAGCACATATGTATCTCTATATAGCATAGGAAACCGAGCGTTGTTTTCTATTTTGCTTATCAGTCGGAGCAGCCGCGCGCCGTGAATTTTTTTTTCGCTCCCGCGGCCCGATACTGCAGAATGCGGCGAATTAATCGAGAATGTATCCCTCTGCGGAAAGTGTGTAAATTAGAAAATACACGCGAGTCGTAAAGCCGATCGTGGGTGTACCCATAGGTATGCTCGTACAGATTTATTAGGTCTCTTTCTTTTTGTCTATTGGTGTTCGAGCACAAGTGCCGCGGGATATTTATCCTCGACTTATGCAATAATTTTTCATTCATGCGTTATATCGCGTGTCGGCCACCGCGGGAGGGTATGACCCGTGCGATTCAACAGGTTTTACGAATTATTACATGGCGCGCTTATAAAACCTTAATTTGAATGCAAATATAATTTAAAATCAGACATCGAAATTGGAGTGAAGTATATTAAAACTTATTTAGGGTACTTTTAATTTCGATAATTAAAATAATGTATGAGTACTGATCGATCAGCACCTACAATCCACAATCGAAAAATTATTTTGCATACACAACCAATAATTGTTCATGTAAATATCGATTACAATGCTTATTAATAAGATACATTAGTTATTTTTGCTACAATTCATTCTGGGGGATTCCCAGTAGATCATAATAATAAATGGTTACATATATGTGCTTATCGGTCAGAAAAGGTTAGACTGCTAAAAAAATTATTAATTCTAAAATCAAATTTAAACATTTTGATTAAACAATAATATTTTACTTAATATTTATTTTTAGTGTTGATTAATCCAAAAATGAGTTAATATTCAATAAATTTAAAGTCAGCTTGCACCGATAGATGGCGAGTTTCTTTAACCGTAAATCTGCAAGTGGCAAAGTCAAAATAATTAAATATAATTGAAAAATATCTAAATATTACATCAGCTTTTCTGCTTGAAGCAAAAAACGTCCTCCAATTTTACATTAATAAGTAACTATTAACGTTAATTTTTTAAACATTGATGAACATGAAGACTCTATGAGCAGTTCCACGCGTAACTAATGCCCTATGTCGAAAACTTATCAATCGTGCGCGCAACCGTTTTGCTTCATAAACGGATCGCGAGCCTCGCGAATCGGGCACAAGCGAGCGAAGGATAAAACCACAATTCGTAAGCTCGTTCATAAAGCCGCGCTATCGAGACCGAATGGGGGGGGGGGGGCGACTTAAATTGGCCCATAAGTAGGCAGGATGCTATATCTATCTCCGAAAAAGTCTCGTAGGTGTACGTAATGTGTAATGCTTAATGCCGAGACTCGCGCGCGCGCCCGCGGTACACCATGGGAGGGAACGAGACCGCAGAAACGGTATTATAAAAGCACACTATATGGCTCGAATGCACTTGGAGCCTGCCACTTTATACGGTACAGCTTCCTCCTTGAAAAGTCGGCTGCTGCTGTTGCCATGGCTCAGACCAAAGTTAGTCAAAAGTCTGCTGCTGCGCAGCTATACTCACGCGTCTGCGTATTATGCGATTCTTAAAAAGCTAAAGTTGGCGCGCGTTGTCTATATCATACGTATATTACGTTATAGCGCACGCACGCACATCCAAGTGGCACCATGATTCTCTCTCTGTCGCTCTTATATGGTGCGCCTTGACGCGTGGAAAATATACACACTCACGGGCAGACGAGATCGGGCGTGGGTGTTCACGTTGCATGCGAATGTTTCATTCATAAGGATGCGCCGCCACGGCTAGGCTCTTCCTCGCTCTCGTATATACGTAAACGTACGGCTTGCGACTCTGTTCGTGCCCTTTTTTTCCGCTTTCCTGCTCGCTCTCTTCTCTTTTTCCTGGTATACGGTATTAGGCGCGTGTGTGTGTGTATATAAATGTGCGTCCATATTCCGCGGTGCACGCGTTTACGCACGCAAACATCCATTCGTGCGTGCGTGCATACAACGCACGTAGCGCGGATAGGAGCATAATAATGCCTAAGCGCCGGGCTGTGGGGTTCAGTTGCTGTTGTTTCTTTTTTGGTTGTTCATTCTCCTTCTCTCTTTCTCTCTCTCTCTCTCTCTCTCTCTCTCTCTCTCTCTCTCTCTCTCTCTCTCTTTATTTCCGAGACGTTTTTCTTTTCTTTTTCCTCTTTTCTTTTTTTTTGGGCCCACGATGATTTCACACTGCTTAGATGTATACTGTACGCATTTACGCACGCACAAGCAGCGGTATGTAACGCTATAAGAGTGTCCTATTTGCGCTACACGCGGCGTATATATATACAAAAAGTACAGGTACTCGAGTGCAGAGCACATATTGTGTATACGGGTATTAGCAACTCGAGCGATCGCCACACACATGCACCGACTCGCATGTCGAGCTTTGAGTTTTCTTGTACAGGACTTGCTTGGCGCATCGGGACTTTTGCTCCATCATCGCTACCCGCGTACACGATCGGCAATGCCGTGTGCGTATATGCGTATACAAACCCGGTAGTGATCGCAGCGATTTGCTTTTTGTTTCAATATGAATATATGGGGCAAAATTCCTGAACTGTCCCAGCGACCCGGCCGAGCGGCCTTTTTAAGCAAAATCTCTCAATTTCTAACTTGCCAGGAAAGCCACTAAACATCCTTAAAAAAAATATGTGACATGGGTTTTCGATGGAAAATTACCTCAGCTTTCCGATGGTGCTATCCAATTTTCCGAAATTTTCCATTTTCCCGAAAAAAAATGGAAAAATATATTTCAAAGTGGAATATCTCAAAAAACAACGTTTTTTTTCTCTTTTTTATGTTTCCAATCGAAAGAGGAGGTTTTTTTACGTCGAAAACACTATTTTTCAGCGTGTGCAACAACTGAAAATTTCGAGCTACAAGAGAGATTATAGTCGGCGCTTGACCGCGCGGCCGCGGCCAGCGCGCGCCGTAGCCGCTACGTTCGGGTTTTGTGCAAATAACAATTACCAATTCATCTCAAAAAATTTAACAATAATATGTTTTCGATGTGTTTTTTTCTCAGCTTTCCAATGGTGCTATCCAATTTTCCGAAATTGTCCATTTTCACCGGAAAAATCGAGAAATTCAATATTTTATGACTGACTCTCGATTTTTCCGGTGAAAATGGACAATTTCGGAAAATTGGATAGCACCATTGGAAAGCTGAGAAAAAAATACATCGAAAACATATTGTTAAATTTTTTGAGATGAATTGGTAATTGTTATTTGCACAAAACCCGAACGTAGCGGCTACGGCGCGCGCTGGCCGCGGCCGGGCGGTCGAGCGCCGACTATAATCTCTCTTGTAGCTCGAAATTTTCAGTTGTTGCACACGCTGAAAAATAGTGTTTTCGACGTAAAAAAACCTCCTCTTTCGATTGGAAACATAAAAAAGAGAAAAAAAACGTTGTTTTTTGAGATATTCAACTTTGAAATATATTTTTCAATTTTTTTCCGGGAAAATGGAAAATTTTGGAAAATTTGACCTCACCATCGAAAAGCTGAGGTAATTTCCTATCGAAAACCTATGTCACATATTTTTTTTAAGAATGTTTAGTGGCTTTCCCGGCAAGTTAGAAATTGAGAGATTTTGCTTAAAAAGGCCGCTCGGCCGGGTCGCTGGGACAGTTCAGGAATTTTGCCCCATATATACGTTTGGACGTGGTATATGACCATTTCTAAACTCGAATCGAGAATTAGTGAGACGCGGTGGTTTATTATGCGCTTGTCGAGTTATCACGTGTTACTATATACCACTACTATATTGTGTTGTTTAAAAAATTTACATTCAAATTAATGTAGAAGCGGAGGAAGTCTTTTTCCTCCATGTAGATGGCGAATCAACCCAAGTATTATAGATGATTTGAATCAAAATCGCGCTTCGATTTATATAATTATTTTCACTTTGCCACTTGCAGACCGACAGATGGAGGTACTCGCTATCTAGTGGTGGAGACTGTCACCAATCATCATTGAATTTTCATAAATTTTGTTAGCTAATTGACGCGACAATTAAATCTATATTAAAACATACATTTTTAATAAAAAATTTTAAATTTGTCCATAGCAATAAGTTTTTGCTTTAAATTTAATAAATTTGATTGCATTTTCTTGCATTTTTATTCAGTTTAAGTGGAAAAAATTAGGACTCATACATGAATTTCTCAACAAAGATTTCATGTAAAAGTACCTTAGATAAAATTTAGTATCGATAAGTACTTAAATTTTCATGCCCAATTTACATTAAATCTGCATAAAAATTGAGACTTTTTTAACAGTGTAAAATTGCGTTTGCGAGCGCCGATAAAAAGTCGCTTATTCCATTTTCCCAATCCCAAGTCCATATGACGCGTACAGCAGCAGTAGCAGCAGTCGCACAAGAAAAATGTAATATAATATACGTGTCAAATAATAGGAAGCCGCTCGGGCGCATGATTTAAGGGCATATACCTCTCGAGCGCGCTCGCTATAATGAATAAAAAATACACCGAGATATGTAAATTGCGTTTCATTATAGGATTCTTAATTTTTCCGAGCTCGGGCAGCAGCAGCAAACAAACCGCAAAGGCTCGCGTGCAGGCAGCAACGAGCCCATATAACTAAGCTTATAAACATATAAGAGAGCATAGCTTTGAAACATTCGCGCAGAGCGGAAGTAGTTTTATGAAAGTAAAACTCGCCCGAGACCGTGAAAATTTATTCAAATAAAGAGCTGCTGCTGCTGCTGCGGCTGCGAGGGTGCACAGTGCTCAGCAACGCGCCAGACACTACTGTAAGGCCGAGCTCATCCACAGAAAAGAACACGCATATAATAGGCATAAGAGGTATAGGCGCAGGATCAATTAAAACGTCCGCACTCGTAGAAAGTATACGCGTGCTTTTTTCCCCGCCTATGTTCTACTGTGCGCACGCCTGCATATATATAACGCGAAAGAATTCTATGGGTAATGATCTTTTTTTCTAAACATTTTTTAATTGTATAATTAAAGTTTAGAGTATATATACTTGGTCGATATGGTCTTTTTTTTCATGGCTATCTCGAGCTTTCTTAAATGAAGTTTTCGACGAAGAATAAGAATTTCACTTCGTTTTTTTTTTGCAATCATTTTATTCGATATCTCTCTCGAATCTCGTATCAAATATTTGTAATATTCAAATGTAATAAATATGTATTTGTTTTTTAATCTTCACGGTGGTAAAACTTTTTATCGTGCGTACAATCAATCATCATCATCATTCGCGAGCCTGCGGTGCAGTCACGCAGCTGCGAGAAAATTCAATGACAATCGTGAATCGACGTTCGTGCATTGTATAAATTTACACTCGTCTCTATATAAACGCGCGTCTATGTCAAAGCGACGCAATTAGCACCCGCGGCTAATTAGCCCCGGCTCTCTTGGCTGCGCAGACTCGCGAAAAATCTTCTTTTACACTCGCAGCAGCAGCAGCAAACAACAAATTGCTCGAAGCAGTATAGTGGCAGCAGCAGCAGCAGCCAAGACTTACGTAAAAAGTGAAACTTTTTCGCCTGCAGCTCGCGCGGCTTGAAAAAGAGAATATCGAGTCGCGTCAATATACACGCAGAAGCTCGCTTACTCTTTCTCTCTCTCTGTCTGTCTCTCACGTTTTTACGCCCGGGCGTTATAATCCTCCGGAGCTGCCGAGATCCTAATTGATGCCAGGGCTAATACACCGCTGCGCGCGAAAAAGCTAGACTCGTGAATAAAAGTTTAGCTAGAGTTTGCTCGGGAATTACGCAATTGCGACTCGACGCTGCTGCTCGGCGCATCGGCGCATTTTCAGCTTGATTTTCTACTCGAGGAATGCACTCGCGCCAGCCAGCCGAGCTTTAAAGGGAAAGAGAGAGACTTCAACGAGAGCACGAGAAGGTGCCACGCGCGCGCCTTACCCGTGTGCGAGTCTCGAGAAAGATAGAATGACTTATATGTTATGTGCATTTATTTATGTGAACGAATTGTACGACAAGTGTTTTGTAAAGTTTGTTTCGTGAATCCAACGTGCTAATTGGATGATTGGATCGTTGAATTGTTCTAATCGACTCTGGAATTATCTTGTTTTTGTTGCTCTTTACACGCGTTTATTTATCTCTCATTGAAAGCAATCATTGTAAATTTAATACCAAACGGTAAAAAAATTTAATTTTCACGATCACGATATCGTACAAGGTTTTATCGTTTCATTTTCATTCGTAACAATGCTGCAGGAATATCGACTCCGAATAAAAAAAAAAGGCAACAACGACTCCAAAGTAGCCGCTCTCGTATTCATGTATCGTTCGCTACTTTATACGACAGGGGGGGTCATGAAAAACACGTCGACGTAAATGCGCGTCTCGAACGAGGAAGAAGCTTCTCTCTCTCTCTCTCGCTCGCGAACTGCGTAAACGAGTTGCCGGCATGCTCGTATACGTGTAAATGCACGTGCGTTACATGGAACAGCTGACGTGAAAAAAATCTTATTTTCCTGCGTGCGTGTGTTGGAGTGTGCGTGTAACAATCTGCTGGCGATCATCGTCATATATATAGTACACGAACGCGTACACGATCGGCGGACGCTCTCGTGCTCGAATCTCTGCGCGCGCGCAAATGAAAGTCATCGACGATGCTTCGTAAAGAGAGAAAAAAGAAAAAAAAAGAAGAAGAACGAGAAAGGTATAAATGTATACAGCGTTGAAATCGAAGCTGCAGCGTATATATGTATCGTCGGTATTACGTGCTATTTATTTATCCAAAGTCGAGAACGCGGCGCGATCATCCGGCGACGGCGCGCCTGCATACAATATATAGTAGCAGCAGAGAATAGAATCTAATTAGAATTAATGAGCTTTCGTCTATAGGCGAGCACGCGTGATATAACCCACTTTGTTTTACTCTCTTTCGGCCGCGAATCAATTTGAAAATAGCTTCGGCGCAAATTGGATTATTTTTTCGCCTCGTTGCCACTCGCTGCTGCTGCTGTTGCTTGCTTTCTCTCTTTTCGTTTTCGACTCGCTGTGAGAAAACATTCCGAGATGCTCGGCGATTTATTTATTTATCGTTCGTCGGCCGCGGGCGGGTGGGCGCAGGTGATCTAATTAAAAATCGAAGACGCGAATTAATACCTCGACGCACAATGCCGCGCGTATGTGAATGCTTTCGTATAGAAGCGAAAATCTCGAGCTCGAGTATCCATTGCAATAGCGAACTGCGCAGCTCACGCTCTCTCTCTCTCTCTAATTCCGTTTATCTTCGCGGGGACATATTATACGACTCGCGGCTAAATAACCAAACGAGCGGTTTGCGCGCGCGACGCAATCGCCTAGCGGTCAGACGTACACACGTATAACTTTCTCCGTGCCTCGCATATTTGACCCAAACTCACGAGAGAGCTCGCGAAAATAATAAACTATTATTTGCATCAGGCATTAATCCGCGCGTCAAACAATTTTGAAAAGCTCGCGAGCTGTGTAAATATATGAGAAGAACGATTCGCACGCGACGGCGCCGGATCTCGATCGTTTTCACTTATGCTACGATCGCAAGTGCATATACACACCGGGGAGATGAATGATCGCTCGCGGATTCGGCTATTCGTTGTTTTCGCGATACGATTCATGCGCGCCGAGCGATCTTTTGCGCAAAGGTATTATACGCGCAGCGCATTATTATGGTACGATACGAGCTGTGCACGCGCGGGGAGGTCGTGTAAGACGATATAATAATGACGATCGGTGAAAGAAGCGCCTGCACTGCGCCTCGCGATGCTTCTGCGCAGCACTTCTTGTTGTTAAATTGTTGTTGTTGTTAGCCGAGAAAGGCTCACTCTCATCTCTCGTCTGCTTTCTACAATGTGTACCTTGCACACACACTTACACACACACACACACACACGCTATGGTTGCATCGAGTTCAACGTGTGTGCGCGCGAGAGAGAAAGAGAGAAGAGAAATGCGTGTTTTCTTCCGTATCGCGCGCGCGCGAGTCGCAGTCGTTTTTATTCTTCCGCGCACGAGGCGCATCGTCGATAATAAAGTCGCCGCGCGTGAGACGCGACTCGACCTATGCACTTTTCGCCGACAGGAATTTCTCGCTCAGTCGTTAACGAAAAATCGATTTTTCTTTTCTTTTTTACGACGAAATTAATAAAAGGAACGCGTCGTCGTCGTTGACAAGTGATAATTTCGTAAGACAATACATATGTAACGAGCGAGGTATGCGCTCGGCGATGCCGATCACACGCACCAGAGCGGAAAATATGTGTTAAGCGCGCGTATACGCACGCACACACACATACACACACATGTGCACGACCGGAATATTCGTTCGTGAGCGCATTTCAACTTTCTATGGCATGCGCGCGTGCATATGCGCGTTGTATTACATACATAGTGTATCGCGGGGCAGCTTTCAAAAGTATATCAAAATGATTTATTGGCGTCGTAAAGTGCATCCAGTTCAAATATGTTTGCACTGCCCAAGCTCTTATCTCCGCGTATCGAGATCGATTTTCATTGTTGGCTTGCGCACGCAGACAGGAGACATTGCGAATGACGGGGTCGTGCCTTTTCTCAACGAATGCCGAAAAGATGGATATTTTTTTTGTTTTATTTTATCAATGAGACCGTGGGGCGTAATCCCATATGGATAAGATATCGTTTTTTATCTGTAAATCGAGTGGATTTTTATTAATCTTGGCGATTAAATGAATTTTATTACAAATTTAAAATTAAAATTAAGTGTGTACAATGAGATGAATTATAAATGTGTTCACTTTTTAACGTGCAAATTGTTTGCTGTTATTCTCGATAAATTCGCAATGATCAGTTTCGAAATAAATTGTTTTAAATAATATATGACGATCGCTTCGCTCAATCACAAAATATAAAATATAAAGGTAGAAAGAGAAACATGAGCTTATTGCACTTTACACCGATTACATTTAAATACAAGGTAACGCGTGCACATCATGACTTTTCAGCGTTGTTTTGTTACATATACTACGGTTAAACATATATGGTGAATGAGAACAATTATTTAATCACAAGTGTTTGCAAATTAGTTGCCTAAAATTTACCTAGAAAAATGATAAAATTTTTGTTTCAATTTTTATTGATTGCGAAATAAATTTGAAGGGTTAGGTAATGTATTTTATAATAGATAATAGAAGATAATAAGTGCTGTTAAAATTTAGCTTACGTTGTTCCAAATCTAAAATTGTTATTTAAGCTTTTAATTATGCGTTGTACAAAACAACTTAGCCACTGCACCATTTACAAACTCTGAACATTACAAGTAAATAAAATGCCGAGGGTTTTAACTTTAAATTTATCAAATTGTTTACTCAATTCCCGATCACAACAAATTAATTTGAAAACGATTTAATGAATGAATGAATAATTAGTCCAACCTAATATAATTTTGATTCTTATCAATATCGAATAAGTAATTAAATGTATAAAAATGGATCCACCCGTACAATATATTTGACGCGAATTCAGCACTATAATCAGTTCACCTTTTGGCTGCTTATCGACGAAATGTTGCTGTACCTTATACTTTTTTTAGCGTCAATTTTGGCGACATCTCATGCAGGTATGTTAACGTTGGCTATTGTAAAAAAGTTTGCATTCAGTGTGGTCAAGCAATTAATCATCATTGGTGACTTCCACAGGTGTAACTACACTCGACGACGACGATGTCGTTTCGAGGATGCGCCATGGAATCAGAGCTCCAGCTCATTTTTTCCCCTACCAAGTTCGTTTGCATGACCACGGGAACTTCTTTTGCGGGGGTGTGATTATCCACAAACGTTACATTCTCACGGCAGCTCATTGCTTGGTGGAAAAAAAGCATAAAGTAAACAAAATAACAGTGACTGTAGGAACGAACGAGTTAGATTTTAAAAAAGGAACGATTTACAAGTCGGAAAAATTCATCCTTCATGAGAATTACACCCGAAGAGCCGTTGATCTAGTAAGATTCAGACGTTTAAATCAATTTTGTGAGCATACAAAAAAATTTCATTATTTTTTAGTTCAAGGACAGAAGGAAGATGCACAACGACATTGCATTGATTCGCGTGAGTGAGGACATACAGTTCAACAGGGACATTGATCCCATAGAACTCGTCCCGTCTGATTACAAATATACAGTCGGTGAAAATCTTTTATTGTCAGGCTGGGGATTAAGATCCGTAAGTTGACATACACATGACAAAAAAGTAATAATAATAAACTCTGACGCAGAAATTATACTTTTCAAAAATAAGGCGAAGCATTCTTTGTAACGCTGTGTATATTTTTTTGTCAGTAAAAACAGTAAAATTAATTATTAAAAATATAGCAAGTTCTCACCATTATTAAATTATTTCAGATAAACTCTACCAGTCCTCATCACTTGCTAATGGGCATTGGCACAATTACAAACTTCGAGGAGTGCAAGAAATCATGGAGGAAAATAACAACTGTCGATGATGGAATGATCTGTTACAAAGGAACGTTGCAAGAAAGCTCGTGCAGGGTATGCATCGCGTAAACTGTAGCAAATTTTTTCCCAGTTGCCTAAACGATCGTAATTCTATTTACAGGGTGATTCTGGAGGACCCGCTATCAATACGAAAATCAATCGCCTCGTTGGAATTGTATATGGTTCAGTGGACTGCGGCGCAAAAGGGCATCCAAGTGTGCTCACGAGGATTTCTCATTACGTCGACTGGATCCAGCGTCACACGGAGAATTAATCGTTGAAACATCCATTTGTAGGTTTAAATAACACGAAAACTGAATTGTATTTCGATGTTCGTCGCAGAAAAAATATTTCGATACGTTGATTTATGAAGTGCCATAGCTAGCGATTTAGGAGTTAAGTTTTCAATGATTTCGAGTTAAATTTGTACACTAACACCTGCGTGCAATAGACTTGAATGTTTTATATTTAATAAGATATTAATATATTTAATAAGAAATTTGATTTTTACATAATCAATTCACGACTGGGTATTGTACTGTATTCACGACTGTGTACATAAGTAATTGTAAAAAATAAAATTGAAATTCAAAAAGCACCCGTGTGTTCGTATTATTAGCGTTGTAGAAAAAATTTTGATAAGAAAGTAGATTGTCGAAAACAAATCGTTCACATTGATCAATATTTGTTTGAATACATCGGTGAAATTGATAATCACTATTAATACAGCATTACTTACACCATAACTTCTGTTTTTGTATTTGCGTTTATCTTACGAATTCGATTTCTTACAAAATGAAGTCAAACCCGTGATTTTGAAAATCAAACTTTTTGAAACTATTTTTCTCTATAACTAAATAGTAGTGACTTGATACTCAAGTGCATTAATTATTAATCGTTAATATAATATCTCATTACATAAAAAAATTTAATTGATAATCATGTGATATCAAGCGTGAAGGTAGTAAGTAAGATTCGTACTTTAAGAACAAAAAAAAATTTTGAGAATTTTAACTGTGCCGACTTAGCAAGACTGAATTTTCAATAGTAATATTTCTCAAATTCCATATCTGCAATAATAAAATTGAAAATACACTTCAACTTAATGGAGTTACATAAAATTTATAATAGTCGAAAATGTCTCTATTGTGTATATATCTTATAATAAGCGAATGAAAATTTATAGTCCGCATTCAAGCGTACACGAATGATCGATACATTATCAGTTGTGAACAAGGCCTCGAGGTCTCTGACTTACAAATAGTAAATACATTAACATGCTCTCTGATTATCAATATCGAGCTATTCAAGTGTGGAGCTTGTTAAATAATTGAAAGCTCCTGCACAGTAACATATCGCGTACTCGCAATATACAGCCTATACACAACTAACAAGGAGACCTTTCCACCTTCGGATCACAGACCTTTCCCAAAATTATTTTTGAGCCTCCTGGTACCTAATAATGATGCTCCTTGTGCTTAGTTTAATCCCATCGACCTTAGGGCCCATTTTTAAGAGGATTTTCTGTAATGTCAAAAAATTTTTGCGATTTTCTGTATCGATATAAAAGCACTTAAACGAAAAATTTGAAAACTATTTTATTCTTTGCATTTTTTGGTCTCCTGGTAAGTTTGCGTGTCACTCGCGAAAATACAATTGCAAGATAGACAAGTGCGACAAAAAATTTGGACTCAAAAGTTATTTGCACGCTCACCAAAGGACAATACACGAAGGTTGTAATAATTTGGCATGCGACAAGTGCAAAAAGAAATTTGGACCAAAGTCGAACTTTATCAGACACTGAAAATCAGTACAACAAGATACTTAAGATAACGAACGCAATAAATGTATAAATAAATATGAGACTCTGTCGAATTCGAATTGACATCGGAAAACCGTCTATAAAATGCGATGCCATTTCAGCGTGTAAACGTAATTTGATCTCCCACATACGATATGCTCATCAGGGAAAACTTTTTGCACTTGAATTTATGAAAAACGTACAAAATAAAAATCAATTGGACCGACCATTAACGAGTTGTTTACGGAAAGTGTGAAACTTTCGGATTTCAAAAATCTCAATAAATTTTAACAAAGGAACATTTGTGAATCACATACTTCCTACTACTTCATCAAGTCACAAACTTATCGAAAAATCTAAGGTCTCTAAATGGTGAATAGTATGAGTGAATAAACAATGAATGAATGCTGATGAAGAAATTTTAAACCCTTTTCCTCATAGTCACAAATATACGCAATGGCATCCCATCATACTTCAGATGATCAAGTTTTTATGAATAATTCCTTGTTTATACGAATAGCTTGAACTTATTGCAGTCATATACTTTGAATAGTTTCTCAGAGAAAACCAAACATCTAATTATCAGTGAAATAATATGAAGCGCTGAACTTTGTTCTTTATAACTGTATATATGTAGAGACTTATACATATTTTTTCCTAAAATTTCAATAAAAAATGGTGCCAGTATGATTGTGTCTTACCTAAACCTTGTGAATTCATTTATCATTATACACCTTTGTTCGCCGTCGTTGTAATGCTTTATTTTTGAACCTGACGAAATTTTGCGTATTGCTAATTACGGCTCTCCATCAATTTTTTGCTTCAGATTTATGACGCGCTTTTCTGTAACATAAGTCGCGCATTCTGGCACCGCGGCGTTCCTATCATACTCGCTCGGAAAAGGGGGCATAAATGTGAACTTAGCACAGTGCTATAAAACAGTATATTACACGAGTGTCATAATGTACTATTTTTTCATTAGAATGCCCCATAATTCCTATTGCAATACCCAATATAGAAGCTATTAACGTAAGCACATTAAAACTTACTTACATAAATGAATAAGCGATTCTATAAAAGTTACGCAAAGCCTTGTTATAGATGTTAAAAATTTTCCATTCAGGCCCTTTAGCCCCCCCCTCCCCCCCCAGGAAATATGAGAAAATATAACATAATTTGTTAATATTATAATAAAGTATTTAAGCTGCACAAAAAAACTGTCAAAGAATACAGACTTGAGCTCGTTATATTTTTTACGTCGTGCGTCGCATGTATGATCTCCCCATGTGTTGCTTGACACTGTATTTTGCTCGGTGGTGGGTTATCGAGCACGCTAATTTTGACCGGGAGGGTAGGTGTCAACGAATAAGGACAACATATTTCGGAATAAATATTAAATTTTTTTTTAATATGTTATATTTTTTATAAAAACCTATTGACTCGATGTAAACAAGATAACTTGCTTAAGGAAAAAAATTCCTCGAAAAAGTAGTCAGTAATGTAGAATTTTAAACTTGTTCAAATTTGAAATGAGAACGTATAAGCAGATAAATCGGTAATATTATTCTAAGCCATATGATCATTGATAATTTTGATATAGTCTCTTGAACACTGATCATGTTTATACAGTGAAAATAAATTAGTTTGAGTTTTGTCTTTCCCGATGAAACAAAGCCGTAATACCAAAAGATAAATTTGACTTATTCTTAATTTCCGTAGCACTAAAAAGAAACATCTATCGTTAATTTTAAGCACCAAAATGGATAAAAGTGATGAAATCGTCTTAAAAGATCATTTAAGTGAACAGGACATTATTGTTTCGGACAAAAAACATGTTTTTGATATTTGTCAGGAGGCATTTACACTAGAATCAATCATGATAACACACCAAGACACAAATCACAATGAACAAAAACATTACGCATGTGACAAGTGCGAAAATAAATTTGAGTTCCGAAGTCATTTGAGTAGACACCAAATATTAGAACACAAAAACCGCAAAGATTTTTCATGCGATCAGTGCGAGGAGAAATTTGTGCAAAAATCGAATTTGTTAACGCACCAAAAATTAGTACATAAAGATCGTGATGATTTCACATGCAAAAAATGCGAGAGAAAATTTGAAAATAAATCAAGTTTATTCAAGCATAGAAAAATATTCCACGAAGTTTTCAAAGATTACTTGTGTGAAAGGTGTGCGAAAAGATTCGGAAATAAACAAAATTTGCTCAGACATGTAAAGACAGTCCATGAGGGTTGCAAAGATTACTTACTTTGCAAGTGCGGAAAGAAATTTAGAAAGAATGAAAGTTTGCTCCAACACATATCGACAATCCATGCGGGTAGCGAAGATTACGCCTGCGATAGGTGCGAGAAAAAATTTAAACAAAAAAGTCGTTTACTCAAACACCAAGAAATAGTCCATGAAGGTCGCAAAAATTACTTATGTGACAAATGCGAGATAAAATTTGGACAAAAATCGAGTTGGCTCTTCCATCAAAGGACAGTCCATGAGGGTCGCAAAGATTACGTATGCATCATATGTGATAAGAAATTTCGAAAAATATCGAATCTGCTCCGCCACCAAAATATAATCCATGAAGATCGTAGAGATTTCGGATGTGATAAGTGCGAGAAAAAATTTGGAGCCAAATCAAATTTGCTATCTCACCAAAGGACAGTACACGAAGGTCGCAAAGATTTCGCATGCGATTATTGCGAAAGGAAATTTGGATTCAAGGCAACGTTGCTCGTACACCAAAATACAGTCCACGAAGGTCGCAAAGATTACGTATGCGAAAAATGCGAGAAGAAATATGGACAAAAATCAAATTTGCTCTTGCACATAAGAACAATCCACGAAGGTCGCAAAGATTACGCATGCGACAAGTGCGAAAAGAAATTTGGACAAAAATCGGATTTGATGAAACACCAAAAAACTGTACATGATGGTCGCAAAGATTACGGGTGTGACAAATGCGAAAAAAAATTTGGACATAAAAATTATTTGCTCATTCACCAAAGAACCGTACACGAAGGTCGCAAAGATTTTGTATGTGACAAGTGCCAAAGTAAATTTGGACAAAAAGTGAAGTTGCTCAGACACTTAAAAACAGTCCACGAAGGTCGTAAAGATTTCGCATGCGAAAAATGCGAGATGAAATTTACCCAAAAAGGGCATTTGCTTTCCCACCAAAAAACAATACACGAAGGTCGCAAAGATTACGCATGCGACAAGTGCGAAAAGAAATTCGGACATAAAAGTTATTTGCTCATTCACCAAAGAACCGTACACGAAGGTCGCAAAGATTTTGTATGTGACAAGTGCGAAAAAAAATTTGGACATAAAAATTATTTGCTCATTCACCAAAGAACCGTACACGAAGGTCGCAAAGATTTTGTATGTGACAAGTGCCAAAGTAAATTTGGACAAAAAGTGAAGTTGCTCAGACACTTAAAAACGGTCCACGAAGGTCGTAAAGATTTTGCATGCAATAAATGCGAGAAGGAATTTGGATTTAAATCAGATTTGTTCAAGCACCAACAGATAGTCCACGAAGGTCGAAAAGATTATGCATGCGACAAATGCGAACAAAAATTTGGACGAAACTCGCATTTGATCAGACACCGAAAAACAGTACACGAAGATAGTTAAGATATCGAATGCAATAAGTGTGTGAATATAAATATAAGACTTTATCGAATTTGAGTCGACCCAGGAAAACCGTCCATAAAATTCACAGGAACTACCAATTGGACAATTTTCTCAATTTGTTGCGATTACTTATGTGATAAATGGAATAAAATTTTGGAAAGTGTGTAACTTTCGGATCTCAACAAAACGTTCCTAAATAATAAATTTGAACAAAGGAACATTTGTGAATCTCAAACTTGGTACCACTTCATCAAATCTCAAACTTATAGAAAGATCTGAGTAGTGAATTCTAGAAGTGAATGAGCCCGTGGCTCGCAATGAATAATAATAAATACAATTTTAAACTCTTTTTCCTCACAGTCGCAAATATATACGTAATGACATCTAATCATTTATCAGACGATGACCAAGTTTTGATAAATAATTGATTGTTTGTATGAATGTCTCCAACTCTTTGCAGTCATATGCTTTGAATAATTTCTCATTTCATCGATGAAATAATGTTTTTCCTTTGCAATTGTAAAAATATGTAGACTTTATACATATGTTTTCCTAAATTTTTCATAAAAATTGTGTAAGCATGATTGTGTCTTAACTAAACCTTGTGTTATCATTTATTATTATATACTTATTTTCACTGTCGTTGTGGTGCGTTATTTTTGAATCTGATGAAATTTTACATACTGCCAATTACTACTATCCATACATTTTTTAGCTACATGCTTCCGAAAATGTTTACTTTATTTTACTTATTAATTTTTTTTTTTCAGTGTAGCTAGTGGAGTTTTTTCAAGTAATCGATGCCTTAAAATAAAAAAGAGAGTCAGAGAAAAGGTTCGAATGATTTGGCTAGGCCAAACATAGAATAAGCATTTATATTGAAAACGATTTTTCGTCTTCGGAAGCACGAACATAGCTATAGACCAAATACCTATCAACATTTCATTGTTTGTTTCCGCATTGTCCTGTGTTTCTAGGATCACAGCGATGAACAATTATCAACACCCATTACAGGTGTCAAGTGACCGAAAATTTCAATCGCTATTACAGCCTCGAAGCGCGAGGATATATATTTCATAGAATCGCTCATATATATCTGAATTATTATTGTCGAAGCTGTTAATTAAAGAGCTAATGGCCCGCAATATAATAATTCGCACTCGTGTGTCTCGAAGTCTTTATCGTATAAAAATAGGCACATTCCTCGTACATAATGTATAATGCCGCGCTTGCAGCGCACACGCGCGGTTTATATCAGGTAAGCTCGGATCGCCGCAGCGCACGCGGTGAGCGCAATGAGGAAGAGAAGCAAAAGCGTAAACGATGCGCAGTGCAGCGGCCGTCTCTCTCTCTCTATCTCTCTTCCTTCATTTTTTCTCCCTAATATATCATCGCTCTTTCTCTCTCTCTCTCTCATGCTTGACTGCCACATACAAGCTCGTCTAGCCTCGGTATATCGAGTACACGCGTGTAGTACATAGGCACGAGCAGCTCTTAAAAGTGTTAGGGCTATAGTAGATCGGCGCTGCTGCTTTTATTGCACGCGCGTGCTCGCGAGCGAGTTTCACGGCGCGCGATATTCTACGTGTGTGGCTCTCGACTCGAAGTGCGCGCAGATTCACGAGTCCCCTATACACAGTATAATGTACAAGACTTACATGCGAGACTCATTCGTCATGGCCGCAATGGCAAATATTACATATTATATATATGTGTGTGTACGTGTAGCATCGGATGCGGCAGTGCATCTTGTCGTCGCTATATAATGTTTGCTGCTGCTGCTACAACGAACGCACTCGCGGACGCACGAGTTATATTGTACGTATATATATACGTTCGAGTGCAGGTGTAAAAAGCAAAAAGTATTACAAGGAGGCTCGAGAGATGCTTATCTCCTTTCTCTCAGTCGGTCGACTTGTGCGACTACGACAACGACGACACGTATATATTAATACGTCGACGAATATCTCTCGCATTTATAACGCCAGGCTACATCATAGGTGGATTACAAATTTTAGAGTGTGCACCGATCCTCGCGCAAGTTTAATAATGTTATACGCGAGCCCTCTCGAGCCATTAACGGGCCTGTAAATAATATCGTTTATATAGCTATACCGCCGATGTGTATACCTGCTGCTGAATTGCGCATATTTAAATTCTGCGCCGCATAATACGTTGCATCAGCGCTACATAATTGCCGCGCGCACAATAATACAGTTAATTTTTCTCTAAATGTAACGATGGTGCCGGCAGGCTCGTACTCTTTTTCGTTGTTGATTTTTTTTTGCGAAATTTTACACTCGCAGATTTATGGACCATCTGTACACACAAGCGATATACAATTACGCGATCTCGATACACACGAGCTATACATAGTTTAATATAGTAGCTGCTCGAAGTGGCATAGATTTTTTGTTTGCTTTTACTACTCACACGTACCTTAAGCTCTCGCAGTAGCGTCGAGTCCACGTGAGATATACATATACACAAATAATCCTCTATATATATATAATAAGTAACGAAGCAATAAGCAATAAGTCATAACTTACGATCTGCTATAGGTACTGTGGCAATACATAAAACAACTGCTACTACCGATTTATGCACGCGTATGTATGCGCGCGAGCTGATCTCCGCGCGCGGTGCTGCCCGCGATAGATCCATTACAGATAATTTCTAAATGGACTTTTACAATCCAACTGCGAATCGCAGCCGCGTGTTATTACAGACGCACACGTGTGCAGTGTACGCGTGTGTGTGGCAAGTATTGCTCTGGTCTACGTAGCAGTGTTATCCCATCCGCACTGCGCAATCGTAGCAGCGGGCACGATAAGCGACGTCAGGAAGAAAAATAAGAAGAAGAGGAAGAAAAAGTAAGGCAAACTCGAATTGAATCGCAGCCGGGCCTCCCGACTGCAGAGATCGCGGCCTGTCTCTCTCTCTCTCTCTCTCTCTCTCTCTCTCTCGCCGAGCTTGTATATTAACGAGAATTTGCACTTGCCGCGCCGCGTGAAAGGATTCACCGTGTATATATATACGCACATGCATGCGATCCGCGTGCCGCGTGGGAAAGTCAATATCGGTAAGAACTCGAAGGAGCGAGAGAGAATCCTTACCGATAAACCGGCGTGCTTGGCCAGCATACATATATAGTACATACGCATGCAGCTTATAAGGGAATCCGCGCCGGTACCGAGTGCGCCTGTCAAATATATAGCTATATGTTGTGCCGCGCGCGCAGGTAAAGTACCTGCCTGCGAGTTAAAAGGGAAGTCTTATGGCTTACTTATGAGATGGTTTATTACACGTCCTGCGCGCGTATATATAACGTTTTACCGCTAAGATCTTGATTAAAGGACGCGCGTTATACTGCGCGAGTATTATTACGCCAGCGACACACACGCGCATTCTTATACGCGCGACAATAACGCGCGCGTCTATAGCGCTTTCGCGTGGGTGCGCAGGTGCACGATATATATAATATCTCGCGAGTGTCCCGCGCGGAGAGTTCTCGATTCCGCAAAAATTAATAACTATTTTGAACTTGTGCGCCTGGCGAATGCATACTGCACCCGTATCATTATTTTTTTTCCTCCTTTTTGCACAATGCGTATATATGCGATTTCGTGCGAGCTCCATTATGTGCACGGCAGCTGTATATATAGCGCTAGGTGTGCATGATAATGTATAATGGCGACCCAATTTCGGCGCGCGCGTCGCATCACGACTGTAATACTTCTAAGTACATTAAATATATTATATACTTACGAAACGAGCCTATTATATATACGCGTACGAGTTAAAACCGTGCCAAGTCGCAGATAAAAGAGTCGTCGCGAGTTGTCGCGGCGAGAGGTCGTTTACACCTTTAATTGTGCGCCTGATGCACACGAGCCATCGTACACGTATATACCTGTATATATTTCGCGCGATTTATAAAATAATGACGGCGAGTGTCCCGCGCTCGTGGCACGACGCGCCAAATTAACGCGCTCATTTTTTATAATAGAGAGAGAGAAGAGACCTTGGAGATTATTGTGAAATTTGACCATGCGACAGGGATAACGTCTCTCGTTCTCTCTCGCAAGGAGCTGCAGCAGTTGAAACTTATAGCCCTCGTTGTCGCGAGATTACGTCAACTCTGTGCGTTTGGATTACGTTTCTGTCGCGCGCAGCGCACACGATACGACAATCATTGCAACTTCTGTTCAGGCACGCACGCGTCCATACGAATCGCGAAACTTAAGTATGAAATTACGATACCGATCTCACGCACGATCGTTTGTATATATATACTTCTACGAGCGAGCGTGTGGCTCGTATTCTCTTCCTTATGGGACAGCTGAATGTAAATGAGAGAGAAAAAAAAACAACAAGTAACAAGTTGATAAACGTTTGCCTCGAAGGTCGCAATTTAGCATAGGAAAATTGTCCATAACGAAGCTGAACTTTCAAAAAGCTATACAAATCTTTGACTCGAGCGCATTTGAGTTAATTGTAAACCGAAAGAATTCGATTGTACAATAAATCTTCCACAACACACTCGTTGGTGCTCGATGGGGATAATCGACGCATGCATATACATACGTTTACTACTGTTCTCTCGCGCTGTATACGCGTGTATCATAATATAATAAACCTTCGAGTGGAAAATTCGTCGGAGATCATCGAGATTACTTCAGACAGGTACACGCTTCTCTACAAGTGTGTAATAATAATGTTTCCTTACGTACATACTATGGTGCGCACATGCACGCACGCATACAGCTCGTAGGTTCACGCGCGCTTATAAAAATATTGTACACGAGTTTTGAAATTGTTATATTCGATGCGCGCAAGGCGCCGATAATAAACAAAAACAAATTGAGTTCGCGGATAGACGAAATATATTTGCGCGAAAATCTAATCGAATGTCGGATGCCGCGAGGAAAATTAATACTCGATCCAAGATTTATATCCGAGAGAAAGTCTCGATTTTTTCGATGTATAGTCGTTGTTTCGTTTCAAACTGATATAATCGTCATTAGGGATAGGTAATTTTATGTTTGTTCTTCATTATGCTCTACACGATACGATCCTGCACTGCGCGAGGGGAATTCGATAGCCTAATTTCTATAGGGAATCGTATTGAAAACTTGAAAACGAGGTCTTCAATTCAATCTAATATTTGAGATATATAAGATTTTCTTACAATAATCGGTATACCGATTTGCAAAAGTTAAATGAATCGCTGAATCGATCTCGTACGTGTTATATCCTACAACCACGCTGAAAACAAAACTCGGGTAATACGATGTCGAATAGATAACGCACGTACATTAATCTGTGCTGCTGCTGTTTTTTGCACCTTCGTAGAGGAAGCTTTATGATAGACTCGAAAACGAGATTTTGAACCAAGCACCGTGAAGTAATTTGGCTAAATTTTTCGATTTTTTAATTTATTTCTGAAAATTTTAATGCGAAGAGTTTTGACTAAAAACTTTTTTATTTTTTATTTATTACATATTATATTATGTACACGTTAGCACATCTAGACGCTCTCAAATGCGGGTATACTACAATACTGTTACGCACACGTGAACTTGAACCGAAGTAACTAAATGTAGCAAAGAAAGGGAGAAAGATCGAGGTACGCGCATCGCACGAGATTGCGCTAATTTTTCGCGCTCGCGCGCGCAACAAACGCTATAACGAGTTCAATTATGTGCCCATATACAGCTCTAGTACACAAACACACACACATACAAGTGCAGAGAAAGAAGCGGAAACTAATCTCACGTGTGCACATCGCACGACTGCTCTTATTTTCATCATTTTTATTTATCCGTTGTCGTTGTTTTTTCTTCGTATTTTTTCGTTCGAATGCAATGAATCACTCTTGTTACGTGTATCGCGCATAAGAGGGATAACGAAACACAAGATTACGCGCGAGAGAATTCGGCACGAGGCTCTCTGGGTTAAAAAGTCGAGATTTTTTGAAGCGCAGTGCGTTGTGAGTCGTTGCGAGTGCGAGCGGCACGGTGAGAAATATACATAAAGAGATATCCTTGACATTGCATTCGTCGGTGCTGGCTCGAGTAATATAGCGCCTCGCATTGCTCACGACGACTTGTGCTGTAGCAGTACTGCATACGTGTGTGTGTGTGTGTGTGCACGAGCGCCACGCACAATAATATCGCGCGCATATATCTCGACGAGAGCACCGACGAAACAGTTATGTATGCCCATTACCACCGAGGCATATACACATAAGAGCAGGCACGCACACACACACACACACATACACACTTAGGTGCGATTATGATAATAATTATCGCAACGCGCGAGTTGCAGTTTAAAGGCCAATATACGTATAAAGTGTCCGCAGTAGCTGCAGCGAAGGGAAATAGGATTTCCTTTTGATAAATTCATTCAATGACAATTGCAGTGGGTCGTGCCCTCGATTAATTTATTTGACTCATTTTCTACGTTTTAATTTATTCAAGCTCATTCCCGATCGCAAATTAGAAAAACGATTGCCGCGAAGCTTTTGGAAAACGCCATCAAACAAAATTATATTTTTCCGAAAAACCTACATTGGGACATGCGAGTCGAACTCTCAAAAACGCGATTCACCCCGGTCGATCGCTGGGCTGCGGGCGGAAGCTTCGAGACGCAGCGGGAGAAACGACGAGAAAAAAAATTGCCTCGATGCGGTTTATAATTAAAGCCATAAATCGACGAGATCGTTACATTTGTGGGTATATAGCGCGCGCGCGCGTCGGATTGCCGATTTTCTACGTCGAGCGAGCGAATGAAAAATGTTGCAATCAAATTCAATCGACGTTTTGTGTATATATGCGCGCGCGCGCACGAGAGCAGGTTCGACGAGCGATCGTTACATCAACTCCTCGTCATACGCGTAGCGCAAACACATCCGATGGATACGCGAACCAACGAACGAACGAACGAACGCGTGGTATATATGGGTATAACGATCGAATCAATTAAAGTCAACGATTACGACTTAGACCAGCATCCGATCGTATTAAGCCTTGCTATACATGGACTGCGCTGGGCTGCTTCTACGAGTATATATATATAGGTAAGAGCTGTATCGAGCGCGCCGCGGCGCAGTATCAAGAAGGACGCGCGCGGAGCAAAAATTCGCCGTGGAATTTATATTATACGTATCGAAACTGCACGGCGGATTTTCCGAGTGAAAAGTCGCGCGCCGTTAAGCGCATTTATATATATTTAATTATTGTACGCGGAAAAAGGAAGAGGAGATGAATGCAAAATATCCGCATATGGATCCTGCGCGACAGCGTCGAGCTTTTGAATTATTCCAGTTGAAAATCGGGGGACTTTATTCAGCAAAGTATCGACTTCGCCGAAGAATTCGAGGAACGAAAAATGTTCTTAAGCGCGCAGTATTTTCAAAGCATTTACCTATCTTCGTACACGTTCACTTCTCCTCATAGCTGTATAAAAAAAACCAACTAATAACATAATTCTCAATCGTCGGATGGATTGCGATGCGCTCGCTGCACGAGAAACTCATCGATCTTTCGTCTTCCATACTGACGCAACTCATATAATGAATATCCTATATTTTCCGAATTGGGCAATGTTAATGAAAAATTAGACATCCCGCGTATCTGCACGCACACACGTGTACGCGGAAAAATTTTGTTTTCATCGGGATACCAATCCCCGTATAATTCATACACATGCCTAGCGCAACGAAAAAAAAAATTCGTGTAAATATAGAGCGAGGAATGATTTATGCCGCTTATGCCGCTGCGCAGGCTTTTACTCTCGAATTAGCTGCTTCTTGTGCGCGCACACACACATACATGCCCTCACGAATGTATGAATATATACGTTGTATTATATCGTATACACATACGCATGCGAGGATCCGACGCAAGTGCATTGCACCTATTATCCTCCTCGTGCGGAGCTGAGCTCTACATATACTATTCGCCAGTCACGTTTTTCTCGCGAAGGAAAGTCGCATATATACATGCACGCAGAGATAGATACATTACGACATAATGACATCCAAAAGCGATCGAAGAAAATTTATATATGTCCTGCCTGCGAACTTTCGATTTCCAATGCGCGCGGCTAATATTACGCCGAGTGTGCTGCGCGTTAACCAGCGCTCGCAAAGCCCGCGCATAGTTAATACTTAAATAGGCGAGAAAAAGTAATTAAACGGCCACAGGAAAAAATGTCCGTTTCTGTGCGAGCGATCATTACGGACGTTAACCCGCTCGATCGCGAGCGCGAAAGGATAAGTGAAAGATTCGGCGAAGAGCCGCGGAATCTGTATAATATGATGTATGTAATACGCGTGACTCGGCGTGCTCCTATTTCTCGCGAAAAAACCGATATTCCACTTGTTTTTACCTACATATGCAATTGCGACAGGTGTTTCTTTGTATTTATACGCGTTCATGTGTGCTGCGCATGTGTGTAGTAATGCTAAATCGTCGTAAATAGTTGGTGAAAGGTATATGGTACCCTCGCGCGCGCGATCGAGTATAAATGTATCGGCGGCCTCTATACTCGTGTTCGAGCTCCGTACACACACACACACACACACACACACACACACACACACACACACACATATAATAATATAGACGCCTCGATGGCTCAGTGAGTAAAGGCATCGCGCCTTTGTTTACTGAATCTGAGAGTGTCGTTAGGGCCTGGGTTCAAGCCTCGTCGGAGAAAACTGTCACTTGTGACTTTTCTCTCTCGATGAGATTGATCTCGGGCCTGGGTGGTTCGGATTCCACCTAAAATATAGGCCCATGGCTGGCTAGTCCGCCCTCCGAAGCGTGGAAAACCCCCAATCGTTGCACAGCGAGCGGGGGGACCCAAAAGATGAAATAAGTGCTAACGCACACAATAACGATGGGTCCCTGAACCCCTAATCATCGCATATCACTATGCGATGGATGGGGGATGTATGGAAAACGACCAACCACCGACGTGGCAGAAATGCCCTGCCCCGGTCCTCACCGAAGTAATGTCTAACGATGGTCCCGGTGAGGTACCACAAATGGGGAGTAGAAAAAAAAAAAAAAAAAAAAACACACATATAATACATTTTTGTTTAACGGCGCCGTAAATGAATTAATCGATTGCAATTAGGATTCAATTCGAATCATCGATGCATCGGTACGCGTGCAATGCGTGAGACGCAGCCACATAATAGACAGCATTCGTGCATACATGTAAACCTTTATAATATACGTTTATAATGATTACGATGTATATTGATAAAGTGAGGCTAGCGAGAGCCAAGAAATTTACGCTAAGTGATCTTGAAACATCGCTTCGGTAGTGCGCACATGTTTAATTAATTTACCGCGTCTAGGTGAGCAAGGCGCACACGTACACAGACACGAACAGCAGCTGCAATAAATGTTAAATTACGATTTTCCGCGAGCTTCTGCCTTCGAAATGAATGCGTATAATGAGCGTGTGGAAAGCATAAAATCGATCGCGAGCGCGTGTGAAAATTTTATCGAATTCGTAATGTGTAACTTTGATTGTGCATCCGAGTTGAAATTCGTTGCAGGACGAAGTGATCGGTAAAGTATCTCGCGTGAGTTTGTAGCTTATGGCGTCGAATCATCGATCCTTCGTATCGTAATAAACCTCGCCATTAATTCGCAGCGATTATTGGAATAACTTTAATACGTACACCAACAACACACGTCGATGCGGAGTGCAAAAATTTAATTACACGCAGGAGTTGCGCAAACGAGCAGATGCACGCGTGTGTTGCAGCGACAGTTTTCAATCCGCGTGCATCTTGCGATAATATGATGTAATCGAGATTCAGCTGCGGGGCGATGGTCTTTTTTTTTACTGCGTGCATATTTAAAGGCTGCGTTTTGCGAAAGTACTTAAATACTTTTCCTCGGCTGAGATACGACGTTCTATATCATATTCGCCGTAATACACTGTGCGAGGATAATGTATGGCTCGCGAGGCACGAAGAAAACAAATATTCTAAACAAGCGTCAATATTTATGTAACTAATGTTGAGCTTTGTAAGAGAGCCGCGCATTACCAGCGATTAAGTGAAAGTCGGGAGTAAAATTACAAGAAGACAGCAACAAAAAAAAAAGACGGAAAAAAGAAAAGAAAAGAAAGATTATGCAGAGGCTGAAAAATCCATAAAAAACTGCTTTGACTTCTCCGGATGTGATACGCGCCGTTTATGTGTACAACTTACTTTCTCCGGTCAATGATACTTTGCTGCGATTTAAAAATTCCAAAATAACTGCGGTGCGAGTATCGACTGGACCATCTTCGCGTTGTACGGATGAATTAATTTGTGATTTTGAAATTCCGTGCCCAACCTCGGTTTCTTGAATTTTCGCGCTTCGACGTGCGAATTTCATACATCAATCATTATTTTCGATGATTCGAGCACAAGTGATGAATGAAGAATGTAAAAGTTAATTTTTCAAATGACGTCGTGGTGATTAATTATTGTAACTTTCGACAATCTTTATAATATAATTTTGCCCAAAAAATGTCATCGAGTGTACGTATTAACCTAAATAAATTGTATAAAATAACAATAAAATCAAGCGTAATCTTTAGTTTCAAAAATAATGAACAATTATTGTCACTTATTATCAAATTGTTTTACCATGATGTAGGTGCCCAATAAAGCTCAACTAACATTTTTTTTACAAAATAACACTTTTGTCGAAATTTAGCAAGATGCTCGTTCGTGATATAAGCATGATCGAAATAAAATACTAGGGCTTCCATGGCAGCACGCGTTGTTTCAAATGTATGGATGTTGAAAAACGCACTGTTGTATTCGTATGCATGTTAAAATATAAACGAATAATTTGATAATAATAGAACAATTTTAACTTGTTCAGTGGAACAATGAGTTTCTTATCGCGAAGAAGTGAATACCACTTTTTCTTCGACATAAAGTAAATTACAAAAATATAAGTAAAATGAAGAGATGTAAAAATAGTTTAAATATATGGAAACTGATTATGTTTTCGAAATGAAAAATAAGGGCCTTATGACGATAAGTATAATAATGTATATAAAAATTTTGTTTCTTTGAGAAATATTATGAAAGATATTCAATCATACTCATCTTCAAGTTGAAACACTACCGGTTATAATAGTTAATAGATACTGTAATTATTTACATATAAAATATAAATATCTATCTCATAAACATCGTATAACCAATTAATGCAAAAAGGCGTTTTCGGATTTTCAATGGATTTTAATCTTAAGTTTAACCGAAAATATATAATTAAAATTAAAATCAATAATGCAGCAAATGGATAAAGTAAACTTTGACTTTATTAATTTTCGATTTGAAATTTTTAATTTTTTGATCAGAACCACAATTCTAACATTCGGATCATAAAAATAACAAACATTTAAGTAAAATACGTACATAAAAAAAATGATTTAATTACTTTGAAACTGATAGCGTTTTACCGAGAAGCATATTACTTATTTCATCATAATCCAATGAACTGTTTATATTACGTTTAACCAAATCCACTGCTTCTTTTTTCAAATACTTCGCGCTATACATATTAGCAATGTTTAGCATTTCATAAACATTTTTAGTTGATAAGTTGGAGCTCAATTGTTGTTCGCACCTATTTTTTAAATCTTCAAGCTGATACTTGTCAGCGACTGCCAAAAGGTCGATGGTCAGGGAAATTTCATTGTTTTCAACACTACCAGTGTAGATGTATCGTAGCATTTCAACTGCAGTTTCATGACTAACATCCGTCATGTCAACTAATTGGTTTTGGTTTTCTATCATATCATGTGTAAACATGGCTTTGAATACTGGACTGACAGCAACGAGTATTAGTCTGTGCGCTGGGATTTCTTCGCCAGATCCAGTTCGCAGCTTAACATCACTCCAATTTTTATCAAGAAATGCCCAATCGAATTTTATTTTCGGTATCGTGTCTTTGTTGTCATTGGCTATTGATTTGGAGTCCATGTATGAACTTGAATTTCCTCTAGATAATGTTAAATTACATACAATACTCGTTACAATTTCGTTACAAAAAAAATTGTCAGTGTTCATATTGCTATGTGTTATTTTGTTTGTTGTATTGGCGTTAAGAATGGGTATTGTATTATAATGAAGTCTGGATCTTCCATCTACATGAATGTTAATGCGATAGTCACATCTGATCTCGTTTAATATATTTTTGGTGCTTAAGTATAAACTTCTGATCAATACAGGAATTTCCGTTGCATTTTGCTCAATTTTTTCAGCGATCAATCGGAAGTAAAATTTTTTATCGCACGCAGCACTGAATATCGGTGATTCTAAACTTTCACCTTCTTTCAAATCTATATATTTGATATTGTTAATCGTCCACATAAATGTACAGTCTTCTCTATCAATGTTTGTAGAGCCTGACATTACATTGACGTTTGACATTTTACACTGATTTAATACTTTGTAGTTTTTTTGGAACTTCGATCACACTCACACACAAAGAAATTGATATCTAGCGACGACAACCAGCTGATTACGGCTGTACAAGTCAAGACTCGTATTGTTAATGTTCTAAAACTGATGAAAGGGAACTTTTGTTTACAAAAATTGCCCGTGTCACGACTCACAACAGTCAGAAGTTGCTGCGAGTGGCGAGCTTTAAGTGGGGTCGTAAGCGTCGCTTAGCGGAGAACTAGGGAAACTATAGTGACGATTTAAAGTAGTGATTTATTTTTTCGATTTAATTCAGAAATATTAAATTTTTTATGGTTTTACTTGAGCGATGTCGATGAAATATTTTTCATATTTAATTTTTTTCTATATAATGGTAAATGAGTAGATTCTACGACTTCGTCGGTACTGTATTTAATGCACCAATAAAAAGTATGTCATCAAACCCTGAACTTCCAGCTAATAAATAGTCGCGGCAAAATCATTGTTGGACTGAAGAACTTCGAGCTTCTAGCTCCTTCCAGTAGAATAGACACGAGTTTGAGACTGGCTTTCTTAAACCACGATGTAAATCAGAAGTCAAAATTTCAGGGGCTTAGGTCTTCAGTTTCAATTAAATAAATTACTGAAATTGTGAAAAATACCGAAAAAATTAAGTATAAAATGGAGACTAAAAATTAGTTAATAGTTGATTTTTGAAATTTTTATTTTTGATGCATGCCCGATAAAACCTGACTAAAAAATTCGAAAGATGCTTATAAATCATCTGAAATATTTTGAAGGATATTCAATGATACAAATTCTTTAATGGAGAAATTATGGATTATTATTTTCAAATAAAGTAAATTTCAAAGAGTAAATTTTACAATATGAATGAAGTATAAGTCTTTATCTACTTACGGAATATACATTGTATCGTCATTAGGAACAATAAGTCATTTTTGGTTTATATATGGGCTAAGCCATAGTTAGCGTCATTTTGCAAAGTAGGCCAATGGCACTGCAATTTTTTTTAGTTTTTTTTTAAATTTTCGTCATTTTAAAAACATTTTTTATAATTTTTACATTATTTTTCTGTCGAAATCGTTTCTTCTGATCGTCCTTATCGTCTTGATCGCGCTAATGAAACTATACTAAATAAATAAACATTGGATTGGATTGCGTATCACGTAAACAATTTGCAAATTCAGAAATTGAAATGCTACGTCTGGGAATCTCGATTACTTTTTTTTTTATTATTATATTACATTCAATTATTTCGTGCTTTAGATTTATGTTAGTAGCTATTATTTATGAAAAATTAAAGGGCTTCAAAATATATAGAGAATGTCAATGAATCTAAAAACAGCATAAAGTTCAATGAAAGAGAAGCTTTTTCTCAAGGGGAATATAATCAAGAACATTCAATCACACAAGTCTTCTAATTGAGATATTATTTATTATTATTGTCATTATCATGTTTCGTATTTTTTTATTTACATTTGGAAATACAAATTTTTTGAGCGATAAATTTTTCAAACTAATCGCATAATCCATAAAAACAGGTATTTTATTACCTTATTATTCATTATAAATTATTACATTACAAATAACACTTGTATAGATTAGTACTTTTTTACAAAAAAAATAGGTTATGTTACTTGACGGAGCAAATTTTTTTTTGAAGTATAAATAACGGAGACAAATTGGAGCTCACAAATCTTGCATATATATTATTTCGTATCTCTGTGATGAGTAGTTTAATTGAGATTTTTATGTTGATAAATTGTAGCAGAATGTTTATAAATTCAAATTAAAACAAAACAAATATGAGTAAAACTAAAATATGAAAGATTGTATGTCTGCTAGTTTTTATATTATTCTGCTACTAATCGCGCTTTACCAAGAATCATATTACTTATATCATCATAGTCCAATGGTCCGCTTATATTACGTTTGATAAAGTCAACTGCTTCCTTTTTCAAATGTTTCACGCTACACTTATCAGCAATTTTGAGAGCCTTGACAGCATTTTCAATGGATAAACTGGAGCTCAATATTTCTTCGCACTCATTTTTCAATTCTTCAATTTGATACTCGTCTGCAGCCGTCAAAAGTTCAGAAGTCAGAGAAAATTCTTGGGTCTTCACAACACCTGTGTAGATGTAACGCAGCAACTCAACTGCAGCTTCATAACTGACATCGATCAAATTCACCGATTTACTTTTGTTTTCCAACATATTACGGTTAAACATGTCTTTGAATACTGAACTCGCGATACTAAGCACGCCCGTATGCGCAGGAATTTCCTTTCCACATGTAGTTTTTAGAATGACATCGCTAAAATTCTTATTCAAAAACAACCAGTTGAAATTGCATTTAAGCACCAAAACTTTATTTGTGTTGTCAGATTCAATGTTTAAAAAGTTTTGCGTATTTCCCGTGGCAATCGTTAATGCACATTGAATAGTTACAGTACCTGTGGATGATATGAATTTATTCATATCATAAGTTTGGATGTCAAAAATCTCTTTGACAGAAGATTCACGAAATGTTTGACTATCCATTACAGAGTGAACAATTTCGTCATCTTTGAAAATCGATAACTTGTAAGAGCTTGTAATTTCTGCATTTGTCTTTACGCAAAGAAAATACAAAGCCACTCTGTTGGAAATGGGGTCTTTTCGTTTTTTTAATTTTAATTGAAATTTTGTTTGATTCTCATTACCGATACTGAATATCGGTGAGATTATTTTTCCTTGCCCTTTTTCCAAAATTAGTAAATAGCTTCTGATCACCCACGTAAAATCGTAATTTTCTTTACTAATGTCACTATAACCTATGATTTTCTTATCGTTTGACATTTCGTATTCTGGAAAAATTACAAAAAAGTACACTAATTCTCCTTTGAAACTTTTATTACAAGCACAAAATGTTGAACAATTGATATAAAGCAACGATTAACGATAATTTCCTGACTACAACCGATACACAAATTGTAACTGTTGCACAGATTGAGACTCGTATTGCTATACGTGCCTTTTGTAACTGATGATAAGGATCCTTTGTTCCAATCAATTGTCTGCACTGTGACAGACGAGAACTTTGACTGGCGTCAGGAGCGCTTCTTAGCGGAAACTTGAGAACTAACCAAAGGCATGACATATTTTTAATATTTAATTTTTTTCATACAATTTTTCTCATACAATAGTGAACGAATAGATTCTGCAGTGCCATAGGTACCGTATGAAAAATGTGTCAATAAGACCTGATCTGGTTGAAATTTTTTTAGCTCCTTTCAGTTGTGTTCGCACGAGTTTGACACTGGCTTTATCGTGCCACCACCAAATTCCATCGATAGATTATGTTTTGCAGTACAAAGCCACGTGTTTACATACGGATGAATGGTATTCGGACAACAGATACTATTGACTGGGCCAGCGAATCTTGGGATGGCAAATAGTTTTGAAAGCCTCAGAATTTTTGTATACATCGGCATGATGTTTTCTTACATATTATCTCGCTACATGAAATCACTAAACATTTTCAAAAGTGCTATATAAATACGTTGTTGCATTTTACAATTACATTATATCCAATGATATTGGGTTTTTAATGCCGTAAAGATGTGTTCTATTTTTAGATCAACGAGTTAATAAAGTTATCCATTCGGACTATGTCCAAATTTTTTTCGTTTTTGATAAATATTTTTTATGCATATAATGAGTTCCAAGCTATTGCATTACTTACCGCTTGAAACGTCTTGTATCGTCGATCGAGACGCTGTTCTCTGTGAAAAAATCATACTCCGTAAATTAGAAAAGTTACTTATAAAAGTAAAACCATTTTCACGAGTCACGAATATTTACCGTGGAAAATCCACGAGTGAAAGTAATTTTTGTCAATTAAACGTGCCGCGTATGTATATACGAATGAAAATAATAATATTATAATTCGCAAGCGCACGTGTTGTAGTGCAGTAATTTGTTGCAATTAAATAAGCGAGCGATGAAAGCGATTTCGCGCTCTTGAGCATCGATGCATCTCGCCGGCACTCGGCACAATACATTATTTTACGTAAATGATCCATTACGCTGGCGCAACTCGTTCAAAATTCGTCAGCCATCGCCCGCAACTGATAACTACGACTACGTTTTGTGAAAAATAAAGAAAAGAAAAAAGAAAAGAGAGGAAAAAAAAAGAAAATTGCGAAAGCTACTTGTTGAATCCTTTCGTGCCCACACGGCTTTCGTTTCACACTATACCAAGCACAAAACGTTGACCAACCGATGAATAATTTATTCATTTAATATATCATCGCACGCGCGCACGAAAGAAAGAAAGCGAGCGTGAGGCCCCCGGACACGCGCCTATATATATTACAGCGGATCATCCGCGTCACTTGCACTGAATCTTAATAATAAAAGATTGACAAACATTGCATCGTGCTCTCGAACAAGTGCGCATAATTATTTTCGCTTCTTACTATATACGCGTAACACTCGTAAGTTACGGGCTCAAGTATATGCGAATTGAAAAAAAATCGGTCCACTTTTCTGCATACAAAGCGCTCGCCAATCTTTTCCTTGTAAAAAGAACACACCCGGGTAAAATCGCGCTAGTCGCGATGAATATTAATAGATAAGTCACGGACCCACGCGCGCAGCATTACATAATTCCTCTTTTTTTTTTCTTCAATTTTTAAACGCCGTCGAGCCATTATTCACCTGTTCTATGCGAGATTACTTACATTGCAAATTTTGGCAGTATTATGTACGGCAGTGTGTAATACGTAACTCGCACATGAATGGCTCCTAGAGGCCTTATCCTCGCTCCGAAGTAAAAGCTGTAGCTGCTGCTGCCGTGCGTTTGAGTCTAAAATAGGAAAAGTTGTTTAACCCTCTCGAGCGACGCGACGCTCGATGCACATTATGTATACCGCGTATAGTTGCGCTGTAAAAAGCCTGCACCGCAACTGGTAAAATGCGTTTCGAGCGGCGATAAATCGTGCATTTATACGCGAATGTGTGTGTTTGCTGCAAGACCGATTGTGGATTTCGGTGAATCGCGTAAAATGTATACGTAAGAGGTCAAAACGATGAAACTGAAGCCTCTTCGCTGGATTGACACTCGAATGCGATCTGCTTGAGAAAAATGAATAAGATTTTGGATTCATTTAGAGGGACATTTACAGTTTTAATTTTATATCTAAAGTTTTCGCGATGGGAGGGTATAATCGTTTGTTCAAGGTGTAGTTACATGATAAATATGAATTATTTAATCGAGAGAAAAGCGATGAAAGAACTCAATGTCGGCGGCTCGATCAAAAACGAGCAACCCGAGGTCGACGGGCACCAGCAAGTGTAAATGGCATGTGTCGAGATCGACACATGCGGGAAAACAATTAAGTATTTCAACTGGTCACACTACCCCCTTAGAAGGTATTGAATAATTATGCCTAGGCGGGAATGAGAGTCAACGGGTATAAAACATCTTGCAAAAAAGGAGCAAATTCTCTGTGACTTTTCGAATCTTGTCAAACACGCGTCGCTACTCGAATTGTGCCGTTTTTCTAGACTCGCGAATTTTTTACGTGTACTTTTGCGAATATACATACTGTATTTGAATTTTTTACGATTTTTCAAATAATATTTTTAATTGTGTAAAGGCGTGAATGCGAACCCTCATCAGCACCGCCCAGCTACACATAATAGATTGAGCCGAGTGGGCAATCGATTTACAAACTAGTAATACTTTTATCAAATCGTAAGCTTTTTCATATTTTGTTTATTGCATACTTATTTACCTCTTTCGAGCAACGCGTAGTGTATAAAATTTTATAGCAGTCATAAAAGAATAAATCATTTCATCATAATTGAAAATTTGTCGACTAGGTAAATGCCAGTTCCAAATACTAGTTCTTAATGTTCAATTGTTTTACATAATTATTCAAAAATTGCATTACGTATTTATTATTGATGATTCATTTTTATCTTTCTGAACTTATTGCCTAACAGAAAAATTACTTCAGAACTTACTGACTGTTGACAGTCGGTTGTTGAGATATTGTCACGTAATGTATAACAGTCGATGCGTAATCCTAACAAAGTATTAATTTCCGAAAGAGCTACAAGAATTAAAAAAAGCACAATAAATTCATTTAAAAAATGCATTCATTAGTTAGAAAAACTTTTGCAATGGGTATCTGTGTCAACGAGTTATTTGATTGGCATTTTTGATGCAACGCTGCATGTACTTTGACGTTGCCGAGCTGTATAATCAGCTGTAGCTTGTGCTTGTTAAAATAAAAAAAATAAAAAGTAATTCTGTTATTTATGCTTATCACAGTTATACATAGTAGGTACTTACGAGAGGCCAGATTTTCGAAAAACTGCGCAATTTTGTGTCACTCATTGCGCGTCTCTCGTTAACAATAGTTTGATCTTGTCAATTAAATATGCCCCGGGATCCAGCTGCAGAACAACTCAATGAGTATAAAAAAAGAACAAAGGTTAGTTATTCGACAATATTCTCATTCAATTTTTTAATAAAAAAATATCACTATATTTGACCATACTTTGACTGTTTGAAATTCAAGGAAATTACCATTTAAAAATATTTTCACTAGTTATTTTTTTTTATATTTGAAATTTAAAACGCCCAATCGTTGAATTTAATAACATTATCTTTAGTATAAAAAATTTCTTGCACATAAAAGTACGTATTTTTCAAAATTGTGCTTAGACTTATTACACAATTATTTAGACTTTGACACTTGCAGATTTATGGATAAGGGTACTAGTCATCTTGTGGTGAGAGTTTAAAGTGGTATTATCGTAATTCAAGTGATTGAAAACTAATGTACAATGTTAAAAACAGTTCAATTGTCATTTTCAGGGCATTTAAAACATGCCCAATATTTGTAACACAATTGCAATAGAAAAATCGCCAAAAACAAGCCAATTAGTGGTATGAGGTAATTTAAAACGTTTCAAATGTCCATTTTTTATGGATAAAGCCATTATCGATATTATGCATTTCTATCACAGTATACGGTAGAAATTACTCGTTACTATTTTTTGCAGCCCGGAGCACTCGTTTTAACCGGTAATGGAGTTCCGATTGCTAATAAGCAGTCGAGTCTCACCGTCGGTCCCAGAGGGCCTATTCTGCTTCAAGATTTCGTTCTGATCGATGAAACCTCTCATTTCGATCGCGAAAGAATACCCGAGCGCGTCGTCCATGCCAAAGGAGCAGGTATGTAATGTCATTAGCTGCATTTAAACGGTACAGCAACTCGATTAATTGAACACTGCTCGTGTAAATTTTTGTAATCTCGTTCAAAGGTGCGTTCGGTTACTTCGAGGTGACCCACGACATCACGAAGTACACGAGAGCCAAGTTATTTTCCAAAATTGGAAAGAAGACTCCGCTGGTAGCACGATTTTCCCAAGTCAGCGGCGAAAGTGGTTCAGCCGATACTTCGAGGTGAATATAGTTTCAACAATACTTAGATCATAGAATGAATCTTTAACGGCGTTTTTCGCCCGCAGAGATCCACGCGGGTTCGCTATCAAATTTTATACGGAAGAAGGTGTTTGGGATATGGTCGGTAACAACACGCCGATATTTTTCGTCAAGGATCCTCTGATGTTTCCCAGTTTCATACACACGCAGAAAAGGAACCCCGCCACTCACTTGAAGGTCGAGTTTCAAATTCGAGACGGCTGTCCCCTAAACAAGAACTTTTTATAATTAATTGATGATAATTATGATCGCAGGATGCCGATATGTTCTGGGATTTTTTAACTTTGCGCCCCGAGTCGACTCATCAAGTTCTGATCTTATTCAGCGATCGAGGCATACCGGATGGCTATCGATTTATGCACGGCTATGGGTCTCACACCTTCAAACTAGTCAACGAACAAAAGGAGACGATTTGGTGCAAATTCCATTTTAAGGTGCTTCTTTTGATCATTATTTAATTTTTCTTAAAAGCAGAATAAGTTTGATAAAGAAAATCAATTTTGAATTAGACGGACCAAGGGATAAAAAATATTGAACCAGACAAAGCTAAACAGATCGGAGCTAATGATCCCGATTATTCTATTCGAGATTTGTACAATGCCATTGCAACGGGTAAATATCCGTCGTGGACGTTTTATATTCAAGTCATGACGCAAAAACAAGCCGAATCATTCAGATGGAATCCTTTTGACGTAACGAAGGTACAAGAATTCGGATGAATTTAATTGCGTCTTTATCATCCTTTTTTTATCTATTTATAGGTGTGGCCTCACAAAGAATATCCACTCATGCCTGTGGGTAAATTAACCCTCAATAAAAATCCTGATAACTACTTCAGCGACGTCGAATCGGTGGCTTTCGACCCAGCCAACTTGGTACCCGGAATCGAGCCGAGTCCCGACAAACTTTTGCAGGGTCGTCTTTTTTCTTACGGTGACACGCATCGACATCGGCTGGGCCCCAACTATCAGCAACTGACGGTCAATTGCCCTTACAAGGTATAAATAATCATACACGAAGTACAGAAATAACTATATCATTCGAGTTTTATCACGCTTTATCCGAAATTTTCCAGGAGCAATTCGTGATCAATTATCAACGCGACGGATTGATGAACTTGAACAATCAGGACGGCGCACCGAACTACTTCCCGAACAGCTTCAACGGGCCGCAGGAGTGCCCGGCCGTGCGATCGCCGAGCTTTCACGCGAGCGGCGAGGCCGATCGTTACGATCCCATCAACGAGGACGATTACGGCCAAGCGACGCTGTTCTGGCGCAAAGTCCTCGACGACGGGGCGAAGTCGCGCCTCGTGCGCAACATCGCCGATCACCTGAAGAACGCCTCGGCCTTCATTCAGGAGCGCGCCCTGCGCAACTTCGGCAATGTCGACGTCGAGCTCGGTAAACGGCTGACGGAGGCTCTGCGCAAATCTGACGTGAAGATCAGCGCGTCTGGGATTTCGGCGAATCTCTGATGTGTTTTTTTTTTTTATAACGAATAAGAAATTTATGTACAGCGCTGTATTATTATGAAAATTTGTTATCGGGTTAGCTTTAGACGGAACGAAAGACGGAGGAACATTTCTTACTATATTTTCAAAAGCATGCTTTGATTTATATATACATTTATATGTACTTACTTTCATTTTGCCACTTACAAATTTACCGATATTTATACTCGCCATCTAGTTTTGGATGCTTAAAGTGATATTGTTGTTATTAAAGAGGTTGAAAACTTATCTGAAATTTGGAAACAATTAAACGTTCATGTTTTGATCATTAAGTTATTATTAATGCTGAAAATTTCTGTAATTGCTGTTATTATACTGTGACTAAAACATTTTGATGGTTTTAATCCGACTACTAATCTCGAATAACGACTCTTTTCAAAATTAACAACAATTTGAAAACTGTAGTAACAAAGTGCCTTTTTTGAAGTGCAATAATAAACCTTTTCATTTTATATCGAAATGATAATATTTATCAAGTTTTACACTTACGATGAAAATATTTACGATCCAACTGTATCATAAAGAAGGATCAGGAATAATTATATTTATAAGTCTAAAAAAATGAAGCCCTTAAAAGGGTTGAGAGTTCCCACTCAGTCGGTATTTAGTATCAAATTATCTTATCCTCATTTTTCTCAATGAACAATGAATTAATCATCTTCAAACTTTCTAATTAAGTTTAAGAGGTTTATACAATCATGCCAATAGTCTTGTTTTCACGGAAACGTCTTATAAGTTTATTTAAATTAACTTTTTTGAAGATGCGAATATCTGGTTTATAGAGGTTATGAAAATCAAAATACAACAATAAATTTAATTTAATTTAATTTAATAATTTAATTACGTAAAACGAAGGAAGCATTTATAATTGTATCAGTCTCTTGAAAGTAATTACAAAGTTTTAAGATGATTCTACTTAATATTGACTGAGTGGGTATGCTTGGCCCTATAGGACCAAAGTGAAAAATTCATATTTAATCAACCTGTTTTTTTGTTCATTTTTAAGATAATCACATAGCAGGTAAGTCTGGGGCGCACTCTACGCTTGTGTTCTTATGGTCAAAAGTACTGGTGACGCTCTGACGCCTGAGTTCGGAAATTTCCGAAATGAACAGCTGTTTTCGAGGCTCGAATAGATTTTGAAATTTCTCGATGTAATTCTAGATATGAGCTGAGTTTCCAAAATCATACGTCAGAGCGCCACCAGTACTTAAAACACGAGCGATCGCACAGTTTGCTACAGACCGTTACTGCCACATAGTCTCATCGCACTTTCTCCAAGTAAGTAAACATTGTCGAGTTGATATCGTAATTATTGAATTGTATGCGTTTACCTCTGATTGTTATTAAAATTACAAACTCGATCGTGTCATTCGCCCAAACCAATGAGAAAATAATAGTTCAAAAAGTTTAGTTTTAAAGTCTTGTTACAATAAACGTGACTGAAATTTCATCAGGCAGAAGCCTGTGAATGAATAAATAATAATAAAGAAGGACATAATAGAGTCTCTTGGATTTACACACGTGAATTCATCTAACACACATTATAAAATTTAGTATTTCATTGAATATTTAGTATAGCCGACTAGTGTTTTTTTTAATTTCATTAAATACTTGCTTTTCACGATTAACCAAAATTTCTAGTGAGTATATAACGTATTTTTTTTTACTTTATTAGATTTTCTATTTAAACGCATTCATTGAAAATAAGTTACTAAATTTATAAAATTAATTAAAGTTTGATTTAATTCTTAGAACTCACTTACTTTTTGAAACATATCTTTTTTGGCACGTATTAAACGTGTATCTTGGCTAAAAAAATTATTTTTCATTAATACAATTTCTTACAATTTCAGCCAAAATTATAGAGAATATATAGCAACTCGGAAGTTCAGTAATATCAATTACGAAAATGCTCGCCAATCCTACACCTGCAATACATAAAAACTGCACTCCAAAATGTCTGACACATGAGGACATAAAGACGTATAGGTGCAGCCATTGCATGAGAATATTCAAGGATTTACCGCTGGTCCAGGAACACATGGAGTCACGTCACAGGTGCAATCAGAAATCAGAAATGCCTTCAACATCACAGGCATCATCATCATCGAACGATTCTCAGGAAAAAAGCGAAAGCGAAGAGGATAGCGAAGAGGACAGCGAAGGAGATAGCGAAGGGGATAGCGAAGAGGACAGCGAAGGGGATAGCGAAGGGGATAGTGAAACTGATAAAGATTCTTAATTTTCAAATCCAAAAAATAGTTTATACCTAGTCGCAACGGTTGAAAAATAATCTTAAATTTTATGAAAAGCAATAACGTGATAATTTCGATGATTAAGGTTTCGATCGACGCAGTTCATTTAATTTATATTATACGCGACGCGAAGTAGCCGATAATTATGTAGGCATCCGCAGAATCTGCGATAATTGCATACAAATCGACGCGCAACATTATAGGCTATGTTTACTTCGGGACGAGGCATTTCACTTTCGGTCGAGAATAGCTCGTGGAAGCGCCGTCACGAGATTTACTTCCTCGTACGCTATGATTCACGACTACGATCGCATTATCGACGATCGGAATTATCGAGGTATGATAATAAGGTAAACTAAATTTTGATCTTTGAGTGGACAGAAGTCGATTGTGGAAGTTATGAGAGTTTGCTCGTCCCGAAGTATACGTTTAATTTTTATTTTAACTTTATGTGTTCTGAAGTATTGTTTTAAATGTATCTCTTCATCCAAACACAATAATAGAATAAGATGTTCATTGAATTATTCGTTGTTCTTCTGTATAGTATAACTGTATTTTTTTTACAAGCTTTTTATAATGTATTATGATTTCATGCATTAAATGATTTGATTATTTGAATATGAACATGCAATTTTTTTCTTTGAATACAAACAATTCACCCTATTCCCCGTGCATCAAGTTATATGAATAATTATATATCGTCAGTCATCCAAAAAAAAAATCACATGCTAAAACAAGAATATTAAAAGTGTCATTACTCTGATACTTACTCTCCACGCACGGCGAAATTCACTGTGCGTCAATTAGCGGGAAAAAAACCCGTTTTATTCAACACCTTTAAGTATTGGCTATTTATTATAACATTGTCAATTTTCACCTATAAAGTCGTGTGATTTGATGACTTTGGTAAGAATAGTTGAAATAAAAATCCAACGTTGTCAAGTACAAGAGCAGCACATGGGTTTTCGGACATCAAAATGGTTTTTACGTGCTTAATGACTCAGCGGGGAAAAACATTGCACGCCAGTATTGGTATTTAATACGAGAATCGTGTGCGAAAAAGTCAGTCGTTGGGAATCGGCGCTCTGTAGTGGATGCACTATGAAAGTGTGTGCACACGCCAATCATAAAAGAAAACAAAGATCTATAATAAATAAAGTGTGCTGATATAGATAGAAATAATTTAATATAATAAATCGTGTGATATAAAAAGCAACGAAGCCACTTTGAAGATTGAACTATAATTTTACAATGAATGACAGCAGAAAAAACAGAAGGCGAAGAGTCACTCTAAAAGTAATTAAAAAGAAAAAGAAAAGACAAAATTCTGTCAAAATGTTTATGGAGGAGCATTCGTGGGGGGAGGGAGACTTAGTTGCATTTATTGCGAATAAATTTAACGGCAACGTCGAGGATATTAACTGCGGATCTTAAAAACAGCCGTAGAAAGTAAGTCGCGGACTCGGGACATCGTCAGGGTACTCATGGAAAATGGCACCGAGTTGCAAGTACTCAATGACTTGGGTCGAACGGTAATTCATATTGCAGCAAAAAATCAAAATTCGTCAGGTACGGACTATCTATTTAAAAAATCGGGTGACGAAAATCTTAGTGACAAGGAAGGACTCATGTACTTTTATACAGCCTGCATTTCTGGAGAAATTCAGATGGTGCAAAAATTCATAGATCAAGGCGTGGATATCAATCTGGCTTACATTGAAAATGGGTTTACTAAAACCCTTTTGGCTTTGGCTATCGAACGCAACAAAATGGAAGTCGTAAAATTACTACTGGACAATGGTGCGGATCTAAAATTAGCAGATGACTGGAATAAAGTGTCTTTGCGTTGTCTTATTTCATTATTTCATAGAGCTCGTAAAACATATAACAGATGAGGATGAAGTTGAAAATATTTCAATTCTGATGAAATCGAAGAAAATGTATCAGATGCAACGTTATTCACAATCATAGGTTGGATAATTAAATGCTTCATGAGAAAATTTTTTATGGACTTTGAATATTTAGTGTTACTGGTGCAGGATAATCTTCCTCTATTATGCTGCAAACAATTAATCCAATACTTAAGCAATGAAGATATCCTGTTAGTATGTAAAATGGCCGTAAATGAAATTTGATTAGTAGTACTTAATGAGTTGTGTTGCGTTTCTTTTAGAAATAAGAAATGAATGCGATTTTCGACAAACTGTGATAGATTTTTCCTATAGTTTGTACGAATGAAAAATCAAAATATTTGCTAAACTTACAAAATGTAAAACTCAAATGTAGAATAAAAATATTTATCAATTGTAATAACATCAAAGTGTATTCAATTTATTTTCCATTTATATTCATTTAACCCTCCCCCCTTGTAAAGTAGAATTTAATTTTTGTCTGTCTCTTAATTGAATGTTGAACTGTTTATCTTTATGAGAGTTTTTTTAAAATATTTCAATTTGTATACAATACGATCATAAAAGCCACAACAATTTTGACCCCGATCTAACAATTTCTCCATTTTTCCCGTTGCAAGTGGAATCTCTCGTTTATAGTCTTTCTTTTCCATTTAAAAAAAAACAATAAATGGAAATGTGTTGACATTTTTTCAGTTTTTTAATTGGTTATTGAATTTATAAGGGATACGCGTTGCAAAACGCGTTTTGAACTTAAACTGAGATTATATCATATTTCTAATAGTAATAGTGAAAAACGATGATATTAAAAGATTAATGATTAAATTTGAAATTGTTACATTAGACTTGATGAATTGTTACAGGAAATTTCAATCAGAGATATTTTGAGACAATGAATTGCATTTTAACTGATAATATAAAATAATTTTAAAATATGAATCGTACTTAAAATATATTCGATTGAATTGATGAATTATCCTTTAAAAAATCAGGGACAACCCATGTGTAAAATGGGTTTGTATTCTAAGTTCAAATAAAGTTTACCGCCTAAAAAAAAGCTACTTGTTCAAAGTATGGGTTGTCGTTGAAATTTCTTTGATTGAATATTACTAATCTTATTGATCTTGACACAAGCAAAGTTCAACAAAATTTATTTGTCTGTTCTTTTGTCAGAATTCAATACATTTTTCAATTATTTTTGTATTAAACGTTAGCATCGCGTGCGATCGCGCAGAGCGTCCAGCTTCGGCAAAATGTAAAATACGCGGAAAGAAATGCAAAACGTGCGCACACGAGCGTATTCACCAAGTTCGTATAATGACTTTGTTCTTATTAAATAGGTGCGCATATAATTGCGTGCACGCACAGGTCACAATACAGAGCCTATGATTAAGTGCATTTATATATCATATATTGCATTATAATAATGTAATGTAAAGCGAGCAGTGCAGTGTCTGTTTTCGAGGTCGAAGCGTTACGCGAACGCGAGCTCACTTATTATGCTTTACTTACTTTTTTTTTCGACTTTGAGCGCATACCCGTGTGTGCATTGGCATGTGTTGAGGCATTTGTACGCATAGCAATAATCAGTGGAAAAGGAACGTCGATCGCGATGGATTTTACGAATCATTCACTGATCTCGCGCCACTCGCGGTTGTATACGCACCGCGTTGTACTACACGCATCACAGCCTGAGAATACGCGTATACATTCATTGACTTTTGCAATGTGCATTCGAATCCATCTGAATGAAAAAAAAAAGAAAAATAAAAGACTCGAAGCGCGATCTGAGGCCTAGCTTTGAAGCTGTATAGGCATGTATACATATACTCGTGCGGTGGCTTGGCAGTAGCCGTCTATGTGTGTGTGTGCTGCGGGAAAGTCCAAGTGTAATCAGTTCCTTGGCGTTCGCGCGCACAGCGGCAGCAGCGGCAGTGCTAGTTGCAATTTTAATGAGTCGCGCATTCCAAAGAGGCTGCATGGGCACACATACACAGATGCACACACACGCACTGCCATGCCACACGGTGTATAAAATACGTTCTATATACACTATATGTGCTATTCTTGAGCCGTCGAGGGAAGCTTTGCTCTCTTATGACGCTCATTCGAGTTCGTCCTTTATCGAGAAGCACGTGTCGTACTTCGCCGCAGGTAAGGACCCCAGGAGAACTACGCTGACACGCTCTCTTCGTACCCATCGCGATCGAATTAGCCATTTTCATTTAACCTTCATTTGAATAGATAATAGTGATTAAATGTCTGAAAAGTTCAAAACATTCTTTGTAAAAAATGCTATCGGTACGCTATTCGACACAATTTTTAAAATACAATATTTTGAGTTTAAATTTATGTTGCACAAACAATATTCCCAGTTGGCATACTAAAATATGTTTTCATAGCCCTAACTAGCTCATAAGTAGTGGTGTGCGAGTAATACCCGATTTTTCTAGTTTTACTATAGTTGAATCCGAAAAAATAGAGTATCTGAACACTTTTAGCTACTCGATTTTTTATTTCAAGTATTCACGCTTTTGTCGAGCACTTCTTTGAACTTTTATACAAATGGTGGTGGAGTTATCAAGGACAAAAATTATATATTTGAAAATAAGTCTCGCACTCGTGATTAGTTAATTTTTCTTAACAACGAACAAAAACTTTATTTAAACTCAAACTGCGTACATATGCGAATAGATGGGCTCCACAGCGGTGAGCCGAGACTGAGGCAAGAGTTTGCAAGGGTGACTCTAAGACAAGAAAAGAATTGCGAATTTGCTGAGAGTTTGCTAATAACTAAATTTACGTGTCAAAAGCGACATTACATACGACCAAGAAAGCAGAAGTCGCCCCACCAAGCTCTCCCCTCACTCACGCCTCATGTCCTCAACTATCCCACGTGAACAGGCTTAAAAAAAATACTAAAAAATATATGGCACTACGAGCCTTGGCCTACAGCAAGCAAGTAAAAGCACTAATCTAATAATTTTTGTTTTAAGGGGACCGACCTGTGTTTAAAGCTTAAATTCAGCTCCAGCTAAAAATAGCTATATAAATCGAAATAGTGGAAAAATATTTTTTGTGATAGTAAAATATGTTCATTCTACACCTGATTGGCAAAAAAAAACTTCTACCCAAGCTCTGAAATACCAATTACATCACTTTTTTCATAAGACGAAATATTGTGTTATAAATCACTTGCCGCATGATCTTGAAAAGAGTTTTTCATCAATATTGATCTATGGGGTCTCAAAATCTTCAGAAAAGTACCCTCATCAACCTAAGTGGAGCAGAATTTGGAAAAATTGCGAACAACTTTATATACACGTCAAAATGTGACAATTTTTAAGAAAATTAGTATTTTATTAACACTAAATGCCTTATTTAAGCTCTTGGAAGAGAAACAAACTTTTTTTTTCAAATTCTGCTCCGCTTAAGTGGATGAGGGTACTTTTCTGAAGATTTTGAGACCCGATAGATCAATATTAATGACGAGCTCACGTCAGAATCGCATGGCAAGTAAATTCAATTATAATATTTAGTATTATGAAAAAATAGGCGTAATTGGTATTTCAGAACTAGGGTAGAAGTTTTTTTGGTCAATCAGGTGTAGAATGAACATATTTTACTATAACAAAAAAAATTTTTTCACTATTTCGATTTATGAAGCTATTTTTTGAATTTAAGCTTTTAACACAGGTCGGTCGCCTTAATATAATCACAACCATTTTTTATTTAAGGTGATACCTAGGCCACAATTTTTACCGACCGAGCTAAGAAAATGTATATATTCGTAACTTTTTTTCCAGGCTGATTTTCGAAAAACGGCTCTGTGGAGCCCTCCGTATTGTTGCTGTGAACAACTGCATCAAATTTCAGCCAATTTCATCGGGTAGTTTTCCCGGAAAACAGGATCAGAATTTTTTATCCTGCAAACAGTAGTCAAAAATTGCGATCCGGTTTTCCGGGAAAACTACCCGACGAAATTGGCTGAAATTTGATGCAGTAGTTCACAGCAACAATACGAAGAGTTATTTAAATTTACACTTATAATGTTCGGTCGGTCAAAATCGGGGCTTCGGCATCACCTTAAAAACTCTAACTCAGGGGACATTCCCAATGCAAATTGTAAAAAAATTCACTTTTTAAATGTTTTTTTTAAAACTATTAATTTATTCATCTGGACCTTTTGGGCATTGTTCCTTTTATATTAAACTACGAAAAAAAATTTTTATGGGACTTAAGACCGATTTTGTTGTCTGTAGACGGAAAATCCGTGTTTCGGCTCTTGCCAGCGATTGAGAGACAACGATAAGTCCGAGCTTTACGTTTAACGTCTCAATATAAAATATCAATTTTTTAGAGGTTTGTCTTCTAGAGAAAGTTGTAACGATTAAAATATTTTCAATTTTCTGAAAAAATGCTCTTTTCGGGGTGAATTCACCCCCATAAAAAAAATTGGGGATGATTTTTTCAACTTTTTAGAGGTTTGTCTTGTTTAGAGAAAGGTTTAGAGAGGTTTAGAGAAAGTTATAACGATTAAAATGAGACGTTAAACATAAAGATCGGACTTATAGTTTTCTCTCAATCGCTGGCAAGAGCCGAAACACGGATTTTCCGTCTACAGACAACAAAATCGGTCTTAAGTCCCATAAAAATTTTTTTTCGTAGTTTAATATAAAAGGAACAATGCCCAAAAGGTCCAGAATGAATAAAATTAATAGTTTTCAAAAAAAAACATTTAAAAAGTGAATTTTTTTACAATTTGCATTGGGAATGTCCCCTTAAGAAAATTTTTAACAATTTAGTTATAGTGCAATAGTATCTTGGGAAACTAGTCCCAATAATCGACTAGTTCTATTAAAATTCTATACTCAAATTTAAACATTTTGATTGAACATTAATGATTTAATATTAATTAAGCATCTGCATTAATTTGAAAAAAATTAATGGAAATTCAAGCATGATTAAAACCGGTCTCCATCACTACATATAATATGGCAAGTACCTTTATCTGTAAATTTGCAAGTGACAAAGTCAAAATAATTTTATAAGCAAAGTATGGCTTCAACCCATTAAGTCCGGGACAGACACATTTTTGAACCGTTGTGCTTTTGCTGAAAATGGGGTCTGAAGAACTTGAGAGTAAGCATATTCTACGCAAAATTTAATGAACTTTCCGAATCCCGTGTCAAATTTTCGATATGACAAACAGGTCAAAAGTTATGGATGGTTTTATCCGAAAAAACGTGATTTCGAAAAAAAAATTTTTTCTTCTTTTCGAATTTTCATATGAAAATCTTTTAAATACTGTCTTCTGCGGTACAAATAAAACGTCCATGGGACCTTCTCTTAAAGTTATGATGCTTCCGAGTAGTGAAAATGATTTCAAATACAAAAAATGGCGACTGGAAAACGAAAATATATAAGGAAATTTCTGGAATTTTTAACTCAAATACGATGGATTTAAGGAAAAAATTTTACTGATAAACGAGTTCTTTGATAAATTCTAAGAATTCATCGTTTTTGAGTTAAAAATTCCAGAAATTTCCTTATATATTTTCGTTTTCCAGTTGCCATTTTTTGTATTTAAAATCATATTTCACGACTCGGAACCATCATAACTTTAAGAGAAGGTCCCATGGACGCTTTATTTATACCCAAGAAGCTAGGATTTAAAAGATTTTCATATGAAAATTCGAAAAGCAGAACATTTTTTTTTCGAAATCACGTTTTTTCGGATAAAACCATCCATAACTTTTGACCTGGTTGTCATATCAAAAATTTGACACCGGATTCGGAAAGTTCATTAAATTTTGCGTAGAATATGCTTACTCTCAAGTTCTTCAACCCCCCCCCCCCCCCCCCAATAGCACGATACGTTTTTATAATGTTACTGAAACGTTCAATTGGAAACCTTAGAGTGTTTCAGAATAAAGTCGAAAAAACGTTTGTAGAACCTTCCAAAAACGTTTAAATGTCCGTCCCTGAATTTCGTTTCTGAATGTGTACAACGTGGTAGGAACGATTAAAAAACGTTTTGCTTTGGGAACTAAGCGGGTAATCCGATGTTACATTTACCGAAAATCATTGATCAACGCGCTAATTTTTATTGATTTCCGAGTGAGTTTATTTTCCTTGCATTGCCGCGATGACCGTCGATTAGTTTTGTCGATCTGCCATACTACGATGCTAGGTTAGCTGCCGATGATCAACGGTGGAAGATGTCGAATTCCAAATGATGCGGTGCCACAGGTCGCTGATGTCACGAACACTGGTTGACGTGTCCGATCAGAGGTAAACTCATCGGATTAATCCGCCTGACCTGGTTGATAGTCGCGATGTCACCGACGAACACCGATGTACGTTGCTGATCCGCACTGTACGAATAGGACCAGCTTTTTCGATCTCCTTTCCGCTGTAGTTGTCGATCCCCGATGGAACTGCTCAACAAAATAACGATTTATAATTAATAAAAAAGATTAATTTTTGATAGGTTACTTCAGTCAATGAAAACAAAGTTTATTTATTCTGCTACGACTTGAATTTAGCTGATGCTAAGCATCTTGAACATTGGCAAGATAATACCGACTAAACTTTGGAATTCGACATCTTCCACCGTTGATCATCGGCAGCTAACCTAGCATCGTAGTATGGCAGATCGACAAAACTAATCGACGGTCATCGTGGCAATGCAAGGAAAATAAACTCACTCGGAAATCAATAAAAATTAGCGCGTTGATCAATGATTTTCGGTAAATGTAACATCGGATTACCCGCTTAGTTCTCAAAGCAAAACGTTTTTTAATCGTTCCTACCACGTTGTACACATTCAGAAACGAAATTCAGGGACGGACATTTAAACGTTTCTGGAAGGTTCTACAAACGTTTTTTCGACTTTATTCTGAAACATTCTAAGGTTTCCAATTGAACGTTTCAGTAACGTTATAAAAACGTATCGTGCTATTAGGGCCATTTTCAGCAAAATCACAACGGTTCAAAAAAGTATCAAAAATGTGTCCGTCCCGGACTTAATGGGTTAAAAAAAGATAAAAGTGACTTCATTTTGTGAGCTAGTTGTGTTAACTATACAGAAATTTCTGACTTGATTTTTTGAATTGAATACCGTTGTTGGCAACAAATCCGTCGTAATTATATTCATTTCTAAGTTTTAGAATTAACAATGCCATCCTTTTCAATAGTATAATTATTAAACTCAAAACACGTTTTAAACATTTGTTTTGTTTCATGAAGAGATTCAAGAAGAATTTTAAATTGAGCGCGGGCCACACAGACGATTACTGCGTCGTATTGTCAATGCAGTTTCTAGATCCTCTTCGCTTGTTTGCTCGCACAAACGGAATAGATCTTCGTCACTCGTTTTTCCAGCAATTATTCGACAGACAGTATACGGTAGATTCAATTTACAAAAATCGGTCATGAACAGATCGGCTGCAAACAATTCCAACTGTAATCTTATCAAAATATTTGCTATGTGCCTTTTTACAATGATATTAGAGAATCCGTGGAATAAGCTGAGATGGTCTGGAAAATTCAAATTCTTAATTTTTTTCAAAATCGAGTAACCTTCTCTGTGACTCATTTTAGAAATTTGATAGAGTGAGACGTCCTTGTCTAGTAAAATTTTTTTCAAATTTCCAATTCTACTCGCCCATTCATGCATGAAGTCTCGATCGTTGTAAGGGTTATAGTCAGTATAAAATAGTGGCATTGTTGATAACAATTTTTTACATAGTTGTTTCAAGTAATTCACTGCTTCTTGTTTCATATAGAAGCCAAACTTAATATGAATGAATAGCTTCTGCACAATTGTGACGAATAGCAATGTCTCACGTTTACTTTCTGAAAAAAAATAATAATAATCAATCATGTGTGATTCAAACGTTTTACATAATATCAAAATCTACATCATTTACCATCCATTTCCGGGATAAGATAGTCAATATCGTTTCCTCGGGCTCGCAACCAACACTTCATCATTTTAAATCGAGTGTAAAAGTCCATTTCATAGTCAGCTGACTGCAATAATTGCATCACCTCGAGAATGTTATAAGTCAGAGCATAGTTTTTCAATTCAATCGATTGGAATTTCTGGCTGAACATCCTATCGCTATTTAAACTGTCAAGACTCGCCCCATGCTTCAGAAGCGACCTCACGACATCCACGCAAAAACGCGATACCGCGAATTGAAGAGGCGTATCCCTGAAGCGATTTTCTGCCTCTATATCCGCTCCGTACTTCAGGAGAATTTTCACCAAAAAATCGACTGGTTGCTTCCAATCGCATAACTCGTAGCTAGAAGGGCATTCGCATAAATTTAGCCGCGAGAGGGCGTGCAAAGGTGTCGAAAGCTCGTGGTCCCGTTGATTTGGGTTGGCTCCGTGCTTCAGCAAAATTTGCACGATACGCTCGCGTCTGTACTGCGCGGCGATATGCAACGGCGAACATTTGTACGAGTTGAGATTGATGTCTACGCCTTGACGTATGAATCGTAACACCGTAGCAACATCACCTGCTAAGCAAGCTCCGTGAAAGTAGGTATAACCATGATAATCGCGGTAATTTTTTTTTGGATTCTTGACAAAAAGTTTAATCAAGTTCATGGTGCCAGCGGATGCGTATTTGTTTCTGTGTCTGGTTCCATCTAATTCGGACAAATAATGTAGGGCCGATTGACCATTTTCCAATCGAAACTCGTGAATTTTTATCTTGTTCTCTTCCAAAAATTGTATCATTTTCCAATTGTGATTTTCCAATGCGAATTTAAATAAATAACTGGTGTTTTTTCTTCCGGGAAATAGGCTTGAACAGTTTTTCAACTCCATTAGAATTCCTCGCATGAAATTTGTTCTTCTTGTTGACCATGTTCCAATTAACCGACAAAATTCTTCCCGTCTTTCATCCACTTTTTTTATACTTTTTAAACGTTTTTTTATCTCCTGCATAATCAAGTGGTGGCGGTTGTTTGCTTTCATGGTACCTATAACAATGAATTTTTGTCCGTTGGGTCAGTACAATCAGGGGAAATTCGTACACGAAACTTCGAATAACCTTACAAATCTGTAAAAAAATTCATTTTTCCCACTCTAACCTAAAATACGCAACTTTGCCGCTAATTTTAAGCTCTCGTAGGAAAAAATAGCATCATCAACTGGTGCAGATATGGTTTTTTAACAAAACTCGTTATAGCCCTCGCTATAATCCTTCGTTTTGCTCAGAAACCATAGCTGCACCCGTTGAGAAATATACTACTTTGTATGATCATTTAAGAATGAATATTTCACCGCTGCTTATGAGTAAAAACTCACCATAACGAAATACTGTGAAAAAAAACACATCTCATCGGATGCCGTGAACAAAAACACCTCATTAAAACGCTGTGAAAAAAACAAACCTCATTGAAACGCTGAGAAGAAAAACATACCTCATTTAAACAGCGTGAAAAACTAAGATATTTTCGATGTGATTCGTTAAATCGTGATTCGATGAGATGTGTTTTTCTTCGCGGCATTTCGATAAGGTGTGTTTTTCTTCACGGCGCTTAAACGAGGTGTGTTTTTCTTCTCAGCGTTTCAATGAGGCGTGTTTTTCTTCATGGCATTTTATAAAAAGGTTTTTTTTCATAACGTTTTTCACTGTGTTTTTACTCATAAGCAGCGGCGATTTACCATACACCATTTTAGCCATACACCAATTGGTTGTTATTGGGCATTTTTGTGATATACATCATAGTTTGATGTCAACCTATATTTTCAACATCAATTTGACATCTTTGTACCCTACAAAATGTGGAAAAAAGTGTCAGAATAGGCCTCTGCGTCTAAAAATAGCTTATTTTTGCTATTTTAGGATTTTGGCACTGTGCACAAGGTTCAGACCAGAGTTTTCGAGGTACAGACCTCTAGTACGTATCAAAATCTTCATAAAATGACACTCTATGGACTGAGTTTTCTGGAATTTTGATTTAGACCTTTATATCAGTTCTGTTACTCAATATGTGCTCAAAAACAACAATAAATTTTCTTGAATTTTGCTTTTTTTCACAGCTATTGGTGTAAAAACTTTTTTATAACTTGAATCAAAATTCCACAAAACTCAGCCCTTAAAGGACATTTTTCTGAAGATTTTGATCCGTACTAGAGGTCTCCATGATGAAAACTGACTGAGAAACCCTGCGCACACTGGACTAAAATGTTAAAAATTAAACTTTCCAGAAGATGCAAAAGAAAGAATTTATGTTTAAAACATTGAAATCTTTCACCACACATTCTCAGTGGGCCATGCATAAATCTCACTCCTACTTTACTCATTCTCAGACTAATTTGAGCTTTTTCACATCATTTCACTAATTTGTTTCTATATAAACTTCACTCAACCCACATAAAATTCAGGCATCATGCGTGCATTCAGTTTCTCAGTGCTGCATGTTGTAAAGTACTAAACACAAATGTTTTAGATTTGAAAGTTGCATTTGAGCATTATTATTTCAAATGTTTTTTCTAAAAATAAAACATGCTATAATGTAAAGTATATATTTACTATTTGAACTGTATCACTTGTATAAAGATATGTTTTACTGTAAATCAATCACTACACTGCAGCACTGAGAAACAATATAAACTAAATAAAATTTGAATCTTTATTTTTTTCCAAGGCAATGAATTACTGTAAATTTTCATTACAAAATTTACTTTACCAAAATAACTTCAATTCTCAAAATATAAAACATCACTCACACAGCCTCATTACACAGCTGATTTATGTTGATATTTTAATTGCGCACGTGACATTTTTATCAATTGAATCTTCACATGAGCAACATAATTAATCTTTCTGCTACTTCTGCTGGCGCAGTTCAATACTGCTATATAAGAGAGGCTAGCTTTTTGTTTACAAATTTTATTCTACAATTTGAACACCAGAGGCAGCACTAACAGCAGTAGTACTGCCAGCCGAACGCCGAATTGATGCGCGCATTCATGTCTCAATTAGATGATCAAAATTAATTAAAATTTGACATGAATTATTTCCTCCTCAACAGCTTGTCTTTGATATTCTTTATCGCATTTTATTGATTTTAGATTTACCTACGAGCCATATCACGTCAGATTACTCGCGCGCTGCGCCGGCTGAACGTCCAAAGCCACAGACAACCACGTTTTTTCTTCTTTCTCTCGCTATATTTCGCTGAAATCAAAAAATGGTCTTCTGGAAAATAGCTATTTCGATGGGAAATGTCCTTCTCTTTCAATCTGGACTATTTTAAAAAATCTTAAAAATGCCGTTTTCGAGATATTCGACTTTAAAGGTTTCCCGGCGATTTTTCCGAGGAAAATGGAAAATTTTTGAAAATATGACTCCACCATCAGAAAGCTAAGGTAATTTTCTATCGAAACGATTGGTTACTTTTTTCTTTTAGGTGCATTTAGTAACTTTTACAGCAGAGATTTCGCCTAATAATGCCGCGCGGGCGAGCCATTCGAGACTTGACCCGTGATATGGCTCATACACATTATAATAACATAAATAATTTGTTTTGAGGGCTAAAAATTTGGGAAATGATACTTTAAATGTTAAGGAATCGAAAGCCAACATAAAAAAAATCGATTTCTGAGTCAAATTTGGTGTATATCTCCCCTTAACGTAGATTGAAATTTATTTTTAATAAAGAGATAATACATAAACCTTGATAGTTTTCCGAAACACCGTTGAGCTACCAAACTTATACAGACGAAGACAGGTAACTTAAATAGTTGATTATTTTAATGATTATATTCAAATTATTTTTAATATTCCATGATGTCAGCTGTATTTTTTAAGGGGCTATTCTAGTTTTTCTCTAAAATCTCGTGGCTGGCACGAATGCAGCAATTTCTCATGCGTGTGAAAATTATCGCCAAAACTGCACATGAGTTTCTAAAGGATGAGGAGGTCACAATTTTCTGAAAAGTGAAAATTTTGAGAGTGAACTATGGTATACAGCTAGAGACCTTTCCGAATAGCGGAGCAAAAATTTTTTAAAACTGCAAAGGTTTTGAAAAATTTCTGATACTTAACTTGAAATAAACAACATCTATATATATTACGCGGAAAAATTCTGGCTTCCCCAAAAAATCTGATAAATCGATTTCTAAAAAAAACAAAAATAAATTTATTATAAATATACATTGTTATATATACCGTAAAACTTCGATAATTCGAATTCAAGCTCTGTTTTTAGCGTTTTCAATGTAAATTCAATGTTAATTTACTGCGATAATTCGAACAATATCATAATTCGAAATTTTGATAATTCGAAATGAAATTTTGCATTTAGAGTCTAGATACCATATAAATTTACTTCGATAATTCGAAATGAAAAACTGAAAAATTATTTTAGTGATGTTTTAGTGGCGAGTAGAATGTTAAAGCAGCATGGAATAAAGTTCAGCCTGAAACGATCCGTCATTGTTTTGGAAAGGCTGGATTTGCAATTACATTTGAACCATCAATACAGATAATTGAAGAAATTAATGAAAATTGGAATTGGGAAGAATATGTTTCTGTTGATGATAATGTATCAACATTTGGGGTATTAAGTGAGCAAGAAATAATTGCTGATATTTTAAATAAAAAACGGAAGTTGAATGAGGAATCATCTGATGTTGAAGAAAAAGGAGAAAAAATTATCAGGAAAATCATTCCTACATCGAGTGAAGCAATGGAAAAGTTTGAGGAAGTGAGAGATTTCATCGAGTCTTTTGATAAAGAAGAAGATTCTGAAGATTTATTTTTTGCAATGCAAAAAGTTGAATCCTTTCTTATAAAAAAAAACAAAAGCTGTTAGTTCAATCTAAATTGACATCTTATTTTGATTAAAATTGTGTTTACATATTAAATAAATAAAAATACCTGCGTTTTTCTATAATTCGAAATTTATTTAATTTGGCTTCTCTTTTACTTTGTTAATTCGAACTTCGTTAATTCGAAATTCTCGATAATTCGAAATTACAGCCTGTATTTAGGATTTCGAATTATCGAAGTTTTACTGTACCTATATAAGGGTCAAAATAATACTTTTTTAAATTTTCGTCCGCACGTAATTCACCGATCTTGATACGCTTTTGGTATGTTATAATACATGGTAAAAAGGTCTTAAAACCAAAATTTTAGACCCCCTTCCCCGCCTACCCCCCTCCTCACCTATAAACGTCTATTTTCGATATATATTTATTCTGAAGCCCTGAAGCAATTAAAAAATCAGAAAAAATTCATGAAGGTACTTTTTAACAATCTAAACAACGTTGAATTTTTTCAGATTTTTCAATTTAAGGCGATAGCATCTAGAGCCGAAAAACACTATTTTTAACTAAAAAAGGTTTCTGGAACCCGGAGGTTTCGGTAAAAAAATTTTAAAATACTTTTATTGAAATTGTTGTCAAATTTTAATAGATCTTGATGATTCCAATTTTACGATTGAAGCCTCCTAGCTCATTCTAGAGCATCAAAACAGTTTTATCATCCCTTAATGTCTTCAGAAACGTCTTGAGAATTTTGCATTAATCTTTGTGATATTGATACTGAAAATTTGTATAATTTGATTATAAATTGATTTGCTGAGAAAAATGTACCAATCAGTACCCACACAGCACAATATATTTCAGAAATGTTTTCATTGAAACTTTTCATCGAAAGGTTTCTGAAAAGTTCTGGACACATTTCATAAAGGTAACTGAAATATTTCTTTGAAATGTTTCGATGTTAAGTTTCAGAAAAGTTTCTGATACGATTCATGAAATGTTTCATAATTGTCCACATTGAAACACTTCAAGAAATATTTCTGAAACATTTCAGAAAGGTTTCTTAGCCAACAATTTTTTTTAAAAAAATTTCTATTTTCCTTGAAACATGTGTAAAAAGTTTTTGACAATTTTCACGAAATGTTTACGTGCATGAAACTCACCACTCCAAGAGGAGCATCAAATTGCGTACGCCTAGAATCCTCACCTTTCAGCAGTCTTGTCCACAAATGTTTCATGAAAGTTGTCAAAAATATTTCAGGAGAAACAATTCTGAAATGTTTCAGGAACACTTTTGAAACTTTACACAATTATAGAAACAGGAACGTTTAATTAAAGCCATCAAAAACCTTTTAGGTATGTTTCAAGGAAACCAAACATTTTTGAAATAAACCTTGCAAAGAAATCTTTATGAAATGTTTCAGAAAAACATTTTGAAACTTTTCAAAATGATCGACACAAAATCATGTCATGAAAGTTGTCAAAAACTTTTCAGAAATATTTCAAAGAAAACAAATATTTTCGAATATATACCTTGCCCAGAAAGCTTCATGAAATGTTTCAGAAATATATTTTGAAACGTTTCAGAATGATCGACATGAAAACATTTCGTGAAAGTTATCAAAAACTTTTCAGACATGTTTCAAGGAAAACAGAAAATTTTTTTAAGAAAATTGTTTGCTGAGAAACCTTTCTGAAATGTTTCAGAAATATTTCTTGAAATGTTTCAATCTGGACAATTATGAAACATTTCATGAATCGTATCAGAAACTTTTCTGAAACCTTACATTGAAACTGTTGAATAGCTACTTGGGAGGGATTGCAACTAGAAGATTTGTTTAAAGAATAACAGATTTATTGTAGTTTTAATGTTAAACAGCTATGGTTGTGTGCGAGGCTGTAAAGCACAGAGGCAAGTCGCAGGGAGTCGCATCTTTGGACGACTAAGAGTGACAACCTAATATTGAAACTAAGTAATTATTACTAGGTAGGCACAAGCAGCGCTAAATTATGAATTATACTATAATTTACCAGAATACGCGTTATTATCAATACTCTTCTTGTTCTGCTACATTATATCAATTACAAAAAATTTTCAACAAAAATTATAAATTTTGAAGTGATTACCTCCTTTTTGAATAAAAAAAAGATGACACGTTCTAATATCAAGAACAATATAAAGTTAATTTTCGTCCCAATAAATATTACATTAGATCAAAAATTTTGAGAAATATAAATAATATATGTTCGATTTACTCCGCACTTTACACTTTAGCACATATCTTCAATCGATGACATTCGAAGGCCGGATAAGGCAAAGCTTTTGTGAGTATATCAGCTTGTTGGTCCTTAGTGTTGATGTAATTCAATTCAAACATCATCTCCTCGTACCTCAGGCGAACAAAATGATACTTTGTGTCAATGTGTTTGGTCCCTTTGTGGAAAACTGGGTTTTAAATTAAGCATATTGCGCTTTTGTTGTCCACATAAAGTTTGAAATTGGTTTTCTCCAGTATATTGAGATCCAGAAACAATTTTCTGAACCACATAATATCCATTGCCCCCAAGCATGAGGCAGTGAATTCCGCCGATGAGAAGGTCTCCTTGTCAGTAGTTGACAGAGCTACTGTTGATTGACGCTGTGAGTTCCACGAAATTGTGTCTTGACCATACTTGACCAGCCAACCAGAGGTAGATTTTCTTGTCTCTAGTTCCCCAGCGTAGTCAGCATCAGAGTACACGTCCAAGGTATTGGTATTTTCTTTCTTGAGAATCAGGCCATATTCTAGTGTGCCCTTTATGTATTTAAAAATGTGCTTAACTGCATTCCAGTGGAGTTTTGTCGGATTTTCCAAGTACCTGCTCGCTCTGTTGACTGCAAACGTTATGTCTGGTCGGGTGCCATTGGAGAGATACAGGAGACTCCCAACAGCTTCACATAAGGTGCCTTACTTATTTCTTGATTTGTGTGCATATCAGCGCAAAAATCTGAATGTGGGTCAGTAGGTATTTTGACAGGATTGGCGTCTTGCATCCTAAGTATTTTAGCTGCATATGCTGTCTGTTGCAAAGTGATGGCACCATCTTCCTGATGTCCTATTTGCATACCAAGGAAAAGTCCTGAAGTGCATTCTGTGACCTCAAATTCTTTTTTCAGTTGAGCCAATAGGCTTGTTGACTCTTTTCTGTCCTTAGTAAGCAGCAGACCATCATCAATAAAAATTGCTACAAAGATTATTTTTTCTTTATCATTGCTTGTAAAAATACAGGGATCAGTCACAGATGGTTTAAGATTATTTAATCTCAGAAAATTTGTGAAACGGTTATTCCAGCATCGACTAGACTGCTTTAACCCGTATAGACTTCTCTGAAGCTTACATACTTATGTAGTACCATCATTGAAACCCATAGGTTGATCCATGTAAATCTCCTTCTCAATCTGGCCATTGAAATAGGCAGTTTTTATATCAAATTGGTTTATGATTAAACTTTCTTTTGCAACCAAAGACAGGAGTAATCTAATTGACTCATACCTCACCACTGGACTGAACGTTTCTTGGTAGTCTATACCTTGCTCTTGATTATATCCCTTGGCGCCTAATCTCGCTTTGTAGCGTATAGACTTTCTAGCAGCGTCATTTTTTATTTTGTACATCCATCTACAGCCTATGATTTTGGAGTTAACAGGTGGATTTACTAGTTCCCAAACTTGATTTTTCTTTAAAGAATCCATCTCATCTTGCATCGCCTTTTTTCAATTTTGTTCCTCTTGGCATGACACAACATCTTTGTAATTGTACTTCGCGCCTCCTCCTTCAGAGATTACCTGGTAGTCTCCCTCGTTGTGACCATACTTACCACACATACAAAGCAAAAATGTAGCGCGTTACCGCCGCAGCGCTGCGTGGCACCATGCTCGAGCTGCATGCCACGACACTCGCGCCTTATTCCTTTTTTGTGTGCCGACATAGCCACACGCATACGTAGGATAAGAGTGATCAACCAGAGAAAAGAGGATGGGAAAAAGATCGAGAAGAAGACGTTCTTCATCTGAGGATGAAGAGTTGGCAGCTAAAGTTGCGAAGGGCATCAGGAAGATGAAGAAAAGTAAGAAGTCGAGGAGAGATCGTCGTCGATCTCCGACTCGATGGAGCAGTCCTCGTAGAGCAGAGTCATACTCTCCATCATCATCATGCGACTCGGATTGCACAAAATGTAAGTTTTATTTTACAGAAAGGTTACATATGGCGTCTTGGGTGAAGCTGCCCGTCTAAGAGATCAGAGAATTGTTCTCAAGCAAGGAAAGCTAGCAGCCGGCGCCGGTGGAATTGCTAAAATGTTAGCAAGCCTTCTCAGTCGGAACTTGGCGGAGGACCTTGCTCTCATAGAAACCTTGAGTGATATCGCTCGTTTACTGACAGACTCAATCCATGATGAGTCAGCTGTGCATCGTAGCCTGGTTATTGCCAATGTCAATAGCGCGTGGAAAGATACTTTGACTGCAACTGAGTCAGACAAACAGCTCTTTGGCTCAGACTTATCAAATAGATTGAAGCAATCCAAGTTGATCAATCAAGACGTTCTATGCTTGGCAAAGAAAGCGGTTGCTCCAAATTAAAAAAACACGTGCCAGTCGCAGAACAGGAGGCCTTCAGCAGCTGCGAGCGGGCAGAAGCCAGCATCGACTTGGCAGCACAAGCCGAAACACGGAAACTCGACGCACTCCGGAGATCGGAACAAGAACAAGACGTCTCACAAGGAAAACTACTCGAAGAGCCGCTAAATCAACATGTAGGTATCTTGGCAGGCCGCTTGAAACATTTTTATGAGGCCTGGAAAGAGCTTACGTCTGATAAAATAATCTTATCATGGGTGAAGGGATTTAAAATCCCGTTCAAGGCCACGCCCGTTCAACTGTACTCCCAGGCTGAAGCAATGTTTTCTTCGAAAGAAAAGGAGATCATACCGTCTAAAATCACTGATCTTGTAGCAAAAGGCGCAGTAATAGAGTGTGAGCCAGTTGAGGGGCAATTTCTATCACCGATATTTACTATACCTAAATCGGATAATACGCATCGTTTAATTCTCAATCTTAAAAGATTGAACGATTTTATATAGCTGGTCCATTTCAAAATGGAAAATCACAAAATGGTAATAAGTCTTTTGCAGAAAGATTATTTAATGACCTCGATAGACATCAAGGACGCATTTTATACAGTATCGGTTCATGACGACCATAAAAAGTTTTTACGGTTTCGATTCGAGAATAAGTTATACGAGTTCTCTTGTTTAGTGCTTGGATTGAACGTTGCTCCGTATGTTTTCACAAAGTTGTTGAAGCCGGTAGTGCATATTTAAGATTCTTGGGTATTCGTTTGGTTATTTATATCGACGACATTCTGATCATTGCCGAATCGGCTGAGGTCTGTTCAGCTCGTTATCGTGTAACTTCGAATTTATTACGAAACCTCGGATTTTTATTGAATGACATGGGCATTAAGATCCCGATGAAAAGAGGCGTTTATCTTGGTTTTATGTTCGATTCACTGGTCATGAAGATGGAATTGCCCCCCGACAGGAGGCACAATATACTGAAGCTCATTAAAAGATTTATTAATAAATCATCTGGCAGTTTAAGAGAATACGCGCAATTCATTGGATCGCTAGTCTCTTGTTGCCCAGCCATGGAGTATAGTTGGACTTACACAAAGAGATTTGAACGGAGCAAATTTCTAGCTCTTCAAAGTAACAATGAAAATTGTAATGCTATGGTCAACCTCAAATTGAATTTCGAGGATTTATCGTGGTGGAAAAGCAACATTGTAAGTCGCAGTAAATCGATCATTGAAAAGCAGTATCAGTTCACTATTTACTCCGATGCATCGTTATCAGGCTGGGGCGCGGTAGCGGAAAATAAAAAGACCCACGGGTTTTGGTCCAAAGATGAAAGGGGCTGCCACATTAATTTTTTAGAGCTTAAAGCAGCGTTTTACGGGCTCAAGTGTTTTGCGGACAAGAGCAGATATTGTAAGATCTTGCCACGTATAGACAATACTACGGCAATCGCGTACATTAACAAACAAGGTGGTACGCAATTTGAACGACTGAACTCGATAACTCGCGACATTTGGGCTTGGTGCGAGAAGAGAGACTTATCTATATTCGCATCATATATCAGATCAGCAGATAACTTTGAGGTTGACGCGGAGTCTAGAAGGCTGGAACCCGAATCGGAATTCTCTCTATCTCATTGGGCTTTCAAACGTATCGAGCTAGAATTAGGTATTATGGAAGTTGATTTGTTTGCAAGCTGCGCAAATTTCAAATACGCCCGGTACTTTTCGTGGAAGGTCGATCCAGGATCGGATCAAATAGATGCTTTTAAGGTTTCCTGGAGAGGCTTACGATTCTATGCTTTTCCACCATTTACTTTAATCCTGAAATGCTAAGAAAGATTGTGAATGAAGATACTGAAGGCGTTGTTGTCGTACCAAACTGGCCTGTACAGCCTTGGTACCCATTGTTTAAATCTCTAGTTGCATCAAAAATAGTAAGGTTTAAACCAGCATCTGATTTGTTACTATCTTCCAGCTTGCTGCCCCACCCACTGTGGTCTTCGCTTACCCTGGTTGCCGCGAAGTTGTCCGCCAAACGCTAAATCATCAAGGCATTCCTCCTGAAGCTGCAGAAATTAACATGGCGTCGTTGAGCGAATCGACTGTTAAGAGCTACGACGGGGCTCTCAAGAAGTGGTGGCGATTTTGCGAGGGCGATAAGATGAAAATTTATTCTCCAAGTGTATCGGATGTTCTCAAGTTTTTAGCTGCAGAATATGAGAGAGGACTCTCGTACAATTCTCTGAATGCGATGAGATCAGCAATATCCATAGTGGCGGATAAAGATATTGCATCGGATAAGCATGTTAAGCGATTCTTTAAGGGCATTTACAAGCTTCGACCAGCTCAACCGAGATACGCATTCACTTGGGACCCGAATATCGTCTTAGATTATTTGATTTCACTTGGGAACAATATTGAACTCAAATTTGAAGATCTTTATCGTAAGCTAATAAAACTACTGGCTCTTGTCACAGGTCACAGGATGCAGAACTTTGCAGCGATTAGTGTGAAGAATATTAAAGTCAGAAAAAGTAAGATTGAGATTCGTATCCCGAAGCAAATAAAGACCTCGAAAAAAGAAGCGTTGAAACCTCTGCTTACTTTGCCTTTTTACGAGGATGATTGTATATGTGCAGCATCCTGTCTTTTACGATTTATAGAAGTCACAAAGGGCTTGAGAAAATCAACTAATCAGTTATTTTTATCGACCAATAAACCAGTGAAGGCCATATCATCTCAGACACAGAGCCGGTGGATCAAGAAAGTTCTTTTGGATAGTGGTATTAATACCACTATGTTTTCTGCCCATAGTACGCGTCATGCGTCAACTTCGACGGTGAATAGATTAGGCGTTGACCTAGATTTAATAAGAAGGACAGCAGGATGGTCCAAGGGCTCAGCTACCTTCACTAAGTTTTATAATCGTGAGTACGTCTTGTCTATTTTGAAGAATCATCGTTCCTAATTATTTTGTTACTTTAGATTATTTTTTGTTTGTATAACCACACTTCTGTATGTATGTGTCATAAGTTAATAAATATAATTTCTCTTTTCTCATCACATCGATCGGAAATTAATCGATATACTCTTATCAGCCGTAGATGAGCTTTTAACATTTACCAGGTGATCTCTGAAGGAGGAGGCGCAAAGTACAATTATACAATCGAACGAACTCCAGCGTGAAGTTCGATTCAGATTGTATGTAGCGCCTCCTCCAAAGAGATCAGTCCCACCCAAAACTCCCATATCTTGTGCTATTAGATATGTTCCCAATCATCTACGGCTTAGCTTTACAGAAATGAGGCGCGAGTGTCGTGGCGCGCAGCTCGAGCATGGTGCCACGCAGAGCTGCGGCGGTAACGCGATACATTTTTGCTTTGTATGTGTGGTAAGTATGATTGATTGATTGATTGATTGAATAATTTTATTTGACCTTGGGGTACCACCCTGACTGGCCATATAGTAAAATACTTTTGTTATAAAATTATAGTTAGTAATTATAAATATACTCTCTTACTGTACTATGTGTGTATAAGTACAGGTAGCGCAGCATTGTTGAATTTAATAATTAGATACAATTTATAACTTAAGATTTAAAAGCGTAGTAAAAATAAATAAATATGTACAAAAAATAAGAAATATATAGATATATACATATATACATTGGAGTAGAAAATAGAAAATACAGGCGTTCCGACTAGATAGTTTTAAAATTTGGCATTTTCTAGCGTCGTCTGTTTTACTCCATTTTGATGCTGGGAAAGGATGTTATATGGAAGGTAGACGGTTTCTGAGGGGTAGAGGTTCGTACTCCAGATTTTCATTTGAACACCGTTTCTTACAGTCCTGGACATCTAGATGGAATAGATGAGCTCGAATCATTTCTTTAAATGATCGTGGTGGATGTCGAGGGTCTTCTTAAAATCTCAACGAAAAAAATTTTTTTTTTATTGACCTTTTCGATAGGACTTTTCCTCAGCTTTCCAGTGCCGTAATCAGAATTTTTAAATTTTAACTTTACCTTGAGGTACAGCCTCTTTAGTACTGATACTTTTATGATTATTTTAGCAAAAATGAATGAAACGACCCAAAGATATCGTTGCCGTTATTTCATGAATCTCGAGACATTCATAAGTCGGTAGCGCCATCTATTGATACTCATTTTATTCTTTGGTTAGAGTACATCCAGCAGAAATTTCTTTGTTTACATGGCTTTAGGTATATCTTCTGTCTCTCTCAGTTTCGTGCGCGAGCCTAGATCATATGTCAATAACAGTCTGCTGACTGCTTCTTCATTTTCCAATGGCTAATAATTACATTTTTTTGAAAGTGAAAAAAGTATATGTAGAGTGCAATTATATCTTTGCAACTCAACATAGTGTTTCATAATGAAGCTATGAAGAAGTTTCAATAGCTTTTTATGAAAATGTGACATTTTTAGCAGTTTAAATTCAAGAAATACAGTGTACATAAGTAAATTAACATATACACCAGTGTATATGTATGTCACTGTACATTATGTATTTGTATATGACTGTGTCATGTATAATAATTGTATGTTGCATGTGATAAACAAGATTAGTGATAATTGATCAATTTTGAGTGATTTTATTTCCAATTATAGATCCAGTGATTAATGTTTTATGAATGTTAGTGAATAGGTAGAGGACTGGGTTCAAGTTCTAATGTGAGACAATTTGTGTAAAAAGTTGATTTGGACATAATCAACTTAGTTACTAGTTTCCATATAAAATCATATTAACGTATACTAACATTTTAGTACAAATTATAAAATGTAGTAATGAAATTGTCGCATTTGGCTTTGTTTGGCTGTCTGGGATAATTGAACATTGTCCTTGTAGGTCCAATATGTTGAAAATTCAAGTTGATTTACTGTTTTTTATTATCCAAAAAGTTTAAAGCAGCCTCAGTGACATGAGAGTATCATTATGGCATATATTGGTGTATTTTTGTTTTTTTCAACTTTTGGGCAGTTACGTTTCATCTCAAAATTGCTCTGTTGCCGTAACTTTCCATGTGAAATATTTGAGCAAATAAGCTGAAATTTTCAGGGATCGTTCTACATGAGAATGGCTACAAACGCCAGCACTTTCAAAGGTATTGGACTAAATTTGCACTTTTTTCAGACCATATGCTAGCATAATCTGTCATTTTATCTTATTATATTAATGAATAATATGTATATATGGCTGTCAAATTGTGTATAATTAATTAAAATATCTGAAAGTGCTTGCGTTTGTAACCAAACATCTACTGAACAAAATGACACCCCAATGACCATGATTGAATGGTCGGTTTTAGCTGGATCCTACGGCACAGATGTACCTCTCATGACTGTGGGCTTGCTTCATCGAGGAGAGTTCTATGGGATCTGGGACCTCAATTTTCATATTCCAGAGGGAAAAACTTTGGAAAAAGAGTGAAAAAAACAGAATTTTCTCTGTAGAGTCCAAAAAAATTATTTTTCTCAATTTTTAATGAATTTTTTTAAAATGCAGGTTTAAGGTACCTTCCCCCCCCCCTTAAACTATACATGGAGTCATCACTGTCATCTGTCTCAGCTGCTGATTCTATTTGTTCTTTTTTATCCTGTGTTTCATCGTTTTTAAATGGTCTGCCTTTCTCGTTGATTGAATCTTCGTTGTCTTCTTCTCCAGGAAAATATAAATAGGATATTTGACTTTTATCCTCAAAAGGAGTACTGGACTTACCAAAAAAGACATCTCTGGCTATTTCTATTTTTCCTGTATCAGGATGCCAGATTCTGTATCTCTTAGGTTCTCTCGTTCTTGGTGTTGTCCTCATATCCAATGAAAAATCCTCGTTTTGCCAGGGAATATGCGAGTAGACTTCTTGTCCAAAAATGTGTAAATTCTTTAAGTTTGGCTTCTTGTTGTACCACAATTCAAAAGGTGTTTTGCCTTTTACAGAGCTTGTACTTATACGGTTTAATGCATAGGTTACTGTTTTTATTGCTTCTGCCCAAAATTTCACAGGAAACTCACTAGATTGTAGTACAGTACGTGCAGCTTCAACGACGGTTCTATTTTCACGTTCTGCTGAACCGTTTTGTTCAGATGTATGCACTACTGTGCGTTCTTGTGTAATGCCATGTTCAGATAAAAGCTCTGGGACTTCTTTGCACACAAATTCTAAGCCATTGTCAGTACGCATGGTTTTTATACCTTTAGGACAATGCTTTTCACTCTTCAGTACAAAGTCTTTTATGCATCTTTTAGCATCACTCTTTCAATTGAGAAAGTACACAGATCTAAAATGCGAATAGTCATCTTTTAACAAAAGAAAAAATCTTAATCCATTCATTGATTTGGTCTGCATAGGCCCACACACATCAGCATGCACTAGTTCACCAATTTAACTAGTTTTAGATACACTTTTGGGAAACGGTAAACGATGAGCTTTCCCAAGAGCACAGGCACCACAGAAAAATTCTTTTGAAATTCCAAACTTCAAATTCAAAGATTTCAATACTTTTTTTACTCTGTTGCAGTTCTGATGTACAAACTTTTGATGCCAGTTTTCCAAAGATTCTGATACTAAAGCAACATGTTTGTCATTCGAAGGGTAGATGTATTTCACTGTCAGGCATCTGCACTTTTACTTGCATAATAAAAAGTTTAGAGATTTCATGTTTACGTTTTCCAATGATGATTGTTTTTCCATGCTTGGTAAACCTAGTCTCAAATTTATTAGATATTTCAACCATTCCTCTGTCAAGTACTGCATTTGCAGAGAACAAATTATACTGGAGATCAGGCACATATAAAACATTTGCCAAGTGGTTCAAAATCCAACTTCCTCCATCGTACGTATGAACATTTATGCTTCCTCTACCTTCAGCCTTCAGTGATACTTTACCAGCTAATCGCACCCAAAATTCTTGGTCCAAGGGTTTGTATGTAGAGAACCATTCTTTTCTATAAGTCATGTGCTCTGAAGCACCAGAATCTTTATACCAAAGATCTTCCTTTTTCTGTTTATGCAGTTCAGACGCAAAGGCTTTATATACAACAGCTTGGCCAAAAGTCTTCTTTGACTCTGAAGAATTTTTATTGGATTCCTTTTCTCTGCAATAGTATTCTTTGTGTCTTGGTTTATGGCATTAGTAACACTTGATGTTTTTATTTTTATTGAACTTTTTCCAATTTTTACCTTTTTTGCTCTTGTCTGACTGTAGATTAGCAGCTAATGCATTAGATTCTAACACTTCTCTATTCTGCATACGTTCGTCTTCAATGGACAATCTCGTGATTAAGTTATCCTTGGTTCTTTCAACTTTTGAAGTTGACTCCCATGATGTAAGGAAATGGCTGTAGGCTTCAGGCAGTGTGTTGAGTATCTTGCATATAACATCCTGGTCACTACACTTTATGTCCATGACGTTGAATTTAAAGGCCATGTTTTCTATCTTGGAAATGTGTGTGTCGATATCATCTGCAGGATCCTTGACGTAGTTGCACCAGGATTGCTGCAGCGTGTTGACAGCCACTTCTGATTTTCTGTCATAGAGCACCATTAGTTTATCCCACTTTTCTTTTGCAGTATTACTATTTAAAATGTGAACTAACACTTTATCACTGCACGTTTTTACTTTTATTTTTTGTGTAAAACCATCGGCCTTTTCATAGGCGTGCTTTTTCTTTTCATAGCTCGCAATTTGTTCACTCGTCGCCGTTTCGCCCAGTGCCTGTGGTTTTTCATGACTGCCTTGCACTACACTCCACAAGTCGTGTTATTTTAACGTAACAAAGGCTACTGATCTGTTCTGTAATTTGTCAATCTGCTCCAATTCACGTTTCATCTTTGATTTTGAGGTTAGTCAACTTTTTATTTTGCACGAGGGCCGTTCCTAACCTCTTTGCTCCAAGAGTGAACTTTTTGCTCCGAAAATAAAATCACCTACTTGTTTTGTGAAAATATTTGCTCTAACGTACTCCTGGGCCCATAACCCGTTGAATAGCTACTTGGGCAGGATTGCAAATAAAAGATTTGTTTAAAGAATAACAGATTTATTGTAGTTTTAATGTTAAACAGCTATGGTTGTGTGCGAGGCTATAGAGCACAGAGGCAAGTGAGTAAGGTCGTGGGAGTCGCATCTTTGGACGACTAAGAGTGACAACCTAATATTGAAATGAAGTAATTATTACTAAGTTGGCACAAGCAGCGCTAAATTATGAATTATACTATAATGTATCAGAATACGCGTTATTATCAATAGAAACATTTCAAAGAAATGTTTCAGTTAACTTTATGAAATGTGCCCAGAACTTTTCAGAAACTTTTCGATGAAAAGTTTAAATGAAAACCTTTCTGAACGATGCCTAAGCCGCAATTTTTACCAACCGAGCACAGAAAATGTATATTTTCATAATTTTTTTTCCGGGCTGATTTTCGAAAAACGGCTCTGTGGAGCCCTCCGTATTGTTGCTGTGAACCACTGCACCGAATTTTATCTCATTTCATTCAACAGTTTTTTCCGGAAAACGGGATCGAAATTTTTGATTTAGGTTTTCAGGTTTAAAATTTCGATCCCGTTTTCCGGAAAAACTGTTGAATGAAATGGGATGAAAATTGGTACAGTTGTTCACAGCATCAATACGGAGGGCTCCACAGAGCCGTTTTTCGAAAATCGGTCTAGTAAAAAAGTTATTTAAATTTACATTTTTTATGCTCGGTCGGTCAAAATCGGGGCTTCGGCATCACCTTAATTATCAATTTTTAACGAATAATTTTTGAAAAACTATTTATTCATCTCATTCGAAGTAAATACAGCAATCGCGTTCAGTTACGTGCTCCAACCCCTCGTTTTGCAGAAAAAACAAATCCACACCCGTTGCATAAAGTATACTACTGTATGTTTCATATAAGAGCGCGTCCAGCATAAGTCGGCCACCCCGCGCGATTACGGCATTTTTGGCCGAAAGTGTCGTATGTTTAGCTCGTTTGCAAACGTTTACCAAAAGTCAGAAAAATAATTCAAACACATGGATCGATCGATTTTTTTCTCGTCTTTCTAGTGGTGTAACTTAAAAAATTCTTAAAAATTGATTTTGAAGTTAAAACTCGACTGGAATGTTTAAGTCGATTTATCCAAAAAATGTATTCTCCGATTTCAAAATAAACTGCACCAATCGAAAGAGGAGGCAAAAATCTGTTGAAAACGATGTTTTCCAGGATGGAGAAATCATAAGAAGTATTAAAGATATCGAGATGAATGAGCGCGGGTCAGCGCGCGCGGACCTGTTTTCCTCTCTTTGTCTTTTCGACTCGCTCAAAAAATGCTAGAAAAATAATTTTAACACGTAAATCGATAGATTTTTTCCTCTTCTTTCGATTGGTCATGTTAATTTTGAGCTAAAAATTGAAATACTTAAAGAAATATTGACGTCAACATTCAAGTCAAGTTTCAACTATGAAAAAAAATTTTGAGAATTTTTCCAACAACACCATCAGAAAGAACAGAAAAAAATCTATCGATTTACATGTTAAAATTATTTTTCCAGAATTTTTTGAGCGATTGTGAGCGAGTCGAAGAAACAAAGACACGGCACCGGACGTGTGCCGCCGCTGGCATACGCTAAAGAGGTCCGCGCGTTCATCTCGATATCTTTAATACTTCTTATCATTTCTCCATCCTGGAAAACATCGTTGTCGATAGATTTTTGCCTCCTCTTTCGATTGGTGCAGTTTATTTTGAAATCGGAGGATATATTTTTTGGATAAATCGACTTAAACATTCCAGTCGAGTTTTAACCTCAAAATCAATTTTTAAGAATTTTTTAAGTTCCACCACTAGAAAGACGAGAAAAAAATCTATCGATCCATGTGTTTGAATTATTTTTCTGACTTTTGGTAAACGTTTGCAAACGAGCTAAACATACGACACTTTCGGCCAAAAATGCCGTAATCGCGCGGGGTGGCCGACTTATGCTGGACGCGCTCATAAAGCGTACAGATTGGATCTTGGGTTTGCGAGAAGTGTTTGACAAATGTAAATATATGAATTTGAAGAGTAAAAAATTCCCTATTTAATGGACTTAATCTTATGATTATGCGTGACAATAAATTTAAATGGTTAATGGTAGAAAGTGGTAGTTTGAATAAATTGAAAGGTTATGGAAAAATTTTTTGTACAAAGGTTAGAAAATAATTTATAATGAATTTCCAGCAACTTTTTAGAGCTAATTAGGGCTTTAATAAATTTTAATTAAAGATTAAAAATAAGTTTCGGAATTTTGAGACCCTAAGGTTTTCTACAATGAAAATGTCGGTAACGAAAAAAAGATTCGAGCATCGAGTTCAACCGTAATCGAGTAGAGGATCTTTCGACGTTAACATGAAAAAGCAAAAAGCAATCTTTAACCGAATTTTGTCGCTTTGACCAAAATAATAAGCTGCTTTCATCGCTAATTGCATGTTCACTCATTAGACAGAATACAGTAAAACTTCGATAATTCGAACTTCGATAATTCTAAATTCTCGATAATTCGAATTCAAGCTCTGTTTTTAGCGTTTTCAATGTAAATTCAATGTTAATTTACTGCGATAATTCGAACAATATCATAATTCGAAATTTTGATAATTCGAAATGAAATTTTGCATTTAGAGTCTAGATACCATAAATTTACTTCGATAATTCGAAATGAAAAACTGAAAAATTATTTTAGTGATGTTTTAGTGGCGAGTAGAATGTTAAAGCAGCATGGAATAAAGTTCAGCCTGAAACGATCCGTCATTGTTTTGGAAAGGCTGGATTTGCAATTACATTTGAACCATCAATACAGATAATTGAAGAAGAAATTAATGAAATTGGAATTGGGAAGAATATGTTTCTGTTGATGATAATGTATCAACATTTGGGGTATTAAGTGAGCAAATAATTGCTGATTTTTAAATAAAAAAACGGAAGTTGAATGAGGAATCATCTGATGATGACGAAAAAAGGAGAAAAAATTATCAGGAAAATCATTCCTACATCGAGTGAAGCAATGGAAAAGTTTGAGGAAGTGAGAGATTTCATCGAGTCTTTTGATAAAGAAAAAGATTCTGAAGATTTATTTTTTGCAATGCAAAAAGTTGAATCCTTTCTTATAAAAAAAACAAAAGCTGTTAGTTCAATCTAAATTGACATCTTATTTTGATTAAAATTGTGTTTACATATTAAATAAATAAAAATACCTGCGTTTTTCTATAATTCGAAATTTATTTAATTTGGCTTCTCTTTTACTTTGTTAATTCGAACTTCGTTAATTCGAAATTCTCGATAATTCGAAATTACAGCCTGTATTTAGGATTTCGAATTATCGAAGTTTTACTGTACTGGCAAGTGAAAAAAACTTATTTTTAATCTTTTATTAAAATTTATTAAAGCACTAATTAGCTCTAAAAAGTTGCTGGAAATTAATTATAAATTATTTTCTTACCTTTGTACAAAAAATTTTTCCATAATCTTTCAATTTTTTTCAAACTGACACTTTTTACCATTAACCATTTAAATTTATTGTCACGCATAATCATAAGATTAAGTCCATTAAATAGGGAATTTTTTACTCTTCAAATTCATATATTTACATTTGTCAAACACTTCTCGCAAACCCAAGATCCAATGTGTACGCTTTATATGAAACATACAGTATTATAAATTCGTAATAAAAAATTATTCGTACTTGCGTTGCTGGTTTTTGAGCTGCCTCAAATGGGAAATAATTGTCAAATAATAGATTTGAATTCTACTAATGATCACTTTTAACACGTGGTCGAACTCGATGACTCACCAACACTTGAGGAAGGTAGAAATTGAAACTAAAATGTCTACCCCTCCACTTACTTGTACGGCTTGATCCGTGTGATGCACACGTCTAACGATTAAATATGTATTTTAGAAAGTATATTAGATATTCGGCCCAAGCAGGGAGCTCGGTCTTGAAAGAATTCAAGATGGCGATCGAGCGCGAGATTCAAAACCTTCAAAACTTGAATACGAAAAATTGTAAGGAAAAATTGTTATTAAAAATTTTAAAAAGGTTACAGAATGTTAGAAAATGCAAACCAAGGTAGTCACCTACGAAACCCAGCTCGGTAATGTTTTTTTGATGTGAAACATCTATATTCACGTTTGGTATGAGGGGTAAACCCGTGAAAACCGAGCGTCCGTCCGTCCGTCCGTCCATCCGAGCGAGCGCACATTTGGTAGTATAACTACGGAAGCTTGTAGGTACCACGCGTCTCCGCACACTGCGGACGGGCGCCGCGAGCGATTGCGGGCGATTGCGGCGCCCGCCCGCAGTGTGCGTGCGAATTCTCAATCATTGTTTTTTTCGTTTGAGTTATGTTCAGAGCCAGTTTTTGCGTAACAAAAGAATTAGAAAACGTTATTTGAAAAGCTACAATGGCGAAACGAGAAATTGAGGTGAAGCAGGGAAATAATTCCCAATACTTCGAAGTTGACGATGACACAATATCGTTATCAACATTAAAAATTTACTACCCTGACATATCTGAATTAACCTATATAAAAAATGGAAAGTTTTTCTGCGCATTGGTGGAAGGAAATAACCTTAAATGTGCTCCTGGTGTTGATACGTACAACGTATTTGCGAAAAAAGGTAAACAGAGATTGTTAACTCATAGCGCTGTGAACGTCAATCAAGTTTTAATTTGTTTTGTTACAATAGGCTCGGCCAGTTCACCTGCAACTCTCTCACAAGTGCAGAAAGAGAAATTTCAATCTTTGATGAATATTATCGTTAATAAAGCAGAACAAGCAAAAGCAAAAGATGTGAGGTTTTTGTTTATACGTATATATACATTCAAATCATCTGCTTTCTCTTGACACTAGTCGAAATGAAAAACAAGTATCACGCGATAAAAATCAAGTCTCTCGAGCCAAGGAGATGAAATTAAGAAGAAACGTAAAATCACTTGAGTCGCAATTGATAAGTATGAAAAAAAATGGTACGTCAACAAAGCTTACTTTCAGAAAAAAATGCAAAAATTTCATCTCTGATTAAAAAAAATTCACAATCAGAGTCACAGTTAAAACAATTTAATGAATCATTCGAAAAATTAAAAATAAATTTTGATAGCTCGACAAATAAAGAAAAGTATACGATATCAAAATTTCTGACGGATGATTCCAAAACTAGTTTGAAATTTCCAATCGGAAAAAACGGACACAATGTATTTTTCAACACCAAATATTTTCGAGACAAGTGTTCTCTATCTTCAGAATCAAATCCAATTAATAGCGTTGCTCTTATCAATAGGTTGAGAATCAAGCGCATAGTAATTAATTTTTTTAATAGCGATGAAAATTCGATAGTTTCACCAGGAATTCGTGACTACATTACTAAAAACAAAAAAAAAGTTAGAAAACGCTACTTAGCAGCGACAATACATGATCTATATAAAAAATTTTTGCACGAATCTGGAATTCAGATTAGTAAAACTATTTTTTATGGATTGAAACCATTTTATGTTGTAAAAAAAAATTTTTCCGCTAGAGATAAGTGTTTATGTAAAACACATATAAATTTTAATTTACTCTTCCATAAACTTCGTTTGAATAATATTGTGAACGAAAAGAGCGTATCACTTTTTTTAAATAATCTAGTTTGCTCTGTAAACAATAAGAAATGTATGTTCAGAGAATGCGCTGAATGTTGCGACCGGAATTTATTTAATGATTTTTCACCTGATCGTACATTTTACCACTCCTGGATTACCGAAAAAGTGAGTCGTTTAGGTTCGAAGAACATTAGTATAATGTAAGCGTCACTTCGCGCAAAAAAATTTACTGCACAAATTCAAAATTATTACAAACTTTCAAAGACTTATTACCGACTTATACGAAACATGCTTTTTTGACTTCGAACCAATTTCAAACGCTACAAAAAATTAAAAATGAATTATGTTACGATCAAATTTTATTAGTGATGGATTTTTCTCAAAACTACATGTGTAAATATGCCAACGAAATACAAGGGGTTCATTTTGGAGGGTCTAGAACGCAAGTATCTCTACAAACCGGTGGATTTTACTACAAAGATCGAAGTGATGAGATATGTTTTGAATCGTTCGTTACATTCTCAGATTGCTTGAGACATGGCGGCGGCGGTTTGGGCACATTTACAGCCTATTTTAATGAGAATTGAAAATCATTTTTCACACATTAAAACTATATTTTTTCAAAGTGATGGCCCATCTGGGCAATATAAAAATAAATCTAATTTTTTTTATTTAATTACTTTTCCAATCATTTTAATTTAAAATCATCGTCTTGGAATTATACCGCTGCCGGTCATGGCAAAAGTCCTGCTGACGGTGTAGGCGGATCAGTAAAAGAAATGTGTAATAGAGCTGTTTTGTACGGTGCAGATATTTTAAATGCCGAAGATATGTTCTTAATTGTACAATCAAAAAATTTAAAAACCATTAGTTATGTTATAACAGAAAACGATGTAAAAAATATTGATGAGATACTCCCAAATGATTTGAGACCTATTCGTTATACTAATGACGTTCATCAAGTAATTTGGCTACAGACTGATCCCAAAGAATTACATTTTCGTTGCGCCTCATGTATAGAATGTTTAAATAAAACCACTTGTAAATATAGTTTAATTTCATCACATTATATGTAAATAAAAAGTTAATTCGTATACATAATTAAAGGTAATGTCGTTTATATTTTTTATTTATTAATTACATAACATAATTAATTTTTACATACATTTCAATGTCAACGATGGTGATAGTACCCGTTTTTTCTGTGGGCTTTTTGTGCCAAAAAGTCAAAAAAAAACGAGGAAAAAGTGAGAGATAAATTTCAAATGGTTTCAGAGAAAGCTCACAAAAATCGAATATTTACTATTTTAGCTCGAAAAAGTGTTTTTTCTATATAAATACGCTTGACTTTAAAGACGTTTTTTTGGCCATAAAATGCGTTTTTCGAAAAATCTAAGGTCACCATCGGAAAGAGCATGTAAAAATCTGTCAAAATACATGTGTCGATTATTTTTTCAAGGTCACTAGTAGTTTTACTAGCGAATTAGAAAAGTTTCGATCGGTGGATAATGGAGCGCGCGTTTTGCCTGCACTAATTATTTTTTCTCGGAACACAAATGCTTATAAAAAAATTAACTATTAAAATTTCGATTGTTCACGCATTTTTTTAGCTTCCTAAGACCTTCAAAAACAATACCCAATGTTCATAGTATGCGTCCAACGAAAAAAAATTGTTCCGTTTTTAGTCAGAAAATTTGAAACTAAATTCCGGAATTGCTCATATATGCATTGATCTGGTAAATATTTTGATTGATAAAAGATTATTAATGTTTACAGTGAGATATTTTTATTTAGGATTTGTTCTAGAGTCATTTGGATTGCTAAGGCTTCGGCAGAGAAGATTGAGGAGAATGGAAAGATTTTTAATTTGGCTTCAAGTTCAAGTGAAGGGCAGTAGATTGCTAGACCTACATAGCTATATTCATTTTTCTTTGAGCCATCAGTATAAAAGGAAGTATGCGACTCTAAGAATTCATGAAATTGATCGATGAATTCTTCGGGAGGTGAGATTGAATTTTTAATGATTGTGCCACTAGAAAGGTTTATATTGGGAGTAAAATATTGTATTTCAGGTAAAAAGAAAAAGCATAGAGGGAAAGGACAGGAATGGATGTTTTTTTATATTTGAGTAATTGCTTATAAAGGGGAAGAAGTAGAGATTGTGTAATGTAATTAGGGGTATTAGGAGAAATGGAGTCAGAAAGAGAAGAGATAGCTGTTATAGTGGGATGATTGGACAAAGAGAAACATCTGAGAATATATTTAGAAAGATGAAATTTTTTACGAATATGAAGAGGGTATTGTTTGGACTCTGCGTAGACAACTTTATTTGGGGTGGAGATACGTAGGCCTAGAATTGCACGAAGTGCGCGTCGTTGCATAATATTTAATTTCTTGAAAATAGTACTAGTAGAAGGTAAAACAGAAGCACTATAGTCAAAAGTGCCAACGAATAGGGCTTTATAAAGTAATGTAAGGCAGGAGGGGTGTGAACCCCACCAAGTACCGCAAAGGGAACGTATAACATTCGTGTGAGAAGAGAGTTTATTGAGTAAGTGTATGAGGTGAGGTTCAAAAGATAATTTGTTGTCGAATATAATTCCGAGAAATGTTGTACTTGCGGAAGCTTTAATGATGGAATCGTTGATGGTGATCTCTAAAGAATTAAAATCAATAGTTTTTCTAGAGAAAATGACAAGTTCTGCAAAGTTGAGAGTATTGCAATTTTTGTCAATGATGTTGTTTAGATCACCGACACCGATATTGTAAAGGGTGGGACTGGAAACACAACCTTGTGGAACTCCTTTATACAATTTAAAGGATCCAATAGTAGATCCATTCAAGCTAAAGTATATGTTTCTGTTTGCGATAAGATTATAATAGAATAAACAGATAGATTTAGGAAGTCCAATGTTTTTGAGAGTGTCGATAATTGATTCTGTGTTGATATCGTCAAAAGCGCTTTTGACGTCTAAGAAAAGACAAGCTGTAAATTCCTTTTTGGCCATGGATGTATAAGCGACAGTGGTAAGGATGGATAGATTATCAGTGCAGCTTTTTGATTTTCTGAATCCAAATTGAGTCGGTGGCAAGAGTTTATGATGTTCAAGACACCAAATCAATCGATTGTGAAACAGTCTTTCACAGATCTTAAGAAGAGATTGAGCGAGAGAAATAGGGCGAAATTTGCCTGAATTTCCTTTGGGAATGAAAAAAATCTTGAAGTCATTCCAAGATTCGTGAAAGAATCCATTGGAAAGGACTTCGTTATATACTTTTAATAGTAACATAATTATGTTCTCTGGCAGATTGGTGATTATAAGATTATCTATTTTGTCAAGACCAGGGGCTGAATGAATCTTATTCTGGCAGTTATGTAAAGCTGATTGTAGTTCATAAAGAGTAAAAGGTTTGGAAAAGAAATCAGAGCAGGCAGGAGAGGGTGTGAAGGAGGAAGGAAAAATGGGTTTGAAACATGATGGAGGACATAAAGATGGAATAAGATCAAGCATTTTGTTTATATTTTTGTTATTGTTAGGAGTAGTCTCTGCAGTAAGAGACCTATGGCGAAATCTTTTGATGGTGTTCTGGATTTGACTCAGGGGTGTGAGTGGGTTAATAGATTTGCAAAAGGAATGAAAACTATTTCGTTTAGCTGTTTCAAAGATTTTTTTAGCATTAGTTTCAGCAGTTTTAAGTTCGTTGATTAAGTTGGGGTTTTTCCTGAAGTTACGGAGGGCTCTTTTCCTCTCATCATTTGCCTCTATACAGTTAGAATCCCACCGGGGGGGTTGTGGAGGACGAACTTTCTTTTTTTGATTGACCTTGGGATTATTATTATGAGAAGAGGATTTAGAAGGGGTTTTAGTTGATTGAATTTCATTGATTGTACAAGTTATCTTTTCAGTTATAGCAGAGTAAAGAACAGAAGCACTGGATTGTGTGTGTAGCAGGCTCTCCAGGAGGAGCCGGCGGTCGTCGTCGTCCCGGTCGTAAGGAGGGTGCTCGAGAGGAATAAGTCGGAGTCGTAGTTAAATTTAAGGAGCTAGACTTTATTGCGTGATCGTGCGGGCCTTGCCGCCGTCGGTACAAGACTGCCTGTGCAGCGCACCGGGCCGCAGCATTCCCTCTCTTGGCGCCAACAACTTAAGCCCTACACGGCCGTGCGCTGTGCGCCCGAACACGTAGGCGGCCGCCAACATGTGTGTATATCTACTTCAAAGACTTCAAGTGATTCTCTAAAAGTAGACCAATCGAGAGCGCGCCATTTCTTGAGGAAGTGTCTGTTTGTAGGTTTAGGATAGTTGAAAGTAGGGATATTAATTATTGTGGAAACAAGTAAATGGTCACTGAGAAAATTATCATCGAGCGTAGCCCACCGACAAAGAGGAAAGAGATTAGGGGAGACAAAGGAGAGGTCAATGTGAGTTGGGTTAGTGGGGTTGTTTTTATTAATGAAAGTGTGTGAGCCATCGTTCAATAGCAACATATTGTAGTCGAAACAGGAATCATGAATAAGATTTCCGATTCGGTCAGATGAAGGACTACCCCAGGAGGGGTGATGGCAGTTAAAATCACCGCATATAAATGAGGCATTGAAATTAGGAATGGATTCGAAAAATTTATTGACTAAGTTGGAAGAGATATTTGCTGATGTCATCTAAAATGGAAAATTGAAGATTATTTCTTATCGCGATAGCCATACCACCTCCTCTGTGGTCTATACGATCTTTGCGAGTTACGACGAAGTTTTTGATTTTTAAAGTGTAATCCGGATTATATTTTGTTTCTAAGAGTATAATAATGCCATATTCGAGTGAAAGTTTGTCAATGAACTGTCGTTTATTTGAGTAAGCATTGCAGTTCCAGTGCAATATGCGGAGATTCAGATGATTATTTATTAATTTGGGTTGTGTGATCCATTATTATTTTGGTGGTTGGATAAAAGATTGATGAGGGTTGGAAGAAGGGGTGATAAATTGGAATTCATGAGTAAGGGAAGTAAAATTCTCTGAAAGATTTCAGTTAAAATGTGAGCAAGATCGGCGTTGGAGTTTTGGGAAGATTGAGATGAGCAATGAGTTTCAGGAGAGTGTGAGTCAAATTGAGATGGACAGTAGGAATATTGGGAATGGGGGAAAGGTGAATTTGAACGAGAAAGATGAGAAGGATTAGAGGAAGGATTATTATTAGTTGGTATGGTAGGAGAACTTAATGAAGTATGAGGATGGGGATGAGCAGTCTGTGGGGTGAGAGGATGAGGAGAGCTGTGATGTTCTGGTATATGAGTTTGTTGTAAAGAGGAGAGACGTGAGTTAAGGGATGATGCATAAGAATGTCTACGTTGAGTAGAAGAAGCTGGATGCTGATTTATATGAGAGTGAGTAGTGTTGTTTGTGTGATTGATGCTTCTGGGTGGTGGAGATGGTTGGTAAAATGTATCATGGGAAGGTAAAACAGGAAAGTGAAGTAAATTAGCTGTGGAAGGTATAGGCAAGTTTTTTGATGTGTGAGAGAGTTTATTGATTTGAATGGAACGAGACTTGTGTGTAGGAGGGTCATTTGTGTATAAAAATGCTAATTCCTCTTGAATAGATAAATTATGGGTGGCAGCGTACTCATGAACTTTTCTCTGAAAAATATATTCAGGGCAGCTTTTGTCTGTAGGAGAGTGTTCGCCTTGACAGTTGATACAAATAGGAGGTAAACCGTGTCTAGGACAGATATCTGAAGGGTCAGAGGTAGCATGTTTTTTAAAACCACATTGTGGGCAAAGTGGCTTGCTTTTACAGAGATTTTTAAGGTGGCCATACCTGTAACAATCATAACACATTTTAGTGGGTGGATGACTTGTAACTCTTCTTTTGAGGCGTCTGGCACCTGTAAGGAGAATGGAAGAGTTTAGAGTCATAAGAATTTGGTTATCGCCAAGGTCTTTTGGGATGTTTCTAATGATCCCTTGTCTAAAGAGTCTGTGATAGGGGATAGAGGCTCTTAGATTGTGCTGAAGTAAAATGTTGTCTGAAATGAGTTTGTTTGCTGAAAAGCTGTTTGTGAGAGTAACTGTGATTTTGTTTTTGCCTGATGATTTAATGGAAATAATGTTTGAATTGTGAGAAGGAGATAATAGGCGACCAATGGTGGTAGGATTTAGGGAAGGAGACGTTGGTGTAGATGAAGCGGGTTCAATAAACACCATAAAGGGACCACTGTTGGTTTTAGAATAAAGTGCTGGGTTAGAGGAGGTGTTGTCTTCTTGAGCGAGTGATGATTTATTGTTTTTAGTGTCTTTGTTGGAAGATTTAGTAGGAATGACAGTATCATTAGGTGGGGTAGATTTAGATGGAGAGAGATGATGTTGAGTAGAATGATTAGAATATTGCTTTTGGTTTAGTTGCTGGTTTGGCTGTAATTGTGAGTGTTGTTGTGGCTGTTGCTGTTTATGTTGTTGCTGTTGGTGTAGTTGGTGTAGTTGCTGCTGTTGGTGGTGTTGAAATTGTTGTTGCTGGTCATTGTGTGAGGGTGTTTCCAATTCCATAGAAGTGGTGCTCTCTGAATCATCGTCTTGAAACATAGTGTTTGCAGCTTCCGCTTTTTCTTGCTCTGTGAGTGGGAGTTTTAGTTTCCTATTTTGATCGTGTAATTCATTCGAATCTGCTTAACGTTTATTTTTATTGTTATTATTTTTATTGTTATTGCTTTCTTTATTTCTTGACATAATTAAGTGTGAATTGGTGGGAATCAGAAAGAGATGACTGTGGGCATTGGCCGTTGGCCAAGGCCCACCGAAATTGGGTTATGGCTATCTTCCACCTTTTTAGATGTGATTTTTATTATTATATATAATTTGTACGGCTCACTGAGCCTATAGGAACTCTGAAGATTATTAGAAGATCAAATCAAGATAAAAAAATATAAAGAAACACTTGAAAACTCTTGAAAACACAAGGAGTATAAGCATGAATCTAAGGTATGATATAAAGCGATGCGCACACTGTGGCGGTCAGAACCGAACTCTGCAGTATTGTCGTCTGTAATGTTATTGAAATAGTGTAGCAGACAGGTTAAATCAAACACTCCACCGCGGGCACAAGTTGGTGATTATTGCGCACGTGCGCTTAGCACACGCCTGCCGCCTAGTGGCCAAAGTTTTCGCTGAAATTTCCCTAATAAACTGATACTTTTAGCTGATGCTTTTTATAAAAGAGAATTTTCATAGAAAATCGATCACTGAATCTGAAATTGCAGGTGGTTAGATTTAAAAACGCGCCAAGAATTATTTAAATTTAAATACTTTTTTTTTAACAAATTGTCATAATTTATGTTTTTCAATGTATCAAAACTTTTTTTTGTTTGAGATTTTCAACACTTCATGTTTGAAAAAAACTCGAAAATATCCAAAAAACGAAAAACTGAATGAAAGTCGGAAAATTACGATGTTGCCATAATGTTATTTTATACTTGGAGCATATATCTACTGCAACCCATCTATTCGTCGATCATTATTCATTAAACATTTTTTAGAGGGATTCATACGCACATGCAAATTTGTACGTATTTTTACCGGTGGTCTACGCGCTCTATATACGCGCAGCGATTTTTCACTAGAGCGCTCTCCCGAGTTGTGCATTACGCCTCCGTCGCAAGTCGGCATCTGGGAGAAAGTCATAAATTTCGTATTTTCGACGGATAAGCACAGAAGCTATATGAATTTTTTTTTCAATTTTAATAATGCTTCATAGTAAAATGTATGTGCCTCAAACCGTCGATAGTTGTCGTTGTTGTTGCTACTGTCTCCTTGTCTCAGCGCACTTAACTTATAACTTTCTAAAAACTGCCAAAATATTATTATATATGCATGGCGATTAGCAGTTGTAATACTTCATCGGGAAAAGTATTCTCTTTTCGTCCATACCTTAATAATTAGATTACCGATTTCTGCCGATCTTTGACGTCTATTGAATTTCAAATGCATAGTACCAAAAGATACGCAACAAAATCGTTCGCTCTAGTTACAATAATCTTTTATCTCAACAGAGGTTTGGAGCTGGCGAGTTGATAATAAGAAAGTTCGCCGCGACACCGAGACTCGACGATTGACAGCTCTGCAGATATGATGGAAAGTCGACGTCGTCGTCGTCGTCGCGCCATCGTCGTTCGTCGTTTTTGTGTGTCTCGTCCGCACGCGGCAGAGCATGGAATTATGTTGCTACTGGCAGTGCTGCTGCGAGAGGACAGCTTATTTAGCATAAATACAACTGTACTCGCTATTTAGAGTCGCAATTAATTTTCTCCGTGTAATTTCTAATTCCGATTCCGACGTGCGGGTAACTTTTCCCAAATCCTAATATATGTGCCTCTAAGTATCGGTATGGTGCTCGCGTGCCAGTGCAAAATTATCTCGAACCAGCGGCGCGTAATCGTTACACTTTATACGTGAAAACGACGCTTGACTCACATTGTTTTGCGCCTGTACTTTTTTTGCGGTCAAGCGCTCACTAGCTTGATTTCTGTAAGCGAGTCTTTACGCGCGCGCAAGTTGTGGACATCGAGACTTCACGCGAGTTGTCGCATTTTATCCAACAATCACCGCCAAATACCGATCAATTGGCCGATCCGCATTCCCGAATAATTTCAACGCGGTTTGCAGATCGTTTTGCGCAATACACGTCACTCTATTGCAGATCGAACGAAACTCTTAATGCAGTTATACGAGCGCGGTAAAAGATGGTAATTTTTCCTTTTTAACGGCCTGCCAAGTCGTCTGCAAATACATAATTTCCCCGGGTAACGGTATACGATTTCGTGTACGCGCGCGCGCGCAATAATCAAATTCTAAGCAGCATCTTCGCGGTATACGGTATATTTGTGTATATACCCCCTTCAGCGAGACCGGGTATACTTAATGTATTGGTCGAATGTTGATGTATACACGCGAGGATGCTTATTTGCACTTGGCAAAGCTCGCAAATGATCGTACACTCGGCCGTGGCGGACAATTTCGTATTGCACGCACGTATAAATATATAAATGAATACGTCCGTCCATCGTATTTGCGCTCGCGCGTCAAACGGCGCGTAAAAGTACTCGTACGTATCGAAAAAAAGTTAAAAAAAAAAGAAATAGAAAAAATACCTCGGCCACTCGAAGTACACCATTCATTACTTATGCACAATTATTGCATATGAGCTACACGAGCTCTCGCGGTTCTCATACGCATGAAAAAAAAACCATATCCATCGCCGAGGTAAGCGACGTATTACGCGAAAGTAATAAATAATCGAACAAAATGGGCACGTTTAGCCGTATTTAATACGCGTGTAATATTAAATGTGTCGCAAGATCTTGCACTGCACACGACTTCGAGCTGTCCGCGTACGCAGCGCGAGCTTGCATATATATAAACCGCATATATAATACACACGAGGCGCGCGACACAATTGGTGGCGTCACATCCTGATCGTTCTCGCATGGCCGATCGATTACAAGCCCATTGACGATGTGAAAAACGCGCGCGGGAGATATTGCCGCCGCACCGACGTCGCGCTTTTCCTCCGAGAAGCCTCAACGCGCGCGTTGTCCCGCTGTCCAACAGTGTGTCGGTGTATGTTTGTACACAGAAAACGCGTTGGCAAACGCCATCTTAACTACATGGCTCGATTGAGAGGAGAAAAAAAAAGAGAGAAAAGCGTAAGCGAGACGCGGAGAGTGACAATTATCATCTCGCACCCGCGCGATTGCGAGTTGTATATTATATACAGGAGACGAGCGCGCACATTTTGAAATTATGCCATATGACTGCTGCTGCTGCTGCTGCGGCCGCAAATCTGCATATACGCTATATATTATACAGGGAACTGGCTATATGACTGAAACAAAGGAGCTGTGCGCGAGAGCAGGGCTATGTAATTCCATGGTATTTTCTCAATTTGGTTTCGAGTGTAGGCAGCGGGTCGCATACATGCATACATCGCCTATTCATGAGCTTCAGTCGCACTTGCGCATAATGCAACTAAAGGCAAGTATCTCTGTTGCGCGCGGGGGTCATATATACGCACACATTGTCTTACGCGCGGCGACTAAACGCTGTATTTTAACGTAGCTGCAGATTTCTGCAGCATCACGCGGTATACGCGTACACACGCGCACGCAGGCACATGGAGCATAAACTCTAACACAAGATGCTTTTGCAAAAGCGCGCGCCAACACCTTATCGACTCTATTCTATAAGTATCTGTATACGAATTCCTCGCGTGGGATGACGATGCCTGCAGCTAACTCGCCCTGCGCGCCGTGTGTGTGTGCACATAGTATATACCTACTTACATCCGATTTGGCTTCTATATACGCGAATGCCATCGTAATAATGTGTGTAAATAAGCGCGTCGGTAGCGAAGATGCATCTGCGTGCCCCGCCGTCTGAAATCGTTTCTGCGGTGAATCCATTGTGCAAGACTTATGGTAACGTGTTTGTGCGCTTAAATACAGCGACAATGACGACACTCCCCTCCTCCGCCGATTTTTCATCCCGCGGGGCTTATCCCGAGCCAAGACAATCGCTGTGTGCATATACGCAAGATTCCCAGTCATGGATTTTCAGCTCATCAAGCATCGGTATACATTATACTCATGTTACGCTGCACGTTGACGTTTTTGAGTCGACCACGATTACACAGGACAACGCCTGCGCGCGCCGATTTATTATGTATTATATAAGCGCGCACGTGTCCATAATATATGATTAATTGAGAACTTTACCAGTTTTCTCAAAATGGCGTTATAACGTGAAAGTCTTGGCGTTTTACTGAGAAAAAGCTGCTGCGATCGCGAAAAGAGTATATATCTACACACATGTATGAGGGAATTAATAAATATTTGGCCCGCGCGCAAAACCGATTCGTATGGGTATGTTGGTGTACAGTAACGCGCGTTTCTCGATCGCTGCGCGAGTCAACTCGATTAAACTGGTTTATGCGCGATCGCGTTTTCATCATTTTACATAGTATAACGTATATACGACTCGTTGCGTGTCTGAATCCTTTTTTTTTCTGCTGCCTTTTTCTCGAAATTTTTCGCTTACATTATTTTTTCGTTGATTTTCATTCATACGTATCGCGAGCCGCGCGGCATATTTCTCGTAGGCAGATTCAGAAAACTAGCTGCGGCGATATACGCAGGGCTCCGTTGATTGCGCGTGTCTGCTGTTTACATGCGACGTATGCACTACGCAGGTCGGCAATAAATCATTTGCTTTTTATATGGGTTATCCCGAGCAGCTCGCACACGATATAACTTTTTTGAAACCATATATATATGCGCGGCCGTGAATAGAATACGTGGACGCACACCCGCGCGTATACAAAATATGATCGCGTGACAGGTAGATCATAACATTATGTATATGGGGTTCTCAGTAGATGCGTCTAAAAATATTATTCATCTATAAAAGTAGCTCGAAATTGTCCAATGTTTCAACATGTATATTATTTATTCTATAGTTATAACGAGCGCACGATCGCCGTTGACCTTAGATGTACTCGCGTAATTAGCATCATTATTGATTCAAGCTCGTGTAGTTCACGATTTCGAGCGAAATAGAGAGAGAGGGAGAGGTAGAGAGAAGCGGAAACTACTTAACGTATATTTTACAATACAATTCATTGGCGGATGCATCGCATGGAAGAAACTACTCGAAGCCCAAAGCGTGCACCCATGTATTAGAGCCGCGCGCACGTAATTTGCAACCCTTAACGAAGCTCGCTTACCGAGAATTCTAGGTTGAGGGTCCGAGCGGCCGCTCGCGGGAAATTCAATCTCGAATCTCATCGTGTGTTCTCGGTCCTCGCTCGATTCCACGCGCAGCTTTATATAATGTTTATTCAATTGCAGCCGCAATATATACTATGTGTATAGTTGCAGCAGACGCGGCGTAGCTTTTCAAAGGCGGAGCCGCGTTCAAACGAATCACGACTGCATAATGTAGCTCAAGAAGCAGCAGCAGCAGCAGCAGCAACTCATCGCAGCACCGTCCGCGATAACGGCAGTTCTCCCATTACATAATATATTGGGCACTGCTCTGCGCGGTTCAAGTTGATTGGCATAAATTGCTGCGATTTGCCTTGTAACCTCTCGAGTTGAGTCGAGAAAGACGCGCGCGTCTATTTTATATAAAGTTCACGGTGGTTCAATCACGTGCCGATCGCGTCGAATCAGTTGCGCCCGCTACCGAGAGCCTGAAAATGACCTGCTTTTGGCTATACGTTATCAATGATTAAAAAGAGAGATTCATCTCAAAAATTGGTCCGATTTGTGTATAATTATTGTTTTCATATTATTATTATCGCAGGTGTGGCGTGCGGAAGTAACGTGTAAGCGATCTCGATATTGACCCTCTTAAATCAATTCCTACAACACATACATTACAATATATCATCTATATAGGCTCGGGTTCGATTTCGCGCGCGCCCATGGTAGATTTTCGTAAAATCGGGAGCACGGCTCGTCAAGATCGCACGTAGTAGCCGCACGAACTTTCGCGCGCACTTTCGTTGTATATTCGCTTTGTAGATGTATACAGCATTGAAAATCGGCACGCCTGTCCAGTCTGTGCGCGCGTGTACCAAGGTATGCGTGCGCGAGCGCGCTCGAGCCGATAATCGCTGGAATATGAATGAGCTCTCGTTTGGACGTATAAACGCGGGACGCCGGGTTAATGTTACGCGCATTACGAACTGTATCGTAATACAGGTACTTCGTTTCTTTATATCGGCGCCCGAAACGAAGCCGAATCTGGGTCGACGCGCATAATCTATTATATTACAACCCTATAATAGGAGTTAGAGTAAGATCGGTTGCGATTGTTGCGATATTGAATAGAGATATCGAAAATATATTATGTGCATCTTCGATCGAGATCGACGCGAATTAATCGAGTCGATGTCGTGCGACGCCGATTGGATCTCAAATCGACGAGTGAACATCGGCTCTGGAGCGGTGTGCTCTGCGACCCACATCAAAGAGCATTACTTACTACATAGTCTCTCCTTCCGGACCAAGGCTTTTCCTGTTTTCCTGATACGACTGATGCTGCGGGTCAGCCGTTTCTGAGCGTACTATTTCCGATATGTTTTTGCAAATCAACGCGCACTCGTATATTTTACCTGTAACTACTTTTGTACTGTATTATAATTTTTTATTTCTCGTACCATGATTTTTTTGCAATTATTTTGTATAATCGAGCATTTTTCAATTATTTTTTTATTTCTCTGTTGCGGCAAAAATTAATTGTACATAATTTTAGTTTACCCGAATACTAGTGGAATATATTTGATTTCATTAATATCATAGCTACGCAATTGAATATTGACGATTTTAGATAACCAGTATCGAGAATTAAGAAAAGAAAGAATATATTTTGAAGTGAAATTCAAATTATGCGGACCAAACTGTCATACTTGCTCAATAATCTTATAAAAAAAATAATAACTATACAATTTATAATTATTCTATCTAAGAAACCTATTGGTTCACTCAAAGTTTGAAATATCAAATTGTGAATTCACATGAACCTTTGCTTTTTTATTGTTGAACAGGTGAAAGTGGATAAAAGATGAAAAAAAATTACTTAATCTTCCAAGCCAAATTATGTTTAAAAACTCAATTTCTGAGCCTTTTATTTTTCTCGGGGTCATTTTAAGTGATTTCATTCGTCAGTGCAATTTTTTCAACATATTCCAATGATCACCCTTCTCCAACTGCCTGTTCTACGTTGGTATGCTAGTAGAAAATTCTTTTATTGAAGAAAAATCATTCTTAAATTTATGCACGCTGACCCTTTAGAGGGGTTTCTGTACAAGAAGCAGTAGCAGCAGCAGCAGCAGCTGTATCGCGTAAAAGCGCCGAGAATCCGAATGGTGATTAATTTTTTTTCTTCATTAACCGGCGTATAAAACACAGCTGATCAATTAAAACGCGGCGAGCGCGAGTGCACGCGTGCACATATACATATACCGACTCGTCGCAGATAATATGTATTGCCGATTTTTCGTACATAGATTTCCTGCCTTACATCTGGTAAATTTATTATGATACTCGCCAATTGTGAAACGAGGCCGAACAGCGATTATTCGAAAATCGGCAGACCATCGAGGCGACTCACAGCAGCTGTATCAATGATACAGTGTATCATATACCCGCTTCGCCTATTATACACAAACGCAAGCAGATGTCTGCGGCATCGATTGTCTTTCGTCGCGAGAAACAATCGAGTATTAATTATCCTGTCAATTGTGCAAAATGCACCTTCGAGCACTCGAAACTGTGTGTGTGTGTGTGTGTGTGTGTGTGTGTGTGTGTGTGTGTGACACACGAGCGCGCCGAGAGATTGCGCATTTATACATATACACCTCGTATAATTGAGGAATTGTTGCGCGCATCGGACGAGAAAATTCCGCAATATCCGAGCGTCCAACCTACAGAGGCAGCAAATTTTCTATAATTAAAGATGTATTATAATGTAAGCCAATTTAGTGCGCCAAACTCCTCCCCGCCTGATGCGAGCTCGCGATCGGACCGACGACGACATCGGCAAAAATATTGCTTATTATAATGACGGCAGTGCATGCGACGATCGGAATTAGAGTCTCCTCGAGCTCGCGTCGAGACGATGTGAAAGAAACTTGCATAAAATCACCCGAACGCGTCCCACCTGCGGCGGCTCGAGTTGTTTTTCGAAACATCGCAATGAGGCGGGTTCGTCGACCTTTCGGCAAACTAGATCCCCTGCGTGGATAATGTACCGGGGGTCATATACACCCATCAAGAAGGGTGAGAGACATAACAAACGTATCTGTCGACTCGACCGTGACACAGTTGAGAGGATCATTTTTTTTACGGTAAATCAATCGATGGATGCGAATTTAATTATTATAATTGCATGACGACAAAGAAAACGATTGGCGCGCAGTGTGCTGATTTATTAATTAGTTAGTCAATTAGCTCAAGATATTGCGATTCACGCTTTGCGTGCAATATCGAGAAAACAACTTTTCCGGTTTCTCTTTTGAGCTTTATAAAATAACGCCAATCTTTTTTCGACCAAAAAAAGAAGTGTAATTTCAGTTTTGTTTTTTCATAATATTTTTAGTAAAATTCAGCAAGTGAGCTTCTTTACTAATTTATAGTGCTAAAGAAGGTTAAGCTGTAGTAACAAAAAACTAATTATAATTTAAATTAAAAATTGTCTTTTATAATACATTTACAAAATATTACATATATCGTTAAGAGTCATTAGTTCAAAAATTCAATACTACATTTCAGCGAGTCGTCGGCTTATTTTCATTTACCGTATCCAGGGTAGACGGGGTAAACTGGATACACGGGCTGAACCGGGTAAACTGGATACACGGGCTGAACTGGGTACACGGGGGTACACGGGATACCTGGGCCTCAGGAGTTTTCCGAGAATCGATCTGCCCTCGACGTCGTCCTCTTTGGCCTCGACGTTCGGCTCCTCGGCTACGACTTTTGGTTCCTCGGCTTCGACTGCGTTCAACAGATATCAGCACATATCAATTCGCCGTCTCGTTCGTTACAATTGTATCGTGTACTGACCTGGTGCGGAGTAGACGCAGGCCGAGATGGCCACGAGCAGGAACACAGCGACGAGGATGGCTCTCATTTTAACTTCGATACTTTATTATTATTCACGCGTGTCTGACCCAAGAGTATGCACGACGGTGTGCCGATTTCGCACGGAGATTTTTATAGATATACAAGTCTCGCAGTGCGAGTTATATGATTATTGGGTGAGAAAAATCGAACGTGTTGTGCTTAGATTAAACTCCATTCAATTTCTCGGTAATTGTACGTGCTTATGCACACGTAAACTCGATGCGCGCATAACAGTCGCTGGAGATCGCGTCGCACCTGCGAAACTCGCCCGTGTTATCTTTATTAACAAAACGTTGAAATAAATCATCATGATCAGAGAGAGAGAGAGAGAGAGCCGATAAACGTAGCGTATTTACGACGAAGTATTTTTAATGACCATCATTATTTATCCTACTTGGATTCATTGAAATTTTAAACTGCATTTTTTGATTGTCAAATATTTCTTGGAAAATCCTTGTTTTAGTTAAAAAAAGCAATAAAAAGGTATTACACAAGCGATGACAAAATTGATGTGTCTTGAATTAAAAAAATCGGTTATTTGCCAATCCAAGTCAATTTTGTTTAAACAATTGAGGAAGATCGAATGGAAATTATTCCATTATCGGTGTATGCTATTTGCACTACAGGCCTGATTTGCTTTACTTCATATTCAAATATTTACGCCCATCAAAATGTAAAATGAGGTAATTTTGGTGAATAATTGAGTTTAATCATTACTTTTCGTTATTCGCACGTATAGACAATTGCGCTTCATTTTTTACCAATAATGCAGGACTATTCAGTCATTGATAATCTGAAAACAACAGCAGTGCAGTCGTTTTCGATCGCGAAAATGCACCAACATATTTTTACCAATTCAGATAATGTTACCGACGTTGTGCGAAAAGCGAATGGATAATTTGCCTCGAGAAAAATTGTATTTTAAGCCGCAAGGGGCGCCACGTCTTTGCATACATACCCAACTTATGACAACACAAACAAAGCCGTGCCGTGCAGACTATGACGGGTACGTAGCAGAAGTCTTCCTTCGCCGGTGGATGTTCTCATTTTTCGACATTATTTGTATTGTTTACTAAAGTTGCATCGAGTCCATTGTTGCTTTTCATATAGCTGAGTGTACTTGATAACATGTCAGAATCGATAAATATCAATTTACGTGAAGAACTATCGCAGTTTTCATTTAACATACGATCAATCTGCGGAATTACTTGACACGTAATTTTCTCTATATTTGAGTTTATACTTTAAAAGTATGAGTTAATAATTTTTCATTGAAAATTTTCTAATTTCCTGCACTGTTTAACAAATACATTCATTGTTTCACAAAAAAAAATCAAATGTTTTGTCATTGACCTAAATGCTAGTGATTTACAGCTAATCATTGCTTTGTTATTTTCAGATGGACAAAAGAAAACTTTATCATGCTTGCATTATTAGATGACTGATTGTAAAATCTACAATTGCACTTGAAAAGCGTATCATAACTTCATGGAGAGTTTATCAGTGCTTCCAGGAAATAGTGTAACTATCGCATGCCCTTGAAGCAGGGTATCTAGACACTACATATAGAATTAGTTTAAAATTGTTATGGACATTTCAAATCAGTCTGCAACAATGCAGGAAAACGAGAGGACGGTTAAACCTTTTAAAAATATGGAGGAGCTGTATACAAGAATTAATTCTCTTGCTAGTTGGCAAGGAGTTGTGAATTTAAGAAAATCTACAGACTATGTATATTCAGCAGATGAAACTCAAATTGAAAATAGAAAAAAAATATCAAAATCATCTGTACCTAAGACCATCGTATGCCATGATTTGATGGGAGGCTATTTGGAAGATAGGTAAATATTGATCTTTTATTTTTAATATAACATTCAAAGAATCTTATAAGTTTTAATTGCATTGAATTATTTTTTTTCAGATTCATTGATGGATCAAACAACCATAACTCATACCATTTTTATCATTGGCATATCATTGATACTTTCATTTACTTCAGTCATCACTTTGTAACAATTCCCCCTTTTGGTTGGATCAACGCTGCTCATGAACATGGAGTAAAAATATTAGGAACCTTAATCACAGAGAATACCGAAGGAAAAGAAAATTGGGATGAAATTTTAAAAACTAGAGATAACATAGTTAAATTTGCTGATGCTCTTGTATTCTTGGCTCAATTTTATAAATTTGATGGTTGGCTCTTAAATGTTGAAAATGAAATCCATCAAGATGATGTTGGAAAACTTACATTTTTTGTTAGATATTTAACAGATACCATTCACAAAAGAGTTGAAAATTCTGAAATTATTTGGTATGACAGTGTGACTGAATCAGGAAAATTGTCTTGGCAAAATGAGCTTAATGAAAAAAACAAGTAAATAAATTTAATTTCATATCATCATTATAATAAAAAAGTATGCAGATAAGTTTAGTATTCTATTATTTTAACAGTTGTTTCTTCGAATGCTGTGATGGAATATTTCTTAATTATACATGGAGCGATTCCGGTCTAATTAAAAGTGCTATCAAAGCTGAAAAACAAAATCGACTCCATGATGTTTATGTTGGTTTAGATGTGTGGGGTAGAGGCTGCCCTGGCGGCGGTGGTTTTAATTCAGCCCATGTAAGAGATTTGACAAATTTATCTTTTGAGTTAAATTCATACTGTTGTAATATAAAATGATTTATTCAATGATTAAGGCTTTGAAAAGAATACGAAGACAAGGATTATCAGTAGCAATATTTGCTCCTGCATGGACATTTGAATATTTTGGACCGCAAACATTTCCTAGAATTGAAAACATTTTTTGGGCACAGCTTAAAGAATTTTTGTATGTTCATGTACCAGTATTTCGAAATGAACGTTTCATTACTACACTTTGTCGTGGTGCAGGAGACAAGTATTTTGAATATGGAATGGTAATAATTTTGCAACTAAAATATTTATTTTTAAGAGAAAGTTCATAGTATGTATTTTTTAGCAAATACGTTTTGAAGATCCTAAAACACATACTGTTGTGGAAAGAAACAATTCTTTTTATAATTTAGCTATGCAAAAACATCAAACTATAAGTGCATGTTCCCATTTGAAATTCATTTCATCTCACATGCCACTTCCATTAAAAATGAATGAAAAATCTGATCCAATACCTCAAGAGTGGAGATTTGAAACAGCTCATGAAGTTATAAAAACTCTTGGTAATAAATTAACTATAGAAGATAAACCAGAATCATATGCAGGCTTGAACTGTCAACAATTCTCCTACGATGTGTCTTACGAAGGCGGTGGTTGCTTAAAATTAATGACAAAAAATACAAAGTCTTTTTACAGGTATTGTGATTTAATAAAATAAAATTGCAGTTTGGAAAAAAATAGTTTTTACATTGATTGAAATATTTTTTCTCTTTACAGATTATTCTATGTTCATATTGAATTATCAAGAGATATCCAAGTACGTGTTTACTACCGTAATAGCGATATGACTAATCACACCCATGATTCAGGAAAACAGTTGGTTTTACTGCTGGGAAATGAGTCAGGTGTTACATCTTTTTTGCCTCGTCAAACTTTAGAGCATGGATTAGGGTGGCATTTGAGGTAACCACCAACTTATATGTTATGAAATTCAAATTTTAAAAAGATTTGACTGAAGTTTTAACATGCATTTTTTCTGTAACAGTATTTTCCAGACAAACATGAAAATAGTTGAAGAAATAGGTTTGGCGGTAACTCATACTGGTGACTGTTACATAGGTAAAATTGTTGTGGAAGAATTGAGAAGACCCATGCGTTGAAAAATTCGTCATTAAATAAAAATGTGTATTTTATATCTGTTATTTTTGAATATCTTGTATGCATACTACTACTATGAATGAATAAATTTATATTTTATTTTCATCGATTCAACTTTAATTTTACCAGAGAACGTTTCCGTTTTTGAATTACTTATAACAAAGAAACTAAAAGTGATAAATGAAGAAAAATAGGTATCAACAAAATATTTTTCCTTGACTTCTTTACATTATAGTTACAAATTACATGCATTTTTTGCTATATGTTAATAGTATAAACAATCTTAAAAAAACAATTTTGCAAAAAATTTTGAGTCGTTTTTCTCTGAGCATGATATGAACTTTCAGTTTGCCAATTTTATAGATCTCACTCATCTCACATTTTTATACTTCGATACTTAAGTGTAAAAAACTATATGAAATTCGCATAATATTAGCATGCACAATTTATGTAAAACATACAAAGATTTCGCATTAATTGCACGTAGAATATTTTTAAAATTCATATGAATTTTGTCATCAACGTTTAAAGAAAAAAAGCGTTAGAAGTTAAAAAAATGATAAATCCGCTCATTATACTGAAACATGCAAACTTTTACTTTTTTAAACGATTTCTTTACCAAAGCACGTCGTATGAGTCCGAATAACACAACCAAGGTAAAAAATCGAATTTCTCTTGCATTATATTCAAATTGATCGATAAGGAAAAATTCATACATTTTATTCAGTATTTTGTGTTAGCGTGTTGTTGCAAAAATAAAAATTTAGGGAATTGACTAGAAAAATGTGAAACTTACATTATTTCTCTATTTAAAATTCGATATGCATTCTTTAAGTCTCGTTTTAAATGAGAATATTCGAACTGTTCATTTTAAGTAATATACCTAAACCCTTTGTTGACCATTAGACGAGAAAACCAATTTTTTCCAATATAACTTTGATCTCTAATTAAAAATCATAGAAAAATTACGCCTGTAATATGTTCGATGATAGCCAAAAGAAAAATTAATAAAACAGTTATGTTCACCACAAGAACGCCTCACTGCATTTGCAATTGCATTGAGAATATAGCGAAAGGTCGAAAAAATTGACTGAATTATCCGAATATAGCTCGATAATAAGATGAACATTGTTATAGGGCGAGCGGATTTTGGTCGCTCGATGCTTTGGTCGTAGCTCTCGTTGACGGTCGCTTAGCTGATCCCCTATCGTCCCTCGTCGATTCAGCGGCTCGGCGATCACGCGATGTTGCGCTCCGTCGTAGTCTCCGATGATGTCTTCGCTCTTTGATGTGAAAATGTGTGTTGGTAGAGGTGAAAAAAGGTGATGTAGGGTAGGTGACCGGACAGGTTCAAAAAGCCAAAATCAGTTAATTGTAAGTTAAGCTGACTCGACTGAGTGTTTAGATTCTTGCATTAATTCGGTAATTTATCTTAGATATTTTACATAATTACTTTGATGTTTGTACCATGGTAGAAACTTTAACGTTAACATTTTCTATTTTTATAACTTATAAAAACTTATAAATTATAAGACTCGAACCGACGGCTCTATTTGTACGCACGTCAACATATAAAGAAAAAAAACACCAGAAGTTGAAAAAATGATAATGTAATAATTTGAATCGAAATCTTAAAATCATTTTACATGTATTAGGTACTTTTTTATGAAATTATGTTTATTTTCAAAAACAAAATAATATTTTCAAAGTTATAAACATATACAAAAGAACTTATTCAATACTTAACATGACAATGTTTTACACAGAAATGATACAAAGTAGCCGCCACGCAAATGCGATTTAAATCCTTGATCTCCAGTTGGTTGATGATCATTTCACAGCTCTCAAATAGTAATCGACAGTTCGTCAGCTTCATGAAAGATTCTAGGGCCCAGCTCCGGCAAAATCTTCTCGATAGCTTCTCGCGCAGATGGACAGCACAAGCCTCTCGATATTTTTCGGGAAGTTCACTCAATTTTCTTGAGCGCGCAAACTTGAAGTAATCCATATACACGTGAGTTGTTTCGCTGCCTGTTTGGATCGTAACCGGAGCAGATCGTGGAGCGATAGGCTCGTCTTTATCATCAATTCTTGTGCTTTGCTCGTGAACTTCTCGTTATCGAACCAAGATGTGGCGAACTTTTTCGACGTCTCGAACAATTTGCTTTCATCGAAAAATTTCATGATCGTTGAGGCGTCGTTAAGCTTCATTTCGTATCCTTTTTTCTCAAGAAGTTCAACGATGGCTAGAGCGTCAGAGACCTGGTAAAAACTTTTACAGACCAAATATTCATAATCACAATTTTCAAATATCTTATCCGGAAAAAGGAATTTAGATGGATCAGCACCACGATCCAAGAGTATATTGACAGTTTGCGGCATAAGTCTCGCCACGGCCCATTCAAGGGATGTCCTACCCAACTCATCCCGGACGTCGATTAGCACTGTCTTACAGATTTCATCGTTGATTTCAAAAAAATCCTCCAACACCTGACAATCATCTTCTTGTCTTCCGATAATTATGTGCAGAGGTGTCAAACCTTCCTCGTTGGCCACATTTGGATTGGCACCTCTCCTCAGCAGCAATTCGTACACCTCGTTCTCGCTCAATTGCAATGACAAATGGAGCGGTGTGTTACCCCACTTATCTCTGGCGTCGACCTGTACCAGCTGATGCCTTGTATCAACGATCTTGAATAACATTTTTGCCCATCCAAAACCGCCATACCTCTTACAAATTATATGCAGAGGAGTCAATCCCTCCAGGTCAGTTGAACTCTGATCGGCGCCACCCCTCAACAGCATTTTGGCTATCTGGGGATTTTGCCCAAGCTTCAAAAATTCTTCTATAATATTTTCACATGAAAATATGCATGCTATGTCCAAATGAGTATTTCCCACTTCATCGATGTAATTTAAGTCATATCTGCTATAAATTTTAAAAAGATTAAGGACTGCGGGATTCAATTGATCTACTTCGAATTTACGCCGAATAACAAGATGCACTGGTGTATTGTGATGCAACTATGGCCTGCCATTTTCATCGAGTATGGGCTCGTCTTTGTAACCAGTGCGAGACAATAAATTTACAAATCGGACTCCTCGATGAAAACTCCACACTGATACGTGCATGGATTCTACGGAATCCATAAGCAGCAATTTAATTTCTTCGGGACAAAAGATTTCCAAAAAATTAGGAATTGGGAACTTTTCATGCATGATTATTCGATCAAGTTCAAATAGAAATGGAGCTCGCTTACACTTGATTTTTACATTGAACTTTTTTTTTAACTCGTAAAATTCACTGGCTCCAGACATAGTTCCTGAAAATTTATGTGCAAGAATATTACAATTGCAAAAATTACAAGGTCTACATCTGTATTATAGCTTTCATAGTGGATTTTTATAATAATGTATGATAACACGACCTCTTGTCAGTAATTTGAATTAGGGAATTTATTTATTCGAAAATATTTTCGTACTCAATAAAGCTAGAGAATTTTGTTGATACTGTGAATATTCAAAAATATTTTTGTTAACGAAAATTGTTATACAAACAGTCGATGGTAGCGACGACACTGTTCGGAAAACTTCGTGACTATCATCGTGAATTTTTATATTTACGGAATCGACATTTTTCATGCTTTTCTAATGACACAATATAGTTGTCATACAAATTTCAGATATTTTAACATTGCTTTTTTCTTCACGCAATGCTAAAAGACGACTATGGCGACAACGACGCTCGTAAACCTTCGTGACTCGAATGGTGAATTTATATACTTGCAGAATCGACAGTTATCATTTTTTACTATTGAAAAAACATAGCTATCAACCAAATTTCAGAAATTTTGACATTGCTTTTTCATTCACGCGATGCTAAAAGTCGACTATGGCGACAACGCTCTCGTAAACCTTCCGGACTCGAATGGTGAATTTATATACTTGCGGAATCGACATTTATCATTTTTTCTATTGAAAAAATATAGCTGTCGACCAAATTTCAGAAATTTTGACATTCCTTTTTATTAACGCGATTCTAACAGTCGACTATGGCGACAACGACGCTCGTAAACCTTCGGGACTCAAATGGTGAATTTATATACTTGGGGAATCGACAGTTATCATTTTTTCTATTGAAAATTCATAGCTGTCGACCAAATTTTAGAAATTTTGACATTCCTTTTTATTAACACAATTCTAACAGTCGACTATAACGACAACGACGCTCGTAAACCTTTCGGACTCGTATGGTGAATTTATATACTTGGGGAATCGACAGTTATCATTTTTTCTATTGAAAATTCATAACTGTCGACCAAATTTTAGAAATTTTGACATTCCTTTTTATTAACACAATTCTAACAGTCGACTATAGCGACAACGACGCTCGTAAACCTTTCGAACAAATTTAAACATTCACACATCAAAAAAACAAAACAAAAAACTATTTATTGTCGATAAAGTAGAAATTTCAGACAAGAAGTCTTTCTCCTTCCTTTCGCCATGAATGTAATTCAGCCGTGTAAGGGATAGAGGGCGCTGATGGAGACATTAAATATATAAAAGTTTTTTACATCAAAAAGTGAAGGACCGCGTGGGTAAGTGGTTAAGACGACCGAGTCTTTATATGGTTCTGGCCAGACATATAAAGATTCGGGGTCGATCCCAACCCACGCGGTCTGGTGGAGGTCATCGTTGGATCATCGTAGAAACGTCGTTGGATCTTCGGAACCTGAGAATTGAGGTAAGTGACTCGGGCCGTGAGAGATTTAACTAGAATACAAACATTAAAAAAAAAAAAAAAAAAAAAAGGAACAAATAAAAAACATAAACAAAAGGAGTGAAAACAATGAAAAAAAAGGAAAAATAAAAGAAAAAAAAAATGAAAAAAAAAGGAAAAAAGATGAAAAAAAAAGGAAAAAATGATGAAAAAAAAAGGAAAAAAGATGAAAAAAAAAAGGAAAAAAGATGAAAAAAAAAAGGAAAAAAAAATGAAAAAAAAAAGGAACATTAGGGACTCACGGCTGGAGAGAAACTCCTTTTGTTCTTAAATTTTCAGTTTTTCGGATTTGATAATATTCTTTATTCATATTGTACTTTTAGAGCCGTCGAAGGTTTTTTAAATTTAACTTTAAAATATAAAACACTAGGGGGGCTTCGCCCCCCTGCTCGCTCCGCTCACCAACCCCCTTTTTTCGAAATAAAAGTAGAAATTTAGTTATTGAAATAAATTCTATTATATAAATAATAGGTATTAAAAAATTATTCGTCACTTGTTGCTTGGAGGAAAAACCAAGGTCTACCATTTGTTAAACCCACACTACTGTGCATATTTGCCAGGAAGATATATACAATTCAATATTCTTAATAAAACCATGACATGGGATAATTTTATATTTGATTGGAGTGAATATTGAATAAAATATAATATTGAATAAATTTGAATAATTTTGATATGAAGGTAAAATAAGAATAAGTTGTTGTCACCCATTTGTTTGATTCACAAAACACCTTGCACATTTGCTTGGAGGCAAGAAAATACAAGATCACCTATTTGTTTAACTCACAGAAACTTGTGCATTTGGGTGGGGGGGGGGGGGGGGGGGGGGGGGGGGGGGGGGGGGGGGGGGGGGGGGGGGGGGGGGGGGGGGGGGGGGGGGGGAGGTATCCCATTTGTTTAACGCACAACACCTTGCACATGTTCTTAGAGGCAAAAATAAAAGGTTTCCCATTTGTTTAACCCACAACACCTTGCACATTGGCTTAGAGGCAAGAAAATACAAGGTCACCCATTTGATTAATCCATATACAAGGTCTCCCATTTGTTTAACCCACGACACCTTGCACATTTTGTTGGAGGCCAAAATACAAGGTTTCCCATTTGTTTAACCCACAACACCTTGCACATGTTCTTAAAGGCAAAAATACAAGGTTTCCCATTTGTTTAACGCACAACACCTTGCACATGTTCTTAGAGGCAAAAATAAAAGGTTTCCCATTTGTTTAACCCACAACACCTTGCACATTGGCTTAGAGGCAAGAAAATACAAGGTCACCCATTTCATTAACCCATATACAAGGTCTCCCATTTGTTTAACCCACAACACCTTGCACATTTGGAATGGTGAATTTATATACTTGCGGAATCGACAGTTATCATTTTTTCTATTAAAAAACATAGCTGTCGACTAAATTTCAGAAATTTTGACATTCCTTTTTAATAACGCGATTCTAACAGTCGACTATAGCGACAACTACGCTCGTAAACCTTCCGGACTCGAATGGTGAATTTATATACTTGCGGAATCGACAGTTATCATATTTTCTATTGAAAAAACATAGCTGTCGACCAAATTTCAGAAATTTTGACATTCCCATTTTGGTAACGCGATTCTAAAAGTCGACTTAGGCGACAACTACGCTCGTAAACCTTCGGGACTCGAATGGTGAATTTATATACTTGGGGAATCGAAAGTGATCAGTTTTCTATTGAATAAATATAGCTGTCGACCAAATTTTAGAAATTTTGACATTCCTTTTCATTAACACGATTCTAACAGTCGACTATAGCGACAACGACGCTCGTAAACCTTTCGGACTCGAATGGTGAATTTATATACTTGGGAATCGACAGTTATCATTTTTTCTATTGAAAAAACATAGCTGTCACCAAATTTCAGAAATTTTGACATTCCTTTTTATAACACATTCTAACAGTCGACTATGCGACAACGACGCTCGTAAACCTTTCGGACTCGAATGGTGAATTTATATACTTGGGGAATCGACAGTTATCATTTTTTTATTGAAAATACATAGCTGTCGACCAAATTTTAGAAATTTTGACATTCCTTTCAATAACGCGATTCTAACAGTCGACTATGGCGACAACGACGCTCGTAAACCTTTCGGACTCGAATGGTGAATTTATATACTTGGGGAATCGACAGTTATCATTTTTTCTATTGAAAATACATAGCTGTCGACCAAATTTTAGAAATTTTGACATTCCTTTTCAATAACGCGATTCTAACAGTCGACTATAGCGACAACGACGCTCGTAAACCTTTCGGACTCGAATGGTGAATTTATATACTTGGGGAATCGACAGTTATCATTTTTTCTATTGAAAATACATAGCTGTCGACCAAATTTTAGAAATTTTGACATTCCTTTTCAATAACGCGATTCTAACAGTCGACTATGGCGACAACGACGCTCGTAAACCTTTCGGACTCGAATGGTGAATTTATATACTTGGGGAATCGACAATTATCATTTTTTCTATTGAAAATTCATAGCTATCGACCAAATTTCAGAAATTTTGACATTCCTTTTCAATAACGCGATTCTAACAGTCGACTATGGCGACAACGACGCTCGTAAACCTTCGGACTCGAATGGTGAATTTATATACTTGGGGAATCGACAGTTATCATTTTTTCTATTGAAAAACATAGCTGTCGACCAAATTTTAGAAATTTTGACATTCCTTTTCATAACGCGATTCTAACAGTCGACTATGGCGACAACGACGCTCGTAAACCTTCGGACTCGAATGGTGAATTTATATACTTGGGGAATCGACAGTTATCATTTTTTCTATTGAAAACATAGCTGTCGACCAAATTTCAAAATTTTGACATTCCTTTTCAATAACGCGATTCTAACAGTCGACTATGGCGACAACGACGCTCGTAAACCTTCGGACTCGAATGGTGAATTTATATACTTGGGAATCGACAGTTATCATTTTTTCTATTGAAAAAATAGCTGTCGACCAAATTTCAGAAATTTTGACATTCCTTATTAACGCGATTAACAGTCGACTATGGCGACAACGACGCTCGTAAACCTTTCGGACTCGAATGGTGAATTTATATACTTGGGAATCGACAGTTATCATTTTTTCTATTGAAAAACATAGCTGTCGACCAAATTTCCGAAATTTTGACATTCCTTTTATAACGCGATTTAAAGTCGACTATGGCGAAAACGACGCTCGTAAACCTTCGGACTCGAATTGAATTTATAACTTGCAGAATCGACAGTTATCATTTTTTCTATTGAAAATTCATAGCTGTCGACCAAATTTAGAAATTTTGACATTCCTTTTTATTAACACATTCTAACAGTCGACTATACGACAACGACGCTCGTAAACCTTTCGGACTCGAATGGTGAATTTATATACTTGGGGAATCGACAGTTATCATTTTTTCTATTGAAAATTCATAACTGTCGACCAAATTTTAGAAATTTTGACATTCCTTTTTATTAACAATTCTAACAGTCGACTATAGCGACAACGACGCTCGTAAACCTTTCGAACAAATTTAAACATTCACACATCAAAAAAACAAAACAAAAAACTATTTATTGTCGATAAAGTAGAAATTTCAGACAAGAAGTCTTTCTCCTTCCTTTCGCCATGAATGTAATTCAGCCGTGTAAGGGATAGAGGGCGCTGATGGAGACATTAAATATATAAAAGTTTTTTACATCAAAAAGTGAAGGACCGCGTGGGTAAGTGGTTAAGACGACCGAGTCTTTATATGGTTCTGGCCAGACATATAAAGATTCGGGGTCGATCCCAACCCACGCGGTCTGGTGGAGGTCATCGTTGGATCATCGTAGAAACGTCGTTGGATCTTCGGAACCTGAGAATTGAGGTAAGTGACTCGGGCCGTGAGAGATTTAACTAGAATACAAACATTAAAAAAAAAAAAAAAAAAAAAGGAACAAATAAAAAACATAAACAAAAGGAGTGAAAACAATGAAAAAAAAGGAAAAATAAAAGAAAAAAAAATGAAAAAAAAGGAAAAAAAGATGAAAAAAAAAAGGAAAAATGATGAAAAAAAAAGGAAAAAAAGATGAAAAAAAAAAGGAAAAAAGATGAAAAAAAAAGGAAAAAAAGATGAAAAAAAAAGGAACATTAGGGACTCACGGCTGGAGAAAAACTCCTTTTGTTCTTAAATTTTCAGTTTTTCGGATTTGATAATATTCTTTATTCATATTGTACTTTTAGAGCCGTCGAAGGTTTTTAAATTTAACTTTAAAATATAAAACTAGGGGGGCTTCGCCCCCCTGCTCGCTCCGCTCACCAACCCCCTTTTTTCGAAATAAAAGTAGAAATTTAGTTATTGAAATAAATTCTATTATATAAATAATAGGTATTAAAAAATTATTCGTCACTTGTTGCTTGGAGGAAAAACCAAGGTCTACCATTTGTTAAATCCACACTACTGTGCATATTTGCCAGGAAGATATATACAATTCAATATTCTTAATAAAACCATGACATGGGATAATTTTATATTTGATTGGAGTGAATATTGAATAAAAATATATTGAATAATTTGAATAATTTTGATATGAAGGTAAAATAGAATAAGTTGTTGTCACCCATTTGTTTGATTCACAAAACACCTTGCACATTTGCTTGGAGGCAAGAAAATACAAGATCACCTATTTGTTTAACTCACAGAAACTTGTGCATTTGCTTGGAGGTAAAAAATACAAGGTCATCCTTTTCTTTAACCCACGACACCTTGCACATTTTCTTAAAGGCAAAAACAAGGTATCCCATTTGTTTAACGCACAACACCTTGCACATGTTCTTAGAGGCAAAAATAAAAGGTTTCCCATTGTTTAACCCACAACACCTTGCACATTGGCTTAGAGGCAAGAAAATACAAGGTCACCCATTTGATTAATCCATATACAAGGTCTCCCATTTGTTTAACCCACGACACCTTGCACATTTTGTTGGAGGCCAAAATACAAGGTTTCCCATTTGTTTAACCCACAACACCTTGCACATGTTCTTAAAGGCAAAAATACAAGGTTTCCCATTTGTTTGACGCACAACACCTTGCACATGTTCTTAGAGGCAAAAATAAAGGTTTCCCATTTGTTTAACCCACAACACCTTGCACATTAGCTTAGAGGCAAGAAAATACAAGGTCACCCATTTCATTAACCCATATACAAGGTCTCCCTTTTGTTTAACCCACAACACCTTGCACATTTGGAATGGTGAATTTATATACTTGCGGAATCGACAGTTATCATTTTTTCTATTAAAAAAACATAGCTGTCGACCAAATTTCAGAAATTTTGACATTCGTTTTTAATAACGCGATTCTAACAGTCGACTATAGCGACAACTACGCTCGTAAACCTTCCGGACTCGAATGGTGAATTATATACTTGCGGAATCGACAGTTATCATATTTCTATTGAAAAAACATAGCTGTCGACCAAATTTCAGAAATTTTGACATTCCCATTTTGGTAACGCGATTCTAAAAGTCGACTTAGGCGACAACTACGCTCGTAAACCTTCGGGACTCGAATGGTGAATTTATATACTTGGGGAATCGACAGTTATCATTTTTTCTATTGAAAATTCATAGCTGTCGACCAAATTTTAGAAATTTTGACATTCCTTTTCAATAACGCGATTCTAACAGTCGACTATAGCGACAACGACGCTCGTAAACCTTTCGGACTCGAATGGTGAATTTATATACTTGGGGAATCGACAGTTATCATTTTTTCTATTGAAAATTCATAGCTGTCGACCAAATTTCAGAAATTTTGACATTCCTTTTCAATAACGCGATTCTAACAGTCGACTATGGCGACAACGACGCTCGTAAACCTTTCGGACTCGAATGGTGAATTTATATACTTGGGGAATCGACAGTTATCATTTTTTCTATTGAAAATACATAGCTGTCGACCAAATTTCAGAAATTTTGACATTCCTTTTCAATAACGCGATTCTAACAGTCGACTATGGCGACAACGACGCTCGTAAACCTTTCGGACTCGAATGGTGAATTTATATACTTGGGGAATCGACATTATCATTTTTTCTATTGAAAATTCATAGCTATCGACCAAATTTCAGAAATTTTGACATTCCTTTTCAATAACGCGATTCTAACAGTCGACTATGGCGACAACGACGCTCGTAAACCTTTCGGACTCGAATGGTGAATTTATATACTTGGGGAATCGACAATTATCATTTTTTCTATTGAAAAATATAGCTGTCGACCAAATTTTAGAAATTTTGACATTCCTTTTCAATAACGCGATTCTAACAGTCGACTATGGCGACAACACGCTCGTAAACCTTTCGGACTCGAATGGTGAATTTATATACTTGGGGAATCGACAGTTATCATTTTTCTATTGAAAAACATAGCTGTCGACCAAATTTCAGAAATTTTGACATTCCTTTTAACGCGATTCTAACAGTCGACTATAGGCGACAACGACGCTCGTAAACCTTCGGACTCGAATGGTGAATTTATATACTTGGGGAATCGACAGTTATCATTTTTTCTATTGAAAATTCATAGCTGTCGACCAAATTTTAGAAATTTTGACATTCCTTTTCAATAACGCGATTCTAACAGTCGACTATAGCGACAACGACGCTCGTAAACCTTTCGGACTCGAATGGTGAATTTATATACTTGGGGAATCGACAGTTATCATTTTTTCTATTGAAAATTCATAGCTGTCGACCAAATTTTAGAAATTTTGACATTCCTTTTCAATAACGCGATTCTAACAGTCGACTATGGCGACAACGACGCTCGTAAACCTTTCGGACTCGAATGGTGAATTTATATACTTGGGGAATCGACAATTATCATTTTTTCTATTGAAAATTCATAGCTATCGACCAAATTTCAGAAATTTTGACATTCCTTTTCAATAACGCGATTCTAACAGTCGACTATGGCGACAACGACGCTCGTAAACCTTCGGACTCGAATGGTGAATTTATATACTTGGGAATCGACAGTTATCATTTTTTCTATTGAAAAAATATAGCTGTCGACCAAATTTAGAAATTTTGACATTCCTTTTATAACGCGATTCTAACAGTCGACTATGGCGACAACGACGCTCGTAAACCTTCGGACTCGAATGGTGAATTTATATACTTGGGAATCGACAGTTATCATTTTTTCTATTGAAAAACATAGCTGTCGACCAAATTTCAGAAATTTTGACATTCCTTTTATAACGCGATTCTAACAGTCGACTATGGCGACACAACGCTCGTAAACCTTCGGACTCGAATGGTGAATTTATATACTTGCGGAATCGACAGTTATCATTTTTTCTATTGAAAAAATAGCTGTCGACCAAATTTCAGAAATTTTGACATTCCTTTTTATAACGCGATTCAACAGTCGACTATGGCGACAACGACGCTCGTAAACCTTCGGACTCGAATGGTGAATTTATATACTTGGGAATCGACAGTTATCATTTTTTCTATTGAAAAACATAGCTGTCGACCAAATTTGAAATTTTGACATTCCTTTTATTAACGCGATTTAACAGTCGACTATGGCGACAACGACGCTCGTAAACCTTCGGACTCGAATGGGAATTTATATACTTGCGGAATCGACAGTTATCATTTTTTCTATTGAAAAACATAGCTGTCGACCAAATTTCAAAATTTTGACATTCCTTTTTATAACGCGATTCTAACAGTCGACTATGGCGACAACGACGCTCGTAAACCTTCGGACTCGAATGGTGAATTTATATACTTGGGAATCGACAGTTATCATTTTTTCTATTGAAAACATAGCTGTCGACCAAATTTTAGAAATTTTGACATTCCTTTTATAACGCGATTCTAACAGTCGACTATGGCGACAACGACGCTCGTAAACCTTCGGACTCGAATGGTGAATTTATATACTTGGGAATCGACAGTTATCATTTTTTCTATTGAAAACATAGCTGTCGACCAAATTTAGAAATTTTGACATTCCTTTTCAATAACGCGATTCTAACAGTCGACTATAGCGACAACGACGCTCGTAAACCTTCGGACTCGACTCGAATGGTGAATTTATATACTTGGGAATCGACAGTTATCATTTTTTCTATTGAAAATACATAGCTGTCGACCAAATTTAGAAATTTTGACATTCCTTTTCAATAACGCGATTCTAACAGTCGACTATGGCGACAACGACGCTCGTAAACCTTCGGACTCGAATGGTGAATTTATATACTTGGGAATCGACATTATCATTTTTTCTATTGAAAATCATAGCTGTCGACCAAATTTCAGAAATTTTGACATTCCTTTTCAATAACGCGATTCTAACAGTCGACTATGGCGACAACGACGCTCGTAAACCTTCGGACTCGAATGGTGAATTTATATACTTGGGGAATCGACAGTTATCATTTTTTCTATTGAAAAATATAGCTGTCGACCAAATTTTAGAAATTTTGACATTCCTTTTCAATAACGCGATTCTAACAGTCGACTATGGCGACAACAACGCTCGTAAACCTTTCGGACTCGAATGGTGAATTTATATACTTGGGAATCGACATTATCATTTTTTCTATTGAAAATCATAGCTATCGACCAAATTTCAGAAATTTTGACATTCCTTTTTATAACGCGATTCTAACAGTCGACTATGGCGACAACAATGCTCGTAAACCTTCCGGACTCGAATGGTGAATTTATATACTTGCGGAATCGACAGTTATCATTTTTTCTATTGAAAAAATATAGCTGTCGACCAAATTTCAGAAATTTTGACATTCCTTTTATAAACGCGATTTAACAGTCGACTATGGCGACAACGACGCTCGTAAACCTTCGGACTCGAATGGTGAATTTATATACTTGGGGAATCGACAGTTATCATTTTTTCTATTGAAAAACATAGCTGTCGACCAAATTTCCGAAATTTTGACATTCCTTATTTATTAACGCGATTTTAAAAGTGACTATGGCGAAAACGACGCTCGTAAACCTTCGAGACTCGAATGCGAATTTATAAACTTGCAGAATCAACAGTTATCATTTTTTCTATTGAAAAAAAAGCTGTCGACCAATTTCAAAATTTTGACATTCGTTTTTATTAACACAATTCTAACAGTCGACTATAACGACAACGACGCTCGTAAACCTTTCGGACTCGAATGGTGAATTTATATACTTGGGAATCGACAGTTATCATTTTTTCTATTGAAAATTCATAGCTGTCGACCAAATTTTAGAAATTTTGACATTCCTTTTTATAACACAATTCTAACAGTCGACTAACGACAACGACGCTCGTAAACCTTTCGGACTCGTATGGTGAATTTATATACTTGGGGAATCGACAGTTATCATTTTTTCTATTGAAAATTCATAACTGTCGACCAAATTTTAGAAATTTTGACATTCCTTTTTATTAACACAATTCTAACAGTCGACTATAGCGACAACGACGCTCGTAAACCTTTCGAACAAATTTAAACATTCACACATCAAAAAACAAAACAAAAAACTATTTATTGTCGATAAAGTAGAAATTTCAGACAAGAAGTCTTTCTCCTTCCTTTCGCCATGAATGTAATTCAGCCGTGTAAGGGATAGAGGGCGCTGATGGAGACATTAAATATAAAAGTTTTTTACATCAAAAAGTGAAGGACCGCGTGGGTAAGTGGTTAAGACGACCGAGTCTTTATATGGTTCTGGCCAGACATATAAAGATTCGGGGTCGATCCCAACCCACGCGGTCTGGTGGAGGTCATCGTTGGATCATCGTAGAAACGTCGTTGGATCTTCGGAACCTGAGAATTGAGGTAAGTGACTCGGGCCGTGAGAGATTTAACTAGAATACAAACATTAAAAAAAAAAAAAAAAAAAAAAGAAAAAAATAAAAACATAAACAAAAGGAGTGAAAACAATGAAAAAAAAGGAAAAATAAAAGAAAAAAAAATGAAAAAAAAAGGAAAAAAAGATGAAAAAAAATAGGAAAAATGATGAAAAAAAAAGGAAAAAAAGATGAAAAAAAAAAGGAAAAAAGATGAAAAAAAAAAGGAAAAAAAAATGAAAAAAAAAAGGAACATTAGGGACTCACGGCTGGAGAAAAACTCCTTTTGTTCTTAAATTTTCAGTTTTTCGGATTTGATAATATTCTTTATTCATATTGTACTTTTAGAGCCGTCGAAGGTTTTTTAAATTTAACTTTAAAATATAAAACACTAGGGGGGCTTCGCCCCCCTGCTCGCTCCGCTCACCAACCCCCTTTTTTCGAAATAAAAGTAGAAATTTAGTTATTGAAATAAATTCTATTATATAAATAATAGGTATTAAAAAATTATTCGTCACTTGTTGCTTGGAGGAAAAACCAAGGTCTACCATTTGTTAAATCCACACTACTGTGCATATTTGCCAGGAAGATATATACAATTCAATATTCTTAATAAAACCATGACATGGGATAATTTTATATTTGATTGGAGTGAATATTGAATAAAAATATAATATTGAATAAATTTGAATAATTTTGATATGAAGGTAAAATAAGAATAGTTGTTGTCACCCATTTGTTTGATTCACAAAACACCTTGCACATTTGCTGGAGGCAAGAAAATACAAGATCACCTATTTGTTTAACTCACAGAAACTTGTGCATTTGCTTGGAGGTAAAAAATACAAGGTCATCCTTTTCTTTAACCCACGACACCTTGCACATTTTTTAAAGGCAAAAATACAAGGTATCCCATTTGTTTAACGCACAACACCTTGCACATGTTCTTAGAGGCAAAAATAAAAGGTTTCCCATTTGTTTAACCCACAACACCTTGCACATTGGCTTAGAGGCAAGAAAATACAAGGTCACCCATTTGATTAATCCATATACAAGGTCTCCCATTTGTTTAACCCACGACACCTTGCACATTTTGTTGGAGGCCAAAATACAAGGTTTCCCATTTGTTTAACCCACAACACCTTGCACATGTTCTTAAAGGCAAAAATACAAGGTTTCCCATTTGTTTGACGCACAACACCTTGCACATGTTCTTAGAGGCAAAAATAAAAGGTTTCCCATTTGTTTAACCCACAACACCTTGCACATTGGCTTAGAGGCAAGAAAATACAAGGTCACCCATTTCATTAACCCATATACAAGGTCTCCCTTTTGTTTAACCCACAACACCTTGCACATTGGAATGGTGAATTTATACTTGCGGAATCGACAGTTATCATTTTTCTATTAAAAAAACATAGCTGTCGACCAAATTTCAGAAATTTTGACATTCGTTTTTAATAACGCGATTCTAACAGTCGACTATAGCGACAACTACGCTCGTAAACCTTCCGGACTCGAATGGTGAATTTATATACTTGCGGAATCGACAGTTATCATTTTTCTATTGAAAAAACATAGCTGTCGACCAAATTTCAGAAATTTTGACATTCCCATTTTGGTAACGCGATTCTAAAAGTCGACTTAGGCGACAACTACGCTCGTAAACCTTCGGGACTCGAATGGTGAATTTATATACTTGGGGAATCGACAGTTATCATTTTTTCTATTGAAAATTCATAGCTGTCGACCAAATTTTAGAAATTTTGACATTCCTTTTCAATAACGCGATTCTAACAGTCGACTATAGCGACAACGACGCTCGTAAACCTTTCGGACTCGAATGGTGAATTTATATACTTGGGGAATCGACAGTTATCATTTTTTCTATTGAAAATTCATAGCTGTCGACCAAATTTTAGAAATTTTGACATTCCTTTTCAATAACGCGATTCTAACAGTCGACTATAGCGACAACGACGCTCGTAAACCTTCGGACTCGATGGTGAATTATATACTTGGGGAATCGACAGTTATCATTTTTTCTATTGAAAATACATAGCTGTCGACCAAATTTTAGAAATTTTGACATTCCTTTTCAATAACGCGATTCTAACAGTCGACTATGGCGACAACGACGCTCGTAAACCTTTCGGACTCGAATGGTGAATTTATATACTTGGGGAATCGACAGTTATCATTTTTTCTATTGAAAATTCATAGCTATCGACCAAATTTTAGAAATTTTGACATTCCTTTTCAATAACGCGATTCTAACAGTCGACTATGCGACAACGACGCTCGTAAACCTTTCGGACTCGATGGTGAATTTATATACTTGGGGAATCGACAGTTATCATTTTTTCTATTGAAAATACATAGCTGTCGACCAAATTTTAGAAATTTTGACATTCCTTTTCAATAACGCGATTCTAACAGTCGACTATGGCGACAACGACGCTCGTAAACCTTTCGGACTCGAATGGTGAATTTATATACTTGGGGAATCGACAATTATCATATTTCTATTGAAAATTCATAGCTATCGACCAAATTTCAGAAATTTTGACATTCCTTTTCAATAACGCGATTCTAACAGTCGACTATAGCGACAACGACGCTCGTAAACCTTCGGACTCGAATGGTGAATTTATATACTTGGGGAATCGACAATTATCATTTTTTCTATTGAAAAATATAGCTGTCGACCAAATTTTAGAAATTTTGACATTCCTTTTCAATAACGCGATTCTAACAGTCGACTATGGACGACAACGCTCGTAAACCTTTCGGACTCGAATGGTGAATTTATATACTTGGGGAATCGACAATTATCATTTTTTCTATTGAAAATTCACATAGCTGACCAAATTTCAGAAATTTTGACATTCCTTTTATTAACGCGATTCTAACAGTCGACTATGGCGACAACAATGCTCGTAAACCTTCCGGACTCGAATAGTGAATTATATACTTGCGGAATCGACAGTTATCATTTTTTCTATTGAAAAATATAGCTGTCGACCAAATTTCAGAAATTTTGACATTCCTTTTATAACGCGATTCAACAGTCGACTATGGCGACAACGACGCTCGTAAACCTTTCGGACTCGAATGGTGAATTTATATACTTGGGGAATCGACAGTTATCATTTTTTCTATTGGAAAAACATAGCTGTCGACCAAATTTCCGAAATTTTGTACATTCTTTTTATAACGCGATTTTAAAAGTCGACTATGGCGAAAACGACGCTCGTAAACCTTCGAGACTCGAATTGCGAATTTATAAACTTGCAGAATCAACAGTTATCATTTTTTCTATTGAAAAAAAAAGCTGTCGACCAATTTTCAAAATTTTGACATTCGTTTTTATTAACACATTCTAACAGTCGACTATAACGACAACGACGCTCGTAAACCTTTCGGACTCGTGGTGAATTTATATACTTGGGAATCGACAGTTATCATTTTTTCTATTGAAAATTCATAGCTGTCGACCAAATTTAGAAATTTTGACATTCCTTTTTAAACACATTCTAACAGTCGACTATAACGACAACGACGCTCGTAAACCTTTCGGACTCGTATGGTGAATTATATACTTGGGGAATCGACAGTTATCATTTTTTCTATTGAAAACATTCAAACTGTCGACCAAATTTTAGAAATTTTGACATTCCTTTTTATTAACACAATTCTAACAGTCGACTATGCGACAACGACGCTCGTAAACCTTTCGAACAAATTTAAACATTCACACATCAAAAAAACAAAACAAAAAACTATTTATTGTCGATAAAGTAGAAATTTCAGACAAGAAGTCTTTCTCCTTCCTTTCGCCATGAATGTAATTCAGCCGTGTAAGGGATAGAGGGCGCTGATGGAGACATTAAATATATAAAAGTTTTTTACATCAAAAAGTGAAGGACCGCGTGGGTAAGTGGTTAAGACGACCGAGTCTTTATATGGTTCTGGCCAGACATATAAAGATTCGGGGTCGATCCCAACCCGCGGTCTGGTGGAGGTCATCGTTGGATCATCGTAGAAACGTCGTTGGATCTTCGGAACCTGAGAATTGAGGTAAGTGACTCGGGCCGTGAGAGATTTAACTAAATACAAACATTAAAAAAAAAAAAAAAAAAAAAGGAACAATAAAAAACATAAACAAAAGGAGTGAAAACAATGAAAAAAAAGGAAAAATAAAAGAAAAAAAAAATGAAAAAAAAGGAAAAAAAGATGAAAAAAATAGGAAAAATGATGAAAAAAAAGGAAAAAAAGATGAAAAAAAAAGGAAAAAAGATGAAAAAAAAAAGGAAAAAAAATGAAAAAAAAAAGGAACATTAGGGACTCACGGCTGGAGAAAAACTCCTTTGTTCTTAAATTTTCAGTTTTTCGGATTTGATAATATTCTTTATTCATATTGTACTTTTAGAGCCGTCGAAGGTTTTTTAAATTTAACTTTAAAATATAAAACACTAGGGGGGCTTCGCCCCCCTGCTCGCTCCGCTCACCAACCCCCTTTTTTCGAAAAAAAGTAGAAATTTGTTATTGAAATAAATTCTATTATATATAAGGTATTAAAAAAATTATTCGTCACTTGTTGCTTGGAGGAAAACCAAGGTCTACCATTTGTTAAATCCACACTACTGTGCATATTTGCCAGGAAGATATATACAATTCAATATTCTTAATAAAACCATGACATGGGATAATTTTATATTTGATTGGAGTGAATATTGAATAAAAATATAATATTGAATAAATTTGAATAATTTTGATATGAAGGTAAAATAAGAATAAGTTGTTGTCACCCATTTGTTTGATTCACAAAACACCTTGCACATTTGCTTGGAGGCAAGAAAATACAAGATCACCTATTTGTTTAACTCACAGAAACTTGTGCATTTGCTTGGAGGTAAAAATACAAGGTCATCCTTTCTTTAACCCACGACACCTTGCACATTTTCTTAAAGGCAAAAATACAAGGTATCCCATTTGTTTAACGCACAACACCTTGCACATGTTCTTAGAGGCAAAAATAAAAGGTTTCCCATTTGTTTAACCCCAACACCTTGCACATTGGCTTAGAGGCAAGAAATACAAGGTCACCCATTTGATTAATCCATATACAAGGTCTCCCATTTGTTTAACCCACGACACCTTGCACATTTTGTTGGAGGCCAAAATACAAGGTTTCCCATTTGTTTAACCCACAACACCTTGCACATGTTCTTAAAGGCAAAAATACAAGGTTTCCCATTTGTTTGACGCACAACACCTTGCACATGTTCTTAGAGGCAAAAATAAAAGGTTTCCCATTTGTTTAACCCACAACACCTTGCACATTGGCTTAGAGGCAAGAAAATACAAGGTCACCCATTTCATTAACCCATATACAAGGTCTCCCTTTTGTTTAACCCACAACACCTTGCACATTTGGAATGGTGAATTTATATACTTGCGGAATCGACAGTTATCATTTTTTCTATTAAAAAAACATAGCTGTCGACCAAATTTCAGAAATTTGACATTCGTTTTTATAACGCGATTCTAACAGTCGACTAGCGACAACTACGCTCGTAAACCTTCCGGACTCGAATGGTGAATTTATATACTTGCGGAATCGACAGTTATCATATTTTCTATTGAAAAAACATAGCTGTCGACCAAATTTCAGAAATTTTGACATTCCCATTTTGGTAACGCGATTCTAAAAGTCGACTTAGGCGACAACTACGCTCGTAAACCTTCGGACTCGAATGGTGAATTTATATACTTGGGGAATCGACAGTTATCATTTTTTCTATTGAAAATTCATAGCTGTCGACCAAATTTTAGAAATTTTGACATTCCTTTTCAATAACGCGATTCTAACAGTCGACTATAGCGACAACGACGCTCGTAAACCTTTCGGACTCGAATGGTGAATTTATATACTTGGGGAATCGACAGTTATCATTTTTTCTATTGAAAATTCATAGCTGTCGACCAAATTTTAGAAATTTTGACATTCCTTTTCAATAACGCGATTCTAACAGTCGACTATAGCGACAACGACGCTCGTAAACCTTTCGGACTCGATGGTGAATTTATATACTTGGGGAATCGACAGTTATCTTTTTCTATTGAAAATACATAGCTGTCGACCAAATTTTAGAAATTTTGACATTCCTTTTCAATAACGCGATTCTAACAGTCGACTATGGCGACAACGACGCTCGTAAACCTTTCGGACTCGAATGGTGAATTTATATACTTGGGGAATCGACAATTATCATTTTCTATTGAAAATTCATAGCTATCGACCAAATTTCAGAAATTTTGACATTCCTTTTCAATAACGCGATTCTAACAATCGACTATGGCGACAACGACGCTCGTAAACCTTCGGACTCGAATGGTGAATTTATATACTTGGGGAATCGACAATTATCATTTTTTCTATTGAAAAATATAGCTGTCGACCAAATTTAGAAATTTTGACATTCCTTTTCAATAACGCGATTCTAACAGTCGACTATGGCGACAAAACGCTCGTAAACCTTTCGGACTCGAATGGTGAATTTATATACTTGGGGAATCGACAATTATCATTTTTCTATTGAAAATTCATAGCTATCGACCAAATTTCAGAAATTTTGACATTCCTTTTATTAACGCGATTCTAACAGTCGACTATGGCGACAACAATGCTCGTAAACCTTCCGGACTCGAATAGTGAATTTATATACTTGGGAATCGACAGTTATCATTTTTTCTATTGAAAAAATATAGCTGTCGACCAAATTTCAGAAATTTTGACATTCCTTATATAAACGCGATTCAAACAGTCGACTATGCGACAAACGACGCTCGTAACCTTCGGACTCGAATGGTGAATTTATATACTTGGGGAATCGACAGTTATCATTTTTTCTATTGGAAAAACATAGCTGTCGACCAAATTTCCGAAATTTTGTACATTCTTATTTATTAACGCGATTTTAAAAGTTGACTATGGCGAAAACGACGCTCGTAAACCTTCGAGACTCGAATTGCGAATTTATAAACTTGCAGAATCAACAGTTATCATTTTTTCTATTGAAAAAAAAAGCTGTCGACCAATTTTCAAAAATTTTGACATTCGTTTTTATTAACACAATTCTAACAGTCGACTATAACGACAACGACGCTCGTAAACCTTTCGGACTCGTATGGTGAATTTATATACTTGGGGAATCGACAGTTATCATTTTTTCTATTGAAAATTCATAGCTGTCGACCAAATTTTAGAAATTTTGACATTCCTTTTTATCAACACAATTCTAACAGTCGACTATAACGACAACGACGCTCGTAAACCTTTCGGACTCGTATGGTGAATTTATATTTGGGGAATCGACAGTTATCATTTTTCTATTGAAAATTCATAACTGTCGACCAAATTTTAGAAATTTTGACATTCCTTTTTATTAACACAATTCTAACAGTCGACTATAGCGACAACGAGCTCGTAAACCTTTCGAACAAATTTAAACATTCACACATCAAAAAAAACAAAACAAAAAACTTTTTATTGTCGATAAAGTAGAAATTTCAGACAAGAAGTCTTTCTCCTTCCTTTCGCCATGAATGTAATTCAGCCGTGTAAGGGATAGAGGGCGCTGATGGAGACATTAAATATATAAAAGTTTTTTACATCAAAAAGTGAAGGACCGCGTGGGTAAGTGGTTAAGACGACCGAGTCTTTATATGGTTCTGGCCAGACATATAAAGATTCGGGGTCGATCCCAACCCACGCGGTCTGGTGGAGGTCATCGTTGGATCATCGTAGAAACGTCGTTGGATCTTCGGAACCTGAGAATTGAGGTAAGTGACTCGGGCCGTGAGAGATTTAACTAGAATACAAACATTAAAAAAAAAAAAAAAAAAAAAAGAAAAAAAAAAAAAAAAAAAAAAAAGGAGTGAAAAAAAGGAAAAAAAAGGAAAAAAAAAAAAAAAAAAAAATGAAAAAAAAAGGAAAAAAAGATGAAAAAAATAGGAAAAATGATGAAAAAAAAAGGAAAAAATGAAAAAAAAAAGGAAAAAAGATGAAAAAAAAAAGGAAAAAAAAATAAAAAAAAAAGGAACATTAGGGACTCACGGCTGGAGAAACTCCTTTTGTTCTTAAATTTTCAGTTTTTCGGATTTGATAATATTCTTTATTCATATTGTACTTTTAGAGCCGTCGAAGGTTTTTAAATTTAACTTTAAAATATAAAACACTAGGGGGCTTCGCCCCCCTGCTCGCTCCGCTCACCAACCCCCTTTTTTCGAAATAAAAGTAGAAATTTAGTTATTGAAATAAATTCTATTATATAAATAATAGGTATTAAAAAAATTATTCGTCACTTGTTGCTTGGAGGAAAAACCAAGGTCTACCATTTGTTAAACCCACTACTGTGCATATTTGCCAGGAAGATATATACAATTCAATATTCTTAATAAAACCATGACATGGGATAATTTTATATTTGATTGGAGTGAATATTGAATAAAAATATAATATGAATAAATTTGAATAATTTTGATATGAAGGTAAAATAAGAATAAGTTGTTGTCACCCATTTGTTTGATTCACAAAACACCTTGCACATTTGCTTGGAGGCAAGAAAACAAGATCACCTATTTGTTTAACTCACAGAAACTTGTGCATTTGCTTGGAGGTAAAAATACAAGGTCATCCTTTTCTTTAACCCACGACACCTTGCACATTTTCTTAAAGGCAAAAACAAGGTATCCCATTTGTTTAACGCACAACACCTTGCACATGTTCTTAGAGGCAAAAATAAAAGGTTTCCCATTTGTTTAACCCACAACACCTTGCACATTGGCTTAGAGGCAAGAAAATACAAGGTCACCCATTTGATTAATCCATATACAAGGTCTCCCATTTGTTTAACCCACGACACCTTGCACATTTTGTTGGAGGCCAAAATACAAGGTTTCCCATTTGTTTAACCCACAACACCTTGCACATGTTCTTAAAGGCAAAAATACAAGGTTTCCCATTTGTTTAACGCACAACACCTTGCACATGTTCTTAGAGGCAAAAATAAAAGGTTTCCCATTTGTTTAACCCACAACACCTTGCACATTGGCTTAGAGGCAAGAAAATACAAGGTCACCCATTTCATTAACCCAATACAAGGTCTCCCATTTGTTTAACCCACACACCTTGCACATTTGGAATGGTGAATTTATACTTGCGGAATCGACAGTTATCATTTTTTCTATTAAAAAACATAGCTGTCCACTAAATTTCAGAAATTTTGACATTCCTTTTTAATAACGCGATTCTAACAGTCGACTATAGCGACAACTACGCTCGTAAACCTTCCGGACTCGAATGGTGAATTTATATACTTGCGGAATCGACAGTTATCATATTTTCTATTGAAAAAACATAGCTGTCGACCAAATTTCAGAAATTTTGACATTCCCTTTTTGGTAACGCGATTCTAAAAGTCGACTTAGGCGACAACTACGCTCGTAAACCTTCGGGACTCGAATGGTAAATTTATATACTTGGGGAATCGACAGTTATCATTTTTCTATTGAAAATTCATAACTGTCGACCAAATTTTAGAAATTTTGACATTCCTTTTATTAACACAATTCTAACAGTCGACTATAGCGACAACGACGCTCGTAAACCTTTCGGACTCGAATGGTGAATTTATACTTGGAATCGACAGTTATCATTTTTTCTATTGAAAAAACATAGCTGTCGACCAAATTTCAGAAATTTTGACATTCCTTTTATTAACACAATTCTAACAGTCGACTATAGCGACACGACGCTCGTAAACCTTTCGGACTCGAATGGTGAATTTAATACTTGGGGAATCGACAGTTATCATATTTTCTATTGAAAACATAGCTGTCGACCAAATTTTAGAAATTTTGACATTCCTTTCAATAACGCGATTCTAACAGTCGACTATGGCGACAACGACGCTCGTAAACCTTTCGGACTCGAATGGTGAATTTATATACTTGGGGAATCGACAGTTATCATTTTTTCTATTGAAAATACATAGCTGTCGACCAAATTTTAGAAATTTTGACATTCCTTTTCAATAACGCGATTCTAACAGTCGACTATGCGACAACGACGCTCGTAAACCTTTCGGACTCGAATGGTGAATTTATATACTTGGGGAATCGACAGTTATCATTTTTTCTATTGAAAATAATAGCTGTCGACCAAATTTTAGAAATTTTGACATTCCTTTTCAATAACGCGATTCTAACAGTCGACTATGCGACAACGACGCTCGTAAACCTTTCGGACTCGAATGGTGAATTATACTTGGGGAATCGACAGTTATCATTTTTTCTATTGAAAATATAGCTATCGACCAAATTTCAGAAATTTTGACATTCCTTTTCATAACGCGATTCTAACAGTCGACTATGGCGACAACGACGCTCGTAAACCTTCGGACTCGAATGGTGAATTTATATACTTGGGAATCGACAGTTATCATTTTTTCTATTGAAAATCATAGCTGTCGACCAAATTTTAGAAATTTTGACATTCCTTTATTATAACACAATTCTAACAGTCGACTATAGCGACAACGACGCTCGTAAACCTTTCGAACAAATTTAAACATTCACACATCAAAAAAACAAACAAAAAAATTTATTGTCGATAAAGTAGAAATTTCAGACAAGAAGTCTTTCTCCTTCCTTTCGCCATGAATGTAATTCAGCCGTGTAAGGGATAGAGGGCGCTGATGGAGACATTAAATATATAAAAGTTTTTTACATCAAAAAGTGAAGGACCGCGTGGGTAAGTGGTTAAGACGACCGAGTCTTTATATGGTTCTGGCCAGACATATAAAGATTCGGGTCGATCCCAACCCACCGCGGTCTGGTGGAGGTCATCGTGGATCATCGTAGAAACGTCGTTGGATCTTCGGAACCTGAGAAGTTAGGTAAGTGATTCGGGCCGTGAGAGATTTAACTAGAATACAAACATAAAAAAAAAAAAAAAAAAAAAGGAACAAATAAAAAACATAAACAAAAGGAGTGAAAACAATGAAAAAAAGGAAAAATAAAAGAAAAAAAATGAAAAAAAAGGAAAAAAAGATGAAAAAAAAAAGGAAAAAAGATGAAAAAAAAAAAGGAAAAAAAAATGAAAAAAAAAGGAACATTAGGGACTCACGGCTGGAGAAAAACTCCTTTTGTTCTTAAATTTTCAGTTTTTCGGATTTGATTATATTCTTTATTTATATTGTACTTTTAGAGCCGTCGAAGGTTTTTCAAATTTAACTTTAAAATAAAACACTAGGGGGGCTTCGCCCCCCTGCTCGCTCCGCTTGCCAACCCCCTTTTTTCGAAATAAAAGTAGAAATTTAGTTATTGAAATAAATTCTATTATATAATAATAGGTATTAAAAAAATTATTCGTCACTTGTTGCTTGGAGGAAAAACCAAGGTCTACCATTTGTTAAATCCACACTACTGTGCATATTTGCCAGGAAGATATATACAATTCAATATTCTTAATAAAACCATGACATGGGATAATTTTATTTGATTGGAGTGAATATTAAAAAAATATAATATTGAATAAATTTGAATAATTTTGATATGAAGGTAAAATAAGAATAAGTTGTTGTCACCCATTTGTTTGATTCACAAAACACCTTGCACATTTGCTTGGAGGCAAGAAAATACAAGATCACCTATTTGTTTAACTCACAGAAACTTGTGCATTTGCTTGGAGGTAAAAAATACAAGGTCATCCTTTTCTTTAACCCACGACACCTTGCACATTTTCTTAAAGGCAAAAACAAGGTATCCCATTTGTTTAACGCACAACACCTTGCACATGTTCTTAGAGGCAAAAATAAAAGGTTTCCCATTTGTTTAACCCACAACACCTTGCACATTGGCTTAGAGGCAAGAAAATACAAGGTCACCCATTTGATTAATCCATATACAAGGTCTCCCATTTGTTTAACCCACGACACCTTGCACATTTTGTTGGAGGCCAAAACAAGGTTTCCCATTTGTTTAACCCACAACACCTTGCACATGTTCTTAAAGGCAAAAATACAAGGTTTCCCATTTGTTTAACGCACAACACCTTGCACATGTTCTTAGAGGCAAAAATAAAAGGTTTCCCATTTGTTTAACCCACAACACCTTGCACATTGGCTTAGAGGCAAGAAAATACAAGGTCATCCATTTCATTAACCCATATACAAGGTCTCCCATTTGTTTAACCCACAACACCTTGCACATTTGGAATGGTGAATTTATATACTTGCGGAATCGACAGTTATCATTTTTTCTATTAAAAAACATAGCTGTCCACTAAATTTCAGAAATTTTGACATTCCTTTTTAATAACGCGATTCTAACAGTCGACTATAGCGACAACTACGCTCGTAAACCTTCCGGACTCGAATGGTGAATTTATATACTTGCGGAATCGACAGTTATCATTTTCTATTGAAAAAACATAGCTGTCGACCAAATTTCAGAAATTTTGACATTCCCATTTTGGTAACGCGATTCTAAAAGTCGACTTAGGCGACAACTACGCTCGTAAACCTTCGGGACTCGAATGGTGAATTTATATACTTGGGGAATCGACAGTTATCATTCTTTCTATTGAAAATTCATAACTGTCGACCAAATTTTAGAAATTTTTACATTCCTTTTTATTAACACAATTCTAACAGTCGACTATAGCGACAACGACGCTCGTAAACCTTTCGGACTCGAATGGTGAATTTATATACTTGGAGAATCGACAGTTATCATTTTTTTCTATTGAAAAAACATAGCTATCAACCAAATTTCAGAAATTTTGACATTCCTTTTTATTAACACAATTCTAACAGTCGACTATAGCGACAACGACGCTCGTAAACCTTTCGGACTCGAATGGTGAATTTATATACTTGGGGAATCGACAGTTATCATATTTTCTATTGAAAATACATAGCTGTCGACCAAATTTTAGAAATTTTGACATTCCCTTTCAATAACGCGATTCTAACAGTCGACTATGGCGACAACGACGCTCGTAAACCTTTCGGACTCGAATGGTGAATTTATATACTTGGGGAATCGACAGTTATCATTTTTTCTATTGAAAATACATAGCTGTCGACCAAATTTTAGAAATTTTGACATTCCTTTTCAATAACGCGATTCTAACAGTCGACTATAGCGACAACGACGCTCGTAAACCTTTCGGACTCGAATGGTGAATTTATATACTTGGGGAATCGACAGTTATCATTTTTTCTATTGAAAATACATAGCTGTCGACCAAATTTTAGAAATTTTGACATTCCTTTTCAATAACGCGATTCTAACAGTCGACTATAGCGACAACGACGCTCGTAAACCTTTCGGACTCGAATGGTGAATTTATACTTGGGGAATCGACAATTATCATTTTTTCTATTGAAAATTCATAGCTATCGACCAAATTTCAGAAATTTTGACATTCCTTTTTATTAACGCGATTCTAACAGTCGACTATGGCGACAACAATGCTCGTAAACCTTCCGGACTCGAATAGTGAATTTATATACTTGCGGAATCGACAGTTATCATTTTTTCTATTGAAAAATCATAGCTGTCGACCAAATTTCAGAAATTTTGACATTCCTTATTAAACGCGATTCAAACAGTCGACTATGGCGACAACGACGCTCGTAAACCTTTCGGACTCGAATGGTGAATTTATATACTTGGGGAATCGACAGTTATCATTTTTTTATTGGAAAAACATAGCTGTCGACCAAATTTCCGAAATTTTGTACATTCCTATTTATTAACGCGATTTTAAAAGTTGACTATGGCGAAAACGACGCTCGTAAACCTTCGAGACTCGAATTGCGAATTTATAAACTTGCAGAATCAACAGTTATCATTTTTTCTATTGAAAAAAAAAGCTGTCGACCAAATTTCAAAAATTTTGACATTCGTTTTTATTAACACAATTCTAACAGTCGACTATAACGACAACGACGCTCGTAAACCTTTCGGACTCGAATGGTGAATTTATATACTTGCGGAATCGACAGTTATCATTTTTTCTATTGAAAAAACACAGCTGTCCACTAAATTTCAGAAATTTTGACATTCCTTTTTATTAACGCGATTCTAACAGTCGACTATGGCGACAACGATGCTCGTAAACCTTCCGGACTCGAATGGTGAATTTATATACTTGGGGAATCGACAGTTATCATTTTTTCTATTGAAAATTCATAGCTGTCGACCAAATTTTAGAAATTTTGACATTCCTTTTTATTAACACAATTCTAACAGTCGACTATAACGACAACGACGCTCGTAAACCTTTCGGACTCGTATGGTGAATTTATATACTTGGGGAATCGACAGTTATCATTTTTTCTATTGAAAATTCATAACTGTCGACCAAATTTTAGAAATTTTGACATTCCTTTTTATTAACACAATTCTAACAGTCGACTATAGCGACAACGACGCTCGTAAACCTTTCGAACAAATTTAAACATTCACACATCAAAAAAACAAAACAAAAAACTATTTATTGTCGATAAAGTAGAAATTTCAGACAAAAGTCTTTCTCCTTCCTTCGCCATGAATGTAATTCAGCCGTGTAAGGGATAGAGGGCGCTGATGGAGACATTAAATATATAAAAGTTTTTTACATCAAAAAGTGAAGGACCGCGTGGGTAAGTGGTTAAGACGACCGAGTCTTTATATGGTTCTGGCCAGACATATAAAGATTCGGGGTCGATCCCAACCCACGCGGTCTGGTGGAGGTCATCGTTGGATCATCGTAGAAACGTCGTTGGATCTTCGGAACCTGAGAATTGAGGTAAGTGACTCGGGCCGTGAGAGATTTAACTAGAATACAAACATTAAAAAAAAAAAAAAAAAAAAAGGAACAAATAAAAAACATAAACAAAAGGAGTGAAAACAATGAAAAAAAAGGAAAAATAAAAGAAAAAAAAAAAAAAAAAAGGAAAAAAAGATGAAAAAAAATAGGAAAAATGATGAAAAAAAAAGGAAAAAAAGATGAAAAAAAAAAGGAAAAAAGATGAAAAAAAAAAGGAAAAAAAAATGAAAAAAAAAAGGAACATTAGGGACTCACGGCTGGAGAAAAACTCCTTTTGTTCTTAAATTTTCAGTTTTTCGGATTTGATAATATTCTTTATTCATATTGTACTTTTAGAGCCGTCGAAGGTTTTTAAATTTAACTTTAAAATATAAAACACTAGGGGGGCTTCGCCCCCCTGCTCGCTCCGCTCACCAACCCCCTTTTTTCGAAATAAAAGTAGAAATTTAGTTATTGAAATAAATTCTATTATATAAATAATAGGTATTAAAAAAATTATTCGTCACTTGTTGCTTGGAGGAAAAACCAAGGTCTACCATTTGTTAAATCCACACTACTGTGCATATTTGCCAGGAAGATATATACAATTCAATATTCTTAATAAAACCATGACATGGGATAATTTTATATTTGATTGGAGTGAATATTGAATAAAAATATAATATTGAATAAATTTGAATAATTTTGATATGAAGGTAAAATAAGAATAAGTTGTTGTCACCCATTTGTTTGATTCACAAAACACCTTGCACATTTGCTTGGAGGCAAGAAAATACAAGATCACCTATTTGTTTAACTCACAGAAACTTGTGCATTTGCTTGGAGGTAAAAAATACAAGGTCATCCTTTTCTTTAACCCACGACACCTTGCACATTTTCTTAAAGGCAAAAATACAAGGTATCCCATTTGTTTAACGCACAACACCTTGCACATGTTCTTAGAGGCAAAAATAAAAGGTTTCCCATTTGTTTAACCCACAACACCTTGCACATTGGCTTAGAGGCAAGAAAATACAAGGTCACCCATTTGATTAATCCATATACAAGGTCTCCCATTTGTTTAACCCACGACACCTTGCACATTTTTTGGAGGCCAAAATACAAGGTTTCCCATTTGTTTAACCCACAACACCTTGCACATGTTCTTAAAGGCAAAATACAAGGTTTCCCATTTGTTTAACGCACAACACCTTGCACATGTTCTTAGAGGCAAAAATAAAAGGTTTCCCATTTGTTTAACCCACAACACCTTGCACATTAGCTTAGAGGCAAGAAAATACAAGGTCACCCATTTCATTAACCCATATACAAGGTCTCCCTTTTGTTTAACCCACAACACCTTGCACATTTGGAATGGTGAATTTATATACTTGCGGAATCGACAGTTATCATTTTTTCTATTAAAAAAACATAGCTGTCGACCAAATTTCAGAAATTTTGACATTCCTTATTATAAACGCGATTCAAACAGTCGACTATGGCGACAACGACGCTCGTAAACCTTTCGGACTCGAATGGTGAATTTATATACTTGGGGAATCGACAGTTATCATTTTTTATTGGAAAAACATAGCTGTCGACCAAATTTCCGAAATTTTGTACATTCCTATTTATTAACGCGATTTTAAAAGTTGACTATGGCGAAAACGACGCTCGTAAACCTTCGAGACTCGAATTGCGAATTTATAAACTTGCAGAATCAACAGTTATCATTTTTTCTATTGAAAAAAAAAGCTGTCGACCAAATTTCAAAAATTTTGACATTCGTTTTTATTAACACAATTCTAACAGTCGACTATAAACAACGACGCTCGTAAACCTTTCGGACTCGAATGGTGAATTTATATACTTGCGGAATCGACAGTTATCATTTTTTCTATTGAAAAAACACAGCTGTCCACTAAATTTCAGAAATTTTGACATTCCTTTTTATTAACGCGATTCTAACAGTCGACTATGGCGACAACGATGCTCGTAAACCTTCCGGACTCGAATGGTGAATTTATATACTTGGGGAATCGACAGTTATCATTTTTTTCTATTGAAAATTCATAGCTGTCGACCAAATTTTAGAAATTTTGACATTCCTTTTTATTAACACAATTCTAACAGTCGACTATAACGACAACGACGCTCGTAAACCTTTCGGACTCGTATGGTGAATTTATATACTTGGGGAATCGACAGTTATCATTTTTTCTATTGAAAATTCATAACTGTCGACCAAATTTTAGAAATTTTGACATTCCTTTTTATTAACACAATTCTAACAGTCGACTATAGCGACAACGACGCTCGTAAACCTTTCGAACAAATTTAAACATTCACACATCAAAAAAACAAAACAAAAAACTATTTATTGTCGATAAAGTAGAAATTTCAGACAAGAAGTCTTTCTCCTTCCTTTCGCCATGAATGTAATTCAGCCGTGTAAGGGATAGAGGGCGCTGATGGAGACATTAAATATATAAAAGTTTTTTACATCAAAAAGTGAAGGACCGCGTGGGTAAGTGGTTAAGACGACCGAGTCTTTATATGGTTCTGGCCAGACATATAAAGATTCGGGGTCGATCCCAACCCACGCGGTCTGGTGGAGGTCATCGTTGGATCATCGTAGAAACGTCGTTGGATCTTCGGAACCTGAGAATTGAGGTAAGTGACTCGGGCCGTGAGAGATTTAACTAGAATACAAACATTAAAAAAAAAAAAAAAAAAAAAGGAACAAATAAAAAACATAAACAAAAGGAGTGAAAACAATGAAAAAAAAGGAAAAAAAAAAAAAAAAAAAAAAAAAAAAAAAAAAAAAGATGAAAAAAAAAGGAAAAATGATGAAAAAAAAAGGAAAAAAAGATGAAAAAAAAAGGAAAAAAGATGAAAAAAAAGGAAAAAAAAAGAAAAAAAAAGGAACATTAGGGACTCACGGCTGGAGAAAAACTCCTTTTGTTCTTAAATTTCAGTTTTTCGGATTTGATAATATTCTTTATTCATATTGTACTTTTAGAGCCGTCGAAGGTTTTTTAATTTAACTTTAAAATATAAAACACTAGGGGGCTTCGCCCCCGCTCGCTCCGCTCACCAACCCCCTTTTTTCGAAATAAAAGTAGAAATTTAGTTATTGAAATAAATTCTATTATATAAATAATAGGTATTAAAAAAATTATTCGTCACTTGTTGCTTGGAGGAAAAACCAAGGTCTACCATTTGTTAAATCCACACTACTGTGCATATTTGCCAGGAAGATATATACAATTCAATATTCTTAATAAAACCATGACATGGGATAATTTTATATTTGATTGGAGTGAATATTGAATAAAAATATAATATTGAATAAATTTGAATAATTTTGATATGAAGGTAAAATAAGAATAAGTTGTTGTCACCCATTTGTTTGATTCACAAAACACCTTGCACATTTGCTTGGAGGCAAGAAAATACAAGATCACCTATTTGTTTAACTCACAGAAACTTGTGCATTTGCTTGGAGGTAAAAAATACAAGGTCATCCTTTTCTTTAACCCACGACACCTTGCACATTTTCTTAAAGGCAAAAATACAAGGTATCCCATTTGTTTAACGCACAACACCTTGCACATGTTCTTAGAGGCAAAAATAAAAGGTTTCCCATTTGTTTAACCCACAACACCTTGCACATTGGCTTAGAGGCAAGAAAATACAAGGTCACCCATTTGATTAATCCATATACAAGGTCTCCCATTTGTTTAACCCACGACACCTTGCACATTTTGTTGGAGGCCAAAATACAAGGTTTCCCATTTGTTTAACCCACAACACCTTGCACATGTTCTTAAAGGCAAAAATACAAGGTTTCCCATTTGTTTAACGCACAACACCTTGCACATGTTCTTAGAGGCAAAAATAAAAGGTTTCCCATTTGTTTAACCCACAACACCTTGCACATTGCTTAGAGGCAAGAAAATACAAGGTCACCCATTTCATTAACCCATATACAAGGTCTCCCTTTTGTTTAACCCACAACACCTTGCACATTTGGAATGGTGAATTTATATACTTGCGGAATCGACAGTTATCATTTTTTCTATTAAAAAAACATAGCTGTCGACCAAATTTCAGAAATTTTGACATTCGTTTTTAATAACGCGATTCTAACAGTCGACTATAGCGACAACTACGCTCGTAAACCTTCCGGACTCGAATGGTGAATTTATATACTTGCGGAATCGACAGTTATCATATTTTCTATTGAAAAAACATAGCTGTCGACCAAATTTCAGAAATTTTGACATTCCCATTTTGGTAACGCGATTCTAAAGTCGACTTAGGCGACAACTACGCTCGTAAACCTTCGGACTCGAATGGTGAATTTATATACTTGGGAATCGACAGTTATCATTTTTTCTATTGAAAATCATAGCTGTCGACCAAATTTTAGAAATTTTGACATTCCTTTTCAATAACGCGATTCTAACAGTCGACTATGGCGACAACGACGCTCGTAAACCTTCGGACTCGAATGGTGAATTTATATACTTGGGGAATCGACAGTTATCATTTTTTCTATTGAAAAATAGCTGTCGACCAAATTTCAGAAATTTTGACATTCCTTTTCAATAACGCGATTCTAACAGTCGACTATGGCGACAACGACGCTCGTAAACCTTCGGACTCGAATGGTGAATTTATATACTTGCGGAATCGACAGTTATCATTTTTTCTATTGAAAATACATAGCTGTCGACCAAATTTCAGAAATTTTGACATTCCTTTTCAATAACGCGATTCTAACAGTCGACTATGGCGACAACGACGCTCGTAAACCTTCGGACTCGAATGGTGAATTTATATACTTGGGAATCGACAGTTATCATTTTTCTATTGAAAATTCATAGCTGTCGACCAAATTTCAGAAATTTTGACATTCCTTTTCAATAACGCGATTCTAACAGTCGACTATAGCGACAACGACGCTCGTAAACCTTCCGGACTCGAATGGTGAATTTATATACTTGGGGAATCGACAGTTATCATTTTTTTATTGGAAAAACATAGCTGTCGACCAAATTTCAGAAATTTTGACATTCCTTTTCAATAACGCGATTCTAACAGTCGACTATGGCCACAACGACGCTCGTAAACCTTCGGACTCGAATGGTGAATTTATATACTTGGGAATCGACAGTTATCATTTTTTCTATTGAAAATCATAGCTGTCGACCAAATTTCAGAAATTTTGACATTCCTTTTCATAACGCGATTCTAACAGTCGACTATGGCGACAACGATCGTAAACCTTCGGACTCGAATGGTGAATTTATATACTTGGGAATCGACAGTTATCATTTTTTTATTGAAAAACATAGCTGTCGACCAAATTTCAGAAATTTTGACATTCCTTTTCATAACGCGATTCTAACAGTCGACTATGGCGACAACGACGCTCGTAAACCTTCGGACTCGAATGGTGAATTTATATACTTGGGAATCGACAGTTATCATTTTTTCTATTGAAAACATAGCTGTCGACCAAATTTCAGAAATTTTGACATTCCTTTTATAACGCGATTCTAACAGTCGACTATGGCGACAACGACGCTCGTAAACCTTCGGACTCGAATGGTGAATTTATATACTTGGGAATCGACAGTTATCATTTTTTCTATTGAAAAACATAGCTGTCGACCAAATTTGAAATTTTGACATTCCTTTTAATAACGCGATTCTAACAGTCGACTATGGCGACAACGACGCTCGTAAACCTTCGGACTCGAATGGTGAATTTATACTTGGGAATCGACAGTTATCATTTTTTCTATTGAAAATACATAGCTGTCGACCAAATTTCAGAAATTTTGACATTCCTTTTATAACGCGATTCTAACAGTCGACTATGGCGACAACGACGCTCGTAAACCTTCGGACTCGAATGGTGAATTTATATACTTGGGAATCGACAGTTATCATTTTTTCTATTGAAAAACATAGCTGTCGACCAAATTTCAGAAATTTTGACATTCCTTTTATAACGCGATTCTAACAGTCGACTATGGCGACAACACGCTCGTAAACCTTCGGACTCGAATGGTGAATTTATATACTTGCGGAATCGACAGTTATCATTTTTTCTATTGAAAAAATATAGCTGTCGACCAAATTTCAGAAATTTTGACATTCCTTTTATAACGCGATTCTAACAGTCGACTATGGCGACAACGACGCTCGTAAACCTTCGGACTCGAATGGTGAATTTATATACTTGGGAATCGACAGTTATCATTTTTTCTATTGAAAAACATAGCTGTCGACCAAATTTCAGAAATTTTGACATTCCTTTTATAACGCGATTTAAAGTCGACTATGGCGAAACGACGCTCGTAAACCTTCGGACTCGAATGAATTTATATACTTGCGGAATCGACAGTTATCATTTTTTCTATTGAAAAATAGCTGTCGACCAAATTTCAGAAATTTTGACATTCCTTTTTATAACGCGATTCTAACAGTCGACTATGGCGACAACGACGCTCGTAAACCTTCGGACTCGAATGGTGAATTTATATACTTGCGGAATCGACAGTTATCATTTTTTCTATTGAAAAAACATAGCTGTCGACCAAATTTCAGAAATTTTGACATTCCTTTTATAACGCGATTCTAACAGTCGACTATGGCGACAACGACGCTCGTAAACCTTCGGACTCGAATGGTGAATTTATATACTTGGGAATCGACAGTTATCATTTTTTCTATTGAAAATCATAGCTGTCGACCAAATTTTAGAAATTTTGACATTCCTTTTATAACGCGATTCTAACAGTCGACTATGGCGACAACGACGCTCGTAAACCTTCGGACTCGAATGGTGAATTTATATACTTGGGAATCGACAGTTATCATTTTTTCTATTGAAAACATAGCTGTCGACCAAATTTCAGAAATTTTGACATTCCTTTTCATAACGCGATTCTAACAGTCGACTATGGCGACAACGACGCTCGTAAACCTTCGGACTCGAATGGTGAATTTATATACTTGGGGAATCGACAGTTATCATTTTTTCTATTGAAAATACATAGCTGTCGACCAAATTTCAGAAATTTTGACATTCCTTTTCAATAACGCGATTCTAACAGTCGACTATGGCGACAACGACGCTCGTAAACCTTCGGACTCGAATGGTGAATTTATATACTTGGGAATCGACAGTTATCATTTTTTCTATTGAAAACATAGCTGTCGACCAAATTTCAGAAATTTTGACATTCCTTTTAATAACGCGATTCTAACAGTCGACTATGGCGACAACGACGCTCGTAAACCTTCGGACTCGAATGGTGAATTTATATACTTGGGAATCGACAGTTATCATTTTTTCTATTGAAAAAATATAGCTGTCGACCAAATTTCAGAAATTTTGACATTCCTTTTCATAACGCGATTCTAACAGTCGACTATGGCGACAACGACGCTCGTAAACCTTCGGACTCGAATGGTGAATTTATATACTTGGGAATCGACAGTTATCATTTTTTCTATTGAAAATCATAGCTGTCGACCAAATTTCAGAAATTTTGACATTCCTTTTTAACGCGATTCTAACAGTCGACTATGGCGACAACGACGCTCGTAAACCTTCGGACTCGAATGGTGAATTTATATACTTGGGAATCGACAGTTATCATTTTTTCTATTGAAAAAATATAGCTGTCGACCAAATTTCAGAAATTTTGACATTCCTTTTATAACGCGATTCTAACAGTCGACTATGGCGACAACGACGCTCGTAAACCTTCGGACTCGAATGGTGAATTTATACTTGGGAATCGACAGTTATCATTTTTTCTATTGAAAACATAGCTGTCGACCAAATTTCAAAATTTTGACATTCCTTTTTAACGCGATTTAACAGTCGACTATGGCGACAACGACGCTCGTAAACCTTCGGACTCGAATTGAATTTATATACTTGCGGAATCGACAGTTATCATTTTTTATTGAAAAAACATAGCTGTCGACCAAATTTCAGAAATTTTGACATTCCTTTTTAATAACGCGATTCTAACAGTCGACTATGGCGACAACGACGCTCGTAAACCTTCGGACTCGAATGGTGAATTTATATACTTGCGGAATCGACAGTTATCATTTTTCTATTGAAAAACATAGCTGTCGACCAAATTTCAGAAATTTTGACATTCCTTTAACGCGATTCTAACAGTCGACTATAGGCGACAACTACGCTCGTAAACCTTCGGACTCGAATGGTGAATTTATATACTTGGGAATCGACAGTTATCATTTTTTCTATTGAAAAACATAGCTGTCGACCAAATTTCAGAAATTTTGACATTCCTTTTTATAACGCGATTTAACAGTCGACTATGGCGACAACGACGCTCGTAAACCTTCGGACTCGAATGAATTTATAACTTGCGGAATCGACAGTTATCATTTTTTCTATTGAAAAAAAGCTGTCGACCAAATTTCAGAAATTTTGACATTCCTTTTTATAACGCGATTCTAACAGTCGACTATGGCGACAACGACGCTCGTAAACCTTCGGACTCGAATGGTGAATTTATATACTTGCGGAATCGACAGTTATCATTTTTTCTATTGAAAAAAGCTGTCGACCAAATTTCAGAAATTTTGACATTCCTTTTTATAACGCGATTCTAACAGTCGACTATGGCGACAACGACGCTCGTAAACCTTCGGACTCGAATGGTGAATTTATATACTTGGGGAATCGACAGTTATCATTTTTTCTATTGAAAATCATAGCTGTCGACCAAATTTTAGAAATTTTGACATTCCTTTAATAACGCGATTCTAACAGTCGACTATGGCGACAACGACGCTCGTAAACCTTCGGACTCGAATGGTGAATTTATAACTTGGGAATCGACAGTTATCATTTTTTATTGAAAACATAGCTGTCGACCAAATTTCAGAAATTTTGACATTCCTTTTCATAACGCGATTCTAACAGTCGACTATGGCGACAACGACGCTCGTAAACCTTTCGGACTCGAATGGTGAATTTATATACTTGGGAATCGACAGTTATCATTTTTTCTATTGAAAATTCATAGCTGTCGACCAAATTTCAGAAATTTTGACATTCCTTTTTTATAACGCGATTCTAACAGTCGACTATGGCGACAACGACGCTCGTAAACCTTCGGACTCGAATGGTGAATTTATATACTTGGGGAATCGACAGTTATCATTTTTTCTATTGAAAAAATAGCTGTCGACCAAATTTCAGAAATTTTGACATTCCTTTTCAATAACGCGATTCTAACAGTCGACTATGGCGACAACGACGCTCGTAAACCTTCGGACTCGAATGGTGAATTTATATACTTGGGAATCGACAGTTATCATTTTTTCTATTGAAAATTCATAGCTGTCGACCAAATTTCAGAAATTTTGACATTCCTTTTCAATAACGCGATTCTAACAGTCGACTATGCGACAACGACGCTCGTAAACCTTCGGACTCGAATGGTGAATTTATATACTTGGGGAATCGACAGTTATCATTTTTTCTATTGAAAACATAGCTGTCGACCAAATTTAGAAATTTTGACATTCCTTTTATACGCGATTCTAACAGTCGACTATAGCGACAACGACGCTCGTAAACCTTCGGACTCGAATGGTGAATTTATATACTTGGGAATCGACAGTTATCATTTTTTCTATTGAAAAAAAGCTGTCGACCAAATTTCGAAATTTTGACATTCCTTTTATTAACGCGATTTAAAGTCGACTATGGCGACAACGACGCTCGTAAACCTTCGGACTCGAATGGAATTTATAACTTGCGAATCGACAGTTATCATTTTTTCTATTGAAAAAAAAGCTGTCGACCAAATTTCAAAATTTTGACATTCCTTTTATAACGATTCTAACAGTCGACTATAACGACAACGACGCTCGTAAACCTTCGGACTCGAATGGTGAATTTATATACTTGCGGAATCGACAGTTATCATTTTTTCTATTGAAAAAACAGCTGTCGACCAAATTTCAGAAATTTTGACATTCCTTTTATTAACGCGATTCTAAAGTCGACTATGCGACAACTACGCTCGTAAACCTTCGGACTCGAATGGTGAATTTAATACTTGCGGAATCGACAGTTATCATTTTTTCTATTGAAAAAACATAGCTGTCGACCAAATTTCAGAAATTTTGACATTCCTTTTTATAACGCGATTCTAACAGTCGACTATGCGACAACGACGCTCGTAAACCTTCGGACTCGAATGGTGAATTTATACTTGGGAATCGACAGTTATTTTTTTTCTATTGAAAATACATAGCTGTCGACCAAATTTTAGAAATTTTGACATTCTTTTAATAACGCGATTCTAACAGTCGACTATGGCGACAACGACGCTCGTAAACCTTCGGACTCGAATGGTGAATTTATATACTTGGGAATCGACAGTTATCATTTTTTCTATTGAAAATACATAGCTGTCGACCAAATTTTAGAAATTTTGACATTCCTTTTCAATAACGCGATTCTAACAGTCGACTATGGCGACAACGACGCTCGTAAACCTTCGGACTCGAATGGTGAATTTATATACTTGGGAATCGACAGTTATCATTTTTTCTATTGAAAACATAGCTGTCGACCAAATTTAGAAATTTTGACATTCCTTTTCATAACGCGATTCTAACAGTCGACTATGGCGACAACGACGCTCGTAAACCTTCGGACTCGAATGGTGAATTTATATACTTGCGGAATCGACAGTTATCATTTTTTCTATTGAAAAAACATAGCTGTCGACCAAATTTCAGAAATTTTGACATTCCTTTTTATAACGCGATTCTAACAGTCGACTATGGCGACAACGCTCGTAAACCTTCCGGACTCGAATGTGAATTTATATACTTGCGGAATCGACAGTTATCATTTTTTCTATTGAAAAAATATAGCTGTCGACCAAATTTCAGAAATTTTGACATTCCTTTTATAACGCGATTCTAACAGTCGACTATGGCGACAACGACGCTCGTAAACCTTTCGGACTCGAATGGTGAATTTATATACTTGAGGAATCGACAGTTATCATTTTTTATTGAAAACATAGCTGTCGACCAAATTTCAGAAATTTTGACATTCCTTTTATAACGCGATTTTAAAGTCGACTATGGCGAAACGACGCTCGTAAACCTTCGGACTCGAATTGAATTTATAACTTGCGAATCGACAGTTATCATTTTTTCTATTGAAAAAAAAGCTGTCGACCAAATTTCAAAATTTTGACATTCGTTTTTATAACGCGATTCTAACAGTCGACTATGCGACAACGACGCTCGTAAACCTTCGGACTCGAATGGTGAATTTATATACTTGCGGAATCGACAGTTATCATTTTTTCTATTGAAAAACACAGCTGTCCACTAAATTTCAGAAATTTTGACATTCCTTTTTATTAACACATTCTAACAGTCGACTATAACGACAACGACGCTCGTAAACCTTCGGACTCGTATGGGTGAATTTATATACTTGGGGAATCGACAGTTATCATTTTTTCTATTGAAAATTCATAACTGTCGACCAAATTTTAGAAATTTTGACATTCCTTTTTATTACACAATTCTACAGTCGACTATAGCGACAACGACGCTCGTAAACCTTTCGAACAAATTTAAACATTCACACATCAAAAAAACAAAACAAAACTATTTATTGTCGATAAAGTAGAAATTTCAGACAAGAAGTCTTTCTCCTTCCTTTCGCATGAATGTAATTCAGCCGTGTAAGGGATAGAGGCGCTGATGGAGCCATTAATATATAAAAGTTTTTTACATCAAAGGAAGGACGCGTGGAAGTGTGTTAAGACGACCGAGTCTTATATGGTTCTGGCCAGACATATAAAGATTCGGGGTCGATCCCAACCCACGCGTCTGGTGGAGTCATCGTTGGATCATCGTAGAAACGTCGTTGGATCTTCGGAACCTGAGAATTGAGGTAAGTGACTCGGGCCGTGAGAGATTTAACTAGAATACAAACATTAAAAAAAAAAAAAAAAAAAAAAAAAGAAAATAAAAACATAAACAAAAGGAGTGAAAACAATGAAAAAAAGGAAAAATAAAAGAAAAAAAATAAAAAAAAAAGGAAAAAAAGATGAAAAAAAAAGGAAAAAATGAAAAAAAAAGGAAAAAAAATGAAAAAAAAAGAACATTAGGGACTCACGGCTGGAGAAAAACGCTTTTGTTCTTAAATTTTCAGTTTTTCGGATTTGATAATATTCTTTATTCATATTGTACTTTTAGAGCCGTCGAAGGTTTTTCAAATTTAACTTAAAATATAAAACACTAGGGGGGCTTCGCCCCCCTGCTCGCTCCGCTCACCAACCCCCTTTTTTCGAAATAAAAGTAGAAATTTGTTATTGAAATAAATTCTTTATATAAATAATAGGTATTAAAAAAATTATTCGTCACTTGTTGCTGGAGGAAAACCAGGTCTACCATTTGTTAAATCCACACTCTGTGCATATTTGCCAGGAAGATATACAATTCAATATTCTTATAAAACCATGACATGGGATAATTTTATATTTGATTGGAGTGAATATTGAATAAAAATATATTGAATAAATTTGAATAATTTTGATATGAGGTAAAATAAGATAATTGTGTCACCCATTTGTTTGATTCACAAAACACCTTGCCATTTGCTTGGAGGCAGAAAATACAAGATCACCTANGTTATCATTCTTTCTATTGAAAAAACATAGCTATCACCAAATTCAGAATTTTTGACATTCCTTTTTATAACACAATTCTAACAGTCGACTATAGCGACAATCCGCTCGTAAACCTTCCGGACTCGAATGCGAATTTATAAACTTGCAGAATCAACAGTTATCATTTTTTCTATTGAAAAAAAAAGCTGTCGACAAAATTCAAAAATTTTGACATCGTTTTTATTAACAAAATTCTAACAGTCGACTATAACGACAACGACGCTCGTAAACCTTTCGGACTCGAATGGTGAATTATATACTTGCGGAATCGACAGTTATCATTTTTCTATTGAAAAAACACAGCTGTCCACTAAATTTCAGAAATTTTGACATTCCTTTTTATTAACGCGATTCTAACAGTCGACTATGGCCACAACGATGCTCGTAAACCTTCCGGACTCGAATGGTGAATTTATATACTTGGGGAATCGACAGTTATCATTTTTTCTATTGAAAATTCATAGCTGTCGACCAAATTTTAGAAATTTTGACATTCCCTTTCAATAACGCGATTCTAACAGTCGACTATAGCGACAACGACGCTTGTAAACCTTTCGGACTCGGATGGTGAATTTATATACTTGGGGAATCGACAGTTATCATTTTTTCTATTGAAAATACATAGCTGTCGACCAAATTTTAGAAATTTTGACATTCCTTTTCAATAACGCGATTCTAACAGTCGACTATGGCGACAACGACGCTCGTAAACCTTTCGGACTCGAATGGTGAATTTATATACTTGGGGAATCGACAATTATCATTTTTTCTATTGAAAATTCATACTACGACCAAATTTCAGAAATTTTGACATTCCTTTTCAATAACGCGATTCTAACATCGACTATGCGACAACGACGCTCGTAAACCTTTCGGACTCGAATGGTGAATTTAATACTTGGGGAATCGACAATTATCATTTTTTCTATTGAAAAAATATAGCTGTCGACCAAATTTTAGAAATTTTGACATTCCTTTTCAATAACGCGATTCTAACAGTCGACTATGGCGACAACGACGCTCGTAAACCTTCCGGACTCGAATGGTGAATTTATATACTTGGGGAATCGACAATTATCATTTTTTCTATTGAAAATTCATAGCTACGACCAAATTTCAGAAATTTTGACATTCCTTTTCAATAACGCGATTCTAACAGTCGACTATAGCGACAACGACGCTCGTAAACCTTCGGACTCGAATGGTGAATTTATATACTTGGGGAATCGACAGTTATCATTTTTTCTATTGAAAATTCAAACTGTCGACCAAATTTTAGAAATTTTGACATTCCTTTTATTAACACATTCTAACAGTCGACTATAGCGACAACGACGCTCGTAACCTTTCGGACTCGAATGGTGAATTTATATACTTGGGGAATCGACAGTTATCATTTTTTCTATTGGAAAAACATAGCTGTCGACCAAATTTCCGAAATTTGTACATTCCTATTTATTAACGCGATTTAACAGTTGACTATGGCGAAAACGACGCTCGTAAACCTTCGAGACTCGAATGCGAATTTTAAACTTGCAGAATCAACATTATCATTTTTTCTATTGAAAAAAAAGCTGTCGACCAAATTCAAAATTTTGACATTCTTTTTATTAACACTTCTAACAGTCGACTATAACGACAACGACGCTCGTAAACCTTTCGGACTCGAATGGTGAATTTATAACTTGCGGAATCGAGAGTTATCATTTTTTCTATTGAAAAAACACAGCTGTCCACTAAATTTCAGAAATTTTGACATTCCTTTTTATTAACGCGATTCTAACAGTCGACTATAGCGACAACTACGCTCGTAAACCTTCCGGACTCGAATGGTGAATTTATACTTGCGGAATCGACAGTTATCATATTTTCTATTGAAAAAACATAGCTGTCGACCAAATTCAGAAATTTTGACATTCCTTTTCAATAACGCGATTCTAACAGTCGACTATAGCGACAACGACGCTCGTAAACCTTTCGGACTCGAATGGTGAATTTATATACTTGGGGAATCGACAGTTATTATTTTTTCTATTGAAAATACATAGCTGTCGACCAAATTTTAGAAATTTTGACATTTTTTCAATAACGCGATTCTAACAGTCGACTATAGCGACAACGACGCTCGTAAACCTTTCGGACTCGAATGCTGAATTTATATACTTGGGGAATCGACAGTTATCATTTTTTTCTATTGAAAATACATAGCTGTCGACCAAATTTTAGAAATTTTGACATTCCTTTTCAATAACGCGATTCTAACGTCGACTATGGCGACAACGACGCTCGTAAACCTTCGGGACTCGAATGGTGAATTTTATACTTGGGGAATCGACAGTTATCATTTTTCTATTGAAAATACATAGCTGTCGACCAAATTTTAGAAATTTTGACATTTCTTTTAATAACGCGATTCTAACAGTCGACTATGGCGACAACGACGCTCGTAAACCTTTCGGACTCGAATGGTGAATTTTATACTTGCGGAATCGACAGTTATCATTTTTCTATTGAAAAAACACAGCTGTCCACTAATTTCAGAAATTTTGACATTCCTTTTTATTAACGCGATTCTAACAGTCGACTATGGCGACAACAATGCTCGTAAACCTTCCGGACTCGAATAGTGAATTTATATACTTGCGGAATCGACAGTTATCATTTTTACTATTGAAAAAATATAGCTGTCGACCAAATTTCAGAAATTTTGACATTCCTTATTATAAACGCGATTCTAACAGTCGACTATGGCGACAAACGACGCTCGTAAACCTTTCGGACTCGAATGGTGATTTATATCTTGAGGAATCGACAGTTATCATTTTTTTTATTGGAAAACATAGCTGTCGACCAAAATTTCCGAAATTTTGTACATTCCTATTTATTAACGCGATTTTAAAAGTTGACTATGGCGAAAACGACGCTCGTAAACCTTCGAGACTCGAAATGCGAATTTATAAACTTGCAGAATCAACAGTTATCATTTTTTCTATTGAAAAAAAAAGCTGTCGACCAAATTTCAAAAATTTTGACATTCGTTTTTATTAACACAATTCTAACAGTCGACTATAACGACAACGACGCTCGTAAACCTTTCGGACTCGAATGGTGAATTTATATACTTGCGGAATCGACAGTTATCATTTTTTCTATTGAAAAAACACAGCTGTCCACTAAATTTCAGAAATTTTGACATTCCTTTTTATTAACACAATTCTAACAGTCGACTATAACGACAACGACGCTCGTAAACCTTTCGGACTCGTATGGTGAATTTATATACTTGGGGAATCGACAGTTATCATTTTTTCTATTGAAAATTCAAACTGTCGACCAAATTTTAGAAATTTTGACATTCCATTTTTTATTAACACAATTCTAACAGTCGACTATAGCGACAACGACGCTCGTAAAACCTTTCGAACAAATTTAAACATCACACATAAAAAAAACAAAACAAAAAAATATTATTGTCGATAAGTAGAAATTTCAGACAAGAAGTCTTTCTCCTTCCTTTCGCCATGAATGTAATTCAGCCGGTGTAAGGGATAGAGGGCGCTGATGGAGCCATTAAATATATAAAAGTTTTTTACATCAAAAAGTGAAGGACCGCGTGGGTAAGTGGTTAAGACGACCGAGTCTTTATATGGTTCTGGCCAGACATATAAGATTCGGGGTCGATCCCAACCCACGCGGTCTGGTGGAGGTCATCGTTGGATCATCGTAGAAACGTCGTTGGATCTTCGGAACCTGAGAATTGAGGTAAGTGACTCGGGCCGTGAGAGATTTAACTAGAATACAAACATTAAAAAAAAAAAAAAAAAAAAAAAAAGAACAAATAAAAAACATAAACAAAAGGAGTGAAAACAATGAAAAAAAGGAAAAATAAAAGAAAAAAAAATAAAAAAAAAGGAAAAAAAGATGAAAAAAAAAGGAAAAAGATGAAAAAAAAAAGGAAAAAAAATGAAAAAAAAAGGAACATTAGGGACTCACGCTGGAGAAAACTCCTTTTGTTCTTAAATTTTCAGTTTTTCGGATTTGATAATATCTTTATTCATATTGTACTTTTAGAGCCGTCGAAGGTTTTCAAATTTAACTTTAATATAAAACACTAGGGGGCTTCGCCCCCCTGCTCGCTCCGCTCACCAACCCCCTTTTTTCGAAATAAAAGTAGAAATTTAGTTATTGAAATAATTCTATTATATAAATAATAGGTATTAAAAAATTATTCGTCACTTGTTGCTTGGAGGAAAACCAAGGTCTACCATTTGTTAAATCCACACTACTGTGCTATTTGCCAGGAAGATATATACATTCAATATTCTTATAAAAACCATGACATGGGATTTTTATTTGATTGGAGTGAATATGAATAAAAATAATATTGAATAAATTTGAATAATTTTGATATGAAGGTAAAATAAGATAAGTTGTTGTCACCCATTTGTTTTGATTCACAAAACACCTTGCACATTTGCTTGGAGGCAAGAAAATACAGATCACCTATTTGTTTAACTCACAGAAAACTTGTGCATTTGCTTGAAGGTAAAAAATACAAGGTCATCCTTTCTTTAACCCACGACACCTTGCACATTTCTTAAAGGCAAAATACAAGGTATCCCATTTGTTTAACGCACAACACCTTGCACATGTTCTTAGAGGCAAAAATAAAAGGTTTCCCATTTGTTTAACCCACAACACCTTGCACATTGGCTTAGAGGCAAGAAAATACAAGGTCACCCATTTGATTAATCCATATACAAGGTCTCCCATTTGTTTAACCCACGACACCTTGCACATTTTGTTGGAGGCCAAAATACAAGGTTTCCCATTGTTTAACCCACAACACCTTGCACATGTTCTTAAAGGCAAAAATACAAGGTTTCCCATTTGTTTAACGCACACACCTTGCACATTAGCTTAGAGGCAAGAAAATACAAGGTCACCTAAACAAAAGAAGTGAAAACAATGAAAAAAAAGGAAAATAAAAGAAAAAAAAATGAAAAAAAAGGAAAAAAGATGAAAAAAAAAGGAAAAAAGATGAAAAAAAAAGGAAAAAAAATGAAAAAAAAAAGGAACATTAGTGACTCACGGCTGCAGAAAACTCCTTTTGTTCTTAAATTTTCAGTTTTTCGGATTTGATAATATTCTTTATTCATTGTACTTTTAGAGCCGTCGAAGGTTTTTCAAATTTAACTTTAAAATATAAAACACTAGGGGGGCTTCGCCCCCCTGCTTGCTCCGCTCACCAACCCCTTTTTTCGAAATAAAAGTAGAAATTTAGTTATTGAAAAATAATTCTATTATATAAATAATAGGTATTAAAAAAATTATTCGTCACTTGTTGCTTGGAGGAAAAACCAAGGTCTACCTTTGTTAAATCCACACTACTGTGCATATTTGCCAGGAAGATATATACAATTCAATTCTTAATAAAACCATGACATGGGATAATTTTATATTTGATTGGAGTGAATATTGAATAAAAATATAATATTGAATAAATTTGAATAATTTTGATATGAAGGTAAAATAAGAATAAGTTGTTGTCACCCATTTGTTTGATTCACAAAACACCTTGCACATTTGCTTGGAGGCAGAAATACAAGATCACCTATTTGTTTAACTCACAGAACTTGTGCATTTGCTTGGAGGTAAAAAATACAAGGTCATCCTTTTCTTTAACCCACGACACCTTGCACATTTCTTAAAGGCAAAAATACAAGGATCCCATTTGTTTAACGCACAACACCTTGCACATGTTCTTAGAGGAAAAAAAAAGGTTTCCCATTTGTTTAACCCACAACACCTTGCACATTGGCTTAGAGGCAAGAAAATACAAGGTCACCCATTTGATTAATCCATATACAAGGTCTCCCATTTGTTTAACCCACGAACCTTGCACATTTTGTTGGAGGCCAAAATACAAGGTTTCCCATTTGTTTAACCCACAACACCTTGCACATGTTCTTAAAGGCAAAAATACAAGGTTTTCCCATTTGTTTAACGCACAACACTTGCACATGTTCTTAGAGGCAAAATAAAAGGTTTCCCATTTGTTTAACCCACAACACCTTGCACATTGGCTTAGAGGCAAGAAAATACGAGGTCACCCATTTCATTAACCCATATACAAGGTCTCCCATTTGTTTAACCCAAACACCTTGCACATTTGGAATGGTGAATTTATATACTTGCGGAATCGACAGTTATCATTTTTTCTATTAAAAAACATAGCTGTCGACCAAATTTCAAAAATTTTGACATTCTTTTTAATAACGCGATTCTAACAGTCGACTATAGCGACAACTACGCTCGTAAACCTTCCGGACTCGAATGGTGAATTTATATACTTGCGGAATCGACAGTTATCATTTTCTATTGAAAAAACATAGCTGTCGACCAAATTTCAGAAATTTTGACATTCCTTTTAACGCGATTCTAAAGTCGACTTAGGCGACAACTACGCTCGTAAACCTTCGGGACTCGAATGGTGAATTTATATACTTGGGGAATCGACAGTTATCATTTTTTCTATTGAAAAACATAGCTGTCGACCAAATTTAGAAATTTTGACATTCCTTTTCAAAACGCGATTCTAACAGTCGACTATGGCGACAACGACGCTCGTAAACCTTCGGACTCGAATGGTGAATTTATTACTTGGGGAATCGACAGTTATCATTTTTTCTATTGAAAATTCATAGCTCGACCAAATTTCAGAAATTTTGACATTCCTTTTCAATAACGCGATTTAACATCGACTATGGCGACAACGACGCTCGTAAACCTTCGGACTCGAATGGTGAATTTATATACTTGGGGAATCGACATTATCATTTTTTCTATTGAAAATCATAGCTATCGACCAAATTTCAGAAATTTTGACATTCCTTTTCAATAACGCGATTCTAACAGTCGACTATGGCGACAACGACGCTCGTAAACCTTCGGACTCGAATGGTGAATTTATATACTTGCGGAATCGACAGTTATCATTTTTTCTATTGAAAAAATAGCTGTCGACCAAATTTAGAAATTTTGACATTCCTTTTAATAACGCGATTCTAACAGTCGACTATGGCGACAACGACGCTCGTAAACCTTCGGACTCGAATGGTGAATTTATATACTTGGGAATCGACAGTTATCATTTTCTATTGAAAAACATAGCTGTCGACCAAATTTCAGAAATTTTGACATTCCTTTTAATAACGCGATTCTAACAGTCGACTATAGCGACAACGACGCTCGTAAACCTTCGGACTCGAATGGTGAATTTATATACTTGGGAATCGACAGTTATCATTTTTTCTATTGAAAAAACATAGCTGTCGACCAAATTTCAGAAATTTTGACATTCCTTTTTAACGCGATTCTAACAGTCGACTATGGCGACAACGACGCTCGTAAACCTTCGGACTCGAATGGTGAATTTATATACTTGGGAATCGACAGTTATCATTTTTTTATTGAAAAAACATAGCTGTCGACCAAATTTCGAAATTTTGACATTCCTTTTATTAACGCGATTTTAAAGTCGACTATGGCGAAACGACGCTCGTAAACCTTCGGACTCGAATGGAATTTATAACTTGCGGAATCAACAGTTATTTCATTTTTCTATTGGAAAAAAAAAGCTGTCGACCAAATTTCAAAAATTGACATCTTTTTATTAACACATTCGAACAGTCGAACTATCGAACGACGCTCGTAAACCTTTCGGACTCGAATGGTGAATTATACTTGCGGAATCGACAGTTATCATTTTTCTATTGAAAAAACACAGCTGTCCACAAATTTCAAATTTTGACATTCCTTTTTATTAACGCGATTCTAACAGTCGACTATGGCGACAACGATGCTCGTAAACCTTCCGGACTCGAATGGTGAATTTTATACTTGGGAATCGACAGTTATCATTTTTTCTATTGAAAATTCATAGCTGTCGACCAATTTAGAAATTTGACATTCCTTTTCAATAACGCGATTCTAACAGTCGACTATAGCGACAACGACGCTCGTAAACCTTTCGGACTCGAATGGTGAATTTATATACTTGGGGAATCGACAGTTATCATTTTTTCTATTGAAAATACATAGCTGTCGACCAAATTTTAGAAATTTTGACATTCCTTTTCAATAACGCGATTCTAACAGTCGACTAGCGACAACGACGCTCGTAAACCTTTCGGACTCGAATGGTGAATTTATATACTTGGGAATCGACAGTTATCATTTTTTCTATTGAAAATACATAGCTGTCGACCAAATTTTAGAAATTTTGACATTCCTTTTCAATAACGCGATTCTAACAGTCGACTATGGCGACAACGACGCTCGTAAACCTTCGGACTCGAATGGTGAATTTATATACTTGGGGAATCGACAGTTATCTTTTTTCTATTGAAAATTCATAGCTGTCGACCAAATTTTAGAAATTTTGAATTCCTTTTCAATAACGCGATTCTAACAGTCGACTATAGCGACAACGACGCTCGTAAACCTTTCGGACTCGAATGGTGAATTTATATACTTGGGAATCGACAGTTATCATTTTTTCTATTGAAAATACATAGCTGTCGACCAAATTTTAGAAATTTTGACATTCCTTTTCATAACGCGATTCTAACAGTCGACTATGGCGACAACGACGCTCGTAAACCTTTCGGACTCGAATGGTGAATTTATATACTTGGGGAATCGACAATTATCATTTTTTCTATTGAAAATTCATAGCTATCGACCAAATTTCAGAAATTTTGACATTCCTTTTCAATAACGCGATTCTAACAGTCGACTATGGCGACAACGACGCTCGTAAACCTTTCGGACTCGAATGGTGAATTTATATACTTGGGGAATCGACAATTATCATTTTTTCTATTGAAAATTCATAGCATCGACCAAATTTCAGAAATTTTGACATTCCTTTTTATAACGCGATTCTAACAGTCGACTATGGCGACAACATGCTCGTAAACCTTCGGACTCGAATGGTGAATTTATATACTTGCGGAATCGACAGTTATCATTTTTCTATTGAAAAAAATAGCTGTCGACCAAATTTCAGAAATTTTGACATTCCTTTTCAATAACGCGATTCTAACAGTCGACTATGGCGACAACGACGCTCGTAAACCTTCGGACTCGAATGGTGAATTATATACTTGGGGAATCGACATTATCATTTTTTCTATTGAAAATTCATAGCTATCGACCAAATTTCAGAAATTTTGACATTCCTTTTCAATAACGCGATTCTAACAGTCGACTATGGCGACAACGACGCTCGTAAACCTTTCGGACTCGAATGGTGAATTTATATACTTGGGAATCGACAGTTATCATTTTTTCTATTGAAAAATATAGCTGTCGACCAAATTTCAGAAATTTTGACATTCCTTATAAACGCGATTCTAACAGTCTCCTATGCGACAACGACGCTCGTAACCTTTCGGACTCGAATGGTGAATTTATATACTTGCGGAATCGACAGTTATCATTTTTTATTGAAAAACATAGCTGTCGACCAAATTTCAGAAATTTTGACATTCCTTTTTTCGAAACGCGATTTTAAAGTACTATGGCGACAACGACGCTCGTAAACCTTCGGACTCGAATGGTGAATTTATAACTTGCGGAATCGAACAGTTATCATTTTTTCTATTGAAAAAAAGCTGTCGACCAAATTTCAAAATTTTGACATTCGTTTTATAACACTATAACAGTCGACTATAACGACAACGACGCTCGTAAACCTTTCGGACTCGAATGGTGAATTTATACTTGCGGAATCGACAGTTATCATTTTTTCTATTGAAAAAACATAGCTGTCGACCAAATTTCAGAAATTTTGACATTCCTTTTTATATAACGCGATTCTAACAGTCGACTAGGCGACAACGATGCTCGTAAACCTTCCGGACTCGAATGGTGAATTTATATACTTGGGAATCGACAGTTATCATTTTTTCTATTGAAAACATAGCTGTCGACCAAATTTTAGAAATTTGACATTCCTTTTCAATAACGCGATTCTAACAGTCGACTATAGCGACAACGACGCTCGTAAACCTTCGGACTCGAATGGTGAATTTATATACTTGGGAATCGACAGTTATCATTTTTTCTATTGAAAATATAGCTGTCGACCAAATTTTAGAAATTTGACATTCCTTTCATAACGCGATTCTAACAGTCGACTATAGCGACAACGACGCTCGTAAACCTTCGGACTCGAATGGTGAATTTATATACTTGGGAATCGACAGTTATCATTTTTTCTATTGAAAATACATAGCTGTCGACCAAATTTTAGAAATTTTGACATTCCTTTTCATAACGCGATTCTAACAGTCGACTATGGCGACAACGACGCTCGTAAACCTTCGGACTCGAATGGTGAATTTATATACTTGGGGAATCGACAGTTATCATTTTTTTATTGAAAATTCATAGCTGTCGACCAAATTTTAGAAATTTTGACATTCCTTTTCAATAACGCGATTCTAACAGTCGACTATGCGACAACGACGCTCGTAAACCTTCGGACTCGAATGGTGAATTTATATACTTGGGGAATCGACAGTTATCATTTTTTTCTATTGAAAATACATAGCTGTCGACCAAATTTTAGAAATTTTGACATTCCTTTTCAATAACGCGATTCTAACAGTCGACTATGGCGACAACGACGCTCGTAAACCTTTCGGACTCGAATGGTGAATTTATACTTGGGAATCGACAGTTATCATTTTTTCTATTGAAAATCATAGCTGTCGACCAAATTTCAGAAATTTTGACATTCCTTTTTCATAACGCGATTCTAACAGTCGACTATGCGACAACGACGCTCGTAAACCTTTCGGACTCGAATGGTGAATTTATATACTTGGGGAATCGACAATTATCATTTTTTCTATTGAAAATTCATAGCTGTCGACCAAATTTCAGAAATTTTGACATTCCTTTTTATAACGCGATTCTAACAGTCGACTATGGCGACACGCTCGTAAACCTTCGGACTCGAATGTGAATTATATACTTGCGGAATCGACAGTTATCATTTTTTCTATTGAAAAAATAGCTGTCGACCAAATTTCAGAAATTTTGACATTCCTTTTTAATAACGCGATTCTAACAGTCGACTATGGCGACAACGACGCTCGTAAACCTTCGGACTCGAATGGTGAATTTATATACTTGGGAATCGACAGTTATCATTTTTTCTATTGAAAATTCATAGCTATCGACCAAATTTCAGAAATTTTGACATTCCTTTTTATAACGCGATTCTAACAGTCGACTATGGCGACAACAGCTCGTAAACCTTCCGGACTCGAATGTGAATTATATACTTGCGGAATCGACAGTTTCATTTTTTCTATTGAAAAATATAGCTGTCGACCAAATTTCAAAATTTTGACATTCCTTTTATAACGCGATTCTAACAGTCGACTATGGCGACAACGACGCTCGTAAACCTTTCGGACTCGAATGGTGAATTTATATACTTGGGGAATCGACAGTTATCATTTTTTCTATTGAAAAACATAGCTGTCGACCAAATTTCAGAAATTTTGACATTCCTTTATTAACGCGATTTAAAAGTTGACTATGGCGAAAACGACGCTCGTAAACCTTCGGACTCGAATGCAATTTATATACTTGCGGAATCAACAGTTATCATTTTTTCTATTGAAAAAAAAGCTGTCGACCAAATTTCAAAATTTTGACATTCCTTTTTATTAACACATTCAACAGTCGACTATACGACAACGACGCTCGTAAACCTTCGGACTCGAATGGTGAATTTATATACTTGCGGAATCGACAGTTATCATTTTTTCTATTGAAAAAAACAGCTGTCGACCAAATTTCAGAAATTTTGACATTCCTTTTTATAACGCGATTCTAACAGTCGACTATGGCGACAACGATGCTCGTAAACCTTCGGACTCGAATGGTGAATTTATATACTTGGGAATCGACAGTTATCATTTTTCTATTGAAAATCATAGCTGTCGACCAAATTTTAGAAATTTTGACATTCCTTTTCATAACGCGATTCTAAACAGTCGACTATACGACAACGACGCTCGTAAACCTTCGGACTCGAATGGTGAATTTATATACTTGGGGAATCGACAGTTATCATTTTTTCTATTGAAAATACATAGCTGTCGACCAAATTTTAGAAATTTTGACATTCCTTTTCAATAACGCGCGATTCTAACAGTCGACTATGGCGACAACGACGCTCGTAAACCTTTCGGACTCGAATGGTGAATTTATATACTTGGGGAATCGACAATTATCATTTTTTCTATTGAAAATTCATAGCTATCGACCAAATTTCAGAAATTTTGACATTCCTTTTCAATAACGCGATTCTAACAATCGACTATGGCGACAACGACGCTCGTAAACCTTCGGACTCGAATGGTGAATTTATATACTTGGGGAATCGACAGTATCATTTTTTCTATTGAAAATTCATAGCTCGACCAAATTTCAGAAATTTTGACATTCCTTTTTATAACGCGATTCTAACAGTCGACTATGGCGACAACGACGCTCGTAAACCTTCGGACTCGAATGGTGAATTTATATACTTGGGGAATCGACAATTATCATTTTTTCTATTGAAAATTCATAGCTATCGACCAAATTTCAGAAATTTTGACATTCCTTTTTCAATAACGCGATTCTAACAGTCGACTATAGCGACAACGACGCTCGTAAACCTTTCGGACTCGAATGGTGAATTTATATACTTGGGAATCGACAGTTATCATTTTTTCTATTGAAAATACATAGCTGTCGACCAAATTTTAGAAATTTTGACATTCCTTTTCAATAACGCGATTCTAACAGTCGACTATGGCGACAACGACGCTCGTAAACCTTCGGACTCGAATGGTGAATTTATATACTTGGGAATCGACAGTTATCATTTTTTCTATTGAAAATTCATAGCTATCGACCAAATTTCAGAAATTTTGACATTCCTTTTCAATAACGCGATTCTAACAGTCGACTATAGCGACAACGACTCGTAAACCTTCGGACTCGAATGGTGAATTTATATACTTGGGGAATCGACAATTATCATTTTTTCTATTGAAAATTCATAGCTATCGACCAAATTTCAGAAATTTTGACATTCCTTTTCAATAACGCGATTCTAACAGTCGACTATAGCGACAACGACGCTCGTAAACCTTTCGGACTCGAATGGTGAATTTATATACTTGGGAATCGACAGTTATCATTTTTTCTATTGAAAAAATATAGCTGTCGACCAAATTTCAGAAATTTTGACATTCCTTTTTATAAACGCGATTCTAACAGTCGACTATGGCGACAACGACGCTCGTAAACCTTTCGGACTCGAATGGTGAATTTATATACTTGGGAATCGACAGTTATCATTTTTCTATTGAAAAACATAGCTGTCGACCAAATTTCCGAAATTTTGACATTCCTTTTATAACGCGATTTTAAAGTCGACTATGGCGAAAACGACGCTCGTAAACCTTCGGACTCGAATTGCGAATTTATAACTTGCGAATCAAGTTATCATTTTTTCTATTGAAAAAAAAGCTGTCGACCAAATTTCAAAATTTTGACATTCGTTTTTATAACATTCTAACAGTCGACTATAAGACAACGACGCTCGTAAACCTTCGGACCGAATGGTGAATTTATATACTTGCGGAATCGACAGTTATCATTTTTTCTATTGAAAATTCATAACTGTCGACCAAATTTTAGAAATTTTGACATTCCTTTATTAACAAATTCTAACAGTCGACTATAGCGACAACGACGCTCGTAAACCTTCCGGACTCGAATGGTGAATTTATATACTTGGGAATCGACATTATCATTTTTTCTATTGAAAATTCATAGCTATCGACCAAATTTCAGAAATTTTGACATTCCTTTTCAATAACGCGATTCTAACAGTTGACTATGGCGACAACGACGCTCGTAAACCTTCCGGACTCGAATGGTGAATTTATATACTTGGGGAATCGACAGTTATCATTTTTTCTATTGAAAATTCATAGCTGTCGACCAATTTTAGAAATTTTGACATTCCTTTTTATTAACACAATTCTAACAGTCGACTATAGCGACAACGACGCTCGTAAACCTTTCGAACAAATTTAAACATTCACACATCAAAAAAACAAAACAAAAAACTATTTATTGTCGATAAAGTAGAAATTTCAGACAAGAAGTCTTTCTCCTTCCTTTCGCCATGAATGTAATTCAGCCGTGTAAGGGATAGAGGGCGCTGATGGAGACATTAAATATATAAAAGTTTTTTACATCAAAAAGTGAAGGACCGCGTGGGTAAGTGGTTAAGACGACCGAGTCTTTATATGGTTCTGGCCAGACATATAAAGATTCGGGGTCGATCCCAACCCACGCGGTCTGGTGGAGGTCATCGTGGATCATCGTAGAAACGTCGTTGGATCTTCGGAACCTGAGAATTTAGGTAAGTGATTCGGGCCGTGAGAGATTTAACTAGAATACAAACATTAAAAAAAAAAAAAAAAAAAAAAAGAACAAAAAAAAAAAAAAAACAAAAGGAGAAAAAAAAAAAAAAAAAGGAAAAAAAAAAGAAAAAAAAAATGAAAAAAAAAGGAAAAAAGATGAAAAAAAAAAAGGAAAAAAGATGAAAAAAAAAAGGAAAAAAAATGAAAAAAAAAGGACATTAGGGACTCACGCTGGAGAAAAAACTCCTTTTGTTCTTAAATTTTCAGTTTTCGGATTTGATTATATTCTTTATTTATATTGTACTTTTAGAGCCGTCGAAGGTTTTTCAAATTTAACTTTAAAATAAAACACTAGGGGGGCTTCGCCCCCCTGCTCGCTCCGCTTGCCAACCCCCTTTTTTCGAAATAAAAGTAGAAATTAGTTATTGAAATAAATTCTATTATATAAATAATAGGTATTAAAAAAATTATTCGTCACTGTTGCTTGGAGGAAAAACCAAGGTCTACCATTTGTTAAATCCACACTACTGTGCATATTTGCCAGGAAGATATATACATTCAATATTCTAATAAACCATGACATGGGATAATTTTATATTTGATTGGAGTGAATATTAAATAAAAATATAATATTGAATAAATTTGAATAATTTTGATATGAAGGTAAAATAAGAATAAGTTGTTGTCACCCATTTGTTTGATTCACAAAACACCTTGCACATTTGCTTGGAGGCAAGAAAATACAAGATCACCTATTTGTTTAACTCACAGAAACTTGTGCATTTGCTTGGGGTAAAAAATACAAGGTCACCTTTTCTTTAACCCACGACACCTTGCACATTTTCTTAAGGCAAAAACAAGGTATCCCATTTGTTTAACGCACAACACCTTGCACATGTTCTTAGAGGCAAAAATAAAAGGTTTCCCATTTGTTTAACCCACAACACACACCTTGCACATTGGCTTAGAGGCAAGAAAATACAAGGTCAACCCATTTGATTAATCCATATACAAGGTCTCCCATTTGTTTAACCCACGACACCTTGCACATTTTGTTGGAGGCCAAAATACAAGGTTTCCCATTTGTTTAACCCACAACACCTTGCACATGTTCTTAAAGGCAAAAATACAAGGTTTCCCATTTGTTTAACGCACAACACCTTGCACATGTTCTTAGAGGCAAAAATAAAAGGTTTCCCATTTGTTTAACCCAACACCTTGCACATTGGCTTAGAGGCAAGAAAATACAAGGTCATCCATTTCATTAACCCATATACAAGGTCTCCCATTTGTTTAACCCACAACACCTTGCACATTTGGAATGGTGAATTTATATACTTGCGGAATCGACAGTTATCATTTTTTCTATTAAAAAACATAGCTGTCCACTAAATTTCAGAAATTTTGACATTCCTTTTTAATAACGCGATTCTAACAGTCGACTATAGCGACAACTACGCTCGTAAACCTTCCGGACTCGAATGGTGAATTTATATACTTGCGGAATCGACAGTTATCATATTTTCTATTGAAAAAACATAGCTGTCGACCAAATTTCAGAAATTTTGACATTCCCATTTTGGTAACGCGATTCTAAAAGTCGACTTAGGCGACAACTACGCTCGTAAACCTTCGGGACTCGAATGGTGAATTTATATACTTGGGGAATCGACAGTTATCATTCTTTCTATTGAAAATTCATAACTGTCGACCAAATTTTAGAAATTTTTACATTCCTTTTTATTAACACAATTCTAACAGTCGACTATAGCGACAACGACGCTCGTAAACCTTTCGGACTCGAATGGTGAATTTATATACTTGGAGAATCGACAGTTATCATTTTTTTCTATTGAAAAAACATAGCTATCAACCAAATTTCAGAAATTTTGACATTCCTTTTTATTAACACAATTCTAACAGTCGACTATAGCGACAACGACGCTCGTAAACCTTTCGGACTCGAATGGTGAATTTATATACTTGGGGAATCGACAGTTATCATATTTTCTATTGAAATACATAGCTGTCGACCAAATTTTAGAAATTTTGACATTCCCTTTCAATAACGCGATTCTAACAGTCGACTATGGCGACAACGACGCTCGTAAACCTTTCGGACTCGAATGGTGAATTTATATACTTGGGGAATCGACAGTTATCATTTTTTCTATTGAAAATACATAGCTGTCGACCAAATTTTAGAAATTTTGACATTCCTTTCAATAACGCGATTCTAACAGTCGACTATAGCGACAACGACGCTCGTAAACCTTTCGGACTCGAATGGTGAATTTATATACTTGGGGAATCGACAGTTATCATTTTTTCTATTGAAAATACATAGCTGTCGACCAAATTTTAGAAATTTTGACATTCCTTTCAATAACGCGATTCTAACAGTCGACTATAGCGACAACGACGCTCGTAAACCTTTCGGACTCGAATGGTGAATTTATACTTGGGGAATCGACAATTATCATTTTTCTATTGAAAAATTCATAGCTATCGACCAAATTAGAAATTTTGACATTCCTTTTTATTAACGCGATTCTAACAGTCGACTATGGCGACAACAATGCTCGTAAACCTTCCGGACTCGAATAGTGAATTTATATACTTGCGGAATCGACAGTTATCATTTTTTCTATTGAAAAAATATAGCTGTCGACCAAATTTCAGAAATTTTGACATTCCTTATTATAAACGCGATTCAAACAGTCGACTATGGCGACAACGACGCTCGTAAACCTTTCGGACTCGAATGGTGAATTTATATACTTGGGGAATCGACAGTTATCATTTTTTTATTGGAAAAACATAGCTGTCGACCAAATTTCCGAAATTTTGTACATTCCTATTTATTAACGCGATTTAAAGTTGACTATGGCGAAAACGACGCTCGTAAACCTTCGAGACTCGAATTGCGAATTTATAAACTTGCAGAATCACAGTTATCATTTTTTCTATTGAAAAAAAAGCTGTCGACCAAATTTCAAAAATTTTGACATTCGTTTTTTATTAACACAATTCTAACAGTCGACTATAACGACAACGACGCTCGTAAACCTTTCGGACTCGAATGGTGAATTTATATACTTGCGGAATCGACAGTTATCATTTTTTCTATTGAAAAAACACAGCTGTCCACTAAATTTCAGAAATTTTGACATTCCTTTTTATTAACGCGATTCTAACAGTCGACTATGGCGACAACGATGCTCGTAAACCTTCCGGACTCGAATGGTGAATTTTATATACTTGGGGAATCGACAGTTCATTTTTTCTATTGAAATTCATAGCTGTCGACCAAATTTTAGAAATTTTGACATTCCTTTTTATTAACACAATTCTAACAGTCGACTATAACGACAACGACGCTCGTAAACCTTTCGGACTCGTATGGTGAATTTATATCTTGGGGAATCGACAGTTATCATTTTTGCTATTGAAAATTCATAACTGTCGACCAAATTTTAGAATTTTGACATTCCTTTTTATTAACACAATTCTAAACAGTCGACTATAGCGACAACGACGCGCTAAAACCTTTCGAACAAATTTAAACATTCACACATCAAAAAAACAAAACAAACATTATTGTCGATAAGTAGAAATTTCAGACAAGAAGTCTTTCTCCTTCCTTTCGCCATGAATGTAATTCAGCCGTGTAAGGGATAGAGGGCGCTGATGGAGACATTAAATATATAAAAGTTTTTTACATCAAAAGTGAAGGACCGCGTGGGTAAGTGGTTAAGACGACCGAGTCTTTATATGGTTCTGGCCAGACATATAAAGATTCGGGGTCGATCCCAACCCACGCGGTCTGGTGGAGGTCATCGTTGGATCATCGTAGAAACGTCGTTGGATCTTCGGAACCTGAGAATTGAGGTAAGTGACTCGGGCCGTGAGAGATTTAACTAGAATACAAACATTAAAAAAAAAAAAAAAAAAAAAAGGAACAAATAAAAACATAAACAAAAGGAGTGAAAACAATGAAAAAAAAAAAAAAAAAAAAAAAAAAAAAAAAAAAAAAAAGAAAAAAAAGATAAAAAAAAAAAGGAAAAATGATGAAAAAAAAAGGAAAAAAAGATGAAAAAAAAAGGAAAAAAGATGAAAAAAAAAAGGAAAAAAAGATGAAAAAAAAAGGAACATTAGGGACTCACGGCTGGAGAAAACTCCTTTTGTTCTTAAATTTTCAGTTTTTCGGATTTGATAATATTCTTTATTCATATTGTACTTTTAGAGCCGTCGAAGGTTTTTTAAATTTAACTTTAAAATATAAAACACTAGGGGGGCTTCGCCCCCCTGCTCGCTCCGCTCACCAACCCCCTTTTTTCGAAATAAAAGTAGAAATTTAGTTATTGAAATAAATTCTATTATAAAATAATAGGTATTAAAAAAATTATTCGTCACTTGTTGCTTGGAGGAAAAACCAAGGTCTACCATTTGTTAAATCCACACTACTGTGCATATTTGCCAGGAAGATATATACAATTCAATATTCTTAATAAAACCATGACATGGGATAATTTTATATTTGATTGGAGTGAATATTGAATAAAAATATAATATTGAATAAATTTGAATAATTTTGATATGAAGGTAAAATAAGAATAAGTTGTTGTCACCCATTTGTTGATTCACAAAACACCTTGCACATTTGCTTGGAGGCAAGAAAATACAAGATCACCTATTTGTTTAACTCACAGAAACTTGTGCATTTGCTTGGAGGTAAAAAAACAAGGTCATCCTTTCTTTCTAACCCACGACACCTTGCACATTTTCTTAAAGGCAAAAATACAAGGTATCCCATTTGTTTAACGCACAACACCTTGCACATGTTCTTAGAGGCAAAAATAAAAGGTTTCCCATTTGTTTAACCCACAACACCTTGCACATTGGCTTAGAGGCAAGAAAATACAAGGTCACCCATTTGATTAATCCATATACAAGGTCTCCCATTTGTTTAACCCACGACACCTTGCACATTTTGTTGGAGGCCAAAATACAAGGTTTCCCATTTGTTTAACCCACAACACCTTGCACATGTTCTTAAAGGCAAAAATACAAGGTTTCCCATTTGTTTAACGCACAACACCTTGCACATGTTCTTAGAGGCAAAAATAAAAGGTTTCCCATTTGTTTAACCCACAACACCTTGCACATTAGCTTAGAGGCAAGAAAATACAAGGTCACCCATTTCATTAACCCATATACAAGGTCTCCCTTTTGTTTAACCCACAACACCTTGCACATTTGGAATGGTGAATTTATATACTTGCGGAATCGACAGTTATCATTTTTTCTATTAAAAAAACATAGCTGTCGACCAAATTTCAGAAATTTTGACATTCCTTATTATAAACGCGATTCAAACAGTCGACTATGGCGACAACGACGCTCGTAAACCTTTCGGACTCGAATGGTGAATTTATATACTTGGGGAATCGACAGTTATCATTTTTTTATTGGAAAAACATAGCTGTCGACCAAATTTCCGAAATTTTGTACATTCCTATTTATTAACGCGATTTTAAAAGTTGACTATGGCGAAAACGACGCTCGTAAACCTTCGAGACTCGAATTGCGAATTTATAAACTTGCAGAATCAACAGTTATCATTTTTTCTATTGAAAAAAAAAGCTGTCGACCAAATTTCAAAAATTTTGACATTCGTTTTTATTAACACAATTCTAACAGTCGACTATAACGACCGACAACGACGCTCGTAAACCTTTCGGACTCGAATGGTGAATTTATATACTTGCGGAATCGACAGTTATCATTTTTTTCTATTGAAAAAACACAGCTGTCCACTAAATTTCAGAAATTTTGACATTCCTTTTTATTAACGCGATTCTAACAGTCGACTATGGCGACAACGATGCTCGTAAACCTTCCGGACTCGAATGGTGAATTTATATACTTGGGGAATCGACAGTTATCATTTTTTCTATTGAAAATTCATAGCTGTCGACCAAATTTTAGAAATTTTGACATTCCTTTTTATTAACACAATTCTAACAGTCGACTATAACGACAACGACGCTCGTAAACCTTTCGGACTCGTATGGTGAATTTATATACTTGGGGAATCGACAGTTATCATTTTTTCTATTGAAAATTCATAACTGTCGACCAAATTTTAGAAATTTTGACATTCCTTTTTATTAACACAATTCTAACAGTCGACTATAGCGACAACGACGCTCGTAAACCTTTCGAACAAATTTAAACATTCACACATCAAAAAAACAAAACAAAAAACTATTATTGTCGATAAAGTAGAAATTTCAGACAAGAAGTCTTTCTCCTTCCTTTCGCCATGAATGTAATTCAGCCGTGTAAGGGATAGAGGGCGCTGATGGAGACATTAAATATATAAAAGTTTTTTACATCAAAAAGTGAAGGACCGCGTGGGTAAGTGGTTAAGACGACCGAGTCTTTATATGGTTCTGGCCAGACATATAAAGATTCGGGGTCGATCCCAACCCACGCGGTCTGGTGGAGGTCATCGTTGGATCATCGTAGAAACGTCGTTGGATCTTCGGAACCTGAGAATTGAGGTAAGTGACTCGGGCCGTGAGAGATTTAACTAGAATACAAACATTAAAAAAAAAAAAAAAAAAAAAAGGAACAAATAAAAAACATAAACAAAAGGAGTGAAAACAATGAAAAAAAGGAAAAATAAAGAAAAAAAAAATGAAAAAAAAAGGAAAAAAAGATGAAAAAAAATAGGAAAATGATGAAAAAAAAAGGAAAAAAGATGAAAAAAAAAAGGAAAAAAGATGAAAAAAAAAGGAAAAAAAATGAAAAAAAAAAGGAACATTAGGGACTCACGGCTGGAGAAAAACTCCTTTTGTTCTTAAATTTTCAGTTTTTTCGGATTTGATAATATTCTTTATTCATATTGTACTTTTAGAGCCGTCGAAGGTTTTTTAAATTTAACTTTAAAATAAAACACTAGGGGGGCTTCGCCCCCCTGCTCGCTCCGCTCACCAACCCCCTTTTTCGAAATAAAAGTAGAAATTTAGTTATTGAAATAAATTCTATTATATAAATAATAGGTATTAAAAAAATTATTCGTCACTTGTTGCTTGGAGGAAAACCAAGGTCTACCATTTGTTAAATCCACACTACTGTGCATATTTGCCAGGAAGATATATACAATTCAATATTCTTAATAAAACCATGACATGGGATAATTTTATATTTGATTGGAGTGAATATTGAATAAAAATATAATATTGAATAAATTTGAATAATTTTGATATGAAGGTAAAATAAGAATAAGTTGTTGTCACCCATTTGTTTGATTCACAAAACACCTTGCACATTTGCTTGGAGGCAAGAAAATACAAGATCACCTATTTGTTTAACTCACAGAAACTTGTGCATTTGCTTGGAGGTAAAAAATACAAGGTCATCCTTTTCTTTAACCCACGACACCTTGCACATTTTCTTAAAGGCAAAAATACAAGGTATCCCATTTGTTTAACGCACAACACCTTGCACATGTTTTAGAGGCAAAAATAAAAGGTTTCCCATTTGTTTAACCCACAACACCTTGCACATTGGCTTAGAGGCAAGAAAATACAAGGTCACCCATTTGATTAATCCATATACAAGGTCTCCCATTTGTTTAACCCACGACACCTTGCACATTTGTTGGAGGCCAAAATACAAGGTTTCCCATTTGTTTAACCCACAACACCTTGCACATGTTCTTAAAGGCAAAAATACAAGGTTTCCCATTTGTTTAACGCACAACACCTTGCACATGTTCTTAGAGGCAAAAATAAAAGGTTTCCCATTTGTTTAACCCACAACACCTTGCACATTAGCTTAGAGGCAAGAAAATACAAGGTCACCCATTTCATTAACCCATATACAAGGTCTCCCTTTTGTTTAACCCACAACACCTTGCACATTTGGAATGGTGAATTATATACTTGCGGAATCGACAGTTATCATTTTTTCTATTAAAAAAACATAGCTGTCGACCAAATTTCAGAAATTTTGACATTCCTTTATAAACGCGATTCAACAGTCGACTATGGCGACAACGACGCTCGTAAACCTTCGGACTCGAATGGTGAATTTATATACTTGCGGAATCGACAGTTATCATATTTTCTATTGAAAAAACATAGCTGTCGACCAAATTTCAGAAATTTTGACATTCCCATTTTGGTAACGCGATTCTAAAAGTCGACTTAGGCGACAACTACGCTCGTAAACCTTCCGGACTCGAATGGTGAATTTATATACTTGGGGAATCGACAATTATCATTTTTTCTATTGAAAATTCATAGCTATCGACCAAATTTCAGAAATTTTGACATTCCTTTTCAATAACGCGATTCTAACAATCGACTATGGCGACAACGACGTTCGTAAACCTTTCGGACTCGAATGGTGAATTTATATACTTGGGGAATCGACAATTATCATTTTTTCTATTGAAAATTCATAGCTATCGACCAAATTTCAGAAATTTTGACATTCCTTTTCAATAACGCGATTCTAACAGTCGACTATGGCGACAACGACGCTCGTAAACCTTCCGGACTCGAATAGTGAATTTATATACTTGCGGAATCGACAGTTATCATATTTTCTATTGAAAACATAGCTATCGACCAAATTTCAGAAATTTTGACATTCCTTTTCAATAACGCGATTCTAACAATCGACTATGGCGACAACGACGCGCGTAAACCTTTCGGACTCGAATGGTGAATTTATATACTTGGGGAATCGACAATTATCATTTTTTTCTATTGAAAATTCATAGCTATCGACCAAATTTCAGAAATTTGACATTCCTTTTCAATAACGCGATTCTAACAGTCGACTATGCGACAACGACGCTCGTAAACCTTCCGGACTCGAATGGTGAATTTATATACTTGCGAATCGACAGTTATCATTTTTTATTGAAAAACATAGCTGTCGACCAAATTTCAGAAATTTTGACATTCCTTTTCAATAACGCGATTCTAACAGTCGACTATGGCCACAACGATGCTCGTAAACCTTCCGGACTCGAATGGTGAATTTATATACTTGGGGAATCGACAGTTATCATTTTTTCTATTGAAAATTCATAGCTGTCGACCAAATTTCAGAAATTTTGACATTCCTTTTCAATAACGCGATTCTAACAGTCGACTATAGCGACAACGACGCTCGTAAACCTTTCGGACTCGAATGGTGAATTTATATACTTGGGGAATCGACAGTTATCATTTTTTTATTGAAAAACAATAGCGTCGACCAAATTTCAGAAATTTTGACATTCTTTTTAATACGCGATTCTAACAGTCGACTATGCGACAACGACGCTCGTAAACCTTCCGGACTCGAATGGTGAATTTATATACTTGGGGAATCGACAGTTATCATTTTTTCTATTGAAAATACATAGCTGTCGACCAAATTTTAGAAATTTTGACATTCCTTTTCAATAACGCGATTCTAACAGTCGACTATGGCGACAACGACGCTCGTAAACCTTCGGACTCGAATGGTGAATTTTATACTTGGGGAATCGACAATTATCATTTTTTCTATTGAAAATTCATAGCTCGACCAAATTTCAGAAATTTTGACATTCCTTTTTATTAACGCGATTCTAACAGTCGACTATGGCGACAACAATGCTCGTAACCTTCCGGACTCGAATAGTGAATTTATATACTTGCGGAATCGACAGTTATCATTTTTTCTATTGAAAAAAATAGCTGTCGACCAAATTTCAGAAATTTTGACATTCCATTATAACGATTCTAACAGTCGACTATGGCGACAACGACGCTCGTAAACCTTTCGGACTCGAATGGTGAATTATATCTTGAGGAATCGACAGTTATCATTTTTTTATTGGAAAAACATAGCTGTCGACCAAATTTCCGAAATTTTTGTACATTCCTATTTATAACGCGATTTAAAAGTTGACTATGGCGAAAACGACGCTCCTAAACCTTCGGACTCGAATTGCGAATTTATAACTTGCAGAATCGAACAGTTATCATTTTTTCTATTGAAAAATAGCTGTCGACCAAATTTCAAAAATTTTGACATTCCTTTTTATTAACACATTCTAACAGTCGACTATACGACAACGACGCTCGTAACCTTCGGACTCGAATGGTGAATTTATATACTTGCGGAATCGACAGTTATCATTTTTCTATTGAAAAAACATAGCTGTCGACTAATTTCAGAAATTTTGACATTCCTTTTTTAACGCGATTCTAACAGTCGACTATGGCGACAATACGCTCGTAACCTTCGGGACTCGAATGGTGAATTTATATACTTGGGAATCGACAGTTATCATTTTTTCTATTGAAATTCATAGCTGTCGACCAAATTTTGAAATTTTGACATTCCTTTCAATAACGCGATTCTAACAGTCGACTATAGCGACAACGACGCTCGTAAACCTTCGGACTCGAATGGTGAATTTATACTTGGGGAATCGACAGTTATCATTTTTTCTATTGAAAATTCATAGCTGTCGACCAAATTTTAGAAATTTTGACATTCCTTTTCATAACGCGATTCTAACAGTCGACTATAGCGACAACGACGCTCGTAAACCTTTCGGACTCGGATGGTGAATTTATATACTTGGGAATCGACAGTTATCATTTTTTCTATTGAAAATACATAGCTGTCGACCAAATTTTAGAAATTTTGACATTCCTTTTCAATAACGCGATTCTAACAGTCGACTATGGCGACAACGACGCTCGTAAACCTTTCGGACGCGAATGGTGAATTTATATACTTGGGGAATCGACAGTATCATTTTTTCTATTGAAAAATCATAGCTATCGACCAAATTTCAGAAATTTTGACATTCCTTTTCAATAACGCGATTCTAACAATCGACTATGGCGACAACGACGCTCGTAACCTTTCGGACTCGAATGGTGAATTTATATACTTGGGGAATCGACAATTATCATTTTTTTCTATTGAAAAAATAGCTGTCGACCAAATTTTAGAAATTTTGACATTCCTTTTCAATAACGCGATTCTAACAGTCGACTATGGCGACAACGACGCTCGTAAACCTTTCGGACTCGAATGGTGAATTTATATACTTGGGGAATCGACATTATCATTTTTTCTATTGAAAATTCATAGCTGATCGACCAAATTTCAGAAATTTTGACATTCCTTTTCAATAACGCGATTCTAACAGTCGACTATAGCGACAACGACGCTCGTAAACCTTTCGGACTCGAATGGTGAATTTATATACTTGGGGAATCGACAGTTATCATTTTTTCTATTGAAAAAATAGCTGTCGACCAAATTTCAGAAATTTTGACATTCCTTATTATAAACGCGATTCTAACAGTCGACTATGGCGACAACGACGCTCGTAAACCTTTCGGACTCGAATGGTGAATTTATATACTTGGGGAATCGACAGTTATCATTTTTTCTATTGAAAAACATAGCTGTCGACCAAATTTCCGAAATTTTGTACATTCCTATTTATTAACGCGATTTTAAAAGTCGACTATGGCGAAAACGACGCTCGTAACCTTCGAGACTCGAATGCGAATTTAATAACTTGCAGAATCAACAGTTATCATTTTTTTTATTGAAAAAACATAGCTGTCGACCAAATTTCAGAAATTTTGACATTCGTTTTTAATAACGCGATTCTAACAGTCGACTATAGCGACAACTACCTCGTAAACCTTCCGGACTCGGAAATGGTGAATTTAATACTTGCGGAATCGACAGTTATCATTTTCTATTGAAAAACATAGCTGTCGACCAAATTTCAGAAATTTTGTCATTCCCATTTTGGTAACGCGATTCTAAAAGTCGACTTAGGCGACAACTACGCTCGTAAACCTTCGGGACTCGAATGGTGAATTATATACTTGGGAATCGACAGTTATCATTTTTCTATTGAAAAAACATAGCTATCACCAATTTCAGAAATTTTGACATTCCTTTTTATTAACACAATTCTAACAGTCGACTATAGCGACAACTACGCTCGTAAACCTTCCGGACTCGAATTGCGAATTTTTATAACTTGCAGAATCAACAGTTATCATTTTTCTATTGAAAAAAAGCTGTCGACCAAATTCAAAATTTTGACATTCGTTTTTATTAACAAAATTCTAACAGTCGACTATAACGACAACGACGCTCGTAAACCTTCGGACTCGAATGGTGAATTTATATACTTGCGGAATCGACAGTTATCATTTTTCTATTGAAAAAACATAGCTGTCCACTAAATTTCAGAAATTTTGACATTCCTTTTTATTAACGCGATTCTAACAGTCGACTATGGCCACAACGATGCTCGTAAACCTTCCGGACTCGAATGGTGAATTTATATACTTGGGGAATCGACAGTTATCATTTTTTCTATTGAAAATTCATAGCTGTCGACCAAATTTTAGAAATTTTGACATTCCCTTTCAATAACGCGATTCTAACAGTCGACTATAGCGACAACGACGCTTGTAAACCTTTCGGACTCGGATGGTGAATTTATATACTTGGGGAATCGACAGTTATCATTTTTCTATTGAAAATACATAGCTGTCGACCAAATTTTAGAAATTTTGACATTCCTTTTCAATAACGCGATTCTAACAGTCGACTATGGCGACAACGACGCTCGTAAACCTTTCGGACTCGAATGGTGAATTTATATACTTGGGGAATCGACAATTATCATTTTTTCTATTGAAAATTCATAGCTATCGACCAAATTTCAGAAATTTTGACATTCCTTTTCAATAACGCGATTCTAACAATCGACTATGGCGACAACGACGCTCGTAAACCTTTCGGACTCGAATGGTGAATTTATATACTTGGGGAATCGACAATTATCATTTTTTCTATTGAAAAAATATAGCTGTCGACCAAATTTTAGAAATTTTGACATTCCTTTTCAATAACGCGATTCTAACAGTCGACTATGGCGACAACGACGCTCGTAAACCTTCCGGACTCGAATGGTGAATTTATATACTTGGGGAATCGACAATTATCATTTTTTCTATTGAAAATTCATAGCTATCGACCAAATTTCAGAAATTTTGACATTCCTTTTCAATAACGCGATTCTAACAGTCGACTATGCGACAACGACGCTCGTAAACCTTCGGACTCGAATGGTGAATTTATATACTTGGGAATCGACAGTTATCATTTTTTCTATTGAAAATTCATAACTGTCGACCAAATTTTAGAAATTTTGACATTCCTTTTTATTAACACAATTCTAACAGTCGACTATAGCGACAACGACGCTCGTAAACCTTTCGGACTCGAATGGTGAATTTATATACTTGGGGAATCGACAGTTATCATTTTTTCTATTGGAAAAACATAGCTGTCGACCAAATTTCCGAAATTTTGTACATTCCTATTTATTAACGCGATTTTAAAAGTTGACTATGGCGAAACGACGCTCGTAAACCTTCGAGACTCGAATTGCGAATTTATAAACTTGCAGAATCACAGTTATCATTTTTTCTATTGAAAAAAAAGCTGTCGACCAAATTCAAAATTTTGACATTCGTTTTTTAACAATTCTAAAGTCGACTATAGCGACAACGACGCTCGTAAACCTTTCGGACTCGAATGGTGAATTTATATACTTGGGGAATCGACAGTTATCATTTTTCTATTGGAAAAACATAGCTGTCGACCAAATTTCCGAAATTTTGTACATTCCTATTTATAACGCGATTTTAAAGTTGACTATGGCGAAACGACGCTCGTAAACCTTCGGACTCGAATGGAATTTATAAACTTGCGAATCACAATTATCATTTTTTCTATTGAAAAACACAGCTGTCCACTAAATTTCAGAAATTTTGACATTCCTTTTTATAACGCGATTCTAACAGTCGACTATAGCGACAACTACGCTCGTAAACCTTCCGGACTCGAATGGTGAATTTATATACTTGCGGAATCGACAGTTATCATATTTTCTATTGAAAAAACATAGCTGTCGACCAAATTTCAGAAATTTTGACATTCCTTTTCAATAACGCGATTCTAACAGTCGACTATAGCGACAACGACGCTCGTAAACCTTTCGGACTCGAATGGTGAATTTATATACTTGGGGAATCGACAGTTATTTTTTTATTGAAAATACATAGCTGTCGACCAAATTTTAGAAATTTTGACATTTCTTTTCAATAACGCGATTCTAACAGTCGACTATAGCGACAACGCGCTCGTAAACCTTCGGACTCGAATGGGAATTTATATACTTGGGGAATCGACAGTTATCATTTTTTCTATTGAAAATACATAGCTGTCGACCAAATTTTAGAAATTTTGACATTCCTTTTCAATAACGCGATTCTAACAGTCGACTATGGCGACAACGACGCTCGTAAACCTTCGGGACTCGAATGGTGAATTTTTACTTGGGGAATCGACAGTTATCATTTTTTATTGAAAATACATAGCTGTCGACCAAATTTTAGAAATTTTGACATTTCTTTTCAAACGCGATTCTAACAGTCGACTATGGCGACAACGACGCTCGTAAACCTTTCGGACTCGAATGGTGAATTTATACTACTTGCGGAATCGACAGTTATCATTTTTTCTATTGAAAAAACACAGCTGTCCAAAATTTCAGAAATTTTGACATTCCTTTTTATTAACGCGATTCTAACAGTCGACTATGGGCGACAACAATGCGCGTAAACCTTCCGGACTCGAATGGTGAATTTATATACTTGCGGAATCGACAGTTATCATTTTTACTATTGAAAAAATAGCTGTCGACCAAATTTCAGAAATTTTGACATTCCTTTATAAACGCGATTCTAACAGTCGACTATGGCGACAACGACGCTCGTAAACCTTTCGGACTCGAATGGTGAATTTATATACTTGAGGAATCGACAGTTATCATTTTTTTATTGGAAAAACATAGCTGTCGACCAAATTTCCGAAATTTTGTACATTCCTATTTATTAACGCGATTTTAAAAGTTGACTATGGCGAAAACGACGCTCGTAAACCTTCGAGACTCGAATTGCGAATTTATAAACTTGCAGAATCAACAGTTATCATTTTTTCTATTGAAAAAAAAAGCTGTCGACCAAATTTCAAAAATTTTGACATTCGTTTTTATTAACACAATTCTAACAGTCGACTATAACGACAACGACGCTCGTAAACCTTTCGGACTCGAATGGTGAATTTATATACTTGCGGAATCGACAGTTATCATTTTTTCTATTGAAAAAACACAGCTGTCCACTAAATTTCAGAAATTTTGACATTCCTTTTTATTAACACAATTCTAACAGTCGACTATAACGACAACGACGCGCGTAAACCTTCGGACTCGTATGGTGAATTTATATACTTGGGGAATCGACAGTTATCATTTTTTCTATTGAAATTCATAACTGTCGACCAAATTTTAGAAATTTTGACATTCCTTTTTATTAACACAATTCTAACAGTCGACTATAGCGACAACGACGCTCGTAAACCTTTCGAACAAATTTAAACATTCACACATCAAAAAAACAAAACAAAAACTATTTATTGTCGATAAAGTAGAAATTTCAGACAAGAAGTCTTTCTCCTTCTCCTTCTTTCGCCATGAATGTAATTCAGCCGTGTAAGGGATAGAGGGCGCTGATGGAGCCATTAAATATATAAAAGTTTTTTACATCAAAAGTGAAGGACCGCGTGGGTAAGTGGTTAAGACGACCGAGTCTTTATATGGTTCTGGCCAGACATATAAAGATTCGGGGTCGATCCCAACCCACGCGGTCTGGTGGAGGTCATCGTTGGATCATCGTAGAAACGTCGTTGGATCTTCGGAACCTGAGAATTGAGGTAAGTGACTCGGGCCGTGAGAGATTTAACTAGAATACAAACATTAAAAAAAAAAAAAAAAAAAAAAAAAAAAAAAAAAAACATAAACAAAAGGAGTGAAAACAATGAAAAAAAGGAAAATAAAAGAAAAAAAAAATAAAAAAAAAAGGAAAAAAAGATGAAAAAAAAGGAAAAAAGATGAAAAAAAAGGAAAAAAAATGAAAAAAAAAAGGAACATTAGGGACTCACGGCTGGAGAAAAACTCCTTTTGTTCTTAAATTTTCAGTTTTTCGGATTTGATAATATTCTTTATTCATATTGTACTTTTAGAGCCGTCGAAGGTTTTTCAAATTTAACTTTAAAATATAAAACACTAGGGGGGCTTCGCCCCCCGCTCGCTCCGCTCACCAACCCCTTTTTTCGAAATAAAAGTAGAAATTTAGTTATTGAAATAATTCTATTATATAAATAATAGGTATTAAAAAAATTATTCGTCACTTGTTGCTTGGAGGAAAAACCAAGGTCTACCATTTGTTAAATCCACACTACTGTGCATATTTGCCAGGAAGATATATACAATTCATATTCTTAATAAAACCATGACATGGGATAATTTTATATTTGATTGGAGTGAATATTGAATAAAAATATAATATTGAATAAATTTGAATAATTTTGATATGAAGGTAAAATAAGAATAAGTTGTTGTCACCCATTTGTTTGATTCACAAAACACCTTGCACATTTGCTTGGAGGCAAGAAAATACAAGATCACCTATTTGTTTAACTCACAGAAACTTGTGCATTTGCTTGAAGGTAAAAATACAAGGTCATCCTTTTCTTTAACCCACGACACCTTGCACATTTTCTTAAAGGCAAAAATACAAGGTATCCCATTTGTTTAACGCACAACACCTTGCACATGTTCTTAGAGGCAAAAATAAAAGGTTTCCCATTTGTTTAACCCACAACACCTTGCACATTGGCTTAGAGGCAAGAAAATACAAGGTCACCCATTTGATTAATCCATATACAAGGTCTCCCATTTGTTTAACCCACGACACCTTGCACATTTTGTTGGAGGCCAAAATACAAGGTTTCCCATTTGTTTAACCCACAACACCTTGCACATGTTCTTAAAGGCAAAAATACAAGGTTTCCCATTTGTTTAACGCACAACACCTTGCACATTAGCTTAGAGGCAAGAAAATACAAGGTCACCTAAACAAAAGAAGTGAAAACAATGAAAAAAAAGGAAAAATAAAAGAAAAAAAAAATGAAAAAAAAAGGAAAAAAAGATGAAAAAAAAAGGAAAAAGATGAAAAAAAAAAGGAAAAAAAAGAAAAAAAAAGGAACATTAGTGACTCACGGCTGCAGAAAAACTCCTTTTGTTCTTAAATTTTCAGTTTTTCGGATTTGATAATATTCTTTATTCATATTGTACTTTTAGAGCCGTCGAAGGTTTTTCAAATTTAACTTTAAAATATAAAACACTAGGGGGCTTCGCCCCCTGCTTGCTCCGCTCACCAACCCCCTTTTTTCGAAATAAAAGTAGAAATTTAGTTATTGAAATAAATTCTATTATATAAATAATAGGTATTAAAAAATTATTCGTCACTTGTTGCTTGGAGGAAAAACCAAGGTCTACCATTTGTTAAATCCACACTACTGTGCATATTTGCCAGGAAGATATATACAATTCAATATTCTTAATAAAACCATGACATGGGATAATTTTATATTTGATTGGAGTAAATATTGAATAAAAATATAATATTGAATAAATTTGAATAATTTTGATATGAAGGTAAAATAAGAATAAGTTGTTGTCACCCATTTGTTTGATTCACAAAACACCTTGCACATTTGCTTGGAGGCAAGAAAATACAAGATCACCTATTTGTTTAACTCACAGAAACTTGTGCATTTGCTTGGAGGTAAAAATACAAGGTCATCCTTTTCTTTAACCCACGACACCTTGCACATTTTCTTAAAGGCAAAAATACAAGGTATCCCATTTGTTTAACGCACAACACCTTGCACATGTTCTTAGAGGCAAAAATAAAAGGTTTCCCATTTGTTTAACCCACAACACCTTGCACATTGGCTTAGAGGCAAGAAAATACAAGGTCACCCATTTGATTAATCCATATACAAGGTCTCCCATTTGTTTAACCCACGACACCTTGCACATTTTGTTGGAGGCCAAAATACAAGGTTTCCCATTTGTTTAACCCACAACACCTTGCACATGTTCTTAAAGGCAAAAATACAAGGTTTCCCATTTGTTTAACGCACAACACCTTGCACATGTTCTTAGAGGCAAAAATAAAAGGTTTCCCATTTGTTTAACCCACAACACCTTGCACATTGGCTTAGAGGCAAGAAAATACGAGGTCACCCATTTCATTAACCCATATACAAGGTCTCCCATTTGTTTAACCCACAACACCTTGCACATTTGGAATGGTGAATTTATACTTGCGGAATCGACAGTTATCATTTTTTCTATTAAAAAAACATAGCTGTCGACCAAATTTCAAAAATTTTGACATTCGTTTTAATAACGCGATTCTAACAGTCGACTATAGCGACAACTACCTCGCTAAACCTTCCGGACTCGAATGGTGAATTTATATACTTGCGGAATCGACAGTTATCATTTTCTATTGAAAAAACATAGCTGTCGACCAAATTTCAGAAATTTTGACATTCCCATTTTGGTAACGCGATTCTAAAAGTCGACTTAGGCGACAACTACGCTCGTAAACCTTCGGACTCGAATGGTGAATTTATATACTTGGGAATCGACAGTTATCATTTTTTCTATTGAAAATACATAGCTGTCGACCAAATTTTAGAAATTTTGACATTCCTTTTCAATAACGCGAGTCTAACAGTCGACTATGGCGACAACGACGCTCGTAAACCTTCGGACTCGAATGGTGAATTTATATACTTGGGGAATCGACAATTATCATTTTTTCTATTGAAAATTCATAGCTAACGACCAAATTTCAGAAATTTTGACATTCCTTTTCAATAACGCGATTCTAACAATCGACTATGGCGACAACGACGCTCGTAAACCTTCGGACTCGAATGGTGAATTTATATACTTGGGAATCGACAATTATCATTTTTTCTATTGAAAACATAGCTATCGACCAAATTTCAGAAATTTTGACATTCCTTTTAATAACGCGATTCTAACAGTCGACTATGGCGACAACGACGCTCGTAAACCTTCCGGACTCGAATGTGAATTTATATACTTGCGGAATCGACAGTTATCATTTTTTCTATTGAAAAATATAGCTGTCGACCAAATTTTAGAAATTTTGACATTCCTTTTCAATAACGCGATTCTAACAGTCGACTATGGCGACAACGACGCTCGTAAACCTTCGGACTCGAATGGTGAATTTATATACTTGGGGAATCGACAGTTATCATTTTTCTATTGAAAATAGCTATCGACCAAATTTCAGAAATTTTGACATTCCTTTTCAATAACGCGATTCTAACAGTCGACTATAGCGACAACGACGCTCGTAAACCTTCGGACTCGAATGGTGAATTTATATACTTGGGAATCGACAGTTATCATTTTTTATTGAAAAAATATAGCTGTCGACCAAATTTCAGAAATTTTGACATTCCAATTATAACGCGATTCTAACAGTCGACTATGGCGACAACGACGCTCGTAAACCTTCGGACTCGAATGGTGAATTTATATACTTGAGGAATCGACAGTTATTATTTTTTTATTGAAAAACATAGCTGTCGACCAAATTTCCGAAATTTTGTACATTCCTTTTATTAACGCGATTTTAAAAGTCGACTATGGCGAAAACGACGCTCGTAAACCTTCGAGACTCGAATGGAATTTATAACTTGCAATCACAGTTATCATTTTTTCTATTGAAAAAAAAGCTGTCGACCAAATTTCAAAATTTTGACATTCGTTTTTATTAACACATTCTAACAGTCGACTATAACGACAACGACGCTCGTAAACCTTCGGACTCGAATGGTGAATTTATATACTTGCGGAATCGACAGTTATCATTTTTTCTATTGAAAAAACACAGCTGTCCACTAAATTTCAGAAATTTTGACATTCCTTTTATTAACGCGATTCTAACAGTCGACTATGGCGACAACGATGCTCGTAAACCTTCCGGACTCGAATGGTGAATTTATATACTTGGGGAATCGACAGTTATCATTTTTTCTATTGAAAATCATAGCTGTCGACCAAATTTTAGAAATTTGACATTCCTTTTCAATAACGCGATTCTAACAGTCGACTATAGCGACAACGACGCTCGTAAACCTTCGGACTCGAATGGTGAATTTATATACTTGGGAATCGACAGTTATCATTTTTTCTATTGAAAATACATAGCTGTCGACCAAATTTTAGAAATTTTGACATTCCTTTTCAATAACGCGATTCTAACAGTCGACTATAGGCGACAACGACGCTCGTAAACCTTCGGACTCGAATGGTAATTTATATACTTGGGAATCGACAGTTATCATTTTTTCTATTGAAAATACATAGCTGTCGACCAAATTTTAGAAATTTTGACATTCCTTTTCAATAACGCGATTCTAACAGTCGACTATGGCGACAACGACGCTCGTAAACCTTCGGGACTCGAATGGTGAATTTATATACTTGGGGAATCGACAGTTATCATTTTTTCTATTGAAAATTCATAGCTGTCGACCAAATTTTAGAAATTTTGAATTCCTTTTCAATAACGCGATTCTAACAGTCGACTATAGCGACAACGACGCTCGTAAACCTTCGGACTCGAATGGTGAATTTATATACTTGGGAATCGACAGTTATCATTTTTTCTATTGAAAATACATAGCTGTCGACCAAATTTTAGAAATTTTGACATTCCTTTTCATAACGCGATTCTAACAGTCGACTATGGCGACAACGACGCTCGTAAACCTTCGGACTCGAATGGTGAATTTATATACTTGGGAATCGACAGTTATCATTTTTTCTATTGAAAATTCATAGCTGTCGACCAAATTTCAGAAATTTTGACATTCCTTTTCATAACGCGATTCTAACAGTCGACTATGGCGACAACGACGCTCGTAAACCTTCGGACTCGAATGGTGAATTTATATACTTGGGAATCGACAGTTATCATTTTTTCTATTGAAAAACATAGCTATCGACCAAATTTCAGAAATTTTGACATTCCTTTTTATTAACGCGATTCTAACAGTCGACTATGGCGACACAATGCTCGTAAACCTTCCGGACTCGAATGTGAATTTATATACTTGCGGAATCGACAGTTATCATTTTTCTATTGAAAAAATATAGCTGTCGACCAAATTTCAGAAATTTTGACATTCCTTTTCAATAACGCGATTTAACAGTCGACTATGGCGACAACGACGCTCGTAAACCTTCGGACTCGAATGGTGAATTTATATACTTGGGAATCGACAGTTATCATTTTTTCTATTGAAAATCATAGCTGTCGACCAAATTTCAGAAATTTTGACATTCCTTTTCAATAACGCGATTCTAACAGTCGACTAGCGACAACGACGCTCGTAAACCTTCGGACTCGAATGGTGAATTTATATACTTGGGAATCGACAGTTATCATTTTTTCTATTGAAAAATATAGCTGTCGACCAAATTTCAGAAATTTTGACATTCCTTTATAACGCGATTCTAACAGTCGACTATGGCGACAACGACGCTCGTAAACCTTCGGACTCGAATGGTGAATTTATATACTTGAGGAATCGACAGTTATTATTTTTTTATTGAAAAACATAGCTGTCGACCAAATTTCCGAAATTTTGACATTCCTTTTATTAACGCGATTTTAAAGTCGACTATGGCGAAACGACGCTCGTAAACCTTCGGACTCGAATGGAATTTATAACTTGCGGAATCGACAGTTATCATTTTTTCTATTGAAAAAAAAGCTGTCGACCAAATTTCAAAATTTTGACATTCCTTTTTATAACATTCTAACAGTCGACTATAACGACAACGACGCTCGTAAACCTTCGGACTCGAATGGTGAATTTATATACTTGCGGAATCGACAGTTATCATTTTTTCTATTGAAAAAACACAGCTGTCCCAAATTTCAGAAATTTTGACATTCCTTTTTATAACGCGATTCTAACAGTCGACTATGGCGACAACGAGCTCGTAAACCTTCGGACTCGAATGGTGAATTTATATACTTGGGAATCGACAGTTATCATTTTTTCTATTGAAAATCATAGCTGTCGACCAAATTTTAGAAATTTGACATTCCTTTTCAATAACGCGATTCTAACAGTCGACTATGCGACAACGACGCTCGTAAACCTTCGGACTCGAATGGTGAATTTATATACTTGGGAATCGACAGTTATCATTTTTTCTATTGAAAATACATAGCTGTCGACCAAATTTTAGAAATTTTGACATTCCTTTTCAATAACGCGATTCTAACAGTCGACTATAGCGACAACGACGCTCGTAAACCTTCGGACTCGAATGGTGAATTTATATACTTGGGAATCGACAGTTATCATTTTTTCTATTGAAAATACATAGCTGTCGACCAAATTTAGAAATTTTGACATTCCTTTTCAATAACGCGATTCTAACAGTCGACTATGGCGACAACGACGCTCGTAAACCTTCGGGACTCGAATGGTGAATTTATATACTTGGGAATCGACAGTTATCATTTTTTCTATTGAAAATTCATAGCTGTCGACCAAATTTTAGAAATTTTGACATTCCTTTTCAATAACGCGATTCTAACAGTCGACTATAGCGACAACGACGCTCGTAAACCTTCGGACTCGAATGGTGAATTTATATACTTGGGAATCGACAGTTATCATTTTTTCTATTGAAAATACATAGCTGTCGACCAAATTTTAGAAATTTTGACATTCCTTTTCAATAACGCGATTCTAACAGTCGACTATGGCGACAACGACGCTCGTAAACCTTCGGACTCGAATGGTGAATTTATATACTTGGGAATCGACAGTTATCATTTTTTCTATTGAAAATTCATAGCTATCGACCAAATTTCAGAAATTTTGACATTCCTTTTCAATAACGCGATTCTAACATTCGACTATGGCGACAACGACGCTCGTAAACCTTCGGACTCGAATGGTGAATTTATATACTTGGAATCGACAGTTATCATTTTTTCTATTGAAAATCATAGCTGTCGACCAAATTTCAGAAATTTTGACATTCCTTTTTATAACGCGATTTAACAGTCGACTATGGCGACAACACGCTCGTAAACCTTCGGACTCGAATGGTGAATTTATATACTTGCGGAATCGACAGTTATCATTTTTTCTATTGAAAAAATATAGCTGTCGACCAAATTTCAGAAATTTTGACATTCCTTTTTAATAACGCGATTCTAACAGTCGACTATGGCGACAACGACGCTCGTAAACCTTCGGACTCGAATGGTGAATTTATATACTTGGGAATCGACAGTTATCATTTTTTCTATTGAAAATTCATAGCTGTCGACCAAATTTCAGAAATTTTGACATTCCTTTTTATTAACGCGATTCTAACAGTCGACTATGGCGACAACAATGCTCGTAAACCTTCCGGACTCGAATGTGAATTTATATACTTGCGGAATCGACAGTTATCATTTTTTCTATTGAAAAAATATAGCTGTCGACCAAATTTCAGAAATTTTGACATTCCTTTTATAACGCGATTCTAACAGTCGACTATGGCGACAACGACGCTCGTAAACCTTCGGACGACTCGAATGGTGAATTTATATACTTGGGAATCGACAGTTATCATTTTTTCTATTGAAAACATAGCTGTCGACCAAATTTCAAAATTTTGACATTCCTTTTTATAACGCGATTCTAACAGTCGACTATGGCGACAACGCTCGTAAACCTTCGGACTCGAATGGTGAATTTATATACTTGCGGAATCGACAGTTATCATTTTTTCTATTGAAAAAATAGCTGTCGACCAAATTTCAAAATTTTGACATTCCTTATTAAAACGCGATTCTAACAGTCGACTATGGCGACAACGACGCTCGTAAACCTTCGGACTCGAATGGTGAATTTATACTTGGGAATCGACAGTTATCATTTTTTCTATTGAAAAACATAGCTGTCGACCAAATTTCCGAAATTTTGACATTCCTTTTATTAACGCGATTTAAAGTCGACTATGGCGAAACGACGCTCGTAAACCTTCGGACTCGAATGGAATTTATATACTTGCGGAGAATCGACAGTTATCATTTTTTCTATTGAAAAAAAGCTGTCGACCAAATTTCAAAATTTTGACATTCGTTTTTATAACATTCTAACAGTCGACTATACGACAACGACGCTCGTAAACCTTCGGACTCGAATGGTGAATTTATATACTTGCGGAATCGACAGTTATCATTTTTTCTATTGAAAAAACACAGCTGTCGACCAAATTTCAGAAATTTTGACATTCCTTTTTATTAACGCGATTCTAACAGTCGACTATGGCGACAACGACTCGTAAACCTTCCGGACTCGAATGGTGAATTTATATACTTGGGAATCGACAGTTATCATTTTTCTATTGAAAACATAGCTGTCGACCAAATTTTAGAAATTTTGACATTCCTTTTCAATAACGCGATTCTAACAGTCGACTATGCGACAACGACGCTCGTAAACCTTCGGACTCGAATGGTGAATTTATATACTTGGGAATCGACAGTTATCATTTTTTATTGAAAATACATAGCTGTCGACCAAATTTTAGAAATTTTGACATTCCTTTTCATAACGCGATTCTAACAGTCGACTATGGCGACAACGACGCTCGTAAACCTTCGGACTCGAATGGTGAATTTATATACTTGGGGAATCGACAGTTATCATTTTTTCTATTGAAAATCATAGCTCGACCAAATTTCAGAAATTTTGACATTCCTTTCAATAACGCGATTCTAACAATCGACTATGGCGACAACGACGCTCGTAAACCTTCGGACTCGAATGGTGAATTTATATACTTGGGGAATCGACAATTATCATTTTTTCTATTGAAAATTCATAGCTGTCGACCAAATTTCAGAAATTTTGACATTCCTTTTTATAACGCGATTCTAACAGTCGACTATGGCGACAACGACGCTCGTAAACCTTCGGACTCGAATGGTGAATTTATATACTTGGGGAATCGACATTATCATTTTTTCTATTGAAAATTCATAGCTATCGACCAAATTTCAGAAATTTTGACATTCCTTTTCAATAACGCGATTCTAACAGTCGACTATAGCGACAACGACGCTCGTAAACCTTCGGACTCGAATGGTGAATTTATATACTTGGGGAATCGACAGTTATCATTTTTTCTATTGAAAATACATAGCTGTCGACCAAATTTAGAAATTTTGACATTCCTTTTCAATAACGCGATTCTAACAGTCGACTATGGCGACAACGACGCTCGTAAACCTTCGGACTCGAATGGTGAATTTATATACTTGGGAATCGACAATTATCATTTTTTCTATTGAAAATTCATAGCTATCGACCAAATTTCAGAAATTTTGACATTCCTTTTCAATAACGCGATTCTAACAGTCGACTATAGCGACAACGACGCTCGTAAACCTTCGGACTCGAATGGTGAATTTATATACTTGGGAATCGACATTATCATTTTTTCTATTGAAAATTCATAGCTATCGACCAAATTTCAGAAATTTTGACATTCCTTTTCATAACGCGATTCTAACAGTCGACTATGCGACAACGACGCTCGTAAACCTTTCGGACTCGAATGGTGAATTTATATACTTGGGAATCGACAGTTATCATTTTTTCTATTGAAAAAATAGCTGTCGACCAAATTTCAGAAATTTTGACATTCCTTTTTATAACGCGATTCTAACAGTCGACTATGGCGACAACGACGCTCGTAAACCTTCGGACTCGAATGGTGAATTTATACTTGGGGAATCGACAGTTATCATTTTTTCTATTGGAAAACATAGCTGTCGACCAAATTTCCGAAATTTTGTACATTCCTATTTACTAACGCGATTTTAAAAGTTGACTATGGCGAAAACGACGCTCGTAAACCTTCGACTCGAATTGCGAATTTATAAACTTGCAGAATCAACAGTTATCATTTTTTCTATTGAAAAAAAAAGCTGTCGACCAAATTTCAAAAATTTTGACATTCGTTTTTATTAACACAATTCTAACAGTCGACTATAACGACAACGACGCTCGTAAACCTTTCGGACCCGAATGGTGAATTTATATACTTGCGGAATCGACAGTTATCATTTTTTCTATTGAAAATTCATAACTGTCGACCAAATTTTAGAAATTTTGACATTCCTTTTTATTAACACAATTCTAACAGTCGACTATAGCGACAACGACGCTCGTAAACCTTTCGAACAAATTTAAACATTCACACATCAAAAAAACAAACAAAAAACTATTTATGTCGATAAGTAGAAATTTCAGACAAGAAGTCTTTCTCCTTCCTTTCGCCATGAATGTAATTCAGCCGTGTAAGGGATAGAGGGCGCTGATGGAGACATTAAATATAAAAGTTTTTACATCAAAAAGTGAAGGACCGCGTGGGTAAGTGGTTAAGACGACCGAGTCTTTATATGGTTCTGGCCAGACATATAAAGATTCGGGGTCGATCCCAACCCACGCGGTCTGGTGGAGGTCATCGTTGGATCATCGTAGAAACGTCGTTGGATCTTCGGAACCTGAGAATTGAGGTAAGTGACTCGGGCCGTGAGAGATTTAACTAGAATACAAACATTAAAAAAAAAAAAAAAAAAAAAAAAAGGAACAAATAAAAAACATAAACAAAGGAGTGAAAACAATGAAAAAAAAGGAAAATAAAAGAAAAAAAAAATGAAAAAAAGGAAAAAAAGATGAAAAAAAATAGGAAAAATGATGAAAAAAAAGGAAAAAAAGATGAAAAAAAAGAAAAAAGATGAAAAAAACAAAAGGAACATTAGGGACTCACGGCTGGAGAAAACTCCTTTTGTTCTTAAATTTTCAGTTTTTTCGGATGATAATATTCTTTTCAATTGTACTTTTAGAGCCGTCGAAGGTTTTTTCAAATTTAACTTTAAAATATAAACACTAGGGGGGCTTCGCCCCCCTGCTCGCTCCGCTCACCAACCCCCATTTTTCGAAATAAAAGTAGAAATTTAGTTATTGAAATAAATTCTATTATATAAATAATAGGTTAAAAATTATCGTCACTTGTTGCTTGGAGGAAAAACCAAGGTCTACCATTTGTTAAATCCACACTACGTGCATATTTGCCAGGAAGATATATACAATTCAATATTCTTAATAAAACCATGACATGGATAATTTTATATTTGATTGGAGTAATATTGAATAAAAATATAATATGAATAAATTGAATAATTTTGAATAAAGGTAAAAGAATAAGTGTTGTCACCCATTTGTTTGATTCAACAACACCTTGCACATTTGCTTGGAGGCAAGAAAACAAGATCACCTATTGTTTAACTCACAGAAACTTGTGCATTTGCTTGGAGGTCAAAAACAAGGTCATCCTTTCTTTAACCCACGACACCTTGCACATTTTCTAAAGGCAAAAATACAAGGTATCCCATTTGTTTAACGCACAACACCTTGCACATGTCTTAGAGGCAAAAATAAAAGGTTTCCCATTTGTTTAACCCACAACACCTTGCACATTGGCTTAGAGGCAAGAAAATACAAGGTCACCCATTGATTAACCCATATACAAGGTCTCCCATTGTTTAACCCACAACACCTTGCACATTGGCTTAGAGGCAAGAAAAACAAGGTCACCCATTTCATTAACCCATATACAAGGTCTCCCATTTGTTTAACCCACAACACCTTGCACATTTGGAATGGGAATTATACTTGCGGAATCGACAGTTATCATTTTTTCTATAAAAAAACATAGCTGTCGACAAAATTTCAGAAATTTTGACATTCGTTTTTAATAACGCGATTCTAACAGTCGACATAGCGACAACTACGCTCGTAAACCTTCCGGACTCGAATGGTGAATTATATACTTGCGGAATCGACAGTTTCATTTTCTATTGAAAAAACATAGCTGTCGACCAAATTTCAGAAATTTGACATTCCCCTTTTGGTAAACGCGATTCAAAGTCGACTATAACGACAACGACGCTCGTAAACCTTTCGGACTCGAATGGTGAATTTATATTACTTTGGGAATCGACAGTTATCATTTTTTCTATTGAAAATACATAGCTGTCGACCAAATTTTAGAAATTTTGACATTCCTTTTCAATAACGCGATTCTAACAGTCGACTATGGCGACAACGACGCTCGTAAACCTTCGGACTCGAATGGTGAATTTATATACTTGGGAATCGACAATATCATTTTTTCTATTGAAAATTCATAGCTATCGACCAAATTTAGAAATTTTGACATTCCTTTTCAATAACGCGATTCAACAATCGACTATGGCGACAACGACGCTCGTAAACCTTCGGACTCGAATGGTGAATTTATATACTTGGGAATCGACATTATCATTTTTTCTATTGAAAACATAGCTATCGACCAAATTTCAGAAATTTGACATTCCTTTTCAATAACGCGATTCTAACAGTCGACTATGGCGACAACGACGCTCGTAAACCTTCCGGACTCGAATGTGAATTATATACTTGCGGAATCGACAGTTATCTTTTTTCTATTGAAAAATATAGCTGTCGACCAAATTTTAGAAATTTTGACATTCCTTTATAACGCGATTCTAAACAGTCGACTATGGCGACAACGACGCTCGTAAACCTTTCGGACTCGAATGGTGAATTTATATACTTGGGAATCGACAATTATCATTTTTTCTATTGAAAATTCATAGCGTCGACCAAATTTCAAAAATTTTGACATTCCTTTTTGAAACGCGATTTGAAAAGTCGACTATGGCAACAACTACGCTCGTAAACCTTCCGGACTCGAATGGTTAATTTATATACTTGCGGAATCGACAGTTATCATTTTTTCTATTGAAAATACATAGCTGTCGACCAAATTTAGAAATTTTGACATTCCTTTTTGAAACGCGATTCTAACAGTCGACTATGGCGACAACGACGCTCGTAAACCTTTCGGACTCAAATGGTGAATTATATACTTGGGGAATCGACAGTTATCATTTTTCTATTGAAAAACATAGCCGTCGACCAAATTTCAAAATTTTGACATTCCTTTTTGATAACGCGATTTGAAAAGTCGACTATGGCAACAACTACGCTCGTAAACCTTCCGGACTCGAATGGTTAATTTATATACTTGCGGAATCGACAGTTATCATTTTTTCTATTGAAAATACATAGCTGTCGACCAAATTTTAGAAATTTGACATTCCTTTTTGATAACGCGATTTTAACAGTCGACTATGGCGACAACGACGCTCGTAAACCTTCGGACTCGAATGGTAAATTTATATACTTGCGGAATCGACAGTTATCATTTTTTCTATTGAAAAAACATAGCTGTCGACCAAATTTCAGAAATTTTGACATTCCTTTTTGATAACGCGATTTGAAAAGTCGACTATGGCAACAACTACGCTCGTAAACCTTCCGGACTCGAATGGTTAATTTATATACTTGCGGAATCGACAGTTATCATTTTTTCTATTGAAAATACATAGCTGTCGACCAAATTTTAGAAATTTTGACATTCCTTTTTGATAACGCGATTTTAACAGTCGACTATGGCGACAACGACGCTCGTAAACCTTCGGGACTCGAATGGTAAATTTATATACTTGCGGAATCGACAGTTATCATTTTTTCTATTGAAAAAACATAGCTGTCGACCAAATTTCAAAAATTTTGACATTCCTTTTTGATAACGCGATTCTAACAGTCGACTATGGCAACAACGACGCTCGTAAACCTTCCGGACTCGAATGGTTAATTTATATACTTGCGGAATCGACAGTTATCATTTTTTCTATTGAAAAAATATAGCTTTCGACCAAATTTCAGAAATTTTGACATTCCTTTTTAATAACGCGATTTTAAATGTTGATTATCGCGATTCTGCGAACAGAGGGAGAGACTTCAATAAGTCCTTCAAGAAGAAATCGAGCCTGAAAACATGGTCAGGCTCATGCTCGAATCCGCAGGAAATTGAATGGCGGTATCGTTTTTCGCGCAATCAGTCGTCTCCAGACTGAGGCAAGAGGCACAAGAGGTGTAAAAGCGATCCGGACGATGCTGCAAGAAAAAGACGACGCTTCTGGTTCCCGAACCCCTAATCACCGTAAGATGGACGGGGGATGCACGGAAAAGACACAGATGTAGCAAAGAAGCTCAATAGGGTCCCCACTGAAGTAATGTTTAACGACGGTTTCCAGTGGGGTACTCGTTTCGAAGGGCCACTGGCTGCAGAATTCACTCTGCCAACGTCCAAAAAAAACACACACACACACCCGAACACACATACAGACATGTGTCAGCAATTCGGTCTAGTTTAAGAATATATATGTAAAAGTACTCTACGATTATTCGTTATGAAAGTCGAAAATCGGTCCGTCACAAAGCTTCCTCTATGAGGTAGCAATAATTAAATCAATACATTATCGTATGAAATATTGTACGCATGTAATTTGTCGTAGCTGAAACGCGTCGTCGTTGTTATTATAATTTATCTCACGTGTTCGTGCGCAGTCATCTGCAACTAAGTGCATCTCTCGAGCGTCGACATAGCAATTGCGGCGTGTTTGTTGATAGCTGTGACGATGACGCCGCTGTCATCCTCTTCCAAGTTCAGCAATTCCAGCTGTTACCTGTGTGGAACTCCGACCATAATGGGTCGAACGTCACATTTTTCCAGTTTTGAATGAATAGAGTTCTTTAGATTTTCTAAATTGATAATAATCAAACAAATTATATAAATTATTTGACGTATAATTTTATAAGATTTCATTAGTACAAATCGATATTGATACGGGATTCAAAGCCTTGAAAGAAAATCCTACAGAACTACGAGTGTGCGAATTGTACATAATATCTTGATGAAACAACACTGAGTAAAGGTTGTACATGATACTTATTGTGCTTCCGACTGTGAACAAACGAGCCTCGTGCATCTGGCGCACGAACAAATTTAAACATTCACACATCAAAAAAACAAAACAAAAACTATTTATTGTCGAAAGTAGAAATTTCAGACAAGAAGTCTTTCTCCTTCCTTTCGCCATGAATGTAATTCAGCCGTGTAAGGGATAGAGGGCGCTGATGGAGACATTAATATATAAAATTTTTACATCAAAAAGTGAAGGACCGGTGGGTAAGTGGTTAAGACGACCGAGTCTTATATGGTTCTGGCCAGACATATAAAGATTCGGGGTCGATCCCAACCCACGCGGTTGGTGGAGGTCATCGTTGGATCATCGTAGAAACGTCGTTGGATCTTCGGAACCTGAGAATTGAGGTAAGTGACTCGGGCCGTGAGAGATTTAACTAGAATACAAACAAAAAAAAAAAAAAAAAAAAAAAAAAAAAGGAACAAAAAAAAATAAACAAAAGGAGTGAAAACAATGAAAAAAAGGAAAATAAAGAGAAAAAAAATGAAAAAAAAAGGAAAAAAGATGAAAAAAAATAGGAAAAATGATGAAAAAAAAAGGAAAAAAGATGAAAAAAAAAAGGAAAAATGATGAAAAAAAAAGGAAAAAAAGATGAAAAAAAAAGGAAAAAAGATGAAAAAAAAAGGAAAAAAAGATGAAAAAAAAAAGGAACATTAGGGACTCACGGCTGGAGAAAAACTCCTTTTGTTCTTAAATTTTCAGTTTTTCGGATTTGATAATATTCTTTATTCATATTGTACTTTTAGAGCCGTCGAAGGTTTTTTCAAATTTAACTTTAAAATATAAAACACTAGGGGGGCTTCGCCCCCTGCTCGCTCCGTTCACCAACCCCCTTTTTCGAAATAAAAGTAGAAATTTAGTTATTGAAATAAATTCTATTATATAAATAATAGGTATTAAAAAATTATTCGTCACTTGTTGCTTGGAGGAAAAACCAAGGTCTACCATTTGTTAAATCCACACTACCGTGCATATTTGCCAGGAAGATATATACAATTCAATTTCTTAATAAAACCATGACATGGGATAATTTATATTTGATTGGAGTGAATATTGAATAAAAATATAATATTGAATAAATTTGAATAATTTTGATATGAAGGTAAAATAAGAATAAGTTGTTGTCACCCATTTGTTTGATTCACAAAACACCTTGCACATTTGCTTGAAGGCAAGAAAATACAAGATCACCTATTTGTGTAACTCACAGAAACTTGTGCATTTGCTTGGAGGTAAAAAATACAAGGTCATCCTTTTCTTTAACCCACGACACCTTGCACATTTTCTTAAAGGCAAAAATACAAGGTATCCAATTTGTTTAACGCACAACACCTTGCACATGTTCTTAGAGGCAAAAATAAAAGGTTTCCCATTTGTTTAACCCACAACACCTTGCACATTGGCTTATAGGCAAGAAAATACAAGGTCACCCATTTGATTAATCCATATACAAGGTCTCCCATTTGTTTAACCCACAACACCTTGCACATTGGCTTAGAGGCAAGAAAATACAAGGTCACCCATTTCATTAACCCATATACAAGGTCTCCCATTTGTTTAACCCACAACACCTTGCACATTTGGAATGGTGAATTTATGAACTTTCGGAATCGACAGTTATCATTTTTTCTATTGAAAAAACATAGCTGTCGACCAAATTTCAGAAATTTTGACATTCCTTTTTGATAACGCGATTCTAAAGTCGACTTGGCAACAACTACGCTCGTAAACCTTCGGGACTCGAATGGGAATTTATATACTTGCGGAATCGACAGTTATCATTTTTTCTATTAAAAAACATAGCTGTCGACCAAATTTCAGAAATTTTGACATTCCTTTTATAACGCGATTTTAAAGTCGACTATGGCGACAACGACGCTCGTAAACCTTGGGACTCGAATGGTAATTTATATACTTGCGGAATCGACAGTTATCATTTTTTCTATTGAAAACATAGCTGTCGACCAAATTTAGAAATTTTGACATTCCTTTTATAACGCGATTCTAACAGTCGACTATGGCGACAACGACGCTCGTAAACCTTCGGACTCGAATGGTAATTTATATACTTGCGGAATCGACAGTTATCATTTTTTCTATTGAAAAACATAGCTGTCGACCAAATTTCAGAAATTTTGACATTCCTTTTGATAACGCGATTTAAAGTCGACTATGGCGACAACTCGCTCGTAAACCTTCGGACTCGAATGGTAATTTATATACTTGCGGAATCGACAGTTATCATTTTTTCTATTGAAAATATAGCTGTCGACCAAATTTAGAAATTTTGACATTCCTTTTTGATAACGCGATTTTAACAGTCGACTATGGCGACAACGACGCTCGTAAACCTTCGGACTCGAATGGTGAATTTATATACTTGGGAATCGACAGTTATCATTTTTTCTATTGAAAACATAGCTGTCGACCAAATTTAGAAATTTTGACATTCCTTTTTTAACGCGATTTTAACAGTCGACTATGGCGACAACGACGCTCGTAAACCTTCGGACTCGAATGGTGAATTTATATACTTGGGAATCGACAGTTATCATTTTTTCTATTGAAAAAACATAGCTGTCGACCAAATTTCAGAAATTTTGACATTCCTTTTTATAACGCGATTCTAACAGTCGACTATGGCGACAACGCCTCGTAAACCTTCGGACTCGAATGGTGAATTTATATACTTGCGGAATCGACAGTTATCATTTTTTCTATTGAAAAAACATAGCTGTCGACCAAATTTCAGAAATTTTGACATTCCTTTTTATAACGCGATTTCAACAGTCGACTATGGCGACAACGACGCTCGTAAACCTTCGGGACTCGAATGGTAAATTTATATACTTGCGGAATCGACAGTTATCATTTTTTCTATTGAAAAAACATAGCTGTCGACCAAATTTCAGAAATTTTGACATTCCTTTTTGATAACGCGATTTAACAGTCGACTATGGCGACAACTACGCTCGTAAACCTTCGGACTCGAATGGTAATTTATATACTTGCGGAATCGACAGTTATCATTTTTTCTATTGAAAAAACATAGCTGTCGACCAAATTTCAAAATTTTGACATTCCTTTTTATAACGCGATTCTTACGGTCGACTATAGCGACAACGACGCTCGTAAACCTTCGGACTCGAATGGTGAATTTATATACTTGCGGAATCGACAGTTATCATTTTTTCTATTGAAAAAACATAGCTGTCGAACAAATTTCAAAATTTTGACATTCCTTTTTGATAACGCGATTTAACAGTCGACTATGGCAACAACTACGCTCGTAAACCTTCGGACTCGAATGGTAATTTATATACTTGCGGAATCGACAGTTATCATTTTTTCTATTGAAAATCATAGCTGTCGACCAAATTTAGAAATTTTGACATTCCTTTTTGATAACGCGATTTTAACAGTCGACTATGGCGACAACTACGCTCGTAAACCTTCGGACTCGAATGGTGAATTTATATACTTGGGAATCGACAGTTATCATTTTTTCTATTGAAAACATAGCTGTCGACCAAATTTAGAAATTTTGACATTCCTTTTTATAACGCGATTCTAACAGTCGACTATAGCGACAACGACGCTCGTAAACCTTCGGACTCGAATGGTGAATTTATATACTTGCGGAATCGACAGTTATCATTTTTTCTATTGAAAAAACATAGCTGTCGACCAAATTTCAGAAATTTTGACATTCCTTTTTGATAACGCGATTTTAACAGTCGACTATGGCGACAACGACGCTCGTAAACCTTCGGGACTCGAATGGTAAATTTATATACTTGCGGAATCGACAGTTATCATTTTTTCTATTGAAAAAACATAGCTGTCGACCAAATTTCAAAATTTTGACATTCCTTTTTGATAACGCGATTTAAAGTCGACTATGGCAACAACTACGCTCGTAAACCTTCGGACTCGAATGGTAATTTATATACTTGCGGAATCGACAGTTATCATTTTTTCTATTGAAAATACATAGCTGTCGACCAAATTTTAGAAATTTTGACATTCCTTTTTGATAACGCGATTTTAACAGTCGACTATAGCGACAACGACGCTCGTAAACCTTCGGACTCGAATGGTGAATTTATATACTTGCGGAATCGACAGTTATCATTTTTTCTATTGAAAATACATAGCTGTCGACCAAATTTTAGAAATTTTGACATTTTTTTGATAACGCGATTTAAAGTCGACTATGGCAACAACTACGCTCGTAAACCTTCGGACTCGAATGGTAATTTATATACTTGCGGAATCGACAGTTATCATTTTTTCTATTGAAAATACATAGCTGTCGACCAAATTTAGAAATTTTGACATTCTTTTTGATAACGCGATTTAACAGTCGACTATGGCGACAACGACGCTCGTAAACCTTCGGGACTCGAATGGAATTTATATACTTGCGGAATCGACAGTTATCATTTTTTCAATTGAAAAAACATAGCTGTCGACCAAATTTCAGAAATTTTGACATTCCTTTTTAATAACGCGATTTTAACAGTCGACTATGGCGACAACGACGCTCGTAAACCTTCGGACGAATCGAATGGTAAATTTATATACTTGCGGAATCGAACAGTTATCATTTTTCTATTGAAAAAACATAGCTGTCGACCAAATTTCAAAAATTTTGACATTTCCTTTTTGATAACGTGATTTGAAAAGTCGACTATGGCAACAACTACGCTCGTAAACCTTCCCGGACTCGAATGGTGAATTTATATACTTGCGGAATCGACAGTTATCATTTTTTCAATTGAAAAAACATAGCTATCGACCAAAATTTCAGAAATTTTGACATTCCTTTTTAATAACGCGATTTTAAATGTCGACTATGGCAACAACGACGCTCGTAAACCTTCGGGACTCGAATGGTAATTTATAAACTTGCGAGATCGACAGTTATCATTTTTTTCTATTAAAAAAACATAGCTGTCGACCAAATTTCCGAAATTTGTACATTCCTTTTATTAACGCGATTTTAAAAGTTGACTATGGCGAAAACACGACGCTCGTAAACCTTCGAGACTCGAATTGCGAATTTCTAAACTTGCCGAATCAACAGTTATCATTTTTTCTATTGAAAAAACATAGCTGTCGACCAAATTTCAGAAATTTTGACATTCCTTTTTAATAACGCGATTTTAACAGTCGACTATAGCGACAACGACGCTCGTCAACCTTCGTGACTCGAATGGTGAATTTAAACTTGCGAAATCGACAGTTATCATTTTTTCTATCAAAAAAACATAGTTGTCATCTAAAATTCAGATATTATAACATTGCTTTTTTATTTACGCTATGCTAAACGTCGACTATGGCGACAACGACGCTCGTAAACCATTGGAACTCGATTGGTGAATTTATATACTTGCGGAATCGACAGTTATCATTTTTTCTATTGAATAAATATAGCTATCGACTAAATTTCAGAAATTTTGACATTCCTTTTTAATAACGCGAAATGTCGACTATGGCAACAACGACGCTCGTAAACCTTCGGGACTCGAATGGTAAATTTATAAACTTGCGGAATCGACAGTTATCATTTTTTCTATTAAAAAAACATAGCTGTCGACCAAATTTCAGAAATTTTGACATTCGTTTTTAATAACGCGATTCTAACAGTCGACTAGAGCGACAACTACGCTCGTAAACCTTCCGGACTCGAATGGTGAATTTATATACTTGCGGAATCGACAGTTATCATATTTTCTATTGAAAAAACATAGCTGTCGACCAAATTTCAGAATTTTGACATTCCCTTTTGCTAACGCGATTCTAAAAGTCGACTTAGGCGACAACTACGCTCGTAAACCTTCCGGACTCGAATGGTGAATTTATATACTTGCGGAATCGACAGTTATCATTTTTTCTATTGAATAAAAAAAGCTATCGACCAAATTTCAGAAATTTTGACATTCCTTTTTAATAACGCGATTTTAAATGTTGATTATCGCGATTCTGCGAACAGAGGGAGAGACTTCAATAAGTCCCTTCAAGAAGAAATCGAGCCTGAAAACATGGTCAGGCTCATGCTCGAATCCGCAGGAAATTGAATGGCGGTATCGTTTTTCGCGCAATCAGTCGTCTCCAGACTGAGGCAAGAGGCACAAGAGGTGTAAAAGCGATCCGGACGATGCTGCAAGAAAAAGACGACGCTTCTGTTCCCGAACCCCTAATCACCGTAAGATGGACGGGGGATGCACGGAAAAGACACAGATGTAGCAAAGAAGCTCAATAGGGTCCCCACTGAAGTAATGTTTAACGACGGTTTCCAGTGGGGTACTCGTTTCGAAGGGCCACTGGCGCAGAATTCACTCTGCCAACGTCCAAAAAAACACACACACACACCCGAACACACATACAGACATGTGTCAGCAATTCGGTCTAGTTTAAGAATATATGTAAAAGTACTCTACGATTATTCGTTATGAAAGTCGAAAATCGGTCCGTCACAAAGCTTCCTCTATGAGGTAGCAATAATTAAATCAACATATCGTATGAAAGTATTGTACGCATGTAATTTGTCGTAGCTGAAACGCGTCGTCGTTGTTATTATAATTTATCTCACGTGTTCGTGCGCAGTCATCTGCACAACTAAGTGCATCTCTCGAGCGTCGACATAGCATTGCGGCGTGTTTGTTGATAGCTGTGACGATGACGCCGCTGTCATCCTCTTCCAAGTTCAGCAATTCCAGCTGTTACCTGTGTGGAACTCCGACCATAATGGGTCGAACGTCACATTTTTCCAGTTTGAATGAATAGAGTTCTTTAGATATTTTCTAAATGATAATAATCAAACAAATTATATAAATTATTTGACGTATAATTTTATAAGATTTCATTAGTACAAATCGATATTGATACGGGATTCAAAGCCTTGAAAGAAAATCCTACAGAACTACGAGTGTGCGAATTGTACATAATATCTTGATGAAAACAACATGAGTAAAGGTTGTACATGATACTTATTGTGCTTCCGACTGTGAACAAAACGAGCCTCGTGCATCTGGCGCACGAACAAATTTAAACATTCACACATCAAAAAAACAAAACAAAAAACTATTTATTGTCGATAAAGTAGAAATTTCAGACAAGAAGTCTTTCTCCTTCCTTTCGCCATGAATGTAATTCAGCCGTGTAAGGGATAGAGGGCGCTGATGGAGACATTAAATATATAAAAGTTTTTTACATCAAAAAGTGAAGGACCGCGTGGGTAAGTGGTTAAGACGACCGAGTCTTTATATGGTTCTGGCCAGACATATAAAGATTCGGGGTCGATCCCAACCCACGCGGTCTGGTGGAGGTCATCGTTGGATCATCGTAGAAACGTCGTTGGATCTTCGGAACCTGAGAATTGAGGTAAGTGACTCGGGCCGTGAGAGATTTACAAAAAAAAAAAAAAAAAAAAAAAAAAAAAAAAAAAAAAAAAAGGAACAAATAAAAAACATAAACAAAGGAGTGAAAACAATGAAAAAAAAGGAAAAATAAAAGAAAAAAAAAATGAAAAAAAAAGGAAAAAAAGATGAAAAAAATAGGAAAAATGATGAAAAAAAAAGGAAAAAAAGATGAAAAAAAAAAGGAAAAAAGATGAAAAAAAAAAGGAAAAAAAGATGAAAAAAAAAAGGAAAAAAGATGAAAAAAAAAGGAAAAAAAGATGAAAAAAAAAAGGAACATTAGGGACTCACGGCTGGAGAAAAACTCCTTTTGTTCTTAAATTTTCAGTTTTTCGGATTTGATAATATTCTTTATTCATATTGTACTTTTAGAGCCGTCGAAGGTTTTTCAAATTTAACTTTAAAATATAAAACACTAGGGGGGCTTCGCCCCCCTGCTCGCTCCGTTCACCAACCCCCTTTTTTCGAAATAAAAGTAGAAATTTAGTTATTGAAATAAATTCTATTATATAAATAATAGGTATTAAAAAAATTATTCGTCACTTGTTGCTTGGAGGAAAAACCAAGGTCTACCATTTGTTAAATCCACACTACCGTGCATATTTGCCAGGAAGATATATACAATTCAATATTCTTAATAAAACCATGACATGGGATAATTTATATTTGATTGGAGTGAATATTGATAAAAATATAATATTGAATAAATTTGAATAATTTTGATATGAAGGTAAATAAGAATAAGTTGTTGTCACCCATTTGTTTGATTCACAAAACACCTTGCACATTTGCTTGAAGGCAAGAAAAACAAGATCACCTATTTGTGTAACTCACAGAAACTTGTGCATTTGCTTGGAGGTAAAAAATACAAGGTCATCCTTTTCTTTAACCCACGACACCTTGCACATTTTCTTAAAGGCAAAAATACAAGGTATCCAATTTGTTTAACGCACAACACCTTGCACATGTTCTTAGAGGCAAAAATAAAAGGTTTCCCATTTGTTTAACCCACAACACCTTGCACATTGGCTTATAGGCAAGAAAATACAAGGTCACCCATTTGATTAATCCATATACAAGGTCTCCCATTTGTTTAACCCACAACACCTTGCACATTGGCTTAGAGGCAAGAAAATACAAGGTCACCCATTTCATTAACCCATATACAAGGTCTCCCATTTGTTTAACCCACAACACCTTGCACATTTGGAATGGTGAATTTATGAACTTTCGGAATCGACAGTTATCATTTTTTCTATTGAAAAAACATAGCTGTCGACCAAATTTCAGAAATTTTGACATTCCTTTTTGATAACGCGATTCTAAAAGTCGACTTTGGCGACAGCGACGCTCGTAAACCTTCGGGACTCGAATGGTAAACTTATATACTTGCGGAATCGACAGTTATCATTTTTTCTATTGAAAAAACATAGCTGTCGACCAAATTTCAAAAATTTTGACATTCCTTTTTGATAACGCGATTTGAAAAGTCGACTATGGCAACAACTACGCTCGTAAACCTTCCGGACTCGAATGGTTAATTTATATACTTGCGGAATCGACAGTTATCATTTTTTCTATTGAAAATACATAGCTGTCGACCAAATTTTAGAAATTTTGACATTCCTTTTTGATAACGCGATTTTAACAGTCGACTATAGCGACAACGACGCTCGTAAACCTTTCGGACTCGAATGGTGAATTTATATACTTGGGGAATCGACAGTTATCATTTTTTCTATTGAAAATTCATAGCTGTCGACCAAATTTTAGAAATTTGACATTCCTTTTATTAACACAATTCTAACAGTCGACTATAGCGACAACGACGCTCGTAAACCTTTCGGACTCGAATGGTGAATTTATATACTTGGGGAATCGACAGTTATCATTTTTTCTATTGAAAAAACATAGCTGTTCACTAAATTCCAGAAATTTTGCGTTCCTTTTTATTCATTCGATTCTAACAGTCGACTATGGCGACAACGCTCTCGTAAACCTTCCGGACTCGAATGGTGAATTTATATACTTGCGGAATCAACATTTATCATTTTTTCTATTGAAAAAATATAGCTGTCGACCAAATTTCAGAAATTTTGACATTCCTTTTTATTAACGCGATTTTAACAGTCGACTTTGGCGACAGCGACGCTCGTAAACCTTCGGGACTCGAATGGTAAACTTATATACTTGCGGAATCGACAGTTATCATTTTTTCTATTGAAAAACTAGCTGTCGACCAAATTTCAAAAATTTTGACATTCCTTTTTGATAACGCGATTTGAAAAGTCGACTATGGCAACAACTACGCTCGCAAACCTTCCGGACTCGAATGGTTAATTTATATACTTACGGAATCGACAGTTATCATTTTTTCTATTGAAAAAACATAGCTGTCGACCAAATTTCAAAAATTTTGACATTCCTTTTTATTAACACAATTCTAACAGTCGACTATAGCGACAACGACGCTCGTAAACCTTCCGGACTCGAATGGTGAATTTATATACTTGGGGAATCGACAGTTATCATTTTTTCTATTAAAAATTCATAGCTGTCGACCAAATTTTAGAAATTTTGACATTCATTTTTATTAACACAATTCTAACAGTCGACTATGGCAACAACTACGCTCGTAAACCTTCCGGACTCGAATGGTGAATTTATATACTTGGGGAATCGACAGTTATCATTTTTTCTATTGGAAATACATAGCTGTCGACCAAATTTCAGAAATTTTGACATTCCTTTTTATTGACGCGATTCTAAAAGTCGACTATGGCGACAACGACGCTTGTCAACCTTCGTGTCTCGAATGGTGAATTTATATACTTGGGTAATCGACAGTTATCATTTTTTTTATTGAAAAAACATAGCTGTCCACTAAATTTCAGAAATTTTGACATTCCTTTTTATTAACGCGATTCTAACAGTCGACTTTGGCGACAACGACGCTCGTAAACCTTCGGGACTCGAATTGTGAATTTATATACTTGCGGAATCGACAGTTATCATTTTTTCTATTGAAAAAACATAGCTGTCGACCAAATTTCAAAAATTTTGACATTCGTTTTTAATAACGCGATTCTAACAGTCGACTATAGCGACAACTACGCTCGTAAACCTTCCGGACTCGAATGGTGAATTTCTATACTCGCGGAATCGACAGTTATCATTTTTTCTATTGAATAAATATAGCTATCGACCAAATTTCAGAAATTTTGACATTCCTTTTCTTTAACGCGATTATAACATTCGACTATGGCGACAACTACGCTCGTAAACCTTCCAGACTCGAATGGTGAATTTATATACTTGCAGAATCGACAGTTATCATTTTTTCTATTGAAAATACATAGCTGTCGACCAAATTTTAGAAATTTTGACATTTTTTTTTGATAACGCGATTTTAAATGTCGACTATGGCAACAACTACGCTCGTAAACCTTCTGGACTCGAATGGTTAATTTATATACTTGCGGAATCGACAGTTATCATTTTTTCTATTGAAAATACATAGCTGTCGACCAAATTTTAGAAATTTTGACATTCGTTTTTGATAACGCGATTTTAACAGTCGACTATGGCGACAACGACGCTCGTAAACCTTCGGGACTCGAATGGTGAATTTATATACTTGCGGAATCGACAGTTATCATTTTTTCAATTGAAAAAACATAGCTGTCGACCAAATTTCAGAAATTTTGACATTCCTTTTTAATAACGCGATTTTAACAGTCGACTATGGCGACAATGACGCTCGTAAACCTTCGGGACTCGAATGGTGAATTTATATACTTGGGGAATCGACAGTTATCATTTTTTCTATTGGAAATACATAGCTGTCGACCAAATTTTAGAAATTTTGACATTCCTTTTTATTAACACAATTCTAACAGTCGACTATAACGACAACGACGCTCGTAAACCTTTCGGACTCGTATGGTGAATTTATATACTTGGGGAATCGACAGTTATCATTTTTTCTATTGAAAAAACATAGCTGTCGACCAAATTTCAAAAATTTTGACATTCCTTTTTGATAACGCGATTTGAAAAGTCGACTATGGCAACAACTACGCTCGTAAACCTTCCGGACTCGAATGGTTAATTTATATACTTGCGGAATCGACAGTTATCATTTTTTCTATTGAAAATACATAGCTGTCGACCAAATTTTAGAAATTTTGACATTCCTTTTTGATAACGCGATTTTAACAGTCGACTATAGCGACAACTACGCTCGTAAACCTTTCGGACTCGAATGGTGAATTTATATACTTGGGGAATCGACAGTTATCATTTTTTCTATTGAAAATTCATAGCTGTCGACCAAATTTTAGAAATTTTGACATTCCTTTTATTACACAATTCTAACAGTCGACTATAGCGACAACGACGCTCGTAAACCTTTCGGACTCGAATGGTGAATTTATATACTTGGGGAATCGACAATTATCATTTTTTCTATTGAAAATTCATAGCTATCGACCAAATTTTAGAAATTTTGACATTCCTTTTTATTAACGCGATTCTAACAGTCGACTATGGCGACAACAATGCTCGTAAACCTTCCGGACTCGAATAGTGAATTTATATACTTGCGGAATCGACAGTTATCATTTTTTCTATTGAAAAAATATAGCTTTCGACCAAATTTCAGAAATTTTGACATTCCTTTTTAATAACGCGATTTTAAATGTTGATTATCGCGATTCTGCGAACAGAGGGAGAGACTTCAATAAGTCCTTCAAGAAGAAATCGAGCCTGAAAACATGGTCAGGCTCATGCTCGAATCCGCAGGAAATTGAATGGTGGTATCGTTTTTCGCGCAATCAGTCGTCTCCACACTGAGGCAAGAGGCACAAGAGGTGTAAAAGCGATCCGGACGATGCTTCAAGAAAAAGACGACGCTTCTGGTTCCCGAACCCCTAATCACCGTAAGATGGACGGGGGAGGCACGGAAAAGACACAGATGTAGCAAAGAAGCTCAATAGGGTCCCCACTGAAGTAATGTTTAACGACGGTTTCCAGTGGGGTACTCGTTCGAAGGGCCACTGGCTGCAGAATTCACTCTGCCAACGTCCAAAAAAAACACACACACACACCCGAACACACATACAGACATGTGTCAGCAATTCGGTCTAGTTTAAGAATATATATGTAAAAGTACTCTACGAATTCGTTATGAAAGTCGAAAATCGGTCCGTCACAAAGCTTCCTCTATGAGGTAGCAATAATTAAATTAATACATTATCGTATGAAATATTGTACGCATGTAATTTGTCGTAGCTGAAACGCGTCGTTGTTATATTTTATCTCACGTGTTCGTGCGCAGTCATCTGCACAACTAAGTGCATCTCTCGAGCGTCGACATAGCAATTGCGGCGTGTTTGTTGATAGCTGTGACGATGACGCCGCTGTCATCCTCTTCCAAGTTCAGCAATTCCAGCTGTTACCTGTGTGGAACTCCGACCATAATGGGTCGAACGTCACATTTTTCCAGTTTTGAATGAATAGAGTTCTTTAAATATTTTCTAAATTGATAATAATCAAACAAATTATATAAATTATTTGACGTATAATTTTATAAGATTTCATTAGTACAAATCGATATTGATACGGGATTCAAAGCCTTGAAAGAAAATCCTACAGAACTACGAGTGTGCGAATTGTACATAATAATCTTGATGAAACAACACTGAGTAAAGGTTGTACATGATACTTATTGTGCTTCCGACTGTGAACAAACGAGCCTCGTGCATCTGGCGCACGAACAAATTTAAACATTCACACATCAAAAAAACAAAACAAAAAACTATTTATTGTCGATAAAGTAGAAATTTCAGACAAGAAGTCTTTCTCCTTCCTTTCGCCATGAATGTAATTCAGCCGTGTAAGGGATAGAGGGCGCTGATGGAGACATTAAATATATAAAAGTTTTTTACATCAAAAAGTGAAGGACCGCGTGGGTAAGTGGTTAAGACGACCGAGTCTTTATATGGTTCTGGCCAGACATATAAAGATTCGGGGTCGATCCCAACCCACGCGGTCTGGTGGAGGTCATCGTTGGATCATCGTAGAAACGTCGTTGGGTCTTCGGAACCTGAGAATTGAGGTAAGTGACTCGGGCCGTGAGAGATTTAACTAGAATACAAACATTAAAAAAAAAAAAAAAAAAAAAAAAGGAACAAAAAAAAATAAACAAAAGGAGTGAAAACAATGAAAAAAAAGGAAAAATAAAAGAAAAAAAAATGAAAAAAAAAGGAAAAAAATGAAAAAAAATAGGAAAAAATGAAAAAAAAAGGAAAAAAAGATGAAAAAAAAAAGGAAAAAAGATGAAAAAAAGAAGGAAAAAAGATGAAAAAAAAAAGGAACATTAGGGACTCACGGCTGGAGAAAAACTCCTTTTGTTCTTAAATTTTCAGTTTTTCGGATTTGATAATATTCTTTATTCATATTGTACTTTTAGAGCCGTCGAAGGTTTTTCAAATTTAACTTTAAAATATAAAACACTAAGGGGGCTTCGCCCCCCTGCTCGCTCCGCTCACCAACCCCCTTTTTTCGAAATAAAAGTAGAAATTTAGTTATTGAAATAAATTCTATTATATAAATAATAGGTATTAAAAAAATTATTCGTCACTTGTTGCTTGGAGGAAAAACCAAGGTCTACCATTTGTTAAATCCACACTACCGTGCATATTTGCCAGGAAGATATACAATTCAATATTCTTAATAAAACCATGACATGAGATAATTTTATATTTGATTGGAGTGAATATTGAATAAAAATATAATATTGAATAAATTTGAATAATTTTGATATGAAGGTAAAATAAGAATAAGTTGTTGTCACCCATTTGTTTGATTCACAAAACACCTTGCACATTTGCTTGAAGGCAAGAAAATACAAGATCACCTATTTGTGTAACTCACAGAAACTTGTGCATTTGCTTGGAGGTAAAAAATACAAGGTCATCCTTTTCTTTAACCCACGACACCTTGCACATTTTCTTAAAGGCAAAAACAAGGTATCCCATTTGTTTAACGCACAACACCTTGCACATGTTTTAGAGGCAAAAATAAAAGGTTTCCCATTTGTTTAACCCACAACACCTTGCACATTGGCTTAGAGGCAAAAAATACAAGGTCACCCATTTGATTAATCCATATACAAGGTCTCCCATTTGTTTAACCCACAACACCTTGCACATTGGCTTAGAGGCAAGAAAATACAAGGTCACCCATTTCATTAACCCATATACAAGGTCTCCCATTTGTTTAACCCACAACACCTTGCACATTTGGAATGGTGAATTTATGAACTTCGGAATCGACAGTTACATTCATTTTTCTATTGAAAAAAATAGCTGTCGACCAAATTTCAGAAATTTTGACATTCCTTTTTGATAACGCGATTCTAAAAGTCGACTTGGCAACAACTACGCTCGTAAACCTTCGGGACTCGAATGGTGAATTTATACTTGCGGAATCGACAGTTATCATTTTTTCTATTGAAAAAAATAGCTGTTGACCAAATTTCAAAAATTTTGACATTCCTTTTTGATAACGCGATTCTAACAGTCGACTTTGGCGACAGCGACGCTCGTAAACCTTCGGACTCGAATGGTAAACTTATATACTTGCGGAATCGACAGTTATCATTTTTTCTATTGAAAAAACATAGCTGTTGACCAAATTTCAAAATTTTGACATTCCTTTTTGATAACGCGATTTGAAAAGTCGACTATGGCAACAACTACGCTCGTAAACCTTCCGGACTCGAATGGTTAATTTATATACTTGCGGAATCGACAGTTATCATTTTTTCTATTGAAAAACATAGCTGTCGACCAAATTTTAGAAATTTTGACATTCCTTTTGATAACGCGATTTTAAAGTCGACTATAGCGACAACGACGCTCGTAAACCTTTCGGACTCGAATGGTGAATTTATATACTTGCAGAATCGACAGTTATCATTTTTTATTGAAAATACATAGCTGTCGACCAAATTTTAGAAATTTTGACATTTTTTTTTCATAACGCGATTTTAAATGTCGACTATGGCAACAACTACGCTCGTAAACCTTCTGGACTCGAATGGTTAATTTATATACTTGCGGAATCGACAGTTATCATTTTTTCTATTGAAAATACATAGCTGTCGACCAAATTTTAGAAATTTTGACATTCGTTTTTGATAACGCGATTTTAACAGTCGACTATGGCGACAACGACGCTCGTAAACCTTCGGGACTCGAATGGTGAATTTATATACTTGCGGAATCGACAGTTATCATTTTTTCAATTGAAAAAACATAGCTGTCGACCAAATTTCAGAAATTTTGACATTCCTTTTTAATAACGCGATTTTAACAGTCGACTATGGCGACAATGACGCTCGTAAACCTTCGGGACTCGAATGGTAAATTTATATACTTGCGGAATCGACAGTTATCATTTTTTCTATTGAAAAAACATAGCTGTCGACCAAATTTCAAAAATTTTGACATTCCTTTTTGATAACGTGATTTGAAAAGTCGACTATGGCAACAACTACGCTCGTAAACCTTCCCGGACTCGAATGGTGAATTTATATACTTGCGGAATCGACAGTTATCATTTTTTCTATTGAAAAAACATAGCTATCGACCAAATTTCAGAAATTTTGACATTCCTTTTTAATAACGCGATTTTAAATGTCGACTATGGCAACAACGACGCTCGTAAACCTTCGGGACTCGAATGGTAAATTTATAAACTTGCGAGATCGACAGTTATCATTTTTTTCTATTAAAAAAACATAGCTGTCGACCAAATTTCCGAAATTTTGTACATTCCTATTTATTAACGCGATTTTAAAAGTTGACTATGGCGAAAACGACGCTCGTAAACCTTCGAGACTCGAATTGCGAATTTATAAACTTGCCGAATCAACAGTTATCATTTTTTCTATTGAAAAAACATAGCTGTCGACCAAATTTCAGAAATTTTGACATTCCTTTTTAATAACGCGATTTTAACAGTCGACTATAGCGACAACGACGCTCGTCAACCTTCGTGACTCGAATGGTGAATTTATAAACTTGCGAAATCGACAGTTATCATTTTTTCCTATCAAAAAAACATAGTTGTCATCTAAAATTCAGATATTATAACATTGCTTTTTTATTTACGCTATGCTAAACGTCGACTATGGCGACAACGACGCTCGTAAACCATTGGAACTCGATTGGTGAATTTATATACTTGCGGAATCGACAGTTATCATTTTTTCTATTGAATAAATATAGCTATCGACTAAATTTCAGAAATTTTGACATTCCTTTTTAATAACGCGATTTTAAATGTCGACTATGGCAACAACGACGCTCGTAAACCTTCGGGACTCGAATGGTAAATTTATAAACTTGCGGAATCGACAGTTATCATTTTTTTATTAAAAACATAGCTGTCGACCAAATTTCAGAAATTTTGACATTCGTTTTTAATAACGCGATTCTAACAGTCGACTAGAGCGACAACTACGCTCGTAAACCTTCCGGACTCGAATGGTGAATTTATATACTTGCGGAATCGACAGTTATCATATTTTCTATTGAAAAAACATAGCTGTCGACCAAATTTCAGAAATTTTGACATTCCCATTTTGCTAACGCGATTCTAAAAGTCGACTTAGGCGACAACTACGCTCGTAAACCTTCCGGACTCGAATGGTGAATTTATATACTTGCGGAATCGACAGTTATCATTTTTTCTATTGAATAAAAAAGCTATCGACCAAATTTCAGAAATTTTGACATTCCTTTTCATTAACGCGATTATAACATTCGACTATGCCGACAACAACGCTCGTAAACCATTGGAACTCGAATGGTGAATTTATGAACTTTCGGAATCGACAGTTATCATTTTTTCTATTAAAAAATCATAGCCGTCGACCAAATTTCAAAAATTTTGACATTCCTTTTTGATAACGCGATTTGAAAAGTCGACTATGGCAACAACTACGCTCGTAAACCTTCCGGACTCGAATGGTGAATTTATATACTTGGGGAATCGACAGTTATCATTTTTTCTATTGAAAATACATAGCTGTCGACCAAATTTTAGACATTTTGACATTCCTTTTCAATAACGCGATTCTAACAGTCGACTATGGCGACAACGACGCTCGTAAACCTTTCGGACTCGAATGGTGAATTTATATACTTGGGGAATCGACAATTATCATTTTTTCTATTGAAAATTCATTGCTATCGACCAAATTTCAGAAATTTTGACATTCCTTTTTATTAACGCGATTCTAACAGTCGACTATGGCGACAACAATGCTCGTAAACCTTCCGGACTCGAATAGTGAATTTATATACTTGGGGAATCGACAATTATCATTTTTTCTATTGAAAATTCATAGCTGTCGACCAAATTTCAGAAATTTTGACATTCCTTATTATAAACGCGATTCTAACAGTCGACTATGGCGACAACGACGCTCGTAAACCTTTCGGACTCAAATGGTGAATTTATATACTTGGGGAATCGACAGTTATCATTTTTTCTATTAGAAATTCATAGCTGTCGAACCAGTTTTAGAAATTTTGACATTCCTTTTTATTAACACAATTCTAACAGTCGACTATAGCGACAACGACGCTCGTAAACCTTTCGGACTCGAATGGTGCATTTATATACTTGGGGAATCGACAGTTATCATTTTTCCTATTGAAAAAACATAGCTGTTCACTAAATTTCAGAAATTTTGCGTTCCTTTTATTCATTCGATTCTAACAGTCGACTATAGCGACAACGCTCTCGTAAACCTTCCGGACTCGAATGGTGAATTTATATACTTGCGGAATCGACATTTATCATTTTTTCTATTGAAAAAATATAGCTGTCGACCAAATTTCAGAAATTTTGACATTTCTTTTCATTAACGCGATTATAACATTCGACTATGCCGACAACAACGCTCGTAAACCATTGGAACTCGAATGGTGAATTTATGAACTTTCGGAATCGACAGTTATCATTTTTTCTATTGAAAAAACATAGCCGTCGACCAAATTTCAAAAATTTTGACATTCCTTTTTGATAACGCGATTTGAAAAGTCGACTATGGCAACAACTACGCTCGTAAACCTTCCGGACTCGAATGGTGAATTTATATACTTGGGGAATCGACAGTTATCATTTTTTCTATTGGAAATTCATAGCTGTCGAACAAGTTTTAGAAATTTGGACATTCCTTTTTATTAACACAATTCTAACAGTCGACTATAGCGACAACGACGCTCGTAAACCTTTCGGACTCGAATGGTGAATTTATATACTTGGGGAATCGACAGTTATCATTTTTCCTATTGAAAAAACATAGCTGTTCACTAAATTTCAGAAATTTTGCGTTCCTTTTTATTCATTCGATTCTAACAGTCGACTATGGCGACAACGCTCCCGTAAACCTTCCGGACTCGAATGGTGAATTTATATACTTGCGGAATCGACATTTATCATTTTTTCTATTGAAAAAATATAGCTGTCGACCAAATTTCAGAAATTTTGACATTTCTTTTCATTAACGCGATTATAACATTCGACTATGCCGACAACAACGCTCGTAAACCATTGGAACTCGAATGGTGAATTTATGACTTTCGGAATCGACAGTTATCATTTTTTCTATTGAAAAAACATAGCCGTCGACCAAATTTCAAAAATTTTGACATTCCTTTTTGATAACGCGATTTGAAAAGTCGACTATGGCAACAACTACGCTCGTAAACCTTCCGGACTCGAATGGTTAATTTATATACTTGCGGAATCGACAGTTATCATTTTTTCTATTGAAAATACATTGCTGTCGACCAAATTTTAGAAATTTTGACATTCCTTTTCATAACGCGATCTAACAGTCGACTATAGCGACAACGACGCTCGTAAACCTTTCGGACTCGAATGGTGAATTTATATACTTGGGGAATCGACAGTTATCATTTTTTCTATTGAAAATACATAGCTGTCGACCAAATTTTAGAAATTTTGACATTCCTTTTCAATAACGCGAGTCTAACAGTCGACTATGGCGACAACGACGCTCGTAAACCTTTCGGACTCGAATGGTGAATTTATATACTTGGGGAATCGACAATTATCATTTTTTCTATTGAAAATTCATAGCTAACGACCAAATTTCAGAAATTTTGACATTCCTTTTCAATAACGCGATTCTAACAATCGACTATGGCGACAACGACGCTCGTAAACCTTTCGGACTCGAATGGTGAATTTATACTTGGGGAATCGACAATTATCATTTTTTCTATTGAAAATTCATAGCTCGACCAAATTTCAGAAATTTTGACATTCCTTTTCAATAACGCGATTCTAACAGTCGACTATGGCGACAACGACGCTCGTAAACCTTCGGACTCGAATGTGAATTTATATACTTGCGGAATCGACAGTTATCATTTTTTCTATTGAAAAAATATAGCTGTCGACCAAATTTTAGAAATTTTGACATTCCTTTTCAATAACGCGATTCTAACAGTCGACTATGGCGACAACGCTCGTAAACCTTCGGACTCGAATGGTGAATTTATATACTTGGGGAATCGACAATTATCATATTTCTATTGAAAATTCATAGCTATCGACCAAATTTCAGAAATTTTGACATTCCTTTTCAATAACGCGATTCTAACAGTCGACTATAGCGACAACGACGCTCGTAAACCTTTCGGACTCGAATGGTGAATTTATATACTTGGGGAATCGACAGTTATCATTTTTTCTATTGAAAAAATATAGCTGTCGACCAAATTTCAGAAATTTTGACATTCCTAATTATAAACGCGATTCTAACAGTCGACTATGGCGACAACGACGCTCGTAAACCTTTCGGACTCGAATGGTGAATTTATATACTTGCGGAATCGACAGTTATCATTTTTTCTATTGAAAAAATATAGCTGTCGACCAAATTTCAGAAATTTTGACATTCCTTTTCATAACGCGATTCTAACAGTCGACTATGGCGACAACGACGCTCGTAAACCTTCGGACTCGAATGGTGAATTTATACTTGGGAATCGACAATCATTTTTTCTATTGAAAATTCATAGCTATCGACCAAATTTCAGAAATTTTGACATTCCTTTTATTAACGCGATTCTAACAGTCGACTATGGCGACAACGCTCGTAAACCTTCGGACTCGAATAGTGAATTTATACTTGCGGAATCGACAGTTATCATTTTTTCTATTGAAAAAATATAGCTGTCGACCAAATTCAGAAATTTTGACATTCCTTTTATAACGCGATTCTAACAGTCGACTATGGCGACAACGACGCTCGTAAACCTTTCGGACTCGAATGGTGAATTTATATACTTGGGGAATCGACAATTATCATTTTTTCTATTGAAAATTCATAGCTATCGACCAAATTTCAAAAATTTTGACATTCCTTTTTATTAACGCGATTCTAACAGTCGACTATGGCGACAACAATGCTCGTAAACCTTCCGGACTCGAATAGTGAATTTATATACTTGCGGAATCGACAGTTATCATTTTTTCTATTGAAAAAATATAGCTGTCGACCAAATTTCAGAAATTTTGACATTCCTTATTATAAACGCGATTCTAACAGTCGACTATGGCGACATCGACGCTCGTAAACCTTTCGGACTCGAATGGTGAATTTATATACTTGGGGAATCGACAGTTATCATTTTTTCTATTGGAAAAACATAGCTGTCGACCAAATTTCCGAAATTTTGTACATTCCTATTTATTAACGCGATTTTAAAAGTTGACTATGGCGAAAACGACGCTCGTAAACCTTCGAGACTCGAAATGCAATTTATAACTTGCAGAATCAACAGTTATCATTTTTTCTATTGAAAAAAAAGCTGTCGACCAAATTTCAAAAATTTTGACATTCGTTTTTATTAACACAATTCTAACAGTCGACTATAACGACAACGACGCTCGTAAACCTTTCGGACCGAATGGTGAATTATATACTTGCTCGACAGTTATCATTTTTTCTATTAAAAAACAGCTGTCCACTAAATTTCAGAAATTTTGACATTCCTTTTATTAACGCGATTCTAACAGTCGACTATGGCGCAACGATGCTCGTAAACCTTCCGACTCGAATGGTGAATTATATACTTGGGGAATCGACAGTTATCAATTTTTCTATTGAAAATTCATAGCTGTCGACCAAATTTAGAAATTTTGACATTCCTTTTCAATAACGCGATTCTAACAGTCGACTCTAGCGACAACGACGCTCGTAAACCTTTCGGACTCGAATGGTGAATTTATATACTTGGGGAATCGACAGTTATATCATTTTTTTCTATTGAAAAGACATAGCATGTCGACCAAATTTAGAAATTTTGACATGTCCTTTTCAAAACGCGATTCTAACAGTCGACTATGGCGACAACGACGCTCGTCAACCTTTCGGACTCGAATGGTGAATTTATATACTTGGGGAATCGACAATTATCATTTTTTCTATTGAAAATCATAGCTACGACCAAATTTCAGAAATTTTGACATTCCTTTTCATAACGCGATTCTAACAATCGACTATGGCGACAACGACGCTCGTAAACCTTCGGACTCGAATGGTGAATTTATATACTTGGGAATCGACAATTGATATCATTTTGCTTTGCAATTCATATATCGACCAAATTTCAGAAATTTTGACATTCCTTTTTATTGCGATTCTAACAGTCGACTATGTCGACAACAAATGCTCGTAAACCTTTCGGACTCGAATGGTGAATTTAATACTTGGGGAATCGACAATTATCATTTTTTCTATTGAAAATTCATAGCTATCGACCAAATTTCAAAAAATTTTGACATTCCTTTCAATAACGCGATTCTAACAGTCGACTATAGCGACACAACGACGCTCGTAAACCTTTCGGACTCGAATGGTGAATTTATATACTTGGGGAATCGACAGTTATCATTTTTTCTATTGAAATACATAGCTGTCGACCAAATTTTAGAAATTTTGACATTCCTTTTCAATAACGCGATTCTAACAGTCGACTAGGCGACAACGACGCGCGTAAACCTTTCGGACTCGAATGGTGAATTTATACTTGGGGAATCGACAATTATCATTTTTTCTATTGAAAATTCATAGCTATCGACCAAATTTCAGAAATTTTGACATTCCTTTTCAATACGCGATTCTACAGTCGACTATAGCGACAACGACGCTCGTAAACCTTTCGGACTCGAATGGTGAATTTATATACTTGGGGAACCGACAATTATCATTTTTTCTATTGAAAATTCATAGCTATCGACCAAATTTCAGAAATTTTGACATTCCTTTTCAATAACGCGATTCTAACAGTCGACTATAGCGACAACGACGCTCGTAAACCTTTCGGACTCGAATGGTGAATTTATATACTTGGGGAATCGACAGTTATCATTTTTTCTATTGAAAAAATATAGCTGTCGACCAAATTTCAGAAATTTTGACATTCCTTTTTATAAACGCGATTCTAACAGTCGACTATGGCGACAACGACGCTCTAAACCTTTCGGAATCGAATGGTGAATTTATATACTTGGGTCGACAGTTCATTTTTTCTATTGGAAAAACATAGCTGTCGACCAAATTTCCGAAATTTTGTAATTCCTATTTACTAACGCGATTTTAAAAGTTGACTATGGCGAAAACGACGCTCGTAACCTTCGAGACTCGAATTGCGAATTTATAAACTTGCAGAATCAACAGTTATCATTTTTTCTATTGAAAAAAAAAGCTGTCGACCAAATTTCAAAAATTTTGACATTCGTTTTATAACACAATTCTAACAGTCGACTATAACGACAACGACGCTCGTAAACCTTTCGGACCCGAATGGTGAATTTATATACTTGCGGAATCGACAGTTATCATTTTTCTATTGAAAATTTCATAACTGTCGACCAATTTTAGAAATTTTGACATTCCTTTTTATTAACACAATTCTAACAGTCGACTCTAGCGACAACGACGCTCGTAACCTTTCGAACAAATTTAACACATTCACACATCAAAAAACAAACAAAAAAAACTATTTATTGTCGATAAAAGTAGAAATTTCAGACAGAAGTCTTTCCTCCTTTCGCCATGAATGTAATTCAGGCCGTGTAGGGGATAGAGGGCGCTGATGGAGACATTAAATATATAAAAGTTTTTTACATCAAAAAAGTGAAGGACCGCGTGGTAAGTGGTTAAGACGACCGAGTCTTTATATGGTTCTGGCCAGACATATAAAGATTCGGGGTCGATCCAACCCACGGCGGTCTGGTGGAGGTCATCGTTGGATCATCGTAGAAACGTCTTGGATCTTCGGAACCTGAGAATTGAGGTAAGTGACTCGGGCCGTGAGAGATTTAACTAGAATACAAACATAAAAAAAAAAAAAAAAAAAAAAGGAACAAATAAAAAATAAACAAAAGGAGTGAAAACAATGAAAAAAAAGGAAAATAAGAAAAAAAAAATGAAAAAAAAAGGAAAAAAGATGAAAAATAGGAAAAATGATGAAAAAAAAAGGAAAAAAGATGAAAAAAAAAAAAAGATGAAAAAAAAAAGGAACATTAGGGACTCACGGCTGGAGAAAAACTCCTTTGTTCTTAAATTTTCAGTTTTTCGGATTTGATAATATTCTTTATTCATATTGTACTTTTAGAGCCGTCGAAGGTTTTTCAAATTTAACTTTAAAATATAAAACACTAGGGGGGCTTCGCCCCCCTGCTCGCTCCGCTCACCAACCCCCTTTTTTCGAAAAAAAGTGGAAATTTAGTTATTGAATAAATTCTATTATATAAATAATATATTAAAAAATTATTCGTCACTTGTTGCTGTGGAGGAAAAACCAAGGTCTACCATTTGTTAAATCCACACTACTGCTATTTGCCAGGAAGATATTACAATTCTATTCTTAATAAAACATGACATGGGATAATTTTATATTTGATTGGAGTTGAATAAACTATATATTGAATAAATTTGATAATTTTGATATGAAGGTAAATAAATAGTTGTTGTCACCCATTTTGTTTGATTCACAAAACACCTTGCACATTTGCTTGGAGGCAAGAAAATACAGATCACCTATTTGTTTAACTCACAGAACTTGTGCATTTGCTTGGAGGTAAAAAAATCAAGTCATCTTTTCTTTAACCCACGACCCCTTGCACATTTTCTTAAAGGCAAAATACAAGGTATCCCATTTGTTTAACGCACAACACCTTGCACATGTTCTTAGAGGCAAAAATAAAAGGTTTCCCATTTGTTTAACCCACAACACCTTGCACATTGGCTTAGAGGCAAGAAAATACAAGGTCACCCATTTGATTAACCCATATACAAGGTCTCCCATTTGTTTAACCCCAACACCTTGCACATTGGCTTAGAGGCAAAAATACAGGTCACCCATTTCATTAACCCTATACAGGTCTCCCATTTGTTTAACCCACAACACCTTGCACATTTGGAATGGTGAATTATATACTTGCGGAATCGACAGTTATCATTTTTCTATTAAAAAAACATAGCGTCGACAAAATTTCAGAAATTTTGACATTCGTTTTTAATAACGCGATTCTACAGTCGACTATAGCGACAACTACGCTCGTAAACCTTCCGGACTCGAATGGTGAATTTAATACTTGCGGAATCGACAGTTATCATATTTTCTATTGAAAAAACATAGCTGTCGACCAAATTTCAGAAATTTTGACATTCCCCTTTTGGTAACGCGATTCTAAAAGTCGACTATAACGACAACGACGCTCGTAAACCTTTCGGACTCGAATGGTGAATTTATATACTTGGGGAATCGACAATTATCATTTTTTCTATTGAAAATTCATAGCCGTCGACCAAATTTCAAAAATTTTGACATTCCTTTTTGATAACGCGATTTGAAAAGTCGACTATGGCAACAACTACGCTCGTAAACCTTCCGGACTCGAATGGTTAATTTATATACTTGCGGAATCGACAGTTATCATTTTTTCTATTGAAAATACATAGCTGTCGACCAAATTTTAGAAATTTTGACATTCCTTTTGATAACGCGATTCTAACAGTCGACTATGGCGACAACGACGCTCGTAAACCTTTCGGACTCAAATGGTGAATTTATATACTTGGGGAATCGACAGTTATCATTTTTTCTATTGAAAAAACATAGCCGTCGACCAAATTTCAAAAATTTTGACATTCCTTTTTGATAACGCGATTTGAAAAGTCGACTATGGCAACAACTACGCTCGTAAACCTTCCGGACTCGAATGGTTAATTTATTACTTGCGAATCGACAGTTATCATTTTTTCTATTGAAAATACATAGCTGTCGACCAAATTTTAGAAATTTTGACATTCCTTTTTGATAACGCGATTTTAACAGTCGACTATGGCGACAACGACGCTCGTAAACCTTCGGGACTCGAATGGTAAATTTTTATACTTGCAAAATCGACAGTTATCATTTTTTCTATTGAAAAAACATAGCTGTCGACCAAATTTCAAAAATTTTGACATTCCTTTTTGATAACGCGATTTGAAAAGTCGACTATGGCAACAACTACGCTCGTAAACCTTCCGGACTCGAATGGTTAATTTATATACTTGCGGAATCGACAGTTATCATTTTTTCTATTGAAAATACATAGCTGTCGACCAAATTTTAGAAATTTTGACATTCCTTTTTGATAACGCGATTTTAACAGTCGACTATGGCGACAACGACGCTCGTAAACCTTCGGGACTCGAATGGTAAATTTATATACTTGCGGAATCGACAGTTATCATTTTTCTATTGAAAAAACATAGCTGTCGACCAAATTTCAAAAATTTTGACATTCCTTTTTGATAACGCGATTCTAACAGTCGACTATGGCAACAACGACGCTCGTAAACCTTCCGGACTCGAATGGAATTATATACTTGCGGAATCGACAGTTATCATTTTTTCTATTGAAAAAAATATAGCTTCGACCAAATTTCAGAAATTTTGACATTCCTTTTTAATAACGCGATTTTAAATGTTGATTATCGCGATTCTGCGAACAGAGGGAGAGACTTCAACAAGTCCTCCAAGAAGAAATCGAGTCTGAAAACATCGTCAGGCTCATGCTCGAAACCGCAGGAAATTGAATGGCGATATCGTCTTTCGCGCAATCAGTCGTCTCCAGACTGAGGCAAGAGGCACAAGAGGTGTAAAAGCGATCCGGACGATGCTGCAAGAAAAAGACGACGCTTCTGGTTCCCGAACCCCTAATCACCGTAAGATGGACGGGGGATGCACGGAAAAGACACAGATGTAGCAAAGAAGCTCAATAGGGTCCCCACTGAAGTAATGTTTAACGACGGTTTCCAGTGGGGTACTCGTTTCGAAGGGCCACTGGCTGCAGAATTCACTCTGCCAACGTCCAAAAAAACACACACACACACCCGAACACACATACAGACATGTGTCAGCAATTCGGTCTAGTTTAAGAATATTATGTAAAAGTACTCTACGATTATTCGTTATGAAAGTCGAAAATCGGTCCGTCACAAAGCTTCCTCTATGAGGTAGCAATAATTAAATCAATACATTATCGTATGAAATATTGTACGCATGTAATTTGTCGTAGCTGAAACGCGTCGTCGTTGTTATTATAATTTATCTCACGTGTTCGTGCGCAGTCATCTGCACAACTAAGTGCATCTCTCGAGCGTCGACATAGCAATTGCGGCGTGTTTGTTGATAGCTGTGACGATGACGCCGCTGTCATCCTCTTCCAAGTTCAGCAATTCCAGCTGTTACCTGTGTGGAACTCCGACCATAATGGGTCGAACGTCACATTTTTCCAGTTTTGAATGAATAGAGTTCTTTAGATATTTTCTAAATTGATAATAATCAAACAAATTATATAAATTATTTGACGTATAATTTTATAAGATTTCATTAGTACAAATCGATATTGATACGGGATTCAAAGCCTTGAAAGAAAATCCTACAGAACTACGAGTGTGCGAATTGTACATAATAATCTTGATGAAACAACACTGAGTAAAGGTTGTACATGATACTTATTGTGCTTCCGACTGTGAACAAACGAGCCTCGTGCATCTGGCGCACGAACAAATTTAAACATTCACACATCAAACAACAAAACAAAAAACTATTTATTGTCGATAAAGTAGAAATTTCAGACAGAAGTCTTTCTCCTTCCTTTCGCCATGAATGTATTCAGCCGTGTAAGGGATGAGGGCGCTGATGAGACATTAAATTATAAAGTTTTTTACATCAAAAAGTGAAGGACCGCGTGGGTAGTGTTAAGACGACCGAGTCTTTATATGGTTCTGGCCAGACCTATAACGATTCGGGTCGATCCCAACCCCACGCGGTCTGGTGGAGGTCATCGTTGGATCATCGTAGAACGTCGTTGGATCTTCGGAACCTGAGAATTGAGGTAAGTGACTCGGGCCGTGAGAGATTTAACTAGAATACAAAAAAAAAAAAAAAAAAAAAAAAAAAAAAGGAACAAATAAAAAACATAAACAAAAGGAGTGAAAACAATGAAAAAAAAGGAAAATAAAAGAAAAAAAAAATGAAAAAAAAAGGAAAAAAAGATGAAAAAAAATAGGAAAAATGATTGAAAACAAAAGGAAAAAAAGATGAAAAAAAAAAGGAAAAAAGATTGAAAAAAAAAAGGAAAAAAAGATGAAAAAAACAAAGGAAAAAGATGAAAAAAAAAAAGGAAAAAAAAGATGAAAAAAAAAAGGAACATTAGGGACTCACGGCTGGAGAAAAACTCCTTTGTTCTTAAATTTTCAGTTTTTCGGATTTGATAATATTCTTTATTCATATTGTACTTTTAGAGCCGTCGAAGGTTTTTCAAATTTAACTTTAAAATATAAAACACTAGGGGGCTTCGCCCCCCTGCTCGCTCCGTCACCAACCCCCTTTTTTCGAAATAAAAGTAGAAATTTAGTTATTGAAATAAATTCTATTATATAAATAATAGGTATTAAAAAAATTATTCGTCACTTGTTGTGGAGGAAAAACCAAGGTCTACCATTGTTAATCCACACTACCGTGCATATTTGCCAGGAAGATATCTACAATTCAATATTCTTAATAAAACCATGACATGGATAATTTTATTTGATTGGAGTGAAATTGAATAAAAATATACTATTGAATAATTTGAAAATTTTGCTATGAAGGTTTAAATAAGAATAAGTTTTGTCACCCATTTGTTTGATTCACAAACACCTTGCACATTTGCTTGAAGGCAAGAAATACAAGATCACCTATTTGTGTAACTCACAGAACTTGTGCATTGCTTGGAGGTAAAAAATACAAGGTCATCCTTTTCTTTAACCCACGACACCTTGCACATTTTCGTAAAGGCAAAAAATACAAGGTATCCAATTGTTTAACGCCAACACCTTGCACATGTTCTTAGAGGCAAAAATAAAAGGTTTCCCATTTGTTTAACCCACAACACCTTGCACATTGGCTTATAGGCAAGAAATACAAGGTCACCCATTTGATTATCCATATACAAGGTCTCCCATTTGTTTAACCCACAACACCTTGCACATTGGCTTAGAGGCAAGAAAATACAAGGTCACCCATTTCATTAAACCCATATACAAGGTCTCCCATTTGTTTAACCCACAACACCTTGCACATTTGGAATGGTGAATTTATGAACTTTCGGAATCGACAGTTATCATTTTTTCTATTGAAAAAACATAGCTGTCGACCAAATTTCAGAAATTTTGACATTCCTTTTTGATAACGCGATTCTAAAAGTCGACTTGGCAACAACTACGCTCGTAAACCTTCGGGACTCGAATGGTGAATTTATACTTGCGGAATCGACAGTTATCATTTTTTCTATTAAAAACATAGCTGTCGACCAAATTTCCGAAATTTTGACATTCCTTTTTATAACGCGATTTTAAAGTGACTATGGCGAAAACGACGCTCGTAAACCTTGGAGACTCGAATTGCGAATTTATAACTTGCGGAATCGACAGTTATCATTTTTTCTATTGAAAATTCATAGCTGTCGACAAATTTTAGAAATTTTGACATTCCTTTTATTAACGCATTTAACAGTCGACTTTGGCGACAGCGACGCTCGTAAACCTTCGGGACTCGAATGGTAAATTTATATACTTGCGGAATCGACAGTTATCATTTTTTCTATTGAAAAAACATAGCTGTCGACCAAATTTCAAAAATTTTGACATTCCTTTTTGATAACGCGATTTAAAGTCGACTATGGCAACAACTACGCTCGTAAACCTTCCGGACTCGAATGGTAATTTATATACTTGCGGAATCGACAGTTATCATTTTTTCTATTGAAAATACATAGCTGTCGACCAAATTTTAGAAATTTTGACATTCCTTTTGATAACGCGATTTAACAGTCGACTAGCGACAACGACGCTCGTAAACCTTTCGGACTCGAATGGTGAATTTATATACTTGGGAATCGACAGTTATCATTTTTTCTATTGAAAATTCATAGCTGTCGACCAAATTTAGAAATTTTGACATTCCTTTTTATTAACACGATTCTAACAGTCGACTATAGCGACAACGACGCTCGTAAACCTTCGGACTCGAATGGTGAATTTATATACTTGGGGAATCGACAGTTATCATTTTTTCTATTGAAAAAACATAGCTGTCACTAAATTCAGAAATTTTGCGTTCCTTTTTATTCATTCGATTCTAACAGTCGACTATGGCGACAACGCTCGTAAACCTTCGGACTCGAATGGTGAATTTATATACTTGCGGAATCGACAGTTATCATTTTTTCTATTGAAAAAATATAGCTGTCGACCAAATTTCAGAAATTTTGACATTCCTTTTTATAACGCGATTTTAACAGTCGACTTGGCGACAGCGACGCTCGTAAACCTTCGGGACTCGAATGGTAAACTTATATACTTGCGGAATCGACAGTTATCATTTTTTCTATTGAAAAAACATAGCTGTCGACCAAATTTCAAAAATTTTGACATTCCTTTTTGATAACGCGATTTGAAAAGTCGACTATGGCAACAACTACGCTCGCAAACCTTCCGGACTCGAATGGTTAATTTATATACTTACGGAATCGACAGTTATCATTTTTTCTATTGAAAAAACATAGCTGTCGACCAAATTTCAAAATTTTGACATTCCTTTTTATTAACACAATTCTAACAGTCGACTAGCGACAACGACGCTCGTAAACCTTCCGGACTCGTATGGTGAATTTATATACTTGGGGAATCGACAGTTATCATTTTTTCTATTGAAAAAACATAGCTGTCGACCAAATTTCAAAAATTTTGACATTCCTTTTTGATAACGCGATTTGAAAAGTCGACTATGGCAACAACTACGCTCGTAAACCTTCCGGACTCGAATGGTTAATTTATATACTTGCGGAATCGACAGTTATCATTTTTTCTATTGAAAATACATAGCTGTCGACCAAATTTAGAAATTTTGACATTCCTTTTTGATAACGCGATTTTAACAGTCGACTATAGCGACAACTACGCTCGTAAACCTTCGGACTCGAATGGTGAATTTATATACTGGGGAATCGACAGTTATCATTTTTTCTATTGAAAATCATAGCTGTCGACCAAATTTTAGAAATTTTGACATTCCTTTTTATTAACGCGATTCTAACAGTCGACTATAGCGACAACGCTCGTAAACCTTCGGACTCGAATGGTGAATTTATATACTTGGGGAATCGACAGTTATCATTTTTTCTATTGAAAAAACATAGCTGTTGACCAAATTTCAAAAATTTTGACATTCCTTTTTGATAACGCGATTCTAACAGTCGACTTGGCGACACGACGCTCGTAAACCTTCGGGACTCGAATGGTAAACTTATATACTTGCGGAATGCGACAGTTATCATTTTTTCTATTGAAAAAACATAGCTGTTGACCAAATTTCAAAAATTTTGACATTCCTTTTTGATAACGCGATTTGAAAAGTCGACTATGGCAACAACTACGCTCGTAAACCTTCCGGACTCGAATGGTTAATTTATATACTTGCGGAATCGACAGTTATCATTTTTTCTATTGAAAATACATAGCTGTCGACCAAATTTTAGAAATTTTGACATTCCTTTTTGATAACGCGATTTTAACAGTCGACTATGGCGACAACGACGCTCGTAAACCTTCGGACTCGAATGGTGAATTTATATACTTGCAGAATCGACAGTTATTTTTTCTATTGAAAATACATAGCTGTCGACCAAATTTTAGAAATTTTGACATTTTTTTTGATAACGCGATTTTAAATGTCGACTATGGCAACAACTACGCTCGTAAACCTTGGACTCGAATGGTTAATTTATATACTTGCGGAATCGACAGTTATCATTTTTTCTATTGAAAATACATAGCTGTCGACCAAATTTTAGAAATTTTGACATTCGTTTTTAGGTAACGCGATTTTAACAGTCGACTATGGCGACAACGACGCTCGTAAACCTTCGGGACTCGAATGGAATTTATATACTTGCGGAATCGACAGTTATCATTTTTTCAATTGAAAAAACATAGCTGTCGACCAAATTTCAGAAATTTTGACATTCCTTTTTAATAACGCGATTTTAACAGTCGACTATGGCGACAACTACGCTCGTAAACCTTCGGGACTCGAATGGTAAATTTATATACTTGCGGAATCGACAGTTATCATTTTTTCTATTGAAAAAACATAGCTGTCGACCAAATTTCAAAATTTTGACTTTTTGATAACGTGATTTGAAAAGTCGACTATGGCAACAACTACGCTCGTAAACCTTCGGACTCGAATGGTGAATTTATATACTTGCGGAATCGACAGTTATCATTTTTTCTATTGAAAAAACATAGCTGTCGACCAAATTTCAGAAATTTTGACATTCCTTTTTAATAACGCGATTTTAACAGTCGACTATGGCAACAACGACGCTCGTAAACCTTCGGGACTCGAATGGTAAATTTATAAACTTGCGAATCGACAGTTATCATTTTTTCTATTAAAAAACATAGCTGTCGACCAAATTTCGAAATTTTGACATTCCTTTTATTAACGCGATTTTAAAGTCGACTATGGCGAAAACGACGCTCGTAAACCTTCGGACTCGAATGCGAATTTATAACTTGCGAATCGACAGTTATCATTTTTTCTATTGAAAAAACATAGCTGTCGACCAAATTTCAGAAATTTTGACATTCCTTTTTAATAACGCGATTTTAACAGTCGACTATAGCGACAACGACGCTCGTCAACCTTCGGACTCGAATGGTGAATTTATAACTTGCGAATCGACAGTTATCATTTTTTCTATCAAAAAAACATAGTTGTCATCTAAAATTCAGATATTTAACATTGCTTTTTATTTACGCGATTTAAACGTCGACTATGGCGACAACGACGCTCGTAAACCTTGGACTCGATTGGTGAATTTATATACTTGCGGAATCGACAGTTATCATTTTTTCTATTGAAAAATATAGCTGTCGACAAATTTCAGAAATTTTGACATTCCTTTTTAATAACGCGATTTTAAAGTCGACTATGGCAACAACGACGCTCGTAAACCTTCGGGACTCGAATGGTAAATTTATATACTTGCGGAATCGACAGTTATCATTTTTTTCTATTAAAAAACATAGCTGTCGACCAAATTTCAGAAATTTTGACATTCTTTTTAATAACGCGATTCTAACAGTCGACTAGCGACAACTACGCTCGTAAACCTTCCGGACTCGAATGGTGAATTTATATACTTGCGGAATCGACAGTTATCATTTTCTATTGAAAAAACATAGCTGTCGACCAAATTTCAGAAATTTTGACATTCCATTTTGCTAACGCGATTCTAAAAGTCGACTTAGGCGACAACTACGCTCGTAAACCTTCCGGACTCGAATGGTGAATTTATATACTTGCGGAATCGACAGTTATCATTTTTTCTATTGAAAAAAAGCTATCGACCAAATTTCAGAAATTTTGACATTCCTTTTCATTAACGCGATTAAACATTCGACTATGCGACAACAACGCTCGTAAACCTTGGACTCGAATGGTGAATTTATGAACTTTCGGAATCGACAGTTTCATTTTTTCTATTAAAAATCATAGCGTCGACATAATTTCAAAATTTTGACATTCCTTTTTGATAACGCGATTTGAAAAGTCGACTATGGCAACAACTACGCTCGTAAACCTTCCGGACTCGAATGGTGAATTTATTCTTGGGGAATCGACAGTTATCATTTTTTCTATTGAAATACATAGCTGTCGACCAAATTTAGACATTTTGACATTCCTTTTCAATAACGCGATTCTAACAGTCGACTATGGCGACAACGACGCTCGTAAACCTTCGGACTCGAATGGTGAATTTATATACTTGGGGAATCGACATTATCATTTTTTCTATTGAAAATTCATGCTATCGACCAAATTTCAGAAATTTTGACATTCCTTTTATTAACGCGATTCTAACAGTCGACTATGGCGACAACTGACGTAAACCTTCCGGACTCGAATAGTGAATTTATATACTTGGGGAATCGACATTATCATTTTTTCTATTGAAAATTCATAGCTGTCGACCAAATTTCAGAAATTTGACATTCCTTTTATAAACGCGATTCTAACAGTCGACTATGGCGACAACGACGCTCGTAAACCTTCGGACTCAAATGGTGAATTTATATACTTGGGAATCGACAGTTATCATTTTTTCTATTAGAAATTCATAGCTGTCGAACCAGTTTAGAAATTTTGACATTCCTTTTTATTAACACAATTCTAACAGTCGACTATAGCGACAACGACGCTCGTAAACCTTTCGGACTCGAATGGGCATTTATATACTTGGGAATCGACAGTTATCATTTTTCTATTGAAAAAACATAGCTGTCACAAATTTCAGAAATTTTGCGTTCCTTTTTATTCATCGATTCTAACAGTCGACTATGGCGACAACGCTCGTAAACCTTCCGGACTCGAATGGTGAATTTATATACTTGCGGAATCGACATTATCATTTTTTCTATTGAAAAAATATAGCTGTCGACCAAATTTCAGAAATTTTGACATTCCTTTTTATTAACGCGATTTAACAGTCGACTATGGCGACCGACGCTCGTAAACCTTCGGGACTCGAATGGTAAATTATATACTTGCGGAATCGACAGTTATCATTTTTTCTATTGAAAAAACATAGCTGTCGACCAAATTTCAAAAATTTTGACATTCCTTTTTGATAACGCGATTTGAAAAGTCGACTATGGCAACAACTACGCTCGCAAACCTTCCGGACTCGAATGGTTAATTTATATACTTACGGAATCGACAGTTATCATTTTTTCTATTGAAAAACATAGCTGTCGACCAAATTTAAAATTTTGACATTCCTTTTTATTAACGCGATTCTAACAGTCGACTAGCGACAACGACGCTCGTAAACCTTCGGACTCGAATGGTGAATTTATATACTTGGGAATCGACAGTTATCTTTTTCTATTGAAAAAACATAGCTGTCGACCAAATTTCAAAATTTTGACATTCCTTTTTGATAACGCGATTTGAAAAGTCGACTATGGACAACTACGCTCGTAAACCTTCCGGACTCGAATGGTTAATTTATATACTTGCGGAATCGACATCATTTTTTCTATTGAAAAACATAGCTGTCGACCAAATTTAGAAATTTTGACATTCCTTTTGATAACGCGATTTTAACAGTCGACTATAGCGACAACTACGCTCGTAAACCTTTCGGACTCGAATGGTGAATTTATATACTTGGGAATCGACAGTTATCATTTTTTCTATTGAAAATTCATAGCTGTCGACCAAATTTTAGAAATTTTGACATTCCTTTTATAACGCGATTTAACAGTCGACTATAGCGACAACGACGCTCGTAAACCTTCGGACTCGAATGGTGAATTTATATACTTGGGAATCGACAGTTATCATTTTTTCTATTGAAAAAACATAGCGTCGACCAAATTTCAAAAATTTTGACATTCCTTTTTGATAACGCGATTTGAAAAGTCGACTATGGCAACAACTACGCTCGTAAACCTTCGGACTCGAATGGTGAATTTATATACTTGGGGAATCGACAGTTATCATTTTTTCTATTGGAAATTCATAGCTGTCGAAAGTTTTAGAAATTTGACATTCCTTTTTATAACACAATTCTAACAGTCGACTATAGCGACAACGACGCTCGTAAACCTTTCGGACTCGAATGGTGAATTTATATACTTGGGGAATCGACAGTTATCATTTTTCTATTGAAAAACATAGCTTCACTAAATTTCAGAAATTTTGCGTTCCTTTTTATTCATTCGATTCTAACAGTCGACTATGGCGACAACGCTCCCGTAAACCTTCCGGACTCGAATGGTGAATTTATATACTTGCGGAATCGACATTTATCATTTTTTCTATTGAAAAAATATAGCTGTCGACCAAATTTCAGAAATTTTGACATTTCTTTTCATTAACGCGATTATAACATTCGACTATGCCGACAACAACGCTCGTAAACCATTGGACTCGAATGGTGAATTTATAACTTTCGGAATCGACAGTTATCATTTTTTCTATTGAAAAACATAGCGTCGACCAGATTTCAAAAATTTTGACATTCCTTTTTGATAACGCGATTTGAAAAGTCGACTATGGCAACAACTACGCTCGTAAACCTTCCGGACTCGAATGGTTAATTTATATACTTGCGGAATCGACAGTTATTTTTTCTATTGAAAATACATAGCTGTCGACCAAATTTAGAAATTTTGACATTCCTTTTTGATAACGCGATTTTAACAGTCGACTATAGCGACAACGACGCTCGTAAACCTTTCGGACTCGAATGGTGAATTTATATACTTGGGGAATCGACAGTTATCATTTTTTCTATTGAAAATTCATAGCTGTCGACCAAATTTTAGAAATTTTGACATTCCTTTTTATTAACACAATTCTAACAGTCGACTATAGCGACAACGACGCTCGTAAACCTTTCGGACTCGAATGGTGAATTTATATACTTGGGAATCGACAGTTATCATTTTTTCTATTGAAAAACATAGCTGTCACAAATTCAGAAATTTTGCGTTCCTTTTTATTCATTCGATTCTAACAGTCGACTATGGCGACAACGCTCTCGTAAACCTTCCGGACTCGAATGGTGAATTTATATACTTGCGGAATCAACATTTATCATTTTTTCTATTGAAAAAATATAGCTGTCGACCAAATTTCAGAAATTTTGACATTCCTTTTTATTAACGCGATTTTAACAGTCGACTTTGGCGACAGCGACGCTCGTAAACCTTCGGGACTCGAATGGTAAACTTATATACTTGCGGAATCGACAGTTATCATTTTTTCTATTGAAAAAACATAGCTGTCGACCAAATTTCAAAAATTTTGACATTCCTTTTTGATAACGCGATTTGAAAAGTCGACTATGGCAACAACTACGCTCGCAAACCTTCCGGACTCGAATGGTTAATTTATATGCTTACGGAATCGACAGTTATCATTTTTTCTATTGAAAAAACATAGCTGTCGACCAAATTTCAAAAATTTTGACATTCCTTTTTATTAACACAATTCTAACAGTCGACTATAGCGACAACGACGCTCGTAAACCTTCCGGACTCGAATGGTGAATTTATATACTTGGGGAATCGACAGTTATCATTTTTTCTATTAAAAATTCATAGCTGTCGACCAAATTTTAGAAATTTTGACATTCATTTTTATTAACACAATTCTAACAGTCGACTATGGCAACAACTACGCTCGTAAACCTTCCGGACTCGAATGGTGAATTTATATACTTGGGAATCGACAGTTATCATTTTTTCTATTGAAATACATAGCTGTCGACCAAATTTCAGAAATTTTGACATTCCTTTTTATGACGCGATTCTAAAAGTCGACTATGGCGACAACGACGCTGTCAACCTTCGTGTCTCGAATGGTGAATTTATATACTTGGGTAATCGACAGTTATCATTTTTTTTATTGAAAAAACATAGCTGTCACTAAATTTCAGAAATTTTGACATTCCTTTTTATAACGCGATTCTAACAGTCGACTTGGCGACAACGACGCTCGTAAACCTTCGGGGCTCGAATGTGAATTTATATACTTGCGGAATCGACAGTTATCATTTTTTCTATTGAAAAAACATAGCTGTCGACCAAATTTCAAAAATTTTGACATTCGTTTTTAATAACGCGATTCTAACAGTCGACTATAGCGACAACTACGCTCGTAAACCTTCCGGACTCGAATGGTGAATTTCTATACTGCGGAATCGACAGTTATCATTTTTTCTATTGAAAAATATAGCTATCGACCAAATTTCAGAAATTTTGACATTCCTTTCTTTAACGCGATTATAACATTCGACTATGGCGACAACTACGCTCGTAAACCTTCCAGACTCGAATGGTGAATTTATATACTTGCAGAATCGACAGTTATCATTTTTTCTATTGAAAATACATAGCTGTCGACCAAATTTTAGAAATTTTGACATTTTTTTGATAACGCGATTTAAATGCCGACTATGGCAACAACTACGCTCGTAAACCTTCTGGACTCGAATGGTAATTTATATACTTGCGGAATCGACAGTTATCATTTTTTCTATTGAAAATACATAGCTGTCGACCAAATTTTAGAAATTTTGACATTTTTTTGATAACGCGATTTTAACAGTCGACTATGGCGACAACGACGCTCGTAAACCTTCGGGACTCGAATGGTTAATTTATATACTTACGGAATCGACAGTTATCATTTTTTCTATTGAAAAAACATAGCTGTCGACCAAATTTCAAAATTTTGACATTCCTTTTATTAACACAATTCTAACAGTCGACTATGGCAACAACTACGCTCGTAAACCTTCCGGACTCGAATGGTGAATTTATATACTTGGGGAATCGACAGTTATCATTTTTTCTATTGGAAATACATAGCTGTCGACCAAATTTCAGAAATTTTGACATTCCTTTTTATTGACGCGATTCTAAAAGTCGACTATGGCGACAACGACGCTTGTCAACCTTCGTGTCTCGAATGGTGAATTTATATACTTGGGTAATCGACAGTTATCATTTTTTTTATTGAAAAAACATAGCTGTCCACTAAATTTCAGAAATTTTGACATTCCTTTTTATTAACGCGATTCTAACAGTCGACTTTGGCGACAACGACGCTCGTAAACCTTCGGGACTCGAATGTTAATTTATATACTTGCGGAATCGACAGTTATCATTTTTTCTATTGAAAAAACATAGCTGTCGACCAAATTTCAAAAATTTTGACATTCGTTTTTAATAACGCGATTCTAACAGTCGACTATAGCGACAACTACGCTCGTAAACCTTCCGGACTCGAATGGTGAATTTCTATACTCGCGGAATCGACAGTTATCATTTTTTCTATTGAATAAATATAGCTATCGACCAAATTTCAGAAATTTTGACATTCCTTTTCTTTAACGCGATTATAACATTCGACTATGGCGACAACTACGCTCGTAAACCTTCCAGACTCGAATGGTGAATTTATATACTTGCAGAATCGACAGTTATCATTTTTTCTATTGAAAATACATAGCTGTCGACCAAATTTTAGAAATTTTGACCTTTTTTTTGATAACGCGATTTTAAATGTCGACTATGGCAACAACTACGCTCGTAAACCTTCTGGACTCGAATGGTTAATTTATAAACTTGCGGAATCGACAGTTATAATTTTTCTATTGAAAATACATAGCTGTCGACCAAATTTTAGAAATTTTGACATTCCTTTTTGATAACGCGATTTTAACAGTCGACTATGGCGACAACGACGCTCGTAAACCTTCGGGACTCGAATGGTGAATTTATATACTTGCGGAATCGACAGTTATCATTTTTTCAATTGAAAAAACATAGCTGTCGACCAAATTTCAGAAATTTTGACATTCCTTTTTAATAACGCGATTTTAACAGTCGACTATGGCGACAACGACGCTCGTAAACCTTCCGGACTCGAATGGTAAATTTATATACTTGCGGAATCGACAGTTATCATTTTTTCTATTGAAAAAACATAGCTGTCGACCAAATTTCAGAAATTTTGACATTCCCTTTTTGGTAACGCGATTTTAAAAGTCGACTATGGCAACAACTACGCTCGTAAACCTTCCCGGACTCGAATGGTGAATTTATATACTCGCGGAATCGACAGTTATCATTTTTTCTATTAAAAAAACATAGCTATCGACCAAATTTCAGAAATTTTGACATTCCTTTTAATAACGCGATTTTAAATGTCGACTATGGCAACAACGACGCTCGTAAACCTTCGGGACTCGAATGGTAAATTTATAACTTGCGAGATCGACAGTTATCATTTTTTTCTATTAAAAAAACATAGCTGTCGACCAAATTTCCGAAATTTTGTACATTCCTATTTATTAACGCGATTTTAAAAGTTGACTATGGCGAAAACGACGCTCGTAAACCTTCGAGACTCGAATGGTGAATTTATATACTTGGGGAATCGACAGTTATCATTTTTTCTATTGGAAATACATAGCTGTCGACCAAATTTCAGAAATTTTGACATTCCTTATTATAAACGCGATTCTAACAGTCGACTATGGCGACAACGACGCTCGTAAACCTTTCGGACTCAAATGGTGAATTTATATACTTGGGGAATCGACAGTTATCATTTTTTCTATTGGAAATACATAGCTGTCGACCAAATTTTAGAAATTTTGACATTCCTTTTTGATAACGCGATTTTAACAGTCGACTATAGCGACAACGACGCTCGTAAACCTTTCGGACTCGAATGGTGAATTTATATACTTGCAGAATCGACAGTTATCTTTTTTCTATTGAAAATACATAGCTGTCGACCAAATTTTAGAAATTTTGACATTTTTTTGATAACGCGATTTTAAATGTCGACTATGGCAACAACTACGCTCGTAAACCTTCTGGACTCGAATGGTTAATTTATATACTTGCGGAATCGACAGTTATCATTTTTTCTATTGAAAATACATAGCTGTCGACCAAATTTTAGAAATTTTGACATTCGTTTTTGATAACGCGATTTTTAACAGTCGACTATGGCGACAACGACGCTCGTAAACCTTCGGGACTCGAATGGTGAATTTATATACTTGCGGAATCGACAGTTATCATTTTTTCAATTGAAAAACATAGCTGTCGACCAAATTTCAGAAATTTTGACATTCCTTTTTAATAACGCGATTTTAACAGTCGACTATGGCGACAACGACGCTCGTAAACCTTCGGGACTCGAATGGTAAATTTATATACTTGCGGAATCGACAGTTATCATTTTTTCTATTGAAAAAACATAGCTGTCGACCAAATTTCAAAATTTTGACATTCCTTTTTGATAACGTGATTTGAAAAGTCGACTATGGCAACAACTACGCTCGTAAACCTTCCCGGACTCGAATGGTGAATTTATATACTTGCGGAATCGACAGTTATCATTTTTTCTATTGAAAAACATAGCTATCGACCAAATTTCAGAAATTTTGACATTCCTTTTTAATAACGCGAAAATGTCGACTATGCACAACGACCGCTCGTAAACCTTCGGGACTCGAATGGTAAATTATAAACTTGCGAGATCGACAGCATTATCATTTTTTCTAAAAAAAACATAGCTCGTCGACCAAATTTCCGAAATTTTGTACATTCCTATTTATTAACGCGATTTTAAAAGTTGACTATGGCGAAACGACGCTCGTAAACCTTCGAGACTCGAATTGCGAATTTTAAACTTGCCGAATCAACAGTTATCTTTTTTCTATTGAAAAAACATAGCTGTCGACCAAATTTCAGAAATTTTGACATTCCTTTTTAATAACGCGATTTTAACAGTCGACTATAGCGACAACGACGCTCGTCAACCTTCGTGACTCGAATGGTGAATTTATAAACTTGCGAAATCGACAGTCATTTTTTCCTATCAAAAAACATAGTTGTCATCTAAAATTCAGATATTATACATTGCTTTTTTTTTACGCTATGCTAAACGTCGACTATGGCGACAACGACGCTCGTAAACCATTGGAACTCGATTGGTGAATTTATATACTTGCGGAATCGACAGCATTTTTTCTATTGAATAAATATAGCTATCGACTAAATTTCAGAAATTTTGACATTCCTTTTTAATAACGCGATTTTAAATGTCGACTATGGCAACAACGACGCTCGTAAACCTTCGGGACTCGAATGGTAAATTTATAAACTTGCGGAATCGACAGTTATCATTTTTTTCTATTAAAAAAACATAGCTGTCGACCAAATTTCAGAAATTTTGACATTCGTTTTTAATAACGCGATTCTAACAGTCGACTAGAGCGACAACTACGCTCGTAAACCTTCCGGACTCGAATGGTGAATTTATATACTCGCGGAATCGAAAGTGATCAGATTTCTATTGAAAAAACATAGCTGTCGACCAAATTTCAGAAATTTTGACATTCCCATTTTGCTAACGCGATTCTAAAAGTCGACTTAGGCGACAACTACGCTCGTAAACCTTCCGGACTCGAATGGTGAATTTATATACTTGCGGAATCGACAGTTATCATTTTTTCTATTGAATAAAAAAAGCTATCGACCAAATTTCAGAAATTTTGACATTCCTTTTCATTAACGCGATTATAACATTCGACTATGCCGACAACAAACGCTCGTAAACCATTGGAACTCGAATGGTGAATTTATAACTTTCGGAATCGACAGTTATCATTTTTTCTATTAAAAATCATAGCCGTCGACATAATTTCAAAAATTTTGACATTCCTTTTTGATAACGCGATTTGAAAGTCGACTATGGCACAACTACGCTCGTAAACCTTCCGGACTCGAATGGTGAATTATATCTTGGGGAATCGACAGTTATCATTTTTTCTATTGAAAATACATAGCTGTCGACCAAATTTTAGACATTTTGACATTCCTTTCAATAACGCGTTCTAACAGTCGACTATGGCGACAACGACGCTCGTAAACCTTCGGACTCGAATGGTGAATTTATATACTTGGGAATCGACATTATCATTTTTTCTATTGAAAATTCATGCTGTCGACCAAATTTCAGAAATTTTGACATTCCTTTTTATAACGCGATTCTAACAGTCGACTATGGCGACAACAATGCTCGTAAACCTTCCGGACTCGAATGGTGAATTTATATACTTGGGGAATCGACATTTCATTTTTTCTATTGAAAATCATAGCTGTCGACCAAATTTCAGAAATTTTGACATTCTTTTTATAACGCGATTTAACAGTCGACTATGGCGACAACGACGCTCGTAAACCTTTCGGACTCGAATGGTGAATTTATATACTTGGGGAATCGACAGTTATCATTTTTTCTATTGAAATTCATAGCTGTCGACCAAATTTTAGAAATTTTGACATTCCTTTTTATTAACACAATTCTAACAGTCGACTATAGCGACAACGACGCTCGTAAACCTTTCGGACTCGAATGGTGAATTTATATACTTGGGGAATCGACAGTATCATTTTTTCTATTGAAAAAACATAGCTGTTCACAAATTCCAGAAATTTTGCGTTCCTTTTATTCATTCGATTCTAACAGTCGACTATGGCGACAACGCTCTCGTAAACCTTCGGACTCGAATGGTGAATTTATATACTTGCGGAATCAACATTTATCATTTTTTCTATTGAAAAATATAGCTGTCGACCAAATTTCAGAAATTTTGACATTCCTTTTTATTAACGCGATTTAACAGTCGACTTGGCGACAGCGACGCTCGTAAACCTTCGGACTCGAATGGTAAACTTATATACTTGCGGAATCGACAGTTATCATTTTTTCTATTGAAAAAACATAGCTGTCGACCAAATTTCAAAATTTTGACATTCCTTTTTGAACGCGATTTGAAAAGTCGACTATGGCAACAACTACGCTCGCAAACCTTCCGGACTCGAATGGTTAATTATATACTTACGG